>OY804258.1:79747447-82147447 GCA_963680825.1 Meiosimyza decipiens | reverse complement strand
CTATTTGATTTTACAAGCATTTAAAGTTAAGATTTATGATTTGCAATGTGAATTGAAACATTGAGAATGAGACCGAGAGAATAAAATTTTAACTGATTTCATCTTTTTTTAATTTCAAAAGTTTCAGAACATACAGGAGTACCATTTCTGAAAATTTCATCCATTTTGTTTCAACAAAACAATGATAATGATAGGCTCATTATAGATGGAATGACCCCTTTACAGTTTTTATCTCAATAGAGGTTTCTAAGTTTTCCCTAGATAAGCTTACAGGCCAAAATAATTTCTGCAAGGAGGGCCAATTAGGACCATGCCACCAAAGAATATTTGACTGAAGTTCCTTAGGGGAAAGCCCCATGTTGCTAGGTTGGCAGGGTTGTCGTGAGAAACTACATGAGCCCAGTTGTCACAGCCAATTTTCTGACATATTCTTGAAACTCTGGTTGCGACAAATGTGGACCAGGTACAAGGTGGCTTATTTAACCAAGCCAAAACAATTGTTGAGTCTGTCCAGAAAAATTTCGTATAGGACTTTATATCTAACTGAGGAATTATTGAGTCAACTAAGTTCGAAAGTAGCTCAACTAAGTTCGAAAGTAGTCTTTACCGGGGCAACCCTTGACTTAGCAATAAGCATATGGGTTGAAACGGATTTATTTGCACTTTCGACACGATGTTTGCCGCATAAGCCTTTTCAGACGCGTCACAAGACGCATGAGCTTCTACAGTGGGGTCTATCTGATAATTAATCCACCTTGAAACTTTAATCAAATTGATGAAATGATAACTTGATACGAAATTTTCGCCATACTGACAACTGGAGCCATCCAAACGGCAGGATCAAAAAGTTTGGCGATAATAGATAAGACTTTTCTTTTGGTACATGAAGCCTTAGCTTCAAGAGGTTGCGCAATAAAATAGAACGTATCAGTTTTAGCGTTCCAAGAGACACCTAACATTTTTGCAGTGCTTTTATCAGCCAGTTCAAGAAACTCAACGTTAAGAAGATGTTATGGAGGTAAGTCTTGCAAAATATCGTTGAAGTTGGAGGTCCATTTTCTAAGTGAAAACCCGACGGACTTTAGCACTTCACTGAGTTGATCCTTAGACACTTGAACTACTAATAAGTCGTGCGCTCCTGCTAAGACGTTATCTACGTAAAATAGAAGAGGCTAGAGGATGTGAATCGCTTAAGTCTGACGCAAGTTGTAAAAGAGTCCTGATTGCTAGATAAGGTGCCCATTTTACACCGAAAGCAACTGATTTTAACACAAAATCACGAATCGCATTGCAAGGAGAATCCCGAAAAACGATTCTTTGGAAAGATGTGTGTGATAAATTTACTTTGATCTAACTGTACATTTTCTCAATGTCTGCGTTAAATACGTACATAAAAAATCTCCACTTCAGAACAAGTGTAGCGAGATCTTTTCGTAGTAAAGGTCCAGTATGCAGTATGTCGTTAAGGCTGATGCCATTTAATAATTAATTTAGTAGTTTTACTGTCAGGTTTTATAACCGCATGATGGGGCAGATACAAATTTGATGCAGAAGTAAGACAGTCGGAAGTAATTTCTTTCATGTGATCAATCTGAATATACTCCTTGAGTACTCTATCATATTCAGGTTTTATCTGTGGCTTCCCATACAAACTGCGATCGTTTCTCTGAAATTGACTCAAAGCTATACGTCTTGAGGGTCCTAATTGTAATTTATTAGGGAATTCAGGTTTAAATGGCAAATCAACCACATAATGCGCATCGGAATCACCAAAAATGGTGCTACTAAACAACTCTTCACAAAATTGATCAGAAGCGGACAGTGGCTTAAATTTTGGTATCTCTTCAATTTCCCATCTATCATTTCACAATATAGTGGGGTACAGATTGCCTCCAATTTATAAATCTACCGGTGAGCTTTGGTAGAAATTCAGGAACTTTGGCAGTCCCAAACTTGGTGAACAAAAGCTAAAAAATTAATACAGCAGTTCAATCTTTTGATTGCTGAAATCCTATCATTAGTGCTCATTTGTAAAAACCTTGGATAAAGTCGCAAAGAATGAGAGGCTTTACATAGCTTGCGATTCGTATTATTGTTGAATTTAGTATGAAAAGATTTCATGAGTTTGGCTTTGTTAGATGAACAAAATTGTGAGCTGGTCTTACTAATTGAGATTTGGTATCAGTGATGAGAGCACGAATGTCCGTCACAGTTTAAAGTATGATATCTGTCAGTTAGAAATTGGTCCATGTCTCTCTACTTTGGAATGCATGGTTTGCTACTAATGTTCCCATAAGGAGAGAGTGCTTTCAGAAAGCCTAGTAGAACAGAGGTAAGCTATGATAGCATCCCAGTTGGAAATGTCAATCTGGTGCAGCTGCATGACAGAAATCGAATTATTTATATCGCGTTGAAGGGTTTTGTTGGAAGTACCAGATTCGCTGGTAATCCGTTTTAAGTTAAAAATAATTTTAAGTTGATTGTTAATTGGGTCTTCAAATTTTCCCTGGCTAAAGTGAAACCTTCGTTAGTCAAAGGAACCTTTTGAACAATATTCTTTGCCTCTCCACGAGTTTTTTGTAGAAGGTGACACAGCATTTCAACCGAGCTGATCCGCGAATTATTTATATACAACGCTGTAAATAAATGCCGAAATGTGGGTCACGAAAGATAATAGCTGGCAAATGGATCTATGTCGCATGCAGGTAGATGAATATTGGAGACCGCACGCGATTCCTTTTTCGAACTTGAGGTTGAAACTTTGGAAGCTTGATTGATACGAGCTATGTGTTTGGTGATTGTGGATAAACACCGCACAAACGTACGATGAGAGTCTCGATATTTTGATTTGATAACTGAGGCATCCACGACATCATCGGTGTCATCATCCGTAGTTTAAGCTTAGGACTTTTAGATTTCTCCGTACTTTTAGCTTTCTTCAAGCTCTTAGATGCCGAACAATTTTCGAGACACTTCTCATATGAAGCCTTTATCTTTACCCAAATTTCTTGAAATTCAGCCTTCTCAATTTCTAGGCTCGTTATTGAGTGATCCGAACCTGAAAGCGCGTTAAAATAGGCTTCGTATTCAACGACCTGATTTCCGAAGCGAATAAAATTATCGAGAGAAGCCATTTGACGAAAAAGATTTTAAAATCCCAGAAAAAATATAGCGGCTAAAAAATGTTTAAAAATTCACGTTTGTTCGACAATGCACTTGACAGTAAACTGCTTAAAAAAAAAACGAACTAATTGTTGAAACACGAATTAAACAAATTACATTTCTATTAAATACGTTGAAACAAAAAATTATGCGAAATGATCGTGGCAGATATAACACGAGTAAATATAAATTGAGTGCTTTTTAAATTATAAATTGCAGCCAAAAAACAAAATAAAATAAAAAATTATGAGAAAAAAAATCCATTCCTGTAAAAGAAAATTATTTTATGTTTGTTTGATGATAATGGGATAGCGTTGAAAAGTTTTTTAGCCGTTGATTAGGGTCACCTTCAGACTGAAGGTGGGTTTCAAGTTTCCAAAATGGTTGACTTGCATTGGGTCATATTTGTAAAAAAAATAAAAATTTTATGTAAGGACTGTCCCAGAAAAAACAGTAATAGACAGAAGACGGTGTTTCATTCACCCATATGATATTATTACCATCTATTAATTCCAGAGCAGCGATGGGCGCATAGTGGGACTTTCCGCCCTCATGGCACGAACCGTTATTCGACACACAAACAAGCAAAAAACAATTCGTAGATTTTCAATGCCATTGCCGTACAGGGTTGACTTGATTTCAAATGAAAACAAAAACAACACACAAAGGCATTAGCGAAAGTGCCGCATTTTGTCTCGAAGAATATATGAATAGTTTGTAGGGCAATTTGATTTTTTTTTGTGCTGTCGGCGAATTTGGAAATGAAAGCAAAAAAACCTTAAAATTTCGATTTTTTAAACCCTACACCGTTGGTATATTTACTTTGTCATTTCGTTTGTAACGTAGAGAAGGGAGCGTGGTAGGTATGGAAAAGTGTGTATATATCTTTCAACTTTTTTCAAAGGTTTCCATATTTTTTAAACTGAACTGTGACTTTTTCAACTGTTTCAAAACTTTTCAACCTTTTTGATTGCGCTGGATTTCCATGCCCACCATCATTATTAGAATCATTTAAAATTGGGCTTGGAACACAATCATCATCATGAGCTTCGTTGTAATACTGGGATCATCAGAAATATTTAATGTATCATCTGTATTTGTATTGAATGTAGCATACATGCAAGCATTTTTTTCTGAGACCACCTTTATCGAGCCATTTGCTGATTAGAAGCACCACCCATACCCCATTTTTCCTTTAATACTAAATTTCTTAAATTAATGATTAAGTTCGAATCTTTCACCCTTTTCCTTTATTACAAAACGGAATCGATTGGAAAACGATTCACATCTATTCGTCTCAACTCCTTGTCAAATGCTGTGTGAACCCAACAATTTTCAAGCCTTCCGTTGAGTCAATATTACCTTACATATAGCCCCATAAGCAATGCATACTTACATTATAAAAAAAATATGACTTTAAAACTTTTGCAGTGAAATTTACTGACAGTTATTATTGGCCACACTGTACATTATTTAAACTTCTGATTTTCAGAGAACTGAGCTAAAATTTTTTTTCCAAAAAAGCTTTATAATATTTTCGAAAATTGCTCTTGGTACGATTTGCTTTAGACCTTTTTCGATTATAATTCGGAAAAAAAGAATGAATTATAGTAATTTATATTTTATTTTAGAAATTTGTTCATCGGAAAAGATATAAGATTGCCATATGTTATCCAATATAATATTCGATTTTTTGTATAGTATAAGAACCACTTTTCCAATTATCTCAATTATCTATAAAAAATGATTAATTTTATCTTCAAAATAATTTTTATTTATCAAAGAAGATTCGGGGACTAATTTTAGTGAAATGAAATCTAAAATTAAAAAAAAAATTCGAAACTTATTTTCAAATTCTACAAGGAAATCCGGGCCTGGGGGTAACCATGCACGGGCCCCTCCTCCTTCTGGCCCTAAAAATTTTAAAATTAAAAACTATTTAGGAAAGCAATGTTGAATCCAATATACGGTAATTATTTTTTATTTAGATTTTTTGAAGTCTATGGTATAGTATATGTATGTACATTTAATGAATTGTAAAATTTTAAACCTGATATTTTTAAAACGAAAATTATTGACATAAAATTAAAAATTCAAATATTTCAAAATTTCAAAGGGTATTTAAATTTTAGGATATTTAAAGGCAAGTGTTTTTTATGTAGTGTAATTGTGGGGCACTACAGTAATATTGCTATGGAAACTTGATTTATCATGTAATTTTATTTTAACAAAATCCATATTCTTTGTAATTCAATTCATTTTTCTTCAAAACAATTTCTTCCAATTTTCTCGCCGATTCTGATTCCAAGCCAAGAGTTGCTAATCATGATACTCTTGAGACTATTTTTTTTTGAATAGGGGTTTTAAGAATTCACGGGCCCCTTCGAAGAACTTCGGGCCCGGTGGGAATCCCCTTTTATCCTCCCTGTCAACGGCCCTGGTTATAACTATATTTTTTGTATTTTTTTTAAATGCGGGTTACTTCAATTCCTCTGGTTAACCCTTGCGGTAAATGTATACTGAATTATTATTTGAATGTCTATGATTTACATTTAAGCTATTAAAAATACACTTTACTAGACTATTTTGAATTTTTAATAAGAATATTTCAAAAAAATCCCTATTAGGGGTGTTTCTCGCTATTTTAAGGGTGCCATATAAATTTTTGGTTAACGCGACCCCATTTTTCTTAATCAGCGACCCAAAATATATTTAATAAAGGATGTTTTGTGAGTAAAACTTTAAAAATACAGAAATGCGCAGTTTTACTCAAGTAAAGTACACGAATTTCATATATTTATAGGATTTTTTGAGGTTATGTTCAACATTTTTAAAATTTGGGCAGTGCTCAAACATCGTGTGATACCTAACTGTTATTTAAAAAAAAATTTTCAAATTCATTATTAATTGCATTGTAGACGGTTCGGTGCGGCGGTTCGTAGCTTGCCGACGGTCATGTCGCACTACGCGATATCGCCTTGGCATAGACATTTCCATATGTACGCATGGAGTTGATCGGAAGGAGCGACAATCTCTCGTGTGGAGCTGCTCGAAAGCCGGATGCCGATCAGGTCGCCCCTCATCCTATTGCTATGCTAACGGCTGTGATTATACAACGACTTTGTTTGATCGAAGATCTGGTTAACTTACCTCACATTATTTTACTTTAAATAAAATTTTTTTCCCGATAAATTAAAGTAAAACAACTTAAAATTTTAATACATTGTTTATTAATATTTAAATCTCAAAAAGAAGAAAATATAAACATTTTGTTTCCATTCTTGTTTGTGTGTTTTTTTGAAAATAAATATTTTATAATAAATATACTGCTTAAATTAATCTACTGAAGAGAAACAAATTATTCATTACTTAAAAAAAGCATATTAATAAATTGTTTTAAGTTGCACAACAACAAAATTAAAATGAAACTGTATTCAGATTGGGAAATTCAACAATAAAATAATTATTCTAGCTGTAAATCAATTATGCTTAAAAAAAATATATTAACGCAAAAATAAATTAAGTCCAGTTAAAACTGCAGGAAGAACGAAGTTAGATATAGTTTTTGAATTATCTAAAAAATTATATTAAAAAATTTAATTTTAAATAATTAAATTATGAAATAATTTGAAAAACTAGAAAACACAGCTTCGTCGTCTTCAAGTTTCAATTTATTAAATTCCTAATAATTTAAATGCCCTCATTGCAACTTCATTTCAGATTAACAAAAAGTTGTAAATTAAATGACTTACGCCGACTGATACAAAATAAAAAAAAATTTATGCATTTTATTATTTTATTATTTTATTTAAACGGGAACGTTTAAAATTCGAAAGTGAAAGTAGTCAGCATATGCTCAATCAAAAAAAAAAAAAAAAAAAACTTCCAGGGTTGCTTATAACTGAGCTGTAAATGTTTCCTTTTTTGAAATTTGAGTAAAGAAATGAAGAAAATTGCTTTTTTTTATGTGTTATATTATATTTCTCAAATTTGTTTCCAATTTGCTGTTTAACACTAAAGGAAGTACCGAAATAAATTTTACCAATATTTTTAAAGTCTACTAATTCTACCTCGTTTTTACATTCAAAATATAGATTTCTCAAAATCAATTTTATTTCGATACTTTGTCTAAAAATGTTTGATATGTGTTTTTGAAAAAAGGTTTTTCCGGACTTATTTTCGAAAATACGATTTTTTGAAAATCACAAAACTTAAAAATACATGAATTTTCGAACACTTGTATTTTAAAATACACACGTCAGATCGAAAACCCGTCAAAGTATAAAAGTTAGCATTTTAAGTTTTTTTTTCTAATTATTGCATTAAACATTTTCTTCTCATAAGTTATAAGCTTAGAAAATAAGCTGAGAAAATAAAATCTTAGCAATCATTTTGCAATTTAGTTTAGAGTGGTCAGAGTTGTGGTTCTCGAGATATGAAATTTTTTATGCCGCCACGCGCAAGTTCCAACAACTAACAAAATCTTAGAAAAGAATCAAAGCAACGCAGTAACGCAAATGTATAACGGTAAATGCAAACTTAAAAAATTTCACGAAATATTTTTTAGTACCATACCACTATACTACACTACAGCAATAAACGTTGTTAAGCGTTATAAGTGCAGTTCGTGTTTAACCTCAACATAAAGTTCTATGTTATATTCAAATTTACGAAAATGACTCTAGCGACCTTCTGTAATCGTTTCAACAAAAGAGGCCATGTTAATTATAATTTTTATGAATAAAACAAGTTTACTTCATTTATTCACCTGACGTTTCGCATATGGGGTTTAAGATTCCTCAGGGAATCTTTCTTTTTGAAAGAGCAGCGATATATATATCTGTCGACGTTTTAAAAGAAAAAAAATCAATAAAATTAAACATATCGCTAGTCGGAAATTTTCGATTTCAATTTTTAAATTGCAAAACTATTGCTTATAACTTAGAGAAGAAAATTTTCAATACAATAATTAGAAAATAGACGTCAAGTGCTAATGCGTTGAATGTAAAAACGAGGTAGAATGATCCATATGTATGTTTATGGAAAGTATTCATGATCTTTGCACAAGTGGAGATTTTTTCTATCTTGTTTAATAACCATATTCACCTAAATACACTATTATTTGAAATTGACAGTGCCACTTCGCGAATATCGCTTAAAAAAACGAAAAAAAAACGAAAAAAAAAATATTTATAAATTTTGGTCCAATTATTAATGTAATTTATAAACAAGTAATTACCATTCAATAATTAGCCATTCTAAGGCACAGGGCAGTCTTACTTCCAAAAAATTAAAAATAATTAAACACTGGGTGCGTTTTATTCGCCATCCGCTGCTCGTTATCTATAGCTAGTACTCGTATATATATATAATTGCAAATACAATATCGCATAGTAAACGAGTAAAAATATAGTTGCTTAATTGCCAGGGGTACCCAACAATTTTGCAAATTGTCTATTGTGCATTTTGAAACGAAAAGAAGAGAGCAATTTTGGGGAAAACAATTGTTTGAAATGTCAGACGGCAAAAAGAAGCAATTTGAAATAAAAAATGTAGAGAGAACAAAAGAAAACTCGCATAAACAACGAGTAGCAAACTTAGCAACTTGGTCGTTTTTTTTTTGACTTGGCGAATAAAACGATTGTTACATTGAACTTTTTCAGTCAGTTGGCAAAAACTAATATTCCTGTAAATTTTAATAAATTGCTCAATGCTTTTTTATTCAACACACATGACAAAGATAACAAATGGATCAATTTAACATGGTAATTGGCGAGTTACGTACACAGGTATGTCTCGGCTCTTAAAAGTGGTGATTTTTTATATAAGCGAAATTTTTGAATTTTGTTTCTTACAATTTATTTGGTAAACTAGATATGACTGTAACTTTTTGGTTACATAATCATTCCAAAAATTTTAAATTACATACACAAGTAAAGTTTGGTTTCATAAAAATTTGGAGCTGAAGTAAATTTACCCATTTTCACAGTACACATGCGGTTGCAGCGCTCACCTCGCTTGCTTTGGCTTTTGCTTTGTTTTGATTTGATTTCTGATTTGCGCAGACAAATGCCTTGGTAGACTTTGCAATGTGGCAAGTGACTTGATGGTCGTTTTAAGTGCACTTACGCCGAACTCTATTATTTACAATCAATCCTATATAATAATCCTAAATTAAATTTTTTTTCAAACTTATTTTTTTAAGGGATATTCATACATATGTACACATATTCATGTAGTGACATTGAAAATAGTAACTTATAGTAAAACCAGCAATGGATTTGAGCTATTAAACAAGAAATCAAAAGCTCTACTAGGGCAGAGACACTATATATTTTCCAAATTTTTAAATTTCGAAAAATTAAGATTGTGCATCTTTGGTTCAGTAAAATGGTGATCATATCTATAAGCAAATACGTTTTCTAAGTTAAAAATGAACTCAAAAATCGAAAGGATTGAACCTTGTAGTCTCCGATTTTATTATTTTCATTTTTGTAGGAAGTATTTGACTAGTTGACCATTGTTACGCACTACTTTTTTAAAATTTGTGACAGTTAAAAGAATAAGTTTTTATCTATCTAAATATTATCTCTATAGAACAAGTGCGAGAGAGCCTTATGAGCAACAATAGGTGCCTTTCGAAATTTGCTCCTGCTTTTCTTTTTAAATTTTGTTACGGTACTAAAATGAGAAATTTTACTAATATAAATTTTTAGTTAATAAAGTGCTTTGAAAGTTTATTGCAGATTGAACTGCATTTTTTTCAGGATTTGGACTAGACAAAAACCCAAAACGTAGTCATAATAGGGTCACTAAAATTATTAGAAGTTTATTGAATTGACAAAAAAAAAAAACGGAATTCATATTGTTCTCCAGTGAAATGAATTCGATGCAGGATATAAAGTTAAATCATTAAATTAATATTAATTTTATAGTAATAAATAAAATACAGGACGGAAATATGACATTTTCTCATTTCATTTGTTTGCTGTAACTTTTTTGTTTATAAATGTAAATATTTATACGATCTGATTATGTATTCAAACGTTCTTTTTTTGCAAAAACTAAGACTTTGAATCGATTTCATAATATGACGTGCATACATACATAAAGTCTACATTATCAGAGCCATCAATTATAAATATATTTTTAATTTTTTTAAGGTTGAGGCAAAGTCTTTTTAATATTCGACAAAGAATTTGATTCGGTTTCTTCTTACCTAATTTCATAATTTGATCTTATTGATTGAACGCTTTAAAGATGACTGGAAACAAACAATAACTGTAGGCATTACTTCCTATAGACAAATGGGCATTTCTGGTTATGGGCTTAGTTGAACAATATATTTGTAAAAATTTTCAACAGAAGGATTGCTTGTCCTTTGTTCAATGTTACTTTTATGTATTAAGTGCGCTTACAGTAACATGTATGAAAGCTACTAGAAAACTGCACTTTTCTATCTCTTAGAACGGCTAGCACAGGAGACTGCGAATAGAGTGGAAACCATTTCGAATCTTCCACTGAGGCAAACATCTTAACCAATTTTCATCCTGGGAAAAACTTTGGCGACCTAAAACCTTCTATTCACTGGTTTATGTGGGAATTACCAGCTACACAAATTTTACTATGATTATTGACGGACTAAAAATGTACTAATCATGGGCAAAAATGATATTCGGCAGTTCATAATTAATTTTCTCAAAGCACTGAGCTCCAAATTAGGCAGCTAAATGCTTATCTACTCGTACAGATGTTTGGTTTAGTCTAACACAATGCAAATGTTTGCTAAATATTGGTGAAAACATTCGATGAGAAGATATTAACATAAGAAATAATAACTATTCAAGTTCACAACATCAAACTGGAAGTTCATGCCAGATTTGCTCATATATATTTTGAACATATTTTTAAGGATCTGTTGACGTTCTAATTCACAAGAATTTAAACTGCCATTTATCCGATGTATGGATAGAAGCTGACATCCTTTAAGTAAAAGGTACAATTTTAAGGTATTTCTTTTGAAAAATTAAGATTTGAAAATTTGTGCAAGCGCAACAAAATTAGACAAGTATTTTTTTGCTGGTTTAGGTGCTCTTCAGGTATATTTAAGTAATTGCGTTCATTGAAATTAATAAAGAGTTATTCAATTGTCCTAAAATGAAATTAAAAAAACTAAAGATTTCATCAAAACAACACTGTTCACTCCATTGTCACATGAAAACAAAACTACTCCATTTTTGGTTATGAATCGGAACAGAAAATAGTTAGTAATTAACTGACCTTAATGTTTACATAGTATAGTGTGGAATCCACAATCCACTGTGGATAACACAATAAATTACAAAAAATAAAACAGCAACAGAATCTACGGACGCTAGTTTCTTTTCTTGCTTAGCGGAGTCATCAGTGACTTTTAAGAAAGCTTGCAACGAAGCGCCTGCAAGAAAAGTAGAACATCAAATGAGTTACAAAAATAATATCCCCACAAAAGAAATATAAATGTTCGCTTTGCACTTTACTTCTGTTTTGTTTTTGTATTTATTATTAATGGTCAACAAGGGGACAGGGGGTTAAAATTTAAAAATTTTTGTATTTTTTTTCATTGCATTTTGAAATTGAAATTGGTAAAAAATTAATGTGAACCGCTAATGTGAGAGTATGAACTGGCAACGAGTTCGATTTCCGGCACGACCGAAAACACTTTATTTTTTAAATAGTTGCGACATTTTGAATAACACATGCAATATCCTTAAGTCAATGTGGATTCCCTTTGAGTTCCAGATGGGAGACGGAAGACTTGGGTTCAGGGCTAAATTATAAGCGCCTATGGTTGAAATAAAAAATCCTTTATTTTTTCCGGAGTGTATATGTCATGAAGACATCCATAACATGACTTCACCTAACAGGGTTTTAGTGTAAATAATATAGTTATTCATTAAAACTAACTTTGTAGGCTTCTGGAAAAAAACTGAGATGGATTTTTTTTTGTGCCACTGTTCTGGGAGCTTGTCGGTATTTTCTTGAGTGAATGTGGGTAACTTGACTTCTCTCTGACTAGGAATATTTTCATTTTCTAAGACTTAATAGAGAGCAAATTAAATTGGAATTGAAATTAAAGTACAAAATTACGCATTTTTCGGGTTTTATTTCGGTCATGTGAATATGTAACAACATGCAACAAAAACTTCTATAGAAGTAAAAATTTTGGTAAAAAAGTTCATTTAATATAAAGCGAAGTCATTTAAGGCGGTTTTTGTTTTTTATTAAATTAACTTTTTTACCAAAATTTTAAATTGAGACTTCGCGGTATTGTCCGAAAAAATTATTAGTTTTCAACTAATAAACATAATTCTATAGAAGTGCTTTTTTAATTTAATGATTGAAACTTGAACACATTTTTTCTTAAAATTCTATTTAATTTTTATTCAATTCTTTTTTTCAATTAATCATCTATTAAATTGAAAAAAAAAAAACAATCCCCTCTCAAGCTAAAAGTAAAAAGCAACAAAAAAAGACAGGGTTTTTTTAGTTGTAACGATACTCACAATGGGTGAACATTACTTCATAAATCTAATTTTCTATTTAATTCAAAAAAAGAGGCGGTAAAGGGGAATTTCAGACACAAACGGGGTTGTCTTGCAGTTTATTCACCAAAGTTTAGCATTTTTGCACCATTTGAATGGACTGGAATCATGCTGAGAAAAATAATTATATTGAGTTAATTTAGAAATAGGAAGTTGTGTAGGAATGTTTCCAGTCGTCAAAAATTTTCACAGTGCTTCAATTTTGTATACTTATGTTATCTATTGAATTAATGTCAAGACTTGAATAAAAATTTAAAATTTTTTGCATGCTTGTCTTTTTTTTACAAAACTAAGATTAAAATAAAATATAAAGACCTTAATTAAAAAACAAAAGAACTCCTAAATAGATTGTTCAGTCAAAAAAAAAAAACATATTGGTGATGCATATACATGCAAAAAAGTGGTCCAAAAGCGTGCAAGTAGTCGTACAAGCCTAGACACATTATCAAACTTTATAAGAAGAGACGTAACCCTTCCCTGTAATTAAAGGTATCTAACAGCCGAAAGCCTGACGTCAAATTGATTCACGCCATCCAGCGCCGAGACCAAGATCGAAGTAACAACATTTGCCAACTAAAAGTATTGGGCGCTGAGTATAATAGCACGGTCTGGGCGATGGCCAGCTTACCGTGGGAAAGCAGCGCTGTTCCAAAAGCGATTTAGGCATGGAAGAGCTCAGGTGAGGCCACCAGTTTCACATCAATCAGAGCCACTAAGCAAAACACGAACACACATACCCACTCACCATCAGGAACCGCAGTAGCCTGGATTGGGCCCAACGATCTGCGCCAGAAAACAAAGACGAAGCCGAACGCAAAACCGAGGCGAAGGGTAGTGGCGATAGTACCAATGCACGTGTGAATTTTAACGATGATGACGTGATTTACTTGGGTGCGCTGGAAGAAGAAATTATTGACTAATCGCCTGCGCCGATGGTTTTGATTCTAGTAACATTGCGCTGATGTAAACGGATATTGAAAAAATCTCCTAAGTGTACGGCCCTTGACTAGGAGAAAGGGTCGGCTTTCTTTAAATTTTCAAAGCAGCAATATACAATAGATACTTCTAATGTGCACTTCTGGGTAGTGTGTTCAGTTATTTTTTTCGAAATTTGTTGTATAGTTCTCGAAATGTCTTCGACGCGTTGGCAATTTGTTCCGAAAAGCCGCGACTCGTTTGAATCAATTTCATTGTGCGAACGGACTTAAGAGCTCTACTAACTCTTACGTTTGAATTGTAAATAACTTTACCACACCTATGTGTTCGTTTATGTTTAAATAGTATTAATTGACTCTATTCTAATAGTAAAACCTAATAATTTTTTAATCTATTTGATACGTATTTCCGTTGAAACACAGGCTTAATTCTATCAGAGTAAACTTAAGTCTAAATTCATTGCAAAAATTAAATTTTGCACAGTATTTTACACAAACATTTCAGCGCTGTTTAAATAAATTATTAAGCCAAATTAAATTATATTATATAAGGAATTTTTTTATAACTTACCAATAATTACCACGCCCTTATAGCAATGCGGAGTGCCTCCCCTAAACTTCAATACTGTTCAAACTGCCCGATGACACATTGTCGTTATGACTACCCAGTCGATTGCGTTTGATAATGGCACGCGCCGGCATGGGCGATCGTTGCACACGGGGACTGCTTGGCACTATGGGGATGCCCACACCGCCGTTGCTGTTGTTTGCATTCCCCGAGGTGCGGCGCGTGCGACGAAGCGATGGAATACGCGTCGGCAGACCGTCAATATTCATAGCGGCATCGTGTGGCGATGGAGACTGTGATTGGGCTGCATGTGGCAGCGGCGGATAGTGCAGATTGCGTGCGCTTCGTTCTAATGTCCGACGATGCTGCTCCATGGAAGGTGTCAGTGGTGACGGTGGCTGCTGGTATGAGGGTGGCTGAAGATGAACACCATGACCTGGATGGGGTTGGTGGGAATGATGCGATGTGTGATTGTTGTTTTGATGTGGTGGTACAGGAGGTGGATGCTGCTGGTGATGATGATGATTGTTGGCGTACGCCTTATGTAGCATATTGGGCGTGGCAGGAGGCGGAGTCTGATGATACGGCTGAGCGTGATGAAGCTGTGTATGTGAGCCTAGATGTGCCTGTGAATTATTTAAGTTATATGAAGAAGAAGAAGAAGAAGAGGACGATGAGTGAGATTTTGAATTTAAGTGTCGATGATTTGAAGGCGTGACTGCTGTAATTGATTTCGCTGTCTGTGGGGTTGTATGATTTACTTTTGTTGCAATAGAGTTTAATTTGGTGGGCAGTGGCGGCAGTGGTTTTGAGAGCGGAGAGCTTAGATCAATGCCATTGCAGGAGGCGCGATTGATACCTTCACTTGCCTCTAAAGTTTCGCATGATGAAGAGTTACGCTGGTTGTGTTCTTCGCCGGAGTGGTTGAGAGATTCACCATCTTGAATTGAGTCTTCAGTCGTCATCTGATTGTTATTCGGCTTAACTCCTAGAGTCTGTGTTGTTGTTGTAGCGTTGGGGATGAAGCATAGTTCCATCACGTTGCGATTCTAGAACAGTTGACGCTGGATTTTCTAATTTGGCTAGTAAATACTTCAGAGTCGCACTCGTAATATGACTTTTTTTTTTTTTGAGCTGCTTTTAGAAAAAGTGAGCGACAGAGTAAGAGCATAATAGACATAGTATCCTTCAATTAAAGAAAAACTTAAGGCAAGCAAACAGGATAAAGAAATTCAAGCTGTGAGTCATATTGCATTATGTATTCGGCATGGTTAGTTTGTGCAAATTCGCTTAAGGAACAAAATTTAACTGGTAGTACTTTGTTAAATAGGGATGTGGACTAAATAATCGATACAGTTATCCCATGTTTTGTGATTAAATTACCTTAAAATATGAATGACATTCATCAGAGTAGTGTTTTTGTAAAGTAACCGGAAAAATTATTATTTTCGAAGATCAAAATACATGAAGGATAGGAAGCCCTAGTAAAATGTAAGCGGCATTGATTGTGTAACTGAACATTTTCACGCCATATCTAGAAAGCAGTAATTTGGATGTGCTAAAGTTCTGAGTGATACATAAGAAATTGGGAAGGATTTCCAAGTGCGCGTAAAAACACTCACCAAATAAGGCATAATATTTGTAAATCAGCGATGAAGAAACTCCTAAATTTTTTTTACCTCTGTTATATAGAACTTTATTGTCATGATTTTGCTCGATTTGAAAATACTTATAACGTTCGTTCAACAGTTTTATTGATATTTCTGTGGCTGCTCGGAAAATCAGCTTCAACTAATTTTTTCCAGAACTAAGTGCACATCTTCCTTCAATATTTTATATTAGATTTTTAACTGGAGCGGAAATATTTTGCACATACTCGTATTTCAATCTGTCGAAGTATAATTCTTGAAATCAAGCTTGGGGGCTTGTATGATATACAAAATTATAGACAGTTTCAATAATAATCATTATGAACTCATTAAAGTATCATATGTTTGGCATCCAATTTTGTGCATGCTGGGCTACGGGTCGTAATAGGTCCTAAATGATCCCAGTCAATAGTTTGATAAATGTGCCAGACCGATCCGGAACAGTGTCTGTCCCCAGTGAAAAACCAAATTACCTTTCCCTCACAAAGCTTTTAATTTTATTACAGCTTGTCGTCAGAATTCACACGTTCGAACCAAAAAAACTCTTGCACCTTATCAAGGAATCACAATAGCATACCTAGGGGGGTGGCCGAAAGGACGGTTGTCTCGGGCGCAAGGCATTGGGGGTGGCAAAACGATCGTGAAATATATCTAGTTTTGGTAGGGATTTTGAAAGTCAAAAGTGATGCCATTTTTTTTTTAGTAAATGAAAATAGTTCGATGTAGCAAATCTTTAATATGTAGATGGAGATTTTCCTGAATTTAAAGTGATTTTGGTAGACTTGAATGTCAAAAGTGAGGCCCCGGACGCCAAATATGCACGGTACGGCTCTGAATACCAGATTAGTGCAAGATCATCTCAAAATGATTTCCTTGAAAAGTATTCCCTAAATCTAAGTCTAAAATCAAAGTAAAGTTTAGGCATTTTTTGATTATTGAAATGAATGATACCCACGTTAGCAAAAGTTTCCAAGTGTTTTTGAAATGAAATAGGTGTAGGCGTTTTTTTGTCATTAAATTGAAGATGGTGAAATTTAAAATGGGCATTTTAAAATTTATGTTGAGCGCAAGTGAAAATAGTTTTAAAAAATTCCTTATAACTTTTATTTTTCACTGAGGGTGGCCACATGTTCCGTCTCAGGTGACACTAACAATACCATTCTACTACATTTCTGGTCAAAAGGACTTTATATGAAAGAATTTGACGATATGTTGTTCTACTCGTATGTATTTTTAATAATTCCTAATACGAACTTTTGCTCAGTGCCCCGTAGACTATATTTGCGCTAAGTTCCAGAAACATTCACTCATACCTAATTTCCATAAAAGTGTGTCTTTTCTTGAGTAAATAGTGGTCAGAACATCGAGAGATAATACTCTTTTTTTATAAGACTGAACATGTTTTGAGTTTATTTTAATATTTTGCTTTAATAACAATACTTTAAAATATCGATATTCATTAGTTTCGTAAAGACAGAGACCGTTATGACATTTTAGTATATCATTTCAAAATGTCCTTTTGTTTTGCATACAAATTCATATATGTATGTATAAAATAGTATATACATATGTTATATGGGTAAAAAAAATAAAAAAGAATGCTGCGTTCAAGGAAAAAGTTTCATATTCGCGATATCGTTAAGTAGTAGTCCGCGAGGTTGAGAGAGAGGTGAGAGGTTGCATGTTTCATAGTCCTTTCCTCCCGCTTAATTTTGTTTTGCAATTGATAGTTTATGCAAGGCTGATAATTGAAATAATGTCAGTCGCCATAATCGTGGTGAGCCTAATTGCTAGAGGAAGATTTGACCCTCCTCTCATGCTTTAAAATTACTAATGACCCTTTATATTTTAGAAAAAATTGCAGTTTTTATTAAAAGTTTTAAAATCAAATTACTCGTTCAAATCTGAAAATTGAATTTTTCACCCAAAATAAGTATTTTTGATCAAAATTACAGTATTTATTGGAAACGTTAAAACGGTGAAAAGTGGGTCAACTGTTGTCGTATGGAGATTTTTCAGTCATAGAATCGATGTGCTTTTATTTTCTCTGCATCATTGTTCGTAACATATGTTTCAACTTATGGCTTACTTTCCGAGTTATCGAGCTAAATTTTTTTCGTCGGCCTCTCACAACCAGGCCCTTCACGATTCTGGCGACTGGCGCTTGTTTCGATTATCAGCCATACTTAAAATATTAAAAGTAAAAAAATAAGCTATACTATATTCACGCTTATTAAATTTTGTCTAATGAATAAAGTAACTTGCTAAACGTGAAACTGAACAATGCAACTTTATCTATGAAGGAAATAGGAATGGCAACCACAACACTAGAATCTTTCGAAAGTTACTTAACAGACTTAAGACATTAACTTAGTTAAAATATCCTGTCTTTTATGCTGTTTTTTTATGGCATTTTTAAGTAGTCGTTACTTTTCATGCCTATAAAATTTGGTATCAAATTTTTGGATGTAAAAGGTAGTTACTAATTTGAAAGCAGTGGCATACGAAATTCCAATATTCATGATTTTTTGAGTTCAAAATTCATGTAGTGAAAAAATTTCAGATAATTCTAAATTCAGCAAACTCCGAAATAAAGACGTTTTAAAATTCAGATAATTCCAAATTCATGTGATGAAAAATTCACAAATTTTTTGTTTGTTGGACATACTATGGTAAGCCGCGACTTAAGGCCGCCGCAAATCCGTGTTAGGCATATTGGAAGAACTAAGCTCTGAGCCGCGGCCAAAGAACGCCCACTGTTCTTAGCTTTTATTAAACTCACCGGCTAGCGAAGTCGGTGTAGGATTTACTTTATGTGGGATGTTAGAGAGATGGATGAATTTCATCTGCATTTTTCATCTGAATCCTAACTTATCAGAAGTTTTAACCATCCAAATTTAAAATCGTCTGAATTTTAAAATATCTAAATTCTGAAACATCCAAGTTATTTCGTGACAAAAACAGTATTAGTAATTAAATGGTATATTTGAATTGCGAAAGTTAAAAGATTAAGGTGCATTACTAAATCATACACTAAAAATAAATGAATATTATGTATTTTACAAAAATTTTTTGACATACATAAATTATATACATATGTATATACATTATACGAAATTCGTTCTTTACACGGTTAAATTTAATTTACTTAATAGTTTTATATAAGAAATTTTGGTGCTTTACATAACTTATTGAAAAAATTAAATTAAGAATGGTCAAAATACATATTTGGAAATATTATAAATAATTGCATACGAGTATAGTTGAAACACCAACAGCTGTTGAAATACATACAACCCCACAGGAGAAATCAACTAAATACGAAAGCAAAGATATTCCAAAAGATATAAAATATTTTAAAATTTTTAAAAGTTTGTACTGTACTAGGAAATTAGCTAATAAGATTATATAGCATGATTAGAAACAGGAATTTTCGTTTTCAATTAAAAGTGCGACTTCTTTTGAAGCTCAAGAAAATTTCATTGGAGCTGTGGGTACTTACCTTATCGGCTTCTTGTGCAAGTGGGTTTGGTGTTATATTCATGCGTGGTATAACGCCATTTAAGCGGTGTCCTGCTTTATGATGTGATGCCACACCAAGCACAGATGGCGTCACAAAATCAGCCTGCATATGGTCAAGTTGTGGTTTATCTTCATCTACATGTAGCACAGATTTAAGATAAAGTTTAATTAGAATGATTTTAGTTTAAAATAAAACTTTTCATTTACAGCGATATCAATAAAAATAAAAAAAATCAAGTGTAAGCACTCGTTGGATGGTATGTGAACGTAATAGTAATTGTTTCGTCATAAAATTGCATCACTTATGGTTTTGTACTCAAAAGGAACAATGTGCTATGATTTCCTTTCTCGAAAAAAAAAAAATTCCGCGCGAAGGGATAAAAGGAACAATCAAAACTTTTAGAAATAAAGTCAGCAAAACCTCGAAAACCAAAAGTGCGAAGTTAAGAAACTACGAAGAGCTCAACAAATTTGGAATAGCAGGTCAAAATTCGAAATCTTGAAAAAACGGTTCTATGTGAACAAAAAAATTTTCGAAAAACTTTTTTTATTTATGTTTTTTTTCTTTTAAGGAAGGTATTGCAAAACTAAACTTGAGCAAATCGTTCGATCAGAACGGAACCTTAGCAAAGAAAAGAGGATGAACCGAACTTAAGCTGATCGCTTGGATATTTGAAAAACTTGTTTGTTTTAGAAATTATGATGAAAACAATGTTGCTATTGATTACATAAAAAATTAGCAAAAAAAACTATCAATCCGCTCACAAGCACGAACACTTTTCATAAAACAAATCGGAAATCGGATTGATTTCAAAGTTAATTGGTACGAAGTTACATTTTTATGTGCTGAGTTGAAGACAAATTACATACTCTGCCCACGCCCACGTCTCGCAGTAAATTTTCACAAATTGCAATTTTGACGTAACATACCGTCTAATCGCTTTTTATTAGAGTCTTGTATTATTCTAGAAATTATGATCTTAAATATTTTAAGAACTTTAAGGAATATAAGTATAGTACTGAGTAAGATAATTCTGTTGATATTAAACAGAAACTAAGTGCACCGATTTCTGCATGGCTTTTAGTTGTTTAATTTAATGCTTAGTTTAAAACAGTATGTCGCATTTTTAAATATGAATTATGTTCGTAATGTTGACTAAGGTCTTAAAGGTATGCTACAAATAGGTGTAAGGCTCTAACTTTTTCGAAAAACACATTAACATTTTTACTCACTAAACATTCATTGGACAGAATTGGATCTTAATTTTTTTTTTTAAAGTTTAAGCAAAAGTCAAATGCTGATTTATTTCAAAATGAGGGCTCACCAGCCGATGCCGCTGCCGCTGCCGCAAGGCAGTTATTATATAGGTTATATTTTTTTAATTATAAAAAGCATTACTCTACAAATCTATACACAACTTTTTAACTACCATAACACAACTAAATCGCATGATTTCTTTTGTAAAAAAGGTGTGAAGAGGGGCAGTGCAAAAATTAGTTTTTTACAATAGTTTTCACGCTTCTAACACGAAAATACGTATCCACGGCTAAAGGACCGATTTTTATGAAATTTGGTTTGGAGATAGATTGAACTTTAAGGAAGGATATGGTCTTTTAGTAGGTGTAGCACCACCCCTAATGAGAAAAAAAGGTTGTCCGGCTGAGCAGCTACACATGTTTTGATAAAATTTGGCGTGGAGATAGATTGACCCATGGGTAAATATATTTCGCTTTTAGTGCTACGCTCCTAATATGCAAATACGTTTTACTGCTTAAATAAAGGTCCGATTTTAATGAAATTCAAGTACAGAGTATGATTGAATGCTGAGGAAAGATATTTGTTTTTGAATGGTGCTTTGCCACGCCACTTTACAGAAAATAATTTTTCACAGCGATGACATTTAATCAGGTAAAATGGTACTTAACTGTATTAAATTGTTACTACAGCAATGGTTGAGTTTCGACCAGTGGGCAAACTCTAGATTACATAATTAGAAGTGGGTTTTTTTGTTTTTTAAGAGTCACTGAAGTTACCAAAGTTTTAAAACTATGTAATTTTTAGCAAATAATAATTGTCATGCGGCAACGATCGGTGAGCACTCATTATAGAATATATCATTAGACTTTTACTTAAGCTTTCTATAAAGAAGCAAGCCCTTTTTGCCCAATGAATTTTTTATGAGTAAAAAAATTAATTGTGTTTATCGAAAAAAATTAAAATTTTGCACATATTCCTAAGGCAATTTGAAAAAAACTTCTAGCATACTTTTAGGCTTGTATATTATTATGGCAAAATAAAATAATCACAACATAAAATAATGCAACAATTATTTGCAAACTAAGCTTACAATTGTTGGCGGAACGTGTGAGGTTCACTTATTTTTTGTTTTATAAAAACCAAATAATCGGTTATTTAAAGCAAACATTTTTCTAACTTGAGCAACAGTTTAATAAACAATGAAGTCAAACACATTTAAATGGAATTTTTTAATGTTGATAGGGACGCCCAGAAGGCGGTGCTGAACAAGCTTAGGAAAGTTGCTGGGGTTGAGGGTTTCTCTTTCACTTCCAAGAGGGAACAAGCTGTGAATATAATCTTAAGAGGGCTTAGTTCGGACTATGCGGAAGGTGAAAAACTGCAAGAGATCAATAGCTTAATACTTGATGTGGTGAACAGAGTCAACACTCTCACCACATCTAGATCCCTGAAAGAGCGGTTAAGGTACAAATTTTTTGTAGCTTAAATTTTGCCAGGGAAAGCCACTAGTGACCTTTACAAAATCAAGTACGTATTTAATACATAGATCACTTGGGAAAAGCCTAAAAGAACTCAGGGGCCTCTGTAATGCAAGAAGTGGGCACATTGCAAAAAACTGGGCTAGCGTATATAAATGTGTTCAGTGCGACAAAGAGCATTTACTGGCGGAGTGTGCAACGACGAAAGATTCTGGATCGAAACCAACATCTGTAAATTGTGTGGGGAGGCCATCTCGCCAATTATTGTAGCTATAGTAAGTACAAGGATTACGGCTAATATAAAAAATAACTGCTTAAAAATGAATGAGGAAAAGAGAGCTGAATAGAATAAACCAACTTTCATCCCCGCAAAAAAAAAAACGCTACTTCTTTTTATGCCTATCTCAGTCACTTATGTCGGCGGGATGTCCCTTCTGTGGAGCTACAGAGTGGTGAAAAGATAAATACCATTCTCAATCAGTCCTTTGAGTTGTCAAACACTTTGTTTAGGGTGGATGTCCAGAGAATCCTAGGGAAAGTTGAAGCTTTTTTAAGGAATATTAGTAATTGTGAGTAATTACAAGAGAAATGAATAGTAAAGTCGAATGATGCTAAATTTTCTAACAATGTGTCATCACTAATTGAACACAGCAGGAGAATAGAACTCCAAAAAATTTGGCATACCAATAATATATCCATTGCATTTGTGCAAGAAACACATCCTAATATACGACACAAAATTTTTTTGAAGAAATTTTTAATTTTCAGGAGTGATGGACAGCAGGGAGTGGCAACAGCGATTACAATGATTATTTCTATTTTTTCACAACGGGGCTTGTTCGGCATACAATGTTTCACTTTTTGCTTGGGTTCTCAACAGATCTATGCTAAACGGGAAACATATCGGGTTTAAAAATTTTTGCAACCTGTCTCAAAAGTCGCTGCTGAGTTCGCCTAGCAGCGGATTAAACAAGTATGACTTGCGATTAAGAAGTTTTTATTAAGCTTTTTTGGTACTTTTTTATTTTTTTAAATTATATTAGTTTTTTTATAATGACTTGCTTGACTTTTAAGTATGACTTGCCTTAGCCCATTTTTTATTTTTTGTTTTTTTATCATTCTTTAGTGTTAACACACAATCAATAAAATATACTAACAATTAATAAGAGCAATGTTTGCTTAAAAACTGATTATTTTGTTTTTATAAATCAAAAAACTCGGGTATAAAGCTTTTTACGAAGTTCGAGTGGGGAATTCGACCCCCGCAAAATTTTTGACAACATTCATCATCTATCCATTCACATACCTTTTTAATAAAATATAGTTTTTCCATACAATTTACATGTAAAGCTAACAGACTTCGGCACCACCTTATAAAATTGAGGTAGAGAGCTGAATTTTCGTGTAATTTTTCTTCATATCATAATCTTACTTTTAAGCAACAGGACATTAAAAAAAAACAAAAAGAAATAAATTTGACTCACTCTAATGTACATACATATGAGTAGCTGTGGCTAGATTGTTTCTGTAAGACAACATAGCCACCAAAAAGTTTACTCTGCGATCCGTAAGGATCTGATAGGTATTTTGTTCAGTTTTGACAGTAGATTAAGCGAGCTTATGCATATTTTATCGCGCCCTTTGTTCCCCAAAAAATTGTTTCGAGTTGTAGGACTCTAAAGGATCAATTAGTATTTTAAGCCTTCGTTACAATTTTGTGTTTTGCACTTTGTAAGCAAATGTATTTTTCATATTTATAACATTTTTGTGAATTAATTTAAGCTTCTAATTTTCTATCAATCACAAATTTTCCATGCATAAGTTACTAAGCCAAAGATTTTTCCATTATATTACTTTACATTGAAATGACAAGTTTTTTCTACAGGTACAGTTTGACAGATTGATTTCATGAAATTGTGCCTTTAAAAGGCACAAGAGATTAAGAAAGAGTTATCTTTTTATCTAGTTCTTATACAGAAGCTGATAGCTATTAAATTACAATTTATACTGACTTTTTCAACTTCTCTATGATTTTTTTGGATGTTAAATATATAGCAATCAAAATGACACTTTCAAAGTTTTTATATGAAAAACTTGGAGACAACCCTTTCGAAAAATGATGAATTCACTTGCAGGATTTGAATCTTAATTACGAACGACGAAAACAAACGATTCATTCCATACGGATGAATAAAGAATCACGCAGATCATCTTCGAGATCTCCTTACCTTCAGGCTGTGAATTCTTGCGGTGTTTCATGCAAAGACACGCCGCTATACTGGCCAATAGCAACAAAATACCGCCACCAGCGGCACCCGCAACTACTGGATATATTGAATTGTCTTCTTCATTGGCTTTAGTTGTCGGTATTACTGATGGCGATGTTGGTGAAGGTGTAGTTGCCGGTTCTAAAACAAAATCAAAGAACAATGAATTAAAATATTTGTGGTTTTGACCATCCAAAAATTCTACTTACTCTTTGTCTTGCCTTGAAGTATAGCACTGAATTCTGACGCTGCCACTGCACTAAAGGACTGCAACTTGAATTCATAGGGTGTACCCGGTTCCAGCATGTCAATTTTAAACTTCCGTGCATGCATCCCATCTACTGTAGCCTTTAAATATTCGCCAGCAGATGAAGCTGGTCTGTAGTAGGCATAGAAACCATCAACTGTATTGGAACGGTTTGCCGGCAGGGTCCAATGCAGCATTACCGCTGTCTCTGATAATGCCTCCACACGTGCCAGTTCTGGTGCAGGTAAAATTGACTTGGAAGGGCCCAATGCAGAGCCGCGCTGCAAAAAGAACTTTGCCGATGTGTTACCTTCCTTGTTGTCATTATTCGAATATACAGCAATAATTCGGAAACGATAATTTCGATCCGGTTTCAAGCCAGTTACTGAAGAGGTAAAGTTTTTGACACCTTCATAGCTTCGATCACGCTTACCATACGGTATATCTTCGTTGGTAGTCTGCCAATTTTCCCGCGGTATCTTACGTGCTGTGTCGCCCAACATGCGGTACTGGACTTTGAAAAACTGTATGGGTAAGCCATCGTTTTTTGGCACATACCAACGTAGCATTACTGCATCATCTGATAGACGTGTAACGTTAGGGCGACTTGGAGGTATCATATTAGCTGTGAGAAATATTTTAAAAATAAATGAAAATCATGTCAAAAAAAGTTAGTTATTTTTTGTAACTCATTGAAAAATGTACATTCATATTTGAAAATAATAAAAATTAGATTCTTTTAAGTCTCAAACCCATCCAAATTATCAGTGACCCTTAAAAAATGCCCAAGGGCAAAGGTAAGCAAGGCAAGGGGAAAGTCAAAGTAAAGAAAGAAATTGACTGGGCCGCGGACGCTAATTTCGATAAAAATCGTGCAATGATATACATCGAGCACAGTTATGAGTGCCCCATCTTCAAAACTAAAGCTGAGGAATTTTTAAAATATCTGGAGCAAGAAATACCCGATCGCATATTCCAGTTAGTTCTCAATCAGAATGGTAAGGTACATCCGCGTGAAGGCGCATTCGAAATTGGCTTTTCACAAAATGCTAAAACTTCGGTTCATCAGCTTTGGTCGGGCGTTGAGAAAGGTCCACCTCGACGTGATAAATTTCCACTTAGTTATGAGGAACTACTGGGTGAAGTACGTAAAATTCTAAAGAAATTCTATGCCGATTTAGAAAAGAACCCACTTGAAGATGATGAAGAAGATGACTATATGGCGGCAATGCCATCAGCGCCAGTTGAAAATGAAAGTGCAGAGGTGGATGAAAGCGCCTAACACTGTTGGCTAGGTAGACATAAGGATCGATCTTTATAAACAACTCACCATAGCAAAAAATTATTTATTAATTTCTGTTTCAAAATAAAATCTTTGACAACATATCTGTTGGGGAACTATGTACTTACAAACATATTAAAATAAGCTTAATTTTTATGTTTGGAGAGCTTGTAGGTCCATGAGAATAGGATTTTTCTATTGGAAAAATCCGAAGTTAAAATTCAAAAGAACCGATCGCTATAAGCTTACCAATTTCCTGTAGGGTTGAGTATTGTACTCATCT
Organism: Meiosimyza decipiens; assembly: GCA_963680825.1. Taxonomy (NCBI): domain Eukaryota; kingdom Metazoa; phylum Arthropoda; class Insecta; order Diptera; family Lauxaniidae; genus Meiosimyza; species Meiosimyza decipiens. Next base: position 82,121,212 of record OY804258.1, on the reverse strand, counting down.
CCGAAAATGACTGATAAGCCTCAGATGCTGAGGTTTAAAATCAGCAACAGCGGTGATACAGACGTACGACACAGTAGAAAGCTGTGTCCAACTTTTAACCTGGCTTTATCAATTACAATGAATGTGTGCCAATATATCTTTTGATTTGATAGAACGGAAACATGCGGGTCTAGTGACAAAAAACTCGCTTCATCAGGATTCATGAAATAATTTTTTCTCGAATTATGTTACGCTGACTGGCAAAATATTAGGAGATCATACTTGGTTTTTGTGTGGTTTTTCGCAAGCTTTTATTGTATATAAACGTGACTGGCCCATTGCGGGTAACGGTTAAGTATCAAAAAAAGACCGATTAACTTAGATAAATCTCACAGTGAGATTTTGTCAACAAGATATACAAGCGTATGTATCATGCACATTATATTTTAACTTGTGGAACCTTGTCAGGGTAGAAGTTATAGTCCTAATTATACATTTCGAATGAAGTACATATCATTTGCAGATATACTTTTACCTGTCGGACCTTGTTTGAGTAAAAAGTGTACTGCTAAAATATACATTTGTAATGAAGTACATGAAGTACGATACTAAACTTTTTCTTACTTTACGCTATGGTGCTCAAAAGAAATGTATACGTGTAATGAGAGTAACAGAAAACTGAATGCTTACTGAAACCAGTTCATTTTTGGTAACACTGCAGACCTCTACTACATATCTTTTGCATTGAAGGAAAGTCTTTTATGTGGATCAAATCATTTTCGCATTTGGACCCCTTCGGAATGAGCCGTTCAAGCGTACTTATAGAAATATTTTTCATCAAAAAATCCTAAAATTGTTGCATAAAAAAATAGCTGTTAAACTATAAAACTATATAGTAGACCTACATACGAGTTTGTCAATTTTCTCAAAATATTGTTGGAAGTAAGTCTTAACACATTAAGAATGGAGATCAGTGACTAAATAAATCAGTTTCTTGAACATTTTTAAAAGGCTACAAGTTACAAAAAAACTATCGTCCACAACGAAAAATATTAAAAAATAAAAGAAAGTAATCTAAATCAGATCGTTCACTGCGATTTTCGTGGGGCATAACATCCAACAAATATGAGCCGTCAATTTCTAAAAAGAAGCCGACTATTTGACCTCTGATCTGAATAGGTACTATAATAAGGATTGTTTCAACGTCCTCGACGACGAGCAAATGTCCTTAACATAGCTGAGGTGTTCTCAGATATCGTGACACCATATATCTAAGTATTTTCATCATAATTTAATTAAAAATAAATAAGTACGTTTATGTGCACGCTAAGGGGACGTCGATAAATTATGAGGCGTTTTTTTGAAAATTCAGACCACCCCTCCTCCTGGGTGAGATCTAACGAGACCCCTTTCTGGTGAGATATACCCTATAACTTTTAAATACATTAGTAAATTAACTTTATATGTTCATGTATTTTGCTTCATGTCCCTAATACGAATGCCTTCTGACCACTCGGCATTTAACGTTTCAGAATGTTTCAGAAACAATACGTAACGTACCAGAAAATATTGCAAACGGAACGTTACAGAAATCTTCCTTATATATTTCAAATGTACTGCTTGACATGAAATCATTCTGATCTGTCTCAGAAAGCTTCCAGATTCAACGTGTCCTGAACTTTTAATTAAATTTTTCTGACACGTAGTAAACAAAATCTTTAATCAAGCTATGCGTTTCTGGAAGGTTCCTGATTTGATGTTTACTGAATTTTTCGATGAAATCTAAATAATGTTTTATGATTATCTGCTGGATGCTGTGCTAATTATAGTAAATTGTTAATTATAATTATCACCCCTATCGTAGAGAGCAAATCTTTGCAATCTTAGAAAATTGAGGAGTGGAAATCTTAATTTCCACCCAGTGCTACCAAAATATTTCCAATTAAGGACTGTCTCATCGACGAGAGGGTATAGTCAAACACCCTGTGGTATCACAATGGATCACATTTGGTCTAAGTGAGTTGGTTTTTCATAACTGACTGTCACTCCTACCTAAGGATTGTCTCAGAAAAATCTTACGGTTTTATTTTTTGTATTATGCTCTATCTGATAATTTTATTGGTCTAAAAAGACAAAATATTTATTCTATATAAAGTGACGATTAATATGATGTATAACACTTGAAGATAGCACTTTTAACGACAAAGATGTCTAGCAAACAACAAAAAGTCCACGAACTGATTTTGTCCACATACCTGCAAAATCCAGAGTTAAAATATTCAGCTGTAGCAACGTAAGTTGGTGCATCAGAAAAAACTGTTTGTATGGTTTTTCTAATTATAAGAAGGGTCTACCTGTTTCACGAAAAATGTTCAGGCAGAACACCAGAATTTTCTAACCCAAAGGTAGTGACGAAGGTGAAACGCCTTTTTAAGCAAAATCCCAACACCTCGGTGCGAGATATGGCATAAAAATCTACAGTACAAAGGATAAAGGAGAAAAGTAAGCTAAAGACATATAGAGTTCAAAAAGTACCAGACCGTTCTGATGAAACAGTTGATGGCTCAGATGCGAGCCCGAAAATTGTGTGAAAGGTACCTGACGAAACTTGCGTCAAAGCAGATTTTAAGCAGCTACCTGGGCACGAATATCATGCATCACCGAAGAAGGGGCATGTGTCTAGTAAATGCAAAGAAAAAAAAATTTCGAAATTTCCCAAGCAATATATGGTTTGGCAGGCCATATGCACTTGTGGTCTCAAAAGCAGATTTTTTGTTACGCAAGGCACAATCAATTCCAAAGTTTATATAGACGAGTGCCTCGAAAAACGTCTTTTACCATTTATTCGTGCACATGAGGGTCCCGTGATGTTCTGGCCAGATTTAGCAACCTTTCATTACTCTAAAGCTACGATGGAATTGTATGCAAGTAGAAAGATCAATTTCGTACCAAAAATAGCTAATCCGCCCAACTGCCCAGAGCTTCGCCCAATTGAAAGATATCGGGCTCTAATGAAAAGAGATTTTCGAAAGAGTGGTAAGACTGCAAAAAATTCACAAGACTTCAGACTTAAGTGGAAAAAATCGTACCATACTGTCGATGAAACGACTGACAAAATTTAAAAAAGGGCCTTACGAAAAAAGTAAGAAATTTAAAAAAAAAAATTTTGTTACTAAGTTTTTAATTATTTATATTCTGAACACTAGCCATTATAAATATAAAACGAAAAATGACCAAAAAAATTACTGGGTATTATTTTTATATCTAAAAAGCAAAACGTAAGTTTTTCTGGCACAGTCCTTACTTTCAATCAGTCAATAATGCAACTGTAATTTTGCATATTTGATTTTATACAAAATAAAGTGAAGTGCGAAAGAATCAATTCAAATAGAATTTGATAAAAATTGTGTAATTTTATATACATTTGCAAAACAAAATTTAAAATAAATTACATAACATAGCTAGTTTAGTGTAAATGCTCTTAATTAATGTTGTTAGATTTTTAAATAAAATTAAAAATTATCGCATTAATGCTTTATCTGTAAATTCCTTGCTACAAAGTTATAAAACAGAATTTTCAAGAAACGTCAAAAATTCTCCCTAAAAAATTATTTCCGGTAACTCATTTTCCAATGAAATTTTTGTCATTCTTAAAAATTCACTAATCAGGGAACTGAAGAAAGACTTCAAGGGATTGTTAATTAATGACATGGATATAAAAGAAGTCACAATAAATAACTTCATATTAAGTATCAATGCAATTGATGACGAGGGTAAAATGAAAAAAGTACTTTATAGTCCCTATGACTGCGCAGATGACGCAGAATAAAAAATAAATGGAAATGAAAGATTTCGGAAATGAGATTTCTTTGTAAGATTTCATGTGAACGATTCATAAAAAAGGCTTACGAAACGTTACATTTTGAGTCTATATGTATTCCATTTTTCTGTAAAACGAACATTAAATGTATTATCATTTCCCTCCGCTAAAGAGTTTAACTGGAAAAATCTGGTTGCGATTGCTGTATTTTTGAGGGTGCTTGAGCCACCCAAAGTCGAATGCATCGTCATGTGCGCATGTATGCTGAGCGACATACCAACAAGGTGAAGGAAACGTGTCAGCAAGGATTGATTTTGTGATGCAAAATGATATCTGTTATTATAATTTATATTCTCTGATTCAAAAAGTCTACTTGAGGTTTTCATTGACTCCCTCCTCCCCTTTGGTGAAGTTTGGTAAAATTTTTCCGGGTCCCTATTCTCATATTATGACTCACGTAATTTATGGATGTCCCCTTATGAATATTGAATCTCAAAATTTTTTCATGTAATACAGTGTAAAAGAAACTGTCATATCTTGATTTAGAGAATCTTTTTGGGGTAAAAATCAATTTGTTTTGTATATTTACAACCTTTTTGATTTACCGCACAATTTCCAATTAATAAAAAAAAATGGAAAAACTCTATATTTGGCTATACATAAGCGAAATACCTATGAGAAATTTTTTAGTTTTAGGCAAGAAATCGATGTTGTTTTTCTACTCTGCAATTTTGGGCAGAACTGTTTTTCGATTTCGAGTACATGAACATTAACTATTTTTGGTTACTTTGAGCGGCACTAACTACGACACACTGTCGATAACTTGTATTTCAACATATTTACCTTAGGGCCTCAGGTAAATGACTTATTCAGAACAATTTTGGATGTATACTTTGTGAACGTGCTTTGACAACAGGGAATGGCTAAAATACATAAAACGCTATATCTTGACACTTCAAGAAAACTTTTTTCACGTTTTAGTAGGTCGTTTATTTCGTAAAATTTCAACGAAATTAGACACAACCTCTGTTCGCGCGGCTTGCGGGTTTGAGCTAGTAAATTAAAATTTTATGACAACTATTTTTAAGTCCCATCCTAAGGCATAGGCAAAAAAAAAACACAAAATTTGTAATATAAAAAACATCGTAATATACATACATACATGCATGTGTACATATCTTAAGGATATTAAGGATAAATAAAGGATACAGTGACAACAGTTTCCAAACCAAGTCAAAATGAATGCATACTTGAACCCAAAAGAATGTTGTTTTGACCTTAAATTTTTCTTCTCCATGGCTGTGCACATGCGCTGTTCTCCAGCCCAAGAACATCGTTCACTTAATCCGTTTTAATATTTTTCATAAGGGGCAGTTTATGTAATGACAAGTTGTGACACAGGCCAAAAAAGCCGAAAAACAGCGTTACGTAACGTGTACTTATGTATGTACTCGTATACGACCTGCCCCTTATTGTAAATTTTGTAATGTATCCGGTGAAAAAATGTTTCTTCTGGCTGTATTAGAATTTAACGTAATCAAATTATTAATTGCAAGGTAATTGAAACGGAAAAAACTTTTTATGATTATATTTCTACATAACATGTTGTTATGCAGACGCGTGCTTTTTAATAAACTTTCTAATGATATAAGACCTTTATTGTTGTCCACAAGTTCAATAAAAAATTTAATTTAATTTCCCGTAAAAGAACCTTACTAGTACAGAAAAATCAGTGACAAATGAACTATCAATAGAAAGAAAATAAACTAAGCTTTCTTCATGTGTAAACAAAACATAAAAACGGTCCTTTATACAAAATTTGCTAAAATTAAACTAAAATTCTCATATTTCGAAATTGTTCGATAGATTTTAAAAAAAACCTGAAATCAGGTTGAAGCCTTGGATCTGTAGGTCAATCCTTAAAAAATTTAGGCTGAAAAACAAGTTAAAGAAAAAGTGCCATATACATCCAAATAACGTGAGGATTAAGACCCATTTTCGCAACTTGTGTAAGCATATAAGTTGTGAAATTCGCATATGTCGTGATAACTTTTTTTTCAATAAGGTTAGAAATGCTCAAAGAAACCTCAAAGAAGAATGGAGAGTTGTTAATAACATAGTAGGGAGAAAGACTAGTGCCAAAAACAGTAATATTGTATTACAAAACGGTTCTTCCAATGTATCTGACCCCACGAAAATAGCCAATATTTTTAATAACTACTTCGCTACAGTTGGACTACAACCTCACCCTGTAATTGCTGCAATGATTTTGGACTTTGCGACATTCCATGTAATAGGAATAGCTACTTTTTTGAGCCTATTACGGGTTTGGAAATCCTTAGAGCAATAAAATCCCTCAAAAATTCATATTCATGTGGTATTGATGACATTTCTAATGTATTGTTGAAAAAAATTGCTTTCAACATTGTTGATATACTTACTAGCATATATCTTCAACCGAAGTATAACTACTGGCGAAGTTCCTCATGATCTTAAATGTACAATTGTCATTCCTATTTTTAAAAAAGGTAACAAAAATGATAAATCTAATTTTAGGCCGATCTCTCTCTTGTCCGCAATTGAGAAAGTATTTGAAAAACTAGTCAAAATTAGGCTAATAACTTACCTTGAAAAATTAAAATATTTTAGTGCGTTGCAGTTTGGATTTAGAGAAAATCGTTGTACAGAAGATGCTCTTCTAGACTTTTGTGCTGAGCTACATAAAGGATTGGATGGAAGAAAAATTTGTGCTGGGCTTTTTGTGGACATAACGAAAGCTTTTGACATGGTTGATCATCAATTTCTTTTAGACAAGCTATATAGTTTAGGTATTCGTGGTTTTTTTATGACTGGTTTGAGTCATATTTAAGAAATCGGTCACAGAAAGTGAAAGTGGGCGATAGCCTAAGTGATTCCAAAGTCATAAACATAGGAGTACCACAAGGATCATTCCTTGGTCCAATTTTATTTTTGATCTACATAAATTAATTGTTTGATCAACCATTTAGAGGTAAAGTCAAAGCATTTGCTGATGACTTAGGAATTTTGTATAGTTCAACAGATCCCTTATCTTTGGTTGCTGATATAAACCATGATGTTAATGTACTTCGAACCTGGTTTGCGCAACATAAATTAGTTGTTAGCAACAAGACAAAATTAATGTTTATCTATCCGAAACTTCACGAGTCTACAGACCTTGGCATTACTTTCCATTCAGCAAATTGCAAGCGTCACATTCTTTACAGCAATAATTGTACTAATCAATGCTTTGAGATGTTTTTTAATTCAAATATTTCCTGTGAGTCTGACTGTTTTAAAATTGATGGTAGATCACTTCAAATATTTAGGTGTAACGATTGATCATAGTTTAAATTGGAATGAACATATCTCAAACTTGAAAAAATAATTGATATTGTCCCTTCGCAGTTTTTACCGGCTCAGAAAATATGTTTCAAATAATACACTGAAAACAATCTATTATGGAATTTTTCATTCCAAGCTAGAGTATGGTATAACTTGTTGGGGAAGTGCCTATCTCAATAAAATACAACAACTAATTGTATTGCAAAAATGTGCTATTAGAAAGATTTGTAATTCCCAACGCTTAGCCCACTCTTTCGAACCGTTTAGGAATATGAAAATCTTACCTGTTAGACACCTGTTTTACTTTAAAGTATTAAAAATACACTTTATGAGAAGTGGTTATTTGCAAAGTCCTGTACGCGACACGCATATCTTGCGAAGCTATTCCCACACAAATGTTCCACTTCCATTCTTTCGCACGACCTTATATAGAAACTTACTTGCGAGTTTCAATGCTTGTAAAATGAAATAGGGTGAAAAGACATGGATAAAATTTTCAGAGATGGTACTCCTATATGTTCTGAAAATTTTTAGCCTAAAAACTCTGAAATCTGATGTTTTCTTGGAAAGTCAATTTTTTTATCTTTTACCACATAGAAACCGTTCAGGCCTTAATTTGTTCAGATTAGCAGTTTTTTGCCATCTACTAGTACACATCTACCAAAAAATAATATAAAAGCTAATTTGGGTTGTGTTAATTTGCTTATATTCATCAACGATTTTTTTTGTTTTACTTGTGAGCTTTTTTGAACACAATTTAAAACTTTTTTTTTTAAGCAATAACATTGGTCAAAAAAATTTTATGGAATTTTTTATATCTTCTACATGACAGACCAATCACTGAAAAAAGTTTCAGTCTATTTAAAAAACATGAGGGTAATGATAGGCCCATTATAGATGGAATGACCCACATATGTATAAACTTAGAGTGCTGGTGTTGCTGTAATTTATTATCCAAAGAACACCAACAGAATTAAGCAAGGTAAGTGTCTATGCTTTTCATGAGTAAGTACAATTACCTTGCCTCTCAACAGCAACCAATTTCATTTTTCAAATTAGCTCTCTCTCGTTCTCTTTGCTTTAACCAAAATACGGCGAAAATGGTTGCCACTCAAAAACGACGACGTCGACACAAAAGCAACGTTGACTCAACTCAAACACCAGAATACGAAACAAAATCAGTTGCTCAGTGCCCGCGGAGTGAGTGAAAACGTGAAGCTGAAAATACGAGTTAAATATCTTTGCGCGCAAAAAATAAAAATAATAGTATCTACAACAAAGTCAAATTGCAAAAGAAATAATATGTACTAAAATTGTTGTTGCTGTCGTTTTGCATTGAAACTCACAGAAAACAAACAGCGATGTGTTTGTATGTTAGTGTGTGCGTAACTTAAATGCACGTAAAAATAACTAGAAACCATTTCTTTTACGCAGAGCCAAAATCATTTGAATCCAAATAAAACACCGAGTTTTGCAAAATTTTTCTTTATTTCCTATTGAGAAAATTTAATAAAGTTGAGTGGTTCATTCCGAACAGCAACAGCTCCACTCTGCGCTCATTTTATCAAGAAAATTTGATTTTTTTCCATCTGTCAATCGCCGCCTCAAGATTCCACGTAAACGGACACCGCTGTCTCCGACGCAACATTCCGTCGCGCCAGCAGTTCTCATCTGACGACATCGTCGTGGCCACTTGGAAATTTCTTCCACTTCAATAAGCGAAAATAGCAGCACCAAAATTCCGAAAAAGCAGCGACGTAGCACGACGATGTCCTCTGGTGGTGACGGTGGTGGTGGTTGCGGTTCCTCAATGGTACCTACAGCCGTCGCCGTTGGCGGTGATTCAGACGACGGTGGCATTAACAACAAAACTAACGTCAGTATTGCTGCCAAATGTGGTGCGCTGCAGTTAACGCCGCGATTTACCCAAGAGGAAAAAGATATCCTCTACAGTCTGTTTCATCATCATGAGGAGGTCATCGACATCAAATTTCGTAAAAAGCAAAAAAGTAAATTTTCGGTACGTGATGCTTGGGAGCAGATCGTGCGAGAGTTTAATTCGCATCAGGGTGTGTCAGCTGTGCGAAATCTTAAGCAGATTCAGAAATTTTGGTTAAACGCAAGGTGAGAAAAAGCAAAGTTTGTAGGGGTTGCAATTACAATCAAAAGAATAAGATACAAATTAAAAGCTATCTATTCTATTTACCAATCAAAAAAAAATACGATATTTGACGGAGGTGAAGAGAGTCTGATCTTTCCGCCAAATAAATTTTTGAGATTACAAAGAGACGTAAATTTATAAATCTGCCTGATCTTTCTGGCAAACTCTTAGAAATTATTTTCATAGAAATTATTTTCATAAGCATACATTCACCTGAAGCGCGACGAATATACATGAGAGGTCGTGCGGTGCCTGACATCGTCAAAAGTCAAGGAATAAATAAAAAGGATTCGAAAAAGGCCATGTAAGAATACGAACTTTTTGATTTCTTGCTCAACATGAATACCAGACCCAGTTTAGCCAACTGCTTAGGTGTGATCTATTCAGACGATTTCTGAAAATAATTCGCGTATTTCACTCGTTTTTCTTTACATATGCATGAGTGCATAAGTATTTTTGTTTAGATCCATCAATTTTTTTTAATTATTTAGGAAGTGCTCTTCGTTGCTTGGTGCAGTCCTACATTAAACAAAATTTAATTGTAAGTGTTCTAAGGAACTATTATTAAAATCGGATAAAAACTGAGATATCGGAGCACTTTTTCCCAAAAAAAAATCTTTTTTACCTCTGTGAGATGGTAGGTGTGGTCATGAGTAAAGGTATATTCGAAGTGGGAAGTCTGCCCTATAATACTATGACAAAGCCAACATTTTGTACCAAAACTTAAAAAGCCTCAAAAAATAAAACGAAAAATCTGATTTTTCAGATGAAAAACCTTGCCTAGTTCATCTTCGAGCAACTTTTTTTCTATTTTTCAAAAAACTCTCTCCGCAAAGAAAACCCTGTGAGAAAATTTCTAACTCTATAGTCTGAGTTTTATAAACCTAGTTCGAACTCAACAATTTTTTTTTTATAAAATTAAATCTGAAGAATGAGTCTACAATGGAAACACTTTTTGCAAAGAAATTCGAGCCTAATCAAAGCAACAACAAAAAATGATTTGTTTCTGAATTTACTCGAAATACTGGCAGTGCGAGATATTTCAAAAAATATACAGCCTGAAAACAACTTGCGTCTCCTACCTGATCACTACAAAGTGATTTCAACAACAAGCATGGTCAACAAAAAATTCTACAGCAAATTATACCAATAAACAAAAACATTACTTGAAAAATTCTTGATTTTTACACTTGAGTTCGAGTGAAATTAAAAATGGCTGCAAGTCTTATACTTACATATGTGTATGTAGGAATTGTTATTTTTCGTTTATGTTATTTTCTTTTTCTACTTTTAAATGTTCTTTTTTCCGCAGCATACCATTATTAACGAGTGTGAGTAGACCTAAACACCAACAATGTAGTTCAGAATAAACTAAACGAGTACAGTTTCGAGCGAAACGCGAAGAGTGGACTCGGATTAGGGTGGCAATGCCACAAGAGAGAAAGCAACTACAAAGAACTCGTTTCTTGTATCGCTCAATAACAAAAAAGGTAGTGTTGCCATTGCTCTGCTTATTTCCAAAGAGTAAAAAAATTTGCCATAATCATGATTCAATTATAAAGGTTCGAGAGCATGCAAAGCTCGGTTTTTATTTTTTTCAAGAGTTTATAAAAAACTGAAAAAAAGACTTGTGCGAATGAGATTTTATAGTTGCGCTAGGGTTATAATCAATTATTGAGGATGTAAAAAGAATGGTCACATTATTTATCACGGCTAGCCAGTTTCCCTGTTTTTCAATTACAGGTAACCCGAAAAAATGATAACTGAAATTTACCACCCTTGCGGGTTGCTGGTGAAAGAAAAAGTGAGAATTTATGTCAATTGAAAATTAAATAATCGCAGTATGTCAATTTGATTTCATTGATCGTTGTGATTTCTTCCGGTGTGTCAGTTTCCTAGCTTAAATTATTGAAAATACTCTGAAAACAAAGAAAATGCCATTTTTACGATGGGATGTTGAGGCCTTTCACCAGGGCGTGTTCAAGAAGAGGCTTAAAAAGGCTCGATAGTCGTATTTTTTAGCGCGGTTTCAGTATCTTAACGTTGTCGAAAAATTGCGGATGTGTACAGAAGTGGTGGACTAATTCAGAACGCTCAAGCCGGATTCCATTTCCTTGTTCGAACTCTTTAAATAAACGAAATTCTTAAATTAATTTTTTATTCATTTTGAACAATTCATTTACTCATCAAAACAAAATCCGGAATTATCAATAGAAATATATCTTAAATCAAAAGCATTTAACCACTTCTGAAAAAGCATGGCTATTATAACTACGATCAAAAGAACCGATTACAAAAATTATTATGTATGAGAGATCTTAAAATTTTGTTTAATATTTTGTTGGAAGATCTTTAGCTGCTATTACAGCTTTGCACCGCTTTATCATAGAAGCAATTAATTTTTAGCATTCCTCTGGGGCTATACTTTTCCAGGGCTCCCTTGCCACCCATACATACATACATACATTGACGATTCTTCATAAAGCGACCATAGCCAAAAAATTATAAGAGACACCGTTTAATGCAGAACTAAAGGAACATAGCATTTCACTAACTTTCATGTAGAAAAAGTTGTTGTGCAAATAAATTATGTTCACGTTTTTACATATTTTATTGATTTTAAAGCTACCAAAAACAAGCGTTTATGAACAGTGTATCAAAAGTTACTTCATTTAAACGTTTCCATAATTCAAATAAAAGTTACCTACAAAAATAATAAAAACAGTGTAACTTACGCCATAACTACGTATCACTCTCTTACTTCAAGAATGCCATAACTCAAAAAATCGCAATTTTGCACAAAAAGGGGTTTAAAATTTTCAATAAATAACTTTTTATATGTAAATTGAAAAAAGTATGTTTACATAGACTGTTCTCAAAACGAAAGTTCATTAGAAACCTTTTTGATTTTTTCACACAAAACAAAACATGAAATGGCAGATATATCTGCGTCATTAACTCAAAAAGCGCATATTTTGAGTGCTGCCAGTCTTGAAGTAAGTGAGCGCTATGTTTAATTGTAAAAATGTGTACATAACACATACTGGTTTTTCTATTTATATTGTTTGGAAGAGTTGACTATAATTAAGTGACCTGCGTGATATAGTGAAACAAACAAGCAGTGGATGATTTTTCAGTGTAGGGTGTTTAGTTTTTAGCGTGGAAAGAGGCAACACTTTCTACTATTTTATACGTTATAAGTACATGGCAACACTGGAAAGAAAAACGAAAGAATGAAATGAAAATAAAAATCATCAGAGCGACATAAAGAGAGAGAGAGACAGAGATAGAATCAAAATTAAGTACTAAGACCTCTGGTGTTGAATAGCTAAAAATTAGCAATTTCCGTTTAGTAACAGTAATGCAAGCAAAGTTAGTTAGAACAAGAGTTCTGATTTCGTATATGGTTGTAACTTTATAGTAACTTAAATATTCCTGGCTTCCAAAGTCATTAAAAATGTAATAGCAAAATAATTTTACTGTAAATTTTTGTACAAAAAATTTTCACATATAAAAGTTAATTGCTACTTCCTCTTCCAGATTAAGGAAGCAATATCCTTTTCGTAATATTGCTCATAAGAACTCAAATAATAACAACAACAGCAATGGCGTTACACAGCAGCAACTTGTCAATCATACTATTAAAGATGAACCCGATTTTCAAATCACCAGCGAGTCACCGGAACACAATTCTCAGGGTGAGGAATATGAAGAAATGGACTTGGAAGGTGCAGCTGTGGGCTCACTAGAAGAAGATCCATTGGATCAACAGCAACATCTGCAGCAGCAACATGTACAGCAACAACAACAAACGCAAGCCACGGTGCAGACGCAACAGATAAGCGTTGACCAGATAAGCGCTGAGAAATTAACGCTCAATGATTTGTTGCAATTTAAAACGGTCCGACCACGTGAAGAGATCATATTGCAAATTAAACACCCTGCTGATGCCACAGGTATAAAATTAACATTTTTTTGTTGTGCGTATAATAAATTTGATTTCGTTTTATAGGTGCGCAAATAACAATACCATCCCCTACGCGTATAACCATCCCCACTCACCATCAACCGCAGCAACATACAATGGCTACCATAACCGCTAGTGGTTACAATCAGCAAATCATAAGCGAGATAAAACCACAACAAATTACGCTTGCACAATACCAAGCTCAGCAGCAGCAACAACTGGCTGCTCAACATCAACAACAGCAGCAGCAACAATTGGCCGCACAACAACAGCAACAGTTGGCGGCTGTGCAGCAGCAACAACAACAGTTACATCAACAACAAGTTAAACTACAGCTACAATCACCGGCGGCTACACAACAATTTGTAACCGCTGCCACTCCCACTTTTACATGTACAACTTTCAATACGTTGCCAAATATAGCCACGCCAACAACAGTTTTACCCACTGCTATATCAGCTGCCAATACAGCAGCCGCTGCAACCGTCGCAGTGGAGTCCTTTGAGGAAAAGATCAACTACTTTAAATTGAAAGAGGCTGAGTTGCGGTACAAGGAGGAACAGGTAGCTCTCGAAAAAAAGAAAATCGAATTAAATCGTGCACAGGAAGAACTCAAGCACATGCGGGAAATGCATCGACTGCAAGTGGAAGAGGTGAAAATGAAAATTCGAATCCTACAAGAAGAGGAGAAACAGCTGCGTAGAAATCAAATGCTGCACTCGTAAAGTACAATGGGTGGTGGGTTTCAGAGTGGGTAGTGCAGCAGTGTTACGATATATGGAGGGTGGAATTTAGTTTTAATGTAAGAACTTGTTTAGTTTTTAGCACTTTTTTGTATTACTTCGAATTGCTTTTTTTTTAATGAAACAAATATTTCATTTGTTAATGTTTAAGATATGTTTTCTTTCAAATATCTCAAATACTTTGAATCCTTAACTATAGTTGATTATTTTAATATACATTTATGCATAATGTATTAAGTTAAATATATATAGTAATCTACTTTTAAGTTTATTGTGTGTTTATTTGATTATATGAAATTAATAAGTTGATGCTCAAACTTTTCAAAAACTATTTAACGGATGTTCTGAGTCACTTATCCCAAGGGACCATTACATTTGAAAAGGGCGAGACACGTACACCAGAGAGCGTGGAAACACTATTTTCCTACAAAATAATTTTTCTCAATACTAGGAATTTTTTCACAAAATATTTTTCAATTCTAGGAATTTTTTCCTAAAATATTTTTGCGGTTTTTTTTTTTACCAGAATCGATGTTGTTGTAACCAGCTCTCGAAAACATTTTTGTGCGCATCACTGCAATGATAGTTTAATTGCCATAAAATGGTATTTTTTTTATACATACATGTAAGAGTGGGGATTGGCTCTTAGACCCCGCTCAATAAGTATGCTAAGGGCTTTCTATGGATTTTTACCTTAAAATATCATGCAATACGCGTAGCGTTGATTTGTGAAAAGTGTCTATTTTGACTGCAATTTTAAATTTGATTTTCTTCAAAATGCCCCAGACGGTAACTCTCATATTAACCAATTATTATTCAGCAAGTATATTATGTTCAGAACTCTGAAAAGCATACGTGATTCGATTAGCATCAAATTTCTTTCGGATAGACGAAACTAGGTGTTACCTTTAAGTGCTGCTTTCTCGCATACTTGTTTTTGCACATAAGCCTCCTCTTCATAGGCCAGATCACATATACACTTCCGATAAAAAAAACGCACTATCCAATAAAATTGGAATTGTTAAAAGTCTAACATTGGGCAAATTTTGATAATACGAAAAGATGTATTTTTAAAATTAAGTTAAAATTTGCAATTTGGAGATTCAACAAAATGTTTTTAAAACAATTTTTTTGACTTTCAAACTTAAAAGAAAAAATTTTTTATTTGTTCTGATTTCTTAGTAAAAAATGTAACTTACAACAAAAAAAATTTATCTGATATTAAAATTTAAGCATTTAACTTTATTGAAAAAAATATATATATGTATATATTTTAACATCTGCAAAGCTAGCCATATGTCCGACTCTTAAAAATGGGTGGTTAGTTTTTTTTTAAAGGAGTGCAGTATATGAGATGCACAACAGATTGAAAGCGACACCATTATCTCTATCTATCATGTTTCGACCTTTTGTACCTCCTTTACAAATTTTACTTCAGCATCGGCCGTATTTAATTTGGCATAATCTGTGACGAAATCTTGTTTCATGATCGTTGCTTTAAGCAGCACCGCCCCATATGATATAGTATATTATATTATAATTACTACAAGTCCCAATTTAACTAAATTGCATCAAATCATCCCAATTCGTTTCCCGTTATTGTGCTTTCCAGACAGGCGGAAATGGCTAGATTGTCATTACAAACGGAAGGACAAATTGAATACACCATGTATGTAGGGTATACAAGATATTCAAAATAAAACTTACGCATTTTGTGTTTCCGTTTGCCTTTGTTCTTATTCCCGTTGTGTTCATAAGTCGTACGTGTGGGCACATTGCCGAGCGGAGCTGTGCCAACTTCACCTTGTATTTGTTTAGGATTCACACGCAGTAGGTCACCTTCACTAGTCTGTTAAAGTAAGCAAGATTGCAAAATTTTCACTATATATTTCAAAAAGTTATCTCTCCTCCACATACCTCGCCAACTTCGTTCTTTGCAAAGCACTGTACAATTCCTGCGTGTCGTTTCTGCACATGCTTAATGACTAAACGACGATCTTCATGGAACGTCTCATTATCCAATGATGTATCCTCGCCATTTATCAGCCAATATATATCAGGCTGTGGATTTCCAGTCGCTGAACACTCCAACTCCAATGCATCACCTTCATTTGTCAAAGTAGTGGCAGGACCGCGTAAGATCAAAGGCCTCTGCAACACATTCAACTTAATGATGTGTACCAGCGCAGGTGATATACCGTTATCTAATCGACATATATATGTTCCCTGATCCTCGGGCATCACATCGACAATTTGCAGCCCATACGGCAAAACTTTCGTGCGGTTGTTGTAGATATTCGCTACGTTGGGGCTGCTCCACACAGCTTCGGGTGGTGGCGAACCTACACCTGAGCACTCCAAAACAACTGTTTCACCCGGACGCACTGTGACCTGCGAGGCTGGTTGCATTAGAAAATAGGGTGGCGTCCGATCAATATAGTCTACACGCAAATCAATACGTTGCGGCAGCTTTACTTCAACGCCCGTTATCGCATTCATAGCCGAACAGGTGAAGTTTCCCGAATCCTTTACGGTTACGCTGTTGAGTATTAGAGCTCCATTCGAAGGTAGAACTTCAGTTTGCGGCACCTTTTCGCCATTGCGATAAAAACTCCAAACTGCAGCAGGATTTGAAGACACACTGCCGCAGCGTACGAGAATACAATTTTTAGGTGCGACACTCCAACGAATCGCATTGCGACTGTAGCCATTGGAGTTGTCAATAGAAATGGAGACCAGCGTTAGGCGTGCCGTTAAAGATGCAATAGCGGCAGAACCGAACCAAGCAACGCATTGATAGTCACCAAGAGTTTCGGGTGCAACGAAGATGCGCAGCTTTGATGTGCGTTCGTCGTTGGTGATGTTATACCCATCCTAAAGGGAAAATAACATAAATTAATCAAAGGTAAATGAAAAAAGAAAAAATCTGATAGAAGTGACCTAATTCCCGAATAGTGTTCGAATTTATCAACAGAAGGAGAAGGTATTGAAGACAAATAAGCTTTTAAACGCAAAGTCTGAGTGTTCCCAAGTTTATACTGCTTGAAATATGTTAATATACGATTAGTGCGAATTTCGCAATAGTTTTGAAACGTATCATATCTTTTTTTTCATCTGGATCGCAATCATCGTATAATTTCCACAACACGCGTTTTAGCATAACTCCAACGTTAATAAAACCTACGTGCGTTCAAACGCGTGTTGAAAAAACGCTCGTATGAAACGAGCCTCAACTACGGGTGTTAGATAATCGCTTATTGCGTTCTTGAGCTCATTCAAACACTCAGAAATTTTATTGCTTATAAATGGGTTAGCTGAAATTGTGTTGGGTCAGGATATGTGTAATTTTCAAAAACATAAAATGACCATTCTGATTTTTATCGAAATATTGAAAAACAGTTCAACAGGGCCAAAACAGAACGACGTACTATTTTGGAACAAAGTTATTGGCAAATTAAACTTTTAGTAACTTTATGAATAAAAGTTTGTGGCTCTTGAAAATATAAACTGATCTGAATCAAACTTTGGCGCATGAAAAGAAATGAATTGAACTTTAATTATTCGTATGGAAACTCCTAAGAAAATTATGAATTCCAAATAGTTTAATCAATTAATTATGATTTCTTATAACTACATATTGAACTTTTTTAGTTATAGTAAGACACAATGTTCCTGTAAATTTTTACAAATTTATCAATATTTTATTCAACAAACTTGACAAAGATATCGTATATATATTTATGTATATAATCAAAATTTTAGATAGTTGCGACTCATAACATTTCTCAACGGATTTGTCATTTGATGTATGGCGACTTTTTTCATGTCATTGAACGGAGTAAAACAAAAAAGCATATTTACGGTTTATAAACAATAATGTAGTTTAATAATTATGAAAAAATATTTATTTTGCAAATTTCCGACTAGGGTTACCAAGTTGAAAACAAATAATTCGAAATAACTTCTCGTTAAAATGGTAATAAGCAAAATTTTGTTTGACTTTTAACGTACATATAAAAAATACTCCAAATAATTGACCCAAATTTTTTCAATTTCTAAAAGGCCCCGGCTTTGACATACTATTCCAGGGACTAGTTCCAAAACAATTTTAATCAACGCGAAAACGGGGGATGACAAATATTATACTGGTGAACGACACGGAATATGCAACTGGGGGTGTGGCAAACTCCAAAAGAGCTTTAAACATCGCCATCGTGTTCAGCATATTCGAAAACGGTAATCTGGTTGCTGCTTAAAATATTTGTGTCTTTCAATATACAAATATATACATAAATAAAAATTAAGTCAAAAGCGATCCATTTTTTTGCTCAACGGAATATTGCACCTTAATGTTTTTAGCATTTATTATAATTTTTTTCGTTTTTCGATCGGACAGGGAAGGCTGTTTCTCATTAAAATTTGGTAAATAGACATATAAAATAAAAAAAATCATTCATATTCTATTTTAATATGGATCGAACACAGTTAATTTTATAAAAACCGTCGTATCCGTTCAAAAGTTATAATCTTTTGAAACAATTTGATCCCCATATTTCAATTGTCAACAACAAAAAAAAACTCATTTCACATTTTAATTTCTAGCATATACCACTATTTAAATAACAAAATTTAATTAAACTAGTGAAGGTGTTATCTTCGGCAAGGCCGAAACTCACATACCCTACACTGCATTGAAAGTATTATAATTTTTAAATAAATGTTAAAAAAATTTTCAAGAGGTTGAATAAGTCGAAAATAATGTAAAAATGTTGAAAAGTGTTGGAAAAAACTGAAAATGTTGAAAATATATGAAATCCATTAAAGAAAGTTGAAAGAAATTGAGTAAGTCGAAATATATGAAAAATGCTGAAAAATTGATGAAAAAGTCGAAAGAATAAAGAAAATGCCGAATGAAATTGAAGGGGAAAGGTAAAAGATTGAAAATGTCAAAAGAATATGGGAAATGTTGAAAAAATAGAATAGAGATGATAACACGAAATATGTCACGCCCACTTCTCCAATTCCAACCACTTTTAGTTCAATAAACAAACCAAATTTTAGCACTATAGCTTGTATAGTTTGCGATATGTGCCGTAATTATTCCTAAAATTTAGGGCGGTGACACTCCCACTGGTGCAATCCAATCCGATTTTGATCGAAAAATAGCTTCCCATAAGCAAACTTCTTACACTAAATTTCAGTATGATTGCTCATATCTTTCGATAGTTATGCGACTTAAGGTATTTTAATTGAATGGGAGGTGCCACGCCCACTGATGTAATCTTGTCAAGCCTATAGTAACCGACACCTCTACACAAAATTTTATGAGGATTACTCTCATAGCACACTATCTATAGCATTAAACGTATTTCGCTTATATGGGAGGTGCCACACCCACCGGCACTATTGTGCCAAAATTTTGCAAGAAGACACGTTTTAGCAAGTTTATCTGCCATACTAAATTTCATAACGATTGGGTTGTTAGTTCTCTTTTTATAACGTTTATAAATATTGTAGGCTGTGCTACGCCCTTCAACGAAATTTTCCAGTTTATTGACGAAGTTTGTATTGATGACTACTTTTAGTGGTATCATCCCAAAAATTTTAATGAAAATCGTATGTGCCAATTTGGAGTTATACGAAATCCAATTTTTTAATTGTTAAGAAACGCCACGCCCACTTCATAATACCGCCCACTTTTTGCGCAATTCAAGATTCATAAGATCTGTATTCGTGTGCCATATTTTATCACAATATCTTGCACGGTTTACGAGCAATGGCGTCATAAAAGTTAAAATCTAGGGCTGTGACACGCCCTTTTAAATGCCTTTGCAAACTTAAGACCTAGCCTAATCTTAATGTTGTTTTCATATTCACCAAATCACCGAGTTTCATCAAAATCGCAGCAACGTTTTTTCAAAATGGACTTGGGTATATTTACATAGAGTTTGGACGGAAGGCGTGGCCGTGAACCGATTTCGCCAATTTTTATATGCTAGCAGCTTGCAAGAAGGTGTGCCCTGTTTGCCAAATGCCATTGAATTAGCTTGCTCAGTTTTCCCGTAAACTTGATTTCAACAGACAGATACACAGACAGACAGACCGACAGACAGACGGACACAGCTATATCGACTCAGGTGGTGACGACGATCAAGAATATATATACTTTTCCATACATGCCACGCCCCCTTCTATGCGTTACAAACGGAATGACAAAGTGAATATACCCTCTCTGTAGGGTATAAAAATTAGCATTTTGAGATTAGAAGTGGGCCACTTAAAAAATTCGGACCCAATGCAAAGGTAAAGTGCTCGACTTTTATACGAGTTACACAAATGATCCATTCATTTCCTTTTTAATGGCAATCAAGGAACATTTTTTCAAAATTCCGAAATGCATAAAAAGTTCTACGGTCTGATTTAGAGTCAGCCATGAAAAATTCAGAACAGTTGATAACCATAAAAGGGATTGCCGACACTTAGGGTTCGAATATTTTGGTATTTCGGGTTCAGCATTACAAAATCTACATAATAGGCATAACAACCAACTCAAACTGTTGACACTTTTTTTGAGTCAATTCTAAACTGTGTCAGATAAATTTTTTTTGCGGAAAGCATTTTCAAAAATTCATTTCAATTTTTCCTTTTTGATTTTATGGAGTCATTTATCGTGAAATTTTAAGCTTAACAAATAGGTGGGTTTCGGATAGGGACACGAATTCGTTTTTTTAATCTTATTTACGCAAATGAAGAGTACTTACCTCAAGTGGTAAGTAATTGAAATTTTGTGCGTTCATCGCGCGAACGTTCGTGTGTCGGAAACGCCATTCCAAGCGCTCTGGTTCCAAGTTCAATTCACACTCAAACACCACCTCATCGCCCTTGGGAGCAACAGCAGATTCTGGCGAGCGTACAATATGAACGCCTAGCGAACTGGACTGTGAGGCAACGCAAGGATGCGGATGCAGCAGCAGCAAAAAGTAGCAGTTAAATAGCAAAGTCCAAATACCAAGCGGTCGAGCTGAAGTAGAGCTCAAGACAAAAAAAGCAGGCGACATTTTTTTCACTGAACTACGACGACTGATTTATCAATCAAAGAGCTGTAATGAGAAAAAGAAGAAGAGTTAATGAATTAGTTGCTAAATAACAAGTTATAAATAATTAATAAGTTTCGAAGGGATAATTAAAACAAGTTTATTGCCAATTGAAGTAGACGGCAAGAATTGGCTCCCTTTTTCTTAAGCTGCTGCCCTGCCTTACCAACGTTATTTTTATAAATTCTATAAAACACACAAGAAATCAATTCATTGCCTCGCATAAATCAAAGGCAAACGCCGTATGGAGTCGGAATCCTGCCCGACTCAACTCTTAACTAGATTCATTCGACCAGATGTCATTAAATGCCAACGTGTAATAATTTCTACACATCATGTTGGAGCCATGCTATGCGCTCTATCCGATTTCCTCCGTCTTGCATTCATTGTGCGAGAGCAATATTTATCAGCGCCACAACCCAGTGAAATTCCGATCGATGTATATAGAATCCATGACAACATGAGACCAGCAACAGATAAAGTACCTTGCTCTTACTCTGCTTGGCAAGGAAAAAAAAAGATAGATTGTTGCAAACTGATTGCTGCATTGGATAGCGTCAACCCAATAAACATTGATGGAGCATACATTTAAAACTACAACCATATTAAGTACAACAACAAAGGAGGAAGAACAATCCATTCCAACATAGCATGTAGAGAGCCTTTGAAAAAGTTCGGGAAAATATTTACGAAGCAAACTTTGCAATTCAATAAATTTAGTGCGTCGTCGTCATCATCGTGGTCTCCAGCTGCAACATCGAATGCGATTAAAACTAAACCAAATACCAATCTTAACGTTGGCTTGTATGTATGGAACATGTATATATATACTTTCCACATGGGAAAATTTGAAGAAAAAGGTACACAGAAAGAAATCTATGGGGTAATTTATCTACAATACTTGCACTGAGTAAATAAATTGGTACCAGTTTGCCTAAGGAAAATGGTTCAAAGATTATATCGCCTAGCCTCTTCTACATATCACATTTCAAAAAGTTCACCCAAAATATCTTACTAATAAAACAAAAGTCAAACTATGGATGTTCCCTCCTACAGTTTAACATACATAAAAAAGTACCTACATACTAAGTATGACATTTAAAAAACATCCGATTGTCAATATATACATCAAAGTTTGACACTCTAAAGTATCTTGGAAGGCATAGCAACATCTGAAATTGCGGTCTAGGTCTTTAGGTCTGAAAATTTCCGCTTTTAGTCAATTATTAAATTGTAAGGCCTCAAAGCCCACAAATCTGGATATCACTTTTTTAAACGCCTAGACCTCAAGTTAATTTTACGACCAGATTAAGGGATGTAAGGACTGTCCCAGAAAAAACTTGCGTTTTGTTTTTTTGTTATAAAAAAATTAACAGTAATTTTTTTGGTCTTTTTTCCTTTTTTATTAATAATGGCCAAGTGTTCAGAATATAAATGACTAAAATCTAAATATTAATTTTTTTATTCTATAAAAATTTCTTACTTTTTTCTTAAGGCCCTTCATTAAATTTTGCACAGTTGTTTCATCGACAGTACGGTACGATTTTTTCCACTTAAGTCTGAAGTCTTGTAAATATTTTGCAGTCTTACCACTATTTCGAGGATCCCTTTTCATTAGAACCCAATATCTTTCAATTGGGCGAAGCTCTGGGCAGTTGGGCGGATTTGCTATTTTGGTACAAAATTGATGTTTTTACTTGCATGCCATTACATCGTAGCCATAAAGTAATGAGAAGTACAATGAGAAGGCCAGTACATCACGGAACTCTCATGTGGACGAATTAATGGTAGAAGACGTTTTTTGAATCACTCGCCCATATAAACTTTGGAATTGGTTGTGCCTTGTGTAACAAAGAAGCTGCTTCTGAGACCATAGGTGCATTTGGCGTGTTAAACCATATATTGCTTTGGAAATTTCGAAATTTTTTTTTCTTTACATATACTAGGCACATGCCTCCTCTTCGATGATGTAAAATGTTCGTGCCCAAGGAGCTGCATAAAATGTGCTTTAGCGTAAGTTTCGTCGTCCATAGCACAGCAATCAAATTTAGTCAGGTACCTTTCATACAATTTTCAGACTCGCATCTGAGCCATCAACTGCTTTTCATCAGAACGATCTGGTACTTTTTGAACTCTATATATCTTTTAGCTTTTACTTTTCCCCCTTATCCTTTGCGCAGTAGATTTTGATGTACCTGCTCTAACCGCCATAGCTCGCACTGAGGTGTTGGGATTCTGCTTAAAAAGGCGCTCAGCCATCGTCACTACCTTTGGGTTAGGAAATTGTGGTTTTCTGCCTGAACCCTTTTTTCGTGAAAGAGGTAAACTCTTCTTATGCTTAAAAATATCCGTAACAATAGTTTTATCTGATGCACCAACTTTTTTTGCTATAGCTGAATATTTTAATTCTGGATTTTGTAAATGTGTGGACAAAATCAGTTCGTAGACTTTTTGTTGCTTGCTACACATCTTTGTCATCTTCAAGTGTTATGCATCATATTAATCTTCACTTTGTATAGGACACTTAATGTGTCTTTTTAGACCTGTAAGATAATACTTAATACAAAAAATAAAAAACCCAAGTTTTTTCTGGGACAGTCTTAGGTCTTAGTAAAATACGACAACTTTGAAAATGATGCCCCAAATCAAGATTTAATTCATAGAACAGGATTTATGGTATTTGGTTTTCTTTTCATATCCTTGATAATGAGCCACTACGTACTAAAAATGGTAAACTAGACCGGAGCCATTAGACTTCTGCTTCTTGCTATCTTTGGCCTAACAGTTCTCAGTACCCCGCTTAGAAAATGAAATTCGGGCTGTGGTGCTACCTTTGAAGGCACTTTGACGTGTCGAAATAAGATAAATAAAAACCTATACTCAGCAAAAATACAATTTTACGATTGTTTTTAGTCAGCAACTGTTGCAATAAGGAATAGCAGCTTAAGTCGCTAAATGTTGAAAGGTGAATAAGTCCAAGTTACATGTTCATACACAGAACTTATGTCCCTTTGCATTGAGATCACAGATCGACTTAAGATGTTATTCGTTGTGGCCAAAGAAGTGTCCTATTAATTTTAATAAGGTTGTCGTATATTTTTTTTTATTTTATAATAGTATGAAAACATTGAAACAAAATGACAGCACATTATTTTAAAAAGAATTTATATTAATTTAATTTTGATGATAATTAAAAAAATGTATGTTTATGTCGGTTGTTAGAACGTTTGCTTGGGACGCAGCACGCACAAATTCAAATCCTGGAACAGATGCTTCATTTTAATTAATTTTACTTAGACTTTTAATTTATAATATGGTTTGAAAAACACAACTGGATTTCACCAAGATTTGAACCTGCTCCGTTTCTAAAATAGTTTGAATGTATCACCGTTCCTAATCTAGCTTGGTTAAACTGAAATCGGGAAATTGGTGAAAACAAAAGTAGTTTTGCTGTGACTATGAAATTAATAGTAAATTCCCATAAATAAATCACATAAAATTAATAGTTTATCTTATTGACTGGATGATATACGTAGTATTTGCTCAACAATAGTACAAATCCTTTTTAGTAGTTTTACATGAGAACTATTGTCTTAGTGGGATTTTAGTCTTAATTTCTTAACTTCGAAGTTAATGCGAACGGAAAAAAACCGGAATCCACTTTTTCGTATCCGTAACGGATCCGAAACGGACGTCATATACGGATCCGTTTTCCGTGTCCGTAACGGATCCGAAACGGACCTCATAAACGGAAAAAAACCGGAATCCGCTTTTGCGGATCCGTAACGGATCCGAAACGGACCTAATAATCGGAAAAAAACCGGAATCCGCATTTACGTATTTGTAACGGATTCGAAACGGACGTCAAATACGGATCCGTTGTCGGATGAAATTCCTCTCGAAAAAACGGAGGGATCGTCCGCTTTGTCGGATCCGAAACGGACGTCATAAACGGAAAAAAACCGGAATCCGCTTTTGCGCATTTGTAACGGATCCGAAGCGGACGTCATATACGGATCCGTTGTCGGATGAAATTCCTCTCGAAAAAACGGAAGGATCGTCATAAACGGAAAAAAACCGGAATTCGCACTTTTTTATTATTAATATAAAAGGCAGTTTTCAAGATATTTTCAATAAACAAATACGGTTCTCCACTCCTTTTTTGATTTTTATATATCTTTAAATTAAAAAAATAAAGAAAAATTTAAAAAAATGTGTCGTCGCCGGGGTTTGAACCTGTATCTTCCCTCTGCTTATCCAATAGTTGTTGCATGCGCAGTTTAACAACATCAGCCACCGTATTACTTATTTTCTGTTGGCTAAAAGAATATTATTTGAATTAGCAATCGACAACTGCTCAAAATGAATCTTCACTTCTTCATTTTGATAGAGAAGTAATTAAATTTAAGTATATCAGAAAAATAATGAAAGTAGCTGAGTTGGTTAAGAGTGCATCTTTGAACAATGGCGCAGGACGCAGTTTCAATTCTGATCGGTGACAGGTAAAAAAATTAAATTCCTTATTGTTTTGTAATCATATTCACTTAATAAAAATAAGTTGAATAGAAATAGATGGAAAATAAAATAAGTAAAAATCCAAAAAAAAAAAAATAAAATTTGGAATAGAATAAAAAAAAATTTTTTTAATTGCTTTAATTTTTTTGTACATTAAAATCCGCATTATTAAAGAAAAAGGTCGTCTCGAATCCGTTTTATTTAGAAAAACGAATCCGAAACGGATCCGTATATGACGTTCGTTTCGGATCCGTTACGGATATGAAAAAGCGGATTCCGATTTGTTTCCGTCTTTGAGGTCCGTTTCGGATCCGTTACGGATCCGGCAAAGCGGACGGTCCTTCCGTTTTTTCGAGAGGAACTTCATCCGACAACGGATCCGCATCGAATCGAATCGATAAATAATCCGCAGGAACGGATCCGTTTGGCACATTGGGAAGGCATAATAGCACGCCAGCAGTGGTAAGGCACAATAGTATTTCATGAGTATACACTCAATGGAGTGTAACTATCCTGCTAATTAAAATTTAACTACATATAAAATTTACTTGTTGTTAATATTGACAGATTGTAAATAAAAACAAAAATCATAATAAAAAAAAAAAAAATGGGCATACAAGTTTTTATCTGCATGAAAATTTAGTTTTGAGAAGGCCTCTTACAATCGCAGCAGTGCTAGCACGCCTTCTCCGGGGAAGGCCTCGTTCAATTGCCTGCTGGGATATAAAACGATACCAATAATACGAAAAAATACGAACTGCACACATAGTTCCGCAGTTCGACGCTTCCAACGAAAAATGTCACAACTCATTTGATTTGATGCTTGGGTATCGAAATGCAATGTATGTAATGTCGTTGCGATCGCCTCATCACATGTAGTTTCCTGGAATTAAGGTTTGAAAACTTACGCATTGGCTCTTTTAATCAAGTGATTAGCGATTTCGTGCTCCTTTACTCAGCTCTTCTGGCCACTCCTGATATAGAGAAGTGTAACGAAAACCTATACAGATGCATGTTTATATGTGCGTCAGCAGCAAACATTTCTTTTAATATCAATAATTTTTCCTTACGGTGTGCCCAAAACAACGGCCGAACGTAATCGAGTCGAGTCGAATTTCATTACGCAGCTGATAGAGTTTAGCCGCAGTTGATCGCGGGTGGATGATTTAGAGCCAGGATTTTTTCTTTTGGGGGGTTTTAACATAAATAATGTATGCACTTATATTTTAAATTTGTTTCGTTTAACTTTATGTTTTTAATTATTATGGATTTACATTAATTAATTTGAAGAGTTTTTTTTTTTGTAATTTTTAATACTTTTCGACTTTTCCGGCGCCTGTCGACATTTTTCAAAATTCATATACTTATTCGATGCTCTCGGACATTTTTTCTTTTATGTGTTTCGACATTTTCCGATACTAAGTATCGTTACATTTTTCAAACTATATCTTTGAATTTATTATTATTTAGAAACAATAATAATTAGGACACTACCGCCCAGTTTTAATTAATCTTCTGTAATTTAAAAATTCTTTATCAAAGTTAAATCTTTAACCGCCTTAAATGACCGCGCTTTTTATAAAAAATAAAACAAATTATTTAAATTTTAAATTTATATTCGGATGCATTTCGACTCTATTTGAGTCATCCTCAGCATAAAACAATTGAAAGATTTAAAATTTAAATAATTTGTTTTATTTTTTATAAAAAAAAGCGCGGTCATTTAAGGCGGTTAAAGATTTAACTTTGATAAAGAATTTTTAAATTGCAAAAAAAAAACAAATTATATCTATTTTTCGATGCTTCCCGGCATTGTTTGATACCTTCCTTTTCAAAACAATGGGATGCTTTAGACCATATACCCCAAGTGGCTCAGTTTTCGTGTTTGTCCCATTGCTGTTATAGAGCATACTTGAGCATAATAATGGCTGCGTATGATAACCAGCACCGACTACGAACCAATGAGTTTTTCTCTTCCATTTACAGTTCTATAATCAGTTATTAAAACTCAGAGAAAATACATTTTAATTTGAAAACAATCCGCCCGGTTTGAAAGAAGTGGTGCAGACGCGAATTACATCAGCATTGATTGCATCCCCAATGCGGTGTTATGCCAGAGAGAGTTCTTGGCATCCATATAAAAATGAGGTAGATAACCCAAAAATTATGTTTCAGTTTTATGGTCAAGTGTTCATTATATATAATAGCCCAATATGTTCGGGCGCTTCTACATTTTCGTACGCATTTGCACAACCCTAGTTTAGCTTTTCATTTGGTGTCACCTGTGATCTAATCAAGGTAAGGGAACTAGCAAGGTAAGGGCACTGGAATTTAATAATTATTGATGAAAGAAGGCACCTAATAAATATTTATAGCCTGGCACATCTACGAGAGCTGCTTCTTAATTTCTGTGAAGGAAGAAGAACATGAAAATGATAATACGCATTTTTAAGTGTTGCTCTCAGATTTTCTAAACGTTTGTCGGCTGTATTGTTTTTTTTCATTTTCTTTTTTTGCACCCAATTGAAACCACTTATTTTTCGTATTCGAAAGGCTCTGAAATTCTTATAATAACAAGTGTCATTCCGTAGAGTGTGCTCTGCAAAGAAGCAAAGGAAGGAACACTTAAATGAATTGCTTTCGATAGAAAAAGAAGCTCTGCACAGCGCGCGAGCGATGCTCGCAAGCACTTCATCAATTTTTATGACTTTTCAAAAGCGTAGCAAAAACTCCACCAAAGCAACCACACGTAAAAAAAGGCAGTGAAACCAGATTTGATGGCCTGACATTCTTTAAGATGCAACACAGCGAAAAAGAATGAAAACGAGTTAAGGATGCCGTAAAAAAGGGAAGTAGTTGCTGCATGTGCTAGCGACGGTGGGGCACTTGCCCCACTCTGGCTGACTCATGATCTCATGTAGTGTAGTAATTTATACAAAAATTAAGATATATAGATAATTCAAAAGATTTTCGACTGTTGATGTTTTGTGGTAATCATAATGAAGAAAAATGAACCTCATGAAGGCGTTTTTAAGACTTGGTCAAACTAAAAATTAAAGCCGGTAAACGAATTTGGAATGAGCTCATGAAAAAGGGCACAAAATGCCACGTACATGATGGCATATGTGGCGATGCCATACAAGACGATATCACCACTGATGTAAAAAACCTAGGCACCTACATATATGTAGTATCCTGGCAAAGAGCAACTTTCCATTAGTGTTAATGGATGGCTCTCCACTGATGAAACGTGAGTCTGGATCCAGAGGAGCCTGCCAGACAAGGATACGATGGGTATTCCATTATCACAAGAAGGAATGGTGTTCAAAAAATTCTACGATAAAGTGTACAAAGGTGCTGAATTTTTACTTGCCAAGTCACAAACTAAATTCAGTGGTAAAAGACATAAGCCAATATCAAAAAAGTAAGCAATAAAATGCTTCCCCAAACGCATTGCATTGCGTTGCCACGAGGTCGGAATTCATTGTTAGTGGTTGTCTCATAGCCAAATATTCGGCAAATCTGCAATCGATAGTAAATGCATTACAGTCTAAAAGTGAAGACTTAAATCATTGTGTAAATCATTTAAAAAGAGTCACAGACACTTAAAAAAACACCGTGAAAATGCCGATGTTGAAAACCAAAATCTTATAGCCCAGGCCGAAGAAATCGGCGAGCACCTAGGAACATATTTTAGAATGCCGCATGACACAAATCAGGCAAAACATTGTACCAATCCTCCAGCGTAGACATCTAGCGACTTTTGGAAGAGATCTTTAACCATTCCGTATATATATTCACCAATAATGCCTCTTGATCAGCGTTTTTCTGAGAACTTATCTGCACATTCATTGCTTACGTTGCGTCCTCACATAATGCTTGATATTATGCATGTGGTATTTTTAAAGTATACTGAAAGTTTTTGTAGCTTCAAGAATTTAAATGCTTGAACTTTCGTATGACCATTGAAATTAAAAAATTGGTAAACGCCGAACTGGTGGGAATAGACCTAACTGCACTTGTTAATGAAACACCATTGTTCTACCCAGTCGTAAAAGATGTTTTACACATCTCATTCTCACAGCCCTTCACAACGTGCACGCATTTTTTAGCACCTTGCTCTGGGTAAAAAACTTGGTTACTGTCAACAATGACAAAAAATCGAATTCTCGGTATCTCGGTATGATGAGTGTGCATAAGGAAAGAGTTCAGATATATAGAATAGAAATGTTTCCAAAGTTTAGCCAGAACCCTCGTAATGTAGTCTCGAAATATCCTTAAGATCAGTTGGAATAACATCGGAAATATGTAATTTCAATGTTATTAAGTGTTCAAATAAAGCCATTTTTAGTAATTTAAATACTTTGAGTTTTCTTTTTGCTCCACCCCGAAGCAAACCCTGGCTACGCCCATGATTAGCAGTGTTTCTAAAGGAATCATACGTACATACATACATTTGTATATAACATTTAAATAAATTAATAAATCTTTTTCAAAGGCTGTGTACTTCAAGAAAAAAATCTTTAAATGATTGCAATAAAAATTTTCTGGGATCAATTATTGCCAAGGAATGAGTAGGTTCAAATGAAGACAAGCAACTAAATACATATGTACTTATGGAGAGGCAGAGCTTTTATAGCTATACAGAAGCAAGCTCCCACCATAGTGGCTGAGGCTTTGTTAGTATTGATGATTGCAAGATCTTTTTTCAATAGATCTTGCGCAAACAAATGATCGGCCGGAAGTGTTACTTTTTTTGCCAAAAATATTTCAAAAAGTAGATTTACCGGCAGAATTAGTGAAAACTTAATTTTTTATTAAACAATTACAAATTTACCACAAATACCGATTCTTCTTTGTCTTTACTGCTTCTGCTGCTTTTTGGTAGCGAAAAGTGTCTTTAGCGCGTGTTAAGTTCATAATGTGCCATTGCAGCTCAGCTACTTATACGGACTGTCACAGAAAAAACTTGCGTTTTTTATATTTTGTATTATACTCTATCTGATAATCTTATAGGTCTAAAAAGACAAAATATTAGTGTCATATAAACTGAAAATAAATATGATGTATAACACTTGAAGATATCACTTTTACTGGGTATTTTTTTGTAACTAAAAAACAAAACGCAAGTTTTATCTGGGACAGTTAGAAAATAGGGAAGGAAAAATACTAAACTTTTTGGGTTTGGTGACACAGTGTGCTCAAAGTTGAACTTTGATCTCAAAAATGGTCTGTGGAACTTTTTATAAAAGTAACTTTTGGATACAGCGCTCTAGTTATCTTGTTTTAAGCAAAATGCCTTAATGTAGCATATTGAAGGAATTTAATTTAACATTTTAAAAACCAAATTATTTTTCTTCTATCGCCTTTATATGAATTGTACGGGCTTCTCAAAAATTAGAATAAAAATTGGTAGAAGTGGTAAATTTGCAAACTTTGACCGAAACAAGAAGGCTAATAGCTAAACTCTTTAAAATAAAAAAAAATCTATATCCCCGTATTTCGAAATTTTTTTTTTATACAATATTATGTGGGGAAGTATGGTTTTTCTCAATTTTATTTATCAAGTTTTTCTTAATGTAGTTGTATTGACTTCTATGGAATTCTCTTGTGTATTAATTTATTAGCATCATATTAATTTATTTATTCAGGCCTTCGAGGTCTTATATTTCATATTTCAATTATGGTGACTATTGAAAAATAGATTTTTTTAAAGTCATGGTTAGGTTAGGTAGGAGTGGCATCCCATTTCGGCCAGATTTGCCTAGTTATATTACAAGTTGACCCTTCAGTCCATCTTTTATTAGCATTTTTAACCATTTCTTCTTTAAGCAGAAACTTGCAGGTAGCAAGTGGCATGCCAACACCTTCCTTGTCCTGAGGAATTTGTGCAGTAGTCCCCTGTCTAGCAAGTTCATCCGCTTTGCAACTGCCGTCAATGTTCCTATGCCCAGGCACCCAGATGAGGTGAATGTTAAAATATTTTTAAAGTCATGCTTAATTGGGAATTACCAGTAAAAAAAAAATATATGTACCTATCCCCGGATTTCATTATTTTTTTTTATTTTTTGCAAGTTTTTTACAACGTTTTTCGTTACGAATTTTTTTCCATTGCAATATTTGAAGGAACAATTATTTCTAGTTCTCCACAATAATTCAGTATCAATTGTAAAAACTTTCAGTATAAGGAGAGGTTCTGAATATCAAGAGAGAGTTTCCCTCAAGAGTGGAGAGCAGATTAAGGGTATTTTTGCCTTGTCATCGCGCTTAAGATAAGAGATATAAAATCCAATGCTTTTTAGGAACAGAAGAGATGAGGTTTCGAAACGGATTTTTTCCAATAACTTGTTAACTATAAAAGATAACACACAATTTTTAACATTTTTAAAGTGAACATTACGAAGTTAATTGGAGTTGATTCCGATCTCACCTTTGTATGGAAGGTAGGCGTGTCCGGAGCCCATTTTTCATTTTTGCCAATTTTTTTTTTAAATCTTTAAAAACTCTGTACGAAGTTTGAAGTGTTTAGTGCCATTATTGTTATTTATAGCCACCGTTTTAGTTTTTTTTCCAATAACTTAAAAACTATAAAAGATATCGCAAAGTTTTTAGCACTGCCACATGCCATCTTTGAATGGGAGGTGGGCGTGTCCATGAGCTGATTTTTTTTGCATATTCACAAACCCATCCACCGTGCGGTGTATGCATTTCTATTGGAACACAAGCTTTGCAATGCCTATTAAACCAATCGTTTCGTTAAATACTAACTACTTAAATATATGGAGCATCGAAACCGCGACCATTATTTTTCTGTCGCAAACAGATATTTTGATCGAAATTTCGACTAAAATTGTCAAAGCTACACTGCACACGTTCATTAGGCGTGTTCAAGATAATGTAATAAATAATTTTCCGAGAACGCCTAAAACTCGAAAATTTACTGCCATTCGAGTTTATCATCAACTGCAGAGCTTTTATTTTTTGAAGTTTGTGTAAAAATTGATGAAAATTGCACTTTTTTCCATTTGTCTGTTATTCACACAACAAAAACTTTTTATCAGACTTTTTAATTTTATGAGGAAAAAATAATGCGCCAGTAGTCAAAATTTCTGAAGTGGGAACATTAAAAATCAACTTGCTTGCTCAACTTAAACTTTTTACTGTAGAACTTTGAAGACTTACTTATCAAAAATAATGTAATTTAAATTATTCAAAAATTTATAAACAAATGCATTTTTATGTAGGTTTTATTTTAAATTGCATTTTCTCAGTAAACATTGAGTTCAAGTTAATGCAATTTTTATGGCAGGAATAAAAACATTTCACAATTTAGATGAAATAAAGTTTTGTTTAAAAATTAATTATTAAAAACACAGTTTTTAATTAATAAACCTAAATTTATCCCACTAGAAACAACACTTTTCCACAGTATTGTTCTGTAAAATCTATATCTAAAGCTACTCGGATAATCAATCGCAAAGAAGCAGTTAGCTAAATTTTTGTTCTTGTTCACTACAGTTAGTTTACTTGAACTACTGCCTATTAACGTAAATTCAGGAATCTAAAAACATAACAGAAGTCCAAAAAGGAGCCGAGTTCAACCTCCGTCGTGCTCAGTTTCTGCTGATATTGGTACGCAATATCACTGCGGATATAAAGAGAAGGGAGCAATTACAGTAAGTGATATCCAGGTGTATAAAAATCTCAAGGATTTACATTCACAAAAACCTGGGTCTCACAGTGCTATTATTTGCCATCTAAACTGGAAACGTGGGTATTGTTCTATTAAATTTGCTATGAGATCACAGATCTTGTTGAGAATTTCGGACCTGTGGATATGCGATACCGTACAACAGTAAATTAAACGAAACTAAATAATAGAGATAAATTAATGATTACAACTAAAATATTTCTCCTAATAATTAAACAAATTCAGTATTAAATCACTTTCATAACAAACTCGGTTTATCGAAAAACTATCTGACTCGAGTAGAATCTATGTAACGTATTTCTAAACTGCAGCATTAAAACAGGTTAAAAGCAAATAAAGCGAACTTTCCTTTCACGCAACAATTTATGTTGTCAAAGCCACAAGTTCACAAAGAAACCTTTTTAAAATAATGACACTCCATTAACAATGGTCGTCAATGTCGTCTGCATCACGTGATCGCACACATCATACGCAATGGATCGACTTTAGTGCAGATTCCATGATTTCACTTTGATCATCAAGATCATCTGTAGAAATCTTGAAGATCGTTTGTACGAATGGAACACATCATCATAGAAACCCAGGAATAAAAAACAAAACCCGTCATCAGCACTTTTTTGTTCAACCGTTGTTGCCGTCGTTGATCCGCTTCTTCCCATACGAGTACCTTTTTTTTGCGCAACTTTAGTCAGCCAGTTATTCAGTCAGTTCCAGTTTAAATGGAATTTGTCTTTTGTACGCCGACTTTGTTGTGTTATTTAGCAGGACATACATACATGTATGTGTGTACATAGATACAATCGAAATACAAGATATGTGTATGTGGTTGAGCTATCATTAGTGTGTATCCTCCATTGGCAATCTGCTACGAGTATAATATGATTTTGACTTTGATTACATCACACACTGTACTGCATTCTGTTAATAAACTTTGATTTTTTGGTATGCTCTTAGCTCATATAATTTTTGGAATCTTAAAAAGCGTTGCCAACTTAGAGTTAAGCTCTTTAAAAATATTTTTCATTTGGTATTATACCCTTAGGAATTAAATTGGCTACGTATTATGGTCAGCAACAGGTAAAGTTGAAAGCACTTCCGAAAGAGGATCCTAGACACACTGACACTACCCCCCAGAGCAAAAATAACAAGGCATTTTGACTATTTTTTAAAACAAATAAGTTTCTTTATTGATAAGTATTGTTCCAAATTGTTTAAAATACCTGTCGCTTAAATCTAACTGCAAGAAATTGTTTCATATTTCGGAGCAATTTGTAGATCAAAATCTATATATTAATACACGAACATCGAAAATTCTCATACATTTATTAGTATTCATATAAAAGAGGGGTGCGAAACCCATATATATATCTATATATGGTGAATAAACACACATGATTTCCCCATAAAAAATACTTTACCCAAAAAATGAAAACATTTTGACCGCGTTCATGGCTATATGGGCTATATTAAAGTTGGCTTGCGATATGCTATATTAAACAAATTCAGATTTTGTCTTAAACATATTTAGTTGAGTTTTTGGCGTATTGGGGGAATATTTCGAAAAAACAATAGCTATTCAGGTGCTATTAGCGTGTTCTAAATTTTTTTTGTCGATTTTATTTTCCATACAAATGTGCCGGAAATATGTATTTAAAATTTCAGGTCAGAATTCAAAATGGTAAAAAGTTACTTAGCCCAAAAACTTTTTATCTGATTTTAATAAAACTTGGCTCATTTTTATTATTGTTATGCCTATTGTGCATCCCCCACAGACCATGTGATTTTTTTAAATTTTTTCCCATTTAGACACTTAAAAGCGCGGGAAAATGAGGCTGTTTTTAAAACTTTTTTTTCAAATAAGCGGCATTTTTCGAAAAAAAAACTTTACTTCCGGTTTTGGTAGGGTTTTTTTTTTTGGGATGCACTGGAGAGGCTATATCACTTGCGCAGATTTGGGCTCTTTTTTATGTCAACATCAATGCTCTCTATACGAGAGTAAAGAAAACTATAGTTAGAAAAAGAAAAATCTTTTATGAAATCAATCGATCCAAAGTTATCATATGAAAAAAACAAAATTTTGCTCTAAAAATAAATTTTTCACTTAAAAAAAAATATAAATAAAAAATCTTTTTTTAACTTTACCCGCGAATAGTACCTCTGTCTCTCTCGATGTTTGATTATTTTCCCTCGCATCAATCAACAGCATCAAAGAATTAGATATAATAAAACGATTTTCTGAGCTTGCAACATTTTGGATTGTTAAGCTTCCTGTGCCAAAAAAGTTAAACCTACGGTCAAACGAATGATTGGAATCGCATTTAATTTTCTGATGCGGTAGGTTGCAATACTTAATACATAAATTCCTTTTGAATTTCAAGAAAAAATAATCCGTTTGGAATTATCTACTTCTCCACCGTAGTTTTTAATTTTTAGCACAGGCATTTTAACGATACAATATGTTCCATACCCGGAATATCGTTCTTTATATCTGCTTCTTTGCAAGCATAGAAATGTCATATTGTATTTGTTTAAAAAACCAATTCTTAGATTAATAGAGACTTCAAATCTTTGTTGTAAATAATAACGTTTACTTTTAATAAAAGTAAGTAAGCTAACACTTTTTAATTAATTAATTTTTAACTGCAGTTGCGATTTCGTTCATTTTTATGAACAAGAGTTCATGAAAATATATTTGTGTTATGCCTCGAAGAAGAACGTAAACGGGTCGGATGGAAAGAAAAAGAGTTATATGTATTATGTAGTGAAACCTGTGGTAAAAAATGCAAATATTTTAACATTTCCCCAAAGTAATTTTTAACACCGCCATTGTGTTCAGCATCCTCGCAAACAGGGGGTGGTAGTCTGGTTGCTCCTAAAACAAAAATGAAAATTGAGCGCGGTGAGGGTAGATGTGGTGAGGTGAGGTGAGGTGAGGTGAGGCGAGGTGAGGTGAGGTGAGGTGAGGTGAGGTGAGGTGAGGTGAGGTGAGGTGAGGTGAGGTGAGGTGAGGTGAGGTGAGGTGAGGTGAGGTGAGGTGACGTGAGGTGAGGTGAGGTGAGGTGAGGTGACGTGAGGTGACGTGAGGTGAGGTGAGGAGAGGTGAGGTGAGGTGAGGTGAGGTGAGGTGAGGTGAGGTGAGGTGAGGTGAGGTGAGGTGAGGTGAGGTGAGGTGAGGTGAGGTGAGGTGAGGTGAGGTGAGGTGAGGTGAGGTGAGGTGAGGTGAGGTGAGGTGAGGTGAGGTGAGGTGAGGTGAGGTGAGGTGAGGTGAGGTGAGGTGAGGTGAGGTGAGGTGAGGTGAGGTGAGGTGAGGTGAGGTGAGGTGAGGTGAGGTGAGGTGAGGTGAGGTGAGGTGAGGTGAGGTGAGGTGAGGTGAGGTGAGGTGAGGTGAGGTGAGGTGAGGTGAGGTGAGGTGAGGTGAGGTGAGGTGAGGTGAGGTGAGGTGAGGTGAGGTGAGGTGAGGTGAGGTGAGGTGAGGTGAGGTGAGGTGAGGTGAGGTGAGGTGAGGTGAGGTGAGGTGAGGTGAGGTGAGGTGAGGTGAGGTGAGGTGAGGTGAGGTGAGGTGTGGTGAGGTGAGGTGCGGTGATCACAGGCGATGCTAGTACAATTTAATAGCCCGGATTGAAGATGAAGAACGAATTCACTGATATCATTTTGTTTAAACTGGGTCCGGTTCTCTACGAGATAGATAAAACCCTACATGAGGTCAATTAATTTACATAAGTCAAAAATTGTGGAAACTGAGTAGTATAATAAAGGTCTTTATAGTCAAAAAATTACGCTCGAATTCGATGAAGCGGTTTCACTTTTAAAAAATTGCGTTTCTTCTTATTACGAAATTAAAATTGTTCTTAACATCTTTTTTGTCATAAATTCCAGGAATCAAAAATGCACACTTGACTTAACTTTTACTACCCAACTGACTCAGCCTCTAACCTCACATTAAAAGTTCACAAAAAAATTAAAAGATTGTTTTATTAACAGAGCATATTAAATTAATAAAAATCTCATTTTCATAATAATTTAATTGTGACGAAGGAAAGATTAGCTTACTTTTTTTAATTGAAATCTTTTAAGGTCAACGTTAAGGCGCAAATATGCACACTTTCAAAATAAATGAGCTTTGAAGTTAAAAAAATAACAAGCAAAAGAGCTAGAAGAGACAGGAAAACCATATCAATTCAGACATCTTAATTAATTTGTGTAGCGAAAAGTTCTTTTTTAATTCTGCTATATGAAACTACTAAAGATGCTGTACAAATTGTTTTTGTTTTTTATAGGGTAAGTGACGAGAATTTTTAGTTTGCCTAAAAATGTTGCTGTTTTTAATGAACCAATGTGTTAGACAGAGTTAGTTTTGGTCGATTACGTTGATGTCCCAAGTAGCACAAGTAGGAAAAACTTATTATATGTATGTACTTAGCTCTTGGTATCTTATTGCATTCCCTTTCATCATTCTCTATGCTCAAATCAGCATCTTTGAAGATGTTTCTTAGTAAAGAAAGAAGAGAAACAAACCACTCTTTTAAGTAAAAGTAGAATGGATTCTAGAAACTTCGCAACGTCTACAGGTACTGATTTATGACGGAGTCTCTTAAAATGCATTTTACATCTTTTTTTTTTATATCCAAGGCGGGTGTCAGCACCATCGTTTTCAGGAAATGATGCAAAGGAATGTTGTCAGCACGTGCTACATGAAATCAACTAGTTGGAAAACTGTGGCCACTAGTAGGCATTAATTTTTGCTGTTTCTCATGGCAGTATATCCCTAATAGGAATTCCTATCAAGCAAGTTCTAACGTAGTCAGCTCCAGATCTGGCTAGAAATGGCAGGCCCTTCTAAGAACAGCCTGTATCTTATCTAAGAGGTGAAAACTTGTTAAGGAATTCTGGATCAGGTATGGGAAAGTTTTAGATAGGACCTAGCTAGCCTCAATAATGGTCTTTTATGGAAAGTCCTATAAAAATCTATACACCCAGATCAGCTTAACAAATCAAGAACAATGCAGGCTATTCGGATCAGGTGAAGTGTGGTTCAACTTATTTTCCCCTCAACAATATAGCAGTAGCGTACCTGAATAAAGAGAAAATAAGGGCACAATACTTGAGAGGACGGCCAGATGGTTCTGGTAATATGAAATGAGAAACCAGTCGTTAGCATATTGGAAATGTTGGTAATCTTTTTTTAATAAATGACAGTAATTGGATACAGGTGTAGGGTGAAGGTGCGGATTTTTGAATTTTTTTTGGAAAGTATGTCCCATTTTGCAAGTGTTTTCCAGATGTGAAAAGTGACGATCTATTTTTTTTTTTTTTTGTAAATAATGTTGTAAAAACCACAAAATTTTCTGTCGGCAGGGGGTGGCATATATTCTCTTTGCCCCGGGCATCCAATGTGCACGGTGCGCCACTGCGATGTAGATTCTGTAAAAACCTATAAGGCCCTGAACGTCTTAGCCAGATTGTATGTTTTGGCAAAATAAGAGTCAAATATAAGGATTTTTACATTTTTGTCTAATCTGCGTCAAGTAACATGTCGACCTCTTTTCGCGAAATTATCGTAAGTACCATTTTTTCGAAATTGTAACTTTAATGCAGATTTGTTCTACACTTCGCAATGCATCTATTGGTAAAATATTGTAGGTGGAATCTCTTTAAAAATTTGGTTTTGATATTGCAAGCTTAAGCCAAGAAAAGTAAAAAAATCGCTCTCCTGTAAAATTTGGTTTTTGGCACATACGATAATTTCGCGCAAAGGCCTCGATGTTATCGTAATAAATTATGGAATGAAATTAAATTTTCCATTTCGAAAAAAAAGTATTTTACTTTTCGTCTCACGGGAAGATAATGAGAGTAGCTTAGTTGGTTAAGATGATCATCTATAAATAGTGGCATGGCGCAAGGCGACCTGCATTCAATTCTGATAGGTGACAGGCAAAAACTTAAAGTTATCCTTTGAAGTTTTAAGAACAATAAGTTCCAATCTATAAGACAGCGTTGGAGAAGATGTGGCAAAAAATACACAAAAAATTTGCATAATATTAACCGGGCCAACCTTATGTGATCAGGACGAAAATTTCTACTGAAAATATTTTAAGAACCTTCAAAAATGTGGGTTCTAAAAAAGTTATATATACAAACATTTAACGACCGCAGTTTTTTGTGCATATATATATAAGAGTTTTCAGAGCACTCACAACAATATTTCCTGAATGAATTTATTTCTTTTGCGTTTGATAAGCGTCTTACAATTAACATTTTTATCACACCTAAAGCTAATGAAAAGTTATAATAGGAATTCGCTCATAATTACGTTTCATACACGAGCCTTTTATGTGAATTTTATAGCCAGTAAAAATATGAATATTGACAGCATCCTTAATGGAATCATTTTCTGATTATTTGCGATATAGTTTCACATAGTATTTTAAATTTTGGGAGCAATTTGCATAAAAATGTGCAAGTGAAAAATAATTTATGAGTGAGTTTATATGTTTCCTTCGGGCAATAAAAGGAAATATTCATATCGACACAACAACTTTTGTATAAACAGCTCGCAAGAGAAGAAGTGAAAATATTCTCAAGAAAATCACAGATTGAGTTTCAATAAGAGTTATAAATGAGTCATAAACATGATATATAAATAAGTAATTTATATGAACATTAAATAAATCATTAATATAAGTCGCAAATGCCTCATGACATCAGTCGGAATTAGGTCGCTAATATAATATACTTACATGAATAAATAAAATGCACTGGAAAACAGATGTCAGCATAAAGTCAGTTTTCTTCAAATCTTGGTTACTTTTGAACTGCTCTGCGAATAGAGTTTTCGAGAATTTACTTCTTTTCGAGTATATCCTCTAACAAAAACAAAAGCTTCTAGGGTTGCTACCAGAACAGAAATATTTTAAGTTTAGAAATTATTTAATATAAGAAAAAAATAGTTTTTAGCTTTGGTAGCTATCGTATAAGCTTTTTTTGATTGCAGATACTCTAGAAACGAAACAAAGTTTCGAAATTTAGGCGTTTCCGGAAAATTCTAGAACATCAGGATATTTTGAATATGCCTAATGTACATATGTATATTAGGGTGGGCCAAAAAAATCAAATGTTTTTTTTTTGAATCCGACACACAAAAACTAGTTCCTAGGTACCTCTAGGAAGTACTTACCAAATCTGAGCTTTTAATATTGACGGGAAGATTATGATCATCATAGTTTTCCATTTTTAATTTAGTCTCATATAAAAATGGTCATATCTTATCACCAACAGATTGTTAAACCAGTTGCATTGTCAATATTTATAGGAAATTAAACGCTCTACAAAAATGATCTCAGACAGTTTTTCCATTAATCTTACCATTTGAAAGATATTCAAGGTCAAAGATTGAAGTATTTTGAGGAAAATTATTTTTTGTTTTGAAATTTGTAACTTACTAAAAAATAATTATTGTCAAATGAGCTTCAATTATTTCTATAGGAAAATGAACGCTCTACAAAAAAGGTCTTAAGTGGTTAATCAATTACTGTAACAATTTAGAAGATATTTGCAGTAGAATCCCAATGCCTATTGATTTTAATAGTTTTTCAATAACAAATTAAGAATAATATTCAAAATAATTATTTATTCGTTATTTTAATAACCTATTGATAAATCTTCAACTGGCCGAATTACCACCTGCTCGTGTTTATAAAAAAAAAAAATTAAAAAACCTCGAGTCTATATTTCACAAAACTACTGAAAAAACAAAATTTATAGATGTTTTATATTTTCATATAAAAACAAAGTAGTTCTTCAAGCAAAAGTATTTTTAAGTGTTGACGTGCTAGAAATTGTCGAGGTTCAAATTTTGCCGCGAAAGATAAGGCTGACTTTCAATTTAGTTTAAACCTCATATTTTACAATTATTGTGTGATTTACCCTACTAGTCATAATTTTTTAATCTCATATTTTTAATTATGATGCATAATTTAAGGTTCCAACAGTTACTTTAATAGTTACCTACTTTTGTGAATAAATGAAATGTGAGATACGAAAATTTGTACAGTTTCTTGAGCTATGTGTACAAACGAAAGCAAAGATGAAATTAAAAAAAAAAATTGTTCAAATTATACTCAACACAACATATTTCGGTTAATTAGTTTTTAATTACTATACAAAAATTAGTTTATTTACTATGTATAAGTAGCTTAATTTACTAAGCATTTATTACTTTAGATTTAATTGTAGGGTTGCCAACTGTTAATCCAAAACAGGCTTTTAATTGATTCAAAAATGTCTTACATTAGCAGTACACTAGCTTACAAGGTATATTTTACGCAACACATAAACACAAGTAGATAGAGATAATATTTGAGGCGTCACAAAATCAAATTTTGAGATATTCTCATTTATTAAAATCTAGACCATATCTTTTAAATTTATTTTTGATGCATAGAATTCAAAAAAAGGCCAAGTCCATGAAGCTGCTTTCAAAACCAAGTTCAGTAAATTGAAATCAAAACCGGTTAGGTCCACGTTTTCTTAAACAAAATTTGCTGAGAAAAGTCTGGTCTGATATGTTTTGAGTATGAAATTTTATAAGCTATAATGTGGAAAATACGTTCTAATTTTTAAATGAACATAGATGAAGCTAAACGTTTCCTGTTGTTTTTCCAAAAGTATGAAATAGAGACTCGGCCGGTTTTGCAACTGGACGCCTCATTTAGTGTTTCTTATCCCGACTTACACGGAAGATACGTTAGTAAAAAACCGTATAAGTGGAAATACCTACATATATAGTTTTGAACAACGTAATACTATGACTGACAGTTTTAAATTTTTGCGGCTATTTTGTCAATCTACGTAAAATTGAAAACAAAACAAATGGTAAGAAACATATAACCACTTGCACCGTGGAGTTAACCCATAGGAGTAATTATAAAAACCGATAAGTTTTGTTAAAAAAGACAGCCAAATGACTTTAGTTGTAAAAAAGAGCAGAGCATGAATTCCAAATTTCCTATGCAAAATGCACAACGGTACTTTTCCGGCGTTTACCTATGCTCCAGAGATATCTATCTTTCTAAACTAGAGCCGGAAAATTTTCTTACGTCAAGATAAAATGTAGATATCGAATCCTGTGATCTTCAAAATGTTTCCTACACGCAAAGAAAACGAATAGTTGACCATGGGATCTTACATTGCATTTTTCGAAATATTTTTTTTTTTTTTGTTTTGATCGAAAATAACCTGAAGACACAAAAGCGTTGTTTTGATATTGATTTGTCTCGTTTGAGAAACAGACTATTGAATTCAAAGCTACATTAAATTACCTGAACTAATTAAAAGTAAATCTACAATGTGGATGTTGAACTTTGCTTTACTGCGAAATTTTGTCAGGAAGATAAGATTCTTTTCTTTATGGGCGATAACATGTCATATATAAAAGTTTAGTAACAGTTAACATATGGTATATCTGATATAGGGAAGCGGGCTAAAAATTTTGTAAGAACTTCCACGGAACATGCGAACGTGAAGGCCAAGGCAAGGAAATGATTTTGTTTCGGCCTGTATTATACATTATTTAAAACATTTGTTTCTTATGTTCACATGGCTTCAGAATTTAAAGAGCCAAAAAATGAAGAGCTATTTGTTAAATGGTAAAATTACGAACATCAATCAGTTTTCATTTTGAGTTACCATTTTGTTAGCATAGCAAAAAGGAAAAAGCCCCATTGAAGATTGTTGTGTAAATCCTATTGATGCCGCATCTTAATGGTGGCTATAATTTGGCAAAACTTAATGAGCTTCTTCCTTTATGGGACAAAGATATTTGTGTGACTGTTGATGAAGATATGTGCAAGATTTTTTAATTTTTGGAATTAAGCGTGTATCTGGGCAAAAAAAGAACGTACGAAGCTTTTGGTTTCTGCCACTATACTTTTTACTTTCTACTGCGTACATTTATAAAAAAAACTAATTGTGAGTAAAGGAAAGAGTCGTGTTCACTAGGACCCACTTTTGGCCCACTGTCTAAGAGTTTATTATTACAAAACTAAGCAAAAAAAAACTTTACTTTTTTCGAACCAGAATTGTCTTCAGAATGGATTTTGAATCGTTGAAGCTGTGTGCCATCCATAAAATTCAGGATTTTTTTTTTCAATTAAATATTTTCTATATTTTCCGAATTTTAATAATAATAGCGCTATTTTAAGCTGTTTATGCCGAAACTGATGCCAGAATTTTCTCATCACGTCCGGACCTTATCTCAAAGTTTCTTAAGTGCCAATATTCTTATTTTCATCTACTTTATGAATAACAATTTATCGGTTCCTATAAAGGTTCAATGCAAAATCCAACTATGAAATTATAAATTTTCTATTATTCAGAGATTTGAGGTATTTCATCATAAAGTTGACAGTGGAAAAATGTTTAAAAATTGCCACATAAACACTTTATCACGTCCGAGTTTTGAGATTTTTAAGGATTGAGATTTGAGAGTTTTAACAGTCAGCGAATAACTTGCAAGGAAAAGAAATTCGAAGAGATTTAGAGCGTTGAAGATAACGTAAAATGCCTGCAGTTAGTGAAAGCATGGCCCAAGACAAAGAATTGTGGATTTGTCAGCTATCGTAGCAATTTGGCATTATTTTTTTTTTTTCGTTCCCTCCGGCACACTTTGCACCTTGACTTGTACCTACGACCGACAACTGATATGACACCTTTTTTTACAGATTTTTACTGAAACTATGCATTGATTTATTTTTTAATTAATTAGAAACAAAAAAAAACTGCATTATGTTAAATAAAAATTGATGTTGTTGTTTTTTTATAGAAATTTATAAAATGCAATAAAACGCCAAATCACCCGAGACTGAGGGTGATATGGCACCATGCCTTGGGTGAATTGGCACCCCAAGTGCTTTCTAGAGTTTTGTTGTCACAATTGTTACATGTTTTCACATTCTGATGTACACGTAACCATATACGGCACATAACACATTGGATTCAATTATCTGCTGAGCAAAAATATAACAGTTTTTAATTACCTTCTTTTTACTCGTA
This sequence comes from Meiosimyza decipiens, assembly GCA_963680825.1. NCBI lineage: Eukaryota > Metazoa > Arthropoda > Insecta > Diptera > Lauxaniidae > Meiosimyza > Meiosimyza decipiens. The sequence continues at coordinate 82,076,810 of OY804258.1, read as the reverse complement.
ATGTTTTATTACCTGGTAAGCGAGAAATGGCACCGAAACAATTATACACACAGTGATGTGGTGCCATATCTCCTCTTTTACATCTACCGTATAAAAATACAACGACACCAATAAACGTCGTCACTCGCGCTTGAATTCTCCCCAAAACGAAATCACTTTTAATATTCTACGTTTTCATGCATACACCACATAACTGTAGTAAATACTCACCGTTATGTAGCCTCTCGAAACATATTCAAAAAAAATTTGTGCACTTTTCACTTGGGACCGTGCAATTCACTGACGTTAGACCTTTTTTGCGGTAACGATAAAAAGTGTTTCTACGCTGGCTAACCTGAAACGTAGGAGAAACCATAAGCCAACATCAGCAAAGTTATGACCGAACTGTGCGAAAAAGTCATCAAAAATTATCTCAACACAATCGACTGCTGCCAAAGGTTCAGAGGAGGCTATTTGATTGATATTATTCTCATAGGTTATGATAACAAATATTCAAATGATAAAAAAGTTTCGCTAATTTCCTTAAATATATGTGGTTTTTTAGAGAGATCAGAAACTGCAGTCGAATCACTTTTTATAATCTCGTTACGATTTTATGTAAGCGGTTTGTAAAACATACGATTTTTTCAATGTACACAAAAATTTATTTTTAAGCGCTAATTTGAAAATAAAAAAAAAATTGTGATTTTTTTCAAATTTGATTTTCTGTGCGAGTTATTAATTAATGTTAAATACAAAAGACAACAGAACCAAAACTAAAACCTTTTTCAATCAAACGTGTTACCAGTCGCACACTTCATGGTGCGAATAGTCATTAAAAACGTTCGAAAAAGCACAACAAACACAAGACAGCAGAAAACAAAATTATCACCATACTGCTGAACGAACATCATCAATCGGTGGGATAGATGGTTCGAGATGGTCGAACTGCGAATGTTTGCAGCAGACGCAGCTGCTACTTATGGCAAACACGTTGCGCCAGCAAGCAACGCGCGACGCTGACGATCGTCGTTTTATTGCCCCATAAGATAACAACAACATGCCCACCAACAAGAGCAAAAGTAGCAGCAAAAAATTTATGCCCCCCAAAAAAATGAGGCTTTAAAAACTGGTCTTGTCCTGATCCTACTGCAACAAATGTAAAAATAAATGAGGCTTTGGAATTTTTCAAGCTTACTTAAAAAAAGTTAATTTAAAAACAAGTTAAAAGAAGATGCCAATTGCCTTAGGCTCAATACGCTATTAGCTTCCTTAACATATTTTTTTATTTCATTTATTTTGAGGTCCTTTGTTTTGTTGGTGTTCACTAAGGTTGTCAAGATGACGTGTTCACAAAAGTTGTATTCACACAAGTGAACCTTAGAAATAGAGCAAGAAAACGTTTTTACTTTAGCTTGATTCATTGAAAAATATTATTTAATGTTAGGCTCAGCATTGCCCGATTAAGTCCTGCATTAGCAGAGGTTAAAGTTTTTTCATAAGCTTCTTCTGGATTTGCTTTTTTTTGACATTAGTATCAGCATTTTCTCAAAAATTCGCATAATAATAAGCCATCTGAGCTTGGGATGGATATCCATTTTTACCCTTCGAAATTTTTTATACCAACCAACCCAGCTCAAAAAAGCCACCTTAGTTTCTCTCTCAAAAATAAAACTCAATCTAATTATTTATTTACGAATATCTATCAAGTTAAAACTCTATTCGACAGTATGAATTATAATTATAGTACAATAAAATCTTGATATGTACGTAAATATTTGTAAGTATTTACATGCCTTGTGGTCACATTAAATTAGATATCAATTAAAAGAAAATATTTTGATTCCAATTCACCATTCTTAATGCGTACCTTGAAAATTTCCTTTGCACAGTCTCTATCCGATTTAAAATAACTCCATTCTTATAAAAGAAACATACTCTAGTATCGATTTAATGAAGGACACATAACCTGACTTCAATGTGTCAGGGTCAGCAAATTCTTTTGTGTTACGTATCAGAAATTCTAGCATTATAAGGAATATAATCATAATGTGAGTTAAAGTTATGCTTAGAGTCAAACATTAAACCTAAATCTTTTTGGTAAAACACTTTAGAATTGCAAAAATTTTGTACTCATAACATACGGCTGATGGTGATCTAGTGAATATAATACTCATACGTTAAGATATGTTTAGATACAAATAATTACTGTCCAGATCCATTTGCAATAGTACGTTGAGAAAAAAATCAACTAGGACCTGGTTTACACAATTGGGTGAAGCATTGTTTTGGTGCCAAGGCGAAAATCCAGTTAATTTTAGCAGAAATCTGATTGAAAATAATTAAAAGAATCCAGTTAATTTAAAGCTAAGAATATGTGGTTAAACTGAATTGAGGTTTGTTAATATTATTAGCAAGGAATCTATTTAAATTGATAAGGAAATTGCAAAACTTTAAAAAAATCATTTTATTGGGCGTTTCTAGAACTCAACATCGATTCACACCTCTCTTTGTCCAGATCGGACCAACTTCCTTCGAGGTTCTAGTTGTTCTCGCTCTCGCCTCGTTTTATAAATTTGAGTCTCGCCTCGCCTCGTGCTCGGACGAGGCCTTGAAATCGGTAAGAACCAAGGATTTTATTAAACTGAAAAAAAATTATCAGGCCTGTATATTGTCGGCATTCAAGCAAAATTGACTATCTGCAAACAAATAATAAGTGGGTGGCGCATATTAATCGTTTAATTAGAGGATGTTAACTTATGTTAACTTATGTTAACATCCTCTAATTAAACGATTAATATGCGCCACCCACTTATTATTTGTTTGCAGATAGTTATGTTAACATCCTCTTAAATTTGTGATATATCATTTTCGGTTGTTAGAAAAAAATGGTCAATTTTGCTTGTATGCCAACGATATAATCAACTAGCAAAGCCGGCTTATATGGGACGGCGTGGCATTGTCCATTTTTATTCAAATCAAGCTAAACTACGAACCTTTTACAAACTATAAGAAATATATGTACCAAATCTTATCCTTTTACGTCATATAGTTACTGAGATATAAAAAAAAAGTTTATTCATCTGCGTCAAGTAGTTGATAATACCAAAATATGCTACGAACATTCCCCAAATCACAAGAAACATAAACATATGCCAAATCTTCAGGCGATCGGTTGAACGGTTTTGGACATTAACAACAAAGTTTTTTACCGAACGTAGGGGTCCCCTTTCTTTCGTCATATAATAATAACAAAAGAGAGTAGTAGCTATTCTAACTCTCATTCGATTAGAGATCATTTTAGTACTACTGACTCTATAGATCGAAGATATGACGAAATATATGGACTCTAAATAAAAGTAGCCTAAGCTGAGCTTCTCAATGTGAAAGCAACGTGGTGTGAGTTCGGTGTGAATCGGTTAACCGGTCTTTGAGAAAATGATATTTAAAAAATATTTTTGTATGAGGGCCCCCCTAAAGATGCACTCAAAATAAAAGTTTTATAGCCTTATCTATGCTTTCCAATAAATAAATATCGAGTCAAATTTCAAAAAATAGTATCAAAACAATAAATACTGCACTTACTTCCGATACGAGCTAGTGTTAAAGCGAGGCGAGAACGAGGCGAGGTGCCGGTGTGATCTCGCCTCGCCTCGGTCAAGCGAGGCAAATTTATTTTCCACCTCGCCTCGGTCTCGCCTCGCCTCGGTTGAACGAGGTTGCCTCACAGCCTCGGTGAAGCACTAATGACAACCTTCCTCCGTTGATTTGGTCAGTTGTCCTGACAAGTTTTCATTTGTGATAAGAGCAACGAGACTACTTAGTCATCTTTTCATATAAAATAATTTTACAATGAGTGCAATTCGCATTGAGATATCACCTACAATACACTTTGTTATTTGCGAAAATCAACTATTACAAAGATAGCTCATCGACAGCGATATTCGCAGTAATTAAAGGACTTTATTACATTGTGGCGAGGGCTGAAAGATGTGCATTTGCTATAAAGTTCGACTTTTTTCCGTTGCTTAAACTATTGGTAGATCTTCAAGTTCTTATATGTTTGACCTAACAGGGGCGCCATAACAATCTAAAAGCGGGTGTAGAATTCGTTGAGTAGCGGTGGGGGTATATGTAAATTATATTTTTAAGCTGACCTATCAGAATTATGATTACGAAAAAGTAATGCAGAATATCTACAATAAAGTTCCCAGTGATTACTGTGCACATAAAAAAATGTTTATTTCGTCAGAGGTACAATTTTTGTTAGGGCAAACACATTTGTCCTTATGCCCTTATAACTAACTTGAGCAGTTAGTTACTGTCCGGCAATGGTTCCGCATCATCCACTCAGCGCGCGATCTGATTGACGGCTCGCGAGCCGATAGGGGTGATCCTATATCACGCGTGAAGCTTTTAACTCGGTAGAGACCTCAATTTCTGAACAGAATCGACGTGGGTGAGTGTACGATAAAAAATGCGCGAAAAGTTCCCCCTTGATGAATTTAAGTTTGCCGTGTTGAGTTCCACATGGGGAAGCCTCACGTGTGTGGAGTTCTACACATACGCAACATGTCTTCCGGCGCACCTATAACCTAACATCGGAAGTGAGGTGAACTGTGCAGTCTCCGATGATGTCAGTGGAATAAAGCTCAAAAGTTTTTAGTTAAATGTGAAGCGATTTCTTCTGTACGGCTGTGAAACTTGGCTAACAAACAGTTTACATGTGTTCCTGAGAACTTTGTGACTCAGGACTACCTCCAATGTTGCACTACTCTCGAGATGCCAATTTCCGTTCTAATCAAATGACCAATGATTGAATTGGGCACACGTTTCGGAAATTACCCACTTGAGTCTGCTGAAAGACGTTGGAGTGAAACTCTCAGGGGTAGCAGAAATGTAGCCGTCCTAAATCATAGGGGAAGCGATCGCAACAACAGTAAATATGTGAATTGGGAAAATGTTGGAGAGAATTGAGGGCACTTGCCTTTTAGTTGATTTTTTTGTGTTTCAATATTTTTAACAGGGAAATTTATAAATTTAACAGGAAATAACTACAACGAAAGCAAAAAAGTAGTAGCGAATCATAAAACATTATTTAGATTTCATTGTGATCAAAATGTTGTATATCATTCGGGTTAGTTACAAATTATTGCTTTCAGTTCCAGCAGGCAATTGAACAAGGCCTTCCCCGGAGAAGGCTTGCTAGCACTACAGTGATGGTAAGAGGCCTTCTCAAAACAAAATTTTCTTGCAAATAAAAACTTGTATGCTAATTTTTTTTTCTTTTTTATTATGATTTTTGTTTTCTTTTTACTATCTGTCAATATTAACAATAAGTAAATTTTATAGGTAGTGAAATTTTAATTAGCAGAATAGTTACACTCCATTAAGTGTATATGTACTCATGAAATACTGTTATGCCTTACCACAGCAGTCGTGCTATTAGTCCATCTCACAGCAGCAATGCTATAAGGCCTTCCCACAGCAGCAGTTCTATAAGGCCTGATATTAGAAGGCAAAGAAGAAGGACTTCATGTATGTTTTTATTTCATGTATTGCCATGTTTTATGATTCGACATTACTATTTTGTCATTGCATTGTACTTATACGACATCAAAAGTAGATAAATGGTTAGAAATAAGGAACGGTGTGCATGTTGCTAGGCTGGTCTTCTGTTTCATGTTATGTTAAAGTGGGATAGAGTGTTGTGTATTCAATGTGAAATTATAAATTAAGTAAACGTCACAAAAAATAAACATTAAAAATGGGGGTTGACGCAGATAAAAAAAAACATTTAACTAAGAGTCTCACGACGTATTAAGATTTCATTTTTTCAAAGTACTTATGTGACCCCTTCTACGGTAAGTGCTCTTAGAAGGGCTCTTGACGCAAGCTATGTAGGAAGAACTGCTTGAAGAGTATTTCTATCAGGCCTGCTAAAGAAGGCCTGTTTTATCGGGACGTTTCATATAAAAAAGAAAGTAAGTTTGAAAGGAGGTGGTAAGGCCGTAATTTCACCAAGGAAAGCCTGCAAGGTCCTGCCCTTGCCTACTGGGATGTTTTATGATTCCTTTCAGAATTGTATATATACGACATCAAATGTAGATACATAGTAAAGATCTGTGAATGTGCTATGCTGACTCTCTGGCACCTGTGTGTGGCGCACTAGCACAGGCTGATAAAGGAATTTTGATCGAAACATAAATGGGAAATCAAATTTTGTCCAAAGTGGTGTCAATCGATGGCTCCCTAGTAATGATCATAGGAAGGGCCAATATGAAAAAGCAGGAGAAAGGTGTCAATTGATGTTCGGTCATAGAAATAAATGGCCAATAAAAACGGCTCTGTTTTATTTTTTGAATGTTTTTGCAATTTCCTTAATAATTTGAATATATTCCTGGTTAATATTATTAGCAAGCCTCAATTGAGTTTAACCACATATAGCAGCGGTGGCCATAGAAATCTAGCAAAAGGGCGCAATGACAACATCAAGCAACAACAAACTAAGTTTTAAAGATTTTTAGCTTTCATTTCTAAATTCGCCAACAGCACGAAAAAATCCAAATCGCGCAACAAGCCAAAACAAATGCTACATTCGTCGAACTCAAGTCAACGCTGTGCGTCGATAGCGTTGAAATTCTGCAAATTGTTTCTTGGTTGCTTGTGCGTCGAATAACGGTTCGGGCCATGATGGTGGAAAATGCCCGTACTTGCCCATCGCTGAAATATGTAGCTTTGAATTAAATATATTCATTTTTGTTGTTTTCAATCAGATTTCTGGTTAAATTAACTAGATTTTACCTAGGCACCAAAACATTACGCCACCTAGTTGAATTAACCAGGTCCTAATTGATTTTTTTTTTTCAGTCCAGTGATGCATACACTGATCAAGGCAAAGGACTCCATACTTAATAGACCTAGTGAGTTATTAAGTATAGGAAGTTACTTAACTGGGATCTCACTTGCTGGGATCTCGGACATTCAAATGACGAAAGTAATGTGAGGCACATGACGGATTGGAATGATTCATAAAGAGACTCTCAGCTCTCAAAGCACAAATTTTATCCTCAACTGGGGTTCCTGAAGCTGCAACTTAACATGGTGACTGAAAAATGGTAAATACAAATAACTGCGCAATTTTTTAATTTTTTTATTCGAAATTTTTGATTTTTATAAAGGGTGTCTTTTTTAGAGGTATAGAGCTTCGAATTGAAATAAAACACAAGAAAATCGTTTTAATGTCCATCAATTTGGCTTTATTGGAAGGATAATTTTATGCCATTAATGTTAAAATATGATTTCGGGCGTGTGGCCGCCGCGGCTGGCTCGAATAAAGCCAATTCTACAAGTCCAATTTTGAACCACTTTTTCGAGCATATGGGGCCGTATGTCGGCAATAACGCCACGAATGTTGGCTTCCAAGTCCCCTAACGTTTCTGGTTTGTTGGCGTAGACGAGCGACTTCACATATCCCCAAAGAAAATAATCCAATGGTGTCAAATCACACGATCTTGGTGGCCAATTGACAGGTCCATTCCGCGAAATTATGCGCTCATCGAATGTTTCCTTCAATAAATCGATTGTGACGTGCGCTGTGTGGCATGTAGCGCCGTCTTGTTGGAACCACAACTCATCCACATTCATGCCATCCAATTCGGGAACAAAATAGTCGGTTATCATGGCTCTATACCGGTCTCCATTAACGGTAACTGACTCTCCAGCATTATTTCGGAAGAAGTATGGCCCAATGACTCCACCAGCCCATAGAGCACACCAAACAGTCAGTTTTTGTGGATGTAATGGCGTCTCAAGGGTCTCATGTGGATTCTCTTCACTCCAAATGCGGCAATTTTGCTTGTTGACGTAGCCATTCAACCAAAAATGAGCCTCATCACTGAACAAAATTTTGCGATGAAAATCAGCATCGAGATCAATCTCATTTTCGGCCCATACACCAAAATCACGACGCATTGCATGGTCTCGCGGCTTTAATTCTTGCACAAGCTGGATCTTGTAAGGTCGCAAGCCAAGATCTTTGCGCAAAATCTTCCATAAAGTTGATGGACAAAGCTCCAATTGCTGTGCACGGTGGCGAATCGATTCATTCGGGTCCTCTTCAACATTTTGCTCTACAGCGGCAATTGTTTCTTCGGTGCGCACTGTTCGACGTCTCTGCGCATGCGTATTATCACATAGAGTAAACGTAGTGCGAAAACGATCCATGGTTAACCGAATTAATTGCTCTGATGGACGATTATGTCGACCATAAAATGGACGGAGCTTGCGGTAAACTTCGCGAACTGAACCATTATTTTCGAAATAAATTTGCACGATTTGCAAGCGTTGTTCTTTTGTCAACCTGTTCATGATGAAATAGCAAACCAAACTGAACATAAATGACATTAGAGTTGCCAGATTTGACCATAAAATGCTAGTTTTATCTCTATTCGAAAAACAAACCTCTAAAAAAAACACCCTTTATATTGTTGCGGTAAGTTTTGAACATATTTAAACTTACAAAATTTATTGTCAAAAAATTCCTAAGTATTTTGAAATTAGACTCAAAAATATTTTTAAACGGAATGTCTCAAAAAATATGGGGAATAGAATAAAAACAACCGTTTTCGTTTTTGTTTGAAAATGCCTCAATTTCGTAAAAAAGATAAATAGATTACTTAAAGTAAATTTGTTAAAACATTATTTTATCCTCGACATAGCATCTGCTTTTTTTTCGATGTTATTCTGCAATCAATCCTAATAATGTATCTGCTTTCAGACCTTATTCCCGAAATAGCTATGCAAAATAACAATTTTATTCATAAGCAAGAATTAGGATATTTTGCTTCAATAATTAGTCACTCTAACTAACACTGCATGTTTTACTCCAAAAAAAGTTTTAAAAAAAAGTTTAGTTTTGATAGTTTTTTTCTCATTTATTTTTTTCAAGCGAGCTTCATGTAGTGGCATTGACAATTTAAAATTTTAGTGTACTGAGGTGAAAATAATGAAATTAGCAAAGGGTTTGAGCTATTCAACGAGAAAAACGAACGTTCTACTGAATTTTCTCCTTACATATATGTACATATCCAGGCTTAAAAAATAGCAGTAAGTTTTTTTTGATTCTTCAGAAAATAAAAAAAAAGATTGCATGTATAAGAAAAAAGTGCAATTTTCTTTATTATTTTAATCAAATTGCAAAAAATTAAAATTTTGCATCTCTGGTATATACTCGAATGTGAATAAATTTTCGAATTTAAGTGTTCCCGATGAGGCCTTGTTGAACATGTCTTGTATACAAACATACGAGAAACCATCAAAAAAATTTACACCAGTGTAAAATCTTACAGAAAAGTATCGGCATTAATTGGAGTTTCAAAAACTCTGGTTGAAAATGCAGTAAAATGGACTGAAAAGGTTGAAACACGAGGAAGAAAAGCTAAAATTACACCAACAGTGAAACGAAGGATCATTCGCTGTGTAAAAAAAACCCTTTTGCCTCTTCCAAACAAATCAAAGCTGATTTGAATATTGACGTAGATACATCGACTATTCGAAAAACGCTTATTCTTGGAAACCTACGAGCCTACAGCCCCAGAAAAGTACCGTTCTTGTCTCAAAAAAATATTCAGCAACGAGTAAAATTTGCTACTGAGCATAGTGGTTGGCCGCAAGAAAAATGGCGGAACATTCTTTGGTCTGATGAGTTGAAATTTAATTTATTTAATTCGGACCGAGGTGTACACCACGTAAGAAGACCTGTTTATGCTGCATATAACAGTAGGTTTACAATCAAAACTGTAAAACACGGTGGTGGTAACATCATGGTATGGGGATCATTTTCCTTCAATGGTGTGGGGCCAATGCATCGTATCGAGGGCATCATGAAAGCAGTAGATTATGTTTCAATTCTTCAGAATGTTATGCTCCCATATGCTGAAGTCGATATGCCACTCAGATGGGTTTTCCAACAGGACAATGACCCTAAACATACTGCCAAATGTACAACGGAGTGGTTTAGGAGCAATGATGTCAAGGTCTTAGAGTGGCCAGCACAATCTCCGGACTTAAATCCGATAGAAAATTTGTGGCATATTGCAAAAGTGTCTCTCAACGGAAAGTGTCCGTCAAATGGGGATGAGCTGTGGGATCTTATTCAACGTGCATGGTACTCAATACCGAAAAAAACCTGTCAAAAACTTATCAATTCAAAGCCACGGCGGTGTCAAGCAGTTTTGAGCAATAAGGGTTCTTCAACTAAATATTGATCTTCTGTAAAATCATTTTTTAGCAGTATCCTAGACAAGTTTATTTAAATTTTTATTGTTTTTTAAAAAGTTTTCATTATAACACGAAGTGTCCTTATTTTTTTTCACACAACAAATGTACAAAGTATTTTTTAAAAATAAAAAATGAATAAAAAAAAATCCAATCTGGGTAAAAACTTAATTTGCTTGTTAACTGATAACTTCAAACTATAAGATAATGCCAAAATTTAATTTAAAAAGTGAATCTTTTAATTTTTATTAGAACTTAATCATTTGAAACACAGGTGTCCTTATTACTTTTCACATAACTGTATATGTTATACAATGTTATGCATCGGTAGAAATCCATATTGCCAAGTTAGTGAGCCGGTCTTACATTCTTTTTGCTGTGAAATAGGCAATTTTAAAAAAGATCATATACCGAAGAGTAGTTTACGTATTAATATGGATATCACTTTTTTTTTCTGGTAAATACTCTTAATTAATAATTGTTCAAATGTAGTTAACTATTTGATATTTTCATGCGACAAATGTCATTTTGACAATAACTTAAAGAAATTTACTCTCTAGCAAATGAAAAAAAAAAAATACTTCACAAACGAACGTGGCTGTTTTAATGAAAATGACACGATTGATTACAAGAGCTCTAATAGCAGGCGTAAGTACAAGATCATAGAAGCATGAGAAAAGTAAAATTGCACTGTAAACACAACCATTAAGGTAAAAATAAAGACAAATAATGAAAAAAACATCGCGGATAAGTGTACTTTTGTATAAAAATTTGCCACACACGTACATACCTACATATATTACACAAGGTAACAGCAACATTGTTTCAAAAAAGAATTGTCACGGTGGAGTACGGTCGTTAGGGCTTAGACTAGGTAAATATTAACATTCCTAAGACTAATTACATATTACAAAGTGGCATTTTTTTAGAGCTTTGTACTTTTAATAGTGAATGACAAGTCATCATGACAGATCGACGCCTTATAAAATTTATAAGTTTGTGAAATTCACAAAATCAAAATCCACTAAAAATCAACATAATTTGTGCAGCAATTACTTCTCATGGGAATGGACACAAAAAATAAAGATAAATACAAATTATCGCCTAAAATAGCGTTTCATTTTCTGTCCCGTAGCTCAGCAACAAAATTGTTCATGCGTTTGTAATGCACATATTCTGTAAACCAGTGTAATTGGATTTTTTGTCTAACCGTTGTCTGTAGCTCTGTCATTCAGTTAGCCAGTTCGTTTGTCAATCATTTGCAACATGCAGTCTTCTGACGCAGCATCAGCAGCATAATCTAAGATCAGCGCCTTCGTGAATGCCGTTGTCATCAACAGCGCTGTTTAGACCACGTCAAGTTAGTTAGCAACGTTTATGACATGTTTTGAGTTGATTAGCTTTTTAGTTTTTCCAACATTGTTACCTCTAACGCAGCTTAAGACTGCAAAAATTTTGAGTGGCATTTAATTGTTTTAAGAACCTGACGCAGGATTGGCGCTAATATTACACGTAGGCATCATTTTGCGCGTCTTAAATAAGGATTGCGTTAACAACTTTTTTTTTGCTTCGCTAACGAGTTGAAAAATGCGTTGATGGTTTTGTTAATAAAACATTTTGTTAAATTGGTAGACAGTTTTTTTTTAATTCCTAGTGAAGAAGAAAACTTCTAAGACCATACTTTGAAAAATATTTAGTTTCTGCTATGAAGCTCGAGATAGAATTTGCATGAAGACATAGACTTATGAAAACATGGCCCATAAAAAAGAAAAGTTAACCTTATAAAGTGTAAATTAAGACAATGAAAGTTTGTAAGATCTTGTTAGCAGTCCCCCTATGAATTAGAAAAGGTACTCAGGAACATAAATTATCTGCAATATTTAATGTACTTTTCTAATAATTATTATTTACATGAAAATTATTTAGAGGTTTTGGTTTGAATTTATTGTTAGATTGAATAGAAATTTTTTTTTTTTCAAAAACTATTGATATTTTAATCCAAGCCAATGCAAAAACTACGTGGTGGTTCAAAATGAAAGAGAATATCTGAAAAGTGGCCGACCGATTGTGCTTGCAAGTCTTCACACTTTTAAGAAAATTTTTGAAGATTTTTTTATATAACTAGAGTTCGCACAGTGTTAGAAATTCAACCAAATTTTTGTTATTTAATATTAAAAAACTAAAAAATCATGGTATCTTGTTGTCCTATCCCTATCTATTCCTTAGAGTTCAATATGCATATCTATCTGTCTATGTTTTATATCCATACACAATTTCATCAAAATCGATCCATTAGCTCAGCAGAGAAAACATATTTAACTATTGGAGCGTGGCACCTTACAGTTTGAAACAAATACCTTTCTGTATGGTTCGATCTATTTCTGTACCAAACTTCATCAAAATCGGTTTATTAGATTAGCAGTGAAAACGTTTTTCCTGTGAGGGACGGGGCACCACCCATTTAACACAAATATCTTTACTTAGGAAGCAATTTATCTCCATACCAAAGCTCACCAAAATCAGTTTAGCGGGTCAGCCGGGTCAGTGTCTTTTTCTTTGGTTCCACGCCAACTAAAGGAACACACACTTTTAATACCATTCTCTGGAGTTCAATCTAACTCTGCACCAAATATGATCAAAATCGGTTCATTAGCTTAGTCGTGGAAACGTATTTTCCTGTTAGAGCCGCGTCACCGTTCGCTATTGGAAAAAAAATTAAAATTCTGCACTGCTTCTCCTCACAACCTTTCCAACAAAAAAATTTCGACACACCCAAGATCCGTTTCGGATTCTTTTTCGTACGAAATTTTCAAATAAAACGGAACCGTTCCGGACTTCGTTTCGGACCCGTTTCGGATTCTATTTCATATGAAATTCCGCTGAAAAACCGGAATCCGCTTTGTTGTATCCGTAACGGATCCGAAACGGACGTCAAATACGGATCCGTTTCAGATTCTTTTTCGTATGAAATTCCGCTCAAAAAACCGGAATTTGCTTTGTCGAATCTGAAACGGATCCGTTTGGCACATTGGGCATATGTGCAAGATCTATCCCTACATATATGTGTCAGCATCGATTATATGAAAAAGGACAGAAAATTAGCAGTTTTGGGGCACTAGCACTCCCTCAGTGATCGCTTAAAAAAATTTGAACTACACAGTGATGTTCAGAATAGCGATATCTACGATTTTAAGAGCCAACAGATTGAAAAAAAAATTTCGACCCACGCTAATGTGCACATACAAAAATAAGCAAGCCACCCTAAATGAGCACCTTAAATAAAAGTTTTATAGCCTATGTTCTATATGACGTGGAGAGGAATCCAACAACCCTGAGATCATTAAAATAATAAGACCATAAGATAAGACCACTGCTCCAGCTAGTATTCAATATGTAAATGTGAACAAGAATATCGGCGATAATGACTCGAGAACGAGACGATAACGATATAGATCGTAAAATTCTCGCACGAGAGCGGGTACGAGACGATAAGCTCTGTACCACTACTATCACGATACGATAATTTTTGAATTATCGCATCGTTCTCCTATCGGTGAAGCACTACAATTCACCCACTCATCGTAATGATTTTTAAAAAAAGCTCCTTGAATATTTTGGTAAGATGTGGGTTAAACGAACGAATGGATTTAGTGCGCACTGGGGAATCTTTATCCTTATATTTGAAAATTCTACCTACATCAGACTAAATATTTTTTCGATGTATGCATGTACTCAGTAGTGTGAATTTGATATGAACATTCAGTGAATTTAGTAAATAAAACTATAGCAATGCGTAGTTCAAACGTATGTCGACCTATTGAACTATTTGAACTTTATAAAAATTTACTTATTCCGTTAATAATGTGGCAGCACTGTCAACAATCATATATGTACATATATATAATATAAAATCTCCAGTTTACACAACTCATCCCGATCCAATAATCAATTGATTGTAACATTTTACTTTTGACATGAGAGTTTTCGTTCAAACTCAGACAGAAATAAAATAGACCTTTTTTCAAACAAAATTATTTAAAAAAATTATTACATTCTTCACCTCTTACTTCAACTCTAATGCGACCTACACTTACACATATTATAGAACCAGTGTAAGAAAATTTACAATATCGTACAATTCAATCGTGATTTGTTCCGATTTTGACTCGTGTGCACAATTCAGTATTGTACTGTGCAAACACAAAACGTTTATTTCACCTTATAAGTCAACGTTTTAACCATTCGATACCGACACTCTATTTCAAATTATAAAGTAAGCAAACACAAATGCAAACGAAATTCAATCCCACGAAGAGCACAAAACCTTTCTTATGTTGTACTTTTCCGAGTACACATTTCAGTTTTGCGCACTTCAGAAAATAATTAAGGATTGGTACAAAACGAATTGCGCTGTTTATTTTTGCACAGGGTATACAACACACACTATTACGGAAAATTTTCATGGTTTTCAAAACAAAATTTACTTACAAACTTCCATCAAAGTTTTAATCTGAAAATGAGAAAAGAAAAATTGTTTAAGAAATGAAAATTTCACTTAGAATATGCAAGTGACAAATTATTAGGCTGCTCTAGAATAGGGATGCTCAACTTCGTTGCCCAAAAGTCGACAGCTCGTTGACGTTTATATCATAAATTTATTCGAAATTATTCATTCATTTATTCAAAATTACTTAGTCTATGAACACTTATATTCTTACAGACTAATAAGAAAAGAAAACACTTATATCAAAATCTAGTATTAAAGTAAAAACAAAAATAATTATTAATTATAAACTAAATTGAGCAAATTCAGAAAATAATTCTTCGAAGTGGAGAAATCAATTTCAATTAAATGGGAGATAGTATTAAATTCTATTAATGCTCTAGTACGGGGAGCATTAAGTGCATAATTTGTTCTGTTGAAGCCAACGTAAAATGTATCGAAATGTCGAAGAAGTCTGGCAGGAACATTGAAAGATATCCTTTCTAGTAAGGAAGGACAGTCAACCATACCTCGGATAACACCAAAAACAAATCTTAATGATAGTATAGTTCTTCTATTTTGTAATGTTTTTAAATTTATGAGCATACATCGAGAATTGTATGAAGGAACTGGTTCCTGAAAGTGCAAGGAGCGCAGGGCATACTGCATGAAAACTTTCTGAATGCGTTCAATGCGATAGATATGCCCTCCAAATAAAAGAAGCGTATTCAAGCTTCGAACGGACAAATGACGTATAAAGGAGCTTAAGAGTGTATGGATTTGAGAATTTTGAGCTGTTACGTCTAATAAATGCTAACATGGCATGTGACTTAGATATAGTAAAATTAATATGGCAGGAAGAAGTAAACTTGGAATCAAAAATTACGCCCAAATCCTTAATTTCATTAACTGACTGCAAGAAATGGTTAGAAATATGATAAGAGGTTTGAACGAGAGTATGGGCTTTGGAAAATGTTATTTGAAAGCATTTCTTGATATTTAATGACAGGCAATTTGCAGCACACCAAGAATATAAATTATCTAGTTCCGCCTGGAGCGTTTGAGCATCTAGTGGATTTTTTATTGCAGAATAAATTTTCAGATCGTCTGCGTACAAAAGAAGCTTAGCAAAAGTGAAACAGCTGCTAATATCATTGACAAACAAAACAAAAAGCAAGGGCCCCAAAATACTACCCTGTGGTACACCCGACGATGCAACAAAGTATTGTGATTGCACATTATCCACAACTACAATACACCTACGATTGCTTAGGTACGATTTAATCCAGTCCAAGAAATCGGAATGAAAACCCAGACATGCTAACTTTTTTGTTAGGATTACAGGAGAGACCGTTTCAAAAGCTTTAGATAAGTCAGTGTTAGCCGCATCAACCTGAAAGCCTTTTTGGCCTTTTTTCGCGCTGTATAAATGTGTATAGTAATTCAAACGTAAACAAAACATTACCCAGTAGAAATTCGTGCATTGTACTTAAATAAATAAATAAACTGCGAAAGCATCACATGCTACACAAAAAATTTTTAAACTCAAAATTCATCAACAAAAATAAAAGGTACTTTTCCGAGAACTAAAGCTATTTTTCCATTCCATGGAAAAATTATGATTTTCTTTTACAACAATGATGCACACAAGAGCAGTTTTTTGGTCTCTAATTTTTTTTGAAGTCAATAATACATGCGAAAAAATTGCCTTTCGTAGAAATAATGTTTTTGACCTGCATTTTTCTTGACTTCGGCATTATGTTATTATATAAAAAAAATATTTTAATTGCACAAAAATGACAATCGAAAAACATAAATAGTGATATTTAATTTGAATCTGTTGCAACAAAAATCGTTATGCGCCTCGCTGTTTTAACGCAGGCTCGCATGCACCACAATTTAAATTGTATTGCATGCGCGCCACATGCAATTTGCATTTACGAGCGCCACAATTTTCACCAGAAATTTTCAAGGAATAAAAGGCAGAACAGAAAAAGGAACGCAAAATATCAAGCACAACAACGAAAAAAAAGGAGTTCAATAGACGTGTTGCTAATTTAGAAGCAACAGCGGCGTTGCGCATGCGCAGCCTATAAATGCAGAAAAACTGAAATTAATTTTAGCAAATTTGAAGAAGAAACTTAAACAATAAACTTTCAGTATATAAACTATGTAGTGTGTTCTATCTGGCCAGACCATAAATTAAATACCCTACACTGTAAATCAGGGTGTATCACGAAAAACTTTCTTTTTTTGAAATACAAAGTTGAATTTTGTTTTAAAGCATAAAAATGTAAAGCTTAGAGTATTAATTAACCTGGATTAACAGTAAAATTAGCATCTTTTAGCAAAATTAAGGTCTATTGTTGACACTTTCACTTGCTCTAGTGTACTTTTTTCATTCATAAATTTATAAGCACATCACAGTTTCTACATTCGAAATCTGTAATAAAGGGTTGGAATGGGCTGAAGATGAAAGTGTCCATCAAGGTGTGGTGGCTTACTTAGTACAATGTACTTAGAAGTTTAAGGGACAAAGCAGAGTTGGAAAAGAAAAAGCAGCAAAAAAAGAATACGAACTTTTTTAAGGGTAGAGATAAATAAGTTACATATAGTCCGTGTACATAAATATGGAAGTAGGGGAAGGCGGGCAAAGTGTTATACTTAACGGGTTAACCAAGTTTTCAACAAAAAAATTTTTTTTCGCTCAGTCATTATTTTCACAAAAGAAGGTGTTTATTATTTCGATGCAAAAAAAGTACGTTTCTAGCACTTTGCCCCTCGGGTAGAGTAAAGCGGTAAACGAAGTGCAATTTATAAAACAGATAATTATACATTTGTTTTAATAATTTTCTAAAAATAAAAATCATATATTTTGTGTGCCATGAATGATCGTCCAAAAGAGGCAGGACTTTTCTGTTTTTCGAAACCCCTGAAAACTGGATAAAATGACGGAATCAAGAGATGAACAATACCGCTTTGCCCCTACCACTCTGCTCCGATGGGCCATTTAAACATACAGACGCGTGAGACAACATTAAAATTATCAACATAAACAAATCATTGACAACAGAAATGAATGTCACTGGAATCGACGTGATACTTTGGAAAAATAATAGAGTAGCTCAGTTGGTTTAGATGAGCATCTTTGAACTGTAACATGGCGCATGTAGACCTGGGTTCAGTGCTGATCGATGACTGGTAAAAAATTTAAGTTATGCTTTGAAGTTCTAAAAACGAAACACAAAAAAATTAACTACGAGCTCTAATTAATAAAGCAGCAATAGAGAAGATATGACAAAAACTAAAAAAAAATTGGTTTACCTTAATCAAACTTTTTTTCTTCAAACTGAGCCGCATCAGGCATACTGATCAGTGTCACGTTAGCTTTACCTGGTCCGGTTAGCGTTACTAAATCTATTCGGACATATTCCGATTACCCAAGTCCGTACCAGATCTCTAATAGGGCCAACCGTATGCGATCCGGACGAAAATTTCAACTCGGGATGACCGTTGACTGGAATCACTTTCACCGTTGCATTTAATTTGACAGTTAATAATTCTATCTTTCTTTAACAACCAAGAGTGTGCTATGTCATTTTTTCTTCTTATATTTGCTTTATTTTATTCTTTTATCATTATTTTTTCACCGGAAACTATGTCATAGAAATTATAAACACGGTATAATAGAAAGGTTCATTTGTAAATCAGTAACTAGACCTTAAATTATTGACATCAGGAAAGGTCCGCGATACCCAAAAAGGTCAAAGGAAGTGGTTTAATTCAGTTTATTTATAGGGCATATGTTCTGTTTTAAAAAATTTATTAAAGCACAGTTGGACCTCGATTATCCGTCTTACTATTATCCGACACCTACGTTAAACGTGTTTTAATTTGATTGTCGTCTTATCAAAATAAATAAAATGCGATTCATTTCCTGGTATTTATGCGACGAATGGTTTTCGTTTTGTCGGTGTCTCATTCCTCTTAGCTTATATTTGGGGAAGATAAGAATAAGCTTTTATGAATTATCCTGAGTTGCTAAGAATATGTCTTAAGAAATTAATAACACCCAATGTGTTTTAAAGACGATAAGATAAATAACTTTCATTGCCTCCATCACAATGTAAAGATTCTTCATCACAATTAACAAATTCAACTTTTGGATTTGAGGACATTTCGAAAATTACTTGTTGTTAGTTCGGCGTTCAGTTTTAATGTGACATTCTCTGGCATATGTATTAGCATATTGACAATGAAAAAGTTCTCAGAATATAGAATATAGATCTGAAACTTATGTGTTTTCTATAAACCATCTTTTCTGATGGCCTGACGGATAATCGAGGTTCTACTGTAGTCAATTTAAATGACATATTGTTTGGAATGACCAGAATTTTGACAGATTTTGTTTTTTGAGTTTAAAATTTATAAGATTGCTGCGTGATATACCAAGCCTGTTGTAATAACCGCGTTACTGAAATGATGGAGTCAAAAAATCCTCGGTATTGGGGTGTAGAAATTTGTTAAGAACTTAACATTTTTCTATCTTAGGGTATTCACAAACTCTCAACATTGTTCGTTTTCCAAGACCAGCTTCGGCATTACTTATGTACATTGCAATAAGTGAGGTAAAGTATATTTGAAAAGTTGCACTTACTGAGTCATTTATCAAGGCTTCATTGTTGAATCCTGTCTCGAACATGGACTGCTACCCGTTTTTGGGTAAATTTTTTTAAAAAAGATTACAGCGTGAAATGTGTGCCAAGTGATAGAGCTCAATGTGCTTAATTATAATCCATAGTATCGCCTTCTCAAATCAACAATGGAACCCAATTTTTTATGCTTCGGCTATTCGAGCTCTAACGTTTGATTTTGCCTACCTTCTGCCTCACACATATGGTGTAAATGGTTAGCAGGATCATTAATTTCCAAAACAGATATCTCAAAGAGGAAAAAATATTTTGAGACGGATCCAAATGGATTTTGAAGGCAGCGAGTGGAACTTTCATATGTTCTGTGGAGATATGTCAAAAAGTTTCATCCTCCACCGAAACGTAACCTTTTTTACACTTTTAGGTTAAGATATTTCGAAAGCAAGAACTGATGTGTCAAATCGGAAATCAAATTTAGATTTAGCTTCGTTTTTGGGTCTGATATTAAGGAAAGTACTTGCGTATATACCAAAAGTTTTTTCGATGTAAAGGGTGTTTTTTTTAGAGGTATAAAGCTTCGAATTGAAATAAAACACAAGAAAATCGTTTTAATGTCCATCAATTTGGCTTTATTGGAAGGATAATTTTATGCCATTAATGTTTAAATATGATTTCGGGCATGTGGCCGCCGCGGCTGGCTCGAATAAAGCCAATTCTACAGGTCCAATTTTGAACCACTTTTTCGAGCATATGGGGCCGTATGTCGGCAATAACGCCACGAATGTTGGCTTCCAAGTCCCCTAACGTTTCTGGTTTGTTGGCGTAGACGAGCGACTTCACATATCCCCAAAGAAAATAATCCAATGGTGTCAAATCACACGACCTTGGTGGCCAATTGACAGGTCCATTCCGCGAAATTATGCGCTCTTCGAATGTTTCCTTCAATAAATCGATTGTGACGTGCGCTGTGTGGCATGTAGCGCCGTCTTGTTGGAACCACAACTTATCCACATTCATGCCATCCAATTCGGGAACAAAATAGTCGGTTATCATGGCTCTATACCGGTCTCCATTAACGGTAACTGACTCTCCAGCATTATTTCGGAAGAAGTATGGCCCAATGACTCCACCAGCCCATAGAGCACACCAAACAGTCAGTTTTTGTGGATGTAATGGCGTCTCAAGGGTCTCATGTGGATTCTCTTCACTCCAAATGCGGCAATTTTGCTTGTTGACGTAGCCATTCAACCAAAAATGAGCCTCATCACTGAACAAAATTTTGCGATGAAAATCAGCATCGAGATCAATCTCATTTTCGGCCCATACACCAAAATCACGACGCATTGCATGGTCTCGCGGCTTTAATTCTTGCACAAGCTGGATCTTGTAAGGTCGCAAGCCAAGATCTTTGCGCAAAATCTTCCATAAAGTTGATGGACAAAGCTCCAATTGCTGTGCACGGTGGCGAATCGATTCATTCGGGTCCTCTTCAACATTTTGCTCTACAGCGGCAATTGTTTCTTCGGTGCGCACTGTTCGACGTCTCTGCGGATGCGTATTATCACATAGAGTAAACGTAGTGCGAAAACGATCCATGGTTAACCGAATTAATTGCTCTGATGGACGATTATGTCGACCATAAAATGGACGGAGCTTGCGGTAAACTTCGCGAACTGAACCATTATTTTCGAAATAAATTTGCACGATTTGCAAGCGTTGTTCTTTTGTCAACCTGTTCATGATGAAATGACAAACCAAACTGAACATAAATGACATTAGAGTTGCCAGATTTGACCATAAAATGCCAGTTTTATCTCTATTCGAAAAACAAACCTCTAAAAAAAACACCCTGTACTTGTGTACTTGTGAAAGCTCGAATCTACTGAAAAAGTACAATTGTTCTGAAAATGCCATCCCTGGTCACACATCGCAATTAGGCTTGGCGAGGCCCAGTGCCCATGCCTTGGTTTCGCCTGCGCAGCACAAGTTGCTTTTCATCTTGTTGTTGTTTGTACACACGTGTTTTCCTCAATGCCTGTTCGTTCGTTTTCTGTTCTACTGCTGTCAATGTTTACGGCCAACGACGACGATCATCGACCGTCCTATTTATGCGTTGTCTTTCGTGGCGCTGTATAGCTGTCCTGTCTTCCTGCATATTTTATTTATGAGTTTTGGACCTTTTGTTGGGTTTCATTGAATGAGGAAAAAAAAAGAAAATTTTTCAGTTTTGTGACGCTTTAATTCTTATAACTTGAAATTCATTACACGTTTTAACGAGATATTAACTTTTTAATGCTTTGATTTTATGCTCAGATGGGATGATATCTATCAAATATAATTTAATGTTTCTACTTCTACCTATAAGAAAATTTCAAGATTTACTTCAAGCACTAAAAATTTGGACAATTGATTGTTATGAAAAATAAAGAAACTTTCACTTTCTTTAGTTCTTTTAATTTTTAAAATAACAAATTCCAGGCGTTTTTCATGAAGTCCTGAGCAGTAGCGAGTCCCTAACAAGCTCGTGAAATTTGGCACGTATGAATGAAAAAGTTTATTTTACATAAGCATTAAATATGTTTATTAATTTTAAATGTATTTTATATGAAAATTTCTGCGAGCAGTAAAATAGTAGTGAATAAAAAAAAGCATAGTTTTGTTAACATAAAACGGTATTTTGTAAATTTTTTCAGTGTATTTAATGGAAGTGCTTAGTGTTTGGTGGCATTACCATTATTTTTAAATACGGCTGCACAACGGTTCCTCATCGAGTCTACGAGGTGCTCGCACTTCTCTCGTGGTATTGACTGCCATGCGCATTGAGCCACAGCCCATAGTTCATTATTATTTTTGGGTGTGGCATCCCACACAGCTTTTTTGAGGTCAGTCCAAAGGTTTTCTATGAGATTAAGGTCAGGGGATTGCGCTGGCCAATCCATGACCTCATTTTTATTGTCCCGAAACCATAATTTTGCCAGCTTGCTTGTATGCTTTGGATAGTAATCCTGTTGCAGTACCTACTTGAGAGGCATTTCATCTTCAGCAAATGGTAACATAATATTCTGCATTATTTGTACGTAAGCATGCTGGTCCATAATAGTTTTTATCCAATATAAAGGGCCAATACCATTATAAGAAAAACAGCCCTATACCATGATACTCGATCCTCCATGTTTTAAGGTTTTTGTGGTGTACCGCGGATTATAGTCCTTATTTGGGGGACGTCTCACATATTCGCGAGAACCTTTACCACCATAGAAAACAATTTTGGACTCATCCGTCCACAAGATGTTCCTTCACTTTCGAAATATTGCTTTGCGAAATGAAGTCTGCGTGCTACATGATTTTTTTTCAGAAGAGGCACCTTACGTGGACTTCGCGCATACAGGTTAAGTTCGCGTAGCCGTCTCCTTACGGTACGAACACCACAGGGTAATTTGAGCTGGTCCAAAATTTCAACAGCCGACATTGTTGGCCGAGCTTTGGAGCATTTTACAATTTGTCGGACGGTGGTAGTAAAAAGTTTCTGCTTAGCACCTCTTTTTCCAACTTTGTCTTTGTGGATTATTGCATTGCGTATCATGGTTGCTGAACAACCAATGATCTCTTCCACTTTCTTATAAGTCTTACCACTTTTTATAAGATTTTGAATCATTTCATGTTTTTCGTGAGTGCAGTGCACACCTCGTCCCACTGAAGTTGTAATATTATTATTTTTTTTTATTTTGATAGCATAAAAATTAAATAAAGCAATATAACTTACTTTCTATTGAAGAATTATAATTTATTTTATTTAGGCCTTATCCAGGATTTTATTTCGGGGGGTGGGGGGCGGGGGGCGGGGGGACAGTTTCGGATTTGAGATTTTTGAAAGCCATTTTTTGCAATCTCCTTTATTTTTCAATTCGATGACACATTTTTTTAGGTAACATTCATTGAAATCGCATTTTTGCAACTTAATTTTTTTTTGGGAATAGTGCGAAATCACATGGGGTTGAAACAGATGAATATGGTGAATGATTCAACACACAGAATTGATTTCGTGTTAAAAAGAATCAAGATCGCGGTATTGGTCGAATTCGACAAATTCAGGCCATCAAACGGTGTCATACTTCCAAATAAAATGTACAAGTAATTGTTTGATCAATTTCAGACGAATTCGCGGTGCTTGATGAACTTGCTTTGGAAGATAATAATGAATTTTGTCTTGATTTTTGGTGGTTTTCTAGATTCGTTCTTCAACGATCGTCTGCATTCTAAAAATCGTTTATGTCACTCGAAAGTCTTAACCCATTCCAGACAATTAGCTTTTTGCAAAATTGTGAACGTTTCTGCCGCTGTTTTGTAAAGTTTTGCGTGGGACAGCGCGTTGCTCCCTATATATATGGTATCCCAAAAAGAGTGGATAGCCAGCTAACAGCAGATGGGCGACCCCAAGACAGGTCAGACAAAGGAATATCATGTTTGGTAAAAGTCGCACTGTTGTCGAAAAAATCGGCTTTTTTCATATTTAGCTAAAAAAAATCGACCTTTGGTCAGTCGTTTTTGTACCACAGACGCAAATGTAATTCTTTTCTAATCATCATCATCATCATAATTATAGACAGCCCAACGACATTCAACCAGCGATGATATTCCGATTTTTAGAATTGCACCTAAATTTGAAAACAATTTTACCATTTGTCAAAAAATTGTACCTTTTAACGAAATAATATAACAATAATGTAGGAAAATATTTAAATTAGCTTTATTTCATTTACTTTATAAAGCATGTTTTGTTCGGCATCTACAAAAGTATTATTATACTTTACCAATATTAAAGAAAATACATAGAAATCACGTTATTAATATATTTGGAAATTCTTTTTCAAACCTTTTTTGCAAATCTTCACAGTAAGTAAAATTAAATTTTGGAACAGCAACTTTCTGTTTTGGTATATAGTTTCTGCAAATTTGGGTTTAAGGAAATGTTATTCGAGGAAGAAGTTGTGCATTCTTGCTTCTTCGGACCGCATTTCCATATTAATGTCATCAGCAATTTTCAATATATGTGACAAAAAAGTAAAATACAATTTGACAATGGGACTACGAAGTCGAAGGCCATAAAAATCTTGTTTTCGTTGCCTTAATTTGTTGCAAAGTTGCACAACTCAAAATAGTACTGTATGGGCATCCATTATTCCAAGATTCTATCAACAACTTCGTGAAAAAGTACCACATAGTAAAATGGTCTTAAAAGTCAACGCGTGGAAGAAATTTTCAAGATAAGAAATTCAGTTCCAAATTCAGTTTATAATTTGATAATATCTGATTTTCTACTCGAACTATCTTTCATTCGGAATTTTTGCAGTAGCTACTTCTGAAGATAAATTCAAACTATGACAGATATCTCCCAACAAATTTTTAATTGCAATGTTATTGCCAATTAGAACTTCAATGCGAGCCATAAAAATTTGGAAGACTCATATAGTCAAATTATAGTTATGACAAGTATCTACTGAATAGTATTCTTTGTTTGTAAGGAGGGAAATCTCCATGCAGTTTCGTATTCCGGCGATGAAATTAATAAATTTTTGAGCTTTTATTCTATAAGTGTAAAATTTTGAAATAATTTTCGACTCCTAAACAGCACTTACTTAAAGTCTCAAATGGGAAATGGTGCTCCGCAATGAACATGCTGAGTCTAATATCATTTGGCTTTATAAAGTTTGTTATTTTTATTGTACTTTTTGCAGTTTTTAAAGATTCTTTATGCGCTTTGCTTGTGGCGTGCCATTCAATAAGATGTATATTCTGCGTAATGTGTAAGTTGCAGACGGTGCATTTTTTGTCTTTTTTCGAATTGCAGTCTTCTTTCAACCAAAGGAATTTTTCCTTTCATTCGGGTCAAAAACGAATTTCGAACTTCTTTTTCTTTCCCGGTTCATTATTGCTGTAGTAAAACAAAAATAGGAAGACAAATAAAACAATGACAATGTCAAGAATAATTCCACAAATCAACAAATTTGAGCTATGGCAATTCAAGTAAAGTGTTCCATTTTCAATAATTTTAGCATATGATTTTATTGCAAAATCCATATTATCTATGAGCCACAAAAACCGAGGTCAAAATAAAAATGAGAAGAAAACTCGCTTTTTACTTTCGATGGCAAACGCGCGAAAACAAAAAAAAAATCTGTCGATATGATAGAGATGGTAAATTTACGATCTTGGCAGGTTTTTTCGTCATGGCGTTGCCATATTATCGCTGTTTAATAACATGAAATGAATCTTATTTTTTGTGCTGCCTACTAAAAATTCTATTCAAAAAATTTAGAACTGTAGGTATATTAAATCGTTAAATTGTGCCTCAGTACCTTTTTTGATAGTATTGTACCAAAGGTATCATCCTTGCTTTGAACTGGCGTTTGTGGCAAAGATTTCTCTATATTCTTGATTGCTCTCTCCTCTCTTTCTCTCTCTCTATATCTGCCTTATATACATATTTCCTGGATCAGTTGTAGTGGTTGTCTTTTTTGGTATTTTTATTCTTTTCATGCTCATCCGTCAGGGAATGTACAATGCTTCGTAGTTGCGCCTCGCTTTGGAGGCCTTTTAGAGATCATTGTCAGGTTTGGTGGCGAAGCATTTTTCAACATGACTTGATTTCAATTCAATTGGATGCTTCTATTGCTGCCTGCTGTCGTTGTTATGTTTGCCGTTGTTGGTGCATAAAACTGGTTATGAAGCTTTTTTGCATCAAACAAGTGCCCTGACTTGCCTTTCTTTGCATTACCGCGCTGCAGTGCGCAGCGTAGTGCGATGCGTTGTTGCGCATGCTCAAAATGATTTTTTGCTACCAATTTACGTTATACTCGTACGCTCTGACTGGGCCGATTTTCAATAAGTTATTGTTTTTTGCTTATTTGTTTTTCTTACCACCCAGTCGATTTGTTGTGTGGCAACTGTAACAAGTTGCTGCAAGTGGCATGAAATGTTGCCATATTTCATTTTTATATACATCCATACATACGAATGCATACATGCACACATTTGTATGAGGCTTTATTGTTGCTATTGATTTTAGAAAAAATATGTGATCTGCACTATTGAAAGTTAAGAGCCGCTTTTGTGCGGAAAAGTGTGACTCATGCCGATTTAATTTTGTTACAATGTTGCCATACCCAATAAAACGTTTGAAATTTTTAACTTATTTTGTCTTTTAATAAATTTAACATCAGTTTCATTCCTTAAGTATTTTGATTTAATACATTACTGGGCATAAACAAAAAATCAAATGAAGTCATTAAAATAATAATTTTTATTTTATGAATGCATTTAAAAAAAAATGAAGTATTGCATTGCAGCTGGTCAAATTTACGCAAACACTTTCCGTCTTATTGCTTTTATTTATCTTTTTCAACGAAAAGGCTTTATGAGTTGAGCAAATTTAGAGTTGAAGAAATAAAATGTATTTAGTCTTAAGATTCACGAAAACTAATAAAGTTGTTCTTTTATAAAACATAGCTCCGTGATTTTTCCGACGAAAAGGAAATAATAGAACCACGTCAGGCAAATCGCTGTTGTTGTGTAACTTGATGGGAAGCGCAGACGCAAAAGTTTTAGGTCGCTAACTAAGCTTAGATTTAAGTTATTATGAAATTATAATTCACTTCAATTTTGGAGACCAAAGTTACTGGTAATAAATTTATTTAATGGTATTTGGAGTTTTTTAATTTAATTGCAGGTAAAAGTAGGAGGAACCAGTGGCCGGCTCCCACCTTAATTTTTTTTTTGTGTACCCTAATCGGTGCACCTTTACTTATATACTAATAATACAATGGCTTTTAAATTTTTGATTGCTCGAGTTTCGTATATTATATTTCGACACATTCACATTCACTTTTGATATCTTATATTTTTTTATCTTTAGTATAATTAATTCTTTATTTTGAGACACACATGGAATTATAAAAAAACTTTGATAAATAAATAAAAATGTATTAATTTTCGCGCCTGCTTTTGTCCAAAACTAATGTATGCTTCTAACTTCAATCAATCAACGTATTAATATGAAAAAGATTATTAATCAAATCTCGGTAAATATTTATTAAAGCGACAACAAAACCACCAATTAGCTAAATACTATTTCATAGAGAGCCAAAAACAAATAACAAAGGAGAAAATGATAGAAAACAGTAAACGAAAACTTCTGAAAATTAACATAAAAATGTAAAAATCACAAGTTTACAATTTGTTAGCTAACACTTGGAACAACATTAATAAAAAACACAGGAACAACAACAACAGCCGCTCAATCGACAATGAAGACACAACAGCTATATCCGCGAAAATTAGCAGCCCCAATTGGAATGAAGAAAAAAACCAAAAAGAAACCTGTAACATAGTAGTACATCTCAAAAAAGTTCATTGAAACTAAGTATTACCTAGACACCGATTATTAGCGACTGAATATCAAAATAAAAAAAAATAAGACAGACGGTAATGCAATATTTATGTACATAAAAAAAGTCTTAGAAACCATTCAAAAAGTTAATTTTTTATTATTTTTTAATTGAGAGTGTTCTTCCTTTACCTCTCATGTAATTTTTCCTTTGCTCCTTTGCAAATTTTCAAGATTTTGAATAATCGATTTTGTTGCTTTAGCATGTGATAAGAGAAATGAAAAAAATGCAGGCGTTATTTGATCAATTATTTTCTGCTGAGAATGAGCACAGTCGCACAGTGAATTTTTGTGGCCATTAACGGGAAGGAAATGAAAGTGCTAGGGATTGAAAAATTTTTAATGACAATTGTCACAGAATACTTAGGAATTGAAAAAAAAAAACTATAAAAGTTTTAAATTTGTTTTGAGTTAAGTCACACAGTGGACTCAAAGTTAAGCTTTGTACAGTAAAAATGTTCTATGAAAGTTTTTATAAAAGGGATTGTTGGACAGGGCGCTCTAGTTAACTCGGTTGAAACAAAATACAACAATGTAGCATATTGGCGGAAAGTAAATTGTTTCCACTTTGTAAAATTCAAAAAAAAAAATTTCTTTTATTGACTTTATATGTATTGTACAGATTTTTTTTAAATATTATATTGAAAACTGATAGAAGAGGAAAATTCCCAGATTTCGGAAATTTTTTTATATGTAATGTGAGAAAGTATGGTTCGTTAAAAGACAAAGTTTTAGTTGCTTTTTTAACAATTTTTTTATCAAGTTTTTCCTAATGTAGTTTTAGAAGGAACAAAAAATATTGACTTTTATGAAATGCTCTTATGAAATTATTTATATCGAAATATACCAATATTGCATATTTCCAAAAAGTTCATAGATCATACTTTTCAAAAAATGTTTGTTTAAGCTTTTGTATTGAATGTGTGAATTATGCTGATTTTTAAATTTAAGGCTTAAAAAATCATTATTGAGAAATTTTGCAAACTTTGACAGTAAAAATAAAATATATATCCCCGGATTTTCTTAGTTTTTATATATGTTATGTAAAAATGTACGCTTAACCAAAATCCAAGGTTTCTCTTTTTCAAAACTTTTTTTTATGATTATTTTTCTACTGCAACATTTGAAGGAAAACATATTTTTATTTTTTCACAATTTGCAACGCTCTACAATAATTTTATCGATTGTAAAAGCTTACAGTGTTTGAATTTTGAAAGAAGTTCCTTTAAGTAGAGGAGAACTGAAAAGGGCTGTTTTTTCTCTTTCTATCTCTCTTGGGGTTCGTTCTGCTTATACCTGAATATAATGTAGTAAAGGTTTGGCAGATGCAGCTCAATTCCGATTATGAACATTTTTAATATTATCATTACTTTTTTTATTACAGGAAATGCTTCAAGTTTATGAAGAATGCGATTAAAATAAATCTAACAAAATCCATAGTTTAACTTTTTTCTCTATTTTCAGAAGTAAGAACTTCGTTTTAAATTCTTTATCTTGTTTTCAAACGTGGTGTTTGTATGCAGTTTTTTATTTTTCTCAAATGATTGGTAAACTATTAAAGATATCGGGCAGTTTATAAAATTTTTGAAATCAGCATAGCCAAATGATTGGAAATAATACCCATTTTAAAAAAAACACCTCGAAAAGCATCTTACTTTTTTATGGGAGGTAGGCGGGTCTGTGAGCCGATTTTTTTCATATTCACAAATTTTTGTTGTTTTAACCAATGGAAATTGATTAAGATGAGCCTCTTTAAACGGATTCCGTTTCGGATCCGTTCCTCTCGAAAAAACGAAAGGAGCGTCGGCTTTGTCGGATCCGAAACGGACTTCCGTAACTGATCCGAAACGGACTTCATATACGGATCCGTTCCGGATACTTTTTTTGTAAAGAAAACAGATCCGTTCCAGATTCGTTTTTCAAAATAAAATAGATTCGAGACGAACTCTTTTTTTCAATAATGCGGATTTTACTGCATAAAAAAATTAACGCAATTATTAAAAAACTTTTTTTCTT
This sequence comes from Meiosimyza decipiens, assembly GCA_963680825.1. Taxonomy (NCBI): domain Eukaryota; kingdom Metazoa; phylum Arthropoda; class Insecta; order Diptera; family Lauxaniidae; genus Meiosimyza; species Meiosimyza decipiens. The sequence continues at coordinate 82,046,959 of OY804258.1, read as the reverse complement.
TTCTTTCCATCTATTTCTTTAATGCTATGTAACCTTATTGATAATTTATATATGATATATGATTAGAAAAACTTTATGGAATTTAATTTTATTTTACCTGTCACCGATCAGAATTGAACCTGCGTTCGGCGCCATGCCACTCTGTTCAAAGAGTGGCATCTTAACCAACTTTTTTAATTACTTCTCCATCAAAATGAAAAATTGAAGATTCATTTTGAGCAGTTGTCGATTGTTAATTCAAATATTATACTTTTAGCCAGCAGGAAAAAAGTAATGCGTTGGCTGATGTTGTTAAACTACGCACGCAACAACTATTGGATAAGCGGAGGGAGGATACAGGTTCAAACCCCGACGACAACACATTATTTTTTTTTAATTTAAAGATATATCAAAACCAAAAAAGGTGTAGAGAACTGTATTTGTTTATTGAAAATAACTTGAAAATTACCTTTTATATTAATATTAAAAAACGAGTCCGGATCGAATCCGTTTTATTAAAAAAAACGGATGCATAGCGGATTCCGTTTTTTCGAGAGGAATTTCATACGAAAACGAATCCGAAACGGAATCCGGAACGGATCCGAATTTGACGTCCGTTTCGGATCCGTTACGGATACGACAAAGCGGATTCCGGTTTTTTGAGCGGAGTTTTATACGAAAAAGAGTACGAAACGGATCCGAAACGGAATCCGGAACGGATCCGTGTTTGACGTCCGTTTCGGATCCGTTACGGATACGACAAAGCAAATTCCGATTTTTTTAGCGAAATTTCATACGAAAAAGAATCCGGAACGGATCCGATATGAGGTCCGTTTCGGATCTGTTACGGATTCGCATCCGTTTTTGTGCAAAATGGTTGATAGAAACGACCAATAAAATAAGTGCGGCTTTGTTTTATTATTTACAATTTCGTCGTCAATTTAAATAGATTCCAGGTTAATATTAACAGCCTCAATTAATTGAGTTTTATTTCTGCTATTTCCAATCAGATTTCTGGTAGAATAAACTAGCTTTTACCTTGGAACCAAAACATTATTACTCCTAGTTGAATTAACCACGTCCTACTTATTTGATTTTTTTTCTGTGTACTCTTTAACCTTTTCTTAAGCATGTGCAAAATAGATGATACTAAGTATTTGCTCATAATCTTAATAACGATTGCTTCGGTTCAATACAATAATCAAGTAAATTATATTCTAAGCTTTTAAGCCGTAACTTGGGGAAGCGTTTTATACCATACAGATTTCTTTCAAGAAAATAATCCACAAAAAAAAATTCAAAAAATGAGAATATTCGAGTGAATGGAATCTGCCAAATATTTACTAACCTAACTATTTTCAGCAAATGAGAAGCTTTCAATGCATAAAACACTATTTGCAGCGGTTATCGCACATATGTAGCTCCATGAATGGTAAAATAGAAATGCCCCTATACCACTTGTGACTCAAATTATTCCAGTAAAAATAGAATTGCTTACTTCTTATTTAAAAAAAGCGTTCCACCAGTTTTAACCCATGAAATGCAGATTATTGATCTCGAAAGCGATCAGATTGAGTATTTATAGCCAGGAGTAGCAATTTGTTATAAAGTCCTTATGATGCTTGAACAAAGCAGGTTTAAAAAAGCGAGGATAAAAAACACAAAAGCAACAATAAAAGAATAAGTGCGTTTGAGGATTGCCTTCTGAAAGAAATAATCTTGCAGAATATTCTACAAATGTTTTTCTTAGCTGCTTCTAAGATTCTTTTAGGTTTTGGATTTTATTGTCTGTCATCATCGCTTGTACGATCGTTTGGAATGCTGTTTTACACCAGAATTACCTGTTGCACTTTAATCTGTATGTTGGTTTTACATATATCTTGCTCTTGTCTTCAGTGATTTTTACACATTTGACTTGAAATTACAATCTGAGCAAGTTTTAATGAATGTACTTAAAACTAGGAATTAAAATTATGATAGACATACTTAAGTTTTTGGTATCTGCATATGGGTAATCTTAAACAGAGTCAAATCACACGTTGAATGGGAAAAGTGTATAAAGTCCATAACGGGTACAAACAATGCATTAGAAGAGCGAAAATGAAATCATGGAAAAACTTTTGCAAAGATCTCGAAAACGTTAATAGCACTTCATAAACTACTGGATTCTAACAAAGTCGCAAGTCGCACTTTCCTGGATCAAAGTTAATCAGCATAACTCTTCGCCACACTGGGAAGATTGAGGTTAAACGGCCAACATTACATATCTTACAAACTGAAAATGAACTTGGCGGAATTTCTCCAGCGGACTTCAGTTGGTGATTTCCACGACATGTGTTCAATTTATTTCCATTTCCACGGCATCTGGTGAGTAAATCGACATTGAAAATGGCCCTGTCCGGCAGCACGAAATATTCACTGTAGCTGAGCGCTGTTGGTTGACTAAGTCTCAAAGCTGTACGGAAGAATTCGCTTGATGTTTGACCCAAAGATTTCGAGATTGCTTGTCGTTGACAGGAACGAAGACTGCCTGACTGAGCGTGTTTTGAAAAACTTAAAAAAAAAATTTCGTCACACCCCAGGTGCCGAAACGGATCCGCTTATTCATATTATTTATCCGAAACGGAATCCGTTTCGTATGAAACTCCTCTCAAAAAAGCGAAAAAATCGTCCGCTTTGTCGGATCCGTCCCGAACTCTTAATATACTTCATATACATCTCCGTTCCAGATTCGTTTTTCTATATAAAACGGATTCGAGACGAACTCTTTTTATACCCTACACAGGGGATATATTCACTTTGTCATTCCGTTTGTAACGCATAGAAGGGGGCGTGGCAAAGTATGGAAAAGTATATATATTCTTGATCAGCGTCACCACCTGAGTCGATATAGCTATGTCCGTCTGTCTGTCTGTTGAAATCAGGTTTACGAGAAAACTAAGCAAGATAACTCAATGAAATTTGGCACACAGGTCAAACCTTCTTGCAAGCTGCTAGCATATAAAAATTGGTTAACGGCCACGCCTTCCGCCCATACTCTATGTAAATATACCTAAGTCCATTTTGAAAAAAAGTTGCTGCGATTTTGATGAAACTTGATGATTTGGTAAAGATGAGAACAAAATTAAGATTAGGCTAGGTTTGAAGTTTGCAAAGGCTCTTAAAGGGGCGTGCCACAGCCCTAAATTTTAACTTTATAACGCCATAGCTCGTAAACCGTGCAAGATATTGTGATGATATTTGGTACACGAATACAGATCCTATAAATCTTGAATTGCGCACAAAGTAGGTGGAATTGTTAAAGTGGGCATGGCACTTTTTAGCAATTGAAAATTTGGATTGCGTATAACTCCAAATTGTCACATACGATTTTCATAAAAATTTTTGGGATGATACCACTGAAAGAAGTCGTCAAAACAAGTTTATTCAATATTCTGGAAATTTATTTTAAGGGCGTGGCACAGCCTACAATATTTATAAACGTTATAAAAAGAGAACTAACATCGCAATCGCTATGAAATTTAATATGGCAGATATACTCGCTAAAAGGTGTCTTTGTGCAAAATTTTGGCACAGTTGTGCCGGTGGGTGTAGCACCTCCATATAAGCGAAATACGTTTAAGGCTATAGATAGTGCGCTTTGAGAGCAATATTTATTAAATTTTGTATAGAGGTGCCGGTTACTATAAGCTTTGAAATTCAATGAAACTCGACAAAATTGCATCAGTGGGGCGTGGCACCTCCCTGATTAACATAAAGTTGTAAATGCTATTTTAAATGAACTATTGGAACAATTGATCTGAAATTTAATGTAAATGGTTTACTGGGTATTAGGTACATATGAATCAAAAAGCTTTTGAAATAGTAACAGTGGGAGTGGCACCTGGGAGGTGAACAATTAAAATACCTTAAGTGGCATAACTATCGAAGTAAATGAGCAATCATACTGAAATTTGGTGTAAGAGGTTTGTTTATGGAAGGCTATTTTTGGATCAAAATCTGACTGGATTGTACCAGTGGGTGTGTCACCGCCTTAAATTTTAAGAATAATTACGGCACCTATCGCAAACTATTAAGGCTATTGTGCTAAAATTTGGTTTGTGCATGTCAATCACGAATGTCATTTATTGAAACAAAAGTGGGCGGAATTGGAGAAGTGGGCGTGACGTATTTCGTGTTTTTCATTTCTATTCTATTTTTTCAACATTTCCCATATTCTTTTGGCATTCGACATTTTCAGTTTTCTCCAACACTTTTCAACATTTTTGAACCTTTTTACATTATTTTCGATTTATTCAACCTCCTCAACATTTTTTAAACATTTATTTAAAAAGCACTTTTGATGTAGTGTAGGGTATGTGAGTTTCAGCCTGGCCGAAGATAACACCTTCACTAGTTTTTTTTTAAACAAGGCAGATTTTCGCTGATTTTTCACCATGATTTTGGTAAAATTGGATTATCATCGTCGATTATTATAATTATCATTTTCCTTCTTTACTTGTAACTTACTGTTAATTTTTATATGATTTTTAAGATTTCAAAGGAGAACTTAAATTTATACCTGTCATCAATCAGATTTGAACTCAGGTCGTCCTGCGCCATGCTACTGATTCATTATTATTTCGAAAGACTAAAAATTAATTAATTTTATGTGAAAATGAAAAAAAAAAAGTATTTCTTCTATTTTTCCTAACAAAAATTTAAGAAATTGGTGTAAGCAAAAATTAGGACCTTGCAACTCTCAATCAACTGAAATTCTAAATTTCAAAACTTACATAAGCATTGATGAAGTAAAGGTATCACAATTAATGCGACATCTATCGGCAAGGCGACTGCTTTACATCGAACTTCTTTGAAATTGAATTGAAATGGCCCAAAGCCATTCCTGATTGCACCGGTTTAGTAAAGAAGTCTTCAGTTTACAAAAAATTGTATCCAATTATGAATCCTTGGCTCTGATGTTTACTGAATCCAAATATGATTTTTTGTTGCAAAGGTTTTTGAAAACAATAATTCTCTGGTGACCGGGAGCTTAAAAAAAACTGATCATGGTAGTAATTTCTATACAGTGGTGAACAACCCACATTTTGATTCTTGCTGTTTTGAAAACCATGCTCTACCACACGATTATGCACTTGTTTCAAAATTTTTTTAGACTGCCGAACATCTTCCTTTATGATTTGAAGATAGTTTTCGAATTTATGTATAAGCCGAAAAATTATCTACATTACCGAATCTCTCAACGCAATTTGGCAAATGTAGAAAGCTGTGCACGTTGTAGGAGACTTTACTTTCACCGTACAAAAGTGGAAACATTTTAACAAACTCTCCAATCATTAATCAGAAGCACAGTAAGTTACTCTCGCTTTGAGTTGGAGAAGATATTACTTAGTCTGTGTATGACATGAAGTATTAAGAAATGGTGGTAAAATGTCTTTAAATAAAATATTTCCTGTAGATAGAATAGCTTGCCGGAATTCTACGGCCTTCCAGTTACACATTTTTTTCGTAGCTCACGGTTTTCTACAAAACTCTTCAGGTATGTGGTTTCTAAAGACAGAATCTTACTATTTATTTCCTCTTTTTGAATATGGCAATATGGTTTGTTTTAAATGATGGCCTTTCCATACAGCCGTCATTATTTTTTTAGCTATACCTAAATCCAATAAATGCATTACGTCTAAAGGAAACTCTGTAACCATTTTCACATCTATTTCCTCTAAAATATTTGTATGTTCCCAAGGGAACGGCCTATGGTGAAACCGCTCTGTTTGTAAATTCTTCATTTGTTCTTAAAGCTGATTTTGTCCTTGCATAAGCCAGTCTCCTATATTTAATTTCAACGGTTTGATGACATTTTGTACACCCTTTCATACTTGTTTGTCCTACAGTTTCTGTTTTAAAAGCTCTGGCTGGAGCGTCGCAAATAATTTTCGAAATTTTTGTGGTATATAGTTTATCACCTAACTTTACTTTTATTTCATATAAAAGTTTCAATGCTGTCACAAATTCCTTAAAAAATATATTGAGATTTTCAGGTTTTGCAGGCCTGGCATATGCCCCAATCAAAAATGGTTTAATATTGACAAATTTTGTAACGGTACCAAGAATAGGCCAAAGCTGCGTGCCAGAACTCTTCTGCTGCTTCTTTTAATGTCAAATTATATTAGATTTTTTTCCGTATTTCGCTTTGAATATCAATTATGACACTGAAGCCCTCACGTTCAACACTTTCAGTTATGACTTTGACAGCTTTCGAGAACCTTAGGGGCCATCCATAAATTACGTGACCGATTTGGGGGAATGGAGGGTCATGAAAAATACTACGAAAAGTAACGAAGGGGGGTGGGGGGTTTCGCGAAATACTACGTGACTTCAAATTTTAAAAATATAAATTAGTTTTCAAATTCAACTTCCAGATTAAGTAGTAAATTTAGAAGATTTAGAAATCATTTTAGAAAGGAAATCTTTGAGAATATTGAGTAAGCGATCAGGAGAACGTGTATGTATCATTTCGAATAAAGCTCCCTAGATCCGATCCAGAGTGGATCGATGTAGAAGATGCTGAAGCTGTTGAACTTTAAGACGAACAATTAAATATAGAGAAAAATGTTACTTTAATTGAGGATATACCTTCTTGGATAGATGAGGGAATTCCTTTCTTGGAAGAAATTTAAATATTGAAAATTATTTATTCATTTCAAATATGTTATATCTATTAAAATACAAAATGTAATGTTTTATGTTTAACATTGTCAAAAAACCATGTATTTTATTTTAAAATTCAATAGTAGAAAATATTTTTAAAAAATCATGCTGCAAAGTATTTAAATAGGGGGAGGGAGGGGGGTTAATAGAGTAAAGTCACGAATCGTCACTATAGGGGGGGTAGGTGTTAAAAAAAAGATTTTTTTCGGTCACGTAGTTTATGGATGGCCCCTTAATAGTTAAATCATGACAAGTGAGGTTTGTTGTGCTTCCGTTGGAAGCTGCTTCTTTATTTCCCATTGCGTAGATATCTTTGTATGTATGGATGTATGTGTATATGTATGCATGTATGTGCGTATGTATGTATGTGCGTATGTATGTATGCATGTATGTGCGTATGTATGTATGTATGTATTCGCGCGTGTGTGTGTGTGTATGCATGTCTTTCTGTACCTCTTGGGAGCTACTTGACAATTACGCGTTTTAAAATCTTTTTGTTCATTGAAATTGAGGTCATGCATTTATCACGGTATTTTTCAGTCTAAGCTGCAATATGGCATAGTATGCTGGGGATGTACTAACGCGAACAAAATAAATCCGGTACTTATTGCTCAAAAACATACTATCCGTGTAGTTCGTAATATGAGTAGGCTTTCCACTGTTCAAAAACTTAAATAACTTACCTGTTAAGCATTTATATTTTTATTGAGTGTTGAAGGTTTTCTTCACTACACATCTGCCCTATTCTGGTGAGAATATATATGAAAAATAATGGAAATAATACAGCTGTCCCTTTTATTTTAACCTATTTTATTTTTATGATATTCCCCAAAAACAAAAAAACAAAAATAATGAAAAAGTCAATTCATCTGTTTCAATTTAATTTGTTAAAACCTATGTACATAATTGTGACATTTTTAATATGTTAGTACACTAGTGGGAACTATGTACAAATTCATTATGGTGGGACTGTAGAGGACTGGTAGCAGCTAGCCAATACTTAATAACAGATTTCGCCATCACACGCACAAAATTTGATCTGTTCTTGGCATCTACAAACTTAAATTTCCGTTACCGACTCTAAATATATTGATAATATTGAATTAATATCAGTTTTAGGAATTGAATATAAGCCTTACCACTTTTTGCAGCTGTTTTCCTAAGAATGACCACTCCGTAGGGAGCTGAAATTTCGGCTGTGGTGCTCTCTTTCAAGATTCTTTGACTTTATATGAACAAAATCGGCTGATTTTTTTTAAAATTATTCCACGTACTTTATGCATATTCTAACTATGCATGTTTTACTAAAAAACAGTAAGTTAAAAAAAAGAACTGGAAATTTTTTCCTTTTGATGTACGGTGCGGCCTCGGTCAAAATATGTATGGGAGTCTTTTCCACTTCTAAGCTATCAAAAATAGAGCTCATATTATTTAAGTGCTAGAGCATGCAAACATCAGTAGTAGCAAAATTACCGATTCTCTAGCAAGAAAAGAAACTGTGAATCAGACACATTACAGTGTACCTTTTCTTGACTTTTATTATCATCTCAAACAAGGCCGTATCCAGGATTTTATTTCGGGGGGGGGGGGGTTGTGGATTTGAGATTTTTTTACGCAGAGTATATTCTTTGCAAAATCGTTTCTATATAGTGTCCATCAAAATATTTCGGGAGGGGGGGTTCTATCCCCTAGCATCCCCCCCCTAGATACGGCCCTGATCTCAAACACTATCTGAAAACAACTGAGAGAAATCGAAGGTAAGAGACAGTCATAATCGCTCTTTTCACAAATTTCCTTGATGAGATCTAGGTATCCAAATTGTCACCTATGTACATAGACCCCGAATGAATAAAATGCGCCATTTAAATATGAAACAAGTACGAAACAGTTAGTGCAGGGTGACTGACGAAGGAATAAAGACCGCCGGGCAAATATTATTTACTGACAAGAAGCAGACTTATGCACCTAAGATATTCTTTTATAAGTTCGCAGTGCGTTCACAGAAATAACCAAAGAGCAAAGCTGCCATCATACTTAGCGACGCTGTCACCAGACGTATTCTTGAGGCCGTAGTGACTTAATAACACACTTTTTTCATCTAATCTAAAGTAAGTGAAGTTAGCGCAGAGGTGGGCCTATAAATAAGTCATTCTGGGTCACGATGTTATTTCCATATACAGCATGTCGTTCTTGGTAGCACACTTTTGTCTTGAAATAGTTTCTGATGTATAAAAAAATTTCAGATAATTTCGAGAGGACCATCAAATATAAAAAAATGTGTAAGCCATACTCGCAGAAACAAGCTAAGATTAGCTTTTGGCTCACTAGCGCTAAATCCGTTGCTCGTTTTGCACCCGTCACCCAACTGTGACAAATCGCACTAATTAAAAAAATTCCATAGCCTCAACCTCAATTTTACCTCAACCTGCATTTGCAAATTTTTTTTAGACAGCCTGCAAAAATCCTGTCTAGTGAAAACAACAAATGACATAAAAAAGTGGAAGACACAGAGAGAGGATTTTAATTTACGACTGTGAAAAGTTATTTTGCGGTGTATTAATAGCGCTAAAATAAATTTGATATCGAAAATCAACCGGTTAAATTAAACACCATTGTAAACGCCATTTTAGTTACAAAAGGAAAAGACGAAACCAAGTTGCTGTTGTACTAACGCCAAAAATTTCAATTTCTGATAATTTTATAGTGCACCATTAATTTTTACTTGATTTTACCCACTGGTTGAAATTCAACCATTATAGAGACACAGTTCAGTACCATCTTAGCTGATAAAATGTCATCGATCCTAAAAATAAATTCATGGTATCATGTTGCCCTATCCCAACCAATATCTCTATCCCTTACTAAGGAGTGAATATAGTTTCATGCCCAATTTAATCAAATTCGCTCCATTAGCTTAGCTGCGAAATCATTTTTTCCTCTTAAGGGCGTGGCACCGTCTATTTCAACCTGTCGTTGTACCAAACTTCACCAAAATCGGTGCAGCAGCTCAACCTTATCAGCGTTTTTCCCCATTAGAGAAGGTCTCACGCGCACTAAAAGATTACAGACTAAAAAAGCAGACTCTTTCACTTGATGAGTATCTGGGAGTCATCATAGATAAATACATAGCTTAATTGGAAAGTTAACTTAGAACAATGATGCAAAAAGCATTTATAGCTTTGTATGCTTGTAAGAAATCTTTTAATAAAAAATGGGGTCTTCAGCCAAAAATTTTATTTTGGATGTGCACAGCTGTAATTCGTCCGATCCTCTCTTACGGCTCTTAAGTCTGCTGGCAAGCTATTAAGAGAGGCTACAACCAGTCAAAGCTAGAAAGAGTGCATTGGACGGCTTGCATTGGTGTGACGGGGGCTATGAGATCGGCAACCATAAATGTTCTTTTGCATATGCTACCGCGCTTTATATTCAACACCTTGACAGTCAAACTTTAAAATTTCCCAACGGACTACATTTGTCATACAAGTTAACACACTTGCCCTTGCAACGTGCAACGTGCCTGGTAATAGGATCCAGGTTCAGAGCCACGTCACTGCATTCGCTGCCACTACGCGCTGCCGCTACGTAACTTCGTGGGAAGCGCAGACTCAGCAATTTATAAGTTATAAGTAGGTTTAGACTTAAGTAATGATGAAATTGTAAATCACTTCACTTTGGGAAACCAGACTTACTGGTAATAAATTTACTTAATTATATTTGAAGTCTTTGATTTACTTGCAGGTAAAAACAGGAGGAGCCAGTGGCCGGCTCCCACCTTTAATTTTTTTGGTGCACCCTAACCGGTACACCTTAACTTACACATCGCTTTGAGAAAAATTTTCATGTTAAGTTTCCGGATCGAGTTCAATGGGACGAAGGGACTCTCAACATAAATTTTAAAACCACTTTATTCACCAATGGACTGTGGAGTACGCTTTCTATTTACCTAATTCAGATAGAGTTTTCAAGGGTGAAGTTCTTGCTGTTCTTGAAACCTGCAGGTTATTGGGCAGTTTTAATTCCGAAGAGACAGCGATTCTCTCCGAGAGCCAAGCCGCTATCAAAACGTTGAGCTCAGCACTTATAAAATCTAGGCTAGTAGAATAAAGCTGGGAAGAACTAGTCAGGATATGGTACCAATTTGACATTACTCTCATTTGGGTTCAAGGCCACAGCAATCTTGAGGGAAATGAAAGGGCTGGTGAACTAGCAGGGCGTGGTTCCTTTTTAAATGAATCTGCTTCGGAACGTGTTTACACTCCTCTCAATTTAAAAAAAAAAGGATAATTTTCTCGCACTATCCAACTGAAACCGGAAACCACTGCAAGTCTTTAAAAACCTCCAGATCAATTATAATTACCTACCTAGGAGCCGGTTTGACATAGCAAGAATCACCGCGACCTGCGGTGGGCAAACGGCAAGCATGCTGAAAGATTAGATATCCAACTCAATTCTTCCCGCCGCAGGTGTTTGAATGCAAGCCCCAACACTTTATCCCAACCTAACGTTGCATTTACCGTTAGGTTAGGATAAGGAGCAAGGATAATTAGTTTTGGTTTGTCATGACCTTACTTAACTTCATTAGAAAAAAAATTACTAAAATTAAGTCAAAACGCTGCGTCAAAATTATCAATTAACGTTAAGAGAACGAAAAATCGTTATTAATAATCTTTAAGAGGTCAAAACCGAATGCGAAATTGAAAAGTTTATAAGTAAAAAGTAAATCTAGGCTTCATGATATTATTGACTCTCTGATGACCATAAGCTTCTGAAATATGATCCATGAGAATGTTAAATTGGTAACTAAGCCAAAAATATCCCAAAATAATAAAATATAATTTTGGATTTCGAGTATTTTTATGGGACATATGTCCAATTCAAATTTATTTTTACGTCATTTTTTATGTTGTATGAATAATTAGTGCATTATATCAAGAATTTAGTTTTTAACTAAAAATTTACATGAAATTATGATATTCTCCAAAACAATTTCGATTATTTGTAAAACATAAATAGACATTACTTTGATTGCAACAGGTATTTGTGCGATTTTCTATTATATTTTTTATCTTCTCACACATTTTTTTCTAGCATCCCTTTTGCCTATAGGATGAGTAAAAGTTGAACATCTGGAATTTATTTGGACTTTTATTAAAAACTAATTGAAAATTACAATTACGACATGGGCAAAATTTTTATAATTTCAAAAGTAGGTATTCCTGCTTGCTTTTGTAACATAATAAAAAGGATTTTGTATTAATACTTTTACTGAAGAATCTTTATGTATTTGGGACATGTGTGTCCTTTCGTCGTCAAAGAGTCAAATGATACATAGAGAAAAAAAGTTTCAAATGGATAACATACGTTGGCAAAAAAAAGTTGAGCTCGAGGGTTCATGAACGCATTTCCAAAGGTTTCTCATTTTGGAACACGGCAATAATTTTTTTATTTTACTGACATTTAAAAAAAATATTTTGACGAATTCTAAGAATTTTTTACTGAGTGCGATTTTCCAGACTATAATTGACAAATAAATGAAATGTGCTTTTCATTTAAAACCAGGTTTTAACAAGAGCTCATTTTACCTTGCGACTATAACTACGGGCCAACCTTTTAAATTTTTTTTTCGAAAAAACATTGATGAGGCAAATTTTTCATTGACTCAGCTGTTATTTATTGTTCATGTTGTTTCTTTTGCAGCTTTTAAATACCGTCTTTTGATAAAAAAAAGTACATATGTATATAGTGAAATGAAGAAGTGGGCGTGGTGTGCGTTATCCCTTTAATGTTTATTTTTCATTGCAGTTTTAATGGTTTTATTGCTTAACATGCATTTTGGCCAACCTACATAAAAGATTTATTTATACTGATCGTATATCGCTGCATGTGTGTATGCAAGGTGGCGCAAAATTACCTATATGGTCTGAAATTGATTGAAAGTTTTGTTTTTTCTTCAGAATTTTCCAAAAAACACTGAGTAATTTAAAATGGAACAATACACAATGGAACAACAAAAAACAAACTTCGATTTTAATTTCAAAAAGCAAAGAGCAATTGGATTAGCTTATTTACAATGAATGGTTGTGTTAACCCATTAAGCCCCAGCGGTCGACTTTTCTACCAGTAACTTTTGCATTTTGTCCAGGTGAGCCAGACAGTAGAATCGCCTAAGCGCTTAGCTAATATGTTAGCTTGGACCTTTGCCACCATATATAATTTTTACTATAGTTTGGCATGATTTGGTTCTATAACTGTTTTTTTGGGGCTTGGAGCGGAGGAATTTTCGAGATATTTTTTTTTTTTTTTTAAAAAATCGGTAAAAGTTTTTGCACTGGACAAACGAAATCAAAAAATGCAATATTATTGAACTGGACGAAAAACGCTTTTGTATGGCAAAATATTTGGGCTTACTCTAAAAAAAAATTATAGCGCATTCAATCCATAAAGATTATTTTGCATCACCTTGTTTATGTTTGCATTTGTTATTATCCTTATCTGAGTTTGTGTGAAAAAGCATCGACTTTTTTTGCTGGTTTTTCTATTTATTCGGTGTGAATTCTTCTTACACTTAATTGCAAGAAAGAGATGGAGTAGAATAGGGTTGACCATTTCGTCTCCCACGGTCGCGAGCAATGAATCGTGCAATCATTTGTCCTGCCGTGCATTGGCTGAACTCTATACGCTGGTTCGTTTATCAAATAAATATGCAAGAGACCCAGTCGATCAAAAACATTACATCTGCGAAAGGCAATTTTTTTTCGCATGTACTAGGACTTGCGAAAAAAATGAGAGACCAAAAAAACTGCTCTTGTTTGCATCATTGTTGTAAAAAAAATGCATATTCATGGAAAAATAGTTTAAGTTTTCGGAAAAGTACTTTTTATTTTTGTTGATGAATTTTGTGTTTAAAAATTTTTTGTGTAGCCAGTTTATTTCAGATTTCTACTGGGTAATGTTTTGTTTACGTTTGAATTTATATATTTTAACGGCCAAACTAGTTTTTAGGATAAGCTAGTTTTCCCAAGGCCAAACTAGTTCATCCGAAGCGTATTAGGCTGAACCACTTCAGCCTAGGATAATCTAGGGTTACGATTTACTCTAACTGCTTCACTCCAAACTTTCTTGAAACTTTAGTATGTTAGAATAGGTGGGCGTCCTTCGGTCGCATTGCAGGACTTATATCCTCAAATATGTCTAATGAAAGCTTCGCGGCTTACTTCGGCCACGATTCAATATACCATGGTCAACATGGGCTTCGCTAACACACCTGCGATACCTCGACCGAAGGCCACCGCGATGCCAATGTTGGACATATTGAAGGATGTAAACCTGGAGTAGCGGCTGAAGGCCACCCACTTATCCTAGCAAACTAAAATTTTCCCAGGCTAAACTAGTTCATCTTAACACGCTTTGGATGAACTAGTTTGACCTAAGAAATACTTGTTTATCATAAAAACTACTTTGGCCGGTAACAAATGCATGCAATGTTGTCCATTAGGTTTAATGGTATGTTTTATTTCAAAATGTCCTAGGCACCGGGACAGGAAGAATACGTGGATTTTTTTTTTGTTATGTTCGTAATTTTTCAGGCAAGGTTAATAGCAACAAAAGTGATTGGAAAAACTTCAAAAAAGTTAGTAAATATCCGTAACCATAAAAAGTATCGTTGCCACAAGTTGGTTGGACCCAGTAGATGGTGCTACAGTCGAGTTATTTTAGGAAGTTTTAATATCTCCGCAACCATAAGAAGTTATAAAAACAAATTTACACCATGGGTTGGTGGGATGCTCGAGAATGCTTAAGTTTTATTTGGATCCAGTAGATGGCGTTGGAGTTCAAGTATTTCAGGTAATTTGTAATGCATATTAAAATTTGGGAGGGGAGCGCAGAAAAACGTCTATCGAGACAACTCGATTTAAAATGTGATAAATGCATTTCGTCATAAAGAACCAAATTTAAGTGAAAAAGGCGGGCTGCAAAACATTGTCATAATAAATGGGTTCATAGTACGACCAGCTCACGCTCGAAACTTCCGTACAAACTTTACCCAATATTCACTGTATCAGTTTTGAACTAACGTGACAGTGCTCAACTCAAAAGATGACCCAAATGGTTTTTATATTTTGAAATGCCATGTGACAAGCGGTTTCTTAGTTTAAAAATTGAATTAGATGTTATACATAAAAACTGTTTCCAATTAAATAAATAAGCGAGCTAAATATATAGTGTTATTAATTACTCACATTACTCAAAACTTTTTTCGATATTATTTTAAGATAGCACTTTTGAAAACGGCATTATAGTCTGAAATGTAAAAGAAAAATCTTAATTAAAAATATATACAAGTATGTATATCAAAAAGTTTGTATGTACATATGTAAAGGGTGTTCAAATTTGAGGCATCATTTTAAATTTGCAAGCACCGATATTTTCCTAGGCATAAAGAAAATACATTCCGGTTAGTTAAAATGTGTCGTTGCATGAGTGAACAACGTGTTTTCATTATTAAAACTTATTTCGAATATGGTCAAAGTTATTCAGAAGTTGGAAGAAAATTTCGTTCAAAATACAGTAGAGAAAATACTCCGACAAACCGAGCTACTAAGTTTGTCATTGTTTAATTTTAAAGAAACTGGCTCAGTTCAAGATCAGAGAAGCAGAATTTATCATAGTAGCGGTCATTCAAGTGAAAATATTGAAGCTGTTAGCACAAGTGTAGCTGAAGAGCCAAGGACATCAATACGACATCACTCACAGTAATTAAACCGCAAACCAAAAAACCAAAGAAAGTAACAGTAGTGTGGTGGCGTAATTGGTCCATATTTTATCGAAAATCAAAATGGCAATGCAAATGCAAAAATGTTAATAGAGTTCGATGTCGACAGATGATTAGAATCTTTTTGTGACGTAACTTGGACGATATATACATATGTGTAGAATATTTGGTTGTAACAGGGCCACACTGCAACGGAATCAATCGATCTTTTGAAAGAGAAGTTAAATAATCGAATAACATATCGAGGAATAGACGTAATTTGGCCAACAAGATCATGAGACTACACCATTGAATTTTTTTCTATAGGATTTCTTGAAGATTACAGTTAATGTGGGCTTTTGAGGTGTTGAACCTCAGAAACAACATCATCGAGAAAATACCACAAATTGAATCATCATTATGCAAAAAAGTTATTCAAAATTTGGTAAACGATTGACAGCCTGCCGATAAGTAAAGATTTCGCACAATTTATGTATTTTATTTAATAAGATCCCACAAAAACGAAGACCCTTTGTATTTTAAATAAGAACTACCATGGTATAGCCTGACCTTGAAACCTTACAACTTTTGTTCCAACGAGCATGAAAATAAAAGTGTTTAAAAACTTTCTTTGTACAAAAGCGAATAACAGTTTTATATACGAAAAGGTTGTGAAACACTCAAATAAAACGAATTGTGCATCAACACTAAGCATCAAACGTGTGAAACGAATGAAAACATAACTCACTCAAAGCGAATGCGAATGCTGCCGTGCAATACTTTTTTATTGCATTGCCGTTGCTTTCTTTAAAGGCAACGAACACACTACAAAAGACAAGCACGATTCACTCAAAGCTCAATCATTCGTTTCTATTTCTATGCAAAGAACTTTATGGCTATGCAACGAATGCTATGACTATGCAACGAATGTTATTGCGCAGCATCGAATGCTATTGCGCGGCATCGAATACGTCATATGATACAGTAAGATTCAAGCATTCGGTGCTTCGTATGCAATGAATGGTTTGCGCTCCTGTACTTTGCTTGCCATTGTTGGTAATTATTCAGTTTTTTATAAAAAAAGAAATAATTTATTATATTAAAGCTTGGAAAATGCACAAATCAAGGAAAATATAATGAAAAAATTGAATGGTTCTTCTATTTTAGCAGTATAGTTATCCATACGTTTTTTTTATTAATTCGCAATAGCACTCGATGCTGCACAATATCATTCGTTGCATAGCCAGAGCATTCGTTGCATAGCCATAGAATTCATTGCATTGAAATAGAAATGAATGATTGAGCTTTGAGTGAATAGTGCTTGTCTTTCGTGTATGTTCGTGCAATGAATAAACGAATTGTAAATCAAATCGAGCCACTCTATGCACATCTCTGGTGGGCACCACTGCTGATGAGTCTGCTTGTCAGAAGACGAAACTAGTATAACTGGCTTAGCCCATTTTTCTTATTATTTTTTGGGTGTTTTGACACTCGTTGCAGCCTTATTTTTCCATTGAAACATGAAAAGAGACATAACTCTTTTTTTGACAGCAAAGTACAGCAATAAATTAACTCATCTTGTTTGGGCTGATAGATATGTGTATGATGAACATCAAGTAAACTCGAAAATGACAAATTTTGAGCTGTGCCCCTTTAGCAGAGTGTGTGCGATATATACATGCATATGTACATTGGATATTTTTGCCTAGTGAGTTTTCAATCAACTAACACACAAATTGGAATAACTTGCGCGTAATTGGCACGAATGTTATTTCATATTTGAATATGAATGAGGAATGATTTACTAATTTATTTGTTTATTTCATTCAATGGAAAAGTATAATAAAATATCGGCAAACAGCTTAGTTTTTTTATTGCCATTTAATAACCCATTTGTGTTTTGCACTGAAAAATTAAGAGGAAATAAAATTCAAATTAAAATAAATAAAAACTTTTCAAAACAGGTCAGAACGTATTTTGATTTAAAAGGAACAATTTGATGGCATCCTGGGGAATAGTAAGGGTAGCTAAGCGATATTTGTTAGTGGTTGAGTATTTTTATACACATAAAATTTTTATAGCATGATTTTGTATTCGTGGAATATGGGGTGAATGCAAAAATTCGTTTATATAAATGCTGTCCCAAACTCAAATTAACGGAAGATCTGGAGCTGCAAAAATTTGGTGGTTTTTAAGCATTTTTCTTAACAATTTTATTTTAAAAAGAAAACAAGTTCACTAAAGAATATAATACGTAAAATCCTTTCAGTATGCATTTCTACAGGACAATGTTCCTTTCTTTATTTTTATGTTAGCACCTTCACATTTCTTTATTAAATTAAATATTTATCCTTGACGATAGAAATTAAATTAAGGTTTAGCTAGTCGACTTGTACCTTTCAATAACAAGTTTTTTCATGCATATGTATTTTTTATTAAAGATTGAATTTTCAAATTAGCAAAAGTTATTCTGCCATATTTGTGGGCCAATTAATAACACCCTTAAATATATTCTGACCTTTTCACATCCAATTTAAAATCGTAAAAATTCACGTTATAGTGTTGGCCGATCGGAGAGTTGTTGATGCCATATGCATTTCATATGGCACTGTAATTTCGATTTTATATGATCTGACTCAATGGTGTAGCAACTTCTTCAACATTTGTTAAAGTATCCGAAAACATTCCATTCATAGCAGCTTCACGATGTTCTGTTCGACCTTTGCTTATCCTTAGCTGAAATAGCGAATGCTTCTACCTCACCACGAATTTTGACCGATTCAACTTCGATAACAATATACTGACAACTTGTGTGCATCAGTAATTTTTTTCAAACGGTATCTCTCCGCCTCTGCGGGACGACGCGCAGTTACCTCAACCACTCTCTGACGTCATTGTACTTCCTGATGCTCCACATCAATTTCCTGAGAACGCTTAATTATCTTAACTTGCATTAACAGGATGATTTTAAGCAGCAATTTTACCTCGAAGTCTTATTGAGATTCAGATATTTCAGCATGGTTAAGAAATTTTGATGCTCTACGCCTCGCCAATACGGGCATCGAATTTTATTGCTGCGATACATGCCACACAGAGTGACCTGAGATATACCTTTGAATCATTTGTTGTGTATGACACAACAGATATTCCCATGTTGACCAAATCCGATGAAGTCACTTCCAAATTTTTTTTGCTGAACTTCTAGCGATTTTTGTAGATTTTTTCTTCAGTACCTCAACCCATAATTTCACAATGATGACATTTATAGCATCACCAACACTACTACCCAGAAGTTGCCTACAGGCTGTAAGCATATCGCCACCTAACATCCAAAAAGACGTAACAACAAAAGATTCAAAATTGAATTTTTGAGTGATTTTGATGCATTTGACTCAGCTACATGCCTCTACAAGACTTTAAAATCATATGACCAACAATAATGATTTTATTCACAAAATTCAAAAGGTCCTAACAACAAGTGACTGAATTTCATGTGCACTACCACACCCGTAGTTTCTGTTCAATGCAAGTGTCGTTGTGTTTCAAAATTTTTGCGCCAGCAGCATCGCTTTTCAAATCAAACTGAATATATTTCTACGCTCGCTCGCTTTATACAATAAATTATTCTCGTTCTGCCGCAGAGACACGCGTGGAACGTTTTGCCCAGCTACGCATATAGCCAATAGACATTAGAATGTGTGAACAAAAGCCAATATTTGGATTTTTTAGATGACTAGGTAAGCTTTGACTCTTTTGATTTTTCTACATTAAAAACGGACAACATTTCTTATTGTATGCGTTGATTTTGTGTGTATTAATTTCATAAAAACTTAATAATATCTTAATTCAGGCTGAACTTTTTATATAAAGCACAGACGTTTTGTTGATGCTACGCTATTTTGCTTTAGAAAAAACAAATACGTAGGGACGTTTCAAACGTAGCTCGAAAGACATTAAAAAAAAACATCCTACAGAAAAAAATCTGATTTTGTGTTTTGAGCAAAATTAGAAAAATTGTTTTCTAAATCTTAAATATTATTCAGCATACAACATTTTTTCTTCTCCTGTAAAAAACTAAAAACATCGTCGTGTTGGGCCCAAATATTAACCTAAGTAACCTAAGTATTCACTTAACTACAATGGGAAAACCGTACCCGCTATAAGCTTAAACCAAAATAGACGTGCCGAGATGATAGCAACTAAACGAACGTTTACACTCGTTACGGCTGTTCTGACATTTAACCCAAAATGTAACGCTAGCCAACGAATTGAAGCAGTTGTTATGCCGAGTAGTGCTTTGAAGTTCGGTCCTTACGGAATAACACGTCTCGTCAAAATGTTTTGTTCACTTTCGATCAGTTACGTTCGTTAATTTTGATTATTAACATTGATTTACGTATACTCGTTACGTCTCGCTACGTCTATTTTGGTTTAGGCTTATAGCGGCTACGGTTTTCCCGCAGGGATTCGTGACTTCGAGAGTCATAGTATTTAAGGAAACTCCAACTACAGCGTATTGCAACTATGTTTTGACTTAGATTTTTTGCTTAACTGTAACAGTCGCTTGTCCTTCTTGCTGTGACCCTGTACAACTTGCATCTCCTGCTCTAGCTGAGCTCTCAATCGCGCTTTGCTGACTGGCATCATCACTATCTTTTAGGTAAAGTGATGTGCCTTCGTCACAAATTTGATCGCTTTAATCCTGGCCGCATGAATACAGGTGCGCAGGGCCGCCGATACAAAATCCGGGCCCAGGGAATGCATAAATTCGGGCCCCTACCCCCAATTATTTATAGAAACACTATGTAATATGACACAATAATATATGTTTATTTTAAGAGTGACAAGATTATCAAAATTTTTAGGTTTTGTTTATTATTGAATTATTGAATTATTGAAATAGTCATTAGTCACAATGAATATGGATTTATCCACCCAGGTTTCAATTATAATAGAGGGGAAAAAGTGAAAAAATCGTCTAATATTTGGCTTGAACCCTTTTATTCGAACTTTAGAACAACAAAACATTATATATCAAATTAATCTGAAAAAAGTTATAATGATTTTGTGTCTAAAAAATATTTTCTCTACTTAAAAAAATTTGGAATGAGGAATAAACTAATTTTTTTCAAACTTCAGATTTTCTGTAATTATACATTTCTCGAAACTTTTTGTTTAGAAGCCGAAAAACCCTAGATCTTGGACACAATCGATTTAATATATAGCTTTAATCACTTCACCTACGTGGCCTCTTCATTTGATGGCGCTGTTGTCGCTTACCTCTTTACGGTAGGAATTTATGTTTTATCCGGCTCGATGGATCAGATTTGCTATCGCTGATCTCACGAACGAAAAATCGGTGTCTATTTTTAAGAACGAGTTAAGTTTTTATTTTAATATCAAAAACTACCACTGTCGCCGGTGTACAAAAATAAAACGAACCATGACGTACGAATTCAAATAAAAGTGACAATTCACAAAAAAATGAGTAGCGGCATTGCCAGCCAGCTACATATTCTGTAAAAGAAATGAGAATAAATGATTGGAATTGCCAGTAATAGTTTTTAAATAATTAAAAAGAATAAAATATCCGGATTTCAATTCGCTAAAAGGCGCCCTGAGCAGTACAGTGAAATGAGCTCGCAAGATTCGAACAAATTTTTTTAAAAAGTTTGTGACTCTCAACTTTAAGCTAACTATGCGTTAAAAATTTATACTTTTCGAAAAAATTTGTAAAAAAACACTAATTGTAACATATTTTATGGCAAAAAAACGAAAAATATTTTCTTGAGCCTCCAATAAACGGGCCCCCCTGCAAAGCTCGGACCCGGGAGGTTTCCCCCCTTCTCCACCCTCCTCTCGACGGGCCTGCAGGTGCGCTATTCAAATTTTCCTTAAATAAACTAATTTTCTAAATGAAAGACTTAATTACCAAAGAATTTTATCAATGTTAAAAAATCTTATTATCAGTAAATTATTATACTTTATTATATCAGTAACAATAACATTTATTATCATAATTGAAAAGCTTCTTCTTCTTGAAGTCCTTATATCGATATAAATTCAGTCATTGAGTGATTTGAAGTAAGTGATTTTTGTAAGGCACACAATGATCTATTTATTCGATAATTGCGCTCTAGTTGAATTTTGTCTATGAGTGATCTAGTGAGTGAAACTATCAATGAGTGAATCGTGAACAGCTATCGACTGAATGAAAACAAATAGACTATCGAAAATCTCGATAGTTTTTATTCGATAGTACTTATCACTATTGTACACATAATAGTGGTTTCACAATACTACCAGTTTATATTAATAAATGTACGAATAAAGACTCATACTTTGGGTTAAATTGCAGTATTGAACTCGATTATTTTTAATGTTTAAAATTAACAAATTTAATTTATAATTTGATAATTATGAGGATGAAGACAGTGATGTCTAACTCAAAAGCAACACTAAATTTATGATTTTTATATATTTGTGTATAATATTCGAAATTTATTGATTTTTTTGCCAAGCTCTTACAGCTTCTTTGAAAAAATTTTTCAGAACAAAAATATTCTGCTCTAAATTCTTTTCAAAAAATTTATAGAAGAGTAGGTCAAAATTCTGAAAATTTGTTCACTAAGTTTCAGAGAACTCAAAAGGCTGAAAATATTTGATGAAAATATTTATGTGACTCGCTTGAGGTTAAAAATTACGATTTTTGAACATATAACAATGTTAGCTAATATTTAACGAATGAATCTTGTAGACTTCTAAGAAAGCTTTTGCTATTTTTTTCCTTTATTTGTGGATGGTAAACTAGGTATGATAAAAAATCATACAAAATTGTTTCTAAAATGAGAAAGTTAATGGGCCGAATATGCTCGTAACACCTTTTGATTTCTATTCAAGCGAAAAATCTATTTTATTTGAACGCATACGATGTCATCACTGCATTGGATTGGTGTTCGACATGGCGACTGTCCAAAATTTTAAGGAATTTTGTTTTCAAAATCACGCTTAATTAAATTTTTCTTTATGCCTTAACAAAACAGCTATCCGAATTCACATTATTGAATACTTGGAGCGACGATCAGACCTTCGATATGTTATAAAACCTGGAAGTTTTTCTGTGTATGTCCCTAATACAAGCAAAACCGACCCTCGACTATGAAGTTTAAATAACGGTAGCTTTGAAAGGTATCAAAGGTGTAGGTGTAGGTGTAGGAAAAGTGTATAAAATTGCACCTCAAATTTTTTTAAGTGTAAAGCTCAGTTTTATATATTTTATTTGGAATAATATTTGAAATCACGTCGTCCATTGTCAGACACTTAGTACATTTGAAACCATGAATAGGAAAATTTAATTTTTTCGTTGCAGAAAATATCACCCAAGAAAAATTACACCAAAAATATTGCCAAACTATAAAACATATAAGTTTTCAATCACATCATCTAAAAAGCAAAGAAATGTGCAATCAAAAGATACTTTCCTTATTTTATTTTGAAGATTGACAGAAACATTTTCATTAAAGGCCTTTAAACGATATAGTCAGGGAGGCAGAATAGTGTTTTTCAAGGTTATTTCCTCTCGCTTAATTTCTGTTTTTACAATTGATAGTTTACGAATGGCTGATAATGGAATTAAGTGTCAGTCGCCAGAATTGTGGATGTGAGAGGCCGACGAAAAAAGTTTCGCCCAATAGCTCGAAAAAAAAAAAAGATTTCATGACCGAAAAACTACGGAATGACAAGATTCCACCCACTTTTCATAGTTTTAATATTTTTCATGACCATCTCCATTTTCGAAAGAACAAGATTTTTATTGAAAGTCTTAAATGAACATTACTCTTTCAGTACTGAAAACCATACTTTCGCTCAAAATACCTATTTGTGCTCAAAATTATAGTAGCTATTTATTGGAAACTTGAAAAGTGGGTCAAACCTTATCATATGAAGACTTGGACATCAAATCGATGTGTTTTCATCTGCTTTATATCACTGGTCCTAACATATTTTTCAACATGCGCCTTACCCACGGCCTTACTTAAACTATATATTATATAGAAGTGGCGTTAGATTTCTGATGCCGATAACAAAAATAAAAATCTACAATAAACCAAAATCCAATTCCAAGAATCAAGCAAGAATAACATGAGTGTATAAATATAAGTACACTAATCAAACGAAACGAGCGAAGTTGTCCTCAATGTGCGCATTGTGGTTTCTTTGTTTTCTTTGCAGTTTTTGTTTTTTCCTGAATAATGCAACAATTTACAATTACAATTACAACTTAAAAAGTCTCGTGTATAGCGGTACTTGTGTTTCCATGTGTTTCTTGTTATGGATATTTTTCCTAAGGAAAACGACATGTTTGTTGTAAAGAGCTAAAATTGGTTCACTTTTTCTTTTTTGCCCATCGCTGCCTTAGAACCTTGCGTTTTTGTGCAGGTTTCTTAAAGAATACCAAGTCTACCACGGCAGCTCGCGTAAATTCTGTTACTAATTGAACTTGGCATCGGCAATCGGTTGGTAAGGCGTATTTTACATTTTCATCAGTGCAAATTGGTTATTGTGTAACAATTGAACTCAGGGGATTAAGCTCAGCGGTTACCCTCTGCTAGGAAGAATTTAACTCAAATTCTTATGGAGACATACTATTAAACTTTACGATTAGGTCATAGAAAACTATGTTCAAATATGTCGCTCTAATCTTTTTAAAAATATTTAAATAAATTCAAAAAGTTATTCACCTACATCTATTTATTATAACTCTAACAACAAATAAAAGCACTTAAAGTCTTAAGTATGTCAACTTTAAATTTAGTAGCAACCAACCGAGCGGGAACTACTGCAGCCAAAAGCACCAAATTTAATGCCAAGCAGCTGTAATTTGCGTAAATTATGAAGCGTGCCGAAATTCACATAGTTTTTATTTTTAGCATTTTTTAATAAGAAATTTTATGATTTTATTTGTTTTTGGTTTTGAGTTTTGTCATCACTGTTTGCAGTTTTGATTTAAGAAAAAAAATCTATGAATAAATAACAAAATATTAACGATTAAACCGAAAAAAAGTCTTGAATTTTGTTACATATATATGAAAAATTCTTGTTGACATAGATTATATTGAAATTCATTTAAAGTGTCAAATTCTTCATACAGAAATTTTCTGTCTGTGACTAATGGACTTTTTCGAAACAACGAGATTTTTGTGTTGTCATGCAAATTATGATATTTAAAGTGAGAGTAAAACTACAGAAAGATTGCAGTGCTGCAGTAATACGACACAAACATTAAAAAAGCTCCATGAATTGAGCATGCCGGTTATAAAGAAAATTTTGAGAGCCATAAGTGCCCAATAGCTATTTACGTTGACGAGTAGCGTATCGTTAGCCCTGCAGCAATCTGAAAGCAAATTTATCATTTCTATGGATTTTTCACTTCTGAATTTAAATGAATTCATATCAAAATCACCAATGTCAGAAGAAACTTGATTTTGGATTTACGATGCACGCAATTTTTTCACCGATTATCAAGTTTAAACACATTTGGCGCTTTACCCCGGGGCAAAGAGATTATGTGTCACCCCTCCCTTACCGACAGATAATTTTGTGTTTTACTAACATGGGAAATATTCATTTACTAAAAAAAGGTCATCAATTTTACTGCGTAAAATTACAAAATCTGTATCTACACCCATCTCAAATTATTTCAATTTACTAAAACAGAAAGTTCAACAACATTTCCAAAATGCTAAAATCTAAATTATTATTTCATATCACAAAGACCATTTCGTCGCACCCCCCCTAGGTAAGCTGCTGATCACATCCATGTTTTTAAATCGATTTAGGGCTTCCAAACTTATATTTGTAGATTAAGAGAATTAAGAAGTTAAGAACCCTTAGGTTTAGCTATTGCCAATATAGAAATATGGGTGCCAATTGAAAGATAATTTAATATTGGCCTTCGAAACATTAAAAGAGGGTTGAGATATGAGTATTGACAACGAATTACATACATATGAAGGACGGTCTTCTGATTTATTAGTTATTGATTTTTATTCTAAATTAAAATTTCCTAACATTTTATTTTAAGATACTTTTTTTAAACAAGTTTTTGCAGTGATCTTTTTATGATGAATTATTGAAAATAATAAAAAAAATCTTATTTTGAAACTTATAACAAAAATGAAAATTATAAAATTAAAGAATCCATAAGGCAGGTATGAGGGTGCAAAGTGTGAAGTGTATATTGTATGTAGTACAATTTACTATGCACACAGATTTAAATGAAGAAGTCCTATTAGGCTTTCTTATTAAGATAAGGCTTATCTTGGAAAAAAGAAAACTTACCCTGAATGTTTTACGCTAACAACCAAAAAATTTAATTATAATTTATAAAATCTCAAATACTTAAAAAAAATTCTTGTGAAAATATCGTGGAAGAAATTTTTTTGTTTTTAATGTGATTTTTTCTGTAATGCTCATGCTTGCAATCTTTATTCTGTCAATCTATCAGTTTTCTAGAAGAAATATAAAAAAACGGAGGAGACTCGCCTTTTTGTTTTAAGTCAAAAATTGTATTTGTTCTAACAAAACATTTATCTACATACCGATCTATTCGATTGAAGAAAATGGGAAAATAATGGACAGTCTAATGTAAATGGAGTTTTTACGTAAAATTGTAAAAAGTTCTCAAGATTAGAAATTTAATTTTAAATTATAACTACCAGTTAGACGTAAAACATTGCAAATTTTTCGTTAGTGTCAACTACAAAGCATCACTCATCAATGCTATTTATTAATTAAAATTCAACAATAGATAACAATTTTTTGCACTACAGCATGAACTGCCATTTATGTCAAGCAGTATGCATTATTTTTATAACATTTGAGAAAAAAAGATATAGTTTTTGAATCCACACATAATCAACGTGAGTCAATGGTTGTATGCTTAACGTTGAACAATACCTGCGTCAAATGCAGTACTGTCGCTCCCCAATGTGCACAAAAACGGATGCGGATCCGTAACGGACCTCATAAACGGAAAAAAACCGGAATCCACTTTTGCGGATCCGTAGCGGATCCGAAACGGACGCCATATACGGATTCGTTTCGGATTCATTTTTAGTGTCTGTAACGGATCCGAAACGGACCTCAAAAACGGAAAAAACCGGAATACGCTTTTACGTATCCGTAACGGATCCGAAACGGACGTCATATAAGGATCCTTTTTGGATTCGATTTTCTAAATAAAACGGATTCGAGACGACCTTTTTCTTTAATAATGCAGATTTTACTGTACAAAAAAATTAACGCAAAGCGGACGATCCTTTCGTTTTTTCGATAGGAATCCGTTTCGGATAAAGATCCGTTTGGCACATTGGATCTAAGCCGGGCATATATAATTTCGGAGTGTGTCCGGTTTCAGGGCATGTCCGGATAACTTGATTTGTTCGGAATACAAAAATCTTAATAATTACTACATAAATTATGCATATTTAAGGCGTATATATTTGTATTTCATTCACTTTGTTTGGTTTTATAAACAATAAAATGAAAGAAATAATTAACACGGTTTTAAATAAACAACGTGCATGCAAAAATTCACGAGTATGAAGTCCCGAAACTTTACGAAATAAATTTTAAAAAATCAAAGATGACATGTTCGTGCCGGCGACAGTCTGTTTGCTAACCAAAACATACTTTGACTTTGTTTTGTCCGAACTGTAGAGGCAAAATTTCAAAAATGTCGGAGTCGTAGAGGTGTCTGGATTAGCGCGACTTTACTGTATACATTAATATAATTACATTTTTATCCATCCAAACGAATGGTGTTGGCTTTGCGGGTGTTTCATTTAATGAGTTTGGTCAGTTTTTATTTTTTGCATTTGTCATTAAAGCTTTTGCATCATTATTACTTGTATTTAGTTTATTGTTTTTTTCGCGGTTGACTAATCTGAATTTTTGTATTTATTTCCAAATTGTTTCATCTACGTATGACACATTTTTTTTGGCACACATTTTGATTTGCCTTTTTTTTTGGTTTCGAAAATATTTCTGCGAAATTTATGTGATGGCGCTAAGTCCTCAATTTTTTTACTATACAAACGAAATGTTCTGATTATTTTTTTCAAATCTCTTAATTTATATGCGCTGCAGAAAATCTTAACTCAATTTTTTGTTCGCATCATATCTTTTTATATTTCAAATAACTTTATTAACTAAGTTCAACATTTGTGAGATGCCATTATTTGCAAATTTTATTTAAATTTTATGTCAAAACCTAAACGGAGTAAATCCGTTTTAAGACAAGTTTGCCAGCAAATTTATGTTAGATACTTATAAATTTAGCATTTGTTGATATAAGCACAGTATCATTTTAAGATGCTAATTGAATAAAAGTTTTATGCGCAATAAATAAATATCGTAAAATAAACAAACACCAATTGATGTGACACTAATTAATATTGGTTCTGGATTTTCAACTCAATGTGTTGGTAAGATCGGCTCGTGTGAAAATTAATATGCGTTTATTTAATTGCATACCAACAGTCTGGGTGATTATTTAGTTCTTATGAGCAAGTGATGATTCGTCGATGGACTTGTAAATCAAGAGAGTTATTTATTTATTCAATCAAAAATTATTACTTAATAGCAATACTTAAGTATAAGGACTGTCCTAGGACAGCTCTACTTTTTAGTAATGAAAAATAGCCATGCTTTTGGGTTTTTCATTTTTATTAAGAACACTGTGTGCAAAAAGTACACCTACATTAATGCTGAAGGGACATCGACTGATATGTATCAGCTTAGGGTGATTTGGGGTCGCTGAGCTCGAATCTGCCTTCACGTCAGTGTTTTATAACCATCCATGGATTATTAAAAAATTCTCAGTTTTTGTTCCGTATATACATACATACATAAAGGGTGTTTTTTTCAGAGGTATAGAGCTTCGAATTGAAATAAAACACAAGAAAATCATTTTAATGTCCATCAATTTGGCTTTATTGGAAGGATAATTTTATGCCATTAATGTTTAAATATGATTTCGGGCATGTGGCCGCCGCGGCTGGCTCGAATAAAGCCAATTCTACAGGTCCAATTTTGAACCACTTTTTCGAGCATATGGGGCCGTATGTCGGCAATAACGCCACGAATGTTGGCTTCCAAGTCCCCTAACGTTTCTGGTTTGTTGGCGTAGACGAGCGACTTCACATATCCCCAAAGATAATAATCGAATGGTGTCAAATCACACGATCTTGGTGGCCAATTGACAGGTCCATTCCGCGAAATTATGCGCTCATCGAATGTTTCCTTCAATAAATCGATTGTGACGTGCGCTGTGTGGCATGTAGCGTCGTCTTGTTGGAACCACAACTCATCCACATTCATGCCATCCAATTCGGGAACAAAATAGTCGGTTATCATGGCTCTATACCGGTCTCCATTAACGGTAACTGACTCTCCAGCATTATTTCGGAAGAAGTATGGCCCAATGACTCCACCAGCCCATAGAGCACACCAAACAGTCAGTTTTTGTGGATGTAATGGCGTCTCAAGGGTCTCATGTGGATTCTCTTCACTCCAAATGCGGCAATTTTGCTTGTTGACGTAGCCATTCAACCAAAAATGAGCCTCATCACTGAACAAAATTTTGCGATGAAAATCAGCATCGAGATCAATCTCATTTTCGGCCCATACACCAAAATCACGACGCATTGCATGGTCTCGCGGCTTTAATTCCTGCACAAGCTGGATCTTGTAAGGTCGCAAGCCAAGATCTTTGCGCAAAATCTTCCATAAAGTTGATGGACAAAGCTCCAATTGCTGTGCACGGTGGCGAATCGATTCATTCGGGTCCTCTTCAACATTTTGCTCTACAGCGGCAATTGTTTCTTCGGTGCGCACTGTTCGACGTCTCTGCGGATGCGTATTATCACATAGAGTAAACGTAGTGCGAAAACGATCCATGGTTAACCGAATTAATTGCTCTGATGGACGATTATGTCGACCATAAAATGGACGGAGCTTGTGGTAAACTTCGCGAACTGAACCATTATTTTCGAAATAAATTTGCACGATTTGCAAGCGTTGTTGTTTTGTCAACCTGTTCATGATAAAATGGCAAACCAAACTGAACACAAATGACATTAGAGTTGCCAGATTTGACCATAAAATGCCAGTTTTATCTCTATTCAAAAAACAAACCTTTTAAAAAAGACACCCTGTACGAGTATTTGTAGAATATTTGACTAAAACGCTTTAAAGAGAGGTTAACGAGTGCAGCTGGAGGGGTAGTGTAAATCAAAAAAAATTTATTTTCATGAAGGATAATTTTGCCTCAGACACCAAGTAAGTCTGAATTTGTAATAAAAGGCATTTTTTCTTCCACACTACATCCTGACTCTTTTGACTAAACATATCCACATTGTATCTAACAACATTTACTGAAATAGCTCCCTGTGAAGCGTTTTGAAGCTAATGTTTGTTAAGAAGATACCACGACCTCCTGGAAAATCGCCCACTTTTAGTGTAATGCTTGGCCGAACCATTTTTTGTATTTGTGCGAGACTTTCGTTTTGATCCTACGATTAAGGAAAAATGTGGAAAATTTTGAGTCGAAAAATTATGAAATATATGAAATAGTATTTAAATAGGTTGGAAAAAATCAAAGAGTTGTGTGAAGTTGGGAATTTTGAAAAGGCTTAAAAGTTGGAAACGTCCAACAAGTATGCAAAATGTTGAAAAGAGTTAAATAGCTCTAAAAATTTTTGAATAAAATTGAAAATTATGAAATAGTCGGAATTTTCTAAAAAATATTGAATCTGTCGAAAAAATATAAAATATTGGAAAAAATGGGAGTTGTTCAAAAATTGAAAATAGATGGAAAATAGAATAGTTTTTGAGAAAAGGTTGAAAGAGGTTGAAAAACTCGAAAGAAAATCGCTGAAAAAATTTAAAAAACATGTAACATAATGAAAAAATTTTAGAGTCTAAAAATTTTGAAAGGTACCGAAGAAGCCGAAATATATGAAACAAGTTTAAGTATGTTGAAAAAACGAAAAAGACAGAATAAATTGAAGAAGTCGAAAAAATGTAAATTATTGAAAAATTTAAATGAGCAGGGCTGACAAGTGACCGGGATTGACACAGCCTGCGAGAATTTCTGGAAACGCCAGAGAATTAACTTGAAATTTTTGGTTAACGAGCAAAAAAAAAGGTCATCAGGTATGTGCCACAAGCCCATTACTTAGGAATTTATATTTTGAACTTGCGAACCAAAAGAAAAAATAAATGCGTCATTAACATTTTTTCATATAAAACATTTCATTCTTAGCATTTTAAGTAAAAATTATTTTTGTTTGAGAAGGCTGGGAAATGCTTCGGTACGATTTGGTAGCCACAAAAACTTAACACTCGTTTTTCTCAAAACTACTCACTGGATATTAATAGTCCAAAAACCATTCGATTCGCTATTAAATGTACTGATAGCCAAACCTTTAAAATTAGTAAGTTATAATTTTGTTTTTTTATGTAGGAGTAGCTTGCGCTCAAAATTAAGGATTTTTTTTTTTATTTTTTCGGAAAATGTTTATCAAATGATAAACAAAATTGAAAATAAAATGTTTTGCGAGTTTTGTTAATAGAACTAAGTCCCGAATTAAAATTTTTACTCTATCTATTACAGTAACCATCTACATTAAATTTCATACCGATTGCTACAATAGTTGACTGAAAATATCGCTTTTTTGTGCCACGATCCATACACCAACCAAATGCTACACCCACAGGTAAGGACTGTCTCAGAATAAACTTGCGCTTTTTATATTTTGTATTATACTCTACCTGGTAGTCTTATGTCTAAAAAGACACAATATTTGTTCTATATAAAGTGACGATTAATATGATGTAGATCACTTGAAGTTAGCACTTCTATCGACAAAGTTGTCTAGCAAGCAACAAAAAGTTCGCGAACTGATTTTGTCCACGTACCTGCAAAATCCAGAATTAAAATATTCAGCTGTAGCAAAAATAGTTGGTGCGTCAGAAAAAACTGTCTTTAGGGTTATTTCTAATTATAAGAAGGGTCTACCTACTTCACGAAACAAAGGTTCAGGCAGAAAACCAAAATTTTCTAAACCAAAGGTAGCGACGAAAGTGAAGCGCCTTTTTAGCAAAATCCCAACACCTCAGTGCGTGATATGGCGGCTAGAGCAGGTACATCAAAATTTACTGTACGAAGGATAAAAGAGAAAAGTAAGCTAAAGACATATAGAGTTCAAAAAGTACAAGACCGTTCTGATGAAAAGCAGTTAATGGCTCCGATGCAAGCCCGAAAATTGAATGAAAGGAACCTGACTAAATTTGATTCCGGTGTTATGGAAGACGAAACTTAAGCAGCTACCTGGGCACGAATATTATGCATTACCAAAAAAGGGGCATGTATCTAGTATATTTAAGGAAAAAAAAAAATTTCGAAATTTCCGAAGCAATATACGGTTTGGCAGGCCATATGCACCTGTGGTCTCAGAAGCAGATTTTTTGTCACGCAAGGCACAATCAATTCCAAGGTTTATAGAGACGAGTGTCTCGAAAAACGTCTTCTACCATTTATTCGTGCACATGAGGGTACCGTGATGTTCTGGCCAGATTTATCAACCTCTTATTACTCTAAAGCTACGATGGAATGGTATGCAATTAAAAAGATCAATTTCGTACCAAAAATAGCTAACCCGCCCAACTGCCCAGACCTTCGACCAATTGAAAGATATCGGGCTCTAATGAAAAGAGATTTTCGAAGGAGTGGTAAGACTGCAAAAAATCCACAAGACTTCAGACTTAAGTGGAAAAAATCGTACCATACTGTCGATGAAACGACTGGACAAAATTTTTATAAAAAAAAAAATTGTTACTTAGTTTTTAGTTATTTATATTCTGAACACTAGCCATTATTAATATAAATCGAAAAAAGAACAAAAAAATTACTAGGTATTTTTTTATAACTAAAAACAAAGCGCAAGTTTTTTTCCCTCAATTTTACTGCTTACAGTGTTTACCTAAATTAGTCGAAGCTCTTGACAATCAGAAGGTTTCGCTTTATTCGATACAAAATTTATCTTTTTTGGTGGCTTTAGAGTAATGTGCGATTAATAAATTGGACACTACATTCATGTGCACATGTAAACAACTGAAAACTTTTGGAATATATTGTGCTCTATATACATACATAATATGTACTGCTTCGGAATATTTATGATCTTCAAATTTGAGCTGTACCTGCCTCTCAGTGGCATATCTTAAACATTTTTCATTCGGGGTAAGCACAGACTGTCGCTTCTTCCATGGAAAAAATTTCATTAGAAAATAAAAATGTACTTCGAAAAAAAAATGGTCGTTCGGATTGCATTTACGCATGTTCATTCAGATATTTAAAACATTACAATTTAATAAAATTTTCAAGTTGTGATAAATACAAGTTTTAACTTTAATGTAATAAATATTTAAGTTGCTTGAAATCTGTCTTAAAATATATTACGTAGGTAGCCTTAATTTAACTTTTGAGCCACTAACTTCTTGTTATAGGATCAATCTAGAACATTTTGAAGTATTCCATTTCTTTGTATTGAGATTAACACAACTACTTCCTACCATCTCTTAACTTATTACATTTTTTGATTAAAAGCTTACGTAGAGTTCGAGATATTGAGCAAAAACGCTTTGCACTAGCGGTATTTGGGTCCATGAAGATCTTGCACACATTACTTAAAATGCAATGTGACGCAAAAATTTTAGTTTTTTCTGTTGTGAAATGTTACCAAATGCAAAGGGTTTACTCTAGCCCATTCCCCACCTGCTATGCTAGTGGTCTTATGAATCATTGTAGAGTATTTTATTGCTTTGCAATATTAAATAATTGATAACAATAAAAGTATTAATGTTTGTATATATTTTCTGAACTTTTATTTAAATTTTTCCCCGTTTCTTTTAGAACGCTTTGTTCTCGAAAACAAAGCGTTCTTCGAACTTACTCATAATAATTAGAGTTTATTATGAAATTCGATCACAATACTAAATATTAAATTTCACAAGAGGTTTTTGGCAACACAATACAGTCATGTTTCAGAACGTTGAGTTTTTTCTTAGTTCATTTTTAATTTCATTTCACTCCATGAATACGGCACGCAGGCACACGAGTCTACGCTAAAAAAGATATTAAATAAAAATATAAAAAACTGTCGACGTTGGTGTCAATTTACCATAAATTCTTCTCTTAGTAACGTATGGTTTTAGTGCCTCTGATTGCACTTCTTTTATTTGAAAACATACAAAAGAAAAAAAATTATGTTTCACGAAATATTGTACGAAGATGTTAATCGTTGCGGAAAATCGTGTTAATTCTGCTTGATATTTCGCGCAATAAAAGTCGGCACATAACTTCTATAAAAATGTTTTTAATTCTTATTGACGTAAGCAAATGCGCTGTGATGATCTTTTATGGCGATGAAATTACAGTTTCGCATTAAGAATACTAAACCATGACGACAAGTCTGACTGCGGATCAGTAGTTGGATGTAAAGTCATAGATCGCGCTATGACTAATTAGAATAAAGTTTTTAGCTATTGGCAGTGAGATACGAAAATTAAGCCTGTCCATATATATTTTGGTTAATAAAGAAAACAAAGTTTTAGCCAAAATTGTAAAATTTACCATCTGATTGAAGAAAGTCTTTGCTTGAGTTCCTAGCAAGGGCGTATACGGACGGCTGGTTCTAGAGGTCAAAATTTTACCCTCTAGGAATGGGGTGTTTTTTTTAGAGGTTTGTTTTTCGAATAGAGATAAAACTGGCATTTTATGGTCATATCTGGCAACTCTAATGTCATTTATGTTCAGTTTGGTTTGCCATTTCATCATAAACAGGTTGACAAAAGAACAACGCTTGCAAATCGTGCAAATTTATTTCGAAAATAATGGTTCAGTTCGCGAAGTTTACCGCAAGCTCCGTCCATTTTATGGTCGACATAATCGTCCATCAGAGCAATTAATTCGGTTAACCATGGATCGTTTTCGCACTACGTTTACTCTATGTGATAATACGCATCCGCAGAGACGTCGAACAGTGCGCACCGAAGAAACAATTGCCGCTGTAGAGCAAAATGTTGAAGAGGACCCGAATGAATCGATTCGCCACCGTGCACAGCAATTGGAGCTTTGTCCATCAACTTTATGGAAGATTTTGGGCAAAGATCTTGGCTTGCGACCTTACAAGATCCAGCTTGTGCAAGAATTAAAGCCGCGAGACCATGCAATGCATCGTGATTTTGGTGTATGGGCCGAAAATGAGATTGATCTCGATGCTGATTTTCATCGCAAAATTTTGTTCAGTGATAAGGCTCATTTTTGGTTGAATGGCTACGTCAACAAGCAAAATTGCCGCATTTGGAGTGAAGAGAATCCACATGAGACCCTTGAGACGCCATTACATCCACAAAAACTGACTGTTTGGTGTGCTCTATGGGCTGGTGGAGTCATTGGGCCATACTTCTTCCGAAATAATGCTGGAGAGTCAGTTACCGTTAATGGAGACCGGTATAGAGCCATGATAACCGACTATTTTGTTCCCGAATTGGATGGCATGAATGTGGATGAGTTGTGGTTCCAACAAGACGGCGCTACATGCCACACAGCGCACGTCACAATCGATTTATTGAAGGAAACATTCGATGAGCGCATAATTTCGCGGAATGGACCTGTCAATTGGCCACCAAGATCGTGTGATTTGACACCATTGGATTATTTTCTTTGGGGATATGTGAAGTCGCTCGTCTACGCCAACAAACCAGAAACGTTAGGGGACTTGGAAGCCAACATTCGTGGCGTTATTGCCGACATACGGCCCCATATGCTCGAAAAAGTGGTTCAAAATTGGACCTGTAGAATTGGCTTTATTCGAGCCAGCCGCGGCGGCCACATGCCCGAAATCATATTTAAACATTAATGGCATAAAATTATCCTTCCAATAAAGCCAAATTGATGGACATTAAAACGATTTTCTTGTGTTTTATTTCAATTCGAAGCTCTATACCTCTAAAAAAACACCCTTTATAGGAATTACCTTTTTTCATTAATTTTTGAATTAATTTTACATTTCTTGTCCGATTTGACAAGAGAATTGAGGTTTGTAAGAGAATGGGTCTAAGTCTTAAAAATATGAAAAAGAAAGATTTTTGCAATTAACGATTTTTGGATTTCTGAAACGTTCTTGTAACTAAACTTTTTTCGAGGATCTCAGGGGGGCTTCAACCCCTATAGTCCCCCCCCCCCTTGCATCCGCCACTGGATATGAGTCAAATTATTGTTGTGCTTCAATTAAAAATTATAGACGAAAAGAATTGCTAAATACAAAACATAATAAATTAGTTTTCTTCTGAAAAAAAATCTTAAATTTTTTATCGTTTTAGTGATAAATGATATTTTTAGGTTTATTGAATGTGCATAATTTAAA
The DNA here is from genome assembly GCA_963680825.1 of Meiosimyza decipiens. Taxonomy (NCBI): domain Eukaryota; kingdom Metazoa; phylum Arthropoda; class Insecta; order Diptera; family Lauxaniidae; genus Meiosimyza; species Meiosimyza decipiens. The sequence continues at coordinate 82,011,025 of OY804258.1, read as the reverse complement.
AACCTTCCACCTCGAAATTGATGAACGAAAATTAAAAATACCCGTACCCCGGATTTGCGTGCCAGAAAACAAAACCATCAGCTATAAAATTTTGTACTTTTGTACGCAAAAAATTGGGCTAGCAATTATTTGAATTAATCCTTCGCCCGTATACTATGTATATCTTATTTTTTGACAGCCATGGAATAGGTATTTGAAATGACTGTCCATTTCATTTGAAAACATCCCCATAGTTGCACAATAAAAAGTTTAAACAAAAATTGAAATTTCCATAGCTAAACATTTAAGAGTTTGTGTAGGTAATACAAGTTAGTTGTGGTGTAAAATTTCATAGATACGACCATCAACAGCCGCATTGAGCCAACAATGAAGTGACTCATTTTGTTCTTGGGACATATTCGTGTGTATGTCTGGCAAAACAAAACGACAAAACGTAACGTAAAGACCGTACATTGCACAAAAGTTGCATGTACGTTATGTATGCTGCAACGCTGCATTTTTCAGTGATTTTTTTCATTTTGGTTGCGTCTCATGCTGTTGCATGAAGTCACCGCTTTTTTTTCGATGTCATCAAAAGCCGGTCTGGAAATTCCTTAGCTGACACTATGTAAAATGTACAATACGCCGCAAGAGTCTGGTCTAGTATTGGCTTTCTTCTGCAGTGTCTGTTAGCGCTTGGCTTTTTATAGATATTTGTACAAAGAATGAGATTTCTTAGCGTTGTATGTCTGTGACAGCATGTATGGCTTTTGGCTTAATAAGTACGAGTAATGACGTTTTAAGCCGCATCTTGTAATGTCATTCTCGAACGCCCTATGCAATGTAACATAATGGAGGTCAGACATAATGTATTGCAACCTCACACATTCTATGCCATGAAGGAAGTTGTTTCACTTTTTTGTTGTGTATAGATAGGTATTGTTGTTTTTGTTTGTCACGGTTTCATGGTAATCGAGCAAAAAGCAAAAAATCTGTGAGAAAATTTATTTAAATTTTTTAATAAATTGAGTAACGATTTCGTACTGTGCGAAAGCTTTCTTTTTCATATGTATAGAAATTAATAATAATAATTTCAATTTTACATTGGATGATAAGGTACCTCTAATGCGCTCAGACAGTTGACTATAACTTTCAGTATAATACAGGCAAGTCTCGGTATAACGAATGATATAAAGTCAGGCTCTTTCGTTGTATCGAAAAATTCGTTAAATCAGACTATGTTTTGTTTAATAATTTCATTTCAATAACTTAAAGAATCTTCAATTCAAATAATTAATTCTTTAAGGTGCATATGGAAGATTTTGGTATTCCATGTTTTTTTGTGAAATCACACCTCATCCAATATTTTTATTTTTCCACTGAATTACTTTTTTATACATATATCACATATTGGCCCTTATAATCAGAGTGAATAAAAACGACTTGATTCCACACTTGTCAAATTCATTCAATATTCGACAGCAGTCAATTTCAATCCATTGACATTGACAATTATTGACACTAATAATACAGGCTATTGACTGAAATTGACAAGAGTCGAGCCAAGCCGTTTTTATTCACACTCATAATAGGGACCATTAATTCTGCAACACTTACATGAATTAATCCAAATGTGACTGACGCCAAAAAAATCCAAGTCAGCATTAAGCAACAAACGGTACCTAAATCTATTATTTTTATTTTTGTTTTTCTTTTAAATTTATTACCTACTTTCAAATTGTTCTAAAATTTTTGTCATTCATCATTCGTTATATCGGGGTGAAATGTTCACTCGTTACATAAGGTACTCAAATTAAAATTTTTGGCCATTCGTTAGATCGGATTTTCTTGAAAGGGAGGTTCGTTATAGCGAGACTTGCCTGTATTCTTTAGATTTATGTTATTACCAATATAATTCAGAAACTAAGGTCTATTTAAATACCTAGCTGATCTTTTTATATATTTTATAGAGCAAATAAAAAAAGGTCCAGTCAGCAAAATAGCTATATGTTTGTACAATATCTCGTGTATGTACTTATCCTGATAAAAAGTTAATATAAAAATATCGGCAAAATGAAAGTATCGAGAAAGCAAGCACAATTTGCAGGGTTGTTTTTGATATTTACTTTGAAATTAGTACCGTAGATTGCTTGACAATGTTGACAAAAAAAAACCTAATTTTCGATTTTGAGAAAAAGAACTCTCCTGATCTCAAACTTTGGTTAGCCCGCATGAAACTTATATCGGTTTTTCTTCATAATAGTACAAATCTGTTCTACAATTTTTAGTGAAAAAAAGCTGAGGTTTTTGACAAAATGAGCTTTCTTTATTTCCATGAAAAACGCTATAGCTCCCCCAATTTTCAACCATTTTTAAAATTTCTTGAAGATTCTGAGAAGTCCAATTTTTATCAAAAGCAAATAATAAATTATTCCAATTTTTAACTTCTTAAATTGAAATGCGCATAGCTACGTAAAAATGCTTTTCAATCAAATCGTGGGAATACGTGTCCTCTTATTTCCTTTGAAAATCAATATATTCTATTGACAACCAATCCCGCACTATGAAGGCTGCATGATTCGGTCACGTTTTTCTTTTTCATAAAATAAATATATCACAGCTAACAAATGGAACTTTATTTATATGGACATATGTATATCAAATGATTATCCTTTGCTCGGTCAGCTGTCAAACATACGATTTCAATGTATATAAGTTTGTTAATAAAATTTTTACATGATCAATTTGTGTGGGATATTTAAATTTTGAAAATTCAATGAGAAAACTGGAAAAGTTAAGGTTCATTTAACAAATTTCAAAGTCGATCTTAAAGTTGCATGATTTTATTTTGAAAAATAAGGACTAGGACTTTTAAGACAATGTAAGCACTTGCCAGACTTGAGATCATTATAGCTACATACTTAGAGGACATGCATTTACGTGCTAAACCTTCCATTACATGTCCCTTCTCGAATTTTTAAAATTTCATGTTTTTTCCAGTAAACAACCGAATGCAAAACTCTTACTTCTTTGAAATATGGCAAAGCGAATACGACTAATATCACTTACTTTGGAGTCCAGATGTGCTGAATCATAAAATTATTTGACTTAATTCCATTACGGTGCCTAGCGAAGTGAAAACTACAAAAAATTTTCGTAAAAAAATTCACATACTATAAGATTTTGTGTAATTCTTTTATGAATTGAAAATGCCTAAGAAAGACCACAAAAAGTAAGACCAATGAGCTTGCCAACAAAGTAAGAATTGTTATGTGGTGAGATATCTTTAAAATATTGTTTTGGAAACATCAAAAATACATGCATACGCCAGTCTTACTAAGTTCCTCTGCAGATTCGGTTCTACTGTGATACATAGTAAAAATAAGTTCCCGAGTGGTATTTTTATTTCAGAGAAATCAGCATACAAAGTATTATTCAAATCAAAGATGTCGTGCCGGGTTAAATATCTCTTTGCCTAGAAATGGGCACTTTGTTATGCACTCTGCTTAATTGTTTCGAGCAATTATTTTTTCCTACACGCTGCGAATCATAAAAAATGCAAGCACACGCCTTCGTAATGTTACTGCAGATTAAGAAAATAGGCTTCTTTGAGAAAATGTTTGAGAAATTTCGTAACCTGATACGAAAATCTCGTAAGGTTACGAAGTTGCAAACGGATTTCTAACATAAATTGAAAGCGGCTGGTAGTGACCTCTAAGGATTTCGTAGATGTCAATGTGCCTAAGCTTAAAATTATGGTTTTTTATTGTTGTGTGTGTCATATTGGTAGTCCGGCACGCATACAAAATTAAAAATTAAATTTTTTTTTATGATTAAAACTTTAAGGCTACGCACAATTTTTCTTGTTTTAATTGAGAGATACTTTAAATTCATACCTACATATGCAGGGGAAGGCGGGGCAAAGCAGTACAAAGGGTGTATTTATCCTTACGTTACAATGCCATCTAATACAATTATAAGGAATTTGTGTTAGAGTAGTGTTCATGTAACTACCAGGTTATAGCGACATATAAACCTTCCGTTGTCGCGAGCTACGAGGCTCATCAAAATGAGTGTTGTCAATGGATTTTCGAATTAAGTAATTTCATTTTATACCAATCATTTAAAAAATGGCAAATTATTACGACGCTGTATATATTACGGACATTCATTTCTGTTGTCAATGATTTGTTTATGTTGATAAGTTGTTGTTTCACGCGTCTGTATGTTTAGATAGGTCATGGGGACAGAGTGGTAGGGGCAAAGCGGTATTTTTTATCACTTGGTTTCGTCATTTTATCCAGTTTTAAGGAGTTTCGAAAAACAGAAAAGACCTGCCTCTTTTGGACGGTCATTCATCACACACAAAATACATAATTTTTATTCTTAGAAAATTATTAAAACAAATGTATAATTATCTTTTTTATACATTGCACTTCGTATACCGCTTTACCCTACCTGAGGGGCAAAGCGCTGGAAACGTACTTTTTTGCATCGAAATAATAAACATCTTCTCTTGAGGAAATAATGAGCATAATAACCCTAATAGATTCAATATAGATCGAACTATTGACCTATATATTTAATTTCGCTAAAAAATTTTGTTTTTGGGAAAACTTGGTTAACCCGTTAACCACTTTGCCCCGCCTTCCCCTAAATAGGCTAACTTTTATTTTTTTTCAACATGAAAGTCAAAAGAATTTTGATAATTATGATGTTGAAACGATTAGTGGAGTAGATAAAATTAAAAAAGAAAAACCAAAAATACTTAGATTGACAGACAGATGGACAGGCTAACAGAGAGTTAAGGAGAACAGACATGTAAGTAAATAGAAAATACGAAAAAAGAGAACCCTCCACAAAAAAATAAAAACGTAAATATTGAAAATACGCAACCTACACAAAAATTAATACTAAAACTACGATAAATATAAAGTCATTAAGAAAAATACAAAGCAAATATACCGAGAATCCGAGAATGTTTGAGATATTTTTTCATTTTAAAATATTGCTAGCAAAGGGAAATATGAAAAATTGTTGTCGCGGTAATTTATCAAAATATCAATATTTGAAAAAAACAACAAAAAACATTTACAATAATTATGCCGTTCGCCTGAAACCATAAGAAAAAAAATTTATAACTAAAAATGACGCCCACTTTGTGTCTGTGACGAGTGCCTTAACGGAAAAAAGCATTAAAATTCCTGCTGAGGAAGCGGCAGCTATTTTGAAATATCGTGCATTTTTGTTTTTTTTTTTATTTTTTGTGGTTTTAGCCACAGGTGAGCAAAACCAGTGGGTAACCTGAACTCCCTGCCTCCGCAGCTGAGGAGCCCTTAAGAATTCTTCATAATACGTATAGGCATTTACATGAGAAACAAACCTGCTGAATTAGATTTTTGTTTGGTCTCAAGACTTGAAAAAGCTTCATAGAACTGTGTGGGTTGTGCAACTTAAAAGCACACGATAGGCATCACAAAGATTGATTTGTTAAACTTCGTTAATAAGTGATAAGAGCTAGTTACACTGAAAAACATTCGATAAATTACTTGGGCATGAGGGAACCCTATGAAAATTTTTAGCCTCAATGCTCCAAAAAACTTTCTTAGCATAGAAAATATATGGTCACAAATAATTTTATTGTTTTTTATGATAATTAAGTGGCCTTGCTGCATCTGTTTTTATTGTTTCCGTAACTAGTAATAGTTATCATGCATTTAAATTATCACTGGCAATAAAATTTAAGATTAATATTTATTTTTATTGTTCACATAGGAACAGTTTCTTACCTCAAAAATATTCAATAGTAGTACTTATTAGCAACATCTTTTGGTGGATAAAACTAATTTCATCACAAATATTTGGGAATAAATTGAACAGGGGAAGCATACTCTCTTCCAGTCTCTGAGGATTTCAATATTAAATTTTAGTTGAAGCTTGATCCAAAAAGTCAAAACGTTTTATAATTTCAGAACAATGTTCTGTATAATACTTTCTTTAATTGATATTTTATTTGTATCTGCAGATTCACTAAGGGTCATCTCTGCCTTAGGCTCAACAAAAATATTTCTATCGTCAGTACTTGTAAATATATGTAAATATACATATATATTGGAAAATAAGCTCTAGTTTGTAAGCCAATCATTATTTTTACGAATTTGTCTTTTTGTCTGTGGGGCTAAAATTAACAGGCTTGGGACAAGTTTTGATATGACGGACACTTTTCAATACCTTTGGGAATTCTAGCAAAATTTTTCTTTTTGCAATTTTCATTTATTTGAATGAGGACATGTTTAAAACTATTTTAACAGTGTGGGGCAATATTTTAACAGTTGATGTAGCGCATATTAGTGTTTAAGCTTCCCCATCGCTTTGTTAATACTTGACCCATCACCGTTTGTTATGAAGAACATAATTTCATAAAAAACGTAATAAAAGTAATCGTCAAGAAAGTATCAAAACTTTAAACTGATTCACTAAGTTTACATTAAAAAAAATATAGTGGAGAAACACCAGAACCTTTTTATAATATTCATACAAATAGAGCTGAGAGAATTCAAAAAAAATTTTAATTTAAATTGGACCTACTCTTTGAACCTTCCTCCTTATGAGGACCGTTTGAAGTTATTACATTTGCAGTCTTTGAGGTCCCGTAGAAATATTGCGGATATAATTTATTTGCATCAACTTGTAACAGGGTCTCTTGCTGCACCAGAGCTTCTTGATTACATACATTTTAATACTAATCGGAGAAGTACTCGTAACTCTAATCAATTATTTTATCAACCGGTTAGTAGAACTAATTATATGGCTACAGCTCCTTTCAATCGCATGACAACTCTTATTAACAGTTGCGATTTTTATAATATTAGCTTGTCAAAAGGTCAACTCAAGCTAAGATTGAAAACTAACTGTAGCTAAATTTGTAGCTTGGTGGTTTTTTGTCTTTATGTTTGTGTTGTCCGAGCCCCACAGCATGCAGGGTAAATTTTTTCTAACATTTACGCCTTGGACCATGTAAAATTACACATATAATTATTTTAATATCTATATCACATGGTCTGAGTGGGTATGTTGAGAAAGTGCGATAAAGCTAAGGAAAATTTATAAAAAATAACAAATTAATTGCATGTATCATTTTTTCCATTTCCATTATTTATTAAAAAGCTTTTTACTTGAATTAAAGCTTCAAGCTAAAAAGCTAATAAGGCTAATAGCTGTAGTAGCTTAACTCTATTATTATTATTATTATTATTATTATTTATACAATGATCAAAATTTAAGAACACAAGAAATTTGTGATTTGACTCATTTTTTTAGAACCTCGCAAGATATCTTTTATAAGCTAAAAAATTATTTCTGAGTTATTTGGTATTCACAGAATTTGAGTGTTAAAACTTGTCCCCATGAAAACCAACATCGCCTTCCGCTACTGTCTTGTTTGATATCAAAGTCGTTTGAGTTATTTGTGTCAAAGAAATCCTTTTCAACAAAATTGTGCATTACTATTAGTAAATGGCTTCTGATGGCAGGCACGAGTTTGTAAATTTTGCGATTTCCTCTCAGGTATTCTTTGTTCGAATTATTTATGTATGGTAAGAAGTGAAATTATATTAAATTGGTCAAATTTAAATTGTCGAGAATATTAACCGCCATATCCGGTTTAGTGACAAGCTGAGAATAAATACGAAAAAAATGTGTGCCAAAATACATTTTATTTTAGTGAAAAGGAGTGCGAAAGTTCCAAAAAATTCTATAGGTACAAATAAGATATGTTCAAAGAAAATTCATGTTCTAGAACTCTTCGGGAATGCTTAAAATTCGAAAATTTATTCAAATTCGAGTACATCCTCATTTAAAGAAAAAACTCAGTGTTGGTACCAGAGCTGCAAAATTTTAATTTTTCGGAAATAAAAAAATGCAGAAAATTGCAATATTTTCTTCTTAAAATTTTTTTTGTAATATTTTTTCCAACAGAAACGTAACAATAATAGAAATGTATTCTCCAACTGAAGCCGCTGAAGCGTGAAGACAGCGTCTTATATCCAATTTATGACTTCGGTCAAGTCTTCTAAAAAGTAGGACTTCCTAATGGTTATGGGCGATTTCAACGCTGAAGTGGAAGGCGGAAACAATAACCTTAAGCATGTTATGGGTCGACATGGCGTCGGCACCAGAATTGAAATGATGAGCATCCAACCCTAATAAGACACAAAGTTTTTATCTGATCAAGGAACAGAAAACCATATTTATTATTTCTGCATAAAGAGGCCATGGCAAAATTGACTTCTTAACGTGAGAGTCAGAAAAATAGCCGTTAGCTCGTATCATCACCACGTTGTGGCTTCTTTTTGGCTCGAATATTACACATCCAAAGACCCAAGCAGCGATCGAAAAAAAATCCACCCTGTGGAAAACTTCATTGGCGAAGTAAACAGACTAAGTAAGTGGCAAAGCGTATAGTCGTCATTTATAACATTGAGCGAGATCCCTCTTGGCTTTACCACATGGAGAACACAGCTCTGGATGAGCGACGCTATCTGTGGTATCATTAACCAACAGCAACACGTGCAAAAGATAAAGAATGGACAAGAGATCAGAGACGAGACGCCGCACAAATATATAACGCCCTTACTAAGGAAATACGAACCTCATGCAAAAATGAAAAATATTCAACGACCGCGCAGCCAAAGTTCAAAAAGCTGCAGAAATTAGAGATTGCCGAATAGTTTCCGAAATAATTCGCAAGATGGGTGGTAATAAACTAAGACAAAATCGCAATCACAGATGATCAGCTATTTCTTAGTGAAAACTCTTAAAAATTGGGGCTTATGACTATGCCAAAACTAGGGGCACCATTATATTGTCAGTTCCGTCAAAGGTCTTAGCGAAATTATCCTCACTAGAGTCAGCGGAAAACTAGGACAACTTATTCGAATACAGGGTGGATTTCGCCCGAACATATCGTGTATTGACCAAATTAGTGCGAATTATCGTGGAACAGATAAAAGAGTGGCAGGCTTCATTACATTTAACTTACATCGACTACAATACTGCTTTTAATGACATCAAACGAAATTGCATCTGGGATGCATTGAACAGACGAAGTGAAGCACCCACATTATAAATCTAATCAAGGCTCAATACTAAGATTTCAAATGGAGAGTATAAAAAATCGGGAAACCTTCTGATCCTTTTGAGTCCGTCTCAGGTGTGCTGTCAGCAATCTTGTTTCTAATAGTACTTGACGGTGTTCTTAGCAGAACCCTGGACTCTACAAATCGCGGCATTGCCTCCTCGCCACCAAGCAGTCATACATGCAAGGAAATCTCACTAATGTCATACCTTTTACGGAGGAAATAGGTCTAAGGATCAAAATAAATAAAACAAAAAGCATGTTCATTCATCCAACCGCTGCTGGAAATACATTCATGATAGTCGAATCAAGCACAGAAGCACTTATTCAGGCAGTCTAATAACACGTGACGGCTGTACCAATAAAGACATCCTTGCTGGAAAAGGTAAAAGATAACTTTACCCAACTTCGTAATGTCTAGCCATCTAGTCCCTGTCAACGACGGTTTCCCACCAGCGCCCTGCTACAGAAATTGCAAGTGGTTACTAACAAATGTCTTCGCCGAAACCTGAAGAGGTGGCAGCCTAGGCTTTATGTCGAATTGTTAATTTGATGCCTTCATGATCAGATTACCATTCAAAGCAAATGGCGAAAATGAAAATGGACACACGTTGCATAAATCACCAACTGGAGTCTGTCAGCAAGCACTGGAGTGAAATCCTCAGGTTTGTGGAGGCGCTTTACTCTGTTAGGAGATAACGGACACAATAGAGCCCCAATAGATACAAATCGTATTGGGTGGATAAGTTATAAGACATGTATAAAAATATATAGTAGTAAGAATCGTTTCAACAGGAAATAGAAGCACTTTCAAAACACATCTGATACGATTCCAAAGAAGACACAAGCTGCTTCAAATTCCACTGCCACTGCCACTGCCACTTAGCACATCATGAAATTGCGACAGAAGCCCTTCCTTGGAAGCAACTTTGAATGCTTCGGGGAAGCACAATAAATGGTGTGGAGAAGCTCAGTAACTGATCTTACTGGTAAGTTAGTAGGTTGGCATTGTAATGCTTCTAACGTAGATTTTTTGAGAGAACCTTCCATTAATATCTGTTTAGGTGGCACAGTCAGAAATATCGCGTCATATGAAAATGCTAGTGAGATATCATTGTTTCCTATCTACTTAATTTTCGAAACACCTCTGGGGTCATCTGTATTAGTGTGAGAAAAGAAAAAGGGATTGTTGATAGGCGGCTCTAAGTCGTCTACAATCGCTAAAATATCTCTTTTAAGTCTTCAGTTTAGATTATCTAAGTACAACATGATCTCTAAATGAACTATTAAGCTTGTGGACCTTTTATAATGAATTTTTATAAGGAGGTGCCAGGTAATGTAAAGTATAGATACACTTGATTAGCGTCACCACACAAGTCGATTTAGCCATGTACGTCTGTCTGTATGTCTGCGGAAATCACGGTTACGGGAAAACCAAACAATCTAATTGAATGAAATTTCGCACACAGGCCACGCCTCTAAACAAGCTTCTTGGGAGTGAAAATTGTTAAAATCAGTTCCTGGACACGCCTAGCGCCACCACTGTACCAAACCTTTTTCGAAAAAAGTTGCAGCGATTTTGATGAAACTTGGGGACTTGGTGCAGATGTGAACAAATTTTAGATTGGCTACCGTAAAAAATATTAAGGACCAAATAATAATTTTTATAACATCATATCTTTCAAACCATGCAAGATATTGCAAAGAAATTTGGTAAACAGGTGCAGATGATATGTATCTAGAACTGTACTAAAAGTAGACTGAAGTGAAAAAGTGGCCGACGCAGTTTTCATTTATTGAAATGGCACCAACGATTTTCATTAAAATTTTAGATATGATACCACTGCAAGCAGTGATCAACACACGGACGTGGCACAGCGCACAATATTCACCAATATTCAGCTTATCCCGAAATGATAAATTTGGGGCCGTAAGGTTTGTATGAATGCTAATAAATGCCAGAAAACTAGTATTATTTACCTCCGCCCTGACTGTGCGCTTTGATATGCGAAAGCGTAGGAAGAACTTTTTGTCAGTTTATTTTGTCCAATTATTGGATCGCGAAAACTATTCGTTTTGCTTCTTTTCGCGAATTTGTGTAATTTGGACTTCATAAAAGTGTCCACAAAGGTCTGTTTCAGAGAAAATCTTTTTTTATTGAACTATTTCAATAACACAAACGTCAAACGTAGCCGAGTTAACTTCGTTAATCGGAGAATTTTCTCATATTAACTTTAATCGACGATTTGCAGGTTAATAGCCGATTATTCGGCATAAGTTATCGATGTTTGTGACTAAGCGGCGATTAAGACCAAATCGGAGTTTAACCTACGATTTAGTTGAGATAAGTTAACAGGCCTAAGTGTTATAGTTAGTGTGTTATGAAAGTAATATTTATAAGATTTGGTGTTGAGGTGTCGGTTACTATAGGCTTTGAAATTAAAAGGAATAATAAGGTATATCTGTATCAGAAGTGGGCGAAATAACACCAGTGGGCTTGCCATCTCCCACATAAGCAAAATACCTTAAACAATCATACTAAAATTTGATGTTAGAATGATATTTATGAAAACTATTGGGCTGTATTGTGAGAGTAGGTGTGTCACCTTCCTAAATTTTTGGATTAATTCAAGCATGTATCGAAAACTATACAAGCTATTATGATAGAATTTGGTTTGCGGATACCGATCACGAATATAATTTATTGAACCAAAAGTAGGCGGAATTGAAAAATTTGGCCTGGCATAAATCAACTATATATTTAATTTCTTTTCGATATTTTTCAACATTTTCCATATTCTGTTAAACCATTTCCTGGATATTTTGAACTTTATTCAACATTTTCCATTTAGATATGTAGGTATGTTGATAAAAATCAAAAAAAAAAAGGTCGAAAAAGTCAAAGAGATATGGAAAATGTTGAAAATGATTAGAAAAGTCGAAAAAATACTTTGACTTTATCATTAGTTTTTTGACTTTTTGTCAACAATTTTTCTTGTTTTATCAACTTTTTCAGTATCTTTCAACATTTTTAGACTTGTTTAAATTTTTTTCATTATTTTTAAAAATTTTTCATCGATTTTCAACTGTTTCAATATCTATCAAGCTAATTCATCATGTTTTTCAACATTTCAACTTTATCAACACTTTTTCGACTTTTCAGCCTTTTTCTACTGTTTTAACATTTTCCAACCTATATGATTCCGGCTGATTAAATAATATTCAAAATTTTCCAACATTTATAGTCCTTTTTAATATTTTCCATATTATTTGGACTTTCTCAAACTCTTTTCTTTTCAGCCTTTTTCAAACCTGCCAACATTTATCGAGTTATACGATTTTTGCCAACCTCTTTCAATTTTATTCAATATTGTTCATATTTTGTCGGCTAATTCATAGCATCAAAGCGAAAAACCCAACATTGGTCGGTCTTCTGGCATTGGACGGCCAAGCAGCAGACAAAAAGGTGGCGTGGCACTTCCTATACAAGGATAAGCCTTAAGTCGCTACACAGAGAGCTATTTGAATAAATGTTATCAAATTCCAGCCAGCATGTAGAGCAATGGAAAAAATATGCTACTTAAAAAATACGCGTACTTTTACTGTTCACCGGGTGTAGGGTTCTTAGTTTTTACCAAATTAATCATCGAGATTTGTAATAAAAGGCGACAATTTGTCATCATCGTAACTTGTTTATTGTTTCTAAGCCATAATAAAAAACAGTTATTACCAACATTTTGACAAAGCACATAAAACTAATCTCTTAAAAACCACATAATTAAGAAATTACCTTCAAAAATTTAAATTTCATTCATGAATAATAAAATACCATTCCTACGAAGTTTATATTTCTATTTACCGATTTTATGTGTTTTCAATGAACCTTGTTTGGTAGTTTCTCGATCCTAAAACTATTAGCCGCAAGCTATAAAAAAATATCCAAAAATTTAAAACTGAAAAAACATATTTCGCTAAACGTTCCGTCAAAAGTTCGTTACAAAAATTGTTAAGTAAAAAAACGTAGTTTTGTTATTATAAATGCGACAGCTAATGCGTAGTTAAAATGTCATAAATGTCGAATGTCAATAAATTAACAAACCTTTCTCAGAGCTTTCTAAATAAATAATTTGAAAATTAAGTCAATAAAACAACGAATGCACAGTTTCTGCTGAACCCTTATCACGCTTGTATTACATTATATTTACATATATACAAAGACACATATACCTATGTCTCGAAAAGCATGTAAAGCTCGAAACTTTTCCAACCGTGCAAATGAATGAGGAATAACACTTTGATCAGTGATGCCGCAGCTAAGAAAAAAAAATGTATAACACCAAATGTATCAAAATAGATAGGATTAAGTAAATACTTATATAATAAAACTTAAGTAGGAAAATTAACAAAATTTCTGAGAATCGAGCGTTATATATAGTATTTAAAATTCAATTGTGGTGCAAACGTCAAAAGAAATTTCAAATTTGCAGCAAACTATTTCGACAAAAAGCAACACTGATTCACTTTCCGACCTTCCGAGCCTGAGTTTTTCATCAAATTTGGCACGAAAATTTCCATGGCTTACGTAAGCTTTGCTCCGTCAAAATTTTTTTCAAGACTCAAAAGTTTTCTCAGTTTCCGCAGAGGAATACCCTCAAATCATATTAAATACTACTCTACCGAATTCAGCATCAAAATTGTTGAATATCAATATTGTGGTCTTTTCTATAAAAAAAGAAGCAATGTTTCTCAAAAATATATTAAAACTTTACCACGCCTAGTTTTAGAAATATTTAACGGATTTGAATGTATGGTGCAAAAGAAAACTCTATTGCACACGGCGGGTTGGAGCCAAGTTTAAATGCAATGCAAATGACATCTTGTTTCTCGTAGTCGAAAGGCTCAAACTTTGATGTAATGATGGAAAATATAATTTCTGCGTATAACACACACATCCTCTAAGGTATGGACATTTTTATGTAAATTTGTATTGTTTTTATTTAAGTATGTATTTATCGAATTTGATGAAATTTGGGCTCATTATAAAATTACAAGATTCGAAGTAATGATAAAACTTTTTGTTGTAAAAACATTTTGAGGGGGCGTGATACAGCCCATTTATAGTAAAAATCACAATAGATATAGTCAAAAACTTGAGTGAAAGCACCGTAGACACTAAGTAACTGTCGAAACTGACTAAGTGTGCCACTTTTTTAAAAATAATCACGAGTCTTGTCTCCTTGTTTCTTGTATTGCACTGTGGACAAATTTATTTTAAATAAAAATGAATGGAGTTTTTTATAATTTGAGCAGCATGAGGCAGCATTTTAACAATTCTAGAGTCAAACCCAAAGGCATATCCAAAATATATCTAAACATTTTATAAACTATCAATAATTAGTCGCTCTAAGCAATAGAGAAATGTATTGAGTATTTTGACAGTTTTTGAACCAGCAATTAAGATTTTTTTAAATTTTTTTTTAAAGGAATGTAGTGAATATAGTGAAAACAGCAAAGGATTTGAGCTATTAAACAAGAAAAACAAAGGCTCTACTCACGCAGAGATCATGAATATTGTCCTTAGCAACACAACATTTTTCTGTACTTCCTTATGAGTAAACCACGAAAATGAAAGGAAAAATTAAAAAACAAAATTGTGCAATTTTCTTACCTTTTTTACTCAAATTTCGTAAAATTAAAGTTTTACAGCTTACAGGTAGCAACCCCAGAAGTTTTTTCTTCTTTGATTGACTAAACTTTGTACAGCTCGTGGTAGCAGCCCCCCATGGTTCAAGTGTCAAGAGCGGCTGTCCAAATATAATTAATGGAACGGTTGTGGTTCAAATCCTAGTACAAATTAACCAAAACTGGTCTGATGAGGCTACGTTTGTATATATGCATATGAATATGTATATATGTATGTGATAGTATCCAAAGCATATGTGTGGATGTCACAACTTACCAGGCTAAATTGTTCCATTTTATTGGCTTTGTATGTTTGTTTAAAAATTTGTGAAAGTTCACTTGAATGCCAGTGTCTCCTAATGACTGTAAAGTTCGATGACATAATGTTAAATTAAAAAAAACAATAAACAGAGTCATCAAATGAAACTAAGGACCTTGACAGCTTCATAGAATTAACTGAAAATTTATTGCAGCTTGCGTCAGGTTTTATAAAACCGTTTTAACAAAGGGCCTGCTTACATTTTACACCTTCGATTTTTCCTTGTCTCTCTAATGTATATACAGCGGCGCCATAACAATCTAAGAGCGGGTGTGGAATTCGTTGAGTAGCGGGGGGAGGTTCAAAAATGATAATATTTTTAAATTAGCGATTGATAGTCTTACAGAATCATGATTATGAAAAAGTAAATTAGGATATCTACAATAAAGTTATCAGTGATTATTGTGAATATAAAAAATCGTTTATTTCGTCAGTGGTACATATTTTTTTAAGGCAAACACACTTTGTCATTAGGCCCTTACAACTAACTTGAGTAGTTAGTTACCGTCCGGCTGCGGTATCTTATCAACCAATCAGCGCACGATCTGATTGACGGCTTGCGATTTGATAGGTTGATACCTATATCAACGCGCGAAGCCTTTAGCTTGAACTCACCCGCTTCGATTCTGTTCCGAATTTAGAGTCCCTATTCGATACAATTTTTTGTTGGCATATTGAATGTCGTCGTGGCAGCCTTGATTGCAGGAACTAATCGAAACGTCAAATTCAATAGGGCACGACGGTAATTGCAGCGCCAACTTGACAAAAAATGTATCTAATTGGGACACCATATTCGGAACAGTATCGACGCGAGCGATTGTACCATGAAAAATAAGCAAAGTTCCCGTGTTGAATTAGAATTTCCCATGTTGAGTTCCACATGGGGAAGTCTCACGCATGTACAGTTCTAAGCACACGCAACCGGTTTTCCGGCTTTGTATTAATAACCGAGCGCCCAACTTTATTAAGTTTTTTAACGATTCACAAAATAAACAAAAAAATGCTTAGTGGCTTAAAATATTTATTGAAAAAACTGGAAATAAAATCATATAATAATAGGCCTTAGCATCATAAGTTCCATAGCCAACGTCAACTAAATATCAATTTTTTTGTAATTCATCAGAAAAATTGGTCAGTTACTCAGTGTTCCAGGTTAGCAGTAGCTCAACGAGTGATTAGAAATTTGATTTTAAATATACCTGTTGATTAATTCATTGCTGTTATGCTATGTTCAACCTTTCGCAAGTAATTAATTTTATTTTGAAAACTTCTTTTTCTAAAGAACTTGTAAACGTATCGTAAATCACAACTCATATTTTACAAAGTTTACAAAAATTGGTTTCTACTTCTACATTGCATTCTTTTGGTGAAAAGTATTGCTTCAACTATACGATAGTTCAAAAATTATCATATCGTGCTGGTAGTGACGACAAGACTCTCGTTCTCGTGCGAGAAAATTTCCATCTGAATCGTTCTCGTTTCGTTATCGCCGATATTTCTCGAATATTCTTTTTAGCATTTTTATATATTGTAAATATATACATATGTACATAATAGAGCACTGCACCGGTACGCATTTTTGCATTCCCGAAAATATACGTGCGAACCAAGAGCGAAATGCAGCCGTACCGACCCTTTTGCAGTACGAACAGGTACCAAACAAAAACAGCTACAGGACACGACTCATTTGTATGCGCAAGCAGCTAGTAAAACGGAATAAAAGTAGTCGGTCATCGGTTTTTACTTGCAACGAATATACGAATAATGTAATAAAAGACAATCACGGCATTTTCGACATTATCGGTGAAGCTGCTATGTCTTCGATTACTTTATCAAGCTCTTGGTCACCGAAAAACAACAAAGCGGTCTTAACGATGGCCAAATTTTGAGAAGCAGTGCATTTCAAACAAAGTAACTGCGATTCCATTATCGGTCTGATAAGTTTTCCTTCTCTGAGTTCATTTTTTGTTTACATTCTTCGTTCACAAAGTACACGCAAAGCTTGTGCTGCAGTACATTCAACAAACAGAATATATTCATGCAGCGCTCTAATATAATACTAGCTGGACCAGCGGCTTTCCCGCGCACTGTCAGTTGTACAACCCCGTCTACATTTTAGGCAGTCCTTACTGCAGACAATTGGGCCCATGTACGAGACTTGAAAACTTGGCATGAGTTGCAAAAATACCAATGTAAGGGTTTTTGTTGAATGGGAGGAGCTATGAACCATTGTCCAACCCTGTTTACATTTAGCGTGTTGCTTAGTGCAATCAATTTTCATTAACGTATCAGGTTTCACAACTTTTGAGTAATTTTGTCCTATAAAGGTGCCACGCCCCTTTGTCCAATCTAGTCCAGATTTCATGAGGTACTTAACATAAGCAATATACATCCTTAGTGTTTTTGTATTATGGAAGTTTTGGCTAAATTTCGTTCTCGGCGATAATATAGTGCCTATCATACTATAAAAATTACATTATCGCCGAGAACGAGATATCGGCCAGACCCTTCGCGTTGTCGTCCTCGGTCGTACAAAAAATATTTTTGATATTTATCGGCTCTCGGTGAAGCACTAGTGAAAAGTTTTTAGTCCTTGGCAGCATCAATATTTTGTAACCAGAAATATGTATCTCATTTGATGGATCTCTTTTAAATGCTTCCTTAACCTGAACATAAGTTGGAAACACAAAGATTTTTCTATTATTTAGAACCGCAGGACTCGATTTACGAAATCGATTCGCCGATTTAAGTTGGAGAATTTGAAAAAATATATTAAATTAAAGTGATGTCGCCATATAAAAAATATATGTAGCTTCCATTGAGTAAAAAAGCTCTAGCAAAAAGTATTTAAATTATAACAAAATACTTAATATTAAGATAAATTTTTTGCGAAGGGTTGAACTTAATTTGCAGAAGGTTGAGATTAATAGTTAGCAGCTATTATCAGAGACTGAGAATTTTGTATCCTTTATCTGAACGTTTTCCTAACTTTCTTCAATAAAAAATGATGTTCCTAGCACTTTCATTTAAGTGGTTCATCTGAACACCATGTGACAAACATCTATCCTGTCAAGTGGAAAAAGAATATCGATTTTGTTTTATTTTTCATCATCTAATGTTGGTCTCTTGCGCCTCACTTCATATCCGAGAGCGCAGTGAATGCTGAGTTGTCATCTGTTTTATTTCACCTTTGTTTTATTTTTAGTTTTATTTTTGCCACATGTACGTATTGAGCACCGTTGCACACTGGTCCCAAATCGAGTTTTTTGGCCCATTTCTTGTCAGAAATGAACAATTTTTTCAAACCAAGATGCTAAAAATTCGTCGGAGCCAGAATTTAAAAAAGAGTTCCTTTTGCATCGTCTTAAGTTAAACGTTTTTGCTTTTTTGCGTTTAACTAAGAACATTTTTTTTTTCAAAATTTATGATTTGTTGAAACTGTGGTTAAAAAAAATATTCATCTCCGACAAGATTTAAGCTCTTCAGGTTTTTGGTTCAGAAAATATTTTAAAAATTTTGTTTTTGGCTTTTAGTTTTTAGTTCAAAAAATGCTAGAGAGTGTTAATATTGCCGGGAATGAAACATTTCTTTAGCTAAAGCCAACCGGAATGCTAACAGATCCTCGTAGGCCGAATTTTAAAAATAAATTGCGCCTTTTATTATTTTAATTAAAAAAAAAAAATTTGTTTCGGACTCAAAATTTTATGAATTCGGGCTCCGAAGATTTGTTCAAATTTTGGTAAGCTTTCATTTGAAAAAAAAAATATTAATTACAGACACGACTCCAACCATTGAACCAAAATATAGTTAACAATTTTTTCTTATTGGCACTTTAACTTAAAATAATATAAAACTAGAATTTTTTTTCAAAATTCCGACAAGATTTGCGCTCTCTCAATGCCACTGTACGTCGTATGTATGAGAATTCGTTGCATACAAATGAAAGAGAAAGAGCAAAAATAGAAAGAACAGTAATATAAAATTTATGATGCGGTCATTAACTGGCGGCGACAATCCGGGGACGCTGAGTTTGGTGCAGACAAATGACATGATGATGACGTTATTTTCAGTGTTTAAGCATTTTTTTTTAATCTTAAGCGGATAAATCAGGACCAGATGCAGGGTACAGCCAAAAACCCTAGGGCTACAACAGCAGACTTTGAAGGGGACCCGGTCATAATACCCAAAACAATTCTGGGTCATATGTCCACTTTTGTTTCGGTCTATGACCGCTTCTAAGGACGGATATAATCCACAAAAACAGTAGGATCAAATAATTATTGACGTTCATATTTTTTGAGCTTGAAAACCCCTAACTTTTAAGTAGAGCTACTGTGCCTAGCAAAGCCAGTATTGGAAAGAGTACAGCCCGATCCGCGGCCTAAGTCCACCACGAAGACGATGCTGAACATATTGGAGGGTGTAAGACCTGAGTCGTCACCGAAGCTCGCCCACTCGCTCGTACTTTTATGTAGAATTACCTCAACCAGTGAAGCGGATGTTGGATATAAGTACCATAGAGTAACTGGGATTTTCAAGCTCAGAAAATATGATGAAGGTCAAAGTGCGAGCTGTATAGTATAGCATACGCATACATAATCCAAACACATTTGGTCAGAAGTTATGAGAGCAAATTTGAAGCAGAAATTTAAAATAGAAAAAGTCAAACGGAGACGGACCTGTAGCTCACAAAGCGAATCAGTACAACGATATTATAGTTTTAAAAGCTTGTTCATAGGGAACACTGCAAGCAAAACCTGTACTTATGATTTGATAAGTCAGGTAACTAAGCACTAAGCCGATACATATGCAAAAATACGAACATAGGTGGCTCTTCAAGTAAATATTATTCTTTTGACAATGTTTCTGGAAAGAACAATAAGCTTTTAAATAAAAGACAGTCCTTTCGATATTTTTCCTTACTTATCGTTACTATTGGTCTTTATATATTTTTTCTACATAAAGGGTGTTTTTTTTAGAGGTATAGAGCTTCGAATTGAAATAAAACACAAGAAAATCATTTTAATGTCCATCAATTTGGCTTTATTGGAAGGATAATTTTATGCCATTAATGTTTAAATATGATTTCGGGCATGTGGCCGCCGCGGCTGGCTCGAATAAAGCCAATTATACAGGTCCAATTTTGAACCACTTTTTCGAGCATATGGGGCCGTATGTCGGCAATAACGCCACGAATGTTGGCTTCCAAGTCCCCTAACGTTTCTGGTTTGTTGGCGTAGACGAGCGACTTCACATATCCCCAAAGAAAATAATCCAATGGTGTCAAATCACACGATCTTGGTGGCCAATTGACAGGTCCATTCCGCGAAATTATGCGCTCATCGAATGTTTCCTTCAATAAATCGATTGTGACGTGCGCTGTGTGGCATGTAGCGCCGTCTTGTTGGAACCACAACTCATCCACATTCATGCCATCCAATTCGGGAACAAAATAGTCGGTTATCATGGCTCTATACCGGTCTCCATTAACGGTAACTGACTCTCCAGCATTATTTCGGAAGAAGTATGGCCCAATGACTCCACCAGCCCATAGAGCACACCAAACAGTCAGTTTTTGTGGATGTAATGGCGTCTCAAGGGTCTCATGTGGATTCTCTTCACTCCAAATGCGGCAATTTTGCTTGTTGACGTAGCCATTCAACCAAAAATGAGCCTCATCACTGAACAAAATTTTGCGATGAAAATCAGCATCGAGATCAATCTCATTTTCGGCCCATACACCAAAATCACGACGCATTGCATGGTCTCGCGGCTTTAATTCTTACACAAGCTGGATCTTGTAAGGTCGCAAGCCAAGATCTTTGCGCAAAATCTTCCATAAAGTTGATGGACAAAGCTCCAATTGCTGTGCACGGTGGCGAATCGATTCATTCGGGTCCTCTTCAACATTTTGCTCTACAGCGGCAATTGTTTCTTCGGTGCGCACTGTTCGACGTCTCTGCGGATGCGTATTATCACATAGAGTAAACGTAGTGCGAAAACGATCCATGGTTAACCGAATTAATTGCTCTGATGGACGATTATGTCGACCATAAAATGGACGGAGCTTGCGGTAAACTTCGCGAACTGAACCATTATTTTCGAAATAAATTTGCACGATTTGCAAGCGTTGTTCTTTTGTCAACCTGTTCATGATGAAATGGCAAACCAAACTGAACACAAATGACATTAGAGTTGCCAGATTTGACCATAAAATGCCATTCGAAAAACAAACCTCTAAAAAAAACACCCTTTACATACATAAATACATACATGAATGATGAATACATATTCATACAATTTTAGCTTGTTTTATTATAACAGAAAATTAAATAAATTCTATTGCTTACTAGGTTTGACGATTTATTTAAAATTATTAACCAACTTTGAGCCATGTTCAATTTTTCTCCTTAATTCAACATCCGTATCCGTATCAGCGATAAATATTTGTCAATATCAGTATCGTAGCGGTCAAAACGCATATCGCTGCTTCCCTACTCAAACTGCAGTAAAATTCATACACTTTCGTAGGCAACTATTAGCTTTAAAATGAATTCATTTCTACAAAGGTGCAGCTGTTTCAAGTAAACAGGAAAAAAAAGTTCGAACATATTTTAATACAAAAAAAAATTAGCTTTCTGGCTGGCATGCTATTGAAATAAACTTCAAAAGTTTGGTATCCTGGAACCATTCGAGGGGTGGAGAATTCAAATTATTGATCAAATTTTTACATTTCAAAAAGCAGCAAAGAACTTAGCACTGGAGTGAGTGTTCTCATACGACAAAAAAATAGAATTATCGAAAACAAAAATCGATTTATAGTTTCAATGAATGCGTAAGGGCGGCCAATTTGGATATGGCACTGGTTGTAACCTTTGATTGAAATAGGTTTTACTATCTATAGAAATATGATCAACTTGTGCCTTTTAGTTTGGATTATGCTTTGGAAGCTATCATCTACATAGGTATCTGGAAAGTGGCAATTTAATTTTTCTATATAAATAAAATGGTAGCTTCTTTCGATATTCGATTTTGATCAAATTTGTTTAGTTTTATTTTGTAGGTGCTTGGCGTCACTCTTCAATAAAAGATATTACATTAATCCTCTTATATATCAAATTTTTAAAGTTTAGAATTGCTTAAAAAAGTTGATTGCGCAAATAGAAACAAGCAAAAGAAATCATTGAATGGCAACCTAATACGTTTGCGTGTGTGTGTCTTTTGTTCTTGTTTTTTCAACGGAACTTTTTATAAAGGAGAATAGTCAAATCTTTCTTTCTCGCATCATTCGCCATTTTTATACCCTACACAGAGGGTATATTCACATTGTCATTCCGTTTGTAACGCATAGCAGTGGGCGTGGCAGGTATGGAAAAGTATATATATTCTTGATCTGCGTCACCACCTGAGTCGATATAGCTGTGTCCGTCTGTCTGTCTGTCTGTCTGTCTGTCTGTCTGTCTGTCTGTCTGTCTGTCTGTTGAAATCAGGTTTACGAGAAAACTAAGCAAGCTAACTCAATGAAATTTGCCACACAGGTCAAACCTTCTTGCAAGCTGCTAGCATATAAAAACTGGCGATATCGGTTCACGGCCACGCCTTCCGCTCATACTCTATGTAAATATACCCAAGTCCAATTTGAAAAAAAGTTGCTGCGATTTTGATGAAACTTGGTGATTTGGTGAAGATGAGAAAAAAATTAAGATAAGGCTAGGTTCTAAGTTTGCAAAGGCTCTTAAAGGGGCGTGACACAGCTCTACATTTTAACTTTTATAACGCCATAGCTCGTAAACCATGCAAGATATTGTATTGAAATTTGTTACACGAATACAGATCTTATGAATCTTAAATTGCGCATATAGTGGGCGGAATTGTAAAAGTGGGTGTGGTACTTCTTAACAATTAAAAATTTGGATTTTGAATAACTCTAAATTGGCACATACGATTTTCATAAAAATTTTAGGGATGATACCACTGAAAAACGTCAGCAATACAAGCTACGTCAATATACTGAAAAGTTTATTTTAAGGGCGTGGCACAGTCTACAATATTTATGAACGTTATAAAAAGAGAACTAACAACGCAATCGTTATGAAATTTAATAAGGAGGATATACTTGCTAAAAGGTGTTTTCTTGCAAAATTTTGGCACAATAGTGCCGGTGGGTGTGGCACCTACCATATGAGCAAAATACGTTTAATGCTATAGGTAGTATGCTATGAGAGTTATCTTCATAAAATTTTGAGTGGAGGTGTCGGTTACTATAAGCTTTGAAATCAAATGAAACATGACAAGATTGTATCAGTGGGCGTGGCACCTCCCTCATTAACATAAAGTTGTAAGTGTTATTTTAAGTAAACTATTGGGGCAATTGATCTGAAATTTGATGTAAGTGGCTCACTGGGATTAAGGTACATATGAATCAAAAGCTGGCGAAATAGCAACAGTGGGCGTGGCACCTCCCATACTATTAAAATACCTTATGTGGCATAGCTATCGAAATATATGAGCAATCAGACTGAAATTTGGTGTAAGAGGTTTGTTTATAAAAAGCTATTTCTGGATCAAAATCGGACTGGATTGCACCAGTCACCCACAAAAGTGTCACCGCCCGAAATTTTAGAAATAATTACTGCATATATCGCAAACTATACAAGCTATTGTGCTAAAGCTTGGTTTGTTTATTGAACCAAAAGTGGGCGGAGTTTGAGAAGTGGGCGTGGTATATTTTGGGTTTTTTATTTCTATATTATTTTCTTCAACATTTCCCATATTCTTTTGACATTTTCAATCTTTTACCTTTCCCCTTCAATTTCATTCGACATTTTCTTTATTCTTCCGACTTTTTCATCAATTTTTCAGCATTTTTCATATTATTCGACTTCTTCAATTTCTTTCAATTTTCTTTAATGGTTTTCATATTTTTTCAACATTTTCAGTTTTTTCCAACACTTTTCAACGTTTTTGAACCTATTTACATTATTTTCGACTTATTCAACCTCTTCAACATTTTTTTACATTTGTTTAATGAGTACTTTCAATGCAGTGTAGGGTATGTGAGTTTCGGCCTCGCCGAAGATAACACCTGTACTAGTTCAATTTGCATTGCAAATAACAGGAAAAATAATCAAAAATCGAAGTCGTAGAAATCAGCTAGTTTAATTATAATTTCGTAACAATAAATCCCTTGAATAGCTCTCACTAGATCTTACTTAATGGTAATTCCACCGCAGGTGTCTTTATAAATCACACATTCAAATTCATCAAGTGGAAAAGGTGGCAACAAAAAAAAATTCTTCATTTACCAGCTATGCTCTAACATCATGACCACCTTCCCACCCACCAGCAACACCAACACCTGCAACATGCAACATGCAAGCAAAAACTACAAATAGCAAAAACAGCAGCCCAAAGTGAACTACTTTTCTTTATGAGGTTTCGAAATAAAACAAAAATTAAAATTTAAAAGAATTGCCTGCAATTTAAATCAACCCACTTTCATCCGCTGCAACAGCAACATGTGAGAAAAAGTGGCAACATGTGATAAAATAAAGTTGGAAAAATTTACATAAAATATCTACAGAGACATAAAAAGGCAACGAAACCAAATGCAAAGTGCACTAAAAATACTATTTTTGTGGTTTTTTTATTTGAGACACAAAATGCAATTGAAATATATGAAGTGGATTCGAGGAAGAAGTAAAAAAACGATAAATATATTTGTGTGGCACCAAAAACGCTGTTTACAGCCATGTTGCCACATTTAAATCTAAACACACACAACGCCAAACAACAGAAGTCCAAGTCCCAAACAAGGTAAATTTACACCAATTCTAAACTCAAGAAAAGTGCTAAAATTTACTGAAATTAAAAATGTACAAATTAAAGAAACACAACCGGGACATTGCGACACGGATAATAAAAAACAGTGGACTCGGCCTTATAGCTCCCCGTTTAATTGAATTCCCTAAATAACAGGTCTAAGAAAAAACCCAATGAAATTTTGCTCATTTGAAATATGCATCTAAATCCCCTGTTAAGTGATTCCCGCTTAGTTAATTTCACCGCTTAAATAATCAGAACAAATATTTCCCAAGCGAAATATACACGTAAAATTTTCCTTTTAAGAAATCAGACGAAGGAGAGGAAAAACGACTTATAGGGTTCCAACTGTAACCGAGCTACTTCAAAATACTCAAAGCCTTTGCACATATTTTCTTCCTCACAAGAAATATTTCAATGAATTAGAAAATATGGAGAGGGAAATCCTTACCAATAGACTGCAAAATGAAATGCAATCGATTTAGATAGACGATTTTTTTAAGCCGATTTAGGAATACATACAGGCTTTATTGTGAAATGGTAATTTATTGTTAATTTTATTTATTTTATCTAAAGTTGAATTGAAGTTCCTTTTACTAAAAAGTTATTTTACTTTTCTATGTGCGTATCAGCACCGTGCGCAGGGGGAAGTTTGGAGGTTCTAAGCCCCTCCCCCCCCTAGTCATTTTTTAACATAGATTTTTATTGACAATGTGTTCTCACTTACATGAAAAAGCAAAAAGACTTGCGCCTCTTACGAAAAAAAAAACAAAATATCACTTTTTATGAAAAGAAAAATTAAAATTAAACGAAACTCACATTCAAATGTATAGAAATAGGTATAAAATGCATAATAAAAACACACCAAAAAGTTTACTTAGGCATGTACATATATACCGAATAATACCCATTTTGTTGAGATCAGTAAAAAGGTAAGCAGCATTCTTCATAAAAAATTACAAGTATTACTAAGATTATTTTGCTTCAAAATTTTTCCCAACTTAATACCTCCTGAAACCTGTTTTGCCCATGTTGGTAAAGTTTTATAAGGTCTTATCAGCTCCTGAACAAATTCAATTTCTTTTAAATTTACATATACTAAGGACTAAGTTCTTTTATAATACAAAGCATAAGATAACAAAGTGGATAGATTACATTTATGTACATATATAAATTTTAAAAATTTGTTTTTAAAAGCTTAATACCTAATTCAACATAAAGAGAAAGTTGAATAAAATAATTAGTATTTAATAATTGAAAAGAAAAATCAATATATAACGAATAGATTTAGTTAGAAACCCAAAAACTAAAAACTAAAATTATGAGAAATGGTTACGTAAATTATAATTTTCATTTTATAACTGAGAAAAGAAGTTAAATATGGACTGTCTAAATTTTCTTATATCACTAATAGATTTAAAGTGGCTTGGCAATGAGTCCCAGAGTCTGATGACGTTAATGAAAAGTAACCTGGATGAATTCAAATTATGAGATCTTAGTATTATGAAGGAAGTGCTCCTGTACGACTGGCCAAACTGCAATTTGTCAAACAAATAAGGTGGCGTTTTTGAGTATATCAGCTTGTGAAGAAACAAGCGGTTTCTAAAACTGAGATTAGTAATTGTATCACACCCAAGTATCTTTTTATTAAAATAAGACACTTGATCGCATCTCTGAAGTCCATATACGTATCGTGTGGCATGATTAAATCCAACTTTTAGTTTGAGTTTCGAACCTGTATACTACCTCCGAATATGTTATAATAGGGACTATTTACTGAATAACAAGTTTACGTTTTGTATCAGTGGGCGCAAAATCACCTCACATTCTGAGACTACGTAAAGTGAAATAAATTTTTCTCACAATACTATTTATATGATCAATGCAGGTTTAGAAAATATAGTTGACAAAAATTACGAAAATAAGCGGGCCAAGCTCTGATCCCTGAGTACTCCAAATGCTGTGACAATTTTTCTACATGGCGTGGTCTAAAACCCTACCTGAGATTAACAATGTCTGAAGATCAGCTGAAGGGTTTCGGCTCAATTATGTCCAAAGGATTTTGGACTAGTTTTTTACAGGAACTCGCAGAATTAGCCTATTACATAATGACAACTAATTATCGACTCAGAACTTACGTATGAATGTATATTAGGGTGAAGAGATAAAATCGTTTAAAATCCTTACGTCGCCTAGTCTGAAACGGTTCCATAGCCCGTTTAGTAAAATTTTAGCCAATTCCATCAAGAATTAGAGGTCGCGAGTTTTATCTGAAGTGTTCTTAAAAATGTTTATTTTCCTTTGATGCTGCTAAAATCAAACGAAATGTAGGTTAACTTTCAGAATACCAGTCAGAGGACAAATGTCTTTCATGTTTTAAATATTGAGTCGCTAAACAAGATAAAACCAGTAATTTGGCCAAAAAACTTTGAATGCCAGAAAACTTTTGCGCTGTTTCATACAATAGGTCGTAACGCTAGGAATGAATCTTGTGATGTGACCAGATGCACTTTTATGCCGGCCGCTTTTTCAGCCGCTCCCTTTGCATACAGACGCTAACATGTGTGGAATTTATGTCTCAGTTACCTATTATCGAACAAACGACGACGAAGAAGCCGCCTACTCTGGATCAGACTCTTCCTTACTCTAAGGTCCGCGGGATCGTTAATCTCGACAACTCGCTTCACAAAGATGATGTTCTTGCGGGTTAAGTGAAGCAGCTATTGGATTTTGAAATGGCACCAGTTACTTGCGGATCATTTACATTCAGAAACTCTCCGCTCGAAACCACAATTGACTTTGGCTGCCAAAGCAAATGTTCCGCATATCTACAGAGCGTATCACTATCTGAGACGCGTTCAGTAGCACTGAGTGATTTCGATAAACAGAGAACAAATTGTGCAGCTTGCAAGCCAACATTCTTGAAGTTTTGGTCGAGATACCGCGCAAATTGTTCGAACAAGTTATTACCAAAATTTAGATTGATCAATTGCTGCAAATAGTCCAGATGCGGCCATTTAATTGATATTAATTTATAAATTCCTTTTTCATTTTTCTTGCTCTTATGGAGCATAGGAACTACACAAATTTTTTTTTTTTTTTTGTACTGTCGTTAGCGTGTGTCTTTGGTGTTTTCCTTCATTTCTCTGATAAACGTATTTATTGATTTAGCTATTCTTGTTACACTTACGCTAAAATATCCAAAAAAATTCCCAGAAAATTGCTTAAAAAAAAGCAAATCAGTATAAAAAACATCCCACGTACTTCTATAAATAATATATTTTTGAACATACAGTCAAACATTTAAGTCAATCGCTCAAAAATTGCCCTAATTATGTTTTCGGCCAACTTGAAAAATGTTGTTTCGAACCGCCATATCTCTTTCAGTATGTCATTTTTAATGTACTAAGGCATCTATTAAGTCAAAAACAAAAAAATCGATTCTGGAAAATTTCTACTGAAAATATTCTTTTTTAGATTTGCTTGCGACAGTGTTTCGATAAGATATTGCTATTTATCTTATATCAAATCCCAAAAGTTCATCTAAAAATGAGTCCAACGGAAATCTCCTTAATTAAAAAAAACTAGTTAAGGTGTTATCTTCGGCCAGGCCGAAACTCACATACCCTACACTGCATTGAAAGTACTTTATAAATAAATGTAAAAAAAATGTTGAAGAGGTTGAATTAATCGAAATAATGTAAAAAGGTTCAAAAATATTGAAAAGTGTTGGAAAAAACTGAAAATGCTGAAAATATATGAAAACCATAGAAGAAAGTTGAAAGAAATTGAATAAGTCGAAAAATATGAAAAATGCTGAAATATTAATAAAAGAGTCGAAGAAAATGTCGAATGAAATTGAATGGGAACAGGTAAAAGGTTGAAAATGTCAAAAGAATATGGGAAATGTTGAAAAAAATAGAATAGAAATGAATAACACGACATATGTCACGCCCACTTCTCCAATTCCGCCCACTTTTGTTTCAATAAATGATATTCGTGATTGACAAGCACAAATTTTAGCACAATAGCTTGTATAGTTAGCGATATGTGCCGTAATTATTCTTAAAATTTAGGGCGGTGACACACCCTCTGATACAATCCAGTCCAATTTTGATCCAAAAATAGCCTTCCATAAACAAACCTTTTACACCAAATTTCAGTATGATTGCTGATATATTTCGATAGTTATGCCACTTTAAGTATTTTAATTGTATGGGAGGTGCCACGCCCACTGTTGCTATTTGAAAAGCTTTTGATTCATATGTACCTAATACCCAGTAAACCACTTACATCAAATTTCAGATCAATTGCTCCAATAGTTCACTTAAAATAGCACTTACAACTTTATGCTAATGAGGGAAGTGCCACACCCACTGATACAATCTTGAAAAGTTTCATTTAATTCCGAAGCTTATAGCAACCGGCACCTCTTCACAAAATTATATGAAGATTACTCTCATAGCACACTATCTATAGCATTAAACGAATTTTGCTTATATGGGAGGTGCCACACCCACTGGTGCCAAAATTTTGCAAAAAGACACCTTTTAGTGAGTATTTCTGCAATATTAAATTTCATAACGATTGCGTTGTTAGTTCTCTTTTTATAACGTTCATAAATATGGTAGGCTGTGCCACGCCCTTCAACGAAATTTTCCAGAATATTGACGTAGCTTGTATTGATGACTACTTTCAGTGGTATCATCCCTAAAATTTTTATGAAAATCGTATGTGCCGATTTAAAGATATACGAAATCCAAATTTTCACTTATTAAAAAGCGACACGCCCACTTTTACAATTCCGCCCACTTATTCCGCAATTTAAGATTCATAAGATCTGTATTCGTGTAACAAATTTCAATACAATATCTTGCACGGTTTACGAGCTATGGCGTTATAAAAGTTAAAATTTAGGGCTGTGCCACGCCCCTTTAAGAGCCTTTGCAAACTTCAAACCTAGCCTAATCTTAATTTTGTTCTCATCTTCACCAAATCACCAAGTTTCATCAAAATCGCAGCAACTTTTTTTCAAATTGGACTTGGGTATATTTACATAGAGTATGAGCGGAAGGCGTGGCCGTGAACCGATATCGCCAGTTTTTATATGCTAGCAGCTTGCAAGAAGGTTTGACCTGTGTGCCAAATTTCATTGAGTTAGCTTGCTTAGTTTTCTCGTAAACCTGATTTCAACAAACAGACAGACAGACGGACATAGCTATATCGACTCAGGTGGTGACGCTGATCAAGAATATATATACTTTTCCATACCTGCCACGCCCCCTTCTTTGCGTTACAAACGGAATGACAAAGTGAATATACCCTCTGTGTAGGGTATAAAAAAAACATGTTCTTATTACAAGTTCCGGGAAGTAGATTATTCTGCTGCCTAAATAATTTGATGTCCGCATTAAAATCCTTGAGAGCACAGTAAATTTATTTTTATTTCTTAATACGAAACGAATAAATTACCATTCCAGTAGTTATGATACTGTAAAAATTGGTTTCTTATTTCAATTCCCAAATGAAATTTAAAATTCTTTATTATGATTTCTTGAATAGAATCACTTCCAAAGGATTGGAAAAGTTTTTTCAAGGAATTGTAATTCTCTAGAAATTTATCCCAAAGGAAATGACTAGACTCATTGGTTACAATTTTGAACGAAGATGGGGAGAAAAGTATTACCTCAGGGAAATGCAACAATATTTTCGGAAGGAGAAAGATTTTTTAAATGTTTACTTTTCGAATCACTTATTCAGAAGGGATATCGGGATGAAATTTTTTTTTTGTAGTCAATGAAGTTTACGGTTGCATTTTTCAGGAGCCGAAGACTACCCGGAAATGGGGCAGTTTACAAACTTACGCGATAAGGGGCGAAGTTTTGGAGAAGATTTTTAAAACATATGTAAAAAACCAAATAGCAGCGATATTTGGCAGCAAGACTTATTGTTACTTCTAACGCCATATTACAACAAAAAATAATCACATTAATAAAGTAGAAATTCATACCTTTCAGCTGGCGCAGAACATTTCCGAAATCTGCAAAGAAAAATGTACATTGCAATTAATCAATCAATTAAATCAAAAGTTCAAGAGAAGTTGCAAACCGAACTATAGCTCAAATTAATATAAGCAAACGCCCAATTTCAGCCTCAGTTTTTGTTGCGACCCACAATCCACTACATGCAATTTATGTGTCCAATTTAAATATGATCCCTATCGCAAGAGATCCACACACACAAAATGTGCAATTTAGATCGCGAGCGATCGTACGATTTGTCTCTTGATTGTGCCTAAGAAACAAAAATTTATGCATGCAAATTAAATTCATTTCCCAAAAATGGCAGCCCACTTGAAAACACATTGTTAGAAGGTGAAACTTAAGGAGTCGCAAGGGGGCTAAAGTGAATTCGACAAAAGACGGAGTAGATCGATACGATCGACATTTATGCCGCTAAAGAAAAAGTTTGAAATTCCAATGAACGCAATACGTAGAAATTATGAGTCCATTGTTTTCCATATCGGGCGCAAACCTTTAGATGACATACCTACACACATATTTATGTACGATCGTATATCTATCGCTATGTCGGATTGTGCTCGTATATTGACAATGGAAATACGATAAAAATTGCGTGTACCGCACAGTGTCACAAAAATGGCCGAGGACAACTGATGGCGATGTTAAATTTAAATTTTCATAAATTGGAAAACACAAATATAGGGCAATCACTAAAGTTTTGTTACGAATAGTACGTTAAATTAATAAATAAAAGTTAACCAAATGTTTAGTAAAATAACTGTTAACGAAAACCCTTTGAGGTCTTTCTTTCAATAAGTTAAACGTGATTCAGGCTATAGCGCACCGCCTCGTCGTGCATTGTCCATACGTACGTACGTATCTTAACTTTGCTTGAGGCAGGGTTGCCAAGCTTTTAATTGCATGTCAAGGCCTGGGACATTGAAGGAATTGAAAAATTTCAGTAATATTGCTCCAAAAAAAAAGGACATCAAGTTTTATACCGGCAAAAAATATAATGTTACAATATTGGAACTTTTCTGCTTAAAAAAACTATGGAAAAACTATTTCATTTTGGCAAGGCCGCTAAATTCTTGTTTTCAACTTGGCAACTCCTGGCTCGAGGTGTGAGAAAAGTTTTGTGTGCCAAAGCCACACAATGTATAGTTCACACAATAAAAGGCATATGATGACTTACATCAGCCAGTTGTGTGGTCCACCGGAAAAATGGCAAACAAATTGAGGAAACTCTTGCGATTCCTAGCAAAAAGATAAGTTCGGTCTAATTCGATCTTATTGTGTAGATGTAGTATAGAATGTAGGTAGATAACTGAATTGAAAGTGTAAGAAACTTTAAGATTTGAAAAATAAAACAATTACAAATTTGATTCTGTATGAAAATGTAATACATCAAAGCTCACCGGAAGGCCATTTAGTTCACAGCGTGGGATGCTTTAGATTTTTTTTAAATGATAATTTGGGATGCCATAAGCACATTCCAACGTACCCTCTCTTAAAAGTGCCATTAACTGATATGAAGTGAATAAATCTGGGCATAAGTTCGATTTAGCAGCTCTTCTCCTTTTTTCATTAAACCATTGATTTCTTAAAAGTGTATTAATTCTGACAACGAAATGGAATCAGAAATTGGGGGACAGATTTAGTTTCGGAGATATAGACATCGGAAGCTGGGGATAAGTGTGGAGGCGGATAGTTTAATAAGTTAAAAATTTGATTCATCAAAGTTTGAAATCCGTGGTACAGTTTTCGAGATATAACGATTTTTCTAAATTTATGAACCACATTTTTTTTAAAAAAAGCTTTTACTTTTTGTAAAATTTGCGTTTATAACATACATTTTTATTAGTGCATTAGGAAGTGAAAATTATTGTAGTGTTGTAAAACGTGAAGAAATAATAAAATCTTTTCCATGAAGTATTGCAGTAGAAAAAAAATCATAAAAAAAATTTGTGAGAAGCTAAATATAACTGGAACTTTGGTCTTAGGTTAACTATACTTTCCTACAAGTTATATAAAAAATAATGAAAATAGGGATAAATATTTTTATACTGTAAAAGTTTACGGAGTAAAAGCGAAACAAATATATGTTAGTTTTTATAAAGTGGAGACAATGTACTTTCCGTCAATATGTTAGATGGGCGGATATTTTTTCATACGAAAGAGCGTCTTATCCATGACCTTTTCTGTTTGCCCATTAGAAACTTAAGTAACGGAATGTTAAGCTATTCTTAACAGGGGTAGGTTTAAACACTAAAAGTCTGAGAAAACGAACTAACCCAGGCATTATTTTTAGGCTTGTACGCTTTCTCCCTCCACTGGGCATTGGCTGAGCTTGTTAAGCAGCTCATCTTCCGGCGTTGGAGAAGAAAGTTATGAGCGAGTGTCAGAAAAATCGAGCCAAATAACAAATATTTTGTGAATGTAAGTTATGATTATTGTGTAAAAGTTTAGGGTTTCTTTTACATTATTTTATAATATATGGTTATTGACTCAGTTCAAAGTTTTGATGCTTTGTTGATGATAACTTTCAAGGCATTTTAAATGAAATTATCTTGTTCATAAAAAACGGTGATCCGGTCACTATTAACAGAGTGATGGGGTTAGTTTTAACAGTGTTAGACACTGTTAAATCTTACCCAAACATTGTTAAAACTAGCCCCAATCTCTTTTTCAAAACGCTTAGATATGTTCTCAAATAATGGAATAAAAAAATTTAATTGCGCTATTGTTTTAGATTTTGCTTATAATTTTCAATGGTATTGCAAAATGTGCGTCATGTTAAAACTCGATCAAAGTCCTACATACGGTCGGTATTAATTTTCAGTTGTAAGAAAATTCCGGTTTGAAGGCTTATCTCTTCTGTTTTTAAAAAGCATTCGGTCTTATATCTTTTATTCCAAGGGCGATAGAAAGTGAAGAAATACCCCAACACGGAGAAAACGCAAGCTCAAATTAAATTAAAGGCTGAGAAGAAATATTACTCTTTTACAGTAATAAACACGAAATCATTATGAAAAATTCTAATCTAGTTTGTAATTTATTTATTTTTACATTTTTTATTAAGTGGATATTAAAAAATTATTTTCTTCATTTTATTTATCACCTAAAACTTGGAAATTATGCAAAGAATTTATTAAATTTTAATATATTGCGACATTAGAAATTTTACCAAAGCGCTCTTCAATGTGAGCATATTTCATATTGTTATTTATGATTCCAGCTTTATAATTTATAAAAAGTAGCTATAGAGAAATTCTTTTATAGAAAATAATTTTTATTAACTCTTATGTTATAAAGTATGATTGAATTAATTCATGTCCATGCATATTAATATTTTAAATCAATATAAGTAATTTTTATTATATTAAATTTCATTTCTCTTTTATTTTTTATTTGTACTCTGTGAGAATGTGTTTCATTTCCATGGTACGAAATAGAAATGTAAGCGATTAGCTAAGCTGTATTCGACCTTTACTCAAAACTTTAGATTCAGAGAAGCAGTGTCTTTATATCAATGCCTTTGTTATTTCTCTGAAATATTTCTTGTGCAGTTATTTGTTGGAAGTTCTGTCCGTTATTACATTAAAAAGTAACGGTATAATGTTCAGCCTAGACTAACTACTTAATTAGTCTATGATGTTCAGCTTAGTCAGTTACTTGAGAAGTGTCACATCAGTGCAGTTAAGTGAAAAAGAAAGTCCATAAGTGAAAGACATTAAGAGTGCAGCAGTGTAATTAAGTGAATGGAATTTATGTCGCCTCATCGATGCATATTATATATTATTAAGATGTATAACATTGATAAAAATATTAAATAAATAGTGTTGGAAAATAATGTGTCTTTCATTCAATATACTTACATGTATGTATGTATGCATACATAATTTTTAGGAATAAATATTTTATTCGTATCATTTAATTTTTAATATATTATTAGTATATTTAATGAATGAAATCAAAAACAATATAAACTTAAACTTTATTATTTGCACTGATTCGTTATCTTCGTTAGACTCGATATCAAACTTAAATAACTCTGATTATTACCTATTCCAAATTAGAAACTCTCTTATTGAGTACTATTCAAAAATAAAATTAATTTGGATCCCAGGACATGTCTTAATAGAAGGTAATGAATTTGCAGACCAATCTGCAAAAAATGCCAATAATGCACCTCTTATTTACACTAATAATTACAATTCAAATGACATAACACACTACATCAAAAATATAAAAAAAAAAAACACATTGAACTATGGGAATCTACATCCGACTGGTACAGGCAAATCAACAATGAAAAATTATCCGGAAAAGATTTTCATATTTTAACAAACCCAAACTTACCCCGGAAAGACTTTATAAAATTTGAACGTCTACGTCTCGGACATACCAAAATTACCCACGAATACCTCATAAACAACAACTCCCGCACTTCCTGCCCACTTTGCAATTCAACAACTCCAATAAATTTAACTCACCTCCTATCACACTGTCCAAAATTCCATTACACTAGAAGACGCATATTTCAAAATACAAACCCTTTGTCTTTAATTTCTAATCCTAATTTAGATAATATATTCAAAATTATAAATTTTCTAAAAATTACTGATTCATATAAACATATCTAAAAAATTAAAATATTATAACATAACTATTAACTATAACCAAAATTAAATTGTAATAACAATCATTAATAGTATTCTAGATACATATATAATAAGTTAAGCTTAAGGCCTATGACGCCAAAGCTAAATATCATATTAGCTATAAATTTTAATTTATTGTTAATATTTATTAAATAAATAATAAATAAATAAATAACTCTACAGAGTCAAAGCTCTATTGTAGAGTATAATAACCCCACTTATGATTTAATTTAATATAAAATCAAAAAATTACATAGCTGATGTGATAAATTCTAAAAATCAAATTCAGTTATTTATTATTTCATCATAAAAATTTTGTAATGTACTTTTTAAAAATAATACATCTTTTCATGAAAAAACAGTACAGTTCTTTTAAAATACAATAAATTATTGCAGCAATTTACATTCTGATATTTTGCTTTGTTTGCATATTTTGTTTCAAAAAAGAATCTTCTTTCCAATAGTTGCTTATATTAAAAGATCGTTAGAACATTTTTGGTGTTCAAAGTTCATCCTGCTATTCAAGACAGGAGACTAAGAGCTTGCAAAACGCATGCATATGCTCCTAGGCAGAATATGGTAAGATGAAAGCATGCCCAGTGATTGGAAACTCAGCGTTCTCTGCCTAATCCACTAGAAAGGCGATCCCACAAGCTGCGCCAACTACCAAGGGATAAGCCTAAATAGTATCTCACATAAGGTTCTGTCAAGCATACTTTGTTCGTAAGAGGACAAGATGATTCCCTATAGCGCGACTTTATTTGTTGATGGAAAAAATAATCCCTGCTACAGATGTCGACATCTGCGGCACGATATTCTATAAAAATCTCATACTGCTCGCATATGCTGATGATGTTGACATTGTTGGCACCCATGGACGGGCAGTCAGCGCAACATTTTCTGAATTTGAAGAAGAATCGCGTCTAGTGGGTCTTGTGGTGAACGAGGGCAAGACAACAAACAAATAGTCGCGGTATCTTTGACAACACGATACCATTGACAAATATACATTTAATGTGGTTAAGGGTCTTGTTTATCTAGGATCCAGCACTAACGTTGGACTCAGAAAGCAATTGAAAAGTAGAGCCCTCTCTCGTAGGACAAAACAAACGCTTTACAAGTGGCCGATTGTCCTGTTGTATGGCGCTGAAGCATGAACGATGACGAACAAAGATGAGCATTCGAGAGAAAAATTCTTTGCAAGATCTATTGTTCAAACCGCGTGAACGACGCATACCGCATAAGATGCAACCACGAGCTATATGCCGACATGGATTTACTAAAGCGCATAATAATACAGCGGCTGCACTGGCTAGGTCATGTTGAGCGACCGAACAACAACGCTCTGGCTAAGAAGATGCTCAATTCGGAATGTAATGGTGGAACTAGTAGAATACGTCCTAATCTCCGTGTGAAGGACCAAGTTGACGAGAAACTCAACGCGCGATGTATTTCTGACTGGCAACAGCGTGCGTAGAGCAGAGGCAAATGGCGCATCATTTTGCAGGAGGCCAAGGCCGATCGTCGGTTTTGGCACCAGCTAAGTAAGTATGCAAGTATTATCAGACGATTACCGTAAAAAAAATTTAAATCCGAAGCACTTTAGTTTTGTTTATGTAGATTTGGCTATAATCTTCCACAGTGCAACGTTAATATTTTTACGTTAAAGAGTAGATTTATTGAATTATATCTTTAATATACAAATTAATTTAGGGCGAAAATATAAAAACCAATACAAGTTAATTCCTTGATGTGCGCTTCTAAACAAAACAGCAAATGACAAACACATAGAAATAAGCACAACATCCCAGCAGGCAATTGAACAAGGCCTTCCCCGGAGAAGGCCTGCTAGCACTAGTGCGATGGTAAGAGGAATACTCAAAACAAAATTTTCTTACAAATAAAAACATGTATGCTCATATTTTTTATTTTTGTTTTTATTAAGATTTTTGTTTTTATTTACAATCTTTCAATATAAACAATAAGTAAATTTTATGAGAAGTGAAATTTTAATTAGCAGAATAGTAACACTCCATTGAGTGTATACTCATGAAATGCTATTATGCCTTACCATAGCAGGCAAGCTATTATGTCTTCCCACAGCAGTACTGCTATAAGTCCTTCCCATAGCAGCAGTGCTATAAGTCATTCCCACAGCAGCAGTGCTATAAGGCCTCATAATAGAAGGCAAAAAAGAAGGACTCCATGCATTTTTTTATTTCATGTATTGCAATGTTTTATGATTCGACATTACTTTTTTGTCATTGGATTGTACTTATACGACATAAAAAGTTTATACATGGTTAGAAATAAGGAACGGTGTATATTTTGCTAGGCTGGTCTTCTGTTATGTTCATTGTTATGTTAAAAAGGTAGAGTTTTGTGTATTCAATGTGAAATTATAAATTAAGAAAACATCACAAAAACACTAAACATCAACGCAAGGAAGAGGTTGACGCAGATAAAAAAAAAACATTTAACTAAGATCCCACGACGCATTAAGATTTAATTTTTTCAAAGCACTTCTGTGACCCCTTCTGCGAAGGGCTCTTGATATAAGCGATGTAGGAAGACCTGCTTGAAGAGTATTTCTTACAGGCCTGCTAAAGAAGGCCTGTTTTATCGGGAAGTTTCATATGAAAAAGAAAGTCAGTTTGAAAGGAGGTGGCAAAGCCTTAATCTTACCAAGAAAGAACTGCTAGAAGGCCTGCTAGCTCCTGCCTTTGCCTACTGGGATAGTTATCCCGGTGTGAAAGTAATTTTTAAAAACACGATAAAAAAACGAAATGATTAAAAGGTGAGCTGCTTTTTGTGCCATTGTGAAAATCTCATGAGATGAAATGATAAAATCTCATAAAAAAATTGAATTTTACTAAAATATTTTAAAAAAGAAATTGTGAAACTAAGGAACAGAAAAAGATAGAAAAAATCATCACACAGCAAAAGTAAGCAACGCGCATTCGACCGCCCACAAACGCAGCAGCAACGACAACAAAATTAATAATACTACTAAGACAACAACAAGAATAATTTACAACATGCAACGGAGTGTGTAACAACTTAATTAAAACAACCACGAGATGACAATAAGGAGGTTACAACAATAAAAGCAACAACAATACATACAATCTTTATGAATAATACGTGCTGGAAGAAGTCTTTGGCTGCTCGGACTAGCCAGCTAAGTCTATTTTTCTTGTTTTCGTGAAACTTCGCTTCAAAGTATGAAATATGTTAACAGCACGAGGATGACCTCAGTATTTCTTGGAATTATTGCTTAATAGTAACTAATTCCAGATGGTCTTATTGGCGAAAAGTTTGTTGCTTAGCGGTAATACTGAAAAAATCAGTGGATTATATTGAAAAACATCAACTGATATTAAACATTTAATTTATTTAATTTTTATATCAATCTGTAAAATTAAATTCTGCAAAAATGCACTTACTGGGTTTATCCGGGCACCCACAGAAGTGTACAAGAGGAGAACATTTTTCGTGAAATGCAAAAAACTATAAATATATTCAAGAAAAATACTGAGATAAATCTGACTATGAATTGAGTGAGAACAATTGACACAATGTAACTGCGAACACAAAACAATCATTAATTTTTCAATCAACACGCAGTAGCAACATTGCACGGTGGTACATGATATATAACGATTACTAAATATTGCACATAAATAAAATAAAAAAGTATAATTAGTATAGGTAATGAAATAGCCAGAGTACACTGAGTAATAATTTACTTTCATTTATAAGAAGTAAATCGCGTTTGATATCCATCCGCTTCAAAGCTAAATAAAAAGTGAGAATCTTCATTGGCAGGTATGATAGAACGGGTTTAAAAGAAATCAAATTAGCGTTATCTTAGAGATTTTTATCGTTTTTTTTTCAACGATTTTTAACAGCTTTCGGCTTTGCAACATTATTCGTTTCAACTACTTCAGCAATTTTCAACCGTTTCAAAATTTTGCGAGTTCACACATTTTTGGACCCTTCAAATTTTTAACCCTACATTTTTTTATATCACGCCATGAGTGCTTGCATTACCCTATACTTAATTTTTTTTGTTGTGTTCCTCTCAAATGACGTATTTCTTTATATAAATGAATTTTGCAGACTTTCTGTGGTCAGATACAGGTTTTAATTTTCCGAAAACAGGATTGATTACAGGATACAATTTTGTTTCATTTTAAAGCAGAATAGATAGTAACTGCTGTGTTTGAATAAATATTTTGGTACTTAAATTTAATCGGAGTCTTCATCCATGTATTCCCGGTCTGATTCGGTTTCGATTCGTTCAGTTCAACTATGAGTTTCAACAAACTATTTGACTTTCGCTTTGATTTTCCGCAGCATGTCCGGTTATGTTTTTATCCAATTGTAAAAATCAACACACGACATGTTTTAATCTTAGCGGTCAGAAAAGGGTTTATTTGTGTATATTCAACGTAAAAAATCAGTATAAAATTTGTAACCTCATCAATTTTTTTTTAATATAAAAGTCGCGTCTTAAAGAACATGACATTAATTTTATTTTTGCACAATGTCCTAATGCAGGGCAATTCGCTAGTTTCACTTAATACAAAAAAAAAGTAAACGAAATGAATGAAATTTGCTACAAAACAAGGACCATTTTACAGACTCCTAGGCACGGTACTGATAAAATTAAATGTAAAAATTATTTCGTAATTCAAATAAAATCTTAAAAGCAGTACTACCTAATTGCTAAAAATCAGAACATTTGGGTACTGATTTCAAAATCTTGAAAAAGCAGTATGTTTAAAGAAAATTAGTAAAAATCAGAATGTCAGCTCAGAATGGCTTTCAAAGTATCTACTGCTCACTCAGATTTTTCGTCTGTCCACGTCCCGTTCATGGTAGCGAATACTCGTTTCACAGAGGCGGTCATGCCGGGTAGACAGAGAACATATTCCACTATTGTTGCCATTGCTTTGTAATCGCACTTCTCAGTTTCCAAATAAGTAAATATTTCAACGCATCGTTTCGAAAAAAACGAAAAATTCTCAAGACATCGAAAAAAGTTGATATGGTAATGCCTTATTTAACAACTTTTTTTGTAGAACAGTTTTGATCATGTTATCAACGTCAGGGTTGATGAACACAAACTAATAAGAACAAACTGAGCGAGTTAATGATCGTTTACTTTTAAGAGAAATACAAAGTTTAAAATCAATGGAAACAAAACACAGAAGTCATTTTTCTATAGGAGACCGAGTCTTTCCTGCACCTGCATATATATATATATCCGATTTTTATGTACGTCTAGTAGGTTATAGTGCTGTTTAATTTGAAAAAATGTAAAGAAAGTCAATTATTTCTTTCAAATGTTGTGATTTGTTCTGAAAACGTGTATTTGACAGGGAATCAGCTCATCAAAAAAATCTCCACCAAAAGATATATTAGACCTTGTATCGTAGTCTTTTTTTTGCAGAAGATTTTTTAGCAACATTTTTTAATATTAATTTTGCAATAAATTAATAAACATTTTGTGGCTTTTTGTTGGCCACGTTGTGATTGAATTTTTGGTCTCTTTACTTGGAACAAGTTTTTTTGGGTTTTGAGTAACAGAATATCAATCAAGTGAAGGGTTTTCTAATAAGAGTGATATATTTTTGTTATAACAGAATATTATTCGAATTGCCACGACCGTGACACGAAATTCTGACATTCTGAATATCTAAGCGATGTGAATGTTTCAGAAAGCAGTTGCAACAATCTTGACAATATACTCAATTAGCTATTTGTGTTGTGTTTAAATTAAAATATCCTGATGCCCTTCAACAAAACTTTTAATTAGAAGCCAAAAGAGAATTCGCATAAAAATCACAGCATTTAAATTAAATATTCAAATAGATATGAGAAAAGATATATAAAGGAAATGGGTCTACTTTTTTTTACGTGCAGATCAAATACAAGTTTTATTTACTTTATTCCACACCTCTATCATGAATATCCGAAGGCTAACGATTTTCTCTGATTTATTTTTATTCCTGAGAGCAAACTTTTGCAATCAAAAGTAATTGAGTAATGGAAATCTTTATAGCCACTAAGTGCTGCCAAAATATTTCCAATTACTTTCAATCAGCCAGTAATGCAACTGTGATTTTGCATACTCGACATTAGTTTATTCCCCAGGTGACCAAATTTATAAGCAAAAATGAAGTACAAAGAATAAATTCAAATAATTACATGAAATCTGTGCAGAAAAATTATAAAATTTTATCTAAATTACAAAAAAAGTCAACTAAAATAAGGAATAGCATAGCTTCATAGTTTGCCATTTATTCCTTTTCACGAAGCCTTTTGCGATACTCGAAATTGACTCCATTTACTGGACCAATATCTGTAATAATGACTGTCCCAGAAAAAACTTGCGCTTTTTATATTTTGTATTATACTCTACCTGGTAATCTTATAGGTCTAAAAAGACACAATATTTGTTCTATATAAAGTGACGTTTAATATGATGTATACCAGGGGTTGCCAACTTGTATGTGCCTAAGATCGACTTTTTATCTCAAAAATGTGTCGCGATCTACATAGTAAAACCAACTTGATAATTTTTATTAATCGTGCTCAAGTTTTGCACTATAAAAAATGCTCAGTCTGCTGTTTTAAAATTTTAAAATACTTCAGTAATTATGCTTTTTTTTAATTTTTAAAATAAATAAAAAAATTTTTTTTAATAAATAAAAAAATAAAATTAAACTATGAACGATCAAATATCGCTTCGCGATCGACCGGTCGATCGCGATCTACTTGTTGGCCATACCTGATGTATACCACTTGAGGATAGCACTTTTAACGACAAAGATGTCTAGCAAGCAACAAAAAGTCCGCGAACTGATTTTGTCCACGTACCTGCAAAATCCAGAATTAAAATATTCGGCTATAGCAAAAATAGTTGGTGCATCAGAAAGAAGTGTCTTTACGGATATTTTTAAATATACGAAGTGTCTACCTGTTTTCTGAAAAAAAAGGTCAGGCAAAAAACCAGAATTTTCTTATACAAAGGTAGCGGCGAAGGTGAAGGGCCTTTTTAAGCAGAAGCCCAACACCTCAGTGCGAGATATGCCGGCTAAAGCAGGTACATACATCAAAATCTACTGTGCAAAAGATAAATGAGAAAAGTAAGCTAAAGACATACAAAGTTCAAAAAGTACCAGACCGTTCTGATGAAAAGCAGTTAATGGCTCCGATGCGAGCCCGAAAATTGTATGAAAGGTGACTAAATTTGATTGCTGTGTTATGGACGACGAAACTTACGTCAAAGCAGATTTTAAGCAGCTACCTGTGCACGAATATTATACATCACTGAAAAAGGGGCATATGTCTAGTTAATTCAAGGAAAAAAAAATTCGAAATTTTCGAAGCAATATGTGGTTTGGGAGGCCATATGCACCTGTGATCTCAGAAGCAGATTTTTTTTTACGCAAGGCACAATCAAATCAGTTTATATAAACGAGTGCCTCGAAAAACGTCTTTTACCATTTATTCGTGCAACCTCTCATTACTCTAAAGCTACGATGGAATGGTATGCAAGTAAAAAGATCAATTTCGTAACAAAAATAGCTAATCCGCCCAACTGCACAGAGCTTCGCCCAACTGAAAGGCTCTAATGAAATAAGATTTTCGAAGAAGTGGTAAGACTGCAAAAAATCCACAAGACTTCAGACTTAAGTGGAAAAAATTGTACCATACTGTCGATGAAACTACTGGACAAAATTTTTATAAAAAAAAAAATTGTTACTTAGTTTTTAGTTATTTATATTCTGAACACTAGCCATTATTAATATAAATCGAAAAAAGAACAAATACTGGGTATTTTTTTATAACTAAAAAACAAAGCGCAAGTTTTTTCCGGGACAGTCCTTAGCTCTTTATTTGTGTTATTAGATCTTGTAAATATGTTAAAAAAATCTTTTAATCAAATAAAATTGCAAAAAATTACTAACATTGCTTTTCCTCATTGAGTTCCTTGCTACAAATGATAGCTCATTTTAAAGAGAATTTTTTTTCATTTCCCAAAAATCGTCCACGTTTGCAAAACAGGGAATTGGAGAAAAAGGAAGGAACATTTATTTATAATAAGGGTGAATCTTACACTGCGTCTGACATGCTTTTAAATTGAACATTTTACTATCGAACTTTACAGTCATTAGCAAACACTTATAGATATATTCAAAATACCCAATGTTCAAATAACGCTTAAAAACGCTCGATGGACTCAGTACGTGGCGAGTGGCTTGATGGTCGTTTCGAGTGCACTCATGCAGACTTCGAGTACCTACATACATAGCTACATAAAGCAAGTTTTTGTTAAATTTGGACTTGGATTTAAACCGCGACCGTTCAATTGATTTAAAGAATCAAAATAAAACCTAATTAAAATTATAAATAGTAAAATAATATGCTGGGCCTTTGTAATAACTTGATGTAAATTATCTAATGATTGACTTTTTTTTTGTTTTGGTTCTGTTTAGCAAAAATATTTTTTTTGGGAAAGAAAATTGTAGTAGGTAGAGAGCGGCAAATTACCAGTTTGCCCCGGACAAAAAAAAAGTCCATTGTACGCCGCTTTTTATTTGTACTACTGATTAAAATTATTTACTCAACTTGACAATAAAATACTTCCGTACATTTTTTTCTTGTTGTATATTTCTCAGCTTGTTCGCTTATCTCATGCTGTGCTTTGTATTAAGTACCATTTTTCTCTTGATTTCTCATGAATTCAGTAAAATGTAAGTATTTAAGTCACATCGACAATGAACCAGTTTCAAAGGAACACTCTCCACTCTGAACAAAAGTTGTCTGGG
Source organism: Meiosimyza decipiens (assembly GCA_963680825.1). NCBI lineage: Eukaryota > Metazoa > Arthropoda > Insecta > Diptera > Lauxaniidae > Meiosimyza > Meiosimyza decipiens. Next base: position 81,966,557 of record OY804258.1, on the reverse strand, counting down.
AATAGTTGACAAAAAAAAATATTGGTAAAGAATGAAAAGAAGAAGCACAGGAGATAAAAATACAATAACAATAAATACCATGCACACCGACATACTACATACAAACAGTCAGATAGACGGACGGAGCGGCAGATACACAGTGCTAACCATCCCACGCACAATGACGATCGTTTAGATTCACTCTACACAACTGCTATTTTATAAACTATTTCTTTCTTTCTTTTTTCTGTTAATCCAAGCCAGGTTAATACTTTGGCTCTCTTCATGTCTGTCCGTTTGTTCACTCGTCTGTCTGACAGTCAGAAATAAGCATGGAATGTTGTTCCACTGCGCTTTCTGGTGCAACATTCAGGCAAAAAATGCACAACACCTACTTTTAAATCACGAGTGGGAGCAGCCCTACGGTTGGGCCAACACTTTGTGTTCAGAAGGTAGAAAGAAAGAGGAGTAAAATCAAGAGTTGTGTGTAGTAATACACAAGCATTATAATTTACTGAAAAAAATATTTCAATGCTCAAACGATTTTCATTTCTTTGAAATTTAGAAAACAAATTGTGGAGTCACTACGTTCAATCCGATAACGTATTATAGAGCTCTGCTGGATGCCCGGTGGTAAAGATATTTCCGGAAATGAGAAATCGGACGAATGTGCCAGAATAAGATCAGAACAACCGGATAATCAACAAGTTGTAGACCTTAAGATACGGCTGGCGGAAGTACACTATCGGATAGAGGGCATAATCAAGAAACCAACGAACAGAAGGTGGAAACTTACCAACGGATGCAGAACGTCTCGAAACATCGCTGACTCTGGGAAGTATGCAAACTCTCTTAAGATTCAGAAGAGGAGAGCTAAGGACTGTTGTAGAAGTACTGACGGGGCACTGTGTAATTGGCCCTATGGCCGCCAAATATATATACATATGTAGGGTATCACAATGGGCAAACTGCCTCCGAGTACATCTTGCTATATGCAAGCAACCATTTTAACCTAGCCCAAAAACAAAATTAAATTTGACCAGACTCGCCATACCAAATACGATGATAAATTTATTTTAGTTTTTATATAAAACCACATAGTTTTATGCTTTCGTCTGATATAAACTAGTAGGCGAACAATAGCTTTTAACAATTTAAACGTATACTTTAAATATAATGTAGAAGGTCGAACTAGCGTGTTTTGTCTTGTGCAAAATTCTCTAATTTACAACTCTAGTTCATATTGGATTTCTGCCACTTTTCTACATCAGTTTGGATTTAAAAAAATTAAATTTCAACAAATCTGCATTTTTCCAGAAAGAAATTAAAAAATCGTCTCGTAGGTAACTGTGGAAAGCTTAATTTTAAGTTATGGGAAACTTAATAAAAGCTCTCTAAAAATCGCGTTTTTGACGAGCCACCGACCCCACACTTTGTGAAAAATATCAAGCTGGATCCTGGGCTGAAATGTTCATCCAGTAAGCATATTTTAGATTTGGCTGCGTCACGAAAAATCAATAAGCTTTTAAAGCATGTCGTATGAATATAATCCAAAAAGAAAATTTAAATTCTTTACAAGCTAAGAAAACTCTACGCTCAAAGCCAAAATGCAAGCCATTTGAGGCAAATCGAAATTAAGTCAGAATCAACTTCTTTTGAGGAATGTAAATGCGAATGAACTTAGGACGTTTTAAAGAATAATGTTAGATTATTTCTTATATGCATTAAATTCCTTTTCACACATATTTTACTTTTAAAAGGATTGCTTTATTTTTGTTTAAAAAAAACACTACTCCCGATCTTGTTTAAATTGGGTAAAAGTTTTATCCTCATATCCCGTTGATTTGCCGCTGAATTCATACCCACACAAAACAATGTTATTATCTGAAGGTAACTGGTTGGCAGCAAACTAACTTCAAACCTTTTGAAATCAGAAGATTTCTAAATTTGGTAAGACCGAAATGAGTAAATTTCAAATCTAAATAGTCTTATAAGTTGCCTTTATATGTATGTATGTTCTGAATATTTTAATAACATTGGGCCGAATTTGCATTTTTGGAGACGTATTATTTAAAAAAATAGGGTTTCCATCTGAATTCAAATAGTTCATGCACACCAGGGCCGTATCTAGGGGGGATGCTAGGGGATAGAACCCCCCCCCCCCGAAAAATTTTGACGAACACTATATAGAAAGGATTTTGCAAAGAATATACACTACGTAGAAAACATCTCAAATCCACAATCGCCCCTGAAATAAAATCCTGGATACGTCCTTGATGCGCACACCAGCGACTCCCAATTTATTGTTAGGTTGCTTGCTAATTTGTTTAAAGAAGCATTTTCTACTGAATTATTTAGCCTGATCACTTTGAATTTATGGATAACGACCCTTTTGTTTCAGTTAATGCGATATCTTTCTCTCCTGAACTCATATCTCCACTGCTGATGGTGACTACACCTCCGAACCTGATGATATTCTGGCAACAGATTTAGTTAACTGTGGCTCTGTGCTGAGTCAGCCACTCAGTTTTTTTTTTAATAATTCTTTTAGAGATAGCTATTTTCCTAAATTTTTAGCCTTATTTTCAAAAAAGGGTGTAAAAATTACACATCAATCTACAGGCCCGTGGCTTAGTTATCATCAATGCCAAAACTTTTTCAACGTATTGCTTAGGATCAAATTCAGTTGTGCTGTGTGGTAAGGTCATAGTCAAACCTGAAGTGCTCTGCTACACATTTACAAGTCTGCACCAACAATTGCATTCACCGAATTCTAAAAACTTGATGGCCTAGGACCATCTCGAATGTCGATTTGCTCGCTAGATGCTGCCAAGAATTGTGAAAATGTTGGCGAGAATCGAAGGCACTCGCTACTGATCGTGCATATTGGAAAAATTTTGTGTAGGGTCTACACTCTAAGAACAAATTACTACTATAATAGTAGGCATCCGGTTACCTATAATGATGCTAATAAAATCGCATGAGCTGTGGGAAAAAATTTTTACACTATAAAAAGCGTAAGATAAATTACAGATATATATATAATGTAAAAATCACACATAAAAATGTTTTTTTTTTCGCCAAATAATTAGTAATTTCCAGCGCAGTGTGTTTTATTATTCTATCAAAATAGTGATTCAAACCAGCAAAAAATAGTTTGGAAATAAAATTTATATTTTTATTTTGCACACATTTTTCTTTATTTCTTTATGAATTTAGTTAAAAAATTTCAGCATTTCAAAAAAATTATTAGGATGTACTATATAAATGTATATAGTAAATAATATTACGTATTACAGAAAAATTACATAGTAAGAAACATTAATTTATTTTAATTTTAATTTTAATGCAACTTAATTCTTTTAATAAAAAAAATGAATATGAAATTAACAAAAACAAATAGCAAAATTCTTGTTATATAGTATATATATATTATGAAAACAGTGACTCACAGCTAATTTGACCCACATCATTTACAGAATAATATTGTTACATAAGTCTGTATTCTTAAAAAAAAAAAAATTAGAATGTTGTTTTTTTGATTGACTTTTTTTATACACATATTATAAAAAAACGGAGAATTTTTTATTCATAACACAGCTATACTAAAAAATTCAAAAATTGATGTATATTACGTCTCACAGCTTAAATGAACCACCGTTGTTTACCGTTATCGGTGAGCTGATTCTTCGAATTTCGATGCGAAAACAATTTGGAAATCGTTTAGCTTGCTCAAGCCTACTTCTTTCAATTTGATTTCAGTTTTTTGTTGACTGCTGTGTATGCAAAAAAAGTAAAAATTTTATAATGGGACCTCGTACATCTGTTGAAATCCGGGAATTAGTTTTAAAACATTTTAAAGATGGCAAATCGCAGCGAAACAATGCAGAAAGGGTTAATTTAAGTAGATCTACTGTGAAAAATATTATTAACAGATTTATTCATGAAAATCGGGTACAAAATAAGGGCAGAAAAGCTCCTAACAAAATCTTTAATAATACTGATGAACGATGGATAGTGAGAAAAGTTAAAGAAAATCCTACTTTGAGTGCCCCGTTATTAACAAAGGAGATAGAAGACAGTTTAAAAAAGAAATGTTGTCCAGAAACAGTAAGAAGAATTCTTAGAGATTCCGGTTTTCATGGACGTACAGCCCGCAATAAACCTTTCATTAGCCTAAAAAATAAACGCTGCAGAATTCAGTTTGCAAAGGAACACTTAGTCAAGGATGAAGAGTTCTGGAGAACAGTAATTTTTGCTGATGAAAGTAAATTTAACCTCTATGGGTCAGATGGTAAGAAATTTATTTGGAGAGAAACCAAAAAATTTACGAGGAACAGTAAAGCATGGCGATGGGCATGTGATGGTATGGGGTTGTATGGCATCTTCTGGGATTGGTAATCTCGTTTTTGTTGAAGGAAATTTGGACAAGAATATGTGTTTGAAAATTCTACAAGACAATTTGATTCAAAGTGCCAAAAATTTAAATATAGAAAGCAATTTTCGATTTCACCAAGACAATGACCCAAAACACAAGTCCATCAATAGTGCAAACATGGCTCATTTGGAAATGTCCCCATATCATCGCAACACCTGCACAGTCTCCAGATTTGAATGTTATAGAAAACTTGTGGTCTGTACTAGAACGAGGAATTCGAAATCACCACATAAGAAATACAAATGACCTCAAAAGTGCACTCATGATCGAATGGAATAAAATTTCACCTGAATATACTAAAAAATTAGTGGATTCAATGCAAAAGCGCCTTAAAGCCGTGTTGGATCAAAAACGTTATCCTACAAAATATTAGCGATTAATTTTTTAACAAATTTTATGTGAATTTATCACTTATTTTACGATTTGTTTTTGATGGGTCATTTAAGCTGTGACATGAATTTTGTTTATTTTTTTATTTTTTTCATGTAACTTTGTAAAAATTGAATACTTTTATTTTTAAATTGTGTATAATAAATAAAAAGATTTCAATCAAAAAAACTACATTCAAATTTTTTTGTTTTGTATTAGAATAAGGGTTTGTATAACAAAATAATTTTATATATGATGTGGGTCAAATAAGCTGTGAGCCATTGTATATGTATCATACAAACTAGCCTGAGTTTCTTGATGACTTGTTGAAGGAGTAAAAGTGATGTTCTTCAACTTTTTCAAACTTTTGATTTATTTTAAACTACTGATATTTTTGTTCAAAACATAATGTCTATAAGTTTTTCAATTGCCTAAATGCACCTATTAGCTCCGGATAGTGCCAGATAAAATTATGTTTTGGTCGTTGAGCTACGGCAAGAAAACATTGTTTTCAACATTCCAAGTAAGCATTTATGCAGTGCGACAATAAAGTGGTTTCAGCTTTTGATATGACTAGAGCGAAAATGAAGCGACGAATATTAATCATCGCACTAAAAAACATAAAACATAAAAAAATCATTTATTAAAATTAAACTTAATACATTACAGTACCTTTTATTTAAATCAAACCAACTGAACTGATCACGCAGGCTAACAACTATATAGCTGATCGTGTTGTGAAAAGTCTTTGCTAACACATAATTTCTACACTAGGGTGGGTCAAATAAATCAAATGTTTTTTTTTTTAATCCGACACACGGAAACTAGTTCCTAGGTACCTCTATGAAGTACTTACCAAATCTGAGCTTTTAATATTTTTTTACATTTTTAATTTTGTCTCATATAAAGATATTGGTCATATCTTATCACCAATAGATTGTTAAACCAGTTGCATTGTCAATATTTATAGGAAATTAAACGCTCTACAAAAATGATCTCAAACACTTTTTTCATTAATCTTTCTATTTGAAAAATATTCAAGGTCAAAGATTGAAGTATTTAAGGAAAATTATTTTTATGTTTTGAATCTTGTAACTTACTAAAAATTAATTATTGTCAAATGAGCTTCAATTATTTCTATAGGAAATTGAACGCTCTACAAAAAAGGACTCAAGTGGTTAATCCATTAATCTAACCATTTAGAAGATATTTGCAGTAGAATCCCAATGCCTATTGATTTTAATAATTATTGAAAAACTATTAAAATCAATAGGCATTGGGATATGTATATTAACTACTATTGTAATAGTAATTTTACTAATTTAAAGTTCGTATTGTATAGTGTATGTTCCGTGAGGAAATACAGGACGCAAGTATGGAAGAAAGTAAGAGCTGCCAATACACCCAGAAGAATGTTCTGTTTGGTGCGGTTTTTGGGCCGGCGCCATCATTGGACGGTACTTTTTCAATAATAATGAAAATCGCAACGTTACAGTCAATGGAGCAATCGATGATTACCGACTTTACTTTGCCCAAAATGGAATAATTTGACTTGATTGATATCTGCTTTCAACCATTCGGTGCCAACACACCGCACGCGATATCAGGGACCTATCGAATTAATCTCACGTTTTTGAGCAGTCCATTGGTCGCTAAGATCATGCGATTTGATCCCACTAGACTACTTTTTGTGGAGCTGCGTTAAGTCTCTCGTGTACAGGGACGAGCCAGCTACAATTGCAGCCCTGGAATTACAGCTGCCATTGCTGAGATACCGGACGAAATGTTGCAAAAAGTATGCCAAAATTGAACCTTACGGATGAACCACCTCAGGCATAGCTGCGAGCAATATTTTCGTGAAATAATCTTTAAAAAGTAAATTGAAAGAATAAATACATCGCTTTAATTGAATAAGTACTTCATTCACAATTGCAAATTTTTCCTTTTTTTTAATTTTCAAAAACCAAATTTATTGTAGCAGTGTTATTTATTTCAAAAAAATTTTATCTAATTACATAGTAAAGTAAAAGTGGCCAATTATCTTTTCTTTTTTTTTTAAATTGCAACCAAACTAAAACTGAACGCCAAATTTTCCCAACTCATTAATTTTCATTTACACGACATTTTTTCATCCGCAAACGTTAACAACATAACAAAAATAATTACAACAAATTAACAACAACAAATAGTTCCACACCTACACAAAAATAAATCAACAAAAATAAAAAACAGCAGACGCGCCAGACAACACATGTCAGTCAAAAACAACAAAAAATAAATCGAATAAAACAAAAACATTTCTGTTGACAAAACTTTAAAGCTTAACAAAACATGACATGAAAAGTTTACACCTCGGCTTACGCACGCATGCGCACAGCTTAGTGAATGGCGTTGGCCACACCTCCCCCACAGCAAAAACAACAGCGAAGGTAGAACATGGGACGTCTACAGCAGCATTGCCACCAAATTGAGTCAAGCGCATTTTTATGACTGACAGACGTCAAAAAAGCAGAAGTTGTAGAAACATTTGGACTTAAATGGATATCGTAAATTATTGACTTAGAGCAGCGTGGCCTTATATGGTTGGAAGCAACAAAAAAAAAAAACTAAAAAATTCACCAGGCCAGTAACAATAAATTACAACAACAAATAAATGATGTATCGCTAACAAAAAATTTAGACAACGCTTGCACAAAGCCCATTGAATTAACTAACGAGGCGAATTTACTTTCTACTTTATTTCCAATATCGAATTTGGTGAACTTTATCGATTTTTAATTAATTGACATTTAATTGTTTGGCGATGCGTAGCAACCATTTTACAATGCGAATTGTTGTCTTGCTTGTTAAAATTTGTAATGCTGATTTGGTTGCCTGTTCCAACATTGTGGGCAAAAGTTGTGTAGGTTGCAAAGTGGAATGTAGGAAATTTGTTGCTTCGATTTCAGTTAATCTTAATAAAAATCGCAAACTTAAAGTTTACTAAAACTTTATTACGATAATTTCATGCAAATAACGCCAAGAGAACACGAAGATTGTAAAATTTTTCTAAGGGTTAATTAAGGCAAAGTTTCAGAAAGCCTATGGGTCATTCCATCTATAATGGGCCTATCATTACCCTGATCTTTTTTAAATAGGCTGAAACTTTTTTCAGTGATCGGGCTATCATGTAGAAGATTTAAAAAAATTCAATAAAATTTTTTTGACCAATATTATTGCTTAAAAAAAAGTTTCAAATTGTGTTCAAAAAAGTTCGTAAGTAAAACAAAAAAATTCATTGATGAATATAAATAAACCAACAAAATTCAAATTAGATTTTGTATTATATTTATGTAGTTGTGTACTAGTAGATAAAAAAAAAACTGCAGATCTGAATAAATGAAGGCCTCAACGGTTTCTATGTGGTAAAAGATAAAAAAATTGACTTTCGAAGAAAACATCATTTCCAAATACTCCATCATCGATTTCAGCCTTTTTAGGCGCAAAATTTTCAGTACCATCTCTGAAAATTTTATACATGTTTTTTCACCCTATTTGATTTTACATATTTATTCGATAATGTCTTCTTTAATTCCGATACAATAACATATCACGGTTTTAAAATTCGAAAAGGTTACGGCTATTTTTATGACTCCAGCGGTTCATTGCTATGAATTTTAAGCGTAAATGGCAAACAACAACACTTTTTATATACGGCCCACACACCCACTCTAACGCATTGTGAACTAGGTTAGGTTAGGTAGGAGTGGCAGTCAGTTACGAAAAACTGACTCACTTAGACCAAATGTGATCCATTGTGATACCACAGGGTGTTTTACTATACCCTCTCGTTGAACCAACCAGAATTCGTTATGAAACTGAATAGCTGACCTATACTGACATGTCTAAGGTCATCCAGGTCATCAAATAAAAACGACCCAAGTGCTTTGTGGCGTTTTCTAGCAAGTGCGGGACAGGAGCAAAGAAGATGTTTAATATTTTTTTAATTGTGAACTAAGTAATAGTCAAATTTTATTTTTACAGAAGTTTATTGAAAAGTCCTTTCAGGTTTGTGTAACACCCAAGTTTTCCGCTCCGGGTGTCACTTTTTCTAGCGACGCCACTGCCATAAAAAAAGTTCTTATAAATTTTTATATTTAAATTTTTTTTTAAATTTTAAAATATGAGAGGGTTCGACTAAGTTTGCAAGATGTCACCCACCTCAGGGACGCCACTGGAACTTTACGTGTTAAGTGGGAGGAATCTCAAAAAGATGTTAAAAAGATTTTTCTTATTTCGCTCTTCCATTAATACTTTATCTTTCGATAAAGTTTTTGCTTCAGAAATTCATCAGAGAAAAAAGGTTTGTTTTTGTTTTGACAAAATGGATTTCATAGAGTCACAGTACGCACCGTAACGCTCGATAATGCGATTTGCATTGGCGGCAGTGGCATGCCGTGCACATTAAGCGTCTGAGACATAGAGGTAATTTGCCGCGCCCAATCGAACAAAAATATATTATTTTTTGGAAAACGGAAAAATTGTATTTCAAAAAAAGAAAATGGTACTCACTTTTAACATCTAGAAAGTCCTGACAAAAACACATATATTTCACATTAAATTACAACATCACTTCACATTCAAATTAACTATCGATAATTAGAAAATAAAAAAAGTCAACAAAATTTACAAAATGGAGGGCGGGGGGGGGGGGTTTAACTCGGATATTTGATGTCAGTCTATGAAGTTCGAAAAAAAAGTATTTTTGATTACGAAACATACAAAAAATACAAATATTGTTTTATAAATATAATATGTAAACATATATGCCTATGTGTGTTTAGTATATGCATATGTCTTATATCATTTTAAAGTCCATGATACAAAAATATATAAAAAATTTTTTTCACTAGTCCTTAGGCTCAAAAGTTTTTTTAAAATATTTTTTCTGGTACCAAAACATATATACAACATTTTTATTTTAATTTTCCTTATGGGCCTTGTATTAAAAGATCTTTAAGTCCCACTAAAAAATTTTTGACTAGTTTGCAGATCAACAAAAAAAATTTATTTTTTTTTCAATTTTCTTTTCGATGCATAATGGTATACATATATCACAAAAATTAAAGTTTTTTGGCCAAATTACCAATTTTATCTTGTTTAGCGACTCCATATAAATACGTGAAAGACGTTAGTCCTCTGACTAGTACTCTGAAAGTTCACTTACATTTGTTTTGATTGTACCAGCATCAAGAGAACACTTCAGATGAAAGTGGCTACCTCTAATTCATAATAAATTGGCTAAAATTTTACAGAAGCTTACTTTACGGGCTATAGAGCCGTTCCTGACTGGGAGACCTTAACATTTCAAACATTAAATTTTTTCTTATCGGCTTAATATACATAAATACATAAGTTCTAAGTAGATAATTGTTGCCATTATGTAAGAGCCTAATTCTGCGATTTACTGTAAAAACCTCGTCCAAAACTCTTCGTACATTAATTTTGACATCGCATTATACATATATTAATTGAGCCGAATCCGTTCAGCTCATCTTCAGTCTTCGTTGGTCTAAGGTAGGCTTTTAGACGGCACCGCATGGAAAAGTTATCACAGCATTTGTTCACAAACAGATAAAAGCTTGTAAAACTTTACCAACAAGGGCACAACAGGTTTCAGGTGGGATTTAGTTGGGAAAAATTTTGGAGCAATATAACCTTAGCTACTCTTCGAATTTCTTATGCTTATTCCAAAATTAGGTTTTCTTACTGAAAAAACAGGATATTTAAATGGCAATTTTCGCTTGGATCTGTATTGTGAAAAATCGGAAGTTGCGTATGAATTTTCCAAAAATTACTACGAGTTTAAGCTGCGAACCTTTTAACTGATCTCAGCAAAATGGGTACAACTTGAAAGGTATATACGTACATAAGTAAACTTTCAAGTGCATAATTTATTACACCTTTTGTACGTATTTATTATTTTCATAAAATTTTTAATTTTTCTTTTCATAAAAAGTGCATTTTTGTTTTTTTTTTGTATGAGTCGCAAGTCTTTTTGCTTTTCATGTAAGTGAGAACATATTGTCAATAAAAGTCTATGTAAAAAAATTTCCAATGGGGGGTTAGAACCCCCAAAATCTCCAATGCGCACGGGCCTGCATTGGAGTGCGGGCAGTGTTGCCGCATGTTCTTTTTTTTATATTAACTAACACAATTTTGGATGGAGTGCGTGAAGGAGTCATTTACTGAAATTAATGTAACATGGTAGTGACATGAGTCTTAAGTTAATGAATTTATAAATTGTTCTTTCGAATCATTTTAAATATTGATAATTTTCCTAGCACAACAAAAAATTTTATATTTTCAAGAGTTGTTTAATACCAAATTATTAAGGCATTACCGCACACAATTGAAAACCAAAAATATATTAAAATATTCAAGAGCTCGATTCCTTAAATATTTGGTATTTTAGGAAAAATTAAATCAAAAATTCTTACAAATTTCTAAGGTTGTGCTCCATTGTTGTTATTTTTCAGGCACTTCTTTCATTATTACAAGATCACGTTTCTCCTTTTGTTCACAGGAAATATCGTTCATAATCGTTATGAATAAGAATAACAACAACATTAACGCTAAAAACTTAAAAGAGAAAATTACAGCAGCACAAAATATACAAATAAAAAATAAAAAATTCAACTGCACAGACTTAAGCCAACCAAATGATTGAAAACAAAACTGAGCTCTATATGTTCACTAGGGATTTCAATCCAGCTTTGCCTTCTAATAGGTCTCGGGAAAACAAAACATTGTGTGTTCGCCGCGCCGGATTTAAATTTTTGCTGCCCTAGATTTTTAAAAATATGATGCCCTAGTTTTTCATTTTATATTGATTTTTTATTTGAAGTAAAATTAATTGCAAAATGTTCCTTTACTTTTTAATGTGGAAAATAATTCAAATATCGACAACATACAAATTTACGGATTACGTATTAAGTTTGAACTATGCTTCACCAAATCAAATCTGAATGCATTTAGCGCATTCATAATAGTGCGGGTTTCATTTTTATTTTAGTTGACTGGTGACATGGTATTTTTTTTTCCATAACTAAACACATAATTTTATATCAGAATTTCAATATCTAGATCACCCTCCGTGGTGATACCCTAGAACTGTACCTAGTGAGCCTTATTATAAATCCATCACTGTTTGTTCCTTAATGTTTTCCTTACAGTTGAAAGTTCCAATCTACATATCCATATCCCCAAATCACAATTAACCAATTAATATAAAATACATAACTGTTTTGCTATAATTTATACTAATCATCTAAAATTGGTTATATGGAACTGGCTTGTAACGCTTTATCACTAAATGTATTGAAACGATTATAATAATTTGTTTTTTAAAACAATATATTTGTGCTAAAGAGGGTTATTGCATACTTATTTTTGATTATTTCTTAAAATTAAATACCCTTTTTCTTAAGATTAAGTTTTTGCAAAAACCTCACACAAAAATTAACGTTGGATTTTTTGAAGCTTATGCTTCTTCTAGAATTCTGAGTTGTTATTGCTGTCTTTCTTTTTCTAATTTTTACCGTTTGTATATGGCTTCGAAATTCATGGAAACAACTCTCTTTCAACTATTTATTTGATTTGATACTTTTGAAGAGATAATATAGAATAAGATATTAAATTATTAATTCTCAAGATTAAAAAGCTTGCCCTCTTACAAAAATTGTTTGGGTTGTTTAACGCAGCGAAGAATTCGCAAGATTGAGTAATATCCCTCTAGGGAAAACTGGAAGACTTCCATACGGAAGTGATGGGGAAACATTCCTCATCGTATCTTTTGGAAGCTTATGGGCAGATTTGAATTGATGTTGTTTCGAAGTCGCTTTCTATCTCCAGAATGCATATGGAATGACAACAGAAAATATAAAATTTAGTGTATTTTCTCGCCGCTTTTTAAGAATGCATGTGGAAGTGACATACACTTTACTCGTTGAATTTTTATAAAATTTAATTGGTTTTCGAGTTTTCAAAAGTTTTCAACTTTGATGTTTTGTGAAACAGACTTTAGAAAGTCAAATATTTATTGCAGAACGTAAGCAACTCATAAAACTTCTTGATTCGCCACTGTACAAAAACTGCAATTGGTATCAGTTTTATTTTAATGATAAAGGACCAAATAGCTATTGTTATATAAAACCATTAATACCTATATCGATAAAAGGCTTTGTAATAGAACACCGATTTCAAGAAGAATGCTAATATTATATTAACAATAAACCACATACATATGTACATAAGTGTGTTTTTTTTTTAAAGTATTGTAGATGGATTCTATTTTTTTTTTGTCTACATTTTATTTCGAGGCTTAAAACTAATTGTCCAAAAATTTCAGCTTCTTAGCTCAAACCTGCAAATGGCGTGGAAGGAGTTTCTGTCCGACTTCGTTGAAGTTTGAGAAAAAATCGGACTTACTAAAACGTAGAAAAAATCTACCTTAGGTGAAAAGAAGTAGCGCTTTAGGTATTTTTTTGTATGGGATCGGCCACCTCCTATTGTCAAATCACACCCACATTTTTCGTGTGTCTGAAAATGCGTAAGAATGCATCCAAAAGTGTTTTTTTTAATATGCTGTCCCCTAGGTCTATATTATAGAATCGGGTTTGTAGAAAATTATTCCAAAATTTGAGTTTCTTAGATAAAATCTGGAAATCAGTTTCCAAAGGCAGTTTTTATTGCCTTTCATATGAAACAAACTGTTTGCGTATTTTGTTGGCATTTTCAGCCTCACGAAAAATGTGGGCGTGGTTCGACAACAGGGGGTGACCTCTCTTATACAAAAAAATACCTAATACACTACATCTTGGCACCTTAGGTAGATTTTATGTACGTTTTAGTAAGTCCGTTTTTTCGTTAAATTTCAACGAAATCGGACAGAATCTCTGTTTGGACAAAGAAGTTCAAATTATGGGACAAAAAAATAGAATAAATATAAAAACTTTGCAAATAAAACACACTAATGTACATACCACATATGTAGTATATAATTGACAGTAAAATAAAAAACCGGAAAAAAATCACTGACCAAAAAGTCCAAACCTAAATAGCTATTGCCGCAGTTTGCATGAAGGGAAGTTAAAAATAACGAAGGTAACAGGCCCAATGACTAAACATTAGAAGATTGGTCTGGCATGGCTTTCAAAATACAGATGATGCGCTATTGTTACTACGCCGATGACGAAGCTGATGATGTTTGAAAATCATAAAAATAAACACACAAAAAAGAATTCCATAGGGTCTGAATAAAATGAAGTTCCGATAAATCAAAGATTAAAGTAAAACCATTATTCTTTAGGCCATATTCCACTGTTATGTTTTAATTTTCTCTGAATTTATTATATGCGGCAGTTCCAAAAGGAAATTCAGAAAATTGTCCAAGTTACGCAAATAACCTGAATATGACTAATTTATATCATACCAGCTTTTTTGGAACTACTTTTAATAAAAATTTTTATAATTACTTTAGAACTTTCTATGGGCAGCCTTTTTTTTATTTCACTCTTCCGAATTTTTCCAAAAACAATTTGATCTTTCAAATAAGCCAATATAGTTACTATTTTTAAAGTTTTACTAAGTAAAATTCATTTAGTTCACACAAATTAAGTTTAAAATTTGGTTATAATCCAAATAAATTCAACTTTTTCAAACTGCATTTATAGAACTTGTACTCGTCCGCAAAGTTCGAACTTCAAAAATGTTGAGATCATCCTTAAAGTTTGTAGCCATGTGTGTGTGTCCCCAAAACTGATTTAATTTTAGAGTTTTTGGTTATTTTCGCAATCCAATGCCAAAGTAAGAAAGAGTTCCAGGAAGAAAGGTTTCTCTTGAAAATCTCGAAAGGAATCTATAGGCAAAGTGTTTTCTTCCTGTAATTCTTTTCAACCTCGGCATTGAGTTGCAAAAACAACAAAAAAAATACATAAATTTTTGGGGATTGTGACACTTATTTTAGGGATATTCTCTACATCTCTGACGAATAAGCTTTCGGAATCTTAATCTCTGCACGAGCTAGAGTTCCATAAGTGAAATATTTAATTGATAAAATTCATTATAATGCCGAGCTTCCTGTTCAGCACTGTGTGTGTCAAAAATTAATTATGAATAAAAAAGGACTAAAACTAGTCATACCAGTTTCGTCCGTTGATAAGCGGACTCATCAGTAACTTTTAAGCCGATTGAGAAGAATTTCTAAGCCTGATGTATTTCCTTTTTTGCATTGATCTGTTGAGAGCCCAAGCAAAAAGTGAGACAAAGCAAAACAAATTTTTTTTTTCCATTTGCTTATCGTTGTATTTGTAACTCATTTGATTAGACATTTTCTTGTATTCGTTATGATAAATTTTTATTATTTTTAGTTTAATTTTTGTAATTGACCCTCATTTTTAAGTAACATTTGTGTAAGCTATATGAATTTTACTCATTAAATAAAAATACAAAATATATATGTAAGGACTGTCCCAGAAAAAACTTACGTATTTTATTTTTTGTATTATGCTCTACCTGGTAATCTTATAGGTCTAAAAATACATAATATTTGTACTATATAAAGTGATGTATACCACTTGAAGATAGCAATTTTAACGACAAAGATATCTAACACGCAACAAAAAGTCCGCAAACTGATTTTGTCCACATACCTGCAAAATCCAGAATTAAAATATTCAGCTATAGCACAAATAGTTGGTGCATCAGAAAAAAGTATCTTTACGGTTATTTCTAATTATAAGAAGGGTCTACCTGTTTCACAAAAAAGGTACAGGCAAAAAACCAGAATTTTTTAACCCAAAGGTAGCGACAAAGGTGAAGCGCCTTTTTAAGCAAAATCCCAACACCTCAGTGCGAGTTATGGCGGCCAGAGCAGATACATCAAAATCTACTGTACAAAGGATAAAGGAGAAAAGTAAGCTAAGGACATAGAGTTCAAAAGTACCAGACCGTTCTGATGAAAAGCAGTTGATGGCTCAGATGCGAGCCCGAAAATTGTATGAAAAACGTAAGTTTTTTCTGGGACAGTCCAGTAAAATAAGAAGAAGTCATCTGTTGAAATTTCATATTTCTTAACATAAGTACACCTAAAAAAGCAATGTTTTTCCGAATTAAAATTATTTTGTTTATTGTTGCGGCCTATATTCAGATTAAAACTACGAAGTGGTACTAATTTAATAAAACATAGGCTTAGGCTTTGTAAGGATATCCTATTCAGTACTAAACTGATTTGCATTCCGAAATAAAGAAATCCTAAAAACATATTAGATGAATACATCTTCC
Organism: Meiosimyza decipiens; assembly: GCA_963680825.1. Classification (NCBI taxonomy): domain Eukaryota; kingdom Metazoa; phylum Arthropoda; class Insecta; order Diptera; family Lauxaniidae; genus Meiosimyza; species Meiosimyza decipiens. The sequence goes on along the minus strand of OY804258.1, from coordinate 81,950,449 downwards.
GTTTCAAATTAACATTGATTCCATAAGTTTTATTATAATTAAGATACTCATTAGTAAAAGTCTCAAAAGGAGTAGGGATTGTTTTTTGTTTGTACATGGGGAATCCCATGCGAAATCGGACACGATTTTGCTTCTGCATATTTTTTTTTGGAAATTTTTTCCTTTTAGTCTGGTTGAGAGTGTTCTCAATAATTTGTTACGATTTTATTTTGATCAAGCTATTTAAGATAAGCTAATGATTTTTAATGTTTTATTTTTTTTAAATGCTTATTACTAAAATTAATTATCATTAAAATTATCTTTTAACTAAAAAAGGGAACTTTGAAAATTCTTAAGAATTGATCCCATCGTTTCCATATTATGAGACTAGACTTTAATGTTTTAAATATGTAAATAGCAGTTTAAAAAAAAAACTTTGAAGAATTCGACCAGTGTATACATTGTTAAAAAAGACGATCTATTTTTGAATTTTGAAAATATTGTAGTAATGGCGATGTAAGAAAATTTTCGATATTTTTCATGAAAAGTACGAAACACTCAGGTAAGTAAGTTCATCTTCTAGTTTGGTATAGAATGATAAAATTCAAATCCAATTCTTAACGTGCTGTTAAACACTGTAAAATTTAAATAGATAACAAAAATTGCGACGCCTACTTCTGAAGCTTTTTCATTCTGAAGCTTTTTAAAACATGGACTTCGAAGATAGAGAGGAGCATTTGGCACAGCTGGATTCAGAGTTCTTTAAAGAATCTGTTTAAAATGGTGATATTGATGAATTTCAGACCCTAACTTGGATGGGAATGCTTCGAATGCAGAGCAAGAAATTGTAATGTCAGAGGAATTTTTGATGTTCAAAAACCAGATCAACGATTCATTGCTCGAGATTGAACTGTATGAACAAGAGAGTATCCTGGCCTTCGCAGACAAACAAATTTGTGCGACAAAGAGAAGCTCAAAATTTCTTGACTTCTAACATAACGGGATACAATTAAACCTTAGCAGCCAAGATGTGGAAGCTACTCACCATAGAGAAGTTTGACTTGCAGGTGTTATCGCTTGATTTTTGAACACTCGAAAGACTTCTGGAAAGATTTTTCTAACCCGTTGTCTAAAGCAGCAGTGGGACTTAGTAGGTTTTGGAACATTACAAAATACATTTGTCTTGGCAACGAAATTACGAGTACACAGATATGACCATCAACTTTTTTACAACATTTTGGACGTGAATCCTTCGGCAGCATACATTAGTTGTTCAATTAACAATACATCGTTGCTAAAATTTACTTGCACGCCAAGACTTAAGCAAAAGTGCTGCTACGTCATCAATCATCTGACAAAAAGTCAGAAACACCAAAAATTTTTCGATATTTAAACACAAAATGAGATTGAAGCAATGCTTCAATGTAATATAGCACCACTTGGTTAGGCACCAGTTTGAAGATAAAGAACAGGACGTATGTTCATATAAAACAGAAATGTAATTGCGTATGTGCTATCATAAATCGAATGGATGTCCACCGAAAAAAGTATGCTGTACTACTAGTTTTTGCTGACCTTAGTTGAGATTTTGTTAAATGCCCAAATGGCCCGAAAACTGATTTGGCATATATTTTGTTTCTCAATTGAATTGCTTGATTTCATACCATTTGGTTAATTATAATTACTGTATCGAACAAAACGGAGCGCATAGGAACTTGTATGTGTAAGTTTTGACGAGACGTTGTAAGAACTCGCATTGACATAAAGGTTAAAGCAAATACTCTGAAACAAAATACATGCAATCTGGCTTTTAGCTTTTAATAATAAAAAAGCGTTAGCTTTTTTAAATTTATGTCTCTTAAATAGCTAGCTGAAATAAATTAAAAAAAAAATTAAGCAGAACACTCTCAACGGACATTTGGCGTGGAATGCCTCATATATAACTAAGGATACTTAATAAGTTCCAAGTCCAAAAAAAATATTTGATTAGAAGTTCTATCTATTATTACTATCAAGATAACTTTTTGGGTGTAACTATGAATATTATGAATGTAAAAGCTAAAACTAAGTAATTTTAAGGAAACTTGAAACTATACATAAGTATGTGGGCCATTCCATACCAAATCGGACACTTTTTACAGTCGCCACCTCCGTTTTTTTTTTTTCAAATTTCTATATGTTTTTGAGACTGATAGGGAAAAAATAAAGAATTTTTAAAATTTTTTTGTCCTTCCATTTTAGAGACATGAAATTTTTATCAAAAGCTCATAACTTTGCGGAAAACGCACCAATTCGAGAATGAAATCGATGTAGTTAAACTTAATATAATATATTTTTCTATTTCGATACTTTGAGCAAAAATCCTTTTTTCCTTAAAAATTATTATTATTAAAATCGGTTTTTCTGAAATTATATTTCATTTTCATTAGAAAGTATGAATCAAAAAATTGGGGAGAGAGTCCCATAATAATGCTGTTTTTAATCATCGTGCACATATATGTCCCTTAAAAGTTTTTTCATAGCGCATTCAAAAGAAGAGCCGCATAAATCAGTCGTCACAGCCGCCACCACATTGCCTCGTTTAAACTGGGCTCTTTTTTAACAACACACAACGGCTGCAATGGAACGTGACTTGTACAATTTGAACGGATTTGCTCTTCGTTTTCATTGTGGTTTTTTGTTCTCGTTCTAAAGTTATAAACAGAAAATTGTCCGTTTTAAATAGGAGTATGAAAGATAGAACGAAGGATTGGTCAATAAGCAAAAGGGTAGCAGCAGCAGCAGCAGTCACATCTAAAGAATAAGGGAACTTGTTGTAGTTGCGCTTGTGATTTCAAAGGGCTACCGTGCGCGCATCTTAAATCCTATCAACGGAGCAGTGCATAGCATCACAGCGCGTCGCATGGCATCACATCGCATTGTGTCAGTTTCAAGACTTCAAAATACTTGTGGTAATAAAATCATTTAAATGGTTACCCTCGCTTACCATTGCTTGCTGTTTTTTTTTTCGATTACCTTTTTTACCTGTAGTTTATTCTTTGTCTTCGCCACTGCATGAAGTTCAATTTAAGAAAATAAATAAAGAAATAAAAAAGGTTGTCTTCATAGTTGTCAGCGCTGAGTCAGCAAAAGCAGAGATAACAGCACAAAGGACAAAAAGGAGTTGCCTTATAAGAATTTCGATAAAATTTTAAGTTAGAGGTTGTAACATTGTTTACAAAGGAATACCAAATTCAATTTTAAGAAAGAGGAACATTTATATTTCAACAGTTTTATTTCATTATAAATAAAAGAAAATACATTTATTTTCATAAATATCACATAAACAATTCAGAACATCTAAAGAACAGTCCAGTCAGCAAAGAGGAAAAATTATTTTGCTTTGCAAAGGATTAAGTGCGGAAGTCTCCAGTTTTGAACACCAATTTCAAATAACAAATACCCAGTCAGTGCGGATTTTTACATTGCAAAATATGGAACGGTGGCTATTACGAATTTTGTTTAGGTTGGAACCCTTTTCTAGTTTGAAACTTGAAAAATCTTGGTTTTTGGGACGTCAGTTGGTCTTATCAATCAACTGATGGTGCTATGACAAAAATTCTGCCATCAATCTAGAATAGAATTACAGCACAAACGAAGTGTCGACTTTCCACACGCTTTCCACTTTCTCGCTTGTTTGCAAGTATGAAAAGTATATAGATAGCAAAAATGGAACATTGTGTGCGGATTGATATATATAAGCGCACATTGTACACCTCAAGGTCATATCCCCAACAGCTCAAGTGTTAAGAGCGGCCATCAAAAATAAAATTGCAATGCATGGAACGGTTAGGGGTTCGAGTCCATGTACAACATTAACCAAAATCTGGTGTGATGAGGCTATGTATACATGTATGAGAATATGTATATATGTGGTAATAGCCGAAACATATGTCACCAATTACCAGGTTAAATTGTTCCATTTGTTATCTTTGTCATGTTTGTTGAATAAAAAGCATTGTTCAATTAAGTAAAAATTTTACGATCATGTTGGTCTTTGCGAAAGATTAAATAATGTTTAATATAATAAATAATCAGTCGCTAAAACCAATTTTCTTATACTTATTCATAGCGTTAATAGCTCAATGCAATTTAATTCCAATTAATTTGTCGTATCCTATATACCTGGGGTTGAAATAAGATTTTTTTATATGCAATTACTTAAAAAAAATATTTTAAGATCATATTCAAGTTATTAATATTATAAAATAATATGAAATAACAGATAGTTATCACGGCAAAAACGATTCAATTTAAAAGTTCTAATTTAAGCGATTAGCGGCAAACACCGACTCTAAATCAAAATTGAAAATTATTAGTGAAATTTTATTCAAAAATCATCTTCAATGTTTTTCATTTCTCTGCCACCTACAACTAACAACTGAAACAACGGTTATATGCGAAATAAAATGTGTATTTCAGAGATTAACGCACAACTAAGGACTGTCCCAGAAAAAAAATGCGCTTTGTTTTTTAGTTATAAAAAAATACCCAGTATTTTTTTGGTCTTCTTTCGTTTTTTATTAATAATGGCTAGTGTTCAGAATATAAATAACTAAAAACTAAGTTACAATTTTATTTTTATAAAAATTTCTTACTTTTTTCGTAAGGCCCTTCATTAAATTTTGTCCAGTCGCTCCATCGACAGTATGGTATCATTTTTTCCACTTAAGTCTGAAGTCTTCTGGATTTTTTGCAGTCTTATCACTCCTTCGAAAATCTTATTTCATTAGAGCCCAATTGGGCGGAGCTCTGGACAGTTGGGCAAATTTGCTATTTTTGGTACAAAATTGGTTTTACACTTTGATACCGTACCATCGTAACTTAAGAATAGTGAGAGGTAAATAAATCGGGCCAGAACATCACGGTGCAGTCATGTGCACGAATAAATGGTAGAAGACGTTTTTCGAGACACTCGCCTCTATAAACTTTGGAATTGATTGTGCCTTGCGTGACAAAAAATCTGCTTCTGAGACCACAGGTGCATATGGCCTGCTTCGGAAATTTCGAAATTTTTGTTTTCCCTAAATATACTAAATACATGCCCCTTTTTTGGTAATGCATAATGTTCGTGCCCAGGTAGCTGCTTAAGTTTTGTCTTCCATAACACCGGAATCAAATTTAGTCAGGTTCCTTTCATTCAATTTTCGGGCTCGCATCGGAGCCATTAACTGCTTTTTATCAGAACGGTCTGGTACTTTTTGAACTCTATATGTCTTTAGCTTACTTTTCTCCTTTTTCTTTTGCACAGTAGATTATGACGTATCTGCTCTAGCCGGCATATCTCGCGCTGAGGTGTTGGGATTTTGCTTAAAAAGGCGCTCCACCTTTGTCGCTACCTTTAGGTTAAAAAATTTCGGTTTTCTGCCTGAACCTTTTTCGTGAAACAGGTAGATCCTTCTTATAATTAAAAATAACCGTAAAGACAGTTTTTTCTGATGCACCAATTATTTTTGCTATAGCTGAATATTTTAATTCTGAATTTTGCAGGTATGTGGACAAAATCAGTTTGAGGACTTTTTGTTGCGTGTTAGATATATTTGTCGTTAAAAACGCTATCTTCAACTGTTATTAAACGTCACTTTATATAGAACAAATATTGTGTCTTTTTAGACCTATAAGATTACCAGATAGAGTATAATGAAAATATAAAAAGCGCAAGTTTTTTCTGGGACAGTCATTAGTTTCTATGAATTTGGCTGAAAATCATTACTATGACTTTTTACAATATTCTGTAAGCATTACAGCAAATTTGAAGTCATTACTGCAGAAATAGGGCATTGCTGCACCATATTTCAATGCCAGCTAATATATGTGGCAAGAAGAAATAATAGTTTACGTGGACATAAAAAAATTTTAGCTTACGTTAAGCTCTGGGTGAAATTTTTCTTTAGTTTTTGATCCATTTAGTAGCACTTACTTAGATCTTAACAATGTCCAAAAACTGAAAACAAATTTCACCAATAACTAAAAGAAAAGATGCCATAGCTCACTTTGTTTTAAGTCATCCTAAGCTGTTATTCCGTTCTGCCAGACATACTAATAATATAACAAATGTTTTTGCAACAGAACTAGCTACAAGTGATTTTATCATATGGCATATGGGTCATTCCATCTATAATGAGCCTATCATTACCCTCATGTTTTCTAATTAGGCTGAAACTTTTTTCAGTGATTGGGCTATCATGTAGAAGATTTAAAAAAATGCGATAAGCTCGTAAGTCAAACAACCACATTCATTGATGAATATATACAAACCAACACAATTCAAATTAGCTTTTATATTATTTTTAGGTAGTTGTGTACTAGTAGATGACAAAAAAAACAGCAGATCTGAATAAATGAATGCCTGAACGGTTTCTGTGTTCTAAAATATAAAAAAAATTGACTTTCCAAGAAAACATCAATTTCCCAAATACTTCATCACCAATTTCAGTTTTTTTAGGCTCAACATTTTCAGAACATATAGGAGTAGCATTTCTGAAAATTTTATCCATGTTTTTTTTCACCCTATTTGATTTTACAAGCATTTAGAGCTAAGATATATGATTTGCAATGTAAATTGAAACATTGAGAATGAGACCGAGAGAATAAAATTTAAACTGATTTCAGCTTTTTTAGGCTTAAAATTTTTAGAACATTCAGGAGTATCATCTCTGAAAATTTCATTCACCTTATTTCATTTTACAAGCGGGCTTATATTTGTCATGGGCAAACTTTATACCAATGGCGACTTTAATTTGCCTGAAATGAACTATTTCGAACAAAGGTACATACATATGTAATATTAAGCATCTGCTCCCAAAACTCGACAACAAAAAATTTTTGCTAACGAAATCAGGTGTAATTTGCAACAAGTTAGTTCCATTACGAATTCACACAGTCGACAGCTGGACTTGGGCTTGACTACAGACAGAATGATCATCTAAAAATAATTGAAATGGTTAAACTGTGTTCAACATTATGGCGCATAATCATTGTTGCTCATAAAAGCTGGCTTTAGTGCCATAGTCAGCTTAGTACTTTCCTCTACGTAACAGCAACCCAGCGAACCAAACTAACCAAAACTTCATATCTGTCAAAAATTACCGATGTGTGGTCATTTCGACATTCGTTTGATTTATTCGGTGGTTGAAAATGGCGGGAAAAATAAAAGTAAGTAATTTCTATAATACTCGGACTTTTCCTTTTCCATAATTGCAAGGCATTGAGAACTTGCAAATAACATATTTTCCTTCTCTTTGACAGATTGCTAACTGATTTAGCAACAGTTTTTGCCAGTTTTAAAGTTAAATTGTACCTTAAGCGTTAAAGTATGCTTTAACTCGAATATGAATAACTGAAAGCATACTCTATTTAATAGCATACTAAACTGATGTTAAATTGTCGTATTTAGAGCTATATTACAGGGTGGGCCTAGCCCCTGAAAAGCGATGATAGAAGCCCAATGTACGCAATAAAAGTAATATCAAATTAAAGTATTGAGCAATATTTCGGTCATTGATCTTCTTTAGTTAAAGAAAATTATATAAAAGACATGTTCAAGGAACATGTTTATTTTTAAAAATGAGATTGATAACACTAGTTTACAGCCAAAATGAACTTTGATTACCATTGTTCGTTTTGTATGTATAATTAGCTGCTGATTCTCATATCACATTATTTTTTTTCACGTCGTTTTCAAGATATCGGTCATTTTCGGTTTTTGGACCAAAAAAAAATTATGAGACTTATTTGATATTATTTCAAAGTTGCCATAAATGACGCTCATGTCACTTTTTGGTTGGTTTATTGATTTTGGCAACATAAGTTGATTTCTGGAAAAAATATTCAGCCTTATCACCGCTGTCGAGTGTCGATAATAGTGACTGTCGAGTTTTCTCTCGAGTCGACTTAAAAATGTAATCATCGAACTAGCTCGACTCGATGTTTGTAAAAAATTATTTTTTCGACAATAATTTGTGTGACAGATGACTTATACAAACTACTCGTATGTGGATGAAATTCAAAAATATTTTTAAATTTGCTGTCAATTGTGATTCGTTCAGCAATAAATATTTAAACTATTCATTAAAATAAAGTGTAACTGATAGTGTGGCACGCCACACTAGATATTGATATTTATAAATTTAAAACGTGCAATAACGTGGATAGTATGTAAGGAAAAATTAATTTCAAAAACCACAAGCTGATGCCATTTTCCCCAACTGCATTTAATTTAATCCAATAGAGTATGGTTATTATTTCATCCTCAGATGTTACAGAGAACTTTATTTCGACTACGATAATGCACTTATATCTTTATCGGACTAATTAATGGTGACAGCTGGTCGTCTTCCGGAAATATCTTAACATAAGACAAAGTTTTTTATTGATGTTTAACGTATTAGAGAAAGTCATCAAGTTAACAGAACGCATGTAAAAAATAAATATCAATAATGTTTTTAAAGTTTAAGTTTAAGGATTCATGAAACTCGTTTAAAGTCCACATAGTCCAGTGTAAAAAATAAGTATTTATGTTATATTTGTAAAATACATACCACGTATCCTTTATTATAATAGTGAAACAGGCTGAAATGGGAAAAAAATATTTAGTTAAAAATGCAGCTTTAGCTATTTAGACAAAAATTTTGGAAATCATTGAAATTCCGCTCTACATTTTAAGGCTTCACAAGCTGTTATATAATTTTTTTTGGTGTGTAAACAGTTTTACTGACGGGAATTGAAGGAAGTCTTTGCTGAAGTAAATTGGCGGAATAGAAGCTATATTGCTGTTTACAAATACAACTTTGAATTTAATTATTTTCGTTTTGGTTTTTTGTGCAAATGCTAGCAAATTCTTGGATTCTGCATGTTTTATTTTCGACATGCTCGAATCCAAGCTGTCGTTAATTATATCGAAGTTCAGAATTAAAAAGCAATATGATCCTGTGCCTACGTTATGAAGATAAGACAAAATAACATCGTTGCGAGAATGCAATGCGTTGATTTCTTATGCCTTTTTTATTTTAACGCAGACAAGATAAACTACTTCCTTTTGGAGTAGCATCTGGTTAAGAAAACTATTGGCTTTATTTTGCGAAGATGGTGAAATTTCGCAAGAATGTTTTTAAGTTCACTTAAATTTTCGGCTAAAGCTTACTTTAGGGACAACTCTCCGATTTGATTAGTTTTTTTAGGAGAAGTATCGTGTTATAAATAAATAATAAAAATCTGCAACAAAAAAAGAGTGTCGGTCGGCTCTGGCTTAGGAGATATAGCCGTCGGAAGTTGCGGGTATAGCTTTTATTAAAGTACTCATCGAACAGAGTGCACTAAAACTTTCAGCTTCGAGATCAGCTAACTAAAAAGCTGAGATATAATCGTGGACAGTTTTGTTTTTTTTTTTAATTTTTTCAAGTAATTTGCTGATTAACTGCTAAAGCCTTGCTGTACCTATTTTAGATCCCGTAAACTTTTGTCTTTTTAATACGACATTCTTTCGCCGTTTAGTTTTCTGAAGGTTTCACTTCAACCGCGTGTGAACTGCACATATTTTTTTTTTATTTCGCTGAAAAGACACATTTTTCAATTATTTCATTGTGATTTGAACTGTGTATGTTAAATTTAAAAATATGAAAAAAAATTCTGAGAGGACTTTTTTTCAAATCGTCGGTATTTCCTTAAAAAAAATGGATTTTCATAACTTGTTTTTTATACTCTTCAATATTTCATGGGCTTTATAAAAAGATATCGATAAGTGCAAAATAACTTGTTTTGAAGAAGATATTGTTCATATCATCAGCCAGAAACATTATCTTCAGACCAAAAAGTTTTGAATTTATTTTGCACTAACCGTTATCTTTTCATAAAACGCATGAAATTGTAAAGAATTAAAAAAAAAACAATTATGAAAATCCATTTTTTATGAAATTTTGAATCGATTGGCTGGCAACTAAGGTTTTTGTAAGTATTTATATGAAGTATGTGCTCCCAACAGTGCATTTTTTTACAATATGAAAATTCTACCATCCAAATATTATCGCCATTCGTTGTGATGAAAGTTTTTGTTAATATGTAGAGTTGTGTTATTAATTTTAGCTGACCAATTATTCCATCAATTTCTTTAGTTCTTTTTTCTTTGGTCCTAATACAGGTGAAAAAATTTCAGATTTCAATTAGATGACCTTGAAATTTTTTAAAAATTTTCTCTTGCAGACCAATTAATCGGAGCAATTCATGAGCTATTTGATGGACTTTTTTTATTTTAAAACTCGCCAGATGAGGTGCTAGGATAGTGGAGTCACAATTGACTGTACAAAATCATGTGGTATGAGTTTAAGGTTTTAATATTTTATTGAGTTTAATACATTTACACAATATGCAAGCGTTGTGCGGACGTAATGTTCTATTCATGGTGAAATGACAAAACATACTGAGCACAAATCATCTGTCAAATCAACTGGCAAGTAAAAAGATTTGGTTGCATATATCAAGATGCAATTGGTATATATAACACAATCGAAACAACATACCAATATTTGAAAAATGCTTCTAGATCAATTATATATTTGGTTATAGTTACCAAATCATATTTTGATTGAACCCAATAAATGACTGCCGCAAATTCTAACTAGTTAATAATCACGAAATCATTTACATAGCTCTGTTGGGAATTTTAATTTGAAAGCAGAACATTTACATAAAAACATTCAAAAAAATATAAGATGCTCTGTCAGAGTTGTTTTGAGAACTATTTTTAGAAATCAATAAAGATTTTTAATTTTTTATTTATAAGAAGAAAAAAAATTTTTAGTTTTTCAGGTATTTCGTTTCAAAAATGTGCCAAAAATCCAAAAGTGCTATCATTTAAAGAATGAACGAAATATGTCATATATAAAAATATCAAATTAGGCCCAACAATGGGCCAGAAGAAAAGAGATTAACTAATTTAATTCCATGCAAATGGGCTAAAAGTCAATGACAAATTAAGGAATTTTTAAGGCTACATTTGCTGTAAATAATGACGCATGGTTTGTCAAGTTCGACACAAAACGAAATCCAGCCACTATACAAAATACGGTTTATCACTAAATAAATATTAAACATAATACAACATAATGTTGGTTACTGTCAATAAAAAGTTATTTTTAAGGCATAGTTAAATAAAATATAAATGAAACATATTTCAACTTCTTCAAATTATCGGAACATTAGAAAACTGATTTCGTAGAATTAAAAACATATCTATGACATTTCTAACATAAATCATATTAACGTTTTATTTTTAAGCTCCAAACTCTTTAATACTCAACAAGTTGCATATGCCACACATTCAGGGTTACCAAGTGACCGGAATCAAGCCGGCCGGAATTCATATTTTTTATTGCTGAACCAAAAAAAGAGCTGATAAACTTTTTAATAAAAAATATATTATTTAATACCAATTCAAAAGAATAATTTTTTTTATTTTGAAAAGGCCGGGAATTGCTTGTGTGCGATTTGGCAACCCTGCACAGAATTACTATTTTTAAGATTTCCCTTTGAGAATAGCCATAATTGTCCCAGCGCACACATCAGAGTTCTCAGTCACTCTTCGCTATATTTGTCCCTTTGTTGAAATAGTTTCCATTTGGTATTAAATTGCTAAATTTATGAGTGCTTTTTTTAATTCTTTTGTGGCCTCACAGCCAAAACTCTCAATCAAACCCTAACGCCTTGAATTTTGATTCATTTGATTCCCTTTCATGTCTACCACTTTTTTAGGTATAAATTTTAAAAATTTATGTCTGACATTTTGCCATTTTCGTTTGTTTAATCAAACGTTAGTTAAGCGTTTGAACGCATTTCTCAGTGGCATCTTTTTAATTTATTGACTTTTCTAGTTTGAATATATTTTTCATTGTATGTAGTGCTGTTCTCAGTTTATTTATAAATTCACATAAATGGAATAATTTTAAAGACTTTGTAGCTTAGCTAGAATTTAGTATAGGGTTTTGGAATATTTTGCGTGTTGGCTTTGTATTTTGGTCAAAGTCTATGTGTTGGAAAATATTTTACATCCAATTAAAATATTTTCGAACAAATCTAAGAAAAATGTGCATGAAATTCTACTTCAGAATCAACAAAATTAAGTTTCTTTGGAGGAAAAACTGTCATTAAAATATTAAGAGGTGATAGCACTCTGACAATTGCTTTCTTATATAAAATATGGAAATGTTTTATTAATATACTTTATTCAGTGCATGCTAAATACGGGCTCTAAGTGAACACAGAGGGACATTGAAATTAATAGTCATTTAAATCAATTTGTACTTATTAGAAAGATTCTTAATTGTGGAATCTGGATTGAAATTTAAAAAAAATGTACAAAGGAGATTAGTGTGCAAATGAATATTTGTAGGAACAATTAATATTTTATCCCTTCGAGGTCTTACAACTACATATGTGGAGCTCTTTAAAAAAATTCACTGCACAAAATTTTAGTTATGTTTTGAAGCAAAGTGATGCGGTGCCTTATTATGTCAGTTATACAAAAGTTTAACGCTGGTCAGAAGTTTGATATGTATGTTTCCGGCCAAACTAATTTTTAAGATAAACTAGTTTTTCCTAGGCCAAATTAAGATAAAACAGTTTAGCCTAGTATGAACTAGGGTTATTTTTTGCTTTAACGGCCTAACTCCCGATTTTCTTGAAATTTTAGAATGTTAGGGTAAGAGAGCGGCCTTCGATCGCGGCTCACAATTTACTGAACTGGTTCATCCTAATATGCTTCGGATGATCTAGTTTGGCCTAGGAAGGACTAGTTCATCCTAAAAACTAGTTTGGCCGTTAACATATATATTAAACTACATCTAAGATAATAAGCTTTGAGTATGCCCCATCAAATGTATTTTTTTTTGTAATTTTTTAGCGGTCCAAAGTAGACAGTTAGACACTTGCACCCATTGGCTTCAAAACTTTTGAGAAAACTTTTTTTATCAGAATAAAAAAATCAGGACAACATGGAATCAGACTTCCAATTTTCAGTTTCTTTTTCACATCAGAGCTCTCAGATATATTGCTTCGAAGTACAGAAAACGATGCTTTATGACAAACTTAAAGGTGTCTTACACTTAAGAAAACTGTTAGGCTCACTTCTGTTCATGATTGTTCAGATTGAAGTAATCCCTGGCTTCGAATTTTACCTTTTGATCTGTTAACTCTAATACTGAAGTTTTGAAAGTCAACAAACAAATTATTTCTGTTTTATTCTGTCAATAAGTTGGCGGGATTATGAAAGTAGTCAACATATCACCTTCCATAGAAGCAACAACTGTAACTGATGAATCCGACTCGGGATTTTTTTTCTGCTTAGGAGTGGCCAAACAATCTTAAACCAATTTAAATAGTTACTTACCGACTACTTTTTGAAGTTTCGATGTTTAGAAATAAAAAAAATTTGCCATGGACCGATCAAATATAAATGAGCTGTTAAAAATGGGCACAACTGACCAGCTTACTAAAAAAAGATGTCTCGAACAGAAACAGTTTAAAAAAATTTGGAATCGCCTCGGTTTCAAATATAGTACCCTATTTATTAAGCAACCTGAAAACATGGAGTTTTTGTATGTGAAATTTAGAGTAAGATTTAATTATTTTTCAGAAAATAAACTTTTTAATGAATATAATACCTGTCTTTTATATTATAATATATAATATATCTAATTGAATAAGAAAAGACGACTGTTGGAAAAAAGTTTTATAACATGGAAAAATAACGACTCTGGACACCTATGATGAATTTGTGCTCTCACTAATTTTAAGCTCCCAGGTCACGCTCATATGCCGCTGCAAGATACAGAGATAGCCAAAGCTACACATGGACGAATTCGTCATAGGTGTTTCGGAGCTTTAAAAATCAAAAAAATTCCGTAGACTGTTGACAATTTTGGCAAGTAACAAAATGTTGGCGAATCTTCTCAAATTAGACCGTTCTATTTACAAAATAGGTTGACTGACACACCAACTTCATTTTTACTATGCGAAATTGTACCCTATGTACATTTGGGCGAGTCAAATTTTTTTTTAGCTGCTGCTGCGGAAAAATTAAGTTTGTGACATGAAGAAAAGTTTCATATAATCGCAGTTCTGTAACTCAATTCTGAAAGGTGCCGCCGAAGCCTCTTAATTTTTTACGTTAAATGTATGGAAAACTTTATTTTATTAAAAAGGTCTGTTAAGAGGGGATGAATGTAAATGGACTAATTGTCGTTTTTCAAAGTAATTTGTTGCGCTAAGTCCGAATTATTCCTCAAAATCTACCCATTACGTTGAGATTTTGAGGTTTCGTACTTTAAAATTGTTTTTTGTCTACTTTCTAGTTTATGTATAGGCAGTGGCGGATCTAGAATTTTCTTGAGAGGGGGGATGGAATTTTTATTGAATGAAAACACACATTGATTGAATTTTTTAATTTTATACAAATAATATGCTAAAAATTTTAAAATATGATCTACATTAGCTTACAAAATTCATGATATGAAGTGCATACTTGCCACATTTTGCAGGGTACCTTGCCCTTGCCTAAATACTTGAATTTATCTCTCTCCTTAACTAATAATACTTACGCTTGTTTTTTGAAGTTAAAATATTTAAAAAAGATCAAATTTGACTTAAATATTAAAAAAAAAATCATCCTGTTTAAGAAGTTAAAACCAAATTTTTTATATTTTATTATAAAATCATTGATTCCAATATCGGCGTTCAAAAATGATGGGTCTCAAACTTCTTCAATTCTTCAGAAGTCCAAAACTCGGCAAATAAGCCTCATACCAAAAACAAATTGTGTGCACACATTTATGCTTACTAGTTTTATAACTAACCGGATCATAAACAAATTTCATGACCTCATTTTATTTTCATTGTCGGCTTCGCATGATACAACAAAAAAAAAGGTTAATTTTAGCAACTTTATAAAACATCGAGCTTTTTTTCTATCTTATCCGTAGTTCAGTCGAGGGCTTCAAGACGGCGAAGTTTCTTCTGGCAAAATAATTCAAAAACTTCAGCTGAGCTGATATCGATTTCAATACAAAAATTTCTCAAAAACAATCCATTCAAGCGATCTTCTGTCACTGTTGATCTGAAATTACTGGAATCGTGTAACATATTTGCAGTAGAAATGTGATGCTTAGGAAGAACGATTTCATTTTTTTACTTTTGATAATGGTCAATCTTGCCATTGCATTCAAAGCATCTTTGAAATTGGTTTTACATCAGTACTGATGCCACAATTGAATTACGGACTTAAGCTCTATCCTGCTGCAATTCAATTCACTTTCGTAAGTGAGAGCAACCTTCACAATTTTGTCAACTGACGCATTCGAGTGATTTACCGCTATTTAACCTTCTAAGAGTAAGATGCTCAAAAATTTACCCTGGAATATTGATTTCAATTCTGAAATCATATGATCCAAATAAAGGTAGTATATTGCGGATTTGAAACATTTAAGAAATAAATGAAAAATAAAGATAAAATAAAACTAGTAAAGGTGTAATCTGCGGCCAGACCGAAACTTACATACCCTACACTACATTGAAATTACCTTTTAAACAAATGTAAACTAGACATTGAAGAGGTTGAATAAGTCAGCTGCGGAAACGGAATGACAAAGATATGTAAGAGTTATTCAAAAATCAATTACAAGAGGTAATTTCCATATTTTCATGCATTCTAGGCTAGTGATTACATGCATTTATATAAATTAATAAGGAACCAATTCGTTAACTAATTAGACGGGTTTTTAAAATAGTTTTTTAGCATATTGTGTTGAAAAAATAAGTATTTTGTCTTTATAAAATGCCATTTCGATATGATTTTATTTTCTACAAATAATCTGATAATGTGTATCTACCAAAAATGTATAGAGTTTGATTTATAATTGAAAACATAAAAAAGGGACAAATTTGCACCGTTCTCAAAAGTCCAAACCTAAATTTAATAGTACTTTTGGATTTATCATTTTTAGGGAACAATTAAACATACAAGACAACAAAATATCTTTAACGAATTAGTTCCGTATTCAATTACATAGTCAGTAGCGTGTACACACAAGGGATTTCATGTACATATATATTGAAATTATCTGTTTTCATTGAATAACTTTTACATTTCTTGTTCGATTTGATAAGAGAACTGAGGTTTGTAAGAGAATGGGTTTTAATCCTAAGTCTTTAAAATATGAAAAAGAAAGATTTTTGCAATTAACGATTTTTGGTTTTCTAAAATGTTCTTGTATCAAAATATTTTCGGCGGATCTCAAGGAGGGCTTCAGCCCCTATAGCTCCTCCCCCCTTATATATTCCACTGTGTATACGATATAAAAAACGCGTCCAGCTTATTTTTAAGAAAAATAGCAATTAGTCACATTCTTCATCTTTAAAATTAATTCTCAAGTGATCATCTGTGATGTTTTCTCGCAAAAGTGTAGAAATTTTAAAGTGACACGATTTTCAATCCGTTTTGTTTCTATTTTTTGGTCGTGGGGAATGAAATTGATACGCTTCACACCACAGATAACCAATGAAAGATCGTATTAAAGAGGAAGTACAGTACTAAATAATTTTTTATTGAAAGTAAGCTGAACCATTTTTCTAGCAATCCTATGCATAACCTAGAGTTTTGCTTATGAAAGTTCTTATAATTTACGTCCATTTTCGTACCGTCTACATTCAATACATCTCTGGAATGTACATGCAAATTGCTTGATGAGTTAAGCCGAGTTTGAGTCATAGAATTTGGTTAATATTTTATTAAAGCCGAAAACGATCTTTCGGCTGTGCATACTGTCACAGGCAATTTTAATAATTCTGGTACCTCGAAATATTTTTAGTCGTTGCCCATGCTTACAGTTCATCCAATAAGACAACACTTTAACCAAGTTTGAGGTCAAACGGTAATATTCGATTTTCGGCTTAGAGTTTTTGACACGATATGTGTCATATGTACATACATCGGACTATACTGCGTGAATTTTATATATACTTATGTACATATAACAAAAACCCGACATTTTATTGCTTAGCATTTCTGAGCATGTCTGTCTGAAATTATTTAAAAGCTCTACAAGTTTTAGGTTCATGTGATTATTCGCATTGCATCTTCAAGTTTTTCTATAAATAAAACTTTTTTTGTGCTTCAAAATTTTACCTAGATACTCAACCTCTAATTAGAGAAAACTATAAGCCTTTACAAAAAAACAAATAAGCTACAACAACAAGAGAAGTTACGCAAAGTAATAACAACTACATAGTCTGATAACAACAACTACAACAACAACAACAACTATACCAACAAAGAAATTAACAATGCTAATAATGAATAGCAACAAATATTCCAACACCTTCAAAATCACTTAATAATTCCTTATACACTGAGAAAACAATGTAATTACATATTCCAAAATTTGGTATTAATTAACAAATGGTATATTTGATAAAGGCGAA
Organism: Meiosimyza decipiens; assembly: GCA_963680825.1. NCBI lineage: Eukaryota > Metazoa > Arthropoda > Insecta > Diptera > Lauxaniidae > Meiosimyza > Meiosimyza decipiens. Next base: position 81,932,965 of record OY804258.1, on the reverse strand, counting down.
TTTAATATTTGATATATATTTGCTAAGATCCGATGACAAAAAACGATTTTCCCAATATCTTTACATTCTTATATAGGATGTCATTTGTATTTATACACTGAGAAAACGATTTGTTTGAATACAACAAACGTATATTTCATATAGAGCAATGAAATATTTATTTGAGTCAAACATATTGTATTTGGATCAAATAGTGGTATATCTTGGTTGAAGCACATTTTGTTTGACTCAATCAAATATTTAATTGCTTTATATGAAATATACGTTTGTTTCATTCAAACAAATCGTTTTCTCACAATCATAAATACCTTAATAGCGTACCAAGCAGAATATACTTATACTTGAATATGTTGTGAATTGCAAAGTTTTCATGTTAATGAGAAGTGAAATCAGATTAAAATAGGATTAAAAAATGTATATTCAACCCAAAAAAATTATTTCAACTCAAACTAATATAACATTTTGCCCTGTAAGCAACAATAACATGGTAATAACTACCAAAATTTGTTGATAGTTAACAAATATTTTAAAAATCTATCAACCAAATACACATATTTAAAGGAACCATACTCTTTTCTCAGTGTACGTTTACAAAAATAACAAAAATATGTACTATTATTACCGTCATTTTCATTGTATTTTGTTGAGCAGGTGTTTTTGTTTTTATAATATTATATAAATTCTACAATACTAAGAACTTCCACCCTTTGCTGAACTCATGATTTATTTTTTCTTAGTAGATTTCTTATGAAGATGCAAATTCATATGACGCTTAGTAAACAAGTAAAGGACACTGGGAAACAAGTAAAATTAAATATTTTAATTTTTCTCCTCAATTTTCCGGTGTACACATAAAAAAATATCGAAAAAAATCCTAGCATACTTAATACATTTTAATTTACTCCATGAATATCGCTTTAGTAATGTTTTTTTTTGACCAAAGATTATCAAAATAACATATATATTTTGGTTAATTTTTTTAAAAGTTCCTTAGAGACTATTAAAAATACTTACTAAAAATACTTTGAAAATTTTTGAACCAAAAATTTTATTTTTTTACTCATTTAGTTTTTCAAGCGATCTTCATGTAATGACACTGATAATTTCAAATAAAAAATTATAGAGATGATTATGGTGAAATTAGCTAAGGATTTCAGCCATTAAACAAGAAAAACAAAAGACTTCCTTCAGTAAAAATCATAAGTTTTCTCCTTACATATAATGTATGCACCAGGAAAATAGATAATAAATTTAAAAAATGGAATTAAAATGAGAACAAAATTCAATATTCTTAATTTTTTACTCAAATATCGAAAAATTAAAATTTTGTAGCTATAGAAGCAACCCTAGAAAACTGTATTTTTTTTTATTGAGAATATCCTTGAAAATGAGAAAATTATCAGACTTTAAGTGTTCCCGAAGAATTCTAGAACATAAGGTTATTTTGAACATATTTCTATGTTTCAGTGTCGTCAAATTAAATAATCTTGAATTCTATAACTGATTCTGACCCCATCTACCCGGTTTTGTGAATGAGCTTCAGTATACTTAAATGGTTTCACACTAAGATTATTTAATTATAACCAATATTGAAAAACTGTCTCGAGTTCGCAACCCAGATCAATCCTATTGCTGTTATAGTGAAATAAGTAGTTAGATTTTGAAGAGTAGCTTCGTAATATTTCGAGCGGACCATCTGTTCCAAAGCTTCAATTAAATAAATGGAAAAAATTATTGATTCTTCCCAAATACAGAGCACTTTAATACTTTCTATTGAGTTGACTTTACATCATTAATAGAGTTCTTTCAACTCATGCCCTCTACATTTTTGAACAGGCACCAAATATATATGGGTTTTGATGTCGGTTGCTTGGATTTTATTGCTCCTATTTGTTTTAATATACGTTAACTTTACAGCATACTTTGCTTATTTTCAAAACTGCCTTTATCTTTCCCAGGAGTATGCACGATATTATTGAACTATTTTTGAGTTGTTCCTATTGAGGCATTTTCCAGTTGCTTCAATTTCGATTCACAAACGAAAATTTTGCTTCGTCAAGGAGCAAGAAGATCATCAGATCATCGTGGGTATCTGGTAATAACTTTAGACTTTCATTATATGCATTTGAAAGCAGGAGTAAGAAGCGTTATGAGAATGGCTTCAGCTCCTTTTTAAGCTTATATTCTTCTATTTATTTTGAAATGGACAAGAAAATCAGGTTTTCCGTTGAAGTGATAAAAATTGCATAAGTGAAATGCACAAAAATAAGCCTTTCGTTGAAGGGACAAATGTAATAATTTTTGTATTTTCACTTGAGGATGCAATGTGGTATGGCATGTTAGAGAGGTACACATATAAATAAATTAAGCTATTCAGAAATAAGTGACTCAAGTAGTTTATAAAAAAGATTATGAAATATATTAGACTCGGGACTTTTCGAAATATTCGTGGAATCTTGAAAGATCCCAGTATTTTAAAGAGCCAAGTATTTTCCAAATCAATTCGAAGGTAGATAAATGAGTGTATGAAAGCATACATAGATTGTCATCGTTCCTCTCACAACACTGGTAATAATTTAATAAAAAACTAAGACCAGGAAGAGCAGATGCAAATTACCTTTTTGCATGGAGTTTCCCATGCAACCATTTTCACGCAAGTTTTTAAAGTTTCTCTTCTATTTCATTGAAAAATCGTAGCCAATAAATGCGGCATACGCCAAAAGGTTTAAATTTTAAGTTTAGATTTTTCCTCTTTATTTCAGACGCAATAAAAAATTGTTGCTAACGATTTATAGCCCACATCACCATCATTTTATGGATGCGATAGACTGAAGAATCGAAGGTACGTAAAGTGGCGCAAACACCAACAAGTTTGGATTCAAGCCGACCAAGAAAGCAATGCTCTATAATTAGATTTAAATTAACAGTTTGAAGTTTTCTTGTAACTTTTGTTGTTGATATTGTTGATACCGTGGCTTGGTGGTTGCTCTGGTTTAAAACGTTCGTATTTCTGTTGTTATTGTTGTTGTTGCTATCGTAGTTCATGATGCTTCAGAACTCTTGCTTGTTGATAGTTGCTCTCTCCACATTGATTAAAAATAAAATTATTGGTATAATGTGAAGAATAGAAAATTGAAAGATATTCACTCGTACCAAGAAGTTTTTAAGAAGCAATTATATTCGAAATCAAAGCTTTTTCTAGTGCTGTGGACTAGAAGTGTGTAACTCTTGAAAGAGGAAATGAAAACCATTTAGCCCAAATGTTTAATGACCTTTTTTGTGGATTTTATTAGTAAAACATTAAACTGACAATTAACACCGTTGTACGAACTTCTAAAATAATAGGGATACTATCGAAATGGATACGATTATCGGTATTTATTTACCGATACATACAAAAACAAGTTTGCTTTCATCCTTTGCCCCAAGGACCCAAAACAAAATAAAAACACTACCAAGTATATATACAATAGATATCTTGCAAAGTGGATAAAAGAATTGTCAAAACATTAAAGAAAAAAAAGCTTCATATTATTGCAGACGTTGATGAATCCACAGTAAGTATAGCATGAAAAAAGGGGGGAAATTTCATTACACTTATACCTCGTTTTACACGCTAGTCCCCAGTGTGCCAAACTGATCCATTTTGGATTCAAAGCGGACTTGCTTCTTCGTATTATTTATCCGAAACGGATTCCGTTTCTGATCCGTTTTGCACTCGTTTTCGTATGAATTTCCTCTCTAAAAAGTGAAAGAGTCATCCGCTTTGTCGGATCCGTCTCGAGCTCGGAACGGACTTCAAATATGGATCCGTTCCGGATTCGTTTTTTGTAAATAAAACGGATTCGGTGTGAACTCTTTTTTTTTAATAATACGGATTTTACTGTATTTAATTAACACAATTAAAAATATTTGTGTTAACAGGGCAGCTTCAGGTTCAAACCCCGGCGGATACGTTATAATTTTTATTTATATTTTTTTTTATTTTTTAATTCAAAGTTAATTATTTAAATAAAAAAGGAATAGATAACTATATTTCGTATCCTTGATATACTGAAAATATCTCGAAAACTGCCATTTATGTTAATGATAAGAAACGAGTTCGGTTTGAATCCGTTTTATTTAAAAAAACGAGTCCGTAAGGGGTCCGATTTATTTACAAAAAACGAATCCGGAAGGGAGTGTGTTACTTCTATTTTTAGCAGAATTAATGTACGCTGTTAGAAATTTTGGAATAAATTTTAATGCTTTTGGGCTTGCATATATGACCACACCAGAAATGTATCAAAATTTAATACTGCCTAATTATTAAAATTCAATTTTAATACAAATTTGTATTAAAATTTATTAAAAATTTTTAATACTCGTTTTTATTAAGATTTTACAAAAATGTTTACCATATCTTGCGTCTCTTTCTTATATAATGCTGCTGCTGTAAGTTTTGGTTATTTATTTGTGTTGCATTTTTAGAACTTTAAAAGAGAATTTCAATTGTTTTTTTACGTGTCTCCGATCAGAATTGAACCTAGGTCGCCAATCATGCCACTGTTGAAATATGCTCATCTTTACCAACTAAGCTACTGCCATCATTTATTTGATCGACTAAAACTTTTAATACTTTTCCATCAAAATGAAATATTGAATTTTCATTTTACGTAGTTGTCAATTGATAATTCAAACATACTTTAAGCCAACAAAAAAAAATACTACGTTGGTTGATGTCGTTAAGCCGCGCATGCAACCATTGTATTAAATGGGAACCAGGTTCGAACCCCAGTAGAATGTATTAAAATATAATACAGCATGGCTTAAAAATCGAATATAACACTTATGTATTAAAATTTAATATGAAATATATTACAAAATTATGTAATATTCAAAAGTATTAAATGTAATCAAAATTGTATTTAAAATCTTTGTAATATTTCGCTTGTATTAAAATGCATTCCCAGATTTCTAACCGTGTATGTATGACTAACTATGTCGTAAATATTTAAAGGAAAACAGGATAAGTTTTAGAAAAAATTTCATTTTAATTTTCTGAAAACAGGATTGATTACAGGATACAATTGTAATTCATTTTAAAGCAGAATAGATATTAGCTGTTGTGTAGGAATAAATATTTTGGCACATAAATTTAATCAAAGTCTTCGTCCATGTGATACTCATCTGATTCGTTTTTGATTGGTTCAGTGCCACCTTGAGGATAGGCTTGTCAGATGTTTGAAACACAAAATTAGTATATTCAACGTAAAAATACCGAATATTAGCAATTTTGGGGAACACGCACTCCCTCTATGGTCACCTTAAAAAAAATTTTAACTACACAGTAATGTTCAGATTGATGATTTGTACGATTTTAAGGCCGATTCGATCCACCCTATTGCACAATGCCCCAAAGCAGTGCAATTCGCTGTTTTCATTTACTAAAAAAAAATGTACACAAAATGAATTAAATATGCTATAAAACAAGGACCATTTTACAGACTCCTAGGTACGGTACTGAAAATAATTTAGTATTAAATGTAAAAATTATTTAGTTATTCAAATAAAATCTTAAAGTACAAGCACAAGCCACTAACAATTGCTAAAAACCAGTACATGTGGATTCAAAATCATGAACAAGAAAATTAGTAAAAATCAGAATGTGAGGTCAGAATAGCTTTCAAAGTTCCTACTCTTAACTGAGATTATCCATCTGACCACGTCTCGTTCATTGGAGCGAATAATTGTCCCACAGAAGCAGTCGTGCCGGGTACACAAAGAACATATTTCACTATTGGTGCCATTTCTTTGGAATCGCAATACTCAGTTTCCAAATAAATAAATATTTCAACCAATCGTTTCAAAACAAACAAAAAAAAAATTCAAAACTTGGAAAATAATTGACACGGTTATGACTTAGTTTACTACGGTTATTTACGGATTTTTACATTTACATACAGGAGTAATTTTTTACAGGATATTCGCTGAACAGACAGCGGTATCTTGTAAAATACAGAATAAATAGCATGGTTATGTACGACAGAATACATAAGTAAAGTTGGGGTTGTTATCGATTTACACAGTTTTTTATATAAAAAATGCTCATTTCAATTTACACTGTCTTTTGAGGAACTTATCTTCGCATAAGTTGGGGGATAAAAGTACTTAAACAAAAAAAGTATTCAATAAGACAAACAAAAAAACGACACAACAAAGGTAAAATTATGTTTTATGAATATCGGTATTGGTTTTAAATTTTTATGAATATCGGTATCGTACGGACCAAAACGCGTATGGCATCTCTATAAAAAAAAATCATATAACTTCTTTCGATATCGATTTTAGCAACGGCTTAAGTATTTTATTTGAGTTCGGCAATCCGACTATACCTCTAGCCATAATTCTTAGAAGATCAAAACCTGCAAAGGAAAATGGAACTTGGAAAAGAAATTTCACTACTTCATTTTTTTGTACTTAGAAATTATTCAAAACAATTGGGAGATTTGGTACAAGTGCACGAAAATATTCGAAATCGGTGTTATTGACAAATTTGCCATGATTTAATAATAAAAAAAAATAAATTAAAACAAATTTTTTAATTGATATTTCAAGAAAACTTGTATGTTTATGAAAGTTTGTTTTTGAGAAGTGTTGATTTGTTATAATAACAGGTCGTTTTTATTTTTAGAACAAAAATATTTACGAACCGCCGAATTCCCGGGTTTTTCTGAAATTTTTGAATCCCTACCAGGCGCCCGGCTTTGACATGACATTCCCAGATTCACTTGGTAACCCTGACTGACATATATTCGTTCCACTAAGCTTTCAAAATTAGAACGTTTTTGTTAGATTTTGTGCTACACACATTTTTTGAGGGCTTTTCATTTTGAAAATCTTGGTATGTGTATTGCTAAGGTATAAATTTTTGAGGCACATTTGGGTGCATGTTTTGTGCTTTTGCGGAGAATATTTAGGCTTTTAAAATCAGTTTCTTCAAGCCCTACTCATAAAATTATTAAACATGATATTTTAAGACCCATTTGAATCAGGGTACGCCAAAAATGTGTTTTTCACAAATCTTGATTTAGTAATGCCGAATTGTGTTGAATGCAGAGCCCTAGACCATACAAAATGGAACATTCAATGGACTTTCAGAGAGAATCTGGATAGCCTCTCTTTGAGCACGGACAGAGTCCCTGAGCGCTCAAAGCGTAGCAAGGCATATTTTATTAGGCAAGAAGGAAATTTTGAGAAAAATGGCACTTATATTCTACTTTTCGATCAGATTTGTTTTTAAGTATCTACTTTTTAGTGTCCTGAATCATGAAATGAAGCGAAAATTATTAAATTTGTCTGATTAAGAGGATTTTGTTTTTTTCAGTGCTCTGTATTTTTTTTTTGAAGGAAAACATTTTGGAAAGCCTAAACTAAATTTAAAAATCATGAATTTGGTGCATTTCATCATTTACGTATGTTACTGGTCAAACTAGCTTTTATGATAAACTAGTTTTTCCTGGGCTGGACTAGGTAATCCTGAGCGCGTTAGGATGAATCAGTTTAGCCTAGAATGTAGTAATGTTATTATTAAGTCTAACGGCTTCACACCCGATTTTCTTGAAATTTTAGCAGGTTTTTGCTTGAAAAATAGAAAAATGGTGGGCTAACTTCACACGCAAAATATGTTTTTGCTCATAAAGGTCGAAATTACAGGAATAATTTTATATCATTTATGGCACATGGCAGCACATCCAGAGCACATTACAGGATAAGGTTACTTTTTTATAAATATCAAAAATGGTGGGCCATGACAGTAGACATTTCTTGAACTTGTCACGCACAAATGTCGCAATCAAATTTAAACTTTGAAAATCTTAGAAAAATCTCAATCAAAAGCGATTTTGAGCACAGCTACAGACAGAGTGGTACAGAGGGTGTTTTTTTTAGAGGTATAGAGCTTCGAATTGAAATAAAACACAAGAAAATCGTTTTAATGTCCATCAATTTGGCTTTATTGGAAGGATAATTTTATGCCATTAATGTTTAAATATGATTTCGGGCATGTGGCCGCCGCGGCTGGCTCGAATAAAGCCAATTCTACAGGTCCAATTTTGAACCACTTTTTCGAGCATATGGGGCCGTATGTCGGCAATAACGCCACGAATGTTGGCTTCCAAGTCCCCTAACGTTTCTGGTTTGTTGGCGTAGACGAGCGACTTCACATATCCCCAAAGAAAATAATCCAATGGTGTCAAATCACACGATCTTGGTGGCCAATTGACAGGTCCATTCCGCGAAGTTATGTGCTCATCGAATGTTTCCTTCAATAAATCGATTGTGACGTGCGCTGTGTGGCATGTAGCGCCGTCTTGTTGGAACCACAACTCATCCACATTCATGCCATCCAATTCGGGAACAAAATAGTCGGTTATCATGGCTCTATACCGGTCTCCATTAACGGTAACTGACTCTCCAGCATTATTTCGGAAGAAGTATGGCCCAATGACTCCACCAGTCCATAGAGCACACCAAACAGTCAGTTTTTGTGGATGTAATGGCGTCTCAAGGGTCTCATGTGGATTCTCTTCACTCCAAATGCGGCAATTTTGCTTGTTGACGTAGCCATTCAACCAAAAATGAGCCTCATCACTGAACAAAATTTTGCGATGAAAATCAGCATCGAGATCAATCTCATTTTCGGCCCATACACCAAAATCACGACGCATTGCATGGTCTCGCGGCTTTAATTCTTGCACAAGCTGGATCTTGTAAGGTCGCAAGCCAAGATCTTTGCCCAAAATCTTCCATAAAGTTGATGGACAAAGCTCCAATTGCTGTGCACGGTGGCGAATCGATTCATTCGGGTCCTCTTCAACATTTTGCTCTACAGCGGCAATTGTTTCTTCGGTGCGCACTGTTCGACGTCTCTGCGGATGCGTAAACGTAGTGCGAAAACGATCCATGGTTAACCGAATTAATTGCTCTGATGGACGATTATGTCGACCATAAAATGGACGGAGCTTGCGGTAAACTTCGCGAACTGAACAATTATTTTCGAAGTAAATTTGCACGATTTGCAAGCGTTGTTCTTTTGTCAACCTGTTCATGATGAAATGGCAAACCAAACTGAACATAAATGACATTAGAGTTGCCAGATTTGACCATAAAATGCCAGTTTTATCTCTAATCGAAAAACAAACCTCTAAAAAAAACACCCTTTATAAGGAATGCTAACTTCAAGAGGGACCAAACCGAACGCGAAGCAAATCCAAATAAAAAGCGTAACCATAAAAACATTTGCATGTTGAATGAACAACAACTGCATCTGAAATCGAGGGTACAAATGCAAAATCTTGATCGATTGCGTGTTGTAAACATTTGGTCACATCGTGGACAACTATAGTTAACATGGATGAATGGAGTCTAGTGACATTAAAGCGTGAAATCAGCGCATTGCGTTCGTCGATATCAGGAGTAGGGCACTAACGCTGTGTGGGTAGTGGTGTTCGAGATTTCTTTTTTAACATAAATGAGATTTCACCATTTGCGAAATAAATCAATCGATCTATTAGACATTTGTCAGTTTGACAAAACGCTATCTACTGTCGGTATAACTATAAGTAGTTTAATATATTTACTAGGTGGCAAACTGTTTCACTAATTTTATTTGAATTGTGGATCTGTGCTCTTTAAAGACCATGCTAGTACGTATATTTAAATACTTAGATCCTTATATGTGGAAACTAGATCATTCTTTTTAACTTAAAAGTGAAGAAATCACGTTCTTCCAACGCCTATAACCCAGTCATAATTTCAACTTTAAATTCCATTTTGATATCTCATTTTATTTCATATTACCGCCCTGCTTATAAACTGCATTTTTTTTTAATTTATGATGTTCCGTTGTGATCTTTGCAGAGGCAACACAACCTGCCGCCGTAGAGTATGTTTGCATCATAACTTAAACGTCGTGTATGGATTTTGGTTGATGTAAATAATAGTGATGGTGAAGTCGGTTTGTTAACTCGGTTCAACTCAAGTTGAAATCAACTCTAGTCAAACCGAGTTAAGATAGCTACTCACCCTGTCAACTCAGTTTGGGTAGATTGTCAACTCTCTCAATTCGGTTTGGAATATTTCCGAGTTGACACATCACTAGTAATAATCGCTCAGAGCGACAAAATTTGCTTAAGGTACCTCTAGCTCTGAAAACCGAATTCGAATCCGAGGTCAGAACTTTTTGATGGTCTCCGCTTTCGAGATATTCTAACCTAAAAATCGAAATCACGATTTTCCGAGATATTTGAGGTCATTTTCATCGAATAGTATTATGAAAGAACATACTTCAAAACTCACTTTAAATTATATTTTTTCTTCGAAATCTCGTTAGTTGAAATTTAAAACACATTTTTCAATCATATTGACTTGCCGTAACTTATGTTTATTTGTATGGAGATCGGTCTAATAAATTTCAATTTACGATATTTCTTAGGAAAAAAAAAATATTGATATAATTCGAAGTGTGTTTTTAAGAGAAAGATAAGTTCTCTTGAATGCTTTTAATGATTTCATAAATGGGTCATTCCATCTATAATGAGCCTATCATTACCCTCATGTTTTCTAATTAGGTTGAAACTTTTTTCAGTGATTGGTCTATCATGTAGTAGATATGAAAAAATTAGATCAAATTTTTTTAACCAATATTATTGCTTAATAAAAAAGTTTCAAATTGTGTTAAAAAAACTCGTAAGTAAAACAAAAAAATTCATTGATGAATATAAAAAAACCAACACAATCCAAATTAGCTTTTATATTATTTTTAGGTAGTTGTGTACTAGTAGATGGCAAAAAAACTGCTAATCTAAATAAATGAAGGCCTGAACGGTAGATATGTGGTAAATGATAAAAAAATTTACCTTCCAAGAAAACATCAATTTCCCAAATACTCCAAAATCGATTTCAACTTTTTTAGGCTCAAAATTTTCAAAACATTCAGGAGTACCATCTCTGAAAATTTCATTCATTTTCGTTCACCTTATCTCATTTTACAGGTATCTTAAGTTAAGATTTAGGATTTGCAATGTAAATTGAAACATTGAAAATTCCGTTATATTTCTTTCATAAATATTCCACTGTATACACTCACTTTAGATGCTTGTAAAATAAAATAAGGTCAACAAAAATGAATGAAATTTTCAGAGATGGTACTACTGAATGTTCAGAAAAAGGTTGAAATCAATTCAAATTTTATTCTCTCGGACTCATTCTCAATGTCTCAATTTACATTGCAAATCATAAATCTTAGTTGATTGTAAAATCAAATAGGGTGAAAAAACATGGATAAAATTTTCAGAGATGGTACTCCTATATGTTCTGAAAATTTTTAACCTAAATTTGAAATCGATGATGGAGTATTTGGGAAAGTGATGTTTTCTTGGAAGGTCAATTTTTTTATCTTTTACCACATAGAAACCGTTCAGGCCTTCATTTATTCAGATTAGCAGTTTTTTTGCCATCTACTAGTACACAACTACCTAAAAATAATATAAAAGCTAATTTGGATTGTGTTGGTTTTTTTATATTCATCAATGAATTTTTTTGTTTTACTTACGAGTTTTTTTAACACAATTTTAAACTTTTTTATTAAGCAATAATATTGGTTAAAAAAATTTGATCTAATTTTTTCATATCTACTACATGATAGACCAATCACTGAAAAAAGTTTCAGCCTAATTAGTAAACATGAGGGTAATGATAGGCCCATTATAGATGGAATGACCCAAATATAAGTTAGTTTTCGATGATGTTTTACGCACTTTTGGTTGTTCTGACTCCTACAAGAACAAACTTTCATTAGTTGTGTGAAAGAAATTCAAAATTTGACATCTAGAACCCAGACATACTCGTAAAATTCGTGTTGTGTAACCATTGTTTCATTTGTAATTTGTAAATACTACAAATTGTTTCGTTTCTGCCATTCACAGATTTCAATGTACCGACAAAGCTAACAAATTGAGGAAATTTTTTTTTTTTTTATGGATAGGTTAATCTCTAATTAGAGGAAACTCATAAGAAAAGTTGTCCATGGTACAAAATATCTGGAAGCGTTTTCTTAAGTTGTTACTAATTTATTTCAAAGCTTTATTCATAAAGCAATAAAATGTGCCACGCATAGATATGCCTTATTATTCAACTAATACGTTCATAAATGTTTATGGTCCAGAGAAAATAAGTAAGAATTAATTTGCTCGCTGAATTCTACACCTGATATTAAGAATCGCATACAGAATGTTTATTGTTACAATTTAAAGATTTTTCTGGGCACTTAAAAAAAATAATTCCTTTTTTTCGTAAAAGTACAAATAATTTTCGACCATAACCAAATCCGAGTCTGGTATCCTACGTAACTGCGTGAGTGTTGTTTTCAACAGGTGACTTTCTCTTTTGATGCTTAGACGGTATACAGTCATGCTGACAGTTAGTGTAACATTTTAAAATAATATTGACTTCTTAAACATTTCACGACTTATTAAATTTTTTCGATCTTTTCAACTATATTTCAACTTTTTCAATATTTTATCGACTGGTTTCACAGTCTTGACATTTTGAACATTTATCAACAATTTTCGACTTTACTCAAAGACTATCACATTATTCAACATTTATCGATTTATTCGACTTTTTAAAATATATCGAAATAATTGGCTTATTTGGCATTATACGATCATAAAGTTTATACATCGTTCCAAGATTTTAATTTTCTCTTTGCGGACTTTGTTGTTCTTAGAGTTTTGGATGCAGAGTACAGTTATGGTCTTGAAGTCTGTACCAATACTGCTTTTGATATATAGCATTTGTCTAAGCACAGTGGTTAAAGATGTTAATAAAAACAAAATTACACATTAGTTTAGGACTATGGAGGATTAATTTCTGCGCGCTCATTAATGCCATGATCGGTGTTATTGAAACATTTTCTAGATTTACCTCAAAAACCAAACGCAATGGAAAAATATGGTTATCAGATTCGACTTTAACGCCTAAAATGACTTGGGCTTAAGCAATTTAGTAGCTATTTGTCGCAAAATAAATCCATTCGGCCGCCGCACAGTAGACTGAGCCCATACAAAAGTGTGACAAAAATAGAAGAAGTGCTCCTATGATAATGAAATTTGGTATGCTTGTTTAAGCTAATTAAGTAAAATTTCAAAAATAGTTAAAATCCGTCAGTCCCTAGGGGTACATCCCGTCAGCTTTTGTAAGCGAGGTAAATACTAAAGTTGACGGATCTAAGCAAAGCTCAGTCAGAATGCTAGAAAAATAGAGTAATAGCTGTGTATAGAATATGCTTGAAATCGGTTGCTCCCTAGGGATATGTCCCTTGGACCTACATATATTAATTTTTAGCATGAATTTGTATTTTGAGAATTGAAAAGTTAGTCCGCGACACATTCTCTTCTCTATTACTGAGATTTATTTTTAATATTAAATTTTTGAAATGATAACACATTTTTATGTCTGTTCTTCATTATATTCCCTTTTAACATAGTATTTTAAATAAGGGTCCTCATTAAACTTATTATTAGGTATAATTTTTCTTCTCGAAAATAGGTTTACAAATCGGTGAATTTATTAACAGATACTGCAAAACAATAAATCGATCTTACGATATTTGTTAACATGAATGCGGGACTCGCTGGGAGTTTTTTTGTTTGACTGCTTCAAAAATAAAATTGTTTTGGCATATTGAAAAATGTATTACCAAAAATATTTGTTCCCAGACGCTCAAAAACAAATAAATCTACATCAATAATCTACATCGAAAAGTACTGATTTTAAAGGGTTATAGAATTCACAAATAATATTTTTTTAGACTAATATTTCAGATTTACTTCCTTTGAAGTATTTTCTTTACAACGATATTCATTTTATTGGATTTCGAGACAAAAACGTTGTGTCGACGATCAGCATGGCGTAGGATGTTCAAAGGTAGTTTTCGACCTTTTCCATCGTGAGAGCTTTTGACAAAAAAAATCTTAAAACATTGTCAGTTAGAATGGCTGTTAATTTGTCTACTTGTGGCAATATTTTCTATAAGATTTTTCTGAGTTTTAAAAACTAGAACGCGTTTCCTTTGAAATGCCTATAAAAGATAAATTATTAAAAAAATGTATGAAGTTACAGCGACATCATATACATTAGAAGTTCTTGAATCTGGAGAATCTGATTCCATAATCGCCGACCTAAGCGGCATGTTACACTTTGCACTATGGAAATTATAATTTAATAGGTAACATAAAAATAAAACGCTGTCGTTGTTAATTGTTAACACTCAACATCTCTGAGCCCAATTAAAATTGCAGCGCAAAATAATCATAATAATGTGGTATTAAAAATTTCAGCAAACAGCAGGAAATTTGGTAACATATTTTTTATTTTGTTTTACATTTTGAAAGGAATAAAAAACAGCTACCTTTTTTTTAGACCCTCGCTTACGAAATTCCACACGCGAATGTATGAAGCATTCGAAAACCACGATCATTCATTCATTCATTCACTGAACAACAAAAAGAAGCCCATGATGATTTAACATAAAAATATGTAGTCATAAGGTTTCTTCTAAAATTTGTTGTAGCGCGGATCTTAATATTTGGTGCTTTCATCTTAGGTTTTTTTTGTTGTCTAAATCATAGCTCCATGCTGTAAAGTAAATGAGCTGCAACTGAGCGATCAGCGGCCGTTCACAGTAGAGGTCAAAACAAAATATAGTGTATATAAGAAATAATTGAGTCAATAGCGTTCATATATCATTAAGATGAGGACAAGTTAATTAGACGTTAATTAAACGCGTGCAAAAAAATACTGCTTAAATAAAAAAAATTTTTTTTTTGTTTCAACTGCAAGTGAATTGAAAAATACTACGTACGAGATAACTCAACATGCAAATATATCGAAAAATAAGACTTCCTAAGCAGCACAGTCCGACTTTAAGTGTATTGTGCCGGGTGGATTAAGTAGCAACTTGTTACAATTTCAGTCGGAGCAGTTGGATTTGCTTAATTGTTATTACACATTTGGTATTTGAAGTATGATACATATTCCGACTACTTTAAGACGACGCAAAGACGTCGGCGCACGACTATTTGATTTAAGTCATACTCTGACGTCGTAGCGACGTCCTATCTCGTCATCGATTGACCGTTTAAAATTGCTCATTTGGTGACGTCCTAACGACGTCCTATCTAGTCGTTGAATGACTTCAAAAAGCAAGTCGGAGTGCGACTATTCATTTTATCGTGTATGACCAAAAGCGAAATGAAACGACTTTAGCGACTATTAGCCGTTGTTGGCTCAAAATTAGTCGTGTGGTGAATTAATGTATATCCAACATTTTTTTTACTAAAACAATCATGAAATTTTTGGAAGAACTTTATTTTTTTTTTTTTAATTTGAAGAGAATTTTTAGCATTTTCATTTTATTGTTTAGTCTTTCGCATACTCTGTAAATAATTTTCATAAAAATAATAAGTTTAGCAGAAGATTTAGAAAAAGACATTATTTATTCAATATCATATCAAAATATCATCAGAATATTTTTAGAATCAAATAGTTAGGTCTTGAGAATGGAAAAGAATTGTATTTATTAAATAAATCCTACCGCTTATAGAATAAAATGAGTCGCGAAGTTTGAAAAGCTTTCTATGTTTCGGTCTGGTAATAACTAAGTAGTTAATTTTTGGTCAGAAAAGTGGAAGAGTTATGACGCGACCGTATTGACGTCGGAAGAGTCGGAAATAGTCATCTTCCGACGTTGAAACAACGTCTGCACGACCTTGTTGTGCCGTTTGGGAGAAATCTCAACAAAATATCAACTATAAAATATTTGCGGTTCTGACACACCACAAAGAAATTACCTTTCGGGGATCTCGCCGATTTATAGTGCGCTTGCTACTTCGTTTTGATTCGCCAATAAAGCTTGTAACACAGCGTCAGCAAGGAAAAGTTTTAAGCTATATTTTTGTTTAATGTATCCCTTTTAACAATAACTCAATAAAACAACAATTACGTTTATATTTTTTTTTGTATTTTAAGCCAGGCAAACGCTTGACCACCATCTCAACTACTAAAAAGAAATAAGGCGGTCGAAGCTACTACACTCGCTTGTTAACTTGAATTTAAAAAAACCTGTGAAACTCATAATTTTATAAAATTAATAGTTCATACCTTCAAAACGGTGATTACATTACATATCAAAACAAAATAAAGTACAGTGATGATATATGTATATTTTTGATAAGGTTTATTTGTGCTTCACTAATTTTAAAGGGTGCACAAAAGTCACGTATTTTACGCAGCTTTCAAAGCGAAATCGGATACAGATAATGTTGAATATCTTATATTTTTGTATGAACAATTTCAAATATGGAAAAGTTTTGACGTGTTACAAATAACGTCTCTTCAGAATGTATGTGGTGTAACTCGCTTTTGGCAAAACTTAATTGATAAGCCAATTTACTAAAGCAAATATACTCTTTCGTTAGGTGTTATCGAAATTTGGATACCTCTTCCCATTCCATAGATCTCAGTATGCGTTATGTCGCAACTGCAGCTTTTAGAATAAAAATCTCGGAGTGTAAGTTTTCTAATTGCAGTTTTGCCTTTAAATTCACTCTCTATCGGATATTTTTTTATCTATTTAGACCTCATTTAATGACAGAAAAAGGATATTGTACCAATTGATGCGAAGACGTCGAAACTAGATCTTGGAGGTGGTTGCACCCGCCGTTTGTTTGACCCTATTCAAATAAAATAAATATTGTATCGGACCAATAGATGAGAAAAGATCGTAAATTAAGTAATAATGAAAAAGAGACTCATAATAATTTTTTGTCTCCATTTTCGACGTTATCCATGATCAAAGCAAAAAATTTTTTTTTCTCCTCATACTTCCAAAAATTAATTTCGAAATTTTCTCATCGATTGGTGCAATACATATATATTTCTAAATATCACACACGAGCCAAGGTTCGAGAGCCAAAAAAAAGGAACACAAGCAAGCGAGCTTTTCTGAACAATTTGTCTTCATCCTAATTACAGTCTGTCAAGTAATTGTTTGGAAAACAAATTATGCAATACAATTTTTACTTTGATGTTGAAATAAAATAAGAAATGTAATTAGTTTTTGAAATTTTTTTTTATTGTATTGTTTTAATTATTTCTCATTAGAAAACAACAAAAATATATTTGATTAAACCAAAAAAAAATTTTATGGAATATAAATAAAAACAAAAGCCATTTCACGGTGCCAAATAATTCTTTGCATAATGCAAGGAACATATGAAGGGACTAAAATAGTAATAAGAAAAAATTCAAAATATGATGTTTGCACCAAGAACATCATTCACGGCATGTACCCTTCTTGGAATAGATGCAATAAGTTTTTATAAATCATGTCCTTACGGAATTTTTTTGTCCACTCCTTCTTAATAACTCTTATTTGAGCGCTTATACTTTTTGGAGCCCGTTTTAGAACTTTTTCCATTGCGTTCATATCGGAGCTTCAGGTGCTGCACAGAGCAATTTGTGCTTAGGGTCACTTGTTGTACTGATATATTTTGTATCTCAAACTTTCGGCCTTTTGAGTGCCCGTGAAGCCGAATTTCTGAGCACTTTTTTGAATTACTTTTGAAGAGTGTTTAAATGAAATTATTTCGTCATGATCTCCATTCACCACCGCCTTCCCGTGATATGTGTCCCCATACCATTTCCACACTTCACAGTGAGTAATCTTTTAAAGTATTCATATTTATGTAACACTTAAAACCCGAATTCAGCGAAAACTGAACGAATTTATTCGGAAATTCGCAAATGCACTAAAAAAAATGTACAAAAATTGTTCAGAAAAGCTTACGTTTCTTTTTTTTTTGCTCCCGAATCTTTTCTCGTATACATTCAATTCACCAATCGATGTGAAAAGGCCGAAATAAATTACTGGGACGATGAGATGAAAAAATCGATTGCATTTATAATGGATAACGTGAAGAATGGGGACAACAAATTCTTTTGAGAGTCCCTCCATCCTAAATTTATTTTCGACCTATTCCCATCTATAGGTCCAATACCCCCTCCATAATCTAGTTTCGACATCTTGGCATCAGTTGGCGAAATAACCTTTTTCCCTCTCCTTCCGAAATTCCTTTTCACTTTTGCCTCTTATGCTTTATTTTGAAAGCTGCAGTTAAGACATAATGCAGATCTTTGGCTTAGGAAGAGCTAACCAACTTTTGCCAAAAAGCGAGTTTTAGTGCTTACACTCTGAGGGGACGATGTGATATCAGGCTGGTCCTCTGATTTCGTGTTGTGTTAAATATAATTTAGTGTAATCATTTGCAATTATAGATCATGAAAGGTCACAATAAATAAGGATTAAAAATATCACTGCAAGTGACGCGGATCAAATGAGACAATAATTCAATTTCAAAAGTATCAGTATTAGACGACTAAGATCACATTTATACTTGGAACAGAATCGTGCGTGCATACCTCAATGGCAAGCAAATTTTTAAATTTTTGTGCCTGTAGCGGGAGCGTGTGCCAGACTCATTTTTCAATTTCGTTGTTTCGCCCGTAGAAGGAGTCTGCGAAATTGTTTTTGCCCTGATGAAATGACGTTATCTGAAAATAAGTGGTTGCACATCATCTGATTGATACCATAACCAATGAGCTCGTATCTTCATAAGTCCTTCCAGTCATTAGCAGGCGCTTTTGCTCTCAGAAGGGTTCCATCAAAGCTTTTATGTACAGAAGGGCACCAAACTTCCAAAATCGTTCAAGTTCATATTGTTCATTTCAGCTTGAAAACATATTCTGGTCGCGGAAAGGTATATCTTAAAACCATAGATTAGTTCAGCCATCCACCTTGCTTGGCGGCAAGCATCTGTTGTCTACCAGTATGTCCTTGAAAACGTCTTTTCAAGGACAATCATTGTGAGTTCTATGAGCTTTTTGTAGTCATCTGTGATTCCTTGAAAAAATCTGTATTTGTTGTGGGCTCCAAGATTTTAAGCTTGTTTCTTTCAATTTAATTTCATGCAATTTTATGGAGAGATTGAGGGCCTGAAACATCAAATAAATATTTTCGCTTATTATCATTATGGGGCTAACCATATTAATTGTGGCCCAGCTTTCTGTTATGAAATAGTGCAACGGACTGGAAATACTTATTATAAATCCAAACAGAGTCCAAGGGTTAGTTTAGAAATAAAAAAAGTAATATTACTTTCTATCTTGGACTGTATTTTCTTCGTTCAGAAATCTTCGAATTTGATCTTTTTCATATATCTTGGGGATTGACTTCTAGTGGGAATTCGGGGTTGAAATTTTGGCGAACGTTTTTAAATGAAAACCCTAAAAAATGTAGAGAGTGCCCAGGACAATAGCTAAAAAAATAATTTGTAGGCCACCCTAATGTACATGCTAGTTTTACATTTCAAAAACTCTCACTTACTTTTGAGTTCTTTAGCAAAACATTTACTTTTTATACTTTGTTCGTGTCAGTTTTAAGTTACGAATTAGTAGATTTTTTTCAGAACTTAGGTTTTTCCAAAAAGTGTTCAATACAACTTTTCTTAGAAACAAGATAATAAATAACATCTTAAGCAAATATTATTTTAAGATAGCCTAGACCTATAGAAGAAGTCACCGTGGTGTCTCAGCAAAACATAAAAAATTTAAATCCTTAAAATGAGCGCGGGAACACGCACTGACGAATACGCGTGCAACAACAAAGAAAGATACAATACTTCAAACGAAGCAAATCTCAGCTAATTTTTCTCTCTCTTTAAACTCGCCAAATATCACAGAATTATGTCGTCCGTCAGTCAAACTGACGAGTATACAGCAACGCCACGCCGGACTTGTATGTGACTCTACTTTAACCCAACCTTAGCTAAGCGGCGACTTTTGAAGCAGCACGCAGACACTTTATTAATTTCGCGGTTATTAAGTCTGTTCGATACGTAGCATGGGTTTGGTCACCAAAATTAGCGGTGTCAGCGATGTTGTTCTTGTTTTTTATTTATCTTTGCGTTTTTAGTGCAAACAGTTGACTTCCTGTCAAAGTCTGTACAAGAAGATAAGGTTTGCCAGGTAGTTAAAAAATATTTAATTGTACAGACTTTCAAATCTTATCATTCATCGAAAATTTGAAAAAGAAAAATTTAATTATTTTGACCTTTTTGTTGCATGCCACTTTAGTGGTACGGTTCTTCTTATTGTTATTTCTGGTGACATAGCCACGCTTGTGTGACGGTTCTAAATGTGTCACAGCAGTTTAATCTTTTACGTTTAAATTTTTTAATTTTGTTGATATGTAAGAGCTGATAAAGGTACTTACAAATGGTTTAATTAAAAAGTCTTTCTTGCTTTGTCTCTTTTTGTAATTACTAGAAACTTTTGTGATGACATTTTTGTCACGTTAATTGAAAGGTGTTTAGATAATTCTGGGTATATTATCAGCGGCAAAGCAATACCTTTTTGGGCCCCGAGCAACAATAATTCCTTATATACATGGTATCCTTTTGGGATTGAATATATTTTAAGTCTAACGAAAGTGTAAGCCGAAATACGCAAATAGTTTTGTTTAAAATCGAGTAAGACTTCCATGCCGCTTAACTAAGAGTCATGACTTTTTTGAAACTTGATTAGATATGTAAAACCGTTTTATGGAAAAGCTGTACCAGAACACTTATGCGTATTATTAGTCCGATAAATAAAATTTTTTATTTTATGAGTGCTTGCCAAAAAGCAAAAATGTTTAATTTACTGCCAGCTATTTGCAAAAAATAGTGGAGCTTTGGAAAATATAAAATTTTTTACGACTTTGTGCCCAGTCAGTTATGAGTTTTTGCTTAACAAAAGGTGGAACTTGAACCGTTCTTAACTATTTGTAAGATAGGAGAGCTTATGAAAAATACAAGCTTTCATCATTGTGGAAGGTTTGTATTTTCGTTCGTTTTGGCTTTTTTATATAATTATGTAACCGAAAACAAAGAGTGACTTGAAGACCCTGTACACTTTTTTTACGCTCGATCCTTAGGATAAAATATATAGGATGTGTAATATGTGTAAAAAACATCTCAGCAATTGGAGTACGCTGTTAGCTTCCGCTATTTACATAGATCTACAGTTCAAAAGTTCTGAAGACTTAAATGCACCCTTCCCGAAACTCTAGATTTTTGTATATACAAGTAATCTATTGCTATGTGTTTGCATAAAAAACTATATCATGTGGTACATAATATTAAAGGAAATGCTCGAAAAATTTGTAAATGTTTACATTAAATTGTTTAAGGAAACGTTGCTTGAAAAAGACGGTCTAGCTACAAGAAATTTTTCTTTCAAATGATCCAATGCCCTGGATGTCTCTGCGGATTTCTATAACTCCAGGCACCCAATTTACGAATATATTCGTGAAAGTACTGAATTGGCTCTAGATTTTATGATATTGGTGTATTTATCTATATACTCGCATATATAAAACAAAGTCCGGAAAGTTACACTCTATATAACTCAAGAACGGCTAGACCGATTTTCATGATCTCTGATTTTTTTAATTTGTCTCCATCCCGAAAATGAAATGGGCTACAATACTTTTATTCAGGGTGGCCCTCATACAAAACTGTTTTTAAATTAATGATCTTTGATTTGTTGGATTTGTTTTCACCCCGGAAATAACAAAGACTATAAAACCTTAATTTAAGGTGCATATTTAGGGTAGCCCTTGTACAAAAATATTTTTAAAATAGCATTTCCACAAGGACCACGACATCGGTTCACACCGAATTTACACCACGTAGCTTTTATATCAAATGGCATAGCTAAGGCTATGCAAATTTTATTTGGGGTGCATATTGAGGGTGGGTCTCATACAAAAATATTTTAAAAATATCATTTCTTCAAATACCACTTAACCAATTCATATGGAACTCACACCACGTGTCTTTAATGTCAAGCTTAGGATATAAAACTTTTATTAAGAATGCATGTTTAGGGTGGCCTTTATACATAAATATACATATAATCGTCCGTGTGTCTGTTTGTGATTTCGTAAATTCTGAACGTCTTAACCGATTGAGGTCATGTCAGCCGGGTATATTTGTTGGAGCACCCTAAATATGCACCCTAAGTAAAAGTTAAATAGCATAAGCTATGCTTATAAAAGTTACTTGGTGTATATTCCATCTGAATCGACTGAGTTGTCCTTGTGAAAATGCTATTTTAAAAAATATTTCTGTATAAGGACCACCCTAAACATGAACCCTATGTAAAAGTTTTATAGTCCTAGCTGTATTTCTTAATATAAGAGACACGTGGTGTAAATTTCAATTGAATTGACAACGTGGTCTTTGTGAAAATGCCATTTTAAAAAAGTTTTTGTAGATGACCCACCCTGAATATGCACTCTTAACTAAATTTTTATAACCTACATATGTTATTTTAGGGGCGAAGACAAATCCAAAAAATCAGAGATCATGAAAATCGGTCGAGCCGTCCTTGCGTTATAAAGAGTGTACCTAACCTGACTTTGTTTTATATATACGAGTATATAGATAAATACATCAACATCATAAAATCTATAGCCAATTCAGTACTTTCATGAATACATTCGTAAACTGGGTACCTGAAATTATGGAAATTCGCAGAGACATCCAGACAACAAAAAAAAAGTTAATTTTGTTGAGCTGACACTAAAAATACCCTGTTTTAGGAAATACAACAAAGAATTTCGAGTCAAGCCAAGCCGCCGCTGCAAGGACTCGTAATAGTGGCGTATAACGGTTGCCTAGCTATTTGTTTGCAAGCAACCGAATTCGTAAATAAATTCTAGAGGATAGAGTCAATTTTGCAAAACATACCTATTGTATTTAAGCGTGGATACGTTCCCCAATTACAGCTGATTGATTTTAGCACGAAGGCTACTTGACAGATTTCAAAGGCTCGACATAATTATTTCGTACAAACCTAATTATCTTCCGAATGATGCCTATTTTGATCAAGCTCATTTGTGCCCTATTCAAAGCGATTCTTGATTTTGAAGTCTATAAGTTTTGAAGTATGAATGAGTCTAACTTAAAAAATGATATGTGTGAACTTTACCTATCATAATCTTTCTACATACATTAGAGCGGTTCAAAAAAAATGACTGTCAGCGGATTACAATAGCCTTATATGACTAGACAAAGCTGCCCATAAAAATTTTCATCAATAAGTGATGATTTTGCGACCTCTTTTATTATAAAATAAAACTTTTTCAGCAGGCTCTAGGACCTAGAGCCTGCTGAAAAAGTTTTAATTTTCATCAATATTGAAATCTTGGCGCTCCCTGTTTTAAGTTGCTTATCCATTTTAGAGAATATTGATTAAAAAATGGTGCAACTTAAAGAGGCTGTCATGTTTTCCAACAACGTTGGTAAACAACACCAAACACCATACCCATTGGTATGGTGTTTGGGCTATTATCGATCAAGGAATTCGAATCCTTGATCTGTTTTTCTTTTTCATCTTCTTTTCTTAAAACAAAATTGAAAACTGACAAGACAAAAATCAATCCCTTGTTTTAAAAACAAGATATCAACAGATCTGAGTTTAATTTGTTATATATTAAAATAGGGTACATAAGGTATCCTATTCGTATCGGGAAGATTATACTTTTATGTATGTACATATATTATTTTAGTTGCCAATGGAAGAAGTTAATGTTATTTTATTCGTTCCAGTTAGCGCATCAGCGCTTTCACAAGCACCATCATGCAACTACATATTGATGAAGATGGTTCTATATTTTCCTGGTTGGTGCTTGAGCGGCTATCGCTTTATATCCTTTCCCTCCCTTTTTTAACGAAGCATTGTGATTGTGGACATTATTAAGGTTCCCAAACGTCCTCGCAGTTCTTGAAGCATCCTCGGATGCTGTTGCATTCTCGAACATTTCCGATTTGAGTTTCTTTCCTAAAATATCCTAAATTTCTTCGATTTAGGTAAAGAAAAGTGGGGACTCATCAATTTTGGAAAAGTTGGGAAGAAGAACCAAATTCCAGGCATAACATTTTTGTAATATCAGCCATCAGTTTTTATGACTTCACATAACATTTTGGCACCTCACTTAGAACATATGAGCTTTTTACAGCTCATATACTCATAAACATATTTAAAAGTTTTGTGGTTTGGTAGCAAGCAAGAGAAGAGTGTTCAGCCTCAAAATCTAAATTTTCTTTACAACTTCCGCATTGATGTTTGGTGTGCCAACCACAAAAATTTAAAATAAAATCAAAATAAAAAAAAACGCTTTACAGTAACTAAGCGTAGCGCTGCCCAAAGTGTTTTCAAATATTCATTCATTCTAACTTTTCTAAGCTTAGAAAATCTCACCTAAAACCGGTAAATCTGCTGAAGCCGCTGACATAATAGCGCTATGGTTGAATGAATTCTTGAGTGACTGGCCGACTGACGGAGCTGCCCGTGCCTAACCGACCGCGTTTCCATTTTTCAACATGATTATCCATCATGTTAGATAGTCGCATTTGGAATTCTGTTTAACTTTTGTTTCCGATTGATTGCTTCGAGTGAATCAACTCTTACACAAAACAACACAAAAATCAATAGGTAATGAATTATTTGAGTGTGCTGATCAGCCATATTACAAATACACATAGTTACCACACGTTATCGATCGCGGATCACTGCCAACGTCATACAAAGCAGCAAATGGCGTCGCGTCTCGTCTCGTCTCATCGCTTTTTTGTTGCAGCCACGCAGGCACACTTTTTTTGGGTTCAAAAGGGTACAAACGCACGCGCTAATGGTCTACAAAATATCACGCATGCATGCAGTTAATAGTTGATAATTTTGAGATATTCTTATGCGATATTTAAATTCAAATCGTTTAAGTAAATGTAGCAATAAAAAAATGCAAGTTTGTAATAGAAAAAAGTTGTTAGCGGCCTAGGCGAGAATAGATATAACATTCAGAGATCTTGCCCATACGAAACTCACGTTATCATAAGCTATAGAATTTGAGTTATATATATTGCATGATCGGTTATTTTTCTGTTGTCTATTATCTTTGTTTGCTTTTTTCCCTACAATTAAAATAACTTATTTGGTGTTCATTAATAACGGCAACCTTACCCCACCACTTTGCTTGAGCCCGCAACGTAACCTATAGATGTGGCCTCATTATCGCTTTTGTCGGAAATAACAAGTAACATTTTCTATGCGAGTATGTGATATTTCGGGTATACAAGAAAATGTTTGTATCTTTGATTGCTCGCGTATGTTTTTTGAGTTCAGTAATGCTTTTATGATGATTTTCGGAAGTTCAAGCCAGAAGTGTTAAGTAGGACCACCAATGGTTTTTTTTTAAGTCAGTTGCTTATTCTCTTCTTTATTATCACTTTATTCTCAATCATGTTACTTATTCCAAACAGATTTCAAGCATAAATTTCAACAAAAATTAAGGTCAATGCTATGTACATTATCAGTTATATATAACATTTTAATTATAAATATTTCTTGAAATTGTGTTATATTCTAGGTCGAAGTACACTTTTTTGCTCTAACTTAGGGACCAGTGCTCAATCTAATCGATGTTGGCACTGTTCGCTGGGTTATGAATTCAGGTCAGTTCTGTTGAAAAAATTGTATGCAAGTGATGCCGTTTTTCAGCAATTTTAAGATTTTTTTTTAAATATGTTATAAACCTGCAGCCATGGCCTGATCAGTTCAATAACATATGAATTGTAAAATTGTGTTTCATTTAAAAGTTTTTAAAAAAAAACCTAATACATAAAACGCACCCTATATTTTATTAAGGTTTTCTAACATACAAAAACATGCTCTGCTAGATGTGACTGAAGGTAGTACAAATTGTTCTTTGAACAAAACTTTTTTGTGTTGTGTTATATTACAATAATTTTTCAGACTTAAATAAGCACTTAATTATTTTTCAATCTCTTAAGATTTGTATATTAGGGTGTTTAAGTATTTATACTGTTGTCTTTTGGCTATGTTTTAGCATGTGGTTGATCCCCTAGCTCAAACTTATAAGCGGCGCTGACATAGTTTGTCTCCGATTTCGTTTAAATTTTAAGAAAAAATTGACTTACTAGAACTTTGAAAAAATCTGCCTCAGGTGCCAAAATATAGCATTTTAGGTATTTTAGTTATACGGCAGGTATCACCCCCTATTACCAAATCACTTCCACATTTATCGTGTGCCTGAAAATGCGAACAATATACATCTCAAGGAGTTTGTATGAAATTTTCCACAAATTTCAGCTTCCTAGATCAAACCTGCTAACATCGCAAGCAGTTTGTTTCCTACACTGAGAAAACAATATGTTTGAATATAACAAACGCATATTTCATATAGAGCAATTAATTATTTATTTAAGCCAATCATATTGTATTTGGATCAAATAGTGGTTGAAGCATTTTATGTTTGACTAAATCAAATATTTAATTGCTCTATATGAAATACGCGTTTGTTATATTCAAACATATTGTTTTCTCAGTGTATTACAATTAACATGGAAAAAACGAAAGAGCAGAAAAACAAATGACAGATTTTTCTACGTTTCAGTAAAAATTTAATTTTTCCTTATGAATTGTATTAGGAAGCATACTATTTGAGCCGTTCACAGGTTTGATCTACACTGAACCAAATTTTGTACATTAATACATTAATAATATAATAATGTATGGCTTTCATTAACATTTTTATTGAAATGAAACAATTTTTCGAGGAAAAATACATTTATTTCTGTACACTGACATGGTAGCGTGTGTATAATACGTACAATCAGTCAATGTAATAGTAAATTAAATTTGTGTGCGATGCATTATTTGTATGGTTTCCTACATAAATAATACGTACTTTTACACTGGCTGTATTTTAATGTTAATACATGCGGTGTATGTAGTTTTACTTTGGAAATGTGTACGTTTTTCGTCCAGTGAAGGAAGTTATAGCTGTGGGAGAGTTTTCTTCAAATCATATAGGCCTATATGATAGAGTTAGTTAAAAACCACCCAGAACCGGATATATATTGTTCACATTTTCAGTCACACGAAAACTAACTTTTGGATTTTTGTCCACTTCTTCTAAAATCAAGCTGACATCTCTGCAAGATAGTTCATTTGGGATCGTGTGGACTGATCGACTTAAGTTCAATATTTTTGAAATTTCACCACAGCATTTATTTTCTTTCCCAAAATGAACAACCAAATTTCTCTCATCACTTGAAAGTTCTTTTCGATAAAACGGTACGAGTATATCAATCAAATATCTTGTTCAAATCACAACTAAATGCATTATACCAAAGTATGACTCATATAATAGATATAAAAAAGGAACTTCACTCTTTTAAGAAAATTAATCAATAGATCAAGGCATAAGTTGCGTAGTGTATGAAGACTTATGTCAACCGTTTTTTTGAGTGTGTGTTTTCAGAAATTTTTTTAAATTTATATTGAAGAAAATGGTTTTTTGTTCTTTATCATTAAAAAAAAGTATCAAACAAAACTGAATCATTACTTTTATCCATTGTTTTCGGACTCTCGAACTACCAGAAATTAGGGGTGTATGTAGACTTTTGTCGGTCACTGTAGCTTACGTTACATTTTGTTAACTTTTCTTTACGGAGTTAAAGGATCTTCTTTCAGCTCCGTCGTCAGTGCTATTGCGTTTAAGCAAATTCGGGTAGTCTATTTGCATAGGGTGGCTTCCCTTATTTGACTTGGAATGCAGAGATGAAACAATGCTGATACCGTTATAGCTTTGTCTTCAGAATATTTATTTTTTATTTATTTATTTATTTATTTATTTATTTATTTTATTTTATTTTGTTGTACATTAAGACTTAGTCTTTTATAGTACATCAATGGCATATATAGTAGATAATAATAATTCCATTATTTATAAAATATAAGTTCAACATAAAAAAATAAATTTAAAAATAAAACACAACAATAGAGATTAATTACTTAACTATAATAGCAATAATACAGAATTAAATATTATATAATAAAATAGAAATGAAATGATTAAAATAGTAAGAGGAGAGAAACAATATAGATTTAGGTATTATTTTTGAAATAATTATAAATTGCGTGTTTGAAGCTGCTTCCAATTCTAATTCGTTTTAAATCTGCAGGCAAAGAGTTCCATAACCTAATAGTGCTAATGAAAAAGTACCGGCTAGTATTGAGGTAATTAAACCTTGGAATAATTAAATGCTGCAACCTTGTGGATTGGCAAAACAATAATTTACTAAACAAATACTCTGGAGTTTGAAAGTGGATGAGTTTGTGTAAAAATATAATGTTCCGAATGTCCAGATACTCTACTAAGCTGCAGCCTAGTAAGCCCATGCTTTCGCCTGGTTTCCACAGGAGTGAATTCCATAGAGGTGCGCAAGTGACGCAAAGTACCATAAATTTTTCCCACAATACTATTTATGTGATCAGAGCATGTCAAAGTAGAATTTAAAAAAAAACCTAAGTTTTTTGCTTTGCGCACAAACTCTAGGTTTGAAGAGCCGATGAACAAAGGCGGAATCCCCACTAAGCTAAATTCACTCCTTGCAATTGGTAGAACCTTAGACTTTGCAGGATTAATTGAAAGAAAATTATCAACAGCCCATTTGTTTAAGGAAAAGAGGTCTAAATTAAGTCGATAGGTCAGGTCTTCAACTAGTCCAATAGGTCGTGAGAGGTAAAGCTGAATATCGTCACTTATAAGTGTCAGAGACATGAAACAGCATTTTAAAATTATTAACTAAGTCTGCGATTTGTGATTTAAGAAGTATTAATGTTTTTTTTATTATCTTAGCTCTCTGTTGTTATCTACAAAAATTCATTTTCGGTCTGGTTGCATCGAGTGGTACCTTTTCTTTTCAATTTCCAAAGTCTTTTTCACTTTTGAGCCTAGGGTGATTGTTTATTGTTTACGTGACATGAAAGGCAAAAATTCGATTAGGACACTTACTCTCTGAAATTTTATTTTGAAATCTGCCGTTAGGATATAATGCATACTAAGATCCTTGGAACGGAAAGTGGTAACCAACTTTTGATAGCACCAAACGAAAGAGAGTGTTTTCTTTAGTACGGTGGCATACTAATTGAATTTGGCCAAAAAACGAGACCACACACACTCTGAGGGGACCATATGCCAGCACTAGAAATAGCATAATTTTAGAGACTTCTCACTCTCAAAAATTTGGAGGCTGAAGTTTCCACGGATGAATTTCAACTGCGGAATTAAGATATTTTTAAGAAGTAGCTGTCTCTGTCACTATGAGGTCTTTTATAGATAGACAAGGCAGAATTGTGGTAATGGTTGTTCGTCTAGAAAAATTTCTTGCCATTGTAGTCACCTATTTCTGGTTGGATATTTTTGTCTGTCAACGCTGTGGCTATCAGAGTTTTTCTGAGAAGAATTCTGTTTTAACGGTGAAGACCCCAAGAAGTCTGGGAACGCAACCATTACGTATTGCTTATAGAGTAATAGTCTTCAGTTGTGATCTAGAAACATTCTGAATATTATACAAATACATGACAAAAGCAAGTTGAACTGATATTGTGCGCAGTCTTTTGACCTCTACTGTTCACTTTCTGTATGAAGGCAAAATAACTACTACGTAATTTCAAAATATTTTGAAAATAGGTTGATAAACTCAAATTAGTTTCGAACAAAATTTTTAGCATGTAGCTTTGTCGAAATGCAAGATTCATAATAAATCGTTAGCGGTTTCCGTGCAATAAAATTGAAGAATTGAAAAAATTGTATTCGCTCCTAAAGAATTATTGAAATTTATTACCAGCTGGATTTTTCCAACTAAAATCAGCAGCATTTATTACAATTACAGATACCTATAAAATGTTAACACAACCCAATTCCCACGATTCCTCAAAAAATTGTCTAATAAATATTTTCACAGCAATTACATATTTTCGCTTACTCCACTCGTATCATTAACACATTATTCACTTCAGCGCTAAATCTGGTGCTTGCGTACCATCTTCTACATGTACGAGTATCATAATGAAATTTGAGAATTCTGTGGCAACGCCGCCATGTGCCGCATCCATTCATTCATTGGTTACGCACTCAATAAATCATCATAGGTAGTATACGAATGTTATTAATAGATAAATATTTAGAAAGACTTTTTTTATTTAGTCGCAGGCACTTGAATCTCTAACACATATGAAAGCATATAAAACGAGAAGCATAGAGATCCCGATATGCAGGTAAACTGTGCAAGATATTTTCAGAAATTGTTTTGTCTTCAAAAAGAATAATTTACAGGTAGTAAATTCAATTGGAAATATTTTCTTGGCGGGCAGATCACCTGCTATAAATATAATAAGCAGCAATTATGTTGACAAGCTGGCAACTTCAATATGGCATAGCGCTAGATAATTCAAAAGAGAATAAAAAAAGAGCGCGAAGAAAAGAGAAGAGAATTTAAGTGAAGGCTTCGTATTATGTGCAGGAGAAGACATTACGCCACATGGCTAAAACAAAATATTTTTAAAAATTTAAAAGAGTTTAAGAAAATTTAGCAGTAATTTATTCACAAAACGCGAATTCTGGCAATAATTTTTCAAAAACAATTAAGTTATAATATAATCTATTTCTCAGATGGTTGACATTTGTTTTGATACCTGCTGTCAGTAATTTCGTTTACATTGAGCATAAAAAATCCAGCGTAAATAAGTGGAGAGAATACTCGTAACTACGCAAAGAGACGTTTTAAGGGGGTATCATCAGACCCAAAACAAAATGTGTGTGGTTTTAAAATGCTGTTTGACCGAAATTTTATGTTTGGTACAATTTTTAATAAATTGACAACACCATACTCAACATAGAGATCAAATTCAATTTCTAATTTTGATAGCGCTATTAAGTCTGACGTACAGTGGATTTTTGTGGCCATAAATAGGAAGAGTATGAAAGTGCGAGGGATTGAAAAATTTTTTAAGACAATCGTCAGAGCATACTTAGGGAATAAAAAAGAAAACTATTAATGTTTTAAATTTGTTTTAAGTTTAGTGACACAGTGGGCTCAAAGTTGAGCTTTGTACACCAAAAATTTTCTATGAAAGTTTTTATAAAAGCGATTGTTAGATAGGGCGCTCTTGTTAACTACCTACCTACCTACCTACTCTAGTTAACTTGATTGAAATAAAATGCAATAATGTAGCATATTGGCGGAAAGTACATTGTTTCTACTTTGTAAAAATCAATTTAAATTTCTTTTATGGCGCTTTTATGAATTGTACAGATTTTTCAAAAATTATGTTGAAAAATAATAAAAGTGGAAAATTTGCAAACTTTGACAGAAAAAAAAATACATATCCCGCTATTTTGGAAATTTATGCAATATGAGAAAGCTTGGTTAGTTAAATTACAAACTTTCAGCTGCTTTTTTAAACAGTTTTATTTTTTATCAAGTTTTTCCTAATGTAGTTTTAGAAGAAACAAAAAATATTGACTTTTATAAAATGCTCTTAAAATTTTACTTAATTGAACAATCCTTTTTTATTCAACAAACATGACAAAGATAACAAATGGAACGATCTAACCTGGTAATTGGTGACATATGTTTCGGCTATTACCACATATGTACATATTCTCATACATGCCTTATCAGACCAGTTTTTGGTTAATGTTGTACTTGGACTCGAACCCCTGACCGTTCATGAATTGCAATTTTATTTTTGATGGCCGCTCTTAACACTTGAGCTGTTGGGGACATGACCTTGAGGTGTACAATGTGCGCTTATCTATTTCAATCCGCACACAATGTTCCATGTTTTGTTATCTATATACTTGTCACTTTCTCGCTTGTTTGCATAGCCGTTAAGCCATTGGCTTAAAGACGTGCTATGACTTATTTTTTGAAATTGTGGCATTACAGTTACTGTACACTCTCGACTTTATTTACACTTGCTTATACAGATGGACTCTCGATTACAAGAACACCTTGAGTTGGTGGACGAAATATATATAATTTTACTAGAGTTTTTGATATGCCAAAAGTGAGGACCTTGTTTTGTACAAAGTCATTTTTAGAAAAACTTTCCGAATTTATGTAAATTCGGTGTTCAAGACCAATGTACTTTACATTCGGCCTCTAAAAAGTACATTTCAAAACTCAATTCAATACATTTTCACAAAACCCAAATGCCATCACCAAATCTTATTTTTCTTCAAAAAATCGTAAATTAAAACTTTCCAGCTATTCTGCCCAAATGGAATCTATGTTGTCTACATAGATCTGTATGTAACGCTGTGGAATAAATTACAATTTACGACATATATGTAGGTACATAAATGTAATTCATACTATGAATTTGAAGAAAGACTTGTTATTAACTTTATATTAAATTTTATGACTTATGCACTATAAACGTTTATTTAAATAAAAAAGCGAACTGTTTTACTTGTCCTTAAAATTGAGTTTAGTTGAAGGTAGAGACCCTTGGTTATATATAACCCTCGTTTTAATGAACAAGCTCAACATTTATTAGGTAATATAATCGAGAGATATATCGAAACTGAGTGTGGAATTCAAGTATTGTGGCCAAAACTTTCACAAGAACTACAGATGATTTAGACAAGCACAGTCTTAAAGTGACCACAGGGCCTCCCGTACAAATAAAAAAGGTCGCATTAAATACTATACCGAGAGAATTGGTTAATGTAGTTTATGTAACTAAATTTTCCGAACGTCTTAGGAATGATTTGGACAAGTACTAGTCAAAAAGTGGGCGACTTTTGAGTCAATTAATTCAATCTAAGTTTTCTTCAACTAAGAAAGTGCTTACTTTAATTTCCTTTATTTTTTAATGTACAGTTTTGATACATGCATGTGCATGTAGAACTGACGGCATGATAGTACTCCGTATAAAATGCGTTTAAGTTTGTTCATATGTAAGTATTTAAGAAAATGCTTGTTGATCGATTGAAGATGGGTTTTATAGTAAAAAATTTGATCTACGAGAATATAAAATCGGAATAAAAATCGTAAAGTTTCTACAATTAAGAAATAGATACAATTAGATGCAGCTAGGAATGCATTGATTAATACCATGTCTTAGATACTCAACTACTTGAATATTGCTAAAAGCATAAACATTTTCATATGCATCTATAATATATTTTTTTTAACAAGTAATGAGATTTATTTCAGAGTATCGATTATAATCTACTAACTATATAAAATTCAGTTTTTGTCTGTCTGTCTGTCTGTTCCTTATGGTCGCGAAAACTATCGGGCCGATTTTGATGAAATTTTTACAGTATATTAGTATCGATCTGGCGACAGACAGACAAAAACTGAATTTTATACTTTTAGCGATATTCATACAAAAAAATTTTTTAAATATCATTTTCACGAAGCCCGGCTAATCGATTCTCATCGAATGTGCACCACTTAGCTTACATATTAAAAAGCATAGCTAAGGCAAAATTTTCATTTAGGGTGGCCCTCATACAAAAAATATTTTTTCAATATAATTTTCACGAAGACTGGTTAATCGATTCTCACCGAATCTACATAGCTTTAACATTATGAGGCATTGCTTCTGTTAAATTTATGTTTATGGTGGCCCTCATACATAAAATTTTTAAAATAGCGTTTTCACAAAAACCACTTAATCGATTCACTTGGAATTTATAGCACGTGTCTTTTACATTAAGAACGATTACTTAGGCTATAATACTTTTATATAAGGTACACATTTAGGATGGCCCTCATTAAAAACTATTTTCAAAATATAATTTAGACGGCTAACCGAATCACTCCGCATGTGCATCACGTGTTATATTATGAGGCACAGCACAGTACAAAACTTCTATTTAGGGTGGCCTCACACAAAAATATTTTTAAAATAGCGTTTTCACAAAGACCACTTTAAAAATTAGGACGAGATTTTTAATTTAAGTTAAAGCGAAGCGCACAGGGTAATGCCAGTCAATTCCATAAATGAAACTATTGTACAGAAATTGAAATCACATCAATTTCTATTGCATGAATAGTTTTTGGCTTCAAGAATAAATGGGATGGATCTCAATAATATGCAAAGTAATTTTCTTTTATTTATTTAATTTTTTTACATATCATGACTCGAATAAGAAATTTTTACCAGTTCAAATTTTCAACTTAATTTACATTTATCAATACATTAACGCTATATCGCATTTTTTTCTACAGCATCTTTTAACCCGAGGAAAGGAAAGGTAATAAAAATTCACATGTTAACTCTGAACAAATACAGCCTGCATAGAACTTTAATGACAACAACAAAAACAATAGAACATGCTTCTTATATCCGATATAGAGATGGAGGTATAAAAAATATATGTGGTACAAAAATCATATGGACAGACAGGCAAACATACAATAAAAACAAGAAAATGAAATGGGAAAAATGTAACATAAAGAAAATGAAAAAAATATTTCTTTCAACATATACAACGTCAACATCTACAAGATTGCGATGCACCGTGCAGTTGTACAACAACAACAATAGCTGCTGTAACGGATACGCTTACCTACCTTGTAGACAAAACAGCATACGAGTATGTATACATACTTACAACAACTACAGCGACGGGAACTACATTGTTAGTTTTTATGTTGGAAAATTACAAAGAAAATGTAGCAAAATTCCACTTAATAAAAAATCAAAACAAAATGCTTAGCTTACGAATGTGCCGATTGGTTTTCTTGTACCGAAAAATATTTCACAATCAGAAGTTTATTTTATCTAAGCTAATGTTTCACGTAGTGTCAGCAAAACCGAATCGGAAATGTCTACTCAGAATTCGAACGTCAGTCTTCAAATCCAATATTAAAATATTACATATTGCACTGCGCCATAACGACAAAAGCAAACGAAATCCTTAGCTCTGAATCACAAAAATGAAAGAAAATATTGTAAGAAACAAAGCTCCACATTTCTTGAATTGAAAACGGCCACTTAGAAAAATAACTGCAAAACGACCAACTAACATGAAACTTTTATGTAAACTAGACAAAGATATTGATATGCACCAAAGAACTAGAATCGTGACAGGCGCTGTAGACCTGTTCACACTTTTGTAGAAGCATTTACATTTTGATCACAATACCATTTAAAAACATTTTATTTGAGATATATGTATATGTATGTACTATTGAATAAACTAACAGACCCACAGAAAAGTTTCAAAATTAATTTTTTTCAGTGTATTCTATTTTTCTGCGAAGCTTATAAAATAAGATGAACAAAAAAATGCTAACCATTTTTTCAGTTAGACAAGTTTCCAAGTGAGCAATTAATAAAATAACAAACTTTAACACGTGCTTTAAATAACCTGATGTTCTAAAATTCATCGGAAACGGTAAAGGTTCGATAATTTACTAATTTTTGAGTATATCTTCAATCAAAAAAAAAAAAATTGAATTCAAGGGTTGCTACCAGAGTTACAAAATTTTAATTTTTGAGCAAAAAAATTAAAAAAATTTCAATTTTTCTTTGAGTAAAATTTTATTCTTTTATTATTTTTTCCATTTTCCTGCTACATAGCTATAAAGTTATCGAAAAATATCTAATAAGGAGAAAACTCATGATCTCTACTCAACAAGGCCTTTAGTTTTTTTTTTGTTTTAAGCTCCAATTCTTTGCTGATTTCACTATATTCACCTTGATACACTAATATTTGGTACTGTCAATGCCACAAAATGAAAATCATTTAAAACCAGTGGCGTCACTTCACCAAATTTTGGGGAGGGAGGAGGGGTGGAAGCCTAGATTTATAATTCCATCACTATTAGATGGGTTTATTGAATTAATGTATTGAAAAATAAAAAAATAAAATAATATTTGATCTTCGGTTTAAACATTTTCAAAGTATTTAATAAACAAGTAAGAAATTGCAATACTTTGCATTCAAATCACTCTAAGCAGCACATGCAAATTTCTTTCAAAATAATATTTTCTTTCGATAATTTTTGGACCAAATATAAAATTATTTTTTCTCATATATTTTTTTAAACGATATACATACATGTCGTGGTATTGACAATTTCAAAATATAGTGTACTTCAATATAGTGAAAATAGAAAAGTATTTGAGCTATTACAATAAAAGTCAATATCAATGACATTTTTGTTTTTATTTTTCAGCAAAAATTTTTTAAATTCATATTGAAGAAAACATTGCTCATAACACTAGCTTACTGTCCGAAAATGGCACATACTTTATAAAAATCATGTGTGGTAGCGTCATAGCTGCCGTTTAAAAATCTGCAAGCATACTCTGTTTTACCTTTCGCATTGACCAGTTAAGAATCAGAGCAAAAAATCAACTTTCAACGGAGTGCTCGTCAAGAAATGTGTACAAAAGCAATTCCATCTAGAGGGGAAAAATGCGCAATCTTGGCGCGCTATGTTTATATTTTTTGCTATGATTCTTAACTGGTCAATGCGAAAAGTCAAATGAATTTTAAACGTCAGCTAATAAAGCTTACTGATTATACCATGTAGCGGTGATTGAAACTATTATAAACAGCTAGTTGCCCATTTATGTTTCCTTTAATGCATTTAGCGCTGTATTTTTTTGTGTTTTTTTGCGATAAACAGGAGGCTCAGTAAAAATATAATGACTTCAAATATATTTTTTTAAGAGGACAGAAAGAACTTACGTGTATATTATCAAAATTAAGAAAAAAAATGTTTTCTCTGAAATCGATGCATAAAATTGCCCAAAATATAAATATGTACGTTCAAAAATTTGGGATACATGTAGGTTTCACATTTGAGAAGTCTGCTAAAGATTGAAAATCTAAAACCAGGGAACATTATTGAAATGAAACCAGACTTGGAACACAAACATTACTTATGGAAAGGCTTCAACAAGTGAACGGGTAGAAAAAAAAACACTGAATATCTCGCCGAAGGTTACTACTTATTATTAGTTAGAAAATTTCATGTTTGCTACTATGATGAATGATTTTTTATTTGTCATCTACAAATTAACAGAATAACATACATGAGCCTTACGAGTACGTTACACACATTCATTGCAATTTTATTTTTACTACAGAATGCATTTCAAATTAGACATAAAAAGAATTCCTTTAATCTTAGAGCTCTAAATTAAAACACCAAAGTGTTGAAAATAATACAAAAGGCTTCAAGTGCTGAGTCCTTTATTGTAGTATATTAATTAAGCTTGAATGTGCTATATGGTGGGATGATATCATTTTGAATTGAAATGTTCAACTGAAGTTTCTTAGAGTCTATATAAGCACACTCTAATAATAAATTTATTTGATTGCAAAACTGATATCTGTACATGTGATGCTTTCGGAGGATGGAAATCTAAGGATAAGAATTTGTTTCTGTTTGGCTTTAATTATGTGAAAAACATTTTCTGTTTTTCTTTTTCAAAACATGGGTTCTACTCCGGTTACAAGTTGATGCAGATAAAGTATATCCGTAATATTTCTAAGGGCGCTCAAAGACTTCATATGTAAAAACTTCAAACGATGCTCATAAGAAGCAATAAGCTTACTAGGAATTCTCTCAATTGTATTTATAAGAGTATTGTAAAAAGGTGACCATAATTGGCTTTACCAGATAAATGTAAGTTATTCCCGTAACTTGACCTGATTGACATAAATATGTACCTTCAGAAGAATTTAACAACCACCCTTTAAGCTAAAAATTTTTGTAGGAAATAAACCCATTTCAATGTAAAAATTAATAATTAAAAGACTTCTCCAATTGTTTTGTTTTGCGCTTACATATGTAAGCGCATCGTTATCTAAAATCAGTCTCGTCTGCTGGCGTGTCGATCTTCAACTACATCTGATGATTTTGTTTTGTTTATAGACAGCAACTGTAAGTGCATTTTTTATTTTTTATTTCATTTGCTCCTGCTTACTGTTTTGTGATTATGTAGTTCAAATATTTATCCATATGTTTCATTGTATATTGCAAACCCAACAAAACTTTTGCTTTTCAATTCATTGCATTAAACTTAACCTACTTGTTACTACATCTGCTATGGCTAGAAAACATTCGTAGATAATAATTTGAATAGTTAATGATATTGTGTATTCTTTTATATTCAATATTCACACGTACATATTCGCACATATCTGCCTCTAATCTACTTTCTCTGGAGCTATTTTCAGTATCAATAGTCAAATAAAGGATGATTTGTTAGAATGATGGAACTGCTATTGGAAATACAATGCACATACATTTATTTGAATGCATTTTTTTTTGTTGTTGTTAATTAAAATATTACTTTATGACCTTTAAGCCTTTAAATCACATTCGAATAAAAGCACTTGAGGCCTTCCGAAACTTATTAATAATAAATTAAAAAATACATATAATTGAAACTCCGATTACTATGTTTTTTATTTCAACTTAAAGAGATCTACCGCTATAAAAGATGATGATTTACATATAAATCTAGCAAAACCCGGCTCGCATTGCTTCGTCTCAACAAAAAAAAATGTAATGTTTTTTTTAGTTGGATTAAATAAGTAAAATTTATTTTATTGAAATCTTATCTTAATGCGAGTGGATGAGAAGTGTTTTTGGTTTTTCTATTTGATGCATAAATTAACAATTGATTTGGTGGGAATCATAGGAATGCCTGGAATCAGCACCTTTGAAAGAATTTGGTTATTCTTCTATAAATCTATACATTATATGTACCAAATCTTATCCATTTGCGTCAAATACTTGCTGAGATACAAAAAAGTTGATTTTTCTCATATGGAGACGTGGCACCGCCCATTTTTTCATTGAATATTACTTTTGCCTCTACCTTTTATATATGTATGTAGCTAGTTTTGTTCATTTGCGTGAAGTTGTTGATAAGATATGATGAATTTTATTTTTCTTTCACATGGGAGGGGATTAAAGAAAATCTGACATACATTTTTTTAAGTGTTTTCAGAATATATTGAAAAATTTCATGGGTGCAGCAAAAACTTCGATTTTGTCGGACCGTGTTATAGCTGCAAAGTCCTGTTATCCTAGGTAGAATCATTGAAGTCTTTCCAGCAAAAACTTCAAGTAATGCTAAAGCATGACGCAGAGGAAATGATATATCAAGCATGGATCAAAATAAAAATGGTATACTATACATTAACTATTGATACACTGTACATACATTGAGCTTTATATATAAATATAAATCAACTATGTGCATATATTGTTAAATGTACTTCCACATTAATAAGCCAAACACGGTTTTAATAAAGGGTGTTTTTTTTAGAGGTATAGAGCTTCGAATTGAAATAAAACACAAGAAAATCGTTTTAATGTCCATCAATTTGGCTTTATTGGAAGGATAATTTTATGCCATTAATGTTTAAATATGATTTCGGGCATGTGGCCGCCGCGGCTGGCTCGAATAAAGCCAATTCTACAGGTCCAATTTTGAACCACTTTTTCGAGCATATGGGGCCGTATGTCGGCAATAACGCCACGAATGTTGGCTTCCAAGTCCCCTAACGTTTCTGGTTTGTTGGCGTAGACGAGCGACTTCACATATCCCCAAAGAAAATAATCCAATGGTGTCAAATCACACGATCTTGGTGGCCAATTGACAGGTCCATTCCGCGAAATTATGCGCTCATCGAATGTTTCCTTCAATAAATCGATTGTGACGTGCGCTGTGTGGCATGTAGCGCCGTCTTGTTGGAACCACAACTCATCCACATTCATGCCATCCAATTCGGGAACAAAATAGTCGGTTATCATGGCTCTATACCGGTCTCCATTAACGGTAACTGACTCTCCAGCATTATTTCGGAAGAAGTATGGACCAATGACTCCACCAGCCCATAGAGCACACCAAACAGTCAGTTTTTGTGGATGTAATGGCGTCTCAAGGGTCTCATGTGGATTCTCTTCACTCCAAATGCGGCAATTTTGCTTGTTGACGTAGCCATTCAACCAAAAATGAGCCTCATCACTGAACAAAATTTTGCGATGAAAATCAGCATCGAGATCAATCTCATTTTCGGCCCATACACCAAAATCACGACGCATTGCATGGTCTCGCGGCTTTAATTCTTGCACAAGCTGGATCTTGTAAGGTCGCAAGCCAAGATCTTTGCGCAAAATCTTCCATAAAGTTGATGGACAAAGCTCCAATTGCTGTGCACGGTGGCGAATCGATTCATTCGGGTCCTCTTCAACATTTTGCTCTACAGCGGCAATTGTTTCTTCGGTGCGCACTGTTCGACGTCTCTGCGGATGCGTATTATCACATAGAGTAAACGTAGTGCGAAAACGATCCATGTTTAACCGAATTAATTGCTCTGATGGACGATTATGTCGACCATAAAATGGACGGAGCTTGCGGTAAACTTCGCGAACTGAACCATTATTTTCGAAATAAATTTGCACGATTTGCAAGCGTTGTTCTTTTGTCAACCTGTTCATGATGAAATGGCAAACCAAACTGAACATAAATGACATTAGAGTTGCCAGATTTGACCATAAAACGCTAGTTTTATCTCTATTCAAAAAACAAACCTCTAAAAAAAACACCCTGTACTTTCGATTTAATTTTATAGCAGAGATGGCAAAGGTTTTTCTTCACGTTTTGACTTTGACATTAACTTAATCATCAGCTTAATTTGTTGAATTAAAGTGCAATTTTTTGAATTGCTTTCACAACTTCGTTTATCTCGTTAAAAATATGACAGGCCTCAGAAAGTGGGGACTTTTATTTTACATCGCCCACCCTAAGGAGGCAAAATATTAAAAAAAATTTTCAAGTACATATTTAATTGTATTTAAAGTTGTCTCACACTTTTGCGATTAAGGATTTAATTTCTGAATCGTTTTAGTATTCTATAATTTTAATGTCGTGCATATAGTGCATTAAATCTTGGATGTTTTCTATCCGTTACTTACCAAATTAGTCAGAAAAAAATTAAAACTTTGACGCTTGTCAGCTCTGAACGCTTTTTTCATAATTTCTTTTTTTGAAAATATTTTGTTCTTTATTAAATGAGATTTTTAAAATAAGTTATATACATAAGTTCTTTGGCAAATACTTGTATTTGGGAAAAATTTGTTAAAAGGCATTTTCTCAATGAATATTATTTTTCTTAAAAGCTCTTTAATTTAGTTATATCCAAGCAATATTGTGTGGTGATGTTGCATACATCGGAAGTAATCCCTGCATCCTCCAACATATTTTTTACGAAAACTTATTCTTCATCCCAGTTTTCAATTGAAAAAATATTCGATTTTTCACCTCCACCATAAAAAACAATTTTTAGTGTTGTCCACGATCATCAACACTTCTTCCGACGTACCCTTATCTAGATATTACTTTATTTTTTGTTTAGGTTTCTGCTGTGTTTAAAATAAATAAATTTTATTGTGTTTGATATACATTGACACAAAGATTAAATTTGTTTATCACTTAAGCTATTGCAAAGAAGAAAATACGTTTCTGACAAAGAGTTTGTGATTAGTTTTTTATATTTTACTTTTGGATCAGGGGTCAAAGCGAAATAATTCTGCTTTCTGAATAAACTAAGTGTTTAAAGTCCTGCAAGTGAGAATGTCACAGAAACCTCAAATAATCAAGAAAGTGAATACAGGTTCTTGCTAAGTATGTTTCTAAACTACGCTACGAACAAAAACGGTGTTGAACAGACCATAATGATCCGCTGCCGATGACCTCCACGAGGCCTATTGGAGGATGTAAGTACTGAGACGCGGCCGAATGCCGCCTTTTTACTCTAACTTTTATGTACAAATAAATAATGTGGCTTGCGAAGCCAGTCATATGCTACAGTGAAGAATGCGATTTCAAAGTTAAAAAATAAAAAATGAAGAGGCACTTTCGCACCCAACATAAATGTATGTTCTTGATCAGCATGTTGAACTGTACAACATACCTAAATTTCAAGAAATTCAACAGTGTGGGATTTAAAGTAAATAATTACCTTGTCTTACTGTTGAAGATTTAGTTTTTTAAGTGTTAACATATCCAGAGCAGTCAAATCCGGCGGCCGTGGAGACCAATCAACAATAATGTAGCGAATAAAATATATTGGTTAATCGAATAATTATTTATTAATTTGATTTACTCAAACTTGTCGAAATATTATTTATTTTAAAGGCATGTAAAATAAAATAAAAAAAAACTACCCATTTCTCCAATCCCTACAGAAAGATTTGGAACGGTGTTTTTTTTACACATTTATATAATATCTGGAAGTACTATTCGTATGTCCATAAACATTTCTTCAAGATTTTTTTATTTTCATTTTTCCTCTTAATTTTAAATAATTAATAAGTTCAGAAAATAAAATAATACCAATAAAACTTATATTGTTAAATATAAATTTTCCATTTATTTATTTTTTCTCCATTCTCAAATCCTCCACCTAAATTTTTATGATTTTTTTGTTGCTTTAATATAAAAAATATCAAAAGCATTTCTTCTAAACAACTTTATCAATTGAGGAAAGCAACTGACAAGACCAGATCAGACAAAACCAGGACTAGACCAGTTTTGGATTGGCAAAATGAATTTTCAGTGCTCTCAAAATCGTTGCAAAAAGATGTATATTACATAAAAAGCCTTCAATAATTTCGTACTGATATACATGAGTTACTGATTAAAAACACAAAAAGTACACAGTTCATATAAAAGACACTTACCTTGGAGTGAAGGGTTGTTAACAATAAGTATTAGCTGCTTACTAGGATTTTGTAATGTTGTGCTAAGCGATATTTAAGGGTTGATTAACACAAATGAAAACTTGAAAGGAAGACTTTTTTCATTTTTTTTCACTACTGTAAAATCAAATTTGTATTAAATTTTTTTTTTATTAAGGGTGATAAATACTTAATATAACTTTGTAGGGGTGATAAACAGATCCGTCGTTACACTTGCGCACTTTTAGTGTTTCACATAATTTTTATTTTGATATAGGTTGAACCATCTATTTGAAATTTTAAAAAGCTGTTACCCACATTTTCATCAAGAGGTATCTTTTTAATAGTCGTTGCAATAATCGCTGATTACTTATGTTGAAATTCCGATGAAAATTTCTTTTATATTTACGAGATACAATAAACTATATATTTGCAAAGACATTTCGCTTTTCGAATATTTTTTTTTAATTCTGAAATAAATGTTCACTTAACACAGCACTTTTTGTGCCAATTTTTAGAATTATTTTATTTTCGTTACAAAAGTCTTTTTGTTTTTATTTTTCACTTGACGTTTTAACTAAAAATAAATTAATTCAATTTCCGTTTGTCACACGCGCATCTCTGTCTTTGTCGCACGCGTGTCTGCTGCATATTATTGGTTTTTAAATTTACGAAAAATTTCCTATATTTTGGGCAAAACCATCGATGTTATAATAAATCTTGTGGTATTTTTTGCATTGCACGCACCATAAATTCACCTTTGCTTGTTTTGCTTCTTATTATTTGAATTATTAAAAATTTCGAAATGCCGCGAATACACCAACAAAGCCAATGCACAAAATCAACTGATCGCGCGTCAAAAACTTGCTCCGCTTCGTGTTCGTACTTACATAGTGAAACTTCGTCTTCAGCGTTGTGTTGCACGCAGTGCTGCCACTTAACAAAATTCCTAACCAGATTTGTGTGGCAAAATGGTGAGCAGCGAGCTATGAGTCAACATATGCGGACATCAGGGTTGCCGGAAAGCAATAAAAAAATACCACATTTCACTTAAAAAGCACATTTTTTGGGCAAAAATTAATAATTTTAAAAATAATTTTTTAGAACTTTTTCAGCTCCCAATTTTCGGCTGATCATCAGCCATAGAAAATTATTTCCTCAACTCTATTTCCAGAGCTATAATTCTCATACTGCTTATAAGTCATACATCGTCGACTTGCAAGCAAAATTGACCATCGAACTTTGTGTTTTCGATGT
Source organism: Meiosimyza decipiens (assembly GCA_963680825.1). NCBI lineage: Eukaryota > Metazoa > Arthropoda > Insecta > Diptera > Lauxaniidae > Meiosimyza > Meiosimyza decipiens. The sequence goes on along the minus strand of OY804258.1, from coordinate 81,888,959 downwards.
TAAGTAAAATCTTCATATGATACCTTTTACCGTTGGAAATTTTTAATAATTATTATAATTTTAAACAAAAATTATTATTTTGGGTGAAAAATATGAGTTTCAAATTTGAAATAGTAATGTAAATTTTAAACTTTCAATAACGACCTTATTTTTTCAAAAATGGAGATGTTCATTATAAATTTTAAGGCTATGAAAAATGAATCAAATCTTGTTGTACCGAAATTTTTCGGGCATGAAATCGATGCGTTTTCATCTGCTCTAGAACATTGATCTCAATAAAAAATAAATAAATAAATAATAAAATTTTCTACGTGTGGCCTACTTTCCGATTTATTGAACGAAACACTGCCTCACGGACTATAAGAATGTACTATTATAACACACATTATCAGGGCACTGCATACATTTTTTTTTTGATAACCGAAAATAATACATATATAGTTACTAAGCAGACATTACCAAGAGCTCTTAAGAAGGATTAGGAATTGGCACTTTTCCAGCTAAAGTTTTAATATTGTGCTAACGAAACATTTCTCGATTGATAACAGATTACAGATAAGTGTGACTTTGTTTTGATTATTTAGTCCTTATGAAATCATTATCGAAATATCATTGAGTTTTTCCCCATTAAGCTTAAGCTACTAGCATTTCTAAGGGTTACTAAGAAGCTTCCACCGGTGACAAAGAACTCTAAGTGAATATATTGGGCTCTGTATTCTACAGTAGCGATGGGCAAAATACAGAAAATGAGTCACTTGTGGCTCTTTACAACAAACAAAATAAAAAACACTTGCACTCACTACTACTAGGCACATTTTTATCGCGTGGTTTTTTTTTATACGACTTTGCCCGGGATTTGTGTTATTGTTATTATTAGAGCATTCAGAAAAACCAAAGAAACCGAAGCGAGGAACAAGGAAACAGCAATGCGCACATTTAAGACAGCTTCTCTCGTTTCGTTTGAGCAGTGCACTTTTATTTCTATACTCCATGGTTTTGGCTTAGCCTGGAATTGGCTTTTGGTGTCTTGTTGAAATTTTTTTTGCAATCGAAATGAAATTTTTGCTGGGGTTTTTACTGTTGTTGAAATTTTTGGGTCTTTTTTGTAAGTGGCTCTTGCTTCCAAAATCTTGTCCATCTTATCTACTATTAAATAATTGTATTTTAATTTATAATAAGTCAAAATGTTCACATAAAAGTTGTTTCCGTTTGTGGAGTTTTTTGTCAAAAAAGGACCATGATCACTTATTGCAGAAAATCATAACCACCTAGCGTTTATCTTTATTCCAACAATTTTGGAAAAATTCAATGAATCAATTTTGATAGAAGGAAAGTGGCAGCACTGCAAGTTCTAAATTTTGTCTATTATTTGTTACCTATTCGCATTTATTTATTATTTTTAGTTCCTTGTTGCCGCTATTCTTGGTTGCGATCATGGTGTAATAACAAAGGTGGAGAAATTAAAAAAAAATTCTTAAAAAGCTCCGGTAATCGTATCCTTCATTCAAATTGAAATTTATCATCAGATCGATTTTATCGTTTTTTTTGACATAATGGTGTTTTGATTATTGGCCCGTTCAGCAACTTCAACAATTTTGAAGCCCTTTAAATATATTTTTACTGAGAGGTAATTGTGTTAAGCATTCCAAAATTTTAAAGCGAACAAAAATCTACGCTCAATAGTGCAGCGGGCTTCAATCTGACAGCGATTGGTATCGTTAATTATTGAATAACAACGACAGAGACTAAATTTCTCAGAATTAAAATAATTTAACAATATCTGCAGCATATCATTCAGATAACTAACTTTGCTAGTCGGGAAATTGAAATGTTATGAATGTCAAAGTTACGGCAAATAGGATGACAGCCGATTGAAAATCGATTTAATTTCACGCTCTCAAAATTGCTTCCATCTTTGCACGCATGGCTCTCCTTAGTTACTTTACCTTTATTATTGCACCATGGCTGCGATCATTTTCGTTTGCTTTTTTACTAGTATTGCAGAAATGAGCCAAATATCTTCCCGGATTTTAACAAGTTAAGACTATAAAGAAAATATATGCATTTGTTTCTCAATTTTATTCCAATGTTTACTTCCCATTTTTCTGCAAAAGACATATTCTGTAATATATTAAGGTGGCATAAATGCAATGAAAACATGTGAGTTAATTACCTAATGAAACATACATACATATTATTACATAGAAGTTATGAGATAACCTTTGTTAGTAAGTAGTACTCAAAAGGAATTTCGTTAAACACCATGTAACTCATATGGTGTTCAGGATGATCCCTCACATTTATTCACTAAAAATTATCAGAAAACTTAATTCTTTAATTCATACCGGATCACTCTGTATATCTAAAAAAAGTTATAGGAATAATATAATTTTTGGAATGGTCAGTCGTACCTAATAAAAATATATATTTTGGTTTTCATTCTTATAAGTATAGATACAATTCAAGGATTAAGTATTCGCCTATTAACAATATTAATTTATTTTTTTAAAACCAGTCATTTATAAATACATGGTACATACCAGGAAACCGACCATTGTTTGATCCAACTCAAAAAGTGTATTTCATGTGACGGAGTGGAGCAAATTAAAATTTCCAACAAAACTGGAAATTCATCGGAGTCTGGCATCACTGATTCTATTTCTCGATTTGAGATTTTTATTTTGGTTTGTTGTTTTCTTAGCTTTATCTCAATTTCTATTTTCTTTCTCGTACGGCTTTTTATTTCGTTTCTGTTTTAGTTATTTGTGTTCTTCCATTTAATTTATTTCTTAACCGGATTTTCGGTTCGAACCATTTCTCTGTTTTGTTTTTACTTATACTTCTTTGAAATCAACATTTCAGATCACTTGACTCGCTCTGATTTATTCATTACAGATTTTGAGGCTCTTATATTCTATTCGACCCTCTCTTCTCCAGAGAGAAATATCTTCAGCGCAGTTCTTAAGAGCATCTATCTTAAAGTTTAAAATGAAATATTTCTGATCAATAGTGTTGCCAGAAAGTTTTGCACTATTTATTTAAGTGAACTTACCCAGTCAACTTGGAATCTTGAATTAAGTCATGGAAGCATCTAAAGTTAGACACTTGGAAGCTGAATGAATGGAGTATAAATAGTATTCACGATCTGAAGTATTTGGTCGTGTATCCTATATCATTGGTTAATTTGATATTTGTTGTAATTATAGTAATAGAAAAATAAAACACCCACACATTTGCAAATCAGATGTCAGATGAAATACAATCTTATCGCATAATTGTGTTAACATATGTACAGAATTGGCAAAAAACTTAAGGACCCCCTAAGAACATTTTTTTAAAATCAGAAATATTTTGTAAAAGGGCTTTTTTTAACCATGTTGTGGATTGACATGACATATTTATTTTAACCTTATTATTGACAAACAAAAACTTAAAAAATTCAGCGTCTCATAAATGAAGAGTTTTTATCAAAGGACAATTTGAAGCCAGCAAACCTTACGGACAAAAGATGACTATTTTTAAGGATTAAAAAAAAAGTACCGTGGTTTTACTGTTTTCTCTGTTGATTTTCATGTTAACCATCTCCACATGTTTTTAATATGATTTAGATCAGGGCAAGTCAACTAAGAACGTCAATTGTATTGCTCTGAAGTCAGGCCTTAAAAACGTACACGACTTATTCCATCCGAATCTTTCAGGTTGTACTTGGATTTGTCGGAAAACAACATGGTCTTCCATTTTTGGACACTCAAATTTGAGTTGGACAAATAAACTAAAAGCAAATCTAAGCAAATGTCGAAAATGCAGAAAACACTATATGGTAAATGCACCGAATTACGGCATGTTAAGCCACTTATCACTTCTAGAGCAATTTTAAGTCCAACAAGTCAATTTTTAAGACGAAAGTATGTTTTGATATCAGAGTAAACCTTTTGATAGTCGATTAGGGGACAATATGAGCAACATTTCGCTTATTAAATGATATTTTTTTATATTTTTAGCAACATTGCACTTTCTCACACTTGCGGTCTAAAATTTTGCGCTTGGTCTAATTCTGGAAATGCATGCACCCTATTCCGTGCTAACATCAAATTTGATTAATTTTTTCTAGATAAAAATCAAAAATATCAACCTGCTATATTTTAAAACATAGTTTAATTTATTTAACTTATTAAGCATGTTTGTATTTTTTTAAGGAACATAAGTAGCAGATAAAATACTAAACTAAACAAAAATTTCTGTTTCAAAAACAAAAAACAATATAAGCATTTCAGTTCACAAATCAAGCATCAATAAAATCAAAGTATTAATAAACATAATGACTAAATATAAATTTTTTGAAACGAGAAGAAATCCAGTATTTACTTAGTCAAAATCTGGTATACAAAAAACACTGGAACTGGAGGATCAATTTTTTTTAAAACATCGTTTGCTGCCTAAACTAAAATATCATCTCTTTCGGGCAAACGTGAATTACCCCGCCTATTGACAAAGCCGGTCATCGTCATTGCTTTCACTTTTTACTTTAAACACTTTGCATCATTTATTAGCATCATCACTACCCCAGGAAATTTCTCCTCTTCGTAACTATCACATATTCTCCTGATGTGATTGGTGTTGAAATGGTTTCAAGTCATTCGATCCCCTAACTATTTTTATTTTATTTGATGTCGATTTGTTTCAATTTTTACCACATTCTATTTTCTTTTTTATGAGTTTCAAACTTTTATTGTTCTTGATTTTCTATACAATTTTGGCTTTTTTGTCTTCTCGTTCGTTTTTCCTTAATTCAGCTTGATTCATCTTCTTTTTTTCCTTGACTTAAACGTATTTGGGGTTCTAAATGTTCGTCTGCTCATGCTTCTGTCGGAATTAGTTTTTTTTAAACATTTTTCTTACCCTTAGACATTGTTGAGAATTCCGGCCAAAATAAGGCTTTCACATAAAAAGAAGATAACTTTATATATTTAAATCTAAATATGTACCTTGTTTCGTTAGAAAAATTCGTCTTACGGAAATAGGAGCAGGGTATAATTTATTGTATATACTTTATTTCGTAACAGATAAATTAAGTGTAATAAAGTTTTAATTTTTTAAAATTAAAGGTTAATCTTTTCAAGAAATGGCATATTTATTGTATAAAACTAAAGTAAACTCTTAAAACACTTTAATATACTTAATAGACACTGATTTTTTGTAAAACTTAGATGCAAATAAAATTTTAGAATCGTTCTAAATTGGTTCACCTTATCTACAATTACTTAAGGCTTCGAATGAGAGAATCGTATGCCGTAATAATATCACCCAATTCACTGAAGTTAACTTATTGCTTGACAAAAAATAAATACTTAGTAAGTTATACAACTATAAATAGTTCAATTTCGAATATTGAATTTCCCTTGTTCTTCCAATTTTCGTGATAGTCACGGAATTACGTTCACTAATACAAATTTATGCACATAATTCCGGCAATAAGAAAACACAAGTTTTCTGTATAAAATATAAATGTATTTATCTTCAAATTACTATAAATCGATTTTTAAGTGAATAAATATTAATAACTTAAAAAATTTCAATTCAAATTATTTACATGTAATTCTGGAAACCCTTACAAAAATGTGTATGTCACCTTACGCTCATACACAACACACGCGTTCACAATTGCGGTTGGGCACCAACTGATTACACTAGAAATAATTAAAAAATTTGTGAACTTTAGGTGCCACTATTCATTCCCTATGTAAAATCGTCTGCTGATTTCGAGAATCACATTACTTTTTTTCGTTCACGTCGTTTTCGAGATATCGGCAATTTTTGGTTTTTGAACCAAAAAAAAGATGGTTTAAAATATTTCAAAAAATATTTATATCAAATTAATGACATTCATATTGCTTTTCGGTTGGTTTGTTATTTTCGGCAAAATAAACTGATATTTTTTGAAAAAATTAAAAAAAAACTCAAAATCAACTGCAAATTTATGCAAGAAAAAAAATTGTAAAAAATCATTTTGTTATTTTGTATTGCGTTCTATATATCTATAAAGAAAATAAAATACTATTCAAGAAATCGATTAAGAAATGGAATAGTTATATAAAATTCAATTAAAAATGGCCGAATTGCATTTTTTTCATATAATATATATAATAATATATATATTAGGGTGGGTCAAAAAAATCAAATATTTTTTTTTTTGATCCGACACACGGAAACTAGTTCATAGGCACCTCTATAAAGTACTTACCAAATCTGAGCTCTTAATATTAACGGGAAGATTATGCTCATCATAGTTTTCCTTTTTTAATTTAGTCTCATATAAAAATGGTCATATTTTATCACCAATGGATTGTTAAACCAGTTGCATTGTCAATATTTATAGGAAATTAAACGCTCTACAAAAATGATTTCAAACGCTTCTTTCATTAATCTTACCATTTCAAAAATATTCAAGGTCAAAGATTGAAGAATTTTAAGGAAAATTATTTTTATGTTTTGAATTTTGTAACTTACGAAAAAATAATTATTGTCAAATGAGCTTCAATTATTTCTATAGGAAATTGAACGCTCTACAAAAAAGATCTCATGTGGTTAATCAATTAATCTAACCATTTAGAAGATATTTGCAGTAGAATCCCAATGCCTATTGATTTTAATATATATTGAAAAACTATTAAAGTCAATAGGTATTGGGATTCCACTGCAAATATCTTCTAAATGGTTAGAGTAATTGATTAACCACATGAGATCTTTTTTGTAGAGCATTCAATTTCCTATAGAAATAATTGAAGCTCATTTGACAATAATCATTTTAATCTTCCCGTTAATATTAAGAGCTCAGATTTGGTAAGTATTTCTAGAGGTGCCTAGGAACTAGTTTCCGTGTGTCGGATAAAAACAAAATATTTGTTTTTTAATATATGTAAAGGCTAGGATCGATCTTTTCGGATTTTTTAGAATCGAGTTAAAACACAAGAAATTTTTTGAAAAATTATCCCTTGCAGCGCCGACGTTTCGAGGATTATTTGTCCTCTTCTTCAGGGCGTCAATTTATTAACTGAATATACATATATTAAAAAATTAAATTTCTAAAATTAACGCGATCTAAACTAAAATAAAATATTCAAAATATTTGTTTTTTTTTTTGACCCACCCTAATATATATGTGGACACAACGGGCAATAAAACGTAAAATTATTCATTTATTTACTTATTTGATTTAGATTTTTTTATATTTTATTTGTTATAATACTTTAAAGCAGGTTATAAATATATTTATTTTACATTTCTAAACATATGATAGAAGAATAGAAGCATATTTATAAATTATTCATTTTAAACTTGCATTATAAAAAAAATAATTTTTACTTCTGTTTTGTCGATTTTATGTTTCGGAATTTGTTTCTCTGATAAATATCCAGCAATAGTCGCCTAGCATTTGTGACGCTTCTCAATGGTCTTCATATGTTGGTGAAATCTTTCTTCATGCTCATCGCTCTCCTCGCCAAAATTATTTGGAAAAAATTCGAATCAGAATCTAGGAAATTAATTTTTAAACAAATATTTACACCTAAATTTAATGACAATGAAAACAAATTTAAAAAAAAATAATAATAGTTACTTATTAAGTGATGAAATTGAATATACATACATAAGAATAATGAAGTATTTAATAAAAATATTAAAAAATTAATAAAAAATTCTACATACCAATTCTTTCATAGTTCTTAAGGAAATTGTTCGCTATTTTCTCGTAAGATTCACTTTTGTTGTTTCCAAGAAAATATGAAACAATTATCTTACAAGAATTCCACGCCTCCGTCTAAACTGGTGACAACAATTTTTTAAATTCAATATTAATCAGCAATTTTTTTATTTGAGGCCCAACGAAGATACCTTCTTTTATCTAGGCTTCAGAAAGATTCGGAAAAATTGTTTTTATATAGGTGAACGCTTTGCCTTCTCTGTCGAACGCCTTGAGAAAATTCTTAATAAGCCCGAGTTTGATATGAAGCGGATGTTTTGCACTTTGACGAGTGGAACATATTTCACATTGTTCTCTCCAACTATTTCAGTATTTAGTGTAGCCACTTTGTAAACCACATAACATGCCAACGACTTTGAGATAAGCACATATTTTCCAGTCGTGTTGTTCATACTTTATGTATGAGGTTCACCCAGGCCCGTGCGCAGAAATCATCTTGTTGAACTAAGATGGAGTTTCAGACGACGCTGCATAGGAAAGAGTGCACAGCATTTGTTCACGAACAGATAAAAGCTTATAAAACTTTAGCAACAAGGGAAAAACAGGCCTCAGGAGGTATTTAGTTGGAACTTATTTGAAGCAAGATAGCCTTAGCAACACTTCGAATTTCTTATGCTTCTTCCAAAATAAAGTTTTTTTTTAATGAAAAAACAAAATATTTAAACGACAATTTTCACTAGGATCACGTTTGTGAAACATCTGAAGTTGCGGATGAGTTTTCTATTCTACTTCTATTACTATGAGTATAAGCTGCGAACTTTTCAACTGATCTCAACAAAATGGGTATCAGTTGTTATATACATACATAAGTAAACTTTTAAGTGTATCATTCATTATACCTTAATGCCTATTTCTATACATATGAATGTGAGTATTTATTATTTAAAATTTTTCTTTTCATGAAAAGGGATTTTTTGATTTTTTTTTTTCGTAAGAGGCGCAAGTCTTTTTGGTTTTTCATGTAAGTGAGAACATATTGTCAGTAAATATCTGTGTAAAAAATCGTCCAATTTAGAACCCCCAAAACCCCCCCTGCGCACGGGCCTGGTTTCACCATTGTTAATATTTGTATTTGTATTCAGTTATTAAATTCAGTTGGCTGCTATCGATAAACAAATGCCACTTTTTGCGGTCGTAAGGCTGATCTAATGTATTAAATAATGATGGAAGAATATCTTTGCAGTAGCACACATTGTCTTCTTTTGTGAAGTGTCTGGAAAATGGTTTGTCACGACTTCTGAAGTATGTAACCTTCACATCGGGTCTAAAAAAGTTTAATTGTTTCTAAATTTTTAACCCAATCGTTCAGTTGCACTTGGGATAAAATATTTGGTTTGCTTCCAGTTGGAAGGTCGCTGGTATAACTAGACTGTCGCGAGATAGCTGATTCTTGGTAGTTTTGTCTGCTATCTTTTGTTGAATCGGGACTAACAGGACATATAACGATATCAGAATAGGGAACTGGCGATGAAATGCTTGGGACAATGGTGTATGTTTTACTCGGCTGTTTTTTCCAACGCCGATTACTTTGGCTGGACAAAAATAGCAAACTTCTGAATGACAAAACGGATGTCTCCATTTCATCGGCACGTTAAATTTCATGTATCTTCTAAATTAAATAAGAAAAAAATAAATAGGTAAAAGAAGACAAAAAATGCGATTACACAAAAATATAAAATCTCAATACATATTTTCGACCCCAATCTCAACGACATCAATATTGCTCGGCACTAGGAACACAAAATACTCGGTGTCCATGGTTCGCCAATATTCTCAGCCGCAAAACCAAAATAATTAAAAAACTAGTAAAGGTGTTATCTTCGGCCAGGCTGAAACTCACACACCCTATACTACATTAAAAGTACTTTTTAAATGAATGTTAAAAAAATGTTGAGGAGGTTGAATAAGTCGAAAATAATGTAAAAAGGTTCAAAAATGTTGGAAAGTGTTGAAAAAACTGAAAATGTCAAAAGAATATGGGAAATGTTGAAAAAAATAAATGAAAAACACGAAATATGTCACGCCCACTAATACAATTCCGCCCACTTTTGTTTCAATAAATGATATTCGTGATTAACATGATCAAACCAAATTTTAGCACAATAGCTTGTATAGTTTGCGATATGTGCCGTAATTATTCTTAAAATTTAGGGCGGTGACAGACCCACTGGTGCAATCCACTCCGATTTTGTTCCAGAAATAGCTTTTTATAAAAAAACTTCTTACACCAAATTTCACTCTGATTGCTCATATATTTCGATAGTTATGCCACTTAAGGTATTTGAATTGTATGGGAGGTGCCACGCCCACTGTTGTTATTTCACCAGCTTTTGATTCATATATACCTATTACCCAGTAAACCACTTACATCAAATTCCAGATCGATTGCTCCAATAGTTCACTTAAATTAGCACTTACAACTTTATGTGAATGAGGGAGGTGCCACGCCCACTGATGCAATCTTGTCAAATTTCATTTAATTCTGAAGCTTATAGTAACCGACACCTCTACACAAAATTTTATGAAGATTACTCTCATAGCACACTATCTATAGCACTAAACGCATTTCGCTTATATGGGAGGTGCCACACCCACCGGCGCAATTGTGCCAAAATTTTGCAAGAAAACACCTTTTAGCAAGTGTATCCGCCATCTTAAATTTCATAACGATTGCGTTGATAGTTCTCTTTTTATAACGTTTATAAATATTGTAGGCTATGCCACTCCCTTAAAATAAATTTTTCAGTATATTGACGTGGCTTGTATTGTTGACTACTTTCAGTGGTATCATCCCTAAAATTTTAATGAAAATCGTATGTGCCAATTTGGAGTTATACGAAATCCAAATTTTTAATTGTTAAGAAATGCCACGCCCACTTTTACAATTCCGCCTTCTTTATGCGCAATTCAAGATTCACAAGATCTGTATCCGTGTACCAAATTTCATCACAATATCTTACACAGTTTACGAGCAATGGCGTCATAAAACTTAAAATTTAGGGCTGTGCCACGCCTCTTTAAGAGCCTTTGCAAACTTAAGACCTAGTCTAATCTTAATATTGTTCTCATATTCATCAAATCACCAATTTTGATCAAATTCGCAGCAACTTTTTTTCAAAATGGACTTGGGTACATTTACATAGAGTATGGGCGGAAGGTGTGGCTGTGAACCGATTTCGCCAATTTGTATATGCTAGCAGCTTGCAAGAAGATGTGAGCTGTGTGCCAAATTTCATTGAATTAGCTTTCTTAGTTTTTGCGTAAACCTGATTTCAACAGACTGACACACATACAGACAGACAGACAGACAGACAGACAGACAGACAGACAGACAGACAGACAGACAGACAGACAGACAGACAGACAGACAGACAGACAGACAGACAGACAGACAGACAGACAGACAGACAGACAGACAGACAGACACACATACAGACAGACAGACAGACAGACAGACAGACAGACGGACACAGCTATATCGACTCAGGTGGTGACGCTGATCAAGAATATATGTACTTTTCCATACCTGCCACGCCCCATTCTATGCGTTACAAACGGAATGACAAAGTGAATATACCCTCTGTGTAGGGTATAAAAATAACCGATGCAAGATGGCTTCAGATTTTTAATAATCATCCAAATGTACTAAGATTACGAAAAAGTCATAGTATTGCAGAATTGGGCACTCCTAAAGGTCATGAAGTATTCATCTATATACAATAAAACAAAGTCGGTTTAGTTATCCGCTGGACGGATTTCATTGATCTCTGATTATTTGGATTTATGTTCGCCCCGAAAGTAAAATAAGCTATAAAAATTGTATTTAAGGTGCATATATAGGGTGGACCTTGCACAAAAATATTTTTAAAAAAGCATTTTCACAAAGACCACGTAATTGATTCACACCAAATTTACACCACATAGCTTTTATATCAAGAAGCATAGCTTAGGCTATAAGACTTTTATTAAGAGTGCATATTTAGGGTGACCTATATACATATATAAACACATCATCGCTGGGGTGTCTGTTTGTGATTGCGTAACTTCTGAACGTCTTCACCGATTGAGATCATGTATCCCTTATGATACAATGCGATGTGCATTTTGATTTATATGGTTTTTCTGTAGACTTAGTTCAGTTCTTTTAAACATAATTAATAACTAATTACTAAATATTATTATTATTAAACCATATTTTTTTTATTATTATTAAATATATATTATATATTATTTAATGAATTAAAAATTATCTAGAAAATGTCTCTATTGATGTGTGTGTGGTCGGACGAAACAAAAATGAATTAATTTGGTTCCGACGGAAAACAATTGGTCAGATGTTGTGGGGTTGTATAGCTTCTAGTGGTTGTGGAAATTTTGAGTTCTTTGAAAATAATATGGACAAAGTGATGTACCTTAATATTCTGAAATGAAATATGAAGTTATGGCTCCGCCATAAAATTAAAGCTACCTAGGAATTATTACTTTCAATAGGATAACGATCCGAAGCGCACATATCGTTTAGTGCGCGAATGATTGAGTTGTAATGCTTCGGAGCAGCTTAAAACTCCTCCGCAATCGCACGATCTGATCCCAATCGAGCATTTATGGCATGAATTTAAAATGAGACCAAGAAAATGTCACTGTTCGAACAAAAAAGTGCTTAAATCGAAATTCAAGGAAGACTGGAACACTTTTCCGTATATTTCACGGATAAGTATACATATATATATATGTATATATCTCTAAACTGATGTAGATCACAATTAAAAATTTTTAGCATATTTTCGGTATAAAAGTTAAAATAAAGTAATATATGTCGAATTTGTTTAAATTCAGATATGAAATGTTCACATCCTGTTTTCCAAAATAAAAAAAAAATAAATTTCAAATTTAATTTCATAATTGAAATGAGCAATAAATTTCCCATAGAAACCACAATGTTAAATATTCTATTGAAAATTTCTTAAACTCGAAAACCTGCTTCTGAAAAATCCATTCTTCATATTACGTTAATTTTTAGAAGTCCACAAACTGACAACTAAGCCTTATATGTATAAAAAAAAAATAAGTGCTAACACCTGCTAAAAGTACAATTAAGCCGAATAAGAACGAATTTCAAAATCTCATTTTTTTCCATTTTTCGCTTCACATGAAATGCCCCATTTATTAAAAGATGAAGACTTGAGCAAAGAGTTGAGTAAAATGATTATCAAACTTTTTATGTTTTTATAGTTATTTTTTATATGTTACATAATTTATTCGATTTTTCATTTAATTGTGCTACTTAAAGTCAAAAATAAAATTAAACTAAAGAAAGCCAGCAAAAATAAAAAAAACATAAATTAATTCGAAAGAAAACTTCGTTTCAATGATAGTTAGCATTGTTGCCAAATTCCGTTTTCATGCCAAATGCAATTTCATCCAATTTCAACTAAAGGCTTAACACCGTATCCTAGTGGCTTACGCACTTGCCTTGCACACCGTTCATAGATGTTCAAATCCCATTTCAGGCATTATTTTTTTTTAAATTTTCCTATGATTGACAAAATAAAGGAAAGAACTGAAGATCACACAGCAGACTAAAGTAAAATATTAAATACTTATTTTTTTATGTTATATTTTTATGATTTCAATTCTATTAATTAAATACAAATTTTCAGTATGAATTACAGATAAAATTAAGTAGAATACAAGCTTTCAATATGAATTGCATTGATAACCATAAAATGAAATTTCAATGCAGCATACGAAATGTAAACAAACAGCGAAACAGCGCATAAATAACACAAAATACAAACGAAAGAAATCGAGTTCGTACTTCCCCTACTATAGTTTTGATGAAAGCAGAGAATGGAAGCTATTCAGGGCTATATACAAAATTATAATGACGCCTAATTTTCTGCAACATTTTTGCATAGACACATCCATGGAATCTCTTTATATTATTTATTCTCTTTGGTGTGTGTGTCACCTTTTGATCGGCTTGGAAGCTATTTTAATCTAAAAGCCTAAAAGTATGCTATAAATTTCTTTAACTTGTCTTAGAAAATCTGTGCAAAAGTCTATATTTTTTTTGAAAAGCACATTAACTCTTACTTATAAAACATTCATTGGACAAAATTGGACTTACGACCTCAAACCATAGAGTCTGTCAAGTCCGCTGCGTCAAAGTATAGAACTGACTACTTAGATGAAATCCGTACGTTTATCATCAAAAGCTGATTGTTGATTTTTTGTTCGACTTTAAATGCGTTGCAGACGAATTTATTGGACCGCCTTCTTCCTTCATTTCCGTTATGTCACTTGTATACTGTGACGCAGCGGATTTGATGGACTCGATAAGTTGAGACCTTCAGACTATAACTGCTATTTTTTTGAGCTTATTTCATAGTATGTCAACACGAAAGATATTACACTAAAAACGATAAATTAAACAAAGAAATTTAATGTTGGATTTTATAGTAAGCGCTCACGGGTCGTTGCCACGTGACAGTTATTCTATGCTAAAAATGGCATGGATGAGATTTTTTTTTGATTTTCGCAAATTAAGTTATTAAGCTTTTAAATTAAATCCACTTCCACTTATGATATAAAAATAATTTTTACGTGTAGTACACAATGCCTCAAAACAAAAATAAAATCAATATTTCAATATTCTCGGTGCCTTTCTTGTTGTTTGTTGCCAAAGATGCCATTTTTTGCAAGTATTTTTCAGCGTTTTAGAATTAATTTACCAAAATTTTTGGAAACATCCGACTTAGGCAATCCTTAGAAAGTTGAAAATTATGTATAAGCCATTGGATTTCAAGAATTTCGGTAGGTATATATTTTCCCTTTTAAGTCATTGTGCGGCGCATCCCTGCCAGCTAATGACTGTTTATATATTTACCTTATTTTTTCGCGCACAATATTCTAAATGATCCATAGATAAGTAATATCTTTGAATCATAATTATCTAATTTTATTCTGGTCTTACCTTTTCAGAACCTCGAACTAGAAGAATTTTTAAAACATTTTAAGGGATTTTATAAAATTTTTTTATTTATTTTGATGATTTTTTAATTGAATATTTTTAAAATAACTATTCACAATAATTACATAATTTATTTAATAGTTTTATTATATGATGTTTGCAAAGTTCGCACGCGTAATAAATAATTTTGCATGTTTTATGTAAAGTTTTTGTGTGATGCACGCTTTTATGTGAAATTCATCTAAAATTGTTATGGAGAATTGGTAAAATATCATTTAATTGTATTATACATATAGAGTTCAATTGCAGTTTTGTAAATTTTAGTCACTTTTGAAATGAGAACATTGAAGATGTTCGAATAACGCTAAACATGCAGTTGGTATCCTTACATATAGCATATATCCTTAGCAAAAATTTCTTGAGCGCATGTTCTATAATATATCATAAATATGCTCATAATATTTGTTCATCAAAAATTTTTGACTGGCGTTGTTTCTATAAATACGCTATAAAAACATAAATTTTCTTATTAGGAATATTGCAAATAAGGCTTGTTATAATTATTTAATTAAGTGTAGGATATTTTCGTACCCAAAAAGTTGTTGGTTCCTTGCAGTATTTGCGATAGTTGAATTGTTTTCTAAATGAATAAAAAAATGGCATTAGAGCACCCATGACCTATGCTTGTATGAGCTATAAGTTTATAGGATAGGATAATAATTGAAAACATTCGAGTGGTTGTTTCAAGATGGTAAGGAAAGTTTTTAGAATAAATTCAGTATATGTATTAATGTATATATGCATGTTTTTGCAATTTTTTTTTTTGTTTTAGTATAATTATTGCATTCTTAGTTCTTGTAAATCGCATATAAAAAGCTTTACATATGTTAAATAATAATTATTTTTTTCGATTTTTTTGTTGTTATTATATTTAGCTTAAGTTTTGCAGCAGCTTGAGAAGCATATTTTTGCAGAAGAAAAGTGTTTAATTGAACTCTCAGGATATTTTTTGAGGTTTCCAGTAAGATTTTATTATTATTTTTACTTTTTTTTTACAGATAATTTAATATTGTTCCTAGTTAATCGTTTTATTGCTAAGCGGGTTCTCTAATTCAATTTTAACTATGTAATATTTATATCGAGACTTTAAACTATAAAATATTTTAATACAAAAAAAAAAGTTAATCAGTTTGCTTGACCTGAAAATAAGCTAATTTCCCAACTTAAATATCACTATACCTTTTAAGCCATTACAGTTATAGGAGCGAGTGCCTGAGGCTACGCTCTACAAGTAGAATATTTGACATTTTCTTTTGCACAGCCTCAGGCGCTTCAAAAATATCTGATTTTTCGAAATAAAGTTTATTTGAAATTAAACTTTCATTACCAAAATGGCAAAAAAAAATTGTTTGATATTAATGTTAAATTCATTTTTCATCAATAATTGCACATTTCTTTGCTTTATTATTTTTTATTCTAACTTATCAAATATATTACAAGTTTTTAAGGCGTTCAAAATATCAACTTTCGTAGGTAGCTGTTTAGTTATTTTTTAAATCAATTCGAAGCTTCTAATTTTAAATGCATTTTCAATCATTCTTTATACAATATTTTTTTTTACAATATAACAATAATATTTATACAATATATTACATTTTTACAGAAGTTTTCAGGTATATTTGTTCGTATTTATTTTTGTTTTTTAAATTAAAATATCTTGATTTAATATTTTAAAGCGCTTGGTTTATTTCCGTTACAAGGTAAGGAAAATACTTTTTAAATTGCTTTTCGTTTTTATGAAATTTCTTAAATAAAATATTACATGCAAATGCCTTTTATACTAAAAATTAATCTTCATAATTTTTAAAGGGTAGACTAAAGGAACCATGTTACTTCCTGATGCTCTGGATTACGACTATCAGTAAGGCAGTCAAATAATGAAAAAAGAAGTGATTTAGCAAAGAAGAACTCATCAGTGGCTGAAGACGATTATATTCAATTCAGATGGATTGTCAGAAAATCAATTTTTAGTGTATCACCACAAGTAAACTGAGCTAAACTTGACATGTTTGTTCATTTATGAATTTGGCATAATTTTAATAATAGCCGCGTAGTGAAAATTATGATTTTTTTAGGAAGTTTTTAATGCAAATTGCAAAATTTATCCAAATGTGTTAACTTTATATCACGGATCTGTAACTATAGAGGAACAAGTGCAGAGTTTTAATTTTACTAAAAAAATGGTTCAATTGCAAATTGAAAATGTAACCAACAAGTTATCAATGACACTAGACCAATTGAAATAATATTTAACCTTTCCATCATATAATCAAATTTAGTTAGACATACGAGCGTTAGAAAAAATTTATAACTAGATACTAAAATTCAATGATTTATCAAATATGCTAGCCCACCGCTAAGTCGAAAGTTTGGATTTTTCAAAAGGCTTCCGATCTTAACAATATTTAGTTACCGTTAAGCCTAAAAATAGGCAATGAAGTTTTAATGCAAAAGCACTGTAGCAAAGACTACGACTGTACTAATGTAAGACAATAAAATTTATCAGTTTCATTATATGCTTGGCAAGTGGTAAGTTACGGTTAATGGGTGGCCTTCGGCCGCGGCGAATAACATCATCGTCCGCGGTTCAGTTTATAATACTTATGACCAACAACGGCTTCACTATCCACAGTTCTTTTGCTTAAAAATTAGTTTGCATATATTACATATATAGACATTGTTCACTTTCTACTTTTCCAGAGCAAATGAATTTGTGAATAATACTCAGTCAGCTGAAAACTACGATACAATTAAGGTTTGAAAAACTATCTATCTATTTGAAATAAATGGCAAAATAATTAATTTAAAGAATAAATAAGATTGTTTGAATTTTCAATAGTTTTTAAGCTGTTTTTATATTTTTCCCCATGAAGAACGACGAATATGTCTTACTAACCTTTTTCTCATTTTCTACAAATACATATAAGACATTCTTCAAATAACTGCACACTTTTTTTTGTACATTTAGTAAAAAGAATATCTCTGAAACTATGAAGAATAGAAAAAAAAAATCAAATCAATTTTAGTTAGAAATGCTTTCATTTTCAAAAAAAAACTAAAAACTGTTAAGAAATTGGTTTAGACAAACGTGACCAGATGTCATCAAAACACGGAACAGGCATAAACTTAAGAAACTTTTTTTAAAGATTCTTTTTTTTCACTACAAAATATTCTGCAACAAAAAAAAAGAAGGTCCTCACTTTCGCAAAATCAGATATAGACTTTTTGCAATTATTTTTCTTCAATCACATACATATATGTACGTAAACCATCTCCCATTATTTGTATTTACAAAAAAAAAGGAACTCACCTTCACCGGCAACCCTAGGAAAATGAGGTTTCTTATTTCCAATGAAAACGCGGACTAGCTCCACGAAACGCGGATCACATGGTTACGGTAGTTGAGAGTTATGGCGAGAATTTCAATTAGAAAGTAGATATATTCATTAAGAAATAACATATAAAAAATCGAAGAGAAAAAAACCGATGTTATCGAAGATATTTTGTGGCACATTTTTCTAAATAAAATACTTAATTTTATAAACATTAAAATTAATGTTTAAGCAATTTTTTTCACAGTAAGATATTTATTTTTTATACGAAACTAACGCGTTTTTAAATAAAAGTGAGTTTTTTTCTATTTCCTATAGTTTTTGAGATATTTCCTTCCAAAAAATTTTTGAGTTAAATTTTTAAATACTCATCCAGCGTTCTACCATTTTTTGTGAGATTTTTAATCGTAAATAATTTTTTATTAATTTTAATTGCGAAAAGCTGCGTTTCTCACTATGTAGCTATCATAATTGGTGAGGTTTGTAGAATTTGCAATTTCAGACTAAATATTAATTCTAATGCTTTAAATGGAGTAGTTAGTTAACTTAGATAAAGCAACGAATTCGTCAAACATTTCTAAGGGTCAGTGTTATGATTATCATTTTCAGTAAGGGTTTGGGTTAGATGTTGGCACTTTTTGAATTTGTCAAAATTCATAATTTTTTGGAGCCTGGTGTCAAACGTTTATTTAAAGAAAGTGCTCCATCTAACACTATAGTGTCTCAATATATCTTAAGCTTTCATTTTGGATCCGAAATTGACTCTTCTACAGTTTCGTTTGAAAACATTGTTTTTTTTACGAGATTTGAGGGGGATCTAACGAAAACATTGTGTCCTGTCAATGTGACAGCAAAACGAGTAAAATGTATTTTGCTTTAAGTCTTGAGTAGGCACCATGTGTACAATTTTGACTGATTTCAAATAAGGTGTCGTAGATTCTACCTGCATTGTATTGAAATGGACATATTAGCTCTACTCTATTCCCAGCAATTTGTGTTTAGTGGCTATATGGTTAAATCTTTACTCTTGTGGCGTAAGAAATCTGCCTAACGCTGCGTCGAACCGATAAGAAAGTTTAAAGTTATCTGTATTAACCCAGAAATACGTTCAGTAATTTTCTATTATTTGAACGCGTTATTTACAACTTAGTTTGAGGTTTGTGCCTAAGAAGTCACTGGCCGCGCATGATTATAAAAAAGGATTTTTTTCATTCCCAATTCATTTAATATTAAGTCGTTAACTTCCAACGTGTGAGGAGGTTACATTGGCACACAAATTGCGCTACTATTTTATCCCTGCTCTTTAAAACTTTTTAGCTAACTTCTCTGACGTGTGGAATACATTAGTACAGCGCAAGTTTTCAATGCGTTAGTATGAAGTTGAATTTAAATCGTAATGGCACGATAAAAGTGAATGCATATTTTCAATTTTTAAATTTGCCCCCAAGAGAGCGGTGCCTTGGGCAACTGCCCACCACTTCCGTCGGCCCTGGCTCCAATCAACTGCAGCCCCTGGAAACAACTATCGTGTTTTTACTTTTTTGTGGTGTATCAGAAAAGTTTTAACACTACGAAAATGCACCATCGCACAAAGCCATCATTGAGCAAGCATTTTTAGCTGAAAATTTAACGAATATCATCGACCAAGCACCATGTTCATCTGATATGATCGCGTCTGATTTTTTTCTATTCATAAAGCTAAAATTAACACTTCGAGGAAGCTGCCTTGAGTTGGTTGAAGCCATAAAAACAAATATGCCGAAGGAGCTGAAGGCTATTCCTCCATCAGCCTTCGATATATGTATAATGGACTAAATCAAGCGCTTGTGTAGTTGTATTACAACCGATGGGGCATACTTTGAAAATTACAAAATAAACTTTGATGAAATAAAACCAACAATTTTGGATATGATTTTGGTCATCGATAGTAACCTAAGATTTAATCTAACTCACAGGCTTTTTATCGCCTCCATAATGCATGATTTTTAACATGGCGATGACATAGCAAAAGCATGAGTCTTTGCATTACCAAGAATTTAGTTTTTTATTAATATAAAAAAAAATAATATATCTATAAAAAAAATGGCTTATCGAACTCACGCACTATGATTTATGAGCTCACAGCCCTGACACTGTTGCTTTGCAGATATCTATTTCACAGCACACTCAAAAAAAAAAATATTGTTTACCACAATACAGATACAGATAGAACTACATCAAGTGCGGTAATAATAAATATGTTTGCAACAAACACTTTCTATTTTACTCACCAAAATTTCGAAGATATTTGTCATCAACATATTTTTTATTTGAGAGACAAATAATTTAATAGTTGGAAATATTTGAAACTTATTGGTTTTGTCTACTTACTCAACAATAGTTAACTTAAGGCGCCTTTGTTGTCTAAATCTATTTACTTTCAAACGTAGTTAAATATGAGCGCAAAAATGAAAAAAATAAACAGCTCTCTTCGAAAAAATGTCAACAAAAATTGCCTCAAGAATTTTCGTAGTTAAATTTTTTCAAGTGTCAAAAAACAAGCAGCTGTTCAAAAAAATAAATGTATTTTCATTTTTATTTTCACAACTATACGAACCCAGGTATCCGACGTTATGCCACAGTTCAGAGATATCCACATCTTACCAAACAGAGCTACTCTTATTATTATATGTTCTGCGTTTAACTCAAATTACTTATATTACTACAACCCGGAATGCCCAAGTTAGAGCCCCACTGGATACAAGAAAATATTGTTTATTTTAAATAAGTGATAAATCGTTTGTTGAAAAGAAGAAGTGTTTGAGACAAAAGACAAGTGTTTGTCGAAATACCTCCATAAATTGAATTGTTTAACTGAAATAATATAATGATTTTTCCAAAATAATTATATCTTTTGGAAGTAACATTTTTAAAACCTTCCATAGAAGTAATTGAATCACTTGCCACAACTTAACTTTTACTTGTGTTCTTGTACAGAAATACTGATACTTTAAAGCAAAAGCTAAGTGTTTGTTTGAAATAATAAGTGCTTATTTTAAACATTCCATAATTTGTCACAAACGCTTTCTAAACACTTCTTTTTTTGAGTGCATGTTATCCTTTACTGTGACATTTGTTTATGCATTACACCTTCGCTTACCATATCATGCATGTTTTCTCCATCTAATTGTAAGTATAATGTAAGAAATCAATGATTACAAATGGTAATGCATCGTCCCAAAAACTGCTGGCAAGAGCGTAAACTTTGATAAGAAATCAGTTGTGTATTATGGAACATTAAATTCTAAATTCGAAAACAACAATTTTTTATTTAAAAATGTGCAATTATAGTAAGTATATATTATTATTTTATTGTAAATTCTACGAAAATTGATTAAAATAAATTGCAATTTGGTGCAAAAAATTTCAAAACCATTGTTCTTCATAGAAGTTTTTCTTTGAAACAAGAACTTGATGAATACCACATTACATTTGGTCTGGCTAAAGATACGTTATGTTAATGTTAGGATATCATAGTTTTCAGTTTGTTGTTTACATTTGAACAATGCAATAATAATATTAATCATTTGTATATGCAATAATTTTAAGTGAATTTAATCAATTTTTAATATCCTCATTAGGGGCACTACAGATGCGCCGCTAGGTTGGAGTGGCGACTGCCATAGCGCAAAGGTTTGGGGTGGTAAAATGGTCTTCGTACTATTAAATTAAATTTGGCTTTTGATAAATATCTTCCAAAAATAATAAGAAACTGTTTTCTTAAAGTAAATTTAAAGATACTTTCCTGAGGAAGAGGGAATCCATTTGGAAAAAATTTCATTTTAGTAGTGTTTTCGTGAAATGTTTTGGTAGTCGGGCTTCGTTTTAAGGCAGGGAAAACTGTCCAGTTCGGAATGAACGATAGAACGAGTTCATTTGTGGTTGAACGTACTCATCAGTAGCGAGTCTTTATTTACTTTGACTTAATGCAAATGGAGGTTGGGAAAATTTTCCATTCGTTTTCCGTTTTCGAGCAAGACCTTATAAAAAATAATAACCTGATTGTAAACGCATTTGCCTTCAACCGATTAAATCTGTTTTAAACCGTTTTTTTGATTATTCAGTTCAACATTTTTTAATTTTTCCCACGTACTTACAATTTTTAAGTGACTTTGATTTGAGCCTATAAGACTGTATCGTTAGATTTTTGAAATTAAGGGGAATTTTTCTGCCAAAATATTTACCACTGTGCGCCGTTTCAATGCGCGCACTTAGGGTTATTTCATTATTCAATGGAGCTAGTTATTTCTTGCTGGGTAGTTACAATTAAATTTTATTCATCTATTCACTTGATTTAGAAAGCTTGCATTTCAAAAAAGAAAAAAATCTTTCACTCATTTTGGGGCTTAGATATGAAAATGCACTTTCTCAGCTTCGAATAATATGTTTTTAGGGTGAGTGTGCTAGGAGTAGCCCAATGAAATTTACAGGACTAGTAACTGATAAATAGAGCAAGCTTAAAAATAAACCTAAAGAAGAAACTACTGGATAAAGTTTGTTTTAAAACTTCATGGAGAAAGTATGGATATTTTTTTGAGTTTATGATATTGAGTTCGATTGGAGCAAGGAGAAAAAAGAACAAACTCTTTAATATCGAAAACCGATTGCTACACACTTAATTTATGTACTTACAACTATCTTAGAGATAAAAACTCGAATTAGCTATTGCTCGCACTATTTGGCGTAAAATACGAAGCTTAGTATCCGATAAAAGAATCAAATTGCTCTAATGCAGCGGTACACAAGTTTTTTAAGCGGGGAGCCAAAATACAAAATACAATTTTATTGCGGGCCAAAAACATAACAAAATCAACTGATTTTTTGTATACATATTAAATCTGGGCATTGTTTCTTATTTTAGCATTGATAAAATTCGTCCCTCCCATCAACATTGTATTTTTGTCTTAATTTTTCACAGGAGTGCAGACTATTAATTCAATTGCAGATGTTTGTGAAAATGGTATTTGGTGAGTTGCGAGCCGTAACATACACCTCTGAGGGCCGCACTTTGTGCACCCCTTGTCTAATGTTTCATATAGATTCGAATAAAGTCTTAGCGATATTTCTTAAACTTTTTTTTGATATAAAATTTGTCGTAAATGATTCAGATATTTTTTTGTGATATTCGTTAAAGTTACACAGCTTACGATGGAATTTTGAGGGATTATTCCTGAAATCTAAAGACAACCATTTTACTGTTTAATTGAATGTTTCGTACTTACATACATTTGTATGTAATACAGCCTAGCTGAGGCTTTACAATCAGATACAAATACAAATGTGGTTGAAGATTGTAGTTCAAGTCAGGGGAAATCATACACTTATTCTTATCATCATTGCTGTGAGTAGGTTTGATCGGAAAGGCTAAGCCGTTAGAAATTAAAAACCTGGAGCTGCTCAAAAGCGTGTAAAACTAATTGCTGGCATCCTGTGCATAACTTATAAAAAATAATTTAAAGTTTAGAGAATGAATAACGAACTTAGTCCCAAAAGGATAAATAGATTTAGAAAATATTCAACAACAATTTAAAATTTCAGACTTTAATGTTGATATTACCAAAGAAGGATTTCAAAGCCACTCATTCACAGCTAAGATAACAGAAGTTAATGAATGGCTCATACGTCGATTTGCAATCATTCTGCAAAGCATCAATACTTTTTGGTCCAAAAAAAAAACGAGATATTGCCTTTTAGCTGCGGAGTTGTATATGGGTCATTCCATCTATAATGAGCCTATCATTACCCTCATGTTTTCTAATTAGGCTGAAACTTTTTTCAGTGATTGGTCTATCATGTAGAAGATATAAAAAAAATAGATAAATTTTTTTTAACCAATATTATTGCTTAAAAAAAAGTTTCAAATTGTGTTAAAAAAAACTAGTAAGTAAAACAAAAAAAATTCATTGATGAATATAAACAAACCAACACAATCCAAATGAGCTTTTATATTATTTTTAGGTAGATGTGTACTAGTACATGGCAAAAAAACTGCAAATCTGAATAAATTAAGGTCTGAACGGTTTCTATGTGGTAAAAGATGAAAAAATTGACTTTTTCAAAAACCATAAATTTTCCAAATACTCCAGCTTTTATAGGCTCAAAATTTTAAGACTATACAGGAGTATCATCCCTGAAAATTTTATCCATGTTTTTTCACCCTATTTGATTTTACAAGCATTTAAAGTTAAGATTTATGATTTGCAATGTAAATTGAAACATTGAGAATGAAAGCGAGAGAATAAAATTTGAATTGATTTCAGCTTTTTTAGGTTCAAAATTTTCAGAACATTCAGAGGTATCATCTCTGAAAATTTCATTCATTTTTGTTCACCTTATTTCATTTTACAAGCATCTAAAGTGAGTGTATACAGTGGAATATTTATGAAAGAAATATAACGGAATATTCAAAGTTTCTCGCTCTACTTTTCAATGTTTCAATTTACATTGCAAATCCTAAATCTTAACTTAAGATACCTGTAAAATGAGATAAAGTGAACGAAAATGAATGAAATTTTCAGAGATGGTACTGCTGAATGTTTTGAAAATTTTGAGCCTAAAAAGGCTGAAATCAATTCAAATTTTATTCTCTCGCTTTCATTCTCAATGTTTCAATTTACATTGCAAATCATAAATCTTAACTTTAAATGCTTGTAAAATCAAATAGGGTGAAAAAACATGGATAAAATTTTCAGGGATGATACTCCTGTATAGTCTTAAAATTTTGAGCCTATAAAAGCTGAAATCGATGATGGAGTATTTGGAAAATTGATGGTTTTTGAAAAAGTCAATTTTTTCATCTTTTACCACATAGAAACCGTTCAGACCTTAATTTATTCAGATTTGCAGTTTTTTTGCCATGTACTAGTACACATCTACCTAAAAATAATATAAAAGCTCATTTGGATTGTGTTGGTTTGTTTATATTCATCAATGAATTTTTTTTGTTTTACTTACTAGTTTTTTTTAACACAATTTGAAACTTTTTTTTAAGCAATAATATTGGTTAAAAAAAATTTATCTATTTTTTTATATCTTCTACATGATAGACCAATCACTGAAAAAAGTTTCAGCCTAATTAGAAAACATGAGGGTAATGATAGGCTCATTATAGATGGAATGACCCATATATATATATATTTGCTTAGTGTGCGTAACCCTCCCCGAGACCCCTTTGACGAATTCGTCCATGCCTAGTTTTGGCTATTTCTGTATCTTGGAAACAACAAATGACTGTGACCTGGGACGCTGTCACATTCGATGGAGCCGTTGTTGAGTAATAATAGTTTAAAGTTATTAAGATGACGAGTTCATTACAGGTGTACTGAGTCGGTAGTTTTACGCGTGATAACATTTTTTTCCAAAAATCGTATATCTTTATTCAATTGGACTTTTTTATGATTCAAAAAAAAAACTTATTTGCAGTGATTTTTTATTAAAAAACTGGCGTCTACACGAGCCTTGATTTATGCCATGCCATCTGTTCATGTTATACCCATTTTGCATTCAAAATTTGAGGTGCGCAAATTGTTTAAAGACATTTCATTACTGAAAATTAATTTCAACAGACAACAAAGATAAAACAATCGCCTTAAAATTTTAGAATTAAATTTGAAGTTAAACAACAAATTTATGGCAAACCGAAAACAGCACAGCTGACAAGACAGAATGTTTTACTTTTATGGTTTGCCATATTGATGGTTAGACATGAACATAGTCATGAATTATGGCTCGTGTAGACACCGTGTTAAAAAGTTTATTGTCTGATAAATAGTGAAATTTTATTGCAAATTACACAAACGAAAAATCCATCTTTCAGGTTACAAAAAATTAGGGTTTGTGGAGCTGGGGCCAATGTCAGTAGGTTTTCTAAAGACCATATTATCAAAATCATATACTCATTTTTCTTCTATTTTTTCCGCAATCAGTGTTCGAGATATCGATTTTTAAGTAAACTAGACACTTGTGTCCATTTTTCATGGTTCTTTTATTTTTATCTGTACATGTCAAAAATTTGGTTTCTAATTATTAGAACATCAAAAAGAAACATGGAAGTTTTTATCTAAATTGGTTTTAGAGCAGTAAGTCTTAGGAGTAAGTAGAAAAAAAGCCAAGGACGAGTTAGGTCTTAGTGGCCTTAATAAGCAGAGAAATTGTAGTTGGGCCGCGTACACTGAAGGCATAGAAAAACGCTTTTTTTAACAGACGGTTTTGTTAATTTATTTGTAGTTAATTTTTTTGTATTGCAATATTTTGAAAAAGAAAATTTATGAATTAAATAGGAAATAACTACAGCGCTGGTAAACATTGCGATTTTTTTATAGAAATCTAAAATTGATATCTTATATGGACAATTTTGAAGGCATAAATGTAATTATCGAATCATAAAATATTTAGATTTCATTCATTCATTACAATTTTGATTCATGGGAAATTAAGGTTGGTTCAATTTGGACGAGAGTGGTGTCAATCGATGGGTCCCATGTAAAATAACAAAAACAGCCAATAAAATTAGTGACCTCGGGATTGTATACTCAATTTGTTTCAGTTTTTGAAATATTTACAATTTCCTAGTGTATTTAAATGGATTCCTGGATAATATTATTAAAAATCCTTAATTGAGTTTAACCATATATAGCTTTGAATTAAATAGATTCATTTTTGTTATTTTCAATCAGATTTCTTGTTAAATCAAGAAGCTTTCACCTTGGCACTAAAACATTGCATCTCCTAGTTTTATTACCAGGTAATAGTTAATTTTTTTCTCAGTGTTTATAACCACATTTGTGTAATTTCTGCGTCTACAGGAAAATGCCGTCGCTAGCATGGGTGACAATCGGGGCGAAAGCCTCTGTCGTATTCAACTTGATGAGCAAAAAAATTAACTTTTCAGTTTGCAAAAAAAAATTAATTATTCTTACACTGCAAGAAATGCGTGCACTTCGACAAAAATGTGGCAAGACTACTACTTAAGTATACGACTAACTCATATAACAACGTGCTTCAGTTTCGAATACAATTAATATTTCTTAATTTTCAGAGATCATAATTTTCTTCTCTCGTTCGCTTTTATACTTAAAAATATTGAAACCTTTAAGTCATTTGCTTTAGTATTTGTATTTCAAAACAATATACAAATTTTTAAAAAATTTCATAACAGAACTCGCTAATACATATGTACATATACAACTTAAGAAATCTTATGCAACATTTTTTATCACATTACTCATACGCAAAATATGCGTACAATTTCTGCATTTTGTAAGGTTTTGGTATTTGTATCTTAAAGTATATATATTGTGTCGTTAATATTTAAACGTTCTGACAGAGATAAAAACTCTCAACTGGATAGGAAATTTCCCGACATTCGAACTCTTAACTGAAATTTTTGTGTTCAAGTATTTTTATGAATTGGAAATCAAAGTTTTTGGTGGCAAAAATAAGTAAATATGATAACAAAACCATCAATTATTAAAAATAAAATCAAAAGTTTTTGGTTCCTCGATATTATTGATAGTTCTTAGTTTATAAGATTGGTTCATTACTGTCTGTCAATTCAATTTAGAGCTATAGAAATACTTATAAATACAGTGCAAAGATTTAAGGCATACACTCATATTCATTTCAAAAGGTTTAAAGTTAGCAACAGCTTTTGGGCATATACCTTACACTGGCAAATGCTGTTGCTAATTTTAAAACTGGGTTTATGCTCGTTATTGCTGAAAACTATATAGAACAATTTTCAGGCTTTAAGCATTCAGTTGAAAATTCGAATTTCCGGCCCAGTTTGAAAAATTTGTTTCATTAAAATAAGTTTCGTATTGCTTCAGGCCCGTGCGCATAAATGCTTATAAAACCTTATCAAAAAGGGCACAACAGGTTTTAGGAGGTATTTAGTTGGGAAAAATTTTGAAGCAATATAACCTTAGCAACACTTCGAATTTCTTATGCTTATTCCAAAATTAGGTTTTCTTACTGAAAAAACCAGGATATTTAAACGACAATTTTCGCTTGAATCTATTTTGTGAAATATCGGAAGTTGCAGATGAATTTTCTAAAAATCCCTGCGAGTAATTTTGACTGATTTCAACAAAATGGGTATCACTTAAAAGTGAATTTTTGATTTTCTTTCGTAAGAGTCGCAAGTCTTTTTGCTTTTCATGTAAATGAGAACATATTATCAATAAAAGCCTTTGTAATAAAATTTACGATGGGGATGATGGAACCCTGCCCCCCCTGCGCACGGGCCTGTGTTGCTTTATGTACATTAGGGTGATTAAATTTTTTTTTTGTTTTGTTTTTTCTTCATATAAATCGTATGGAGCGCTTAAAACCTGGATGAGCACCAGTAAATATTAATATTATAATATTACCTTGCATGCTATTTAAAAAAGAAAATGCTCTTTCCGATGGAAAGTCAAATGGGGAGTTCCATACAAATCGTGTAGAAAACTGAAAAGCTCGATGAGCCACCAGTAAGTAAATATTAATAAATTATTATTGGCTCCAATTGCACCAGAATTTTTTTTCCTGAGCCTGCAACTATTAAACCTGTTTGAAACAAAAAAAAAATTTAAACACTCTAAGGTACATGCTTACATATTTATATGCATTTTTTAAAAATATTTTTTATGTAATGAAATTATTATTTTTAAATGCTCTATTGCATTTTGTTTCAATATTTACTTAATTATTTTTGTATAGGACTAATTATTTTTTTAATTCGATTGTCGTCTCATGTTTGTCTTAAATGTAGCATATTTTATTAAATAACTATTTTAATTACTAAATTTATTCAAAAATCAATATACATAAAGTATCTGTCAGCAATTTAATAAATTTTCGGATTTAGTTAAATTAGTTTTCTTACTGAGTTAATTTTTACACGCTTGTTGGAGGACTTACAACTTTTTGTAATTATTTATATAATGAATTCAAAATTATCTACGTACTATGTTCTCTATTGGCTTAGGAAATATTTAACTTATTGTTGAAAATTTTTTTTATTTTTCGAGCATTACTTTGTTTCCTATTTATTGCTTCTATTTAATATATTAGGTTGGGTTTATACTTCATTTTATGGCTATTTGTTTGAGTAAGACGCGCCAAATAATTTTGGAAGATTAATAATGATTTTCAAATAAAACAGACTGTGGACGGGCTTAATTGAAGCATTTTGAATTAATTTTTTGTTTATGTTTGTAGATCGGCCTGGCAGTTTGCTTCTTTTTTGTCTTGTAGTTATTATTATTTTGCATTAGAAATAATTGAACTGTTAAGGAGATAACAATGATTTATAAAATAGCTATCAAATTATATGCAATGATCAAGCGGAAAAGATTCATAGAAACCTTTGGTAATACATTAAATTTGATTTTAATCAAAGGTCTCATATTTTTTTTTGCAACTACAGTAATTTAAGCTTAAATTGAATATCATCTGAATTTTTCAAGGCAGGCGGTGATGTTTAGAAATTTGAAGAGCCAAATACTTGCCTGACGACAGGAATATTAGCTCTATTTGCCCTATCCACAAAACACGATTCTATGTACAGTAATAACTATTGGCGCATATCCTTGTAAAATATTGGATATTATGTACCATCCAACTAACTTTGTTCTGCCACACTCTGATCATTACGGCTTTCAATCGAACGGATCGACTAAACGCAAAGATTTTCTCAACTCATATCCCGAAAAAAATCAATGAGGTGATCCGCCAATCGCATGGCTGTGATATATCAAATTTTCATTTCACAAACTACACGATGACTGACACCATTATTCGAGCAAGAGATTTTGAAAAATCAAGCTTGTGATTGAGTTCTGGCCATGTATTGGAAGCAGTAGAAAGTAATATAAGTAAAATTATGTTTTTTCATAGAGTCATCTAAATTTTCTTTTGTCATTTAAGTATATTTGAATACAAGAAAGTCCTACCAAAAAATGAAAGAGATATATGAAATTAACTTTGAATTTTAAGGAATGAGCCATATTTCATTGGGGATATGGCATTTATCCAGCAAATAATTTATACATAAAGTAAGATGTAAGTAATAGTTATTACAGATACTTGATACATCATTTTTTCTCTACACTATATTTACAAAATCATTTTATAATTAGTATCAATAACGTTATCGTTTTCATATCACAAATATAACATCATATTATTATAATTGCAAAATTTATGTATGTAGGTACCCGTATAGTGCCTTTTATAATAATATAATAAATATGGAGTTATACCATTTTTGCTAATTGTTTCTCTTTCTGTTTTGTCCTACTTACATATATAGCTACATAGCTGTGTATAATTTTCTAGTGTCCTTTTTCTGTAGTCGTTTATTTGAACCAGCGAAATGTACAAATGATTTGCGGTGTGGCACCATCGTTTATTATTGCTCGAAGCTTGAATTATCCGACTGATGGCGCACCAAAATTCTTGGCTAGAGAAACTCCCGCTTCGTGCGTCCTCCACCTCCGCCTCCACCACTACCACTGCCGCTCCCACTTGATGTGCCGCCAGCACCGGTTGTCGCTGTCGTTGTTACCGTTGTCACTGGCGTCGTCGTCGTCGTTGTTGTTACCAGTAGTTCGGCTTCTAATAGTCGCTGTTGCTCCGGACTCTGAGCGGTTGTGGTGGGTACTGCAGCGACAGCAGCCATACTGTGCGCATGAAGTGCCTGCTTTGGGGGCGCCGGTGCTTTCCTGCTCTTTGAACGCCGTTTCTTGAGCATCAGTGGCCCCAGGCCGTTGCCACCCGAACCGGACACCATGTGTATGGGGTTTAGTAGACCCGCACCGCTGCTGCCGCCGCTACTGCCACCGCCACCACTGGCACCCGCAGACGTAGACGTCGGAGCAGAGGCTCCACCACCAATGCCGGCACCTCCGCCACCACCGCTACTGCTGCTGCCGCCGCCGCCGCCGCACGCCATAGATGCTGTAGTGGACGACGGAGTTGAAGGCGCCGTCAAAATGGTTATCACAGTATCGGTCGCAGTTGCAGCTGTTAGTGCGACGCAACCACCATCACCTGGCCCTCCTCGTCCTCCAACACCAGAGCTGCCACCACCGCTGGGCGGATATGTATCGCCACCATCACCGGGTGTCGTTTGACCTGAAGAGTCCTGTACCGCCAGGCGCTTAACTAGCTCACTCAAGAGATCCTCGATGCGTCCGATTCGCTGCTGCATACGTTGCAGCTCTAGACGCACATCAACCTTCAAGTCGAGAACGGTCGCAATAAGATCACGCTGTGCTAATGTCGGTGGTTGCTCGCGCAATCCCGTATCGTAAGTGTCGGAGGTGGTGGCTCGTGATGAAGCCATTTCGATCTGACGCTCACGCTCCAGGGCCAGGTTGCGCTCCTTTGCGGCCAATGAAAGGGTCGCAGGAACAACACTGCTGCTACCATCGATGACAAGGCGGCTGTCGCGACTGGGAGGTGATGAATCGACCTCGCCTCCTTCATCAATAGTATCTTGGCGAGCGAGGGTCGCTTGACTAGCCTGCAGCTTAGGAGCTTTCGGAAAAACCTGTACGCATTGAGAGTTGATGATGGTTTGAGGAAGGAAGGTGGTTAGTGTAGTTGAAAGATGTGCCAAAAGTTGGTTAAAAGAAGTGAAGAGTGATGAGCGTAGAGGAAAGAGATTTATAGCATTCATATCGAGAAGAGAAATTCAAAAAGTGGAAAATTAATTAGATGCATTAAAAATGTGTCCAATTGCAAACGAATTGCCAAATTAAGTCAATCCATGGTGTCCAGAATTTTTTTTTTTTTTTTGTGTAGTGGTTGCATAAAAGGAAGGGAGGAGAAATTTTAGTTAGCATTAAAATTTATATCAGTTGGTTTTTGAATATGAACCAAATTGTATTAATATCTTGAAAAAACTAAATAATGATCAAATGTAAGTAAACAAAACCATACTAAATACACGTAATCAAATCTAATAAAAGCTCGTTCAGAAATTTTTTTGGATAATATAACACACTTACGCAAGTTCAATTTATAAATTGAAGAGGTTACACCTGAGCAAAAAGAGTTTTGCAAATGCACAGTTGGTCAAATGAAGGACTGAAATGAAAGCAACAGCATCACATTTTTGTATTCAAAAGTGTTAATAATATCGTCTAGATCGAGGACCAGTTCTCCAGTTTTTGGTAATTTATTTGAACATTTTTTTATCTTTTCTAATGTTCATGTCATGTCCAACTTTTATGTCTGGCATTCGAGAAAAATGTGTCTAAAACACCGATTACGACCAGTTTCATGCACATATGTATTTATATCAATGACCCAATTGCATGGGAGCATTTCTTAGTACACAAGAAATTAGAAGTGTTTTTCGTTCTAAAAGCTAATTTTGCATATTCCCTGCAGATTTTATTGTTCCAAGGATTATGAATACATATTGTCTGCTCAGAGTGTAACTGTACTAACTGGCAAAAACATGAAAAGCAGAAAATAGCATTATAAAGTTATTTAGTCGAAACTGGGGACAAACAAATCTTTTGAAAGTCTTTCCTCCATCCAAAATTGATTTTCGACCTTTCCCATGTTGATTCAATGCATCATTTATTTTCCTTAAATAAAGCTAAACAAACGGCGGTATGCATTCCCTCCAAAATCGAGTTCGTATTTCTCACATTAATTAGGGCTATAACTTATTTTCTTCAAATGAGGCCTAAGCAGATAGAATTTTCCTACATTCGAAATCCATTTCCCCTCTCTCTTTCTAAAGTCAATTTTAAAGTGGCTTTAAAGACAAAAAATCAGTTAGGACACTTACACTTTGAGATTCTATTTTGGAAGCTTCAGTCCCGAAAAAGTGCATACTGAGATCTCGGAAAGGCCAAATTTAGGTCGCACCAAACGGAAGAGTGTGTTTTCTTCAGTATGGTGGCGTACCTGCGTTTTATGTTTTTGATAAGAGTACTGGTTTTTAATGTGAATTAATAAATATCAAGCTATCAACCAGCTTTTTTTATTAGATTTTGAAGAAAAATAAACTATTTCATTTTGTGCACTCAGCAATGCAGTTCTTGGTACATGTGCACGAAATGCTCAAATTGGTTTTTATGCACAAATGATCCCATTTATCATGATCGATGATGGGCACAAGTTCTTCTGCAAGTTCTAGCAAGAGCGTAATTGAGTGTAACGAGATCGAACTCTGTGTACGTATACAAATCTGAACGCACAACAGCCACTCAGTTCTACTTCAACTACCAACAAAGAAGGACCTGCGACAGATAATTGCTAGAAAGCGTATTTTTTTGAAGCGATTTATGATACACCCAAAAAATGTTGACTTCTTTACAATCTGTGACTTGCATTTTCAAAATGAATTTAAGAGGCTTCAATTCCCTTCCCTTCCCTTCCCTTCACCTTGAGCGCGGGCTGAAATTTTGTTGAAAAATCGATGATATTATTTATCCGATTTTAAAAAGTAAAATGTTGTCACTATATTCCATGTTCAGCACAACATATATTTGCGAAGCTATTGTATTTACTACAAATAAGCACAAAAATTTATTAACTAATGAACATCTAGAGAACTTATTACGAATAAAGGTCTCTAGTTTTGAAATTCATTTTGAAATTCTGTAACAATAAATCAAATATTTGACAATTTCCTGATACCATAGTGGCCACTTAATACAACAATACGTTTTTTAATTTGATTACAACCGAATAAGTATAAGTATTTTGAATATTTAAAATTCATCTAAAATAGGCAAAGCATATAAAATTTTTCAGCGCACGATGACATCTTTTTTTTTTTCAGTGCAAAGCATGAATAAATTATTTTATTCTTAAAATGCGTTTTCAGTTCAGTTCACCGCAAGCATTGAAAAAGGCAAGACGTATGTCGCTTGCATTCGTAGTTATGCTTCTTCTTTTTTTTCTTCCATATGGTTGTTGTACCACTACATGGAAATGAAATTTTGCATTGATGATGGTGCCCATCATTGATCATGATCGATGCCGCCCACAGAAGGAGCATGCGCTCCAAGAGCGAGAACGAGAAGGCGCTTTAAGAGCGTAAGAAAGCGTGCACGCATACAGAATCATCACCACATGCTTATCGTTGCTTTTAGAAATGGGCAACACTGATGTCTGTGAAGTTGGCCCACCATTTTTTGATTTTTCAAAAAATGAAACTTGTGCTGCAATGTGCCCGACTTGTGCTATGATGTGCCGTATTGCCACGTCCAATTCTGTTCAATGCGTCTGAGGGCAAGTCGTATAAAAAAACAGAAGTCGTACGGCCAGGTCGCAGGAATGTTAAAATAATTTGATTTTTTCCAAAGCTGAGCGCAAAGTTTGAGCGCATGAAGGCAATTTATACGACCCTACGCTAGCTTTCATTGTTCATTCATATTTTGTCTGCTGAAAAGTAAACATCATATATACTAAAAAATCACTTTAGTTTACTTAAGCTCCCAATTTTTATTGATTCAATTTTTTCTTATGTGCTTTTTAGTTCTAAGAATAAGTACGCAATCCAAAAACGTTGGTGGGATCTAGTTTCGAAGATGAAGAAATCGAAATTTGCGGATATAGCTTTTGTAAAATAGTTTTAAAGTCCAAGATTTAGGTCCAAATTATGGGTATCGTATGAAAGATAATTTATTAAGTTACAATATTGGTTTAAAAATCTTTCAAATTAAATTTTTAGTTTTAAAATTTTGAATATTTTTCTCAAATATTTTTTGAAAAAACCGTTATTTTTTAATGTAGCAAAATTTTAACCATTTTTTTTTGCAATACGGCACAACATAGCATAAGTCGAGCACAATAGAGCGCAAACATTTTTTTGAAAATCGAAAAATGGTTGGCCAACTTCACATACATTTTTGTATGATTTATAGTTTTTTGCAAGTTTTATGTAGCAAAATTTGAAATATACCTTTTTTCAATACGGCACAACATAGCACAAGTTGAGCACAATACAGCACAATACTTTTTTTTTTGGAAATCAAAAAATGCTGGGTCAACTTCCCACATTTTTTTAAATAATTTTTTTATTAAATACTTGGAATTATTCTTTTTGCGATACGGCACATCATAGCACAAGTCGAGCACATTACAGGACAACATCAATTCTTTGAAAAATAGAAAAATGGTGGGCTAACTTCACACGCAAAAAATGTTTTTGCTCATAAAGGTCGAAATTGCAGGATTCATTTTATATCCTTTACGGCACACGGCAGCACATCCAGAGCACATTACAGCACAAGGCTACTTTTTTATAAATATCAAAAATGGTGGGCCAACTTCACACTAAAAAATTACTTTGCTTATAAGAATCGAATCCTAGAAATGATATTTTTTTAAATACGGCACATCATAGCATATACGGCACAGTCGGGCACATTGCAGCACAAGTTTCATTTTTTGAAAAATCAAAAAATGGTGGGCCAACTTCACAGACATGCAACACTGATCATCATATTCAGACTTACGCCAAAAATTACATAGAGAATATTGAAAAAAAGTTAAAAATTGTTGTTTCTGTCGAATTTGTATTTTTGAAAAATATTTAATTTTTTGATTTTTGATCCTAACGTTTTTTACAATACTCTCCAAAAAAAAAGTCCATATTGCTTTCATTTGAGTCCTCCATTTGTAAACCGTATATAAATAAGTTCAAATCTCTTTTTTTTTTCTGCACTGAGTTTTTAAGTAAAACCCAATGCTCGATTTTCTCTAACGATTCAAATTACACCAGTAAGCTCAAGAAAGGAAATTTTCCTTAAAAAAACTGATATTTATTGTGAACACAGTTTGTGGTCGAAGCAAATTCAAAACCGACAGTGAATTGCTACAACAAAGTTAAGTGCAGGTTTGATTCCCGTCAATGTCGTCGGTAACTAGAAATATAATGTACACTTGTTGAGACCAAAAATTTTTAATTGGAATCCTACCGCTTACCTGTCAAATTTTGCAAAAGATTGGATGGGAATTTTCGATGCATCCATGATATTATCCTGATCTAATAGTACGATTTCAATTTGTCGTCTCGAAACAAAATACAAGTACTAAAATAGGCAATTTACTGTGCGGAAACCACAGAACTTCTACAGAGACAGGACTTTTGTTTTGCCTCAAAAGCGACTAAATTTCTTCGCTTACTTAGAAAATATTAAAGCACAAGCTTTAGGCAGGGGCGCCGGAAGACCTGTTGCGTGTGCTTTGAACTCCACACGCGAGGGACTTCTCCATGTCGAATTGAACACGGGAAATTTCAATTCAAATTCATGTACTTTTGTACTTGGCAAAGGATGTGATGTTGATAAGCTACTCCATTTCTATAAACATGATTTCAAAAAAGATAATTTACTTAGTGATCGAAACATGTTTCTTGATTTGGCAAGCAGAAATGATACTAAATTGGAAAGCTTGGGAGATGAAGTAGATTTCTAATAGAAACATCTATGATTGAAGGACCTCATTCCAGAGTATGGCTGATTCGTGAAATTATTAACGATTCCTGCATCCTTTTGCACTAATGAGAGGAGTATTTCGACTCTTAAAAGGCTGAAATCGTATGTCCAATCAACGATGGGTTATGTTCAGATTTTACACATCTGCCACGTCAGTTGTCTGATAGAAAAGACAATGAAAACATGAAGAATTTCTGACGAAATAAATCTTTTTTTTTTTACACAATAATCATGGAGAACTTTACTGTAGATATCCTACATAACTTCTTCATTATCATGATTCTGTATGATTATCAATCGTCAATTTAAAAATTTCAGAATATCCGTTAAAACGTTAACTTCTTTTTAAGGATATTTATTTTATTTCAATAAGGGCTCATTTTTGTGTATACGTGATTGCATTTGGGACTTTTTGCAGTTACTTTAAAACTAAAAGTTAAATTCATCTTATACAAAATTAAAGAAAATATGTAAGTTTTGTACTACTTAATGTAGTTTTTTTTAATAAATAAAAAAAAAACTTAAATGAACAAATTTATACAAATAATTGCATTAGACGAATGGCAAATTATTGGCAGTAAAATTGTTGACAGTCCATCGGCAATAACTTTTTCAAATCTTGCTTACCGGATCAAGAAGGTCTATTACACATAAATTTTTTTTACTTCCATGTCATTTTCCAAAATGCATCAAAAACGGCTTTCCATGCATTTGCACTAAAAAGCGAACAGTACCGGTTACGTCTTTGCTCGCAATATTTCGATGTACAAGGTGGTCCAAGCTGTCTTTCGGCTCTTTGAAACAAACCGTTTCCAATCGAACCGCCTACACATTGAACTCCTCGCATTTGTTGATTCTAATTTAGAATCCGATCACGTTTTAATTGTTCGTGTATTGAAAATATTTTCCGGGACTCTCGTTCTCACACAAGATATGTTCTAACTGTTACTTTTTAAAATTGTAATATCACGAAAAATTTGAATTCAAAATTCTCTAGAGATTCTAAGGCTACCAAAGCTAATTCGTTTTTATGGCCTTTTAACGTATAAAAAAATGTTGTGCAAGTGAGCGAGGATATGCTCTTGCATTTAACTAAAATTTACGAAGGACGTGCTTCCGCACATGAGCTTGGTTTTCGTAGTCCAGGTCACATAGTACATGTCTATTTATTAGGTCCCGCTAACGGTAAGTTCGAATTGCGCATTTCATTTTCCCTTCGATATGTGTACCAAAAGTATAATTACAGTGTTATCACGATCTTTTTCCGAATATTTAAATGGGGCAAATATATTTGTAGAATTTGAATTTTATTTTTTGGGAAAATATTTGTTTCCCCGTGGATCTCACATTCATGAGTATCAAATAATATCCTCAGCTTATATTGCCTCATTGAAAGAAGATTAAATTAATGAAGAAGCACATGCCGTGCTCCTTTAGAATCCGATTTTCCTCCACGAATACGTCGTCGCTTTAAAAATCTAACTGATAAACAAAAAAATATCTCAACAATTGCGGGGCCACTCTAGATGCACGGAGCTTTAATCTATTAAAAGCATATAATTTTATGAAAATTTTTTAAAAATATATTTTATTTTTTGTAAAAATGTTTCTCAAAATATTTTGAGTTGATTTTTAACTTTTTTTAGGCTATTCTTAAATCAATGTTCAGAATATATCTGGTTTCAACTCGAAGATTCTGCTATTACTTACAAATAGACTGCTGGGTTCATTCAGAAAAAAATTAGATTTTTCAAAGTTATGTCTGAAATACATTCTAAAAGTTGATTGACGTATAATACATTCTGAAAGTTGATTAATGTATAATATAAAAAAAAAATCAACAAAAAAAAAACAAGAGATGTTATATCCATGACATTTTGAGAAACATTTTTATAAATAAAAGAATTAATTTTATAAATGAAAAAAATTACACAAATATATTTTTTTTTATTTAAATTAAAGCAATTTTAAACATATAAAATTTCAAGAGTTTTTTAATTGTGTTAACTTTAGTTTTAGAGACATTGCGTTGCAAAAAGTTTTTCAGTTTAATTTTGAAGTACTCAAAATTTTTTTGAAAAATACATTTTTAGAAACTTAAACGCGTTCAAAATTCACCATTAAGAACTAAACAATATATAAATTCAAAAATATCAGAAAGTAAGTTAATAGGGTAGATATTGACAATTTAATAGTTGCTTTACGCAAAACGCCCACTACCAAGAAATTTTTAAAAATTACTTGATAAATGATTTTATCAAAATCGGATCGGGAGTTATGACCGAATTCTTTATTAAAATTTTCCTATTTATATGAGCTGCGCACCTTTCAACCGAAGATTGTTAGTAAAATAAATATGCTGAAATCTTTTCGAGATTCTGAGGAATAAAGCGCATAACATTTTTCGGACTTTTGTTCCGATTATCATATGTATCTCAAACAAAACACAAGTGAAAAAGTGTTTCGGAAACAAATTACGCGCTTCATTTTCAAATCTCGAAGCAAATGTTCCATAGTTTGAATGTAATGGAACATTTTATTAACAGTTTTCGCTTCAAGTAGAAAATATTTACTGTGATTCTTTTATATTTTTTCACTTTCTAAGTATAGTCAGGTTTCTGTCAAATATATTCTCAAAGTGTCAGATCAGATTTACAAGTGGTTACGACAGAAAACCGGGCCAACCTTAAACTTGTCTGCCTGTGTGATTGCTTACTTAGAAGTTTTTTAATGACTTTGCACTATCTCCATTAGGATGCTAAAGTTTTAGAAAGTTAGTTCCTAAAAAATGTAAGGTAAAGTTTTCGCAGTGTTAATACGTCTTCAGAATTAATTCTTTCATTGTTTTTTTTTTTTGAAACGTGAAGTACACTTCTACAGTTGTGCATACATGTTAGAGGTCTGCATGAGTAAACTCGAAACAATCAGCATGTAAACTTCCGAATACAATGAGCCTTGAGTGCTTGAACTTGCAAAACATTTTACTTGTGATTTTTTGCAAGTGCAGCACTCACCTCTCTTGGTTGGTGTTTTGATTTTATTTGTGGTTTTTTTTGCACAAAAACTCGATTGATTCGCAGCGCGGCGAGTGGCTTACTGGTCGTTTCAAGTGCACTCATGCAGACCTCTAATACATATCTTGTGTATTCTTAATGGTACTGAAATGATTTCTGAACCATTGGTAAGACTTTGATTTTATCGCAATATTTCTGAACGAAACAAAGTGAAAACAAAACTAAAACAAACCAAATATATATGCGAAGTTTTAGGTTTTTATTTTATTATTGTTGCAAATAGTTTTCATACTAACTAAAGAATACACATTAACAAAAAAAAAATTAACATAGGAACGACAACAAACAAATTAAATGAAATCCAACCAAATATAAATGAATGTAATTTAGCCAATTTAATTACTTTATTGCCTTGTCCACCATTACTACTCGAAGTACTGCTCTGCCTCGCTTGGGCAGTGCTCTCACGCAGACTTTCGCGGGCGCTCAAACTTCTCGAGACTGCTACCTTGGCGCTGGTATCACTAGCCGAATCGACACTTGAACTACCCAGAAGACGGCCCCATTTACTAGCACGCGTACTACGTGCAGATGGTGGACCTGATGAGGGAGATGGCGAGGGCGAAGGTGATGGTACGGCAGCCGTTGTTAGGATGCGTGAGTCCTCAGTGAGGGTGAGTTTGGCAGGTAGCTTCTTGGATAGGTTGCCGGAAAAAATGGAAAAATGTGCACAAAAAACAATTGGATAGTAGTGGCGTTGGTGTTGGAAAGTTAAAAACAGGATTTGTACATGGGTGGAAAGAGGAAAGGGTGATTTTTGTTAGTATAATTTTTTTTTTAATTTTGTGTTATTTTGTGAACAACAGTAAAAACAATTAAAGTTAAGAAACAGTTAGAGATTGTTACACGATGAGTGACAGCAATTTGCAAGCGTTAAGATTAAAGTAAAATGATGTAATGCGAGGAAAAGAAAGAAATAGACAACAAACATAAGTAAATTGCTTATAACATTGAGACTAATGAATACAAGTGTAAACAATTATGTATTTAATTAGATCAATTGAAATATCAGCTATACTTTATAATGTAAGTTACTCATATACTTAATAGAAAATAGCTAATAGTTTGGACTATAAATCGGTGGTAAATTTTAATTTTCAAAAAAATGCGCCGCATGCTTTTGGCTTTACACTTTCCATATTTTCCATAAATTTTGAAGGTCTGTTTTAATTTTCATCCGTGCATACGTACATATTTCAACATTGAACATCGAGATTGTCGCGCCCTCTTGGTGGTTTGATCAACCTCTTCAGTAATAACAAAATTTCTTGGTTTTGAAAACTTTGTCAACTTAAGAAAA
This sequence comes from Meiosimyza decipiens, assembly GCA_963680825.1. Lineage (NCBI taxonomy): Eukaryota > Metazoa > Arthropoda > Insecta > Diptera > Lauxaniidae > Meiosimyza > Meiosimyza decipiens. The sequence goes on along the minus strand of OY804258.1, from coordinate 81,847,970 downwards.
TACGCATGAAATCGAGTCAACACGAACTTTTGTGTTAAATATCAAATTTATGCCGTCAGCTCAAAAAAAAATCAGATTTTTTATCTCTCCCACTTTGTAAAAAAGGTCTGAATGCCACTTAACGATTTTATAACTGGACGACACATGTAAAGGGTGTTTTTTTTAGAGGTTTCTTTTTCGAATAGAGATAAAACTGGCATTTTATGGTCAAATCTGGCAATTCTAATGTCATTTATGTTTAGTTTGGTTTGCCATTTCATCATGAACAGGTTGACAAAAGAACAACGCTTGCAAATCGTGCAAATTTATTTCGAAAATAATGGTTCAGTTCGCGAAGTTTACCACAAGCTCCGTCCATTTTATGGTCGACATAATCGTCCATCAGAGCAATTAATTCGGTTAACCATGGATCGTTTACTCTATGTGATAATACGCATCCGCACTGACGTCGAACAGTGCGCACCGAAGAAACAATTGCCGCTGTAGAGCAAAATGTTGAAGAGGACCCGAATGAATCGATTCGCCACCGTGCACAGCAATTGGAGCTTTGTCCATCAACTTTATGGAAGATTTTGCGCAAAGATCTTGGCTTGCGACCTTACAAGATCCAGCTTGTGCAAGAATTAAAGCCGCGAGACCATGCAATGCGTCGTGATTTTGGTGTATGGGCCGAAAATGAGATTGATCTCGATGCTGATTTTCATCGCAAAATTTTGTTCAGTGATGAGGCTCATTTTTGGTTGAATGGCTACGTCAACAAGCAAAATTGCTGCATTTGGAGTGAAGAGAATCCACATGAGACCCTTGAGACGCCATTACATCCACAAAAACTGACTGTTTGGTGTGCTCTATGGGCTGGTGGAGTCATTGGGCCATACTTCTTCCGAAATAATGCTGGAGAGTCAGTTACCGTTAATGGAGACCGGTATAGAGCCATGATAACCGACTATTTTGTTCCCGAATTGGATGGCATGAATGTGGATGAACTAACTAACTTTATCTGATTGTCAAAACTATTGATCATTTAGGAGGTGCTTAAAGACGAAAATCAATTTCGTTATTCGCTAAAAATCTTGAAGGTAACAATTGCGTCTGGGTCTAGTGCTCTTAATTTTGTTTTTGGTCCTGAAATCATGGCAGTGTTAGACTGTAACACATACTGATTTTGCTCATCATTAGCCTTAGCCTTGTGCCATAATATCTGACCCACTTGACATCGGTTTGAAATTTCAAAGGAATTTCATGTATCATTACAAATTGCGATCTTCAAATTCAAAACAAAGCGTTTTCAACCTATGCAATTTTTTGTAAAGTTTTGATTCGTTCACCATCTAGCTTGTACCACATCAACGATAGTTAATTTAAATGAATTGTTTGCAATTGCACATAACAACGATTTAAATGACGTCACGATAACTGATATGAAGGGTTTCTAAGTTTTTTTTATATCTTAGGTTATCTCAAGTTTTGTTTTGGCAATTCGTACTTTTCTGTTCGAAGTCATAGAGGCTGCATACAAGTATACAAGTTTATAGGCACAAGTTAATCTCTTATCTTTTTTATCAGTTTTTGAAAAATTAAACCTTATTTTCAAGTAGCCATAAAATATTAACAGAAATTTGAAGCTTCAAGCATGCGTCGCATAACGAAAAAAAAAAAAATTGGCCGAAATAGGGTTTAAACTTCATCTTTTGAGCTACATATATTCAAAAGAGCTGTAAAATTTGAAATAAAGATATAAAATTTGAGCCGCTGTAATGTGTGTATATCGATGACTGGTACGAAATAACAGAAATCATGAAAGCATTTGATAATTTTTTTTCTGATTTTTAGTGTGAAAATATCATTTATATGAGTTCGTTAAGTTTTACATTTAATGTTAGTTTAGGTCTAGCGTAGAGTGGAGTGAATTGTGCTTCCCCTAAGAGGAATTCTTAGAAAGAATTCTTTAATTGCACTGAAACACCGAAAATATTTTTTTGTCTTTGCGAATCAAAATATATATTATGAATTCTGGATAGTTTTTTCTCCCTAATGTCAGGTTTTATTGTTTTTATGTTCTATTGTTTTTAATGTTCAGATTTTCTTCCCAACTTTTTTTCAGGCGAACAATTTTTATTTTCATGGTGTAAGTTACTAGTGGTTTTTTTTTAAATCATAGGATATTTTTGACACTGACAACTTTTCCCGGTCGAAATATTACCAGAAATACTACCTCCACAGAACGATTTGAATCTTTTTTTTTGCTTAATCAAAGTTAGGAAATATTAAATCCTTATTTCCAAAGTCAGTGTGCAGCACAAACTAAGCGTTGTTTGATTTTGCTTGAGAAATCTTATTTTCTGTTGTGACACATTTTCAGCTCGCTGTCTATGGTAACAAGCAAAACTGGCACATCTGGGGCTCGGTACGCACGGAAGTGATCTTCGTGAAGCCGACGCATGTTCAAAGAGTGCCACCTTAGTTTGTATTGTAGAGTAGTGGCTTCATTCAAAATTTCGTTTTGCATTTGAAAACGATTGAAAAAAACATTACTTTATTTCAATCGTAAAAGAACTTTAAATTTTATTTTGTTGTTGGAGTATTTGGAATTATTTTTTTTTTTTTTTTTTCACTAGCGTACCTGACAGACGTCATTCTGCTCTTCCTGTCTCTACCATTCGAGATACGGTGTGCACTCTTCAATTTATCAAATTTTTTTTTTGTGCTAAGGACCTTCTTCGTACAGTGACGAACACACAATAAAATTAAGCAACTCCTTCATGCCGTTCGTGAGCTATGTGGACTCAAACGAACCGAATTTTATTTTTAAATATATAGAATATCAAACACTTTGAATCATAATGTAAATCACTTTGAGCCAATGTGCATTCTTTTCAAATCCAAATTAAAAATGCTTCTCTTCAATTTAAACATTTTTGGTTTTGGCGCTAAATCATGAGCGTTTGTGGTTGAATGATATGTAATATCACTGATTTTTTCTTTGACTGCAAAAGTCATTTAGTGCACAACACAAATTTGTGTGCCCAATCGCCTATCTGCCTACGTAAGTCAGCGAAGTTTTTCGTTGACCGCCTAACCAAAGGAGGTCACGTAGCTAACGTGGTCCTTTTTAAAAAGAGTATTTCATTTTAAGTTTTAAGTTGGTCAATTCGTGTATTTTTCACTTTTAATTTCATAATTTTTCTGTACTGTAGTGGCTGCACAAGATGTCAATATATATTTCTAATTTTTAAATTAGAGCCCTTAAGAATCAAAAAGTTATGTTCTCACATTTTCAAAAAAATTTAAAAAATCAATATTTTCATTCCAGCATAAGCTTCAAAAATAAATGCTTTCATATTTCAGTAAATTTAACAACGAAAAATTGGCAATAAATTTTAACAGATTATTGTTGCTGTGAATATTTCAAAAGTTTAGTGGCGATACGTATAGGCTGATAGTAAAAATATCCCATATTTGTATATTTAATTCAAGTAACTCTCACGCTGTTTACCCTGCTTGCTATCATTAAAATAATTTTTACTCATCAGCTTGGTTTTTCATATGCTGCATCCTTATAAATATGAGGTCAGCGCATAAAATATGATGAAAATTGCGATGTAGGGAATTATATAATTATTGATGTTCCATTGCTGTTCTGTAAGTATGATATCAGCCAAAATATGTTTTTGGACGAACTAATATTTCCTAGGCCAAACTTTTTACCTATACGCCTGAAAATATGCAAACATATATTAATGCAAATGCACTGCGGATAGCGAGCCGCGACCGAACGCCGCTAGCACACTATTTATATTTTCTGTAGAAAGTAAAGTAAGATAATAAGGACTTATCAATATCATAATATGATTGGCAAGTGGGCGGCCGTCGGTCAGGACTTACAAGCTATAGTACGTCTTCGTAAGCCACAGAAATTATGTATTAAAATTATGGTAAGTAGGCACCTCAGGGCTTACATACATCCTATAATATGTCCAATACCCGATTCGGCTGCCGTTTTATTCACATTTAGATTTAACCATATCGAATAAAACACGGCTAATGAGTCACACGGCGTGCCTTTAAAAGCCATGGAATTATTAACGAAGAATTGGTTTTATTACTGTTAGTCGCTATGTGCGCGGTTCCGCCAACGGACTTGTCTTCGCACAATCTCGACTTTACTGCAGACAACTGGGTTGATATACTGAATCTCACAACCTGTTATAACTACCAAGAATATCAATTAAAATATTTCTGTTGTATGGGACAAGCCACGCCCAATCGTCGCACTTGGTTCACATTTTGCGAATAGCTTAGCAGAAACAGTTTACATATATGTACGAGTATGTATCAAGTTTCACAAATCTAGCTACCATAGATTACAAGATATAGCGTTTAAAAATTTTCTGTTGTAAGGAATGTACCACGCCCCGTTATCAAGCCCCACTCTCATTCTGTGAGTTGCTTAGCACCTCATCTCACTGAGAGTTTTGAGCCACTTCTAAAAAGAATAAGCCAGAATCTGAGTTGCGCTCGCAAATAGTGAATGAGAAGATAACATGCTGTTCGTGAATGTGAGCATGTAAGTAGCTCGAGTCTCATGAATGCGAATGCACGTGAATCTCACACTCAAATGCATTCAGCATTCATGAAGCAGTGAACGGCCACTCGAGCCACTTTTGTTGAAAAACTGTTTTTTATTTCTCTAATCGACGGGGAATTGTCGAAAATTGTTTTTTGACATCATTTAGAGTTGCTCCGGTCACTGAAAAGGACCTTTTAACCCATTTCTTTTTTAAATCGATAGATGCTAGAGAAACCCGAAAAATTGTTTTCGACATCACTAAGGACAGCTCCGGACCTTGAAAAGAACCACTTATGACCCATTTCATTGCTCCAATCGTTGGGGAAAGGTCGAAAATGAATTTTGGACATCACTCGGAGTATCTCTGGACCCTTCAAAGGACTGTTTTTACCTATCTTTGGACAATATTTTTTTGCTCCAATCGATAGGAAGGAAAAAGACCATTTTCGAGCTTAATCTACTGATTGGTGCAAAAAAGATTTTATTTTAATCCACCTTCCAAAACAAAAAAATCACCTTAAAGACCAATAGGGTCGAAAACGATTCTTTTCGGGGTCCGGAGCCGCCTTAAGTGATTTCCAAAAGCCATTTACGGCCATTCCCTTTCGATTGGTGCAAAAAAAAAATTTTCTGAAAATGGATCAAAAACGGATATTTTCAGGGTACAGGGCCACTCTAAGTAATGTCAAAACACATTTTTCGACCTCTCCCCATTTTTTTAAAAAACTTTACAAAATGTTCCACGCGAGTATCACAAATTTTTTTGATACAATGTTTGCCTTTGTTTCATAAGTAGCTCACGAAACACTCATATACTCATTCGCAAGGAAGCGAAACGAAACAGCATTCACTAGAAATGATTGCGAAAATCACTCGTACTCACAGACTTCGCCATGAGACGGAAAGGTGGCTCGATTCACAAAATTTTCTGAGAGCGGTGAAAGTGAGTTGAAAGATTCAGCAGATTCATGAAAGACAAAAAGGATGAGTGGCTCTCTGCTGTCCTTTCGATAGACCATATAAATGTCAACTTTGCACTTTTTATCTGAGTAATAGAATCTATCTGAGTTCTAAAAGTTTAATACTCAGCGGACGGAAGAATATCTCGATCCACCCTACTGTACAACAACAACAATAATCTATCAATATTTTTAACTAATAAAATACGCATATTAAATAATCAATTAAATGCTATAAACATCAAACCTTAATAGAAAGAATCCTATTACAAATAAAAAAAAAAACGTTAAATTGTTAGTACTAACTCATTAAACATTAAAACAATTTATAAACATTTTTCAGCCACAACCATTTCCAACAATGATCGCAATAGCAACGACAAACATTCTTTATCACAATACAACAACACATATGTACATATATGTAAAACTTAACACACAAAACCCAACTCTTGTTAACTAACCTTCGTACGGTCCACATCACCATCACCTTTTTCTACATCACTTTGACCAGAAACTATCTCTTTGGAGCCCGCTTGAACTTGTGGTGTGCGACGAAATTTCGAAAATATCTTTCGTACGAGATGATCCTGGTTCTGAGGCAATTGTGGTTCATTTTTACGCCTTTCGGCCAATTCCTTTTCGCGTTTCACATCGGCCACCTTGCGAAAAATCAGTCGATGTCGCAAATTATATGTTAGCACAAGATTTCGAGCAAAACTATTCGCAAACGCCGAATAGAAGTCGAGAACCTCGAGCAATTTATCACGTTTGATGGCATGTAAATCACAGTAGGTGAGAGCACGCACATTGGCCGCACTCTGGCCGACGGCGGAGTCTTTCCAGAATTGGTCGCCGAAGACGTCACCTTTACCTATGTATAAAGAAAGAGATTTATTAGATTTATCAGAAACTCACAAGAGATGATTGAGCTAAGAGTAAAGCGCTTGGATAATAGTTTTTACGTAAGAAATCGATTCACTTATAATTTAACAACAATGTTGAATAAAAAGACCAAAACAATATTAAATTTTAATTAAAGTAGCTATCATATGGTATACACTATGTGGATTTATACTTGTTAGATTTATATACTTTGTTGAAAACACTTATCTGAAACGAATTGTTAATTATAAATGTTTCATTGATTTATGTATTTAATATTTGATTTTCAAATAAAATTACTCTCGATTTCACTTTCAAACTGCCTGGTAATTATGAATTTCCAATAGGAATCAAAGACTCATGCTAGTTATAAAGCAACTTTGCCAGAGATAGAAGAGCCATTTTCAATTGAGGAAGCATTTTCTTGTGAAGACAGCAATAAATGGAAAGTAGCTGTCGAAAGTGAATTAGCATCGTTGGCAGAAAATGAAACGTGGATTTCTGTACCGAAGCCACAATATTGCAACATAATTAAATCAAAGTGGATTTTTAAAAAGAAACTGGAGCCAAATGATACCATTCGGTACAAAGCAAGGCTTGCAGTTAAAGGATATACCCAGTGCAAAGGAGTGGATTACGAAGAAACCTTTTCACCTGTCGTTCGATATACGTCAGTAAGATACTTGTTCGCGTTGGCTGCACGTTATAAGCTTCAAATTGAGCAAATGGATGCTGTGACTGCATTCTTGCAAGTAGAACTGAAGCAAAATATCTATGTTGAACCACCATAAATTCTTATCATGAAAAAAGGACATGTTCTTAAACTTAAAAAGGCACTTTAAGGGTTAAAGCAAGCCAGTTTAGTCTGGAATCAAAAGTTGGATTCAGCGCTACAAGAATATGGAATGTGCCGCTCAAAAGTAGATCCGTGTATATATTATCATATTGAAAATGATAAAATGATTTTTTTGGCATAACATGTTGATGACATGCTGCTATTTAGCAATGATGAAAAGTTCCGAGAAAGTATTAAGAATAAACTGATGAGCAACTTTAAAATGAAGTACCTAGGAAAAGCAAAACAATGCTTAGGAATGCGAATCACTCAAAATAGAGATGGAATTTATTTGGATCAACAAGAATATATAGAACGAATGTTGCGAAAATACAAAATGGAAAATTGTAACCCAATATCAACACCAATTGACATTTAACAAAATCTTGAAAAGGAAACCCAAATAGACGAGTCCATGAAAGATGTTCCATATCAGCAAGCCATCGGAAGTTTATTATTCGCAGCACAATGCACACGACCTGATATATGTCAAGCAGTTCATTTCTTGAGCCGATTTAATAAGAATCCTGGTATAAGCCATTGGAAGGCTGTGAAGCGTGTTTTCTGTTATCTGAAGGGTACACTCGGCTTAAAGTTATTTTATTCTGCTTCAAGTAATCAAGACATCGTGACATATACAGATGCTGATTGGGCGAATGATAAGGAAGAACGTACGTCGGTGACTGGATATGATAACATATTGCAAGGAGGAGCAATGTCGTGGAATAGTAAGCTCCAACCGACAGTCGCTTTATCCACTACTGAAGCTGAGACATGGCTTTATCAGCGGCTACACAAGAGGTAATTTGGTTGCGAGCATTGGAGAAAGATTTTCAGTGACAATCAGAGTGCAATTCATTTGGCATCAAATGATGCATATAGTCCGCGATCGAAGCATATTGATATTAGACATCATTTTGTAAGGGAGAAGAAGAATAACAATGATGTTATATTTTGCAGTGTAACAACAAATGACATGCTGGCAGATTTTTTGACGAAACCAGTTTGTTTTGACAAACACAAATACTTTTCGAAACAAATAGGATTATTGAATATTTTATGAATACAATTCGAGTGGGAATGTTAGATTTATATACTTTGTTGAAAACACTTATCTGAAATGAATTGTTAATTATAAATGTTTCATTGATTTATGTATTTAATATTTGATTTTCAAATAAAATTACTCTCGATTTCACTTTCAAACTGCCTGGTAATTATTAATTTCCAATAATACTTCCCATATGGGACGGTACTAAGCCAAAACAGAGGATAATCTTAATTAGGAAGTGGCTTGTCTATCTGTGGCCTTTCGTCATATTCAAGTTAGGATAGCACTGGATTTGCTTGAACTTAGAAAAATTCTGAACAGAGCAGTGTTAGCTAGCCACAGATATCGCTACTTTGGCTCTTTACATTTAAAAATATTTAGAATTGAAGAACTCCTACAAGACTGATATCGATGGTCTGCGTTCCCACTTTTGTTGAAATGTGTCAAATCTGTTTCGATTCCCCTTTTAATGATTTTCAATGAATATCTTTCTTCTGGTGTCTTTATTGAAAAGTGGAAAATATCTGTTATAACTCCTATCTACAAATCAGGAAATAAAAATATTATAAAAAACTATAGACCCTTTTCCAAATTGACTAATGTCTCTAAGCTTTTTGAAAAAATTGTTAAAAAAAAGATGTTATTTGCTGTCAAAAATTTTATGTGCCCCAATCAAAATGGCTTCGTAACTGGTGAGTCAGTTATGACGAATTTAAGTATATTCACGAAATAATGTATCGGATCATTTGAAGATTCGTGCCAAGTGGATGTAATTTATGCAGATGTCCGTAAAGCTTTTGATAAGGTATCCCATTAGCTATTGCTTGCTAAACTTTACAAAATAGGTTTTCATTCTACATTTCTTACATGGCTTAAGTCCTATATTTCTAATAGGGTTTCTTTTGTATCAATAGATATTGTGAAATCACAATCTTTTGGTTTTACGTCTGGGGCTCCGTAGGTAGTATTCCTGGACCACTGATATTTATACTTTTCAATAATGATATCTCTACGCATCTTTTATTCTCAATTCTTGTTATATATATATGCTGATGATTTGAAGATTTTTTATAAAATGAACGATTACTCTTGTTGTGCAAATTTGCAAACTGACTTGGAAAATGTTAACACGTGGTTCAAAAATAATAAATTACCTCTGAATCTCAGTAAATGTCACCATTTGATTATTTCGAAATGTGTAGTGCCTTTTCAGTCGTCTTACTTTTTTGGCAATTTCGTATATCTACTCTTGATGAAATTCGTGACCTTGTTGTATTTTTTTTTCTTAGCCCAAAAACATTCACATTTTTCAGTGATATGCCAACTGTTTTTGTTGTTGATTATAATTGTAAAATGAAGAAGTTATTGTTGAATTACCAATTGCATTTTACAGGCCAATACGATCAAAAAAATATTTAACACCAAAATTTAATTATTGGGCCAACAATTTTCCGTTTTTAAAAATGTTTAAGAAAAATAATATAGTTTTTATATGAACTTTATTTTTAAATTTATAATTCGATTCTTAAAAAATCAAAAACGAGAAGGAATTTTTGTTAACTCGATAGTTTTTAGCTCACAATTTATCAAAAATTCCAACAATTCTTCGAATAACTATGTTTTTTTCTCTGAGTGTTGGTGTTCTACTATGGAAACCGTGGCTGTCCTATGTTCTCTGAAATGTGCGAGGATGCACACTCTGATGTACTAGGACTGCGTTTGTCTAGTTTTTGATTGAATCAATACCTTCATAATTTGAAACTTATTTTCACGGAGCTTTATATCAATCAAATATCTCGTCTAAATAACAACTAAATGCATTATACCAAATTATGACTTATGAGATAGCTCTAAAATAGAAAAAACAGCACTTTACCTTTTTCTAAAAAATAAGCAATACACAAAGCAAAAATCACCTAATTGCGTTTTTTTCAAATATCTTTTAAAATTTAGTTTGAAGAAAATTTATTTCTTTGCTTATTGCCATTAAATAAAAGTTTCAAGTAAAAGTTCATCGATACTTTTATCCATTATGTTTTCGGATCATCAAACTAGTAGCAATTGGGGTGTATGTTGACTGGGCAATAACTTGCTAAATCAAAGCATTGTGCTTTTTGGTCGTATAATAGACATTGACCCATTTCCAAATAAAATAAGTATAACTACCTGATATCCACTTTGAGTTAGGCTAAATCCCCTATAATCATTTGAGTCCGAACACAATGGGCATTTTTTCAGTTTCTGTCAATTTCTTGAGATAATATGATAGAAGAATACATTACACATAAATAAAGATGTAAGTGAGATATGATGCATTACATTTTTATTCTTTCTACTCAGGCCCAGACTACCACATTAAGATTTTTTATATACGCCTTACTAACTCTGAGTTCCTTACGACATATCCATACATATCAAAGCACTATAACTCAATTAAATCTTATCATAAGAATTGTATTCAGACGATCATGAATTAACTGAGGCACGGTCTCCGCTTATAAGCTATGAGACCGCTATAAACATATCAGACCATCTAAGAAGCATCGGCCGCAGAGAAAAACGAGACCAAGAAAAATTTAATTTTTTGCATTAAAAACAACATGGTTGTGACTATATTCCAATATCCTAGAAGTAAAAGCAAGTATCAAATTCTTGTAATGAGTCAATATTTTGAAAATCCGAAGCTGCCTATGCCTAGCAAGCAATATATTTTTCATTAAAAGGCCTGATTGATAATTATAATAACAGAGTTTAGCTACTACAGCCTTCTTATCTATTTAGCTTGAAGCTTTTAACAAAGGAAAAAGCTTATTAACATATTACGGAAATGAAAAAATTATGCATGCAATTAATTTGTTATATTTTTATAATTTTTCCTTAGCTTTATCGCACTTTCTCAACATACCCACTCAGACCATATGTATAGAAGCACACAACTGCATGAAAGCAATATATGGATTTATTCATATGGTCTAAGGAATAAATGTTAGAAACAATTTACCCATCATCATCATGTGGGGCTCGGACAACACAAACTTAAAGACCAACAACCACCAAGCTACAAAATTAACTATATTTATTTTTCAATCTTAGCTTGAGTTGACCTTTTGACAAGCTAATATTATAAAAATCGCAATTATTAATGAGAGAAGTCATCCGATGAAAAGGAGCTGTAGCCATATAATTAGTTCTACTAACCGGTTGATAAAATAATTGATTAGAGTTACGAGTACTTCTCCGATTAGCATTAAAATGTATGTAATCAAGAAGCTCTGGTGCAGCAAGAGACCCAGTTACAAGTTGATGCAGATAAAGTATATCAGCAATATTTCTACGGGACCTCAAAGACTGCAAATGTAATAACTTCAAACGATCCTCATAAGGAGGAAGGTTTAAGGGGTCATTACGAATAAAGCTTTTTTGAATTCTCTCAATTCTATTTATATGAATATTATAAAATGGTGACCATACTTGGCTGGCGTACTCTAAGTGAGGACGCACTATTGTATTATATAAAGTCAGCGTCACTAAAGGGCTATTAAATTATTTTGCGTGTGTTAATGTGTTCATTACACGTCAATTAAGCATCAACATGTATACCGAGGTCTTTGACTATATCGACACGACAGATTTTCTTATCATTAAATATATCATCAAATTCCGCATTACTTTTCTTTCTAGAGAAGATCATAGTTTGGCATTGGTCAGGATTTAAATGTAAGCTATTTTTCAAACACCTAACTTCAAATGATTTCAAGTCAGACTGAAGGGCAAAGGTATCATGATCCACCTTCACAGACCTGTAAATTTACACATCATCAGATGAGAGTTTTTGATTACATGAGTAACATCATTGATAGCCAAAATAAAATGGAGCGGCCCAGGTGAATTCCTTGCGGAGCGCCTGAAAATGCTGTGAAAGGGGAAGACAACATCTCTCGAAATCTTAATCGATAAGAACGATCAAATAAATAAGATTCAATCCATCTGACAAAACTTATAGGAAGTCCTAGTTTCTTTAATTTAAACAAAATCAATCTATGTGGTAACTTGTCAAATGCTTTACTAAAGTCGGTGAAGATACAGTCTTGCGTTCCAGAATCTATTGAGCTTAAGCAAAAGACGTGAACAAAGACGTAACAAAACAAAAAATTCAAAAATTTTCGGTATTGATAAGTTAGCCACGGGCCTGTAGTTTGAAACATAATTTTTAGAGCCTTTCTTGAAAATGGGGCTTATGTATGCATTTGTCCAAAATTTAAGAAAATAACTTTCTCTAACTGATCTATTACATAAAAAGCTGAGGGGCTAACTCAGCACAGAGCTGCAGTTAACTAAAACTGTCGCCGAAATACCATCAGGCCCAGAGCTGAAGTCATCATCAATAGACGAGATATATTTCTCTATAGTATGAGGTCAGGTGTGAAAGATATCTCATTAGCCGAAACTAAAGGGTCGTTATCTATATTCTCAAAATAGTTGATCATAGGGCTAAATAAATCCGTAGAAAATGACTCCTTAAACAAATTTGCAAACAACCTCCTATAATTTGGGGATCGCTAGTGAGCCCATCAATTGTTTTAAACTCAAATGGAAACCCATCAGTAGAATTAATAAAACCCCAAAAATTCTTGGGGTCACGAAGAATATACAGCCTCAGCCTTATTTTATTTAAATATTCAGAATAAACTAAAGCTGACATATATTTAAATTCAAAAAACAGTCGCTGATAAGTAACTAGGTCATTTCGGTCCTGGCTACAAACGTATTTTTTCCATGCTCTATTACGGCCATTACGAATTTTCTTCAAATCCTTTGTGTACCAAGGGTACGAGGAATTATTAACGTGCCTCCGTGTATATGGCGCCGACAATGCTATGGCCGAAAAAAGTTTACCATGGAAATATTTAATGCTGTCATCGAATGTATTATTATTAAAATAAATAAAAAAATTCATGTAGCTTATTTCTTAAACTCTCATTCAAATTCAAGAAGTCAGCTTTCTTAAAATTGAATTCGAAAACATTAATGGAAGGACAATGGGTGATGGGATACCTTTCACCTGCTTAATCCGAATAGGTCTCCATGCTTGTCGTTTGCATTAATTTTTTCCTGAAACTGTTTCTACAAAATGTATTCAAAAAATAATAATAATTTTTTCCACATCTAACTCACCTAATATTGCCACAACCTCATCGTCTTGTATCACCTCCAAACTGCCGGTTACAATAAAACACAAACTATCAATGCTCTCACCGGTGTGATAAAGTAAGTCACCGGGTGCGGAATGCGACATCATAAAATGCATGGCCAAGGCACGCAGGCAACCATCCGATGCAAGACGAAATGCTGGATGCTCGTTAAATACTTTGCGATTTAGATGAACACATATATCAGCCTTCATATCTTTCGGACAATAGTTTAGTACCTGTGAAAATTGCGTGAAAATGATGAAGTGATGAAAAACTTGTGGGCGGAGGGTGAACGTGATTTGGGTCACACAAAGCCATACAGAACCGATGAGCGAATGAATACCGCATACATATGTACGAGTATGTATATTATGAAGGTTGATGCTGATGTTGTTAATGAAGGGATGGATACGTATGTGTTTATCACAGAGGTGACGGTATGACATTGTGTCAGCTGTCAATATTTGACACATGAATGTGTTGGTGTTGTGTTCAAATGTGTGTAGGTAATGCGCCTTTACTTCTGAAAAAGCAAGTGTTCAGTACCAAATTGTTTTTTTCATTTAATGCATGTGCCGTCAGTTACAGCATGAATTACATCAATTTAAGCAACTAACAGGAGATAATAAAATATAAACTCTCTTATTGATTAAGGTCACTACTTCACACAGGATTAAAAAAAACAATTTGTCTTTCCAACACGAAGTCAAAAATTTGTGGTGTTCATACAATTAATTACAAGATTTTTTCATTAGATATAAATGAAGATACGGCTTGCAAGCTTTAGATTTGAACTAGTTCTAAATACTAATTCTATAACTTGGACCTGCATATGCCGAGGTTGAAATATCTGAAACAATTATTGATCACATCGCTGTGCTTGTCAACTATATCTGACATTTCATACCTAAAGACAAGGAAAATTAAGCATACTTTCACAATTTTGCATTGCTTTAAATTTGATCCAATTGCGTATATATAGACTGTGCTTCAAATATTCGGTTCTACGAGGCTGTTCTGTCTGTATGGTTCAATACTCCCATCAGAATGACCATCCCGCGAAGTTCCTCTTTCCCATTGTCCATAGAAGTAGCTATCCAGTACAAAATCACTTCCAAGCTCATATGCATGATCGACTTCAGTTCAACAGATACCTTCGAGTCCTGAATGAGTAAGTTCATTAGATTTTCCGCATCCTCTGGCACCGCACAATAATGTTGCGGTGCCAGAATAAGATAAATTTAACTTTACGATTTTCTAAAAGTTGTCAGAGCTATCAAGAGCCTACACCTATGAATTTCCCTCGCAATTTATCCTCAAAAATCCAGCATACCTAGGCGATAATCTTCAATTATTCGTGCTGGGGCAACAGTTGCAGAATTCAGTAAGAGTCGATAATGTGGGGCCCTAGTATTTCGACTACGTATTCCACTGCTGCATTCGCTTAGTGCACTGTCGAGCAATTTCTGCTGCATTCGCTGGTTTGTAGGCATAGATATTGCGTATTTCAGTGCATACGGATAGAGCAGTAGCGAGTTTGTTCAATACGGACAGTGTAGGATTAAGATTAGTTTAGAAAACATTGTTCATATATATAACATACATATTTTGTTGAATTCACATAGATTAGGTGCTAGTGTTGAGGTTCGTTTAGTACAAAGATATGTTCCGGACAAGCTAAGAGTTTGAAAATTTACATGATCTGACGATTTTTTTCATAGAGTGTAATGTTGCGAAACAGTATGAATCTTAGACGTCAGCTGCAAATCTGACGAAAGCATATGGACAGAGCGTTTCAAATATAAAATCTGCGACTTACGAACGATATTCAATATTTGCTGACACAAAGGGCAAGCGATATATATTTCTACAAATATATATATTTCTATAAATATATACATATATATACACAGGGTGCTCCATCTAAATGTGGTCGATGGGAATATTGAATAACTTTGACAGATTTACACCGATTGACGTCGTCGAACACATTTATATTTCGGGATTGGACAACCCCAGTGTTGCAATCTGCCAACTGACAGCTCTATCGTACCGCTTGACATTTTTGAGGTTATACGTACTCAGAACGTTTTGACATACGAGCGCTATTTGTGTTGTTTACAGTAACTTAAAATTTTCATCACGCCCAAAAAATGGAATTAAATCGTGAACATTTTCGTGCGATTATTTTTTACAACTTTCGACGTATATTAACTCAACAACAGTGCATCGATGAATTTAGTTCAATTTTTGGCGATGAAGCTCCATCAAGGACCACTGTTTATCGATGGTATGGTGAATTCAACCGAGGTTGTAGTTCACTCCAAGACGAATTTCGTGAAGGTCGTCCAAAACCAGTTGTTGTTCCGGAAACCATTGATGCTGTGCGCCAACTGATATTGCAAGATCGTCATCGTCATGACCTATCGTGAGATTGAGACAACCTTAGGCATTAGTGGGACCAGCATACATTCAATATTGCATGAACATTTGACCGTCAAAAAATTTGGTTCGCATTGGATCCCACACAATTTGTCAATCGCTCAAAAAAAGGCTCGTGTCGATTGGTCGAAAGAAATGCTCCAAAAATATTTAATATTATAAATATTTAATATTATATTATAAATATTTAAAATATTTATTTGATTAATATTTGTTTTTGTTCTCTAATCCCGAAATATAAAAGGCAACCACAATGTTCATTAAATGTATTCGTTCAGTTGTTGCAACACAGCGTGCGTATCGTCATAAGTATCGCGGTCGTTCGTGAAACAGGTCTTAAAGGCTTTTGGTTTCAAAAAGACGGCGCAACCTGTCACACCGCGAAATCAACGATGAACTTCTTGCGTCAAAAGTCCCCAGGACGTGTAGTATCGAAAGGGGGGATATTGACTGGCCACCGAGATCGCCCGATTTAACGGCACCGGACTTTTTTTTGTGGGGATTTTTAAAAAACACAGTGTATGCCAACAAACCGAAGACTTTAGACGAGCTTAAGGACAATATTCGAGCCGAAATCACTGCGATATCACCCGAGATGCTGGCAAATGACATGGAAAATGCCAGAAAAAAAGCTGAATTTTGTATCCGCAATGAAGGTGGTCATCTGATCGACGTTGTTTATGGAAACTGAATGGAAAAAATTGTAAAGCTTCAAATTTTATATAAAGAAATAGTTTTCGAAAATCGATTGAGAATTGTTCAAGTTATTCAATATTTCCATCGACCACATTTAGATGGCGCACCCTGTATACATGATTGATTCTGTCAGTTTATTGAAGAAAAGATTTTCACTTTTTTATGTAGCATCTAAACTAATTCGTTACATTTATATCACACCTTACTGCGGAAGAGCTCAAACTTGCAGCGTCTGACTCGAAGCCCATTTTGAGACAATGATCGTTCCCGTCACAATCTAATGGAATTAAAAAATTTTTTTTTCGCTACTGGAAATACTATTTAAGAAGTTATATCACTTCATATCAGTTTGGAGCTTTCCGTCCAATTTTTCTATTATGGCTACGGTACGCGCCAGGGACGTGTAAAATGCGCTTTGAAAGAGTTTTAAAAATCAGCGAATGTCGCAACTTGGAATAATAAAACTGGGGCGAAGGTGTGTCGTCTGATTTCTTTCATGAGTAAATTCGTAACATCGTGTAAAAGTAAATAGCTGGTCACGGAGAGTTGTAGGCAGTGCCTGAGGATTACCGAACTTTGGCAGTTTGAATTAAGTGAATCCCCCATCCTTTCGGATGATTTGTTTAGACTTTATCGGCGAAAGAGCGATGGAAGTTGTTTTGCAAAATTATAAGCTGAGGACGAGTAGGAGTAGAGAAACTTCACATTTGAGTTAAGCAAGGCATTTAATTTCGATGCAGGATAATAAATAAAAAATACCAACGTAGTTACAGACCTTATAAGAAGTCGAATGAAAAGTCCCAGTATTAAATGAAGCACTGCTTCTATTTGAAGAAAAATGGATTTGTGTAACAATACAATACAAGCAGATGATTAAGCCATCTTATCGACTAGTATTTGCTTAGATAGTCAGCAACTAGGACTTGAAAAAAATGGATAACAAATTGTGGGCTAAACACTAAAGCAAAACTAAGTACTTTTTACAAATTGGAGCAAAATTTCGAACTTTAAGATATCTATATTTTTACTATTTATATAAAATGGATATGGTTTGTAAAGCTAAGCCACAAAATATACCTAGCCAATTTCGATAATTTATTTTTTAAAACAACATATTTTTGCTCAATATGGTTATTGCATACCTATTGTTTTATTTTTCTGAATTAAAATATTCATATTTTTGGGATTAAATTTTTGCAAAGTCTTACACAAAAATTGCCGTTTATTGGTAAATTTGTACCAAAACTGGTACATTTTTTTCATTTGTAATATACATATATAAAATTCGTAGCACTGCTTAAACTAGCACTGCTAAGTTATGGACACGTAAGTTATTAATAACTATAATTTTGTAATTTTTCAACATTTTAAGTTCAAATTTGTCATACGGAAAAAAATCTCCCAATAACATAAAAGAAGCCTCTACCGCGGACAGCGATGTTGGCATGTAAAAAAAATGAAATTTGGTCTGCATTTTGCAACTGTTTTTTACATAAAATATATTTTACAGAGTTGATGCTCCTTCCCAATCAAGAAAAAATTTCACCCAGCTAGCAAACAAATAGAATCTGGTTATTGCAATGTGTGCGAAAAATCTTTAATTAACCACTTGTCCCATTTGAAAAGGCATTCAAAAAATACTTTCCACTCCCAAAATCTTGACAAAAAATAGAATCAGTTCAAAACTGATTTTTTTCTTATTTTAATGATGTCCTCTTTTATTGTATTTGAATTTACTTAGTGAATGTTACTTTAAATATAAAATGCGTCAGGACAAAAGTGACCAGAATTGTTGTTGCTCAGAGTGCGCCAGAATATCCAAGCCATCGTTCTCAAGAATTGAAAATTTGTGAACATGGTGAGCGCTTCCACGGAATGATAGCTGACTATTTGTGGCCTATTTCCTAAGATATGGACTTGGACAGCATTTGGTTACAACAGGATGGCTCGAGGTGTCACACAAGCCCTGCAACAACCGAACTTTTGCGTGGAAGTAGTTTGAAAATCGGGATATAATGTGCATAGCATTTGTGGGAAGCCTTCAAAGATAAGTGTTACTCTAACCTTTCAGCCAACTTCGGCCACTATTCACCATGGTATGTGAAACCATGATTGCGAATCCATTTGGCTTAGGAAAATCTAGTTTCTCCCAAAAACTAGTTTGGCCGGGAACATTTACAAATGCACTCTCATGCTTGTACATTTTTTTTTTTACTTAAGTTATATATAAAACATATCTTGCATTTCATGTGAAGTGGAATTGGAAAAAAATGTGACTTTCTGAGATTCGTTCACATTCGGCTTAGTTTTAAGTCTAGAAAATGCAAATAAATATAAGCCCACAATGTTTGTATTGTATGAGGCCTAGTTGTTAAGTTATGGAACCTTAAGCCGGAACTTATAGAATGGATATACCCAGCAATTAAAAGGCCATATTGTCATGTAGAAGCTCAGTATGGTAGCCATATCTCAACAAAGTATGGAAAATAGATAAGGGCCAAGAGGTAAGCTGTTTTAGTAATGCCTGAGGCTATAAGGGGGCGTTCAAGTCTTACGTAAGGAATTTTGGGGAACGGTGGTCTTGTAGAGCGTTACGATGCATTACAGAGGAGGAAGGGGGGGGGGGGGAGTTCGAACGACGCGTTACGTAAGATTGTTTTTGAAGTGAAACTTCTTTAGCGAGAGTGATTTGAAAATAGGTGTCTATAATGAAACGCTTCCTTTGTTTGTTTATTAAATAGCTGCAGCGAAAATGTATACGTGACGGAAAAAAACTTTTTTTTGACCCCTACCCCCCCTATGGTGATGATTTGTGACTTTACTCTATTGACCCCCCTCCCCCTATTTAATTACGTTGCAGCATGATTTTTAAAAATATTTTCTACTAATGAATTTTAAAATAAAATACATGGTTTATTGACAATATTAAACATAAAACATTACATTTTATATTTTAATAGAAATGAATAAATAATTTTCAATATTTAAATTTCTTCCAAAAAAGGAATTCCCTCATCTATTCAAGAAGGTATATCCACAATTAAAAAAATATTTTTCTCTATATTTCATTCTTCGTCTTTCAGTTCAAAAGCTTCCACATCTTCTATATCTTCTACATCGATCCACAATTTTACAATTTAAGTCACGTAGTATTTTTCGAAACTCCCCCGCTCGTTACTTTTCGTAGTATTTTTCATGACCCCCTATTCCCCCAAATCGGTCATGTAATTTATGGATGGCCCCTTATTAAAATGATAAAAGCGATTAATACAATAGCAAAGGCACTTTAGCGACTTTCCGGTACTTGGCGCAAAATAACTGTGACGTTTCGGTAAACTTGGTCAATTGGGTGTTACGTAACGTTTAAGGAGGGGGGGGGGGGGGGCAGAGGGTTCAAAAAACTTCAAAAATTGCGTTACATAATACTTGCAGGCCCCCTTAGGACTGCTCCTCCTCAATGGAAGTTACTTAAAATATTTTACTAATACATTTTCACGAAACCACTGCCAAGACATCTGCTAGATAACAATAGATTCACATACATATGAGCCGCTGAGAGCAAAAATGGTATATTCGAAATATTAGTTATACCCGTTTTCTAACTTATTTGTCAGTAATTATCATTCGACAAAATGCTTTAAGTTTAGTCATGGTTTATGGCCGCTAGAGAGCATCGTAAAGTTTTGGCTCGAAACAAGTAATTCTAACTTTAAGCGGAACAGTGGTATAACTAAGCGCGAGCTATTGTGGTTGTTTGATTTCTTACTTTAGAAGCCTTTTTTGAAAAGTATTTCTTGTGAAGCGTAAAGGTAAATAAAATGAATTAAGTTGAACAGTTTTTTGAGCCCTAGTTATGCCCTAACTATATATTATTATTTCAACTTTAGTCATGAGCGTTATCTATATTATTATATAAAGAGATAAAGTTTGTTTATTTTTTGTATGCAGAGAGTAATCTTTGGAACTGCTGCTCCGATTCTAAAATTCTACTAATAACAAAAAGCTACACTATTCCTGAGTAACATAAGCTATATTTTATTTTGATAAAAATTATAGCATGAGTATTCACATTAACTTTATTTAACAGGTCATTTGAAAATTCCCCAGGCTAATCCATAGATGGCGCCACTCGAATTAAGTTCATATGATTCTCAGGTAGTACCAACCTTCAAACGATCAGTGTCAAAATTTGACAGCAATCGGTCGATTGGTTCGTGACTCATTGCATTTTGAGTGAAGCAACTTTTGTTATTGTGCAAAAAATGGAAAAAAATAATTTCGTGTGCTGATCAAGCATTGCTTTTTGAAGGGGAAAAATACAGTTGAAGCCAAGCAATGGCTTGATCAAGAGTTTCCGGAGTCTGCGCCAGGAAAAGCAACCGTAACAGATTGGTATGCTGAATTTCGACGTGGTGAAATGAGCACCGAAGACGCAAACGCACTGGACGCCCAAAAGAGGAGGTTACGGAAGAAAACATCCACAAAATAATTTTGAATTGCGAGATAGCTGAGCGAGATAGCTGCCACCCTAAAGATATCAACGGAACGTGTTAGCTATATCGTACATGAATATTTCTGTATGCGGAAGCTCTGCGCAAAATGGGTGCAGCGCCAGCTCACAGTCGACCAAAAACAACAACGAGTTGATGATTCTGAAGAGTGTTTGAGGCACAGCTGAATGGACGGCAAGCGATGAACCGGCTCCAAAGCGTGGAAAGACGCAACAGTCAGCTGGCAAGGCGATGGCGTCTGTATTTTGGGATGCACATGGAACTTTGTTCATCGAGTATTTAGAAAAGGGAAAACAATCAACAGCGACTACTACATAGCGTTATTGGAGCGTTTGAAGGAAGAAATCGCAAAAAAACGGCCCCATTTGAAGAAGAAAAAAGTGCTATTTCATCAAAAGAATGCACCATGTCACAAGTCAATCAAAACAGCCACAAAAATGGTTGAATTGGGTTTCGAATTGCTTCCTCACCCACCGTATTCTCCAGATCTGACCCCGACCGACTTTTTCCTGTTCTCAGACCTCAAGAGGATGCTCGCGGAAAAGAGATTTAGCGACAATGAGGCCTATTTTAAGGACAAACCGGCACCTTACTACAAAAATGGTATCGAAAAATTGGAAGATCGCTATACTCGGTGTACCGCCCTCAAAGGAAACTATGTTGAATAAATAGATCGAATTTAGCCAAAAAAATGTGTTTTGCTATGGTAGCCTGGGGAATTTTCAAATGACCTGTTACTTCATATAACTAAAGTTAATCAGAAAATTAATTTCGCAAGTGATGACAATCATGACTACAAATAGTAAATATTATCAGCACGCATTTTTGCCCTCAGGACAATGAACCACATTCGGAGATTGACGAACACGAGTAGTTATTTAACTTAAAAAATTAAATTTTTGTTTCTAATACTTACTCCGATTTAAATTTAGTTTTTATTTTACATTTAAATAATTTAAGAAACAAAATTATGTTTTAGAGTTACTTTTCATTGATAAAAAAATGTATTTTTATTTAATTAAAATTAAATTATGGAAATAAGTTATCCATTTACTTACTTTACATTTTCAAAGGTAAAAAAGGAATGAACAGTTAACTGGTTAGGATGCACTGTGTTTTAAAGGCCATAATTTTTGAGACTATAACACTAATTTCATTGAAATACAAATTGGAAGAATGGTATTCTAATTTGAAGCTTCATTTGTGCTATTTACTTTTCCAAAAATTATAGCAATTTTATAACCCCTGACTATTGTCAACCCAAAACTGTCGAAACTTTGGCAAAAACCAAATCACTGATTTTATGGGATGCCAAAGCGCAAAATTCCAATTTTCTCAAAACTAAGTATTTGGACTTATACCACTCTTGCTTTCTGCGGCTCATATATACATACAGCTATTTTGTCCAGAATTACTTGGAAAGATTACATCACATCTTCCATAGATATTGGGAAAAGTATAAAATTGCAATTGCCCACATTTAAACAACGGTTGCGGGATATACTGCAATAAAATAAATTTCTCGAAATCGATAAGGACATTAGACGTGTCATATTTATAAGACACCTAGGCATCCTTTTAAAATCTATTAAAAAATATGATTGTACGAAAATCTCTTAATTTTTATGAAATATCAAACGGAATATTTCGTTCGGCTATGAATATTTTTTTGTTTGGTAACGGTATTTGACTGTTATTTTAAATGCACCCAGCTCTTTTTCCAATTGCATCGGGTCATATTTAGTGTCCCGTTGATTTTTAAGTAGGACAAGAGCTTTGAAGTTTGATAATAATTGATTTTTATTGAGTAAGGCCTCCTTTTACACTAATTATGTAAAAAAACTCTTCTTGGCATGGATTTGGAAATGAAGCTTTTCTACTGGCAAACTTTCCCATTTGGAAAGTATTGCGGTACGCATCCCTTTGGCATTGCTGTAATGTTTGCAATCTGCGCAAATATGTCAGACAAGTATATCCCACAGGAATAAGATCTTTGGAGCACGCCGGTTAATCCAATGATGCGATATTTTCTTTTAATAGCTCTACTAGTGTGAATGCGCTATCTGGGTGGAAAAGCCATTTCAATTTCCTTCTTCAAAATATGCAAGCAGCGTCATTCTTAGACTTCGCGGGGCCCGAAGCCAAAATCTAGAGGAAGCCATTTCTAAAAAATTGTAGCCAGACGGTACTATATGCGAAATTTTACGAAAACGGACTAGATAAGAATCCTATAAGAAATAAACCTAAACTAATCTTTAGTGCAGAATAAGGTGTGATAAAAGAAATGACCGCACTGATAAAAGAGCTTAACACGTTTTCGGGAATAACAATGAATCTTAAAATCCCCAGAGTCTTCTTAGCGTTATAATCGGCAACCTGACTGCCGAGACAAGGTTTAGCGAAATGTGGTCTTAAATCCTTAATTAAATGGCTAATTTTGTTTGCAGAACTAAAACTGTATTGGTATATCGCATGTAATATCACGAAATGCCCCACTGGATGCAAGAAAAAAAATGTTTTTTTTAAAATTAAATAGAGTTCAATAAAATGATTTATCATTTATTAACCTGACGCAGGTTAGGCATTTTCGTCTGAGTGTAGGAAAATGAGACTAAGCCTTTGTTTCAGTGTATATCTTGGATACGCAGTAAAGATCACATCGGATCTCTTCAGAACTCCTAGATCTAGATATATAGCTAATGCTTTGTGAAGCACTTTCTTCAAGACATGTGCTCGGAACGTTTTGTTCTTTCTTATATTTGGTGACGGCGACTATAGCTGTTCCACAATTTAATTTTTTAGGCTTTGCTAAACGGTTTGCGAACCTTCTTTCACAATTAGACCAACTTGCAGCTGTTGTGAAATGAAGAGATAGCAATTAATTTAGTTGATATGTACTTTCTCAATGTCCTTTAAGGATTGGACAGGTGATGCTAGCATATTCGATTATGTCTTTAAAGGTCCGTTTTTGTTGATTTCGCTGGTTTCGCAGGAAGGAGCAAAACTTCGAGTATGTCTTCATTGCTCTAGGAACAAATTCATCAAAAACTTAAACTAATGAATAATTTTGTTCAGGTTCGATTAGAAATCCTATATTTCGATGCAAAATATTGAAGAGAAATAACCGTGTTAAGTTTGAGTTGCTTAATTGTTTTGTGTAAATGCATTTAGTGTATTACTTTATGGCTACAAATATTTGAGAAACTGTAGTATAAAAATGAATCTTTGATGATAAAAATAAGATTGATGAAGTTGTGTGGTCTTCTTCTAGGCACAAACTACAGTCAACGAAAATGGTATAAAGACAACAGATTTTTTTTTGTTGTTTCTCTCTCTGATTCTGATATCGAATTGGAAATAAAATTTTTTGTTCCAAATTTTGTGCTGTTCTATTTCTTATTTAAACCAAAATATTTATTTCTTCGGATTTCTTCGATTTTTTCAGATGAAGTTTGGTTTAAATTTCATCTAAAGGCACGAATTTGACGGACATTTTTCGTTTTGAACGGATTTATTGATTTGATTTGAATTTACAATTTGACAGTTTCGGATGCAGCAGCAAAAGCGAATGAATTCTGCAGTTCATCTTTTAGCGCCATTGCAGCGCAACTTACCTTTTTGCATGAATTTCAAAAGTTATAGTAAATATATAATGAATATTAAATGTGTTATTTGGAAAACAATTTTAAAATT
This sequence comes from Meiosimyza decipiens, assembly GCA_963680825.1. Classification (NCBI taxonomy): domain Eukaryota; kingdom Metazoa; phylum Arthropoda; class Insecta; order Diptera; family Lauxaniidae; genus Meiosimyza; species Meiosimyza decipiens. The sequence goes on along the minus strand of OY804258.1, from coordinate 81,823,136 downwards.
TGAAGTTGTAGTTACTAGCATGAATTGAAGCCTTTTTTAAGCCAAAAGCAATTACTAATTATTATTGTAGTGAAAAGTATGATAAAAAGGTGTCTTAGTAAAATAACTGTGATAAATGTTTTGTGTTTATATACTGAGTAATGTGAAGAAAATTTTTAATAAGTTTATAAAATAATGACTTGATATATTACACAATTTGAGCGAAGAGATGTGACTCCTGTTAAAATTTTCGCTATTATTATTTTAATTTTCTTTTTGCATATATGCAGTCGGTTGACAAGTGAAATTCACTTCTTATCAATTATTTTCCAAATTATGTTCTGTGGAACACCTGTGTTCCGCTGAACCTGAATAGGTATTCCGCGATAATTTCAAATAGGGCTTATGTTATGCAAAATATTTAAATTTCTTCTTATTCATATTGACAGGCGAGTGATAATCAATCTCTGCTGATGTTTATGGCATCAAGTGTCTAGGTACAGGCGGATGACAATCTTTTCTAACACCGTGCGCATTTAGGAGATGGCGTATATTTTTTTTACATGGGTACAATGAAAACTGTCGAAAAAAGTAAACGAAGCTTTTTGGCGCATCAGCAATGCGAGGATCAGAGAGCAGAACATTGCGTCAGTGTTGCATAACTACTTGGTTTATTCCTCTTTAGCTTAGGCATCGCAAAAGTTATACTTTTTTTGTCGTATTAACTTCTTAAGAAATCGATTACTGTGACGATATATTTAACGGATGATTAGTACGGACAAATTATACTCTAAAAGCTCAGCTCAAATGAGGACTTATAGGACTTTACAAACATAAAGATTAAATTCTATGATTTTTGACAAGGGCAAAAAAATTTCAGAAAGTATTTAGTTGGGAAAAAATTTGGAGGAAATTAACCTCAGTGACGCCTTGTATTTTTTATGCATTTCCCAAAACGAGTTATTTTTAAGGAAAAGTCAGGATATGTTAGCTATAGTTTTCATTAAAATCTGGTTTATGAAATACAAAATGTTGCGGAGGAACTTTTTTTAAAATTGTCATAAGCTGCGAAGAGTTGATTTCAACAAAATGGGTATCGTTTGAAATGTACATATAAAGTTAACTTTTCGGTGTATCATTTACTATATTTTTTTAAACAATTATGCCATTTATGCCTGTTCTACATGTGAGTTTTTATCAGGAATTATCCAATTTAAAAAATAAGCTTAGTGTTCCGTTCTATTTTTCATCCGACAAAATTTTGATTTAACAAATAATATGTACATACCCATTCGAAAAAAATTTCAAAATTACCTAATTTTTGTTAAGTGCAGTTATCTATTATCAAACGCAGAATTATTTCAGAAATTTTTTAAACATTGAAATTTTTTCCTAAGCTTTGAAATGTAAATCAATATAGATTTTATATTGTCCAACCTGGCATAATATGTTGAATAAATAGAGACACTTCTTGAATTGATATTCGAAAGCAAAATGATACATTTTGTATTCGTTATTTTCTTCATTAGTCCACAATCGAAAATAAAAAATAATTAAAAGCTTGGTTTGGTCCATATTTTGCTTTGACATCTTTTAAGAAATATTATTTCATATCAGTATGAGCTTTGATTGTACAGTGGAGTCTCGATTAACCGCCACTCCGATTAACAGTCACATTTTGTCAGCAAATTTTTTTTTTCGTTTTGCTGTCTGAAATTTTGTTTACGAAATTCGGAGCTAAAAATTTCGCTGTTCGTTCGATGAGTTCAACGCGATTTGAAGTCAAAGAATTTACCACCAAAAGCCATTCTTGTGCTAGATAATGCACCAGCCCATCCTGAAGCCAATTTGTTGCAAAGTGACGATAGACAAATTACGTGATACTTTTTATCAGCAAACAGTACATAGAAAATGCAACAATGGATCAAGCGGCTATCGAGACTTTCAAGCGACGATACGGACAGAAATTCATCCAAGGTGTTGTTATGGAAGTGGATGTTTCCTTGTAAGAATACTGGAAAACCTACAATTTGAAAAACGCTGCTGATAATGCATCTGATGCTCGGGCTATAGTTTCTAAGGAAACACTGTCAAGATCAAGGAATAAATTGTGGCCTGACTCAAGCTGAGAAATTGTGTCTGAAACATTTGACCGTGATGCCGCGACAAGTGAAATTTTGGCTGAATCAGCTGCTGTGTGAGGCTTGGAAAATCAACAGGAAATTAACGAATGTTTCCTTTGTGACGATGGGGATGATTGTTATCAATTGCTGTCGGACGAAGAAATCATCGAATTGGCCATTTACCCAAACACAACTGAATTGGAAAATGATATCGATGACGAATTTGATGGTGGTGATGCTGTTCATGAAATAGCTACCGCAAAAGACTGGAGAAGCTGCAGATCACATTCAACAATTTATGGATTGTTATGCACTGCAAAATGACGCCAATCAAACTGATGCGATGATTTTAGGAAAAATGAGAAATTTGGCCATTGTAAAGCCACAAGCTGTTGTTAAGCAAACAAAAGTGAAAAATTTTTTCACTAAAACCTCTTGATTCGATTGTAAACAATCACATCCGTCAGGCTGCTGGTCCCGTACCTGACGGACAATCGAGACGCCACTGTACCTTCTTCATGCTTACATACATAGTTCCTTTTACTCAAGAACTGAACACGGGCAGCGAATAGAGTTCGTTGAATTGATTTGGAAAGAACAAGTAGATCGTAGTTTTCAAAGAAAATCATCTTCAGCCATGGGGCTCATTCTCATCTAGATGACTTTGTTAATCGTCAAAATTGTGCATTTGGAGTTTAAAAAAGCCACGAGTGATGTTTGAGAAACAAATGTAAGCACAACTTCTCACTTTTTGGTGCGGATTTTGGACACAAGGCATCGTCGACCATTCTTCTTTGGAAATTTAGCTAATCAGGGAATAATAGTTAATGGTGCTTGCTATCGCATCATAATAGTCCAGATTTTAGTGCCTAAATTCCTAGATATGGAAGCGAAAGAAATGTGGTTTCAAAACGACCGTGTCACATGCCACACAGCCCAAGAATCTATTCTATTATTACATTTGTAACTCATCTCTTAGTCGTGTGAAGCGTTTTGGTGATCAGAATTGGCTGCTCAGATAGTGCGAATCAACGCTGATGTTTTCTTTCCTTTTGGGGTCTTGTTCAATCTGCAGTTTATGCCAACAAACTCGCGACTTCGCTTTGAAGGAGCAAAGTGCGCACTATATCAATGAAATTCAGCCGCATTAAGGCAGAACGGTCACGGAAAATTTCGAAAAAGCGTGAGTATATGCCGGCAAGGCCATGGAGGCCAATGCGTGCGACCTGCTTTTGATATTTTTGTCGGCGGTCTACTAACCTTAAAATAGTTATTTAAAATAATCATATAAGATTACAATTCCTAAATGAAAGAAATTATTTCAGATTTATCTTTGAAATTTCGATACAACATTTCTCCAGTTTTTATAAAACACTCTTTCCATATGTCGCCGTCGTCAAAGGGCTTTTTTGTTATGATTAAATTTCTACAGCCTTGAATGAAAATAAAGTAGCTGTCTTCGACATCGTATTCGATATCATAGGAAACGATAGTTGCTTGGATAGTTGTCTCATTAATTGTCCGACTTTTCCTTTCCACGTCTCATCTCTAAGTGAATGATTATTTTCATATTTTTTTTGGACTATTCTGAAATGTCTTTCAACCTTTGCACTTTTATGAATTGCTATGCTTGAAAGACATATAATTCGAATACTCTTATCATTCTTCATAGCAAAAAACAAGTTCTCTTCCCAATCATCATGATAGGGAAACTTGACCATATATTTTCACCGAAACGCGGAGCAGGAAAAAGTTGAATTGAAAATTTTATACACATCCCAAAAATCAGATATTTGTTTGATTTTCGGTAGAACAGCATAAACATTGAAAATCCGATCGAATTTTCATTTGGCATCAACTGTGTAAACGATGTAGAGGTTGCCGATTTTTTGCGTATTGATTGTTTAGTGGCAGCATTTAGAAATCCTTTGCTTCGTCAATATTTTGTAGTGCGCAATAGTGCTTTCGAGCTTACATTTCAAAAAATCTCTTATGTTAAATGTGAAATAATTGACATGAAAGCGAAGGAAATGGATGGTACACTTTTCTAAATTAAACACGAAAAAATTTTATTTTATGAAACCGAACAAAGTAATTGTTGCTTCGATGCATCAGACTTGCGGTGACTAGGAATTGATACCCGATCGACCGGTATACCGCGGTCTACCGTTTGGCCACTCCTGCTATAATGCATGCGTTACGAATCAATAAAAATGTAGTATTTTATTTAATCAAAACTATTTCTTGCGTATTTTGGCACACCCTTTATACTTGGTTCGAAAGTTGCATAAAATCTTTAAGTTTGAGGACATAAAAAAAAATTGTGAGAAGATAGAAGCATACACCAGCAAAAAATTACTTTTCCAAAATATATGTACTTTATCTCTTGATATCAATGTTTTGTTCAATTCTATCAGCGAATTTTTCTCTAAATTTTATTTGTCTATCTAAGGACTTACCACAAAAATTTAATGCGAAGCAAAGCAAATGCATTTTCACGTGGTCAAAGTTGTGAAAAATTAATTCGAACGAAGTGGTACTTTTGAAATGAATTTCACTAATTTATTTTCTCTTACTATGTTTCAGATCTTAATATGAAAATAGAGTTTGTTTTAAGTTAGGGCTATTTTGTAGCTACATATGATGGTATGAGCATGTATGTAAATATGTATAGGTGGGCGATTGTTATTAGGGCACACATAATTTTATTTTCTTCGCTTTCACATGAAAACCTTTTAATTAAGGCTTTAATATAAAATCTGTGGCAATTTCAGCCCTAAATTTTAGTTTCAAGTTTTGATACATAAGTTTTTGGCACTAATTAAATTGACAAAACAGTTTTTACTATAGTTGTAGCTAATGTATCTAAATATCTAGAATTTCTTTTTCGAATTCAATAACTTTTGTTCTTAAGAAAACCGACATTTTTAAAAATTTGGCATCAATAAGTCTGCCGAAATATACATATATGTAGGGTGAACCAAAACTTTTTATTTTTAGTTCTATTACTATCCCACAATAACATTGTTTTCAAATTTAAATTTATTTTCTAACTAAGAACGGTGCATACAAACATTACTTATAAATTATAAGTTATAAGTAATATATTAGATATAGGTAGATTCATTGAGAGGTTTTTTTATACCCTACACAGAGGGTATATTCACTTTGTCTTTGCGTTTATAACGCATAAAAGGGGGCGTGGCAGGTATGGAAAGTATATATATTCTTGATCAGCGCCACCACCTGAGTCGATATAGCTGTGTCCGTCTGTATGTCTGTCTGATGAAATCAAGTTTACGAGAAAACTAAGCAAGCTCATTCAATGAAATTTGGCACACAGGTCACACCTTCTTGCAAGCTGCTAGCATATAAAAATGGGCGAAATCGGTTCACAGCCACGCCTTCCACCCATACTCTATGTAAATATACCCAAGTCCATTTTGAAAAAAAGAAGCTGCGATTTTGATGAAACTTGATGATTTAGTGAAGGTGAAAACAAAATGAAGATTAGGCTAGGTTTTAAGTTTGCAAGGGCTCTTAAATGGGCGTGGCACGGTCCTAAATTTTAACTTTTATAACGCCATTGCTCGTAAACCGTGCAAGATATTGTGATGAAATTTGGTACATGAATACAGACCTTATATATATTTAGTTATTCATAAAGTGGGTGGAATTGTAAAAGTGGGTGTGGCACTTTTTAACAATTGAAAATTTGGATTTCGTATAACATATATAATTGGCACATACGATTTTCATAAAAATTTTAGAGATGATACCACTGAAAGTAGTCATCAATACAAGCTTCGATAATACACAGGAAAATTTCGTTGAAGGGCGTGGCACAGCCTACGTTATAAAAAGAGAACTAACAACGCAATCGTTATGAAATTTAATATGGCAGATAAACTTGCTAAAAGGTGTCGTCTTTCAAAATTTTGGCACAATAGCACCGGTGGGTGTGACGCCTCCCATAAAAGTGATTGTATGGAGGTGAGGGTTACTATAAGCTTTTAAAGTAAATGAAAGTTTAAAAGATTGCATCAGTGGGCGTGGCACCTCCCTCATTTATATAAAGTTGTAAGTGCTATTTTAAGTGAACTCTTCGAGCAATTGATCTGAAATTTGATGTAAGCGGTTTACTGACTTTTAGGTATATATATATATCAAAAGCTGGCGAAATAGATACAGTGGGCGTGTCACCTCCCATACAATTAAAATACCTTAAGTGGCATAACTATCGAAATAAATGAGCAATCATACTGAAAATTGGTGCAAGAAGTTTGTTTTTGGAAGGCTATTTGTGGATCAAAATCTGACTGGATTTTACCAGTGGGTGTGTCACCGCCCTAAATTTCAGGTATGATTACGGCACATATCGCAAACCATGCAAGCTATTATGCGAAAATTTGGTTTGCGCATGTCAATCACGAATATCATTTATTGAAATAAAAGTGGGCGGAATTGGAGAAGTGGGCGTGACATATTTCGTGTTTTTCATTTCTATTCCATTTTTTTCAATATCTTTCATATTCTTTTGACGTTTACAACCCATTCCCATTCAATTTCATTCGACATTTTCTTTATTCTTTCGACTTTTTCATGAAGTTTTCAGCATTTTTCATAAATTTAGACTTTTTGATTTTCTTTCGACTTTCTTCAATGGTTTTCATATTTTTTTGACACTTTCTGCTTTTTATAACACTTTTCAACATTTGTGAACCTTTTTACATCATTTTTGACTTATTCAACCTCTTCAACTTTTTTTTTAACATTTATTTAAAAAGTACTTTGAATACAGTGTAGGGTATATGAGTTTCGGAATGGCCGAAGATAACACCTTTACTAGTTTTCATTTGTTTTTTTTTTTTGACCGATCTCCCGTGACTAGTGCCATGTATTGTTTGACATTTCATTATGAAAAGAATTAACAACGTTTGACAATTGGACAAATTTATTAAAGTCACATAAATTTTAGCTTTTTATTCACTCAAAATTCACAGGATTTTTGCAATTATGAAGTCAAGAAGTTCGCCTAAATCGTGAATGAATGAATGAAACTATCTCTAAAAATTAAGTGTCAGAGATTGTTATTTCGGGTCATAATAAAGACTCCGAGCTTAAAATTAAAAAAAGAAGTTCTAAGTTAACCACTCTATATACGAGTAGTTATATAATATATATCTCATTTAATTTAAGTAACTGCTGCCATATAGTATTAGTATGCGTACATTAATTAACATCAATTGTACAGTGCTTAAGTAACTTAACAAACTTGGGTTCGTACTCACCACAAGGAATACCACCTTATGCTGACACTTAGTCGATTTTTTTTTGTTATTAGCTTATTGCTTTGAAGTATTGATTTGGCATATTGCTGTCTAAGCTTCCATCGTCAACGGTCACGAGCGTGCAGGTGGTTTACCGTATTGTTTCCTAGGTCTTGACGGCAACAAGAGCAAGAGCGGGGTTCTGATCAGTTTTGGCGAATCATTAACGGACTTAATTGAATCTGGTAAGGACTGTAGGCTAACCGCCTTGTACGAAAAACCTATACTGCCTTGATTGTTTTAGACAAATCAAGAAAAATTCAGGCTAGTCACACCAGGTGAGATGCGGTTGAACTTATTTTCGTCTCAAAGAGGTAAACTTTGTAAGAACATAACAGGCCCCGATCAATTTAGCCAGTTTTTTTTTGAATTTATTACAGTCAAATTTTATTTTTTTTTATATATTTGACATACAACACATAGTTATGACCACATATCGCACACATTCTACTGAAGAGGCACAACTCATTTATCATATTCAAATTTTCTCGTTCAAAGTGTTCATCATACTACATATCTACCAGCACAAAAGATATAAATTAATCTAAGAGTTATGTCTCTTTTCATGTTGCAATGGAAATAAGGCTGTAAGATGCAAAAGTGTCCTATTTCAGTTGTGTCGGAGAGTTAATGCTGTTGTAATAGCAACAATCAAACCATATCCTGTTAGTAACTTCTTCCAAATAGTCCACACTATTTTTCTGAAAAATTGTTCACGAGCTTCAGAACAGTTTCTTGCGTTTTCTGAAAATTTCAAAACTTTGAGTTTTGCCTCTTTAGTAGAATGTGTGCGATGTGTACTCGTATGTGTGTCAACTACCAGTACATAGAGCGAAGACATTTAATTTTATTGCATAAAAAAAAAATTTATTTTGTTTTTAATTTGAATTACTGTCATTTTGTACTATGTTCACTCTTCCGTCCATAATAGGATATTCTGGTACGGTTTGCCTGATTCTATGCTTTACCAAACCTATTCTGGCCTGATCCGATTAAATAAGTTCGTACCGGATCTCCCAGAGGGCTATCTGTATGCGATCCGGACCAAAATTTCCAATCGAGGGGTTGAAATTCAATCACTATAGTGACAACACAAGACCCTTTTACATGACAAAGTGGCATCACCACCAAAAATATAATTCATGGTACCATGTTGGTTAATTCCTATCTCTTTTTCAGTTTTACCAAAATCGATCCATTAATTTAACTTTGAAAACATTTTTTTCTTTTTGGAGCGTCTTACCGCCCATTGATAAACAAATATCTTTTCTCAACGTTGAATCCACTTCCATACCGAATTTCATCAAAATCTGTCCATTAATATAGTTTTGAAAATATATTTTCTGACTAGGGTTATTGCACCCCCACTAAAAAAAAATATATCTTTCCTCAAGGTTCATTCTATCTATGTACCAAACTTCATCAAAATCGGTCCATTGGCTTAACAGCAAAGCCGTACTTTCCTGCTAGGTGTGTGGCACGCCTAATATTGGAAAACAAATTACATTTTACACTGCTCCTCTTCATAATGTTTCCGACAAAAAAAAATTATACAGTAATTATGTTGCGTTATGGCATTTAAAAAGGGATGGAGCCGTTTTGCCTTTGCCTATTTATATATGTAAATGAAGATAAGCACCGTTTCAGGGAGAAAGCTTTGAAAATTTAGAAAGACCGTCTTATCGTTGAACAAAGTACTACATTCATATAATGGTAAAGATATAGAGCGTCAAATTGGAAAATAAGATGTTAAGTTTTTTGAGTTTTGGTTCATCTCCCATATATATTTAGAAAACTTTTTGAAGCCAAGCTTTTAAGACACTAACACATTTATAAAAAAAGTTTATGTATCGATGATGGATCTTTAAAAACTAAAATTTTGAGGCTGAAAAAATTTTATTTTTTCTAACTACAAGATATCTGTTGAGAGCTGCATTTAAAAAGAATAATGTTAGTAATAATTTTGTAAAGAATGTATGTTTTACGTGAGAGGTGATGGTACAAAGAAAACTACCCAATTACGCTTATTCTTGATATATATATACATATATATGTATGTCTTAAGAAGAGAAAAATTGCACTACAAAATTTTCAACCAAATATATATGTAAGTATGTAAGTATGCACATATATATGCACACACAATAGTTGATCTACAAATGGCTTCAAAGTAATGTTGTTCCGCTTCAGATATCGTAAATGAAGCTCAGTTAGATCTTAAATGCAAAACTGTACTGATTTTATTCGTAAGTAATTGTAGTAGATCTGAGATTGGGAACAAGGTAAGCGCCAAAACTTTACAAAACCAGATAGATACATCCAGGTTTTTGTCTGCCTCTCATTCCTAACCACAGGATTGGGTTAACACTTCGAGTCTTGAGCGGCATACCGGCGAGCTACAACTGGCTTGTTCTCATCTCAAATTGTGCACGTTGGTTGAATGTAAAGAAAACTTAACTAAGCCCAATTTCATCATTTTGGAGCTTACCTTGATTTGATTCTCAGCTCTACAACTGCTGCGGCATGTTTGAGATAATGTCTTGAGTAGATAAAAATTTGTACTGTACAAAGTGAGTGTGAGGTGAGGTACATTTCGTTGATTTGTTCGGAAGTGATTTGTTGTGAGTTATATAATGAGATATGATGAATTTTACAAATGGTTCTTATATTTTATATTTCAAATTTGAAAGTCTAAAGTTAAGCACGCGCGACTACAAAAAGCACTAGATGTGTGAAATTTTCAACTACAATGCAATCACCTACCTTTTCGGTATCCAGTCCTTTGGTCATAGCCCATGTGGAGACCACATAGTCCATAACACGCTCACTCAACGCCTTCGGCACCTCATGCAACTTCATAAACTCGCGTACGTTATTCAGCATGTCGTGGTATTTCGCCGTCGCTGAGGTCATTTGTTGTATAATTGTTGTCACATGACCAAAGATGGTAGCGTATAGTAGTGCTATATTGGTACAAGCACAATTTTATATTGAAAAAATGGTGAGAAATATTAATAACATGAGTTTGGCTTAATTTGTTTGAGATTGGAAAGTTCAGTTCAAGGATAAGTACAGGAAACAAATCTCAACTAAACAAAGACAAAGTAAGATGATAAAGAAAGTATAGAACAGAAAAAGACAAACATTGAAACAAAATACTCATAAGTGAATGAAGATAGAGCAATAGTTTATTGCAACACGAGCTAGAACAGTAATAAATACGAGAGGGAGGAGGCCATGGTGATTTTGAAATTGAGGTGATATTTATTCGCTACTAATATATTTATATGTCAACAATATCTCTTATTGGTCAACCTTACAGTTACCCATTGTAACGGGCGATGTTTTTTTGCTTTTTGTTTTTTCAGTGTAAACTTCTTGACACCTTTCGCGTGATTCTTAACATGTGTCAACACCAGAAGTGCCCAATAAGGCTTGCCATTTCACCATGAATCGACTAACAGAAGGCTCTTGCAAAGCATTGACTTTTACTATCAGAACTCATACACTGAGAAAACAATTTGTTTGAATATAACAAACGCATATTTCATATAGAGCAATTACATATTTAATTGAGCCAAACATATTGAATTTGGATCAAATAGTGGCAAGTGTTGGTTGAAGCATTTTATGTTTGGCTCAAATAAATATTTAATTGCTCTATATGAAATATGCGTTTGTTATATTCAAACATATTGTTATCTCAGTGTACTCTGTGAGAAATGTGTTTCGCAAATTACGACCATAATATGGTCATCATAATTGCCCAACCGAACAGGCTATTCAAGCTGTTGTGACCAAATTTTTCAACAGTTTCACTTGACTGGACATTAATCTGCCAACCCGTATGCCAAGAGTGCGTACCGAGAAGAATATTGCTGGTGTATCGGTCAGTGTCAATGACGATTGCGATATGTCAATTCGTCGCCGTTGACAATAATTGAGCTTATGTTATTCGACCACCTGGAAGATTTTAAGTAAGGACCTCGGTATGAAACCATACAAAATGCAGCTGGTGCAAGAACTGAAGCCGCGAGACCTACCACAACGTCGTTTGTTTGGTGAATGGGCCTTAGAAAAGTTGGAGGAAGATCCAATTTTCTATCGAAAAATTATATTCAGCGATGAATCTCATTTTTGGCTCAACCAGTACGTCAACAAACAGAATTGCTGAATTAGGTCCGAAGCGCAGCCAGAGGCAGTTCAAGAGCTGCCAATGCATCTGCAAAATGCACTGTTTGGTGCGGATCATTGTACCGTATTTTTTCAAAAATAATGAAAAGCGCAACGTTACAGTCAATGGAACAAGATACCGTGCGACGATAACCGACTTTTTTTTTGCCCAAAAAGGAAGAATAGGACATAAGGTTTCAACAAAACGGTGCCACCTGCCACACGGCACGCGATACCATAGACCTATTGGGAAGCGAGTTTGTTGAGCAATTAATCTGACGTTTTGGTTCAGTCCATTGGCCGCCAAGATCATGCGATTTGACTCCACTATACTATTTTTTGTGGGGCTACGTGAAGTTTTTCGTGTACAAGAATAAGTCAGTCACAATTGCAGCCCTTGAAGACAACATTACCGCTACCATTGGTTAGATACCAGCCCAAATGCTGGATAAAGTATACCAAAATTGGAGCTTACGGACGAACTACCTTGGGCGTAGTCACGAACAATATTTACATAAAATAATCTTTAAAAAGTAAATGAAAGCAATTGATGCATTGCTCCAAATAAATAAATCGTTCACCATTGCAAATTCTTTGTTTTTTTGTTTAATTTTCAAAAACTTGAGAAATCCCCCGTTATAAAACAACAGGATCTTCCGAATCAGTAAAAAAACGACGACACACCGCCAGTGATACCACTTTTGGTATATTGTACCCTTTTCAGTACATTTGCGTTGTGCAAAATATGCATCAGTGTATGCGACAAGTTTTTAGTACATTCAGAATTGATCGCAACTTCCGATGAGGCGCACAGGTAAACCCAACCCCTACTATTAGCCAGACCTTCTCCATGCCTATCGACATAATGAAAAAGAGAAGAAATCAACAAACTTACTTTTCTGATATTCCTGTTTTGGCGATGTTGCTAGCTCTCGAACTACTAGTTACTTAATATGTTTTCGATAAAGCCCTCTTTCAATATCATTTACTATACAAGAGAAAGTCCTCTCCTACTGACAAAAAATTTAATATTAAACAAATATATTCTTAAGAGCAATGAAGCTTTCCAATTTATGTGAAGTTATGGTCAGCCAACATACTGCCTACTAAAGGTGTTGTTTATTCTGGTTTCCTAAGTAGATTAAGTGAAAATAGTCGAAGGCTTAAAAGAACAAGGTGCAGTCAAATGTAAAAATATAAGTAAAATGGTAGAGGGTAAAATCGATGCTGCATCATTACATATAGTCTCTGGTAGCCTTCACGATATTCCTAAAGAAATCAGCATTGCATGGTTGAAAGTGAAAGAAAACGTTACAAACAATGACAGCACACTTTCTTACATCAGGTATCCAATAGTAACAAGCCAAAATAAAATTAAGCTGTTAATATTAAATACGTTAGCAGATTCAGTGGCAAAGCAAGCAACAAAATCCCCTCCCGAGCTAACAATCGCAACCGATATAAAAGACATAAAAAAATCCGACGAAAAGCACTGTCTTCAGACTATTAAACGACGGATTTGGACTGATTTTGCACACCCCTACAAATCCTTAAACCCAGACCAAAATGTCTCTTGATTTCCCGTTGCTATCCCAAGAAGATTCACCTATTTACCAATGAAATCCGATGTAGTTTTATTAATTTTAATATCTTATATCATAATATTTTTAAATTATTTTACTGAGCTTATTGTTCAGTGTTGCGTGTGAGCAACAAAAAAATTACACAAAACAAAGATTTATTCAACAGGAAAAGTGGCTAAAGCAGGACATGTTAAGGACTGCCCCATAAAAAACTTATGTTTTGCTTTTTAGTTATAAAAAAATACCCAGTAATTTTTTTGGTCTTTTTTCGTATTTTTTTTCTACAAAAATTATTTACTTTTCATTAAATTTTGCACAGTTGTTTCGTCGAGAGTACGGTACAATCTTTTCCACTTAGGTCTGAAGTCTTGTAAATTTTTTGCAGTCTTACCAATCTTTCAAAGATCTCTTTTCATAAGAGCCCAATATCTTTCAATTGAGCGAAGCTCAGGGCAATTGGGCGAATTTGCAATTTTTTGAACAATATTGATCTTTTTATTTGCATACCATTCCATCGTAGCTTTAGGGTAATGAGAGGTTGCTAAATCTGGCCAGAACAACACGGTACCCTCATGTGCAATCGTCTATATAAACTTTAAACTGATTGTGCTTTGCGTAACAAAAAATCTGCTTCTGACACCACAGGTGTAAATGGCCTGCCAAACCATATATTGCTTTGGAAATTTTTTTTTCTTTGAACGTACTAGACACATGCCCCTTTTTCGGTGATGTATAATATTCGTGCCCAGGTAGCTGCTTAAAATCTGCTTTGACGTAAGTTTCGTCGTCCATATCACAGCAATCAAATTTAGTCAGGTACCTTTCATACAATTTTCGGGCTCGCATCTGAGCCATTAACTGCTTTTCATCAGAACGATCTGGTACTTTTTGAACTCTGTATGTCTTTAGCTTACTTTTCTCCCTTATCTTTTGTACAGTAGATTTTGATGTATGTACCTGCTCTAGCCGCCATATCTCGCACTGAGGTGTTGGGATTTTGCTTAAAAAGTCGCTTCACCTTCGTCGCTACCTTTGGTTTAGAAAATTTTGGTTTTCTGCCTGAACCTTTTTTTCGTGAAACAGGTTGATACTTCTTTTAATTAGAAATAACCGTAAAGACAGTTTTTTCTGATGCACCAACTATTTTTGCTATAGCTGAATATTTTTATTCTGGATTTTGCAGGTGTGTGGACAAAATCAGTTTGCGGACTTTTTGTTGCTTGCTAGACATCTTTGTCGTTAAAAGTGCTATCTTCAAGTGTTACACATCATATTAAACGTCACTTTATATAGAACAAAAAATGTGTCTCTTTAGACCAATAAGATTACCAGGTAGAGCATAATACAAAAAATAACAAACATAAGTTTTTTCTGGGACAGTCCTTAGTTTCATTCTTTGGTAAGCGAGCTCATGAGTTTAAGCAGATCAGTAAAAATTTCTAAGCCTGATATATTTCTCTTATTGCATAGATCTGTTGGGAACCCAAACAACAAGTGAATCAAGGAAAACTTTGTATTTTAACGCCTTTGATATTACACTTTTCTTGCAGACGCTTCGTTGCAAGCTTTCTTAGCGAGTCAAAACGAAAAATACTATAATAATAAATTGATGAGCTCACCAAAAGGTTTTTTAAACAGATCCATAATCGGCTTTGAAGTCACTGATCAGACCGCATAGCAACCGATGAATTTAGTATGACTAGTCTCATCCCTTTTTCTGTTCAATAAATCTTTGTTTTGTGTAATTTTTTTGATGTTGACACACACAGTACTGAACAGTAAGCTCAGTAAAATAATTAAAAATTCTTATCTCTACCGATACACCAAATAATATTTCTTGTTCACCGTTTTTTTTCTTAAATCGATTTTAACAAACTCATGTTTGCGATAAAGCATTATTTATTCCATCCAAAAAAAGATTTGACAGTGGTCATCTAATGAATTTTCGACAACAAAATATCTTGTTTAAACTAAAATTCGATTATTCTTCACACCCATATAATTAATAGCTGGGTGGGTTAAGCTTTCTTGGTGCTTGATTTATTAGCATACGTTCTAAGAAAGGTAAGGAAACGGCTTAATTTGTCTTGTAAACATATAAAGCATTTCATTGTGGTATCTGTAGTAAAAAATCTGCGTTCCATTCTTGATTTCAATTTGAAGGATCCCGCTGTTTATCTATGAAACTATGGTGTCAGTCAAGTTGACTGAAGAATTGTTATAGCGGATCAAAAATCAGTGAAATTCTTATTAATAAGTTGCATATAGAATTTACAAGCCTCCATATATCACAAACTCTCCATAACTCAAACCCATGTGGTCCCATTAGACATGCTCAATACAAACCTAAGCTTTAGAATTCTTCAGGAACTTTTCAAATCCGATAATTAACTCATTTCTGAAGGTAGTGGCTTTGACTATTTTGAATAATAGTGTACTTATGTGAATGTAGTGAAATTAGCAATAGATTGGAGCTATTAAAAAAGAAGAACAAAAGTTCTACTTGAGTAGAGATCATGAATTTTCTCATTATATAAAGCATCAAAAAATAGCGGATAAATTCTTTCGATACTGCGTTATGTGTACAATAGGAAAATCAAAAAAAAATCATTCAAAAATATAAATAATATTTTAATCAAATTTCGAAAAAATAAATTTTTGCAGTTCTGGTAGCAACCTTTGAAGTTTTTAGTTTTAAATGAGGTTAAACTCGAAAATCAGTAAATTATCATTAGGTTATTTTGAACATGTCTAGTGCCCATGCAAACATCAATTCGAGGTTAAGGTCAAGTTCGCAGACACAATTTTCATATAACGACGGTGAAATCTTTCACTTTACACCGAATTTTATAGGTTCAACAAAAAACTTGCCACACTCTTGAATAAGCGATAGTTGGTATATTTACATAATAAGTTAGCCACATTTATTTCCTACTTTTATCTCGCAAAACCACAAAATATATAAAATTTCAACAACGAATAGAAGAACCTATCCGATTTTGCTGTACCGTAACATCGAAAGCATTTCAAAATTATTTCTTTAATATTAATAAGTTATAAGTATTCGTGTAAATAAGGACATAGATAACTCACACATGTAGAAGAATTGCCCAACTAATATGTGATTTGGAGAGTTTAAGAAGTAAGCAGATACGAGGATTGTTTGAAAGATTTTAAAAGAATTTAAGTGAGTAAATAAGTAACTTCTTGACTTTATATCAACTGGATGTTTAAAAAAAAATGCATGAAATGGTGTGTGTGTTAACGAGCAACTATTCTTTGTATTTACAACATCAACTATATTTTTTTATCGTATTTACAAAAAGCAACAATTTTGGAGTTAAAAGTTATAGCACTTGGATTTTCAGAAATGGCAAGCAGCCATAAGACCCTTAAGCCAATATGAATTGAGACAGTGACACAAATGAAGCAATTAGCGAATAAAAATCGCAGCACGACACCAACTCAGCATTTATTAGTTCTAGCTGTGCGTAATTTAAATTTCTTCTAAAGAACAAATATGCGCGCTCATCTTTAACTCAAATTGATATCATTAATAAATCTGATAATTGAAGAAAAGATCACACATTCAAAATAAATTTAGAAAAGAATTACAGAAACGTTTGAGCGCGCATATTTTCGAAAACGTTGGTTGCACATTTCGAAAAGTAACTCGAAATTGACGTGGCAACGGAACGTGTCAAACACAGCACCTGCAATAATCATCATGCAGATGGTGAACACCTTCTCGTTGTCCGTCTCGGCGGCGACATTGCCAAAGCCCACCTGGAAAAAGGTAAAAATTTTAATTAAGAAAAGTAAACAGCTCATGTCCAAGATTTTACACTACAATTGAAAACAAAACATCCGCCCACCGTGCTTACACTGTGGACTAACTTACCGACGTCATGCACGTCATGGTAAAATATAGCGCAGTCACATACATGCTCTTGCGTGATGGCCCATTAATCAGTTCCGGGCCAGTATCGTTGCTCCAAATGTACGAATATGGCGACTGCGTGACATTCGCCAATTTCCACAACCAGCTATATTGGATCTATTGTGAAATTCAAAGATATTTATATACATTAGAATAAGAAAAGCAAGGGGCACTGATGGAAGCTCACCCCATTATCCGCATCACTACGTCCAATCGAATACCAAATGCACGCTAACCAATGCGCCACCAACATGTAGAAACACAATAGCAATATCAGCATTGCTGCTCCATACTCAAGATACCGATCCAATTTACGTACGACACGCCCCAAACGCAGTAGGCGCACCACTTTAAGCGCAGAGAAAAGCGAACCGATGCCATCCTCGTCGCGATCGAAGGCATTGAACACGTCATATGGCAGACAGCTGAGCAAATCAATGATGAACCACGATTTAAGGTAATTCATACGTATTACCTTTGGATCGCTGACAACCTCACCGCCCGGTCCAACGAAGGTGGTGTGAAAATTTAACACTACATTGAAGGAAAAGAAGAAAAAATTAGATCAGAATAGAATGTTAAGACAATTATGTAAATTCTTATGGTGGTATTTTAAAATTAAACTTCTTTTGTCATCATATAAGCTAAAATCCTATGAATGCTCTTTTGACACCGCCGTGCTTATTCTATGAATGACATTGTTTTTAGTCATCAAGGTAATTTTATACATGAAAAGGCGCCGGATCCTGCGAAGTCTAGTCCGACGCTGCATTCAGCTGCTTGGTTTTCTTAGTAAAAAATTTCCTTTCAATGAGGTATATAATGGACGATATATACGTCTATAAAGAACAAAAACTCACTATCTATATTTTCATGTCTCTGACTAATGAAGCTTTTAGTATTTGTTTTATAACTCAAAATTTAATATGCTCAAAACAAATCTCTTGACTAAGAATAGATGTTCATTATTACCGGAAAAATTTTGGATTTTTTATGATTTACTCTATAAAAGGCTGGAAATGACTTTTTGTTTTATACATAAATAATGTAAACATATTTTTAATTTACCGCCCGTGTTTTATATTTGCCATTTTCAGCCTCCTCTCACCTTTGAATAGCTAGATAAAACCTTTGTTTGACATTTGGCTCTTGTGTAGCGTAATGTGTTTAACAAGATTCAGCAAAATTATTGTAAGTGACAAGTGACCTTCCATATTAAGTTGGTTCACTTCCAGCGAGAGAAGATGAAGCCATCTTATGGCTACTTAGATCGCAGTTTAAATATTTACATTTTTAGATTGCGATAGTTCTTATTTCACTCACCTAAGAAATCGTTATTAGAAGGCTGTTATCGAACAATCAAAGTTCTGGCACAGGTTGACTTGAGGAGCTCATCCCCGACTTTTTTTGGCTAAATAGGAGAAAATACTAAAAGTGAAGTTTCAGAAGTTGGGGACGCACCTAGTTTCTGAAGTCGTGGATATAGCCCTTCTTAAAATCGTTATAAATTGATCAAAGTTTGAAATCCGTGCTATAGTTTTCGAGACATGACAATGCTTCAATATTTCTGACCAAATTTTAATTAATTATTAACTGTACAGTTTAGCATCAGCTTAGAATACTGATCAGCTTGGAATAATACAGGATAAACAGTGTCGGGCAAAACATACTGGACTGATTACACATTTTCGTCAAAGCTCTTAAGCATCTTGAATTATCAAAGTTAAATATGAAAAATGCACTTAAATTCAAAACATATGCTTTATCCTTAAATGAGACACGATTTATTTTACATTTTATTCAAAATTCAAACTTTACTATGAAAAAACAAGAAAAAGTTGGAACTATGAATAGGCTTAAGCACCAAGAATTCCTACAAAGTGTGATGATTCCCCATGCATAGTGGAATATGCCAATTTTAAGGCAATTTCAACAGGACACCGATCCAAAACATAAATCAAGGTAGGTGAAAGATTGGTTTAAAAGGAAGGAGCTCGAGTTATGAAGTGGCCAGCACAATCTCCAGACCTTAACACAATCGGGAATCTCTGGAAAATAGTCAATAAAAGGATAAAAAGAGAATGTGTACGAGAAGATAAGAGAACACTGCTTTAACAGAGGCCTGGTTTGCTTTTGAAAAAACGAAAATAGACAGTTTTTGTAGCAAATAGTATATTTGTGAAAATTTTTTCTCTTTATACTCTCAAGTTTCAAATTCTGCACAACTTAAATTTAAAAAAAAAAAATTAATTTTTTGTGACTTTTGAATAAAAATTTTTTTTTGAAATAATTCTTTTAATAAATTTACTCTCGTAAAATAAATTATTATTCTGCTAAAACTCTCATTTTTGATTTTAAATAGCACAAAAATGGTACACCTTCGGAACTCTATCATAGTGTTGCAAACACTAATGAAAACGTCCTATTTTTCATTGAATTTCTGAAAACAACAGTTTTTCAACCTCTGGCAGCGACATCTACTTTCGTATGAAAACCTTTTTTTTTTCTCTAAAATTCATGTTTTTAAAAGGTCTTTCAGGGTGCGTTATTTAATTCTAAGACATGATGGTTTTTTGAAACACCCTACTGTACATACATATAAATTAAGTGCGAAATCGGTTTTTTCATATTGGTTAAAAACCAACACAATTGTTTTAAGAAAAAGGAGAGGAGCTACTAAAGTAAATTTAACTAACTTATTATTTCAAACGGAAAGAAGTGCATTGGTTCATCAATAATAAGCTTTGATTTATTTTGAGTCAATTTTTTTCTAGAATACTAAGAACTTTTGATTGATGTTGTGCTCAATTAATCACATGCCATTGTTGTTCCGACAACGTTTGTGATTTATTCGCCACACATTTTATTTTTTGATAACTTTTTTGGTTTCAATAGTTGCATACCTTTTTTGTTCGAAAAAAAAAATTAATTTTTTTCTCATTCTTATTCGCTTAAAAAAGAATTAAATAATAAATAAAACACGTTCACAACTCATGTGAATAGTTTCACATTCCATTTTACATTTTTGTACAAGAACTAAGTACAATGTTTAATCTGTCTTTAATTTTCACAAAAAAACGAGCAATTTTCAATTAAATTACCACTCAACCACAGAAGTATTATTGCACCAACTTCAACTAGTGCTTGCGGTCATTTCAGAATAATCAATCAAATGAGTTCTATTAAGATTAGTAGTGGAAGCGTGCTGCGTGTTTCCCCCCCCCCCCCGTATTATGGAAGGCGAAACAAATGAGTGACGGATTATCGTCTGCTGATATTTTGAAAGTGTAAGCCTGGATCAAAAATTTTTTTTACAAATTATTAGTCTTCAAATTAGCAAGTCTTTAAACGGCTGTGGTAAATGTGTCACTTTCAGCCACTCGTTTCGGCTTTCAAAATACGACGGTTCATATGACAACAAAATGGCACTCACGGCACTTTTGTAAAAGTAGAATTCACGTTTACTTTCTACGCAATTAAAAGCGGTATCTTCGGTTACACTGCGCTCTGCGTCCTATGAATACAGGAATTCTATCCTGATGAACTGATAAGTTCTGACCATCGCCGCCTGACTGCATGCAGTACATTGGCCCATCACTATTAATAACAAAACTCAACTGCGCTGAGTATTGTCAAGAAATACTGCAGCTTGGTAATGAGTTATTTTTGCGAGTACAATTCACAAGTAGTTTGGTCTACAGTCTACAACCAAGTATTCGTGTTAAGTCCCACCTATCCTGCAGAAAACTCAAATAGTTCTTCCGATTGCCTACAACCCACTCAAAAGAGTAAACATTTAACCCTCTGTGAAAGTATTAGTCACCTGGGTGACTTTTGCAGTAATTTTTCAATATTTATCCATGTTCAAATTTACCTAGTTTCTGACTTTACTACGATTTAAGTTAGAATCATTTTGAGCAGTATTTCGAATTTTAAGCTCTTACCTATGAGCGTATTTATCTGAAGTTAGTACTCGAGCCGGGAGCCCAATTTATTTTTACACCGTATTTGGTTGGCTTAGATAGAATATACTGACGAAAAGGACAGCGGGTGCAAATTGATGAAAGAAAAGATTTCGGAAATTGGCGCTGCCTTGTCGGTCAATCTTCTGGTTTACCGAGTCCTGGAATCGTCAAAGTAAAACAAACTAGCGCTGTTGGCTGAAATATCGTTTGGACATTTTGTGGAAAAGTTTTGAACAAATACACACAAAAAGACAAAATGCCTTCAATGTTTCCCAATGTTTAATCAATTTAGTTTTAGAATTTCAAAAACAGCGCTTGCTATGATGCACGATGCACTACACACAATCAATCCTATGCATATTCACTTACGGATCATACACATTACCTAAATTTTTCACTTAGTCACCCGGGTGACTAACGACTCTAACGACCGATTGAAAATTCTTCATTAAACGGAGGGTTAAATTAATGTGTGACATAATTTATTACTCACCAATATCAATAAAGAAAATTACATCTACAATTGAATCGACGACTAATAATGAAACATCTTCCGAGGTCTTATTTTTAAAGGCTACATTATAGGGCACCTTAAAAGAAAAGAAGTAAAATTATATAGTTTAAAATATCATTTAAATAAATCATTTTTAAAAGAATGTCAACTTTTACGCATTTATCATCATCTAAGTGACAAGAACCTTAATAAGTGACATTTGCTCAATACAAAGGTCGTATACATTATAATTTCTATGCAAATTGGTATACTAATTACTTGAGGGTCAAAGGGACTGAAAGCTACGTGCTATTGTTGGAGACAACTTCTAGCATTTTTTTAGCATGTAGCCTACCTAAAATTAATTTAATATTTTTTGTTTTTATTTTAATAACGAACTATTTTTATAACACAAGTCTTAATTGTAGAAAATCTGAACCAGCCAACCACTACCGAGATTCAATTAATATTATTTTGAGCTATTTCTAGAATTGATTTCGGCGGCCACCTGGAAAACACGTCTTCTGATATACAAAGAATAAATCTTAATATTTCAGCTAATCGATATTTCCATTCTTAGTCTATTAATTCATATTACTCTAACTTAACCCACTCGCCTCACCTACGCGCAATCCCGTTTCTATGCTAGCGTTCTGTCGAACGGAGTCCGGCGTTGCTCAGTCGCCGTGTGACAGACTCTATCATATCCTGGACTCTTTTATGCCTACACGATTGCCGCAGTCGCACCTTCTGATAAGGTGTGGCACGAAGGACTTTTACACAAAATAAACAAATTAAAACTAACACGCTTTACTAGAGTCCTACCTTACAGGGCGAAAGTTTAGTGTAAAATGCAAAAATTACATTTCAGATGTTAAGGAAAATTTTTCAGGCGTGCCAGAAGGTAGTATTATTGGCCCAATTCCTTACCTTATGTACACTTATGAGTTGCCAACAAACAACTCTATGCTTACATCTAGTTTTGCTAATGACACTGCAATTTTTTGTTGTCACGCAGACCCTTATAGAGCGTCACATACCCTCGATGAACATATGCGTCTTGTTGAAACATGGCTCTTAAACTGGCGAATAAATGTAAGCGAGCAAGGAAGTACACATGAAACTTTTACACTTAATAAAAAGACTTGCCCCACAGTTCACCTAAATAAAATCGCAATGCCTCAGAGCACTGAAGTTAAATACTTAGGCATGGACTTCAACCGACGGCTTACTTGGAAAGCTCATATTGAAAAGCAAAAAAATACAAATGAAGTTGAAAGCATCTAACATTAATAGCTCATTTGAAAACTCCCCAGGCTAACCCATAGATGGCGCCACTTGAATTCAGGTAGTACCAACCTTCAAACGATCAGTGTCAAAATTTGACAGCAATCGGTCGATTGGTTCGTGAGTTGTAGCCATTTTGAGTGAAGCAACTTTTGTTATTGTGCAAAAAATGGAAAAAAATA
The DNA here is from genome assembly GCA_963680825.1 of Meiosimyza decipiens. Taxonomy (NCBI): domain Eukaryota; kingdom Metazoa; phylum Arthropoda; class Insecta; order Diptera; family Lauxaniidae; genus Meiosimyza; species Meiosimyza decipiens. Next base: position 81,800,081 of record OY804258.1, on the reverse strand, counting down.
ATTTCGTGTGCTGATCAAGCATTGCTTTTTGAAGGGGAAAAATACAGTTGAAGCCAAGCAATGGCTTGATCAAGAGTTTCCGGAGTCTGCGCCAGGAAAAGCAACCGTAACAGATTGGTATGCTGAATTTCGACGTGGTGAAATGAGCACCGAAGACGCAAACGCACTGGACGCCCAAAAGAGGAGGTTACGGAAGAAAACATCCAAAAAATAATTTTGAATTGCGAGATAGCTGAGCGAGATAGCTGCCACCCTAAAGATATCAACGTTAGCTATATCGTACATGAATATTTGGGTATGCGGAAGCTCTGCGCAAAATGGGTGCCGCGCCAGCTCACAGTCGACCAAAAACAACAACGAGTTGATGATTCTGAAGAGTGTTTGAGGCACAGCTGAATGGACGGCACGCGATGAACCGGCTCCAAAACGTGGCAAGACGCAACAGTCAGCTGGCAAGGTGATGGCGTCTGTATTTTGGGATGCCCATGGAATTTTTTTCATCGACTATTTAGAAAAGGGAAAAACAATCAACAGCGACTACTACATAGCGTTATTGGAGCGTTTGAAGGAAGAAATCACAAAAAACGGCCCCATTTGAAGAAGAAAAAAGTGCTGTTTCATCAAAACAATGCACCATGTCACAAGTCAATCAAAACAGCCACAAAAATGGTCGAATTGGGTTTCGAATTGCTTCCTCACCCACCGTATTCTCCAGATCTGTCTCCTAGTGACTTTTTCCTGTTCTCAGACCTCAAGAGGATGCTTGACGGAAAGAGATTTAGCGACAATGAATTATCACCGAAACTGAGGCCTATTTTAAGGACAAACCGTCACCTTACTACAAAAATGGTATCGAAAAATTGGAAGATCGCTATACTCGGTGTACTGCCCTCAAAGGAAACTATGTTGAATAAATAGATCGAATTTAGCCAAAAAAATGTGTTTTGCTATGGTAGCCTGGGGAATTTTCAATTGACCTGGCTTTTACATAAACATACAAAACTCAGCCTTGAATAGAAAGTTCTTCTGAGGTATATTTTTAATTAAGCAGATACAGGAAAGCAAAAAGCGATCATATCAACATAAACTGCAGCAACATCCATGCACACTGGCTAGGGACCTTCCCCTAACATCGAAAACAACTCGACTAAAGAGACAAGTCTTACCAGCCCTGTTGCCATTATGTGCACGAATACTGACAACGCCTTTAAAAACTCAAGACAGCGTTTGATTTGAAAACAAAAAACAACATTTCTTAGCAATGGCTTAGAAAAGTACAATGGCTTAGAAAAGTACAAGTGAAACTTTTTTGAGAATATTATTTATAAATAGGATATATCTGAAGAAGCGATTGACCCACCGATTTTAAAGTTTTGTACCTGATTGCTATAACTTGAGCATAAGTGTACTTAAGAAGCGAACATGGAATCAGAAGTTGTTGACGCGCATCATTTTATGTGGTCGATAATTTAGGAGACATTAAATTTTACGATTTCTTTTCATTCAAAAATCGCTCAACTATTTAATTGAATAAATGAGCATTTACCCGAAAATGCTTTGAGTTCCAGCTTTTTGTTATGTTGCTCCTTCTTAACACAACCTTTCAACAAACGAAAAAAATTAAGTGCTGAAAAATATTTTATGAGGCAAGTATTGAGCAGATTGAAATCAGACAGAATATTTTCTGTCCCCCGCTTGTCAAAAGTGAGTCTCTAGTCTGTTCGCCTACGATTTTGACAGTCTTCAGGTATTAGCCACAAGAAATTTGTCTGGGTGAAAAATGAAACTTTTTTTGAGGGGAAGTGATCTGCTGTTTTTTACACTCATTTATTCTCTCTCAACCACCACATTTTTTCCGGATGATTCGTTTTTTGTGGTGAAACTTTATACATATTTACCTATTATTTTCGGATGACACAGACCTATTGTTAGTCTCCAAGTGAATTGATACAGTAAATAAAAACAAAAATTTTGAAAAAAAAATCTACAAATTAACAAAAAAAATATATATTTTTCAAAAGCTTTTTTTCTATTTTAACTTCAAAATGCAATATCACCGGTTCTAATGCACCTTTAGACCTCTATTCGGGCGAATTTTCTCCGTTTTAACGTATAGCTTTTATTCAATCTAAGTAGTTTATGGACTACAGCGTTTAAACCAAATAGATTTACAATTTAAAAAAACAAGAAAAATATCATATCATTTTAACTTTAAATTCAATTTGAACAATATTTCCTTCGAATTTTAATCGTTCCACCTTGAATATTAATTAGAGGCAATTCAAGAAAAACCATGGTTGAAATGACAATTTCCCTTGAAATGTACATGTGTAGGAGGTTGTAATTGGTCAAGATATCGATAAAAAAAGATATCGATAAAAAATACCGGCCACGAAAAAATAGAAATGTAGATTTTTGCACATAGTTTCTTTTTCACAGTAACCGGTGCTTTTTTATTTGTTCAGCTATCGGAATTTTTGAAACAAACTTATCGTAATGATACGAAAACACAAAAAAACGTAAAGAATTGCAAGCGATTAAACTCAAAAAGTTGTCAAAAAATAAATTTATTAAGAAAATGATAGTCTTTTTTATATATGCCCTGTTGTCATCGATATCTTTTAAATCCAATCCCATACGCTTTTTTGTCACTTAAGTACCTTTAATTTGCTACCAACACTCTAAGGACTGGTTGAGAAATCACGGCAATAAATGTTGTAAGATTTCACGCATTTATTTTGAAAAAAACGACCCTTAAAAACTCGCTGCATACCGTGTTTTTCAATTAAGCCATCATGGTCATTCCATCTATAATGGGCCTATCATTACTAAATAAGATGAAACTTTTTTGAGTGATTGGTCTATCATGTAGAAGATTTAAAAAAATTCGATAACATTTTTTTGACCAATATTATTCCTTAAAAAAAAAAGATTTTAATTGTGGTCAAAAAAGCTCGTAAGTAAAACAAAAACATTCATTAATGAATATAAACAAACCAACACAATTTAAATCAGCTTTTATATTATTTTTAGGTAGTTGTATACTAGTAATAGATGACAAAAAAATTGCAAGTCTGAATAAACGAAAGCCTGAACGTTTTCTATGTGCTAAAAGAAAACATCAATTTTCCAAATACTCCAACACCAATTTAGCATTTAAAGTTAAGAAATATGATTTGCAATATAAATTGAAACATTGAGACTGAGAACGAGAGAATAAAATTTGAATTGATTTCAGCCTTCTTAGGCTCAAAATTTTCAGAACATACATGAGTAGCATGTCTGAAAATTTCATTAATTTTTTTTCATCCTGTTTTATTTTACACAAAGGCATTAGCGACGCTGCCGCATTGTGTCTCGACGAATGTGCCAATTAATTTTTTTGTAGTGCAATTTGTTTTTTTACTGCTGCTGGCAAATTTGGTAATAAAAGCAAAAAATTTAGTTTGTTGTTGCTTGATGTTGTTAATGCGCCCTTTTACTAAATTTTGATGCCCACCACTGATTTAACGAATGACGGACACATAAGCAAGTTGGTTTTTTTTTTCTATTTCATTTTAATGTTTGTAGAAATTTGTAGAATAAGTAAATGCAGATATTTTAATAATTTTACTATTAAAGTGAAACTCCTTAGTTATATAACATTCACACAGAAGAAGTTGGAAAAACCGCTGCCTTAGCTGCGTATTTACTCAGGAGAGAGAGATGTAGAACGGAGAGAGAAAATAGTTCGAGACAGGGTTAACGCATTTATAGCCGGAAATATTTCAATTTTTAAGCTGTGAGATTTAACTAGGTAATCTGTTACCAGCAATAAACGTTGTAAATTTCAATTTCAATTTATTTCAAAGTTAGTACAATAAGAACTATGTTCTTTTAAAGTACAAAGATTGGTTTATTGATTTCTTATGTGCAAGTTTAATACTTAAACTAATATAATAAATATATAAAAATAATTGGTAATTAAATACAAGTTTAAAATAATAGAAAATTATAAAAAAAGTAAAAAATAAAAAAAAATAAAAAGAGAATGAAGATATTCTAAAGATAGGATAAGATGCATGAGTTATAATAATTAATGTTAAGAGGTTTTAGAGATAGTACCAAGAAGAATGGCTTAAAAAAATCACTGTAGAAAACAAGAGTGGAAATAAAAGAAAAACTAAAGACACAAATCGGTCAATGCTTTTTAAAATTAAATTGTTCCATTTGTTGCCTTCATGTTTGATAAAAAGCATTGACCGATTTGTTAAATTAAGCTGGATTTCGGTTTCGGCTGTACAATTCGATCGAATTGATTATTGGTTGTTTCATTCAGAGGAAAAATTATTAAAGATGGTTTGCCTAAATTTTTCCGTTCCAACAATTGATCGTAAAATACGAAATAGTGAATTCCAGAGTCTAATAGCATTGACCAAAAAAATTCTTGAGGAATTGGGATAGTTAAATTTTGGAATTGTTAATGAATTATTTTTTATTGAGTGACTAAACATTATACATATTACATTGGTGTTTTAGAGTGACTTTAAGGTAGTCTGTAATTTCACAGTTGAGGAAGTTTTTGTTAGAGTGAAGAACAATAGTAAAATTGAACATTTCTAGCCCAAGATACGAATTTTAAAGTGAAAGAGGTCGAAATATCCACAATATCTCAATAACTGTATCATAAAAAAATTTTCAAAACATAAGAAAAACAACGTCTTATCTAGAGTTCGCAAACTATTGATACAATCGATAGTCTGGCACTATCGATGGCTTATTACAGACTATCGATACTATTTATGTAATATATATAAATTTTTAACTTTAAAATTATTCTCGTACTTTCGATAGTATTGAATAACACTACTGCTTCAGTGTAATTCTCATTTTTTCAAACGCGTTTGACCTATTTTTACATAAAAGTTAGGGCTTTAACCGCGACTCGGTTGTTGTTGTTCAGAAGCTATATCGACAACTTACGATGACTATACTTCCAAAGCTAGATCCGAACGACGCTTTTTTTTTGCAAATTTATTTTTTGTTCTTATAGCGCTACTTCACCTAAAAAAATTAATAAAATATCGAGGATTTTCGCTTAAGTAAACTTCACTATCGATGGTTTGAGAGCTCTGGTCTTATCATTGGTAAATTTTTATACGCATGCGAATCTTTAATAACCTCTTGACTAACTAATGGTCAGTTTACAACATTTGACGGCCGGAGAGAAGTTGTCCAATATGCTTCTAATTAGCCCAATAAAACTCAAGCTTAGACTAAAGTTGGAGTATAAACATAAAATATTATGGATGTTGGGTGTTGTTTGTGAACATTACAACGCTTTCATGGCAGTCGGGATCAAAGGTAAAATAGAGCGAGAATTCAATCATCGGACCCTAATTAACACTACAAAGAATGTGTTGATTAACGAAAGAAACTACCGAGTAAATTAAATATGCGATCAACTGTTTTCTTGGTGAAAGGCTGAGATATCAAATTCAAGGATAGTGCTTCACCGAGACCGAGGCGAGGCGTGGTTCTAGTTGTTCACGGTTTCGCCTCGTTTTATAAATTTGAGCCTCGCCTCGTTCTCGGACGAGAACTTCCCATCACATACCTCGCCTCGCCGAAACCTCGGTAAAAAGCGAGGATTTTATTTAAATAAAAAAAATTATCATTCCTGTATATTGTCGGTATTCAAGCAAAATTGACTATCTGCAAACAAATAATAAGTGGGTGGCGCATATTAATCGTTTAATTATGTTTACATCCTCTTAAATTTGTGATATATTATTTTCGGTTGTTAAAAAAAATGGTCAATTTTGTTTGTATGCCAACGATATATTCAACTAGCAAAGCCGACATGCGTTGCTACGCCTCAAGAAGTAAAACAAAAGTTATTTTTTTATTTTTGGTGGATTGAATCAATGTATGATGATTGATGAGATATGATGAATTTAATTCTTTTCTTATATGGGACGGCGTGGTATTGTCCATTTTTTTTTTTCAAATCAAACTAAGCTACAAATCTTTTACAAACTATAAGAATTATATGTACCAAATCTTACCCATTTTCGTCATATAGTTACTGAGATATAAAAAAAAACGTTTATTCATCTGCGTCAAGTAGTTCATGATACGAAAGTATGCTACGAACCTTCCCCAAATCATAAGAAACATAAAAATATGGGTCATGCCATCTATAATGAGCCTATCATTACCCTCATGTTTTTAATTAGGCTGATTCTTTTTTGTCAGATTGGTCTATCATGTAGACGATATAAAAAAATGCGATAACATTTTATTGATCTATTGGTTGTTTAAAAAAAAGTTTTTAGTTGTGTTCAAAAAAGCTTGTAAGTGACACAAAAACATTCATTAATGAATGTAAACAAACCAGCACAATCCAAATTAGCTTTTATTTTATTTTTAGGTAGTTGTGTACTAGTAGATGACAAAAAAACTGCAAATCTGAATAAATGGATGCCTGAACGTTTTCTATGAGCTAAAAGATAAAAAAATTGACTTTCCAAGAAAACATCAATTTCTCAAATACTCCATCATTGATTTCATTTAGGGCCACCCTAAATATGCACTTAATCGAAATAAAAGCTTCCTATCTTTTAAAAAAATAGTTTACGTGTAGTACTCTCCAACCAATCTGTCTGTCTGTGTGTCTGTCTGTCTGTTGAAATCAAGTTTACGGGAAAACTAAGCAAGCTAATTCAATGAAATTTGGCACAAAGCTCACACCTTCTTGCAAGCTGCTAGCATATAAAAATTGGCGAAATCGGTTCACTGCCACGCCTTCCGCCCATACTCTATGCAAATATACCAAAGTCCATTTCGAAAAAAAGTTGCTGCGATTTTGATGAAAATTGGCACAACCCTAAATTTTAACTTTTATAACGCCATAGCTCGTAAACTGTGCAAGATATTGTGATGAAATTTGGTACACGATTACAGATCTTATAAATCTTGAATTGCGCATAAAGTGGGTGGAATTGTAAAAGTGGGCGTGACACTTCTTAACAATTAAAAATTTGGATTTCGTATAACTCCAGAATGGCACATACGATTTTCTTTAAAATTTTAGGGATGATACCAATGAAAGTAGTCAACAATACCAGCAACGTCAATATACTTGCAAAAAAGTTGTATTCTTGCAAAATTTTAGCACAATTGTGCCGGTGGGTGTTGCACCTCCCATATAAGCGAAATACGTGTGCTATGAGAGCAATCTTCATAAAATTTTGTGTAGATGTGTCGGCTACTATAAGCTTTGAAGAATCAGTGGGCGTGGCACCTCCCTCGTTAGCAATTGGAGCAATTGGTCTGAAATTTGATGTATGTGGTTTACTGGGTATTAGGGACTTATGAATCAAAAGCTGGCGAAATAGAAACAGTGGGCGTGGCACCTCATATACAATTAAAATACCTTAAGTGGCATTACTATGGAAATATATAAGCAATCATACTGAAATTTGGTGTAAGGGGTATGTTTATGAAAAGCTATTTTTGGATCAAAATCGGACTGGATTGTATCAGTGGTGTCATTGCCCTAAGTTTTAGGAATAATTACAGCACATATCGCAAACTATACAAGCTATTGTGCTAAAATTTGGTTTGGATATTGAACCAAAAGTTTTCATTTCTATTTAATTTTTTCAACATTTCCCATATTCTTTTGACATTTTTAATCTTTTAACTTTCTCCTTCAACATTCGACATTTTCTTTATTCATTTACAGCATTTTTCATATATTTCGACTTATTCAATTTCTTTCAACTTTCTTTAATGGTTTTCATATTTTTCAACATTTTTAATATTTTCCATTACTTTTCAACATTTTTGAACCTTTTTACATTATTTTCGACTTATTCAACCTCTTCAACATTTTTTTAACATTTGTTTAAAAAGTACTTTCCATGCAGTGTAGGGTATGAGAGTTTCGGCCTGGCCGAAGATAACACCTTTACTAGTTATTTATTATGTCCATGAGACATTTCTCTCAATTCTTTAAAGAATCAAATTGATTCTTTTGAATTTACATAGGTAATCAAAAATTAATTCAATTTCTATTTGGTTCCCTGGGTGGAATGCATAAAGATCTTCTTCCCTTTTCTATGGAAATTAAAAAATCGATTCAGAATTCCAAATCCTTCAAATTCGAATTCTTAAAGAATTTGACTCAGACTCCGATGATTGACTCAGAATAATTAATTTCTATCAGCATTTTACTGTTCACCACTGCAAGCCGTTTTCAAACATCAGCTCACTATCTTGAGCTACATATCTTGCGTGTTAGCTTTAACTTTAGGCTACTTTGAGTTGTACTCGTATTTATTTTATAACACCGCTGCATTAATTATAATCGTGTGGGTAAAAATGTTATCAGTGAATTAGCACTAGTGAGTCACACAATAAAAACCCCATGCAAATTGAAAGCTACGGCTTGTTCTCGATCATATAAAAGCTTCAATTCAGTGCAGTTTTAATTAGTCGGGGTTTTAATCGCTTTCGTTATGCACCCAGAACAATTGCTCACTTTATTGCTCTCATTGAGCACCATAGGTAAGAGAGATGTGTGTTACATACTTGAAATTCATCGTATAAAGGCATTACTTTTTTCTACAAGTGTTCCAAGTTGCTGGCGATTGTGTTTTGGATTCAAAATATATTACGTCTTCAAACAGAGTTTTCTTACTTAGAGATGTCAACGGCAACTATGAACTGCTTCTACGTGACTCTGTGCCCAATGGACAAAAGCTGTATCTGGTCTGTAATGTATCACAAATTGATGTAGTCGAGTGCGATGCTGCGGGCAACATTGTACTTAATCTTCCAACGTCACCATGTCAACGACCGTCGGCTGTTGTGAAAGAAATCATCGCTGCTGTGCCCGATCCAAACTACAAAATGTACAGCGTAGGTTTTAATGTTGGCCATGATTTTGTGGAGCTTTATCACACCGTATATTCTGCGTCCAAGGTCAGCGCTATGTACAGCGTTTATAAAAGTTATACTGACAATATTGTTACATCGCGACCGGATGTGGATTTTACCACAGATCGCATAATCAGTGGCAAGGATGCGTCCAGTTTTAGTAAATCATCAGTTTTTGATCGTTTCAACGAAGTGTTTGGTGCACAACAGACGTATATCCTTAACGCTGTGGACAGCATTATCGAACGTGGCCATTTGTCTCCGAGTGCCGATTTTCTTTTTGAACAAGACATGCGTGCCACTTTCAAGTTTATAAATGTAGTGCCACAATTTGGTTCCATTAATCGTGGCAATTGGGGTAATACGATTGAAACCTGGGTTCGGCAGCGTTCTGGCAGTGAACATGTGCCCTATCGTGTACTTACCGGTGGCTATGATGTTCTTGAGCTACCACATCCCACCAGCAATGCTATGACTAAGGTATATTTGCTCAGTGGCGATAGAAATCCGGTACCGAAATGGATGTATAAGTTAATTGAAAAGCAGGGCCGTTGCACAGCTTTTATCACATATAACAATGTATATGGTAATAGCATGCCAACTCCCATTTGCAATGTAACTCCTTGTCCAATAAATTTAAATACGGACGATATAAAAAAAGGATACACATATTGTTGTGATGTGAACGACTTTAAACGGAGAATTATTCCAACTGTTAACTTTTGCTAAGGATTGAAAAATTTTTAACGAAAATTATTTATTTTAATAAATTCTAAGGAAATAAAAGATACAGAGTTTATGAAACTTTGTCATAATTAATTGAAGAATGATCTTTCTGATTCGAAAAATAACCACCATTTTTTGATAAGCCAAAAGCTCACGCCAATTTTTAAATTCGAAGTAAAATCTTTTTATATGATGTTATCTGTAACCTCACCTTAATTACTTTAAAGGGTATTTAATTTTTGGCATTACCAAATTATTATTATTAATTAGGTGAGCATTAGTTTTTAATTTTGTATCAAAAGTGTATTGTTCCATCACGCCACTATTGCTGGGTGGATTTACCATACGTTCCGATATTGAATTTTGAATACTTACGTCAATGGCTCTTTTAATTTTCAGTTGTATAGGAGGTGCTACGCCCTATTAACAAAATGGGCCGACTTTTTTATCTCAAAAACTGGATGTGCTTATTTTAGAAATGAATGATTATCACCTCGAACTTTTTACTGTTCCCTTTAGAGCTTTGTGCTGTTTTTGTCGAACTCCGTTATAATACTGAAATCAAGATAATTCGGCACAGATCACACTATTTATTGAACGGAGGTCATATAAGAATGTCTTGTACTCCGTACAGATTTAAACAGCTTTTTCATGGAACTTTTTCTGATTTTTGGGTTGAAAGAGTTATGATACAATCAGGCCCGGCAGGACATGTTCGGCCCGAGTGGGTAGTCAATTAGTTAGAGCAGGGGTTGGTAGGGCCGGAGGGGAGCAAAACGTATATGGATCAAGAAAAATTTCTATGAGATAATTTTTATAGTTGTTTATATTAATAAATCAATTTGATACAATTATTTTTGTTGAGATCTTTCTTCATATACGTAAAAAAAAACATGAAAATCGTGTAATTTTTTTAAAACATACTTATTTTCGCAAGGCAAAAACACTAGTACGCTTTGAATTGCGCAAAATAAACCCATTTACAAGTTTTTCCAGATCGAGCTCGTCGGTCATATTTGAATAAATATATAGAAGAGCGACGTTGTTCAGCCGATTTTGTGACATAGTTGACCTTAGATATGTTTTCAGTCGACGAAGGACTGAAAAACTTCTCTCATTTGAACAGGATGACCCTGGAATTGTTATTAACAGACGAACAAAACGAACAAAATCTGGAATGAGCCCTCTAGCCCATTCGTATTTTTTTAAGAAATTCACAACTTTCCCCAAATTGTTTGCTTGCTCATTTTTCCTGCGCAAAAGTTGCAAAAACATGTCACGGTCGCTCAACAACCTCGCTCTGTCAAAATCGTCTTTATAGAAATTGACTATCTTGTCAACATCAGCGGTCTGACCGATAGCGAATCGCTCCAGAAACTCGAAAAATGTTGCTGCCTCTGTATCGAATCGACTTTTTTACGATCCAATCAACTGGTCAAAAACTTCACAATTAGATTGTCTAAAATAATCCTTGGGTATTAGAAACTTGAAATTTTCTGTTATACCTTGATCAAAACGTTTGGGAATTTTACGCTGACGGGGAATTTGAGGTTGTCTGAGTTCAAAATCAATTACAGCTTTAACACTTTTTTCCCAAATTTCTTCAAATTTGGAATCACGAGACGCATTCAACACGTCAGCAACTGCTTTCACTTTTTCATGCGATTCAATAACACAAAGGCTCGACTTCTGCAGTTCTATGTTCAATATTTCAATGCGATCGAAAATTTCAATCATCATTGTTAAATAAAAAACGCACTCATTTGATTATTTCGAGTGGGTAATTTTCCTACTCGGGATTTTTCGAGTGGGTCTAGCTACCCACTCAACCCACTACTCCTGCCGGGCCTGGATACAATATTTTCGGCGATGATATGATTTTTCTTGGGATAAGAGCTGTGTTTTGACCTATTTTTTTTTTTACATATGTTAAAAAAATCTTGCAAAGTAACAACTGCTCTTTTAGATTAATGAATTGGGAATAATGACCTACAATAAATGATAAATTACGATATCGAGAACACCAAAAGATGCTTGAAGACGTCCTCTTTGCACGTTGATAGGATGCATTAGGTACAGTGGCGACCACTTGTATACATATACAATTTCATCGCATTTGACTTTGGGTAGCTCTAGAACTCTTAAAAGTACAGCAATCGCTACCAAATTTTTTTTTAAGGATTAATAAAGAATTTAACAAAAAAAATCTGGTCGCGATTGCTGTATTTTGAAAGGTTCTAGAGCAGGGGTGCCCAAGCCCTATGCACTCGGTGCACAATTGTTTTTGTAAATGCCCGTGGGCATAGGCTGTGAATTCTCATGCATAAACACACAAAGCAATGCGAAATACACAAACTATTTTGCAAAGCAACAACACTTGTGTATGCTTTGTTGTTATACATTGGCGACAATGATCTTCAACGTATATTTTGTTGTTGTCTAACGATTGATTTCGTCGAAAAAAGTTTGCAGCTGTGGATTGAGAGCACTTGGAAAAATTTGTGTTTGACTTAAGTTTCAAATTAAAATTATTATTACTTTGAAAAATGAATTACAAATCTTTAGAAGAGAAGTGGGAAAGTGATTTTTTTCACTCTTAATCTTAAGGCTGTTATTTTATTGGAATGATCATGGAAGAATGAGGGGAAACCTAGTTTAATAACTTTGTTTTTTCATTGCAGATAAATTTGCAGAAAATATAATTCGTTTTTTTCATATAGAATTCTGTATTTTTTTTTTAATAAAGTTTAAATGTATTGGTATTTCCACTTCCATAAGGAACTTTTGGGCACCCCTGTTCTAGAGCTACCCAAAGTCAAATACGATCAACATGTACCCACACGTGTTCGCCACTGCAAGTATTTTCATGCAAGCAGGTGAAATGACTACGACAGCAACGGCTATAACCGATGATGGGCACAAGTTCTTCTGCAAGTTCTAGCAAGAGCGTAATTGAGTGTAACGAGATCGAACTCTGTGTACGTATACAAATCTGAACGCACAACAGCCACTCAGTTCTACTTCAACTACCAACGAAGCAGTAACTGCGACAGATAATTGCTAGCAAGCGTATTTTTTTGAAGCGATTTATGATACACCCAAAAAAATGTCGACTTCTTTACAATCTATGACTTGCATTTTCAAAATAAATTTAAGAGGCTTCAATGTGACACTTCCCTTCACCTTGAGAGCGGGCTGAATTTTTGTTGAAAAATTGATGATATTATTTATCCGATTTTAAAAAGTAAAATGTCACTATATTCCATGTTCAGCACAACATATTTTTGCGAAATAAGCACAGAAATTTATTAACTAATGAACATCTAGAGAACTTATTACGAATAAAGGTCTCTAGTTTTGAAATTGATTTTGATAAACTAATAAAATATTCAAAAGCTTAATTAATTTTTAAATTCTGTAACAATAAAACAAATATTTGACAATTTTCTGATACCATAGTGGCCACTTACTACAACAATACGTTTTTTAATTTGATTACAACCGAATAAGTATAAGTATTTTGAATATTTAAAATTCATCTAAAATAGGCAAAGCAAATAAAATCTTTCACCGCACGATAACATTTTTTTTTTCAGTGCAAAGCATGAATAAGTTATTCTATGCTTACAATGCGTTTTCAGTTCAGTTCACCGCAAGCATTGAAGAAGGCAAGACGTACATATGTCGCTTGTTTTCATACATGTGCTTCTTCTTATTTTTTCTCCATATGGTTGTTGTACCACTACATGGAAATTGAATTTGTGCATTAATGTTAGTGCCCATCATTGGAACTGTTGCTTCAAACATTGAAACTATTGAAATTCTACAATAGGCGTAGCAACCCCCATATACTCGTACACATAAAATAGCAAACATTATTTTCAGCGAACTAGTGCAGAAATAGCTGAAAAATTTAATATAGTTGGTCTACTTGCACATTCATAGTTACATTTGGTATAAAAACATTTTTAAGTTTTCATAAAATTTTACTGCGTGTAAAATGGGCGAGACACTTGACATACGCAAAAACAGATGTTGAGAACAGTTTAAGTAAATTAATGGAGCGATTGTTATGAAGTTTAGCTCAAGGGTTGCTGCTGTAGGCTTTCACTAAATCAAGACCAGGTGTAATTACACCAGTAAGCATGGCACCTCTCATTCATGTAATTGCTCACATAATAATGAAATTTAATATTATAATGTTGGTTTTTGCGCCTATTCTATTCAGGTATGTACAAAGTTTTTTTTCTGTTATTTTAAGAAAAAGAGGTGACCAATTAAAATGCTTGTGCAACATTTTATTTTAAAAACTAATAAGATCATATAAGTAGGGATACCTTCGTTAAAGTTATTTATTTTCACTTAAATTTCAATTTTAGTCATATGATCGCAACGAAACTGCAATTCTCGGTCAACTGGTACTTCTTTATTGCACGTATGGCATGTGAAAAATATGGTACACGTGACCCATTTTTTGAACATTTTGTTAAGTCTTAATAAAACAGTGATTTTGTCGGTGTCCAAGGCAGCAGCAACCAGTCTACTTGTTAAGCTACCTGTACAACATTTATGAACTTATGTGGCGCGTTTTTCATGATCAAATGCAAATTCATCACTTCATGTATGTATGTCTATTGATTTTCATAGGGAAACTTAAAGCAATTGCCACTGGCATCTGTTCTACAGCTTTTTGCATCATCATTGCTTATTGAATTTTCTTATGGGATCTCTGGATTGGGACACAACTTTAACATAGATACTCATAATATTATAACCCACAGTATCCTCGTCATAAGTGGAAAAACCAATGTTGAAGTTGGCAAACTTTGCGATTGCTTCGGCAGAGCACATCACTACATGAGTGACGTTGATAATTTAGGTACAGAACAGAGAACTGCAACGGGTGATTTACAAACGCTCACACATAAATCAACACTCAATAAAGTAAAATGTTGGACTCAACCGATCAAACTTGCTCAAACACTTGCGTTCCCTGATGATTTTTAATCAATCAAACCTGTGGTTGCATGTGATCATTGTGAGCACGGTTGCCACACCGAAATTTTTTTTGGGACCAACATTTTAGAAAAAAAGGACTAAAATGGAAATAAAAGGACCATCTTTTATTTAAATATTTCGTTTTATTTAACAACTCAAAGAAGTAACATATTGAAAAAAAAATATAGCAAAAATTGCTTAAAACTTCACAGAGCAAATCGTAAAAGGAAGGCACATTAAACCAAATACAAAATCAGTCTATTCTTTAAAACATTTTTCATCAATTCCATTTTTAAATTAGCTTACTTTTTCCCAAAAAAGCAAACATCCATATCACTTCTGAGGTCACTGCTAGAAAGTCTTAAAAGTTTCCATTGTGTTACAATTATATCGACATCACATGGAATTAAATGAGCAAAAAAACCTTTTGAGGAGTTATAATACATAAGTTTTTCAAGTCTTCCTTTCTAAAATCAAATCTTTATTGTATTTGTCTTAAAAGCTCAATGTAAAAATTCAAAATATTTGTTTTAATTATTACTCGCTGTGAATCTGAAAATTTATCAGTTGCGAGAAAGTTCTCTGCTTTGCTTCCTATAAAAATATTTGCTATAGGTAAATACTTGGCTTTTTCGTATATATCAAAGTGGTTTAAGCAGTTAGTATTTTTGACAAAATCGTTTTGCATAAAATTACACACAATTAATTTAAAGTTAACTTCCAGTTGTGAATACAAGAAAGGTAGCCGAACCTCCATAGTAAATGTCTTTAGCACGAAATCCTTAAGTAACAAGCAACAAACGTATTTATAAAAACAAATTTCGAATATTTTAATTTCGGTTTCATTGTTGCTTTCAGTTTACTGTCTCCATATAATTAGCTTCCACACTTTGTGGATATCAAAAATATTGACATTTCTGGATTAACTATACATTTGTGTCGAAACTTGACATTTCTCCTCAACATTTATCAATATAAATTTTGCCATTAAGCTTTTGTATGCTCATTTCCAATTTTTACCCAACAAAGAAGATTTATGTACGTTATTAAAAAATAAAAGACTCTTAGAAAGCCAATACAAGCATCAAGCACGACACCCATTTTGAAATTATGGATTTTTTTCGAAAATATCAATTTTTCATTCAAATTGCCTTTTGGTGGTGATTATTGTACTGAAAAAACATTTCAAATACATTTTTTTGATAAATTGTAAACATTTTTTATTTACGTGCACTTTTCCATTTTGGCTATATCAAAATGCCTGTCTCCAAATTTTGACATTTCTAGAAACAACTATAAGAGACTGACGCCAAACGCTATACATGTATAGACAAAAAGTATGGAACCGAAAAGCCAATTTTATCTCGGCGACTGAAACGGCGAGATTGTTGCCAACCAGGGCTGTTAATAAAATAATTTATTAAAATGAATGAATGAAGTGAATGAAGGCCGTTTTATTAGAATAACTAGGAGCCAACACTACATGCATATACACTACATTTATATATACGAATGTTATTTTTAATATTTCTCAAAAAGGACCAAATCAAAAAAAAAGGACCAGCGGACCAAACGCAAAAAAAAGGGCCACTTTTGGTCCAATTGGACCAAAGTGGCAACCGTGATTGTGAGTAAAATCAGCAGTCGTGCTTGAACCTTTCACTTTGGTTGTGCATCGGCCAGCTGATCGAACACGTTCGCATCACTCACAACTGAACATATTTGTTTTTTGCTGATTGATTTGATCGGCAACGAAAAACAAAGTGTTTGCAACCAAAGTACACAAAAATTGAAAAGAAAAGAAATCAACGCTTATGCCTCATTGCATATTCCGTAAAAAGATTTTCAATTATTTAGTTTTTTATATTATATTAAGAATTATTACATTGAACTTGCACTCATTTCGCAAAGACCAAATTTTTACTTAATTGATCAATGCTTTTTATTCAACAAACATACTTATATTTTAATTGAAATCTAAAACAACCAAATTAAGTCCATTTCTTTTTAAACTACATAATTAATTAAGCAAACTTAAATACATTTAATTTCAAACAAACTAATTGAACAAAATAAAATTAATTTACAAAATTTTTGAGTAAACCGACTGATTTTGGGCCGAGTCTGTTTCTCTTCTCGGTTATTATATTTCCTGCTAATGAAAAAGATCGTTCAGCAGCTGCACTGCTAGCAGGTATTGCATGTATTTGCAACGAAAGCTCCGATAAATGTGGATACTTTTTTCATGTGTTTTCCGTAATTTTATGACATCAAAGTTTTCACTTATTTGTACTATTTCCTTACTATATCTTTCTACTTCTTCTAGAGGAGTTTCTACGGTGTCCAATCTTGATTTTTCAAATAAGTCAGGAAAAAAATGTTCGTATACAGGAAAAAAATGTTCATACCCATTAGTGCCGTACACACCATCCTTCATGCTGTCCATCGTGCTTGACAAACTTCACTATTTGATCATGTGAACGGTTTGACCAGCCGCTTGACACTCATGTTGGATGGATGTATGGATGGATTTCAAATGTTTTTAATTTCTCTGCTGGCTTGTCCGTCCGTACAACGCTGGCTGCGAAGCCTAGTGCAATATTTTCATTTCAAATAAGATTTCATGGAGTGAACATCGACGGCGTCCATGAATAATAGCACTAGTTTACAAAATGATTTTTTTTTATGTTCCATGGATAAGAGGTTACTTTTTTATGTAGTTTTTCTTGCTAAACTTGAATATAAAAATACAAATTTTTTGAATGGTACAGTTTTCGAAATATTGTGTGTTTTTCAATTTTTCGACCTCCATTCACTTTAAAATTAATATCTTGAGCTAGAAATGTCCAATTTGATTGTTTATGATACCAAATTGAAGATAATAAAATGACACATAAACATGTGTGATTGCATCTTTCATTGAATAAGTGGTTCAAAAAATATTGATGAAAGAAGCCAGATTTTAAAAAAAATCAGATTTTGCATTTGCTTCTGTGACCACGAAAAAATAGTAATAAAATAAAAAAAAATAATTTTACTCCATACACATAGAACTGATACTTTTACGGATAAAGTAAGATGATTTAGAAGAAAATCTACCACAAAATGACAACGTTAGGAGCGATTTAATGAGTGAATCTAATGCCACATTTAGGTTTCTTAAGAAACATATCTTCGTTTTTAGGGAGCTGAAAACAATTTTTTTTTATTATTACAGGACGCAGCACCTCCGCAAAATAAAAAGCAAAGAAGAAAAATGAGTAATGCGCGTGATGTGTTCGCTCCAAAATTTTTCTGCAAAAGATGTTTGACAGCATGCTGTATGATGTGAACGCAAAACGAAATTTACAGTTATTCGAGTTCGTCAAGCATGATGGACAGCATGAAGGATGGTGTGTACGGCTCTATTAGATTGTTGTTATATTCGGGTTCTATTCATGCAATTTGTGGGTGCTTTGATTGCAATCACTTCGATTTTGTTTACCGATCAAATCAGTTGGCATGAAGCAAGTATGCTCATCCTTGAATGAAGTGAACTTGTTCGATCGGCCGACTGACGCATGATCACTTTTTGCCTAATGCTGATTATATTCAGGACTTGGTTTGAGTTGTTGCGATCGATTGTGAGTGGAAACTTTTGTGCATGCTCAAATCAACTAATATGTGATTTTTCCAGTTCTCTGGTGCAGAACTATTATTCAATTTATCGTTTACTTTTAAGCTAAAGCATCAGACACATAAAATATAGATAAAGAAAATGCAAAGGTGATATGTAAATATTTGTTTTACCCACTTGCGCCGAAACGCAGTACCATCAGGAAACACATGTTTCTCATGATATTTCTTGTTTATTGTGTAAACTCATCTGCTGTGGATTTTTTGCGATGTCTGTCATAAGCAAATACATATGTTGCAATACAGAAAAACACAAGATAAATATTAACTTTTTAGTCTTAGTAAATAAGGAGTGATAACGATCTAGGTGGGCATTTTCAAACGATATTGTGTGTTCTAGCCAGCGGTGGGCATGTGAACCTATCTAAAGGGCGCATCAACAAAATCAAGCAGCAATAAACAAAATTTTAAAGTTTTTTTGCTTTCATTTCCAACTACGCCAACATCACAAAAAAAAATCCAAGTTACACTACAAACAAAATCAATTGCTACATTCTTCAAGACACAGAATTTGACTTTTTTGATTGCAAAAATTATAACTTCTGAACGAATAAATATTTTCTGATAATTTTTTTTATATGTTAGGGAATTTTTATAACTAATACAGTGGTGAATTTTGTATGAATAGGTTTGCAGAGTCCGACACAATTGATTGTTGAAGTTGAGTTTTTTGTAGGAAGGAAAAACTACAGACACTGACACATTTCTCACCGTATCAAATGGACTGACATCGACAATTTTCAATGTCAATTCATAGAGTTGCCACGGCAGAAATTGCAGCATTATCCATGTATGCAGCCTTGTGGCCTACATTTTGTAGAAATTCTACAGAGCACTCTACGAGCGTATCGTCTTTCTTCACGTATCGCTGTATGGGAAACAATTGATCCACGTGTGAAATGTCGGGTGAGAAATCAACATTAATAGAGTTATATTTCGCATAAACTTTTTCTTAATGATTATATTCAATATCTTTCCAACTAAGATTTGAAATAACTCTTCACAGATCGATTTCGACAGTTAAGTAACAAGTACTGCCGATACCTTTATTTCCAAATCTAGAAATTTGTTCTGCTCAATTTGGATTGAATTCGGCTATCAATTCTGATGACATCAAATAATTTCCGTTGTGAAGAGACCTAAACTTTTCTTCATGCCAAAACATTTTGTCAGTAGGATAGTTCTTTATTGTATTCCACAGTTATAAGCTTGTCAATGCCACCCAAAACACTCTCGCTATATTTTACAGCTTTTAAGCAACATTGATGCTTTTCAGAATTTTTGTGACATCTTAGCCTTTTTACCGCGTTTCGATATCATCAAAATTCGTCGCCCCTGATAATTTGCTGCCTACATTCCCTACTCGTTTTAACCAATACTGCATGCAGGTATAGGGTCCACTCACTACTTCGTCGGACATCGCAATGTTAAAAAAGTCAATAAAACAATTTAGAAATGAACTATTTGGGCTTATGAAAAAGTCAATGATAAGTTAGTTAATAGTTAGATCAATTCCTTATAGGAATCTTAAATAATTTATTCTCATTTTACTTTCACATACCTAAAAATGAAGCAAACGTGACAGTCATACAAAATATGATCAAAATGAAAAAGCTCACTTCTTACTTAACAAAATTCAATAAAAACATTTCCTCAATATGTGTGTATATATGATATTGGAGTACATACTTATATTAGAGTGTCAAATCCAATATATTCTTGGCATACGCGCAAGTCTTGACTTTAAAAATTTACATCATTTTTGATTAATCTTAAGCCGCTGGGTCGGAACCAGAAACGCCTTCGGTAGGGAAGGATGTTTAACAGAGCTTATTATATCTTAATAAATACACTGAGAAAGTGGCTGCTTGCCACATGGGGAAAATTTCAAAAATCGGTCAGTGCAGTCTTTAGGTATCTTCTTTACATGAATTCAATTTCCAAGAAAAACATCCGCATAGTAACGAACTTCTTCTTCTTCTTCCTTCAATGTAATGTTGCTAAACAAAATTAAAGTATTATTCATTCTTCATTCAAATCGTTTTGAAAAAGCCGAACACACTTAGTAGTGCAGAAGTACGGTTCATTTAGGTTACGGAAACAGTTTTCTCCAAAACACATTTATCGGGAGTAGCTATAAGGAATAAGAGGCTAATTATCATCATATCACCATTCGAAAGCTCATTATAAAGAGGAAGAATGTTGCCGGATTCGGATTCAGGGTCGTAAACGGCACTCAACTGCTTAACAACAATCATGACAATCATTCACAGATATTTTTAATAAAATATATTTTTTCGATGCAATTTACATGTAAAACCAACACGATTTGGCGCCACCTTTTAAAATTGAGCTACAGATCTTAAAAAAAAAAGAAAAAAAAATTTAAATCACCTTAGGCACATAAAAATGTGCAATTTACTGAAATAAAAAGTTATATCAAATTCAAGCTCTGAAGGCTATTCTGGCCACTCATAAGTACATATTGTACATACATACATATCCACTCTATTTTCAAATTTTCGGATTTTCAGAGTTGCGTTGTTAAAATTTAAATTTTCTTTGAATAATTTTAAAATATTTTTTTCAGTGCAATTATCAGGGCTTCAAATTCAAATTGCTTCAAATTATAATTATTTAATGGGGAACCCAATTGTTATGAGTAAATCATATGTTTTTCGATTGAAAATTAGTTTTAATAGATTTGTGATACAGAAACATCTTGAATTTATATTAAATTTAGTTTTAAAAAAATTTTAATAACTTATCCGCAATGAATAATAAACGAAAACAAATTAGTTTGGAACTAAAACTAGAAATTTTAAAACGATTGAAATTGCAAAAAAATTTGATTTGGCTCCGACAACTGTGAGAACAATTTGAACTTTTTAATTTAAACCATTTTTAATTTATATTTTATGAATTTTATGTTTTTAATTAAAAATGAATACAATTTTTGTTTTAAAAATATTAACATAAGACTTACAAAGATGTTGTTATTAAAAAATAACAATTTTTTTTCATAAAACTTACAACCAGGAACCAGGAACCAATTAACAAAAAAACTAGTACAAATACATGCAAAAATGATTTCGATTTGCGTCGTTTCGACGTGCGTCGTCTTTTTGAGGTCCCAATTAACGACGCAAATCAATGCTTTGGTGTATTGTGTTTTCGGTAACATCGTCAAAAACATTAATTTTTCATGTTGAATCTATAAGCTTCAGCTTCAACCATTTATTCATACAAAATAATTTATTAAAAAAACCAGGCCGATAGCCTTGGTAGCTGGTGCCTTCTTTAGGTATATAATTATTTATGGTTATAATTCTTGTAAATAAATAAATAAATAAAAAACAAAACTTCTCTTAGAACCAAATTCGTTAATGACTGGAAAAAAGTTGTACTTACGGACACCCTAATACATACATATCTACTTATATAAGTTCGCACGTATACATACTTACAATTATTTGTACAAGAGTCGCACTTACCATGATGGCGGTATAAAATGTTAAACAAAGTATCACCCAATCCCAAATTGCTTTAAATGCACAATAATGTAAAAGTATGTGTGGTGGCGTTTTAGGCGCTTCTTGGCGGTATTGCGGCATAATATCGGCACTCAGTGACATCATCTGGGGAAATGCGCGTGGTTACAGTAAGTGATGATTTGCAAATGAATACATAAATAAATAAACAGAATATAAATGCATGTTATTTTGCGTTTCATTAGTAAGCAAAGTGTGTACATAAGGGTAATTCAAATTTTAAAAAACTTTTAGATTTTCGACTTTCGATATTTTATTTGGTAAATTGCAGAATTTTCTCCATACTCTATAGAAACCATACGCATTGAAAACACAATCTTAAAATGCACGTTCATATTCATATGGTTGCTAAATTTTTATTTGTCAATAAGACCTATTTCAATTATATTATGCAGATATTTGAGAAAAATCGCATCGATGCTATGAGGAATCACCTGAGACAAAAGATAGTTTTTGAAAAAAAAAAAATACTTTT
The DNA here is from genome assembly GCA_963680825.1 of Meiosimyza decipiens. Lineage (NCBI taxonomy): Eukaryota > Metazoa > Arthropoda > Insecta > Diptera > Lauxaniidae > Meiosimyza > Meiosimyza decipiens. Next base: position 81,777,731 of record OY804258.1, on the reverse strand, counting down.
TAAAACAGAGCAGTGAGCGTTTCATGAATTTTTAAAGTTTTTCATGAATATGTACATTAGGGGTATGACAGCATATATTATACATGCTAGTATAGGATGAGAAATGGTACAAAAATCACGAAAAAAATGTTTTTGTGTTGTTTCATTACAAAAACTTCCCTCAGGAAGCCCAATAAACAAAATTTTAAGAGTCAGTATTTCTTAACGAATACGAATTTCATTGAAACGTAAAATTGATTTTAATGTAAATAATATTTAAAGAAATGTATTTTAAATTCAGAGTGCGCGTTGGCTTGCAATTAGGATATACATATGAATATCCTGAACAATTTTAATAGCCCGTTCTGCGCAAATATTACTTCGCTGCACTTTAGGAATCGCTGAGTCTTCTTTCACCCAATGCCTTAGCAAACAACTGTGAGCTCTTTTAAATTTAATGAGACAATATTGCAAAGTAACAAAATCATCTTGGAGTTACCAGACTATTGCGTTTTTCAGGCCAGGACAATGTTGTAAGGTTACAAAATCATCTTGGAGTTACCAGGCTATTGCGTTTTTCAGACCTAGGCTCGGCGATAGTAGAAGTAGCATCCTTGCTGAGGATAAATGTGTCCAAAAATGATATAAACATTTATTCAGATAGTCAGGTTGCTATCAAATACCTAGAATTAGTCTTCCTAAACTGACTAGTGGCCCAACAATGCAGCTCTTCTCTAAATAAGATGACTCAGCATTTTAATATTTACGTCATCTGGGTGCCTGGGCAAAGGAATATGGATGGCAATTGCAAAGCTGATGAACTTGCTAGGCAGGAGACTACTGCACAAAATCGTCACGACAAAGAGCGTGTTAGCTAGCATATCACTTGCTTCCTGCAAGTTACTGCTTAAAGAATACATGATAAAAAATGCTAACAAAAGATGGACCTAAGGGTCAACTTTCAATATTAATAGGCAAATCTGGCCTCATCGGCAGACATGCGGAGAGGTTAGGTGTCCGGCCTCTTAACTCCTGTAGAAGTTGTTGGGATATGGAGAAAAACATTAAACATTTCCTTTGCTCCTGGCATCCACGCCACAAATCATTTGGTTCGTTTTTATATGAAGACCTATATAGCCTTTGGTCATTGCCACTCCTACCTAACCTACTATATCAATGCAGTAATAAAAGTTTAGTTCTTATCGTCTATAAAATTTACCACGATCTGAACTTTGGTCTTAACTGCGTTTCTAACCATACTCATATTTAAAAAAAATCTATGTCTACTGTATTGAAAATAATTAATCAGATCTGATGATTATTTCATTGTAGGTTGTAAATATATAGTGAAGTTTTTGTTGTGATTCCTGGGAAAAGTTTTTGAAAAATTTAATAAAATAAAATTATTTTCCTTTATTTCTAATAAAAGCTCATTGCAAGAAACTATTTATATTTAATTTTTTCGAAAATTGTTTAAAATTCATACCCCCATGTACGAGTATGTACGTGAACGTTTTTTGGTAACAAGCACTAAGGGGCTGTTCATATATACATATAACGTATGTATCGCTCACTTTCGACATTTTGACCCCTTACCCCCTGCTTTAGGGGGTTAGGGGTCAAAATATTTTTTTTTAATTTTAATTTTTGTTTTTATTTACAATATGTAAATGTTAACAATGAGTAAATTTTATAAGTAGAACAATTTTAATTAGCAGAATAATTACACTCTATTGAGTGGAACTATATAAAGGGATAATATTTTGGAGTAATAACAAATTTATGCATATGTATTATTGATTATATATATGTATGAATGTACATATGTGAATGCACCAACTAACGATCAGGCAAGTCAAGGACATGGTAGTTGGAGGGCTAACGTATTAACATGATGACTAAGACGATTTATATATTTTCCGCTAAATTTAGCTACTTCAGTTTTAACAAAGGGAATATTGAAATCATTATGTATTTGCTCGTTCGTTCCAAACCAGGGTGCATCAACTACTTATAAGCCTTAGTGTATTTGATTGATAACGTTGCATTAACTGAATAGCTGAATTGCTTACCGTACCCCAAAGTTGAATTCCGTAGGTCCAAATAGGTTTTAATATGGTCTTATACAATCTTACCTAGTTCTCTAAACTAAGCTCAGATTTAGAATTGAGAAGCCAATACATTTTTTTGGATGTTGCTGCTTCGCCTTGATATGATTTTTCCACGTAATCCTCCCGTCAAAATGAACTCCAAGGTATTTGACATCGGTACTTTGTGGCATTTGCGAGCCATTTAAGGAGACAGGTGGGCAATTAGCCCTCCTCAGCGCAAAAATAACTTGCACTGACTTGTCCGAGTTGACTTTGATTTTCCACTGGTTTGACCACCTCTCAACTTTATTAAGTTCCCCTTGAACAAGCTGTGATGCATATGCTGGTGAAGAACTGCCTGATATTATGGCAATATCATCTGCTTAAGTTGTAATAAGAACATCATCATTTGTACGTAAGTCAGCTGTGTAGATGGTGTATAACACTGGTCCCAGTACACTTCCTTGCGAAACACCTGCATTAATAGCGAATACCTTCGATGCATCACTTTGCATCTTAATATAAAAGTGGCGGTCACTCAAGTATGATTTTAGAAAGAAACAGAAAGTGGCAAAGAGCAACTGCTTTATTTTAAATAAGAGTCCTTGATGCCATATTCTATCAAAGACTTGTTGGGAATCTAAGAATACTCCATTGCAAATCTGCTTATTTTCCAAAGCATCACGAATTAGGTCTAATATACGATGGCATTGCTCGGAAGTTCCGAGTGGGTGTCTAAACCCAATCTGATGTTACGGTATAATGTCATATTTCTCCAAAACAGGTAACAATCGTCTTAAGAATATTCTTTCGAATACCTTCGAGAATGTCAGTAGTAAACTAATTGGGTTCAAAATATAACTCAAAGGGTGATCCAATACGAGGTCAACTGGGTTGTTTTGACAGCTGTCATGTGTCAAATGGCTTGTCCATATGACGTTTGTGTTCAGTATTCAATACGACTTACTCCTGGACAACGTTTATTAATTGGGGAAACTTACTACCAAAATCAGTCATCAGTTAGAGAATGCCATAGAGTTCTTTAACATCATTTTGGTTGACATATGCGTTCAACTGAGCGCACTATGCGTAACACCATCACAAAATTTCGAACCACTTTTACACTATTGGACATTCATTATTCAACCTGAGTGCATACAGCCCGTTATTTTGAGAATATTTCTGCAGTAGCAGAGAGTGTTCGTGGGAACCGAAAACAATCGTTTCGCCGCCGATCTCAGGCTTTGGACATCTCTTATGGATCATAGTGGCGCATCTTGAGGCATGATCTTGGAAGAATTGAAGCCGGTTGATATTGGTTTACCTTTTAATTTAAGGTATGTAAGCTGACATAAATTGTAGACCATTAGATATCCATATGTGGATGAGTGGAGAGTGGAATTATGTTTGGAAACTATTATTTCTTTTTTAAGTTTTGATGTTAATTACTGTACTGATATTATGCAGCATACATTTTGCATTACATAAATTTATTATATGAACTCTTCTCCTAGGTGGTAGAAGTCCAAACTTACGGAAATAGTGGAAATAGCTTAAGAGTTCCATCATTCGCCGTTTCTCGGGAGAGAAGCACATTCCTACTCGTTAAATATCGTTTGTCTTACAGATAAAAATAAGCACTCTTATGCAGATCTCTGCTCTTAATGCAAGCAAACTAAATTGGTCTAGGTTAGAATGGCGGCTTAGCACAGATACTAAGAAAGTAACGTTTCAATACCACTTACGTGAGCATGCAAAACTGGAAAAGAAGGTTGTCGCAAAATTAAAAAAAAGATTGGTTACGACAAAACCTATATTCAGTTAGCCCTATTAAGGTAGTACGGCAGCGATGCGTTGTCATTTTTGGCTACTTCGCTGAGATTATTGAAAAAAGCTTGTCCTAGATATTGAACCTGGCTCTGAGCAGAGCCGGAATATTGCAGAGAAAGCGCTCAACAATTTAATTCTTGTTTACACTCAGACAACTATAGCAGAAAGCGCATTTCAGCATGCTTACCGATAGTCTAGTGTCCAGTGCTAGTCGCATGGCCAGTAGTTTTTGAGGTATTATAGGATGTTTTACAAGTTTTCAGGATCATCCAGTTCTTTGCTGCCTCAGAAACGAAATGCGAGAAGACTTTTTTCTTAACTGTACCGAGCGTAGTGTGTCCACACGCTCCGAAGATGCATGTGGACTCGGTGTAGATATCTATCTCCGAGTTCAGAGCCTCATTATCAGAGAAGATTACCAGCATTCACTCATAGGTATTGTCCACTAACATGCAGGCTACTAAAATAGCAGACTTTTGCTTGGAAAAAGTTAGCCGAGTTAGATAAGATATATCTCTATACAGAAGTTCCTGTGTCTTTATAATAGACCTCCGCACCTACCCCACAGTCCATCTTTAACCCATCAGTGCACGTAGTAGTTCAAAATTTTGGGTAGATAAAGTCTTCTCCCGTTGAGCCTCCTCCGGAGACTTCTCCTGAAAGTTTTCTCGAAGTTGGGTGAGAGGTAGATGTAATCGGTTGGAAGATTAGCCAGTTGGTTTGGAAATGTGTGAATGATGAGCAGTGTCCTTGCTTTCCAACTCAAGAACAGCTTCTTTGAGTCGCATCGGAGAAGAACACTACAAATCATGGTACACGATGGGTTTTAACCAAGTTTAAATAAAAAGTCGTGTACAGTAAAAACTTCAATTGGGGATTACTGATGGTGTAATTTGGAGTTGACAGATACCAAAGGAAAAGGAATCTTCAGAGCATCAAAAATACTATTCTTTTATTGATATTACATATTTATACCATACTTTCATTGAAATTCCATCCGATTTTGCTCAAATTTTGACAAGTACAGCACACACAACAACAATTCTTCTGACATGAACATTGAAATTTAAATAAATTTTCTAAAATTTAATAAAAACTTATTTTAGAAATAGTGCAAATCACTTGGAAATTCATACATTGTACCGGATGTAGAAGAAAGTACCAATGTATCGAAAACGCATCTCTAATTTGTAGATACCCCACATAATCATATTTATATTTAAATCATAAATCACATTTTCTTTTGCTGACAGGTTTTATTTGCTAAAAATTTTTTGTAAATATTCATATTAAATACGAGCAAGTAAACTTGTAATCAGGGCCGACGACGAGAGTGGTAAATTTAGAATCAACTTTTGCAATTCAATTGCAAAAGAAATTACAGAAGTTCACGGATAAATGCGTTCATGAAAGAGTTGGTAGCTGAAGCGCATCTATAAAAATTTCGGTTAAATTGAGTTACTGACGCAATTGAATGTCAGAGTTCTCGCCCTATTTCGTCACAGAATTCTCACCTTACTGCGTTACCTGTACCGTAATAATCGTTATTTTTATTAGTAGAGATCAGAAAAATCACAATGATGGAAAAGACGAAATGTGAGCTTATATATAAAATTAAGTTTTGGGAAAAATATATACAGTTGTTACCGCTTAATTGTGTCCCGCTTTATTGAATTGCCCTTATAATTGAGCAAAAAAAAATGGCAATGAAAAAGTTACATAAAGGGTGTTTTTTTTAGAGGTTTGTTTTTCGAATAGAGATAAAACTGGCATTTTATGGTCAAATCTGGCAACTCTAATGTCATTTATGTTCAGTTTGGTTAGCCATTTTATCATGAACAGGTCGACAAAAGAACAACGCTTGCAAATCGTGCAAATTTATTTCGAAAATAATGGTTCAGTTCGCGAAGTTTACCGCAAGCTCCGTCCATTTTATGGTCGACATAATCGTCCATCAGAGCAATTAATTCGGTTAACCATGGATCGTTTTCGCGCTACGTTTACTCTATGTGATAATTCGCATCCGCAGAGACGACGAACAGTGCGCACCGAAGAAACAATTGCCGCTGTAGAGCAAAATGTTGAAGAGGACCCGAATGAATCGATTCGCCACCGTGCACAGCAATTGGAGCTTTGTCCATCAACTTTATGGAAGATTTTGCGCAAAGATCTTGGCTTGCGACCTTACAAGATCCAGCTTGTGCAAGAATTAAAGCCGCGAGACCATGCAATGCGTCGTGATTTTGGTGTATGGGCCGAAAATGAGATTGATCTCGATGCTGATTTTCATCGCAAAATTTTGTTCAGTGATGAGGCTCATTTTTGGTTGAATGGCTACGTCAACAAGCAAAATTGCCGCATTTGGAGTGAAGAGAATCCACATGAGACCCTTGAGACGCCATTACATCCACAAAAACTGACTGTTTGGTGTGCTCTATGGGCTGGTGGAGTCATTGGGCCATACTCCTTCCGAAATAATGCTGGAGAGTCAGTTACCGTTAATGGAGACCGGTATAGAGCCATGATAACCGACTATTTTGTTCCCGAATTGGATGGCATGAATGTGGATGAGTTGTGGTTCCAACAAGACGGCGCTACATGCCACACAGCGCACGTCACAATCGATTTATTGAAGGAAACATTCGATGAGCGCATAATTTCGCGGAATGGACCTGTCAATTGGCCACCAAGATCGTGTGATTTGACACCATTGGATTATTTTCTTTGGGGATATGTGAAGTCGCTCGTCTACGCCAACAAACCAGAAACGTTAGGGGACTTGGAAGCCAACATTCGTGGCGTTATTGCCGACATACGGCCCCATATGCTCGAAAAAGTGGTTCAAAATTGGACCTGTAGAATTGGCTTTATTCGAGCCAGCCGCGGTGGCCACATGCCCGAAATCATATTTAAACATTGATGGCATAAAATTATCCTTCCAATAAAGCCAAATTGATGGACATTAAAACGATTTTCTTGTGTTTTATTTCAATTCGAAGCTCTATACCTCTAAAAAAAACAGCCTTTATAAAATAAACAGTAGTTTTCTCGTTTAATTGAGTTCCGCATAATGGCATTACCCTCTTAATTGATTTCCATATTATACCTTGTAAATTACATGCTCAAAATACCGGTATATTGACTCATTTAAAAAAATTATCAAACCATTACTTTTAATGAATATCTGTGGCAACATTTCTTTCAATATGTTCAATGTAGGGGAAATTGGAGAATTCTGAGACATATCAATTTTACAAAACAATTGCAATGCTTAACACTTGTTGACTTTTCTTTGATCTAATTCATTTTCCCATTAAAACAAAGTACTAGTTATTAGTTATGTGCTACAACCACTTGAAAATTTTTCTCAAATATTTATGTCCAGCGTTTGTGATTGCATTGTTTTCTCATCGAATTTTGGAAAATCAGTTGAGGTAAACATATTTATAGTTATCGTGTGTCATTGATATTTTGGACTCTCAAAAGGAGTTTTGCATAAATTTTCAATAAGATTAATCATGCAAGTCCAACTTTATTACTAGCCTTTTTCTTTATTATGATTTTAAGACCTTTCGGAAAATATGACTTAGACCATTGTATCCGATGGATCTTATCATTCTGTCATTCCCATTTCAACTCTCCAATGCACAGCTAGAAAAGGTATTGCTGATAAATATACGTTCTCAATTACACACTAAAAATTGGTTCTCTCATTACACACTAAAAATTGGTGGCTGAAGCCTTTTGCATATTAATAATTCAAATAATTCCAATCAATTTCATTTTAATTTTTTTGCTAATTAATTCTTATGTAAATACAAACCATTCAATAAATTAACATTTTACGGCGATAGTTTCTGTCAAGTTTTTGTGATGGTGTCTCTCAATTCGCCAATATTTTTGAAAATCTCAAATACGTATGTTTCTGTCAACATTCAAATTTGTTCTGTAGCTAATAATTTCAAGAAATTTCGTAAGGGGCCATCCATAAACTGCAAGACCGAAAAAAACTTTTTTTTTAACCCCTACCCCCCCCCCCCCCCTTTCTATAGTGACGACTCGTGACTTTACTCTACTAACTCCCCTCCTCCTATTTAATTACGTTGCAGCATGATTTTTAAAAATATTTTCTACTAATGAATTTTAAAATAAAATACGTGGCTTATTGACAATATTAAACATAAAACATTACATTTTATATTTTAATAGATATAACATATTTAAAATGAATAAATAATTTTCAATATTTAAATTTCTTCCAAGAAAGGAATTCCCTCATCTATCCAAGAAGGTATATCCTCAATTAAAGTAATATTTTTCTCTATATTTAATTGTTCGTCTTCCAGTTCAAATAGCTTCTACATCTTCTGTATCTTCTACATCGATCCACTCTGGTGGATCGTCAATCGAAATGATACATAAACGTTCTCCTGATCGCTTACTCAATATTCTCAAAGGTCGAACTCTAGAAACGCTATCTTCAGATTAATGTATTTCTAAAATTAAGCTTAAATGGTTGTAATAAGTTTTGACATTAAATGTATTAGTTTTTTTGGTAATGAAATATCTACTTACATATGCTCTTTCAAAACTGTTAATGAAGTAATATATAACCCACAATTACTGCAAATTCTTTTATCAATTTTATTTTGTATGGAAGGGCAGTATAAGTCATATGGTATTTCCTTATATCGAGAATAGTCAGGGCGTAACGTTAAAGCTTTTCGTAAAACAAATGATGGAAAATTTTGTTTCTTCTTGAAATCTGAAGGTGGAAGTGGAATCGTAAAAGATTCCTGAAAAAGTGGAAATGGTAACGCCATCTCACTTATGCATTTTAAGTTTGTATACATTAAATATATATTGCTGTGAAAATACTCTATACGCATGAATGATACATGGAGCTTCCAAATTTACTACTTAGCCTGGACGTTAAGTTTGAAAACTAATTTATATTTTTACAATTTGAAGTCACGTAGTATTTCGCGAAACCCCCGACCCCCGTCGTTACTTTTCGTAGTATTTTTCATTATCCCCCATTCACCCAAACCGGTCACGTAATTTATGGATGGCCCCTAAGCTTAAAGTTAGCGCTTTCCTCTTAGTAACATATTCCTTTTTAAAATTTATAAAAACTTTAATTTTTGCGGAAGTTAACAAGCTATACAACACATTAAGACCTGAAGAATTAATTACAAACTGAACGGAAAATATGAGTGGAAGAACGAGTTCTCAGACAAGTTTAAACATAAAGCAAAAGTTAAAATTTATTGCTGATGCGCGCCAACGACCTCTTGTGTCCAGACTTTCTTATACAAAACTTTAACCAAATCAAACATATCGCGCCACCTACCGGAAAGCGCAGAGCACCGTCTGCTGAACTATCTAGTGTAAAATAAAATAGGTAATGCAATAGTTTAGTTTAAGAGACACCTCTCCGATTTTTTTGAAGCGCATTCCGTTTCGGATAAATAATCCGAGGGAACGGATCCGAAACGGAACGGCTTGGCACATTGGGAATATATGAAACGCAACATTATTTGACGATGTCGAATGACATACAACTGGCATGAGTGTGCACTTTTGATGTCGCACCAAGCGGACTTAAAAGAAAAATGTGTACACAATGTAAACGGAACCCAATTAGGGGAACGCGGGGCTATTTTAACACTCAAATTCTGAGGATACCAAATAGCTCAGAAATTAGTTTTTTGGCTTCTGCGCTTCCTTACTAACTGTGGATTGGCTGAGCTGAACAAGTTCATCCTCAGGTGTTGTTGGACAAAGTTATGAGTGACTGTCAAACAATTGAGCCAAATTACAAATTTCTTGTGCACATATCGCACACATTCTCTTAAAGAGGCACAACTCAAAATTTTAAAAATTTTCAGAAAACGCAAAAAACTGTTTTAGAGCTTGTTCAATTTTTCAGAAATAAAGTGTGAATTAGTTAGAAGATGGTACTAACAGTATATAGTTTGTTCGTAGCGATAACAAAAACAGTCTAATTTCCAATGCAAGATGAAAAGAGACATACAGTGTGACTTCGACCAATGCAACCCCCGATAAATGTAACTCCTCAATGTCCGCAACTAGAAGGTTGATTTCATTGCAAACTCAGTAGGTGCAAATTTTCAAACAAATATTCCCTCGCTTAATGCAACGTATGCCATTTGAATATTATCTGAAGCATTTTTCCTGGGAAATCGAATAATGTTGAGAGTTTGTGAATACTCCAAGAAGGTAAAGAAATGGTTTCTTAAACAAAGGAATGATGATTTTCTTTTGATAAATTGACGTTGCTTCATATTTAATGTTTTTCTTATGAAATATATTTACCCGATTACCTACGATTTTTCGATTCCATCATTGCAACTTCCGCGGTTATTGCAAGAAGCTTGGCTTTTATTAGTTGTGTTAACCGAGGCCGCACTGTGACTCTTTTTTGGGACAGCAAAGTACAGCAAAAAATTAACTCAACTCAACTCGAAAATGACAAATTATGAACTGTGCCTCTTTGGTAGAATGTGGGTTTTGATTATTGTGTAAAATTTTGGTGTTTCTTTACTTAATTTTTTTAGTGACTCAGATTAAAGTTTTGATACTTTGTTGACGATTACAGCGATGGGGTAGTTTTATTTTGAAATCACTTATGCGTGAAATCACTTAAGAGAGAAGTATTTATTCGTGACCAACTGTGGTCCATTTTCGAATTTGGAATTGCAATCTTTTAATGCCAAAAACCATTAGTCGTTTTTCTACAGCAGTCGACGAACGACTTCAGCTGTCATTTTGTTTTCAAAAAGCTAAACAAAAAAATTGACACAAGCTGATTCGAAATGCAACGCTCATCGACGCCTGCCGACGGTTACAGTAGAATTAAATCTAAATCGACGGATACCCGTCAGCAGGTCCCGATTCTGTTCAACGCATACGTGAGAATAGAAATGAGAGAGTAATTTATGTTCTCTCTTTGTAATAATTCATAGAATTCAATTTATCGTTAAACTACATTCAGTTTAAGGGGCCATCCATAAATTACGTGACCGATTTGGGGGAATGGGGGGTCATGAAAAATACTACGAAAAGTAACGACGGGGGGCGGGGGGTTTCGCGAAATACTACGTGACTTCAAATTGTAAAAATATAAATTAGTTTTCAAATTCAACGTCCAGATTAAGTAGTAAATTTAGAAGCTCCACGTAACATTTTAGAAAAGAAATACATAAATCTGAAGATAGCGTTTCTAGAGTTCGACCTTTGAGAATGTTGAGTAAGCGATTAGGAGAACGTTTATGTATCATTTCGAATCACGATCCACCAGAGTGGATCGATGTAGAACTGAAAGACGAACAATTAATTATAGAGAAAAATATTACTTTAATTGAGGATATACCTTCTTGGATAGATGAGGGAATTCCTTTCTTGGAAGAAATTTAAATATTGAAAATTATTTATTCATTTTAAATATGTTATATCTATCAAAATATAATATGTAATGTTTTATGTTTGATATTGTCAATAAGCCACGTATTTTATTTTAAAATTCATTAGTAGAAAATATTTTTAAAAATCATGCTGCAACGCAATTAAATAGGGGGAGGGGGGGTTAATAGAGTAAAGTCACGAATCGTCACTATAGGGGGGGGGGGGGGGTAGGGGTTAAAAAAAGGTTTTTTCGGTCACGTAGTTTATGGATGGCCCCTAAAATGTTTACTTACTGCCTGCGCTAAGAAAATTAAATTTTTGCTCCAACGACATTTTTGACGTTTATTCTCGGACTATGAAAATGTTTTTTTTTTCGTTCCTGAACTTTTTGCATTTTTCTCTTTCACAGAGCGCAATTTTTTTACACTCTCATGTTTGACTGTTTTATAGAATTAATCCCAAAAAGTACTGGAATTCGTCGTTCATATAGCCGAAATGTACAGATTTGTTGTATAAGATAGAATAGAGATGAAATAAACATTTTTTTGTGGTAATTCGATATGATATTGGAGTTTAAGTAGTCGATACTAAAAAATATCGTTTCAAAAGTATCGAGTACAAAATATCGGTATAATAAACATAGACCCCAAATCCAGATGACTAAAATCTTTGGACAAATTCAAAGTTAGCAAAGTTTAATATCCCACATTTTAAATTTTGCTCAGATACAACAACGTTCACTAATATTGAACGAACTCCTTCATATCGTGGCCCAGTATACACTGTCTTAAAGGGACACCTATTTTACGTTATATATCTTCTGTGAATTGTATGGCTTAGGTTCCCATTTGAATGGGAATCGATATAATGCCTTTATTTCTTGTGAAGTCCGTGAGATAAATTAATTTATCTTTTAATACATGAAAAATCTTATCGTGAGAATTTTTTTAAATATCTTTTACCTAATGAAAGCTGCTTTATTTTTTTAAATAGGTTTTGCTGAATTAAAACATATGTGTTCTATATTTTAAGAGTTTATAGATGCCAAAAATCGTTTAGTATTAATAAAATATGAATCACCCAAAGATAAATTTAGACTTCTATAGCTGTACTTACATGCGCCAAATTTGATTGTTTCGTTGGATCCTTCAGCGTTGGCAGATGTGCGCTGAATTGACGACTGCGTGTCACCGAACGCGCCAATTTGGCGAACTTCGATAAACCTAAGACTTTAGAGTAAATATCAAAATTCAAATAATTACAACATTACAACAGCAAGACGCACGAGACGACATTTAAAATTGAATAATACAAGATAATAGACATACTACCATGTTCACAAAGTTCCAGTACATTTTACGAGTAATGGTCATTTAATTGTCGCTAGTATACGATTTTGTGAATCTCATATTTATTGTTGGCATAACTTTTAATGACATATCCTCAATTTTTCAGCGTTTTGTCCATATGCGATTTTTTGTCTAAGTGTTTTTTTATCAAGAACTGCTTTATTTTTTTTTTAAATTTCACAAAGCCCAAATAATATCAATTTATTGTATGACAAACTGAAAAAGATTGATACTGCACAACATTATGATCAGAGATCGTAATATTTATAATTAAAAAAAGGCCCCTGGACAGAAAAATTTCATGTATACTGAACACTGTAATTGTACGAATATTAAGAACTCAGACTGAAAATTGGAGGAAGTTTTAACACCAGTTATGCCAACATAAAAATATACTCTGAGTTTAACAAAAGATGCGTTTTATTCGTCATATACTGCTACCTATCTACAGGTATTGCAATGATTTGTGTATGGGAAAGCAAAAACAAAATCGCAAGCGTACCAAGTAAAGTAATAGTTGCTATGTATACATAGCAGTAGGTTTGCTTTTCGTCTATTGAGCCTTGAAAAGGAACGTTCTTTCGCGGAAAAATAATTGTCTAAAATGTCAGGCTGTAAAAAAGCAATTTGAAATAAAAAAATTAGAAATAGCAACTTTATCGCTTTATTCGTACGTAGATAGCGACATGGCGAATAAAATAATGCTATAGACATACGAGTATACACGCTACATTTTAATGAAGAAATGCTGGAACTTTTGGAGCATTTTAGTAAATACATAAATTATTAATTTTAGTTAATATGTACATATGTATGGCATGTGGGCGAATCACCCAGCAACTTACACTTTGATAGTTAAATAGCTATTATCTTCTTTGTTATTTATCTCTTCTAAACGATTTTATTTTTCAAATATTATTTGCAAGATTAGGATTTGAAGGATACAAGTTGAGCTCTATGTATGAACATATAAGCATTCATCTGCTCAATGTACAGCTTATTTTATGCGGTGCATACTTTTAATTTCAATAATCTATAATTTAATAGTTAGGATGTCAAAATAATGACAGCTGTGATTTAAGTTGCAGGGATGCACAAGCATCGAGTTTCTTCAATCTAAATCCCAGCATTAAATTTCAAAACGCTTGCTTGCCATTAGTTCCAAGATTTAGCGTTTAATAATAGAGCAAAATATTTTTTTCAAACAATTCTGGTGTATCGGCACTCAATGTTCTATCGGCCAGACAGGTTTTTCCGTACGTCGACCCTACATCGTACGAGAAATGCTACATTATCGCCGGGGACGATATATTGGACAGACCTCCTTGCTCTCGTCATCGGTCATACCAGAAATAATTTCTTTACTATCGTCTTGTTATCATTATAGGGATCGGGAACGTTGATTATATTTATCGTTTTTCGAGGTAGCACTACTTAGTGCGCTAGCTATAGTGCTTAGAATAATTTTAGGGATTATGTCCGATTCTTAGGTGAACACATAATCAATATACTGAGCTTACTGTTTAGCATAGTAAGTACCAACATAAAAAAAAATTGCACTAAACGTAGATACTTTCGACTCGCGTCTGCAGGAAAAGTTATGAGTTACAGAAGCAAAGATAAACAAAATAAAAAAATAATTTTTGTTTTGTTTCACCATTGCTTGTGGTTTCAGCAGTTGTATGCAAAATGGGAAACATATCAGGATTCAGAATTCTTACTATTTTGCTTAAAAGTCACTGATGATTTCGGTTAGCAACGGACGAAACTAGTATGACTAGTTTTAGTCCGTTTTTTTGCTAAATTTACCTCTGCTTGGTGTCGACACACACTGTACGGAACAGTAAGTTCGGTAAAATATCAATAAATTATTTTTTGTTTTATCGACTGAAAAGTTTTAATTGAATTTAAATGACATGTGGAGGCTACAATCTCAACTCAAGCCAAGCAAAACTGGTCAAATGAGGATAGATGTGTACATGTATATATACTATATATAGCATATGAATATTTATACATGTGGTAAAAGCCGAAACACATGACTCCAATTACCAGGTTCAATTGATCTTTCTGTAGTCTTGTCATCTTTGTTTAAGAAAAATCATTGGCTGATTTGTAAATTTACATGAATATCGCTGTTTGCTTATGACTACTGTAAGTTCAATTGAAATTCAATAAACAGTCTTTTTATTTTTCCATGCGGTCTTTAAATTTTGATTTAGCGGTTTTTATTTAATAATTAAAATTTGTGTTATTTTTATCAGAGCTGAGCCGCTTGTTTTGAAAGTGGTATAACTCCATTTTTCATCGTTGTGAAAACGTTTGTTTTTTATTCAATTATAAATATTGTTTCCCGGACAAACTAGTTTTGGGATAAAGTAGTTTTTCCTAGGCCAAACTAATTTATCCAAAGCGTATTAGGATGAATATGATGTCCTTCAGCTGCGACTAAGGTTTCACTGTGGCTCATCCAAAAGCGGTGTGCTAGCGAAGCCCGTGTTGGAATTAGTATAGTGGACCGCGGCCGAAGGCAAAAGCGAATGCCATATTCAACTTATTAACTCTCTTCGAATAAACTAGTTTAACCTATGGAAAATATCGCCAAGGAATTTAATTTGCCGCATCAAACAGTTTATTATCAAATAAACAAATTTAAGACAACTAGTGATTGCTCCCGAAAATCGAGTGCGCGTGTTTTACACATTAAAAATATCTTGATCTTACACTTGGTTTCTTGTGAACACTTCCGGCCTTGTTCTTCCCATTTTTCTGAATTCGAATTGGAATGAATTTAATTTATTAAGCGGTAAGCGGTTAAAGTCTTTAAAAGAAAGGGTTATATTAGATTCGACCTAAAAAACTTGAGTTTTTAATATTTGTTTCTTCCTCCTAATAGACTAGAGCAACAAAACAAGTTGCCAGGTTGTTTTTTACCGAATTAAGATAAATTAAGATAAAACATATCTTCTCCCTCCAAACACAGTCTTACAATTTTTGTGAGTCATTATTTAGGAAAAATCAAGTTTTAAAATAATCCATGGGACAATTTTATGCGCCCTACAATCGAAGGTTTTCATATTTTAATCTTGTTGATATTTCATAAATTTATAGCTTTATACTAAAAGGCATTTTAACTATACATAAAAATTCATCCCAGAGTTCTTAAAATACGCAGTTAGAGCTTTTAAAAATTGGGTAGTGAGAATACTAAAGACTTGAATTGAGAACACTGGTTTCAAGTGTACATTGAATTTTAGTTTGTAGTCATGACTTCCGCACACAAAAAGCGGGGTTTTTTATATCCAAAAATGAATGCTCAATTTGAATGAATTTCTTTTGAAAAAAAAAATTGTGGATTTATCGAAAAAAATGCATCAAATGCATCTCTGAAAATTTTATCCATGTTTTTTCATCCTATTTAATTTACAAGCATTTAAAGTTAAGACTTATGGTTTGCAATGTAAATTGAAGCATTGAGAATGCTTCAACCTTTTTAGGTTAAAAATTTTCAAAACATTCAGGAGTACCATCTCTGAAAATATCATTCATATTTTTTTTCAACCTATTTCAACTTAAAAGTGTGAGGAAATTAAATTTATCATCATAAGAATACTAATCGTAGTCTTATTTGGCACGCATATTAATATTCATGCGCCCACTTCTGACTCGCAAAATATATTTTTTTTTTCTACATGTACATATATTTTACGGCTTAGCAATAGAACGTTTTCTTATGCAATTGCTGCAAAACAAGAGTACATTTTTTTTTGTATGCACTTTACGCATGCATGTTCCGTTCTACTACAGGTATACCCCTACAGTCGACGCTGAATATCTGGGTTGTTTTGTTGAAACTAATAATCAATTCTACTGAGATACATACGTTAGTAAAAATATATTTACCAGAAAAACTGATCTTAAAAGCTCTCAACTTTCATAAAAAAGTTTATCTTTTGTTATAAAAACTTTTTCCCTAATCTACTGCAAGTAAATTAAAATCTGAATTGCAAAATTTTAAATGCGTTAATTTGACTAATCTTATGAAGAAAATTAAGTAAAAGGTAGTCAATTACATTCTTCTGTATATGAGAAATCTGCCGAAAAATGTACATGATTTGTTGGGCAGTATGACCGGTCAGTTAGTGGGCTAGTGCAAGTCCCGTACGGACATTAGAAGATCATTTACCATGAGTCCTAAGCCGGTGATCTTAAGATGTAAAAATCTCTCAGTCATTTGGCTGGCGACAACACATGGAATAACATCAACGGGGGAATTAAACGTAGCATTTAGAAAATAATTTCTTAACGTAAGTAAAACTGTACATACAGTCACTTTTATGGTATAAGATTTCTTCAAATTATATAGGAAATACATAAAACGCTGAGAATAATTTGCGAAATACAGCAAGTTGCATAAATATACCATCATCCAGAATTCTGAAGATTTGGAAAAGTTTAACACATCATTGGCTTACACGCGATTCCACCGAAGACGAATTTTGATCAAGAAATTGAGAGCAAATAGTGGAAGAAATCATCATCAAGTGAATTTAGGGATAACAAAAGCATTAAACCTACAACTAAAGTCCTGAAAGCGAAAAATTGTGATCAATAGCAAAAGTGGTTTAAAATAATTAGAGCCGTAGCGACATATGCATTGCTAAATTTTCTTACAAACAAAATTTTGGAGCACCCTGGATATCAGAGTGGTACCAGGCGTTGCTACCCTTTTTATTTAAATGCCGAAGAACAAAGTGTTTTCAAAAGTCTATTAGATTTCTGTTAGAATCGGCTCCAGCATCAAAGACATTTGAAAGTCATCGTAATGCGAAATTAGAAACGAAAAAGTGATTAAAATCAGTGTTATAAAATAAATCTTATTAAATGTAATTTAACGCCACATAAAACATTCTTCCTAAAATCGGAGCTCCTTAAAAATTCCAAAAATTAAGTTTAATTCCAAAGCTTAGATCATTCTAAAATGACAGTTTAAATAACTTTATTGTTGCACCATGCTGAAATCTTTAAAATTTCAAATGTAAATACTAGCAATGAATTTTCGTTTAATGTATCTATAAAACTACTTTGAAATCTAAATCCTAAATGATTGAACGTAAACTTTAAAGCCGTGAATGGCATGATGATATAAAATTTGGAAAGAAAAGTATTCAAAATTTTATCAATTGTGGTTACTCTAAATTAATTTTTCTTATTTAAAATCCGAAACCTCTTCATAAATTTGCAACATGTAATGCCTAGTGTTCCAGATTTTATTTGATAAAAAGATTGCTAAGCCTTAATTACTGAATTTTATGATTTGAAATTAATAAGAGAAAAACGGATTTGGAATGATAACATTGATAAAATAATTTAAGTAAGCTAATTTAAATTAAGTTAAGTTAGACACGGCAAAATTTAGTTTAAAATCATAAAATGAAGAAAACGTAAATTTAAAAAAAGTTTAAATATGCAAACTGTGCATTCTAAATCGTAATGCTATATCTAAATTGCATTATGATGCAAGTAGTACTACAAGATACCTTTTAGTTTTATTACCCTAAAAATCTACACTCTACGATAGCACCGAGCAGAGATCTACGAAGGGCCTTCCACGATCGACGGTGAAGCAGAGCAAGGTATGTTGTTGTAATTTTTATTTTGATTGCTTTCATCTTAATTTTTTTTTTGTTTTTGCTCCATCAATGGAAAAAGAAAATTTCAGTGTTCTGTTTCAATTTTGGTTATACGGTATTGATTAGCGTTTAACGTTCCTCTTTTGAACATGGGATTATAAATTTAATTCCACTCTCATGTTTTAAATTACTTTTATGTTTTTTTAATTATTGTATATTTTAATTTCTTTTTGCTCTTACTACCTATAACTTATTTGAGCAGCAAGCTGCGTACAGTAAACGCTAATTAATGCTAATTAATTGATTAAATTAATAAATACTTTTTCTTCATATAAATTCATTTACATGCTTACGTATACCTAGTTTTTTTTTATACTTATATTAAGAAGATAAATTTAGTATTGCACATTCATTATGACACATCTGAATATTTATTTATAAGAACGATTGAATTTTGATAAGCCCTAAAACATTTTATATTATTTCTTTTGCACATAAATACTATGCTGAACTTTAAAATATATTTGAAATGATTCTCTAAACTTATTCTTTTTTTACTACCATGAGGCAGTGTAGGTTAATGTAAGGCACCTTAAGGTCTATCGTGGGTTACCAAAATCTAGTTTTTTTTTCTTTTGGTAACAGGATGGGTGGATATAGACGAAGATGGCAACACCGACTAGCTCCTTCTTCGCAATTCATGTGTACAGATCTTTACGATTTTGTTTGGGATAGTTTGCAGAAATCACCATAATATAGTTTCAGTGTATAATTTAAATTCCTATTAGCACCCTCTTTTGGATTTCTCCTTCATCTTACCTATCTGCACCATATTTAGGTTATGTGACACTTTTCATGGCTAGGAGCAACCCCACCCCCATTTTCCCTGAGCTAAGACCGAAGCATAGCTAGGCGTGCAGAGCCCGCTTCGATGTCATGAAATCTTAGCCAATTTCCACCATGGCTAAGAATCCCTAAAATGTTGTCCAATCAATCGTTACAAACGTTGAAAAACGGTATGGAGCAAGAAAATGTGGTGTGCAATAAATTATTTCTTTTGGTAATAATAGTTTCTCTATTGAAAAAAAAACACGTTTTCGATAGAAAATTGGACGTAGAATACGATGTTTGTATTAGAAATTTGATACTAGGCGGGGGTAATTGTTGAAAATCTATTTAAATATTTGTATTGCTTATAATAATACTAATTTGATAATAAATTTTTAAGAAATAATTTTTTTGTTAAATTTCGCCGTTTTAGCTTTAAAATCAAAATAAAATCAATTTTTTAGCTTTGACAGAACAAGAGTTATGAATTTTTGAAAGTTAGCCTGCAAGCCAAAAACCACGAAATTCTCAAAATTTAAATGAACTCTATTTTGAAAAATTTTTTTTCAAAAATATACTCGAAGACGTATCTTTTCTTTTTTGATACTGAACCCATAAAAAAAATTTCAGCCAAAACAAAAATGTGTCCCTCAATTTTAGTCAAAATCCGTATGGTTTGCAAAAGAACGTCCCACATGTGTACATTACGCGCGCACACGGTTATTCTTTGATTTTAATATTTTAGTAACAACAACGCTAAACTGGAAAACAACAATTGGAGAGATAGAGAGAGCAGTTAGTAAGTAGATTTTTTTCTCCTCGCTCTGGCTTTTGCAGTTTATCAGTGCAATGTTTGAAAGAGTTGAAAAAAAAAGGAAATCTTTCTACGCTTATACCTCAGTTGCTGGTCAACGGATTTTGGATCTAATAATTTTCCGCAACTCTGCTCAAGCAGTACTTCAATTTCATAGAGCATTTGTTGCGGTAGCTGTTCTAGATCACGTCAAATAAGCCTCACCTTTGGGAAATAAAAATATAGATAAAAGACCTTCGAAATATGCCGCGGTCAGGCATAAATGTTTGAAAGTCAAAGAGCCTCAATAACACAACGGACCACTCGGCGACGCTTGACAGAAGAAATTTCAAGAGTTATGTAGCAAGAGAGATACCATTCATACCAAAGAAAAAGAAACTCAAACGTTTAGCTATTGCAAGGCAGTTTGTCCACAGGCCAGTCAAGTTTTGAAGAAAAGTTCTTTGGACTGATGAAAACACATTCCAATATAATGCATGAAAGCAAAAAATATATGTATGACTATCACAGCTCAAAGGGAAAAAATTTGCTAAAGTTTGTGAAATGTAAGCCATGGTGGAGGTTCGGTAATGCTCTTGAGGTGCATTGCCCACAGCGGTGTGGGAGCTTTGGTGCTGATCACTGGATGTATGAACCAAAATAAATATAAGACGATTTTAATCGATCACGCAATCCCTTCAGGTGGTAAACTGACATCCGAATCATTTATGCTGCAACAGAATAATGATCCATGCCACAAGACCAAACTTATCGCCAATTTCTTAAACGAAATTAGACTCTTTATGTTAGGCTGGCCTCCTCAAAGTCCGAACTTAAACGTCATAGAGAACGTGTGAAAAGTGTTTCGCTGAATAATTCAAGAGAGGAAACCATCGGCGAAGTCACTATGTACTCTTTGAAACGAGATCAATTATGAGGCTCTTCATTCATTAGTAGATGCAGTTCCAAAGCAGCTACAAAAGGTAATCAAAGCCAAGGGTGCCTTTACATTATATGAGTTCTTAGTCGTTTCATTATTTTTGTAAAGTAAAAGTAAAAATATCGTAAAAATTGGCATCTGTCAAAATAATTATGCCAACTCATAAAAGTTTTGTTTTCTTACAATTTACATGAAAATATTCATTGTTGTTTCTTGTCCTTTAAATTATCACTTAGTTAGTATAAACAATGTTACGTAATGTTGAAGTACACATATTGAAAATTAAGTCCTAAAGATCGTGTTTTTTCTTGTCAAGATACCATTGTATGTAGGTACATAACTTTCCTTTTTTTTACTATTTTGGATAATTTTTTCAAATGAAATATGTCAAAAACTATGCTCAACAAGATAAAAAAAACATTTAATAATTTTTGTTTAAAAATGTTATTCAAAAAACTTAAAATAAGTTACTTTAAACATTAACATTTTTTATAAAAATGTTTTTCAGAATATCTTCGGCATAACATTTTAATTTGTTTGATGTTGTTCTTCAATCAATCCTAAGGATGTATCAGTTTTGAAATTGGAATTCCCGAAATAACTTTCGAAAATATCATACAATTCATACAGTTAGATCGGTATGCGCCTTCAATAAAAAATTCATATTTTTAAAAGTTATGGCGGGAATTTCAATTTTAAAGAATAACATTAACAAATTAAAAACAGATGTTGTATCGAAGATATTTTGAGAAACATTTTATAAATTAAGAAACTGGTTTAGTTTGTAAAAACAAAAAATGTTTAGGCAAATTTATTGAAACTAAATTATATTTTTTATAAGTTTAAAGCATTTCTAAACAAGATTTATGTGTTTATTGTATTTCCCAGCACATGTATGATTGATTTAAAAATAACATAAGAAAATAAAAAAAAAAATGTTAAATCGAAGATATTTTGAGAAAGATTTTTATGAATAAAAGCAAGGTTCGCCATAGTTTTTTTAAATATTTCGTTTAAAAAAATTTTCAAAGAAAGTCAAAACTAACAAGGTGTACAGTTATTTAAGGAATGATCGATATGTATGTACTTATATATACATACATTAAATTAAATTTGCAAATTTCTAATATAAGATAATGTGCATTCATCAGCTAATTTGAGTTTTAATTTACTATTTTAAATTGAAAGTGGTCAAAAGTATTAGGCACATTTTATATTTTCATATATACATATAACCACGTTTCTGATCGGGAATTCGTGGAAAATACTGAAGGGAAAGGTGCGCTGTTGGTTTTATTCAAACAAGCAGCAATTGGTTGAATTTATATATTTATAAAGGGTTTAGTGAAATTTCTTACCACATAATAAAACGATTTTTTGGGAGTATAAATATTATAAAAGTTACCAATAATAAGTTTCATAATATGCTGAGTTGAGATATTGTCAAAATTAATATTTCGAACGAAATAGTGTTGATGAGCATCGCTTTTGATTTATGTACACTCAGTAAAATAATATAAATTAATTGAAAATTATTCGACCTTTTTATTAATTAGTTAAATCGTTGTTATTATTTCGGCTCAAGGTCTATCTTTATTATTTTATCAATAAATTTTATTATTTCCCAATATTTCGAATAACATCGTTCTTCATCTTCAGGGGATAATTTCTACTTAATTTCAGTTCTAATTTGGACCTCATTAAGTAGATATTATCCCCTGAAGATGAAAACGATGTTTTTCGAAATATTGGGAAATAATAAAATTTATTGATAAAATAATAAAGATAGACCTTGAGCCGATAACAACGATTTAACTCAGTAAAATTAGCTGTAATTAAATACAGTTTTCTGACATTCTGAGAAAATAAGAACTTATAGTTGCACAATTTTAAAAAAATCAACAGAGTCATTGAGTCAAAAGCCATATACAGACAGACCAATGACAAACTTAAACATAACAAATTTATTTTTTCCGATTTGTGAGTTCTACCATTTCATAATTAACGGCTCAGATCTGTTTTTTGTTTTATTAGATGGACAAAAAGCCTCATATATTTTCCTATATATGGATTTCTATGATGAGAAGTTTTATTTAAGAATGTATTCAAGTGTTAAGATTTTCACACCTTTTGATGCGAATATCTAAAAAAGTATGCACGACACAGCAAATCAGAGTTCAGTTCTGAATTCAGCATATTCCAGCCTTTTAGAAATATGAACTCATAAACTTTTTTTCAAATTTTTGGATTCATCTAAAACTTTATGTTATGAAATTTACATAATATCGTTAAAAAGTGTTGATTTCCATAGAGCTGAGCACAAGCAACATCAAAACCTACATAGTCTGTAATGAAAATTCTAAATGCCAACTTTTCCAAGTAATAACTTTGCAAGTCAGGCTGGGGAGGCACCTGTATTCCTTTAGTAACACCCAACTCTGATCACTTTATTTTCTATAAACCATGCACTTCGTTTAAAAGATCTTTCTAAGTGCTTTAATTTGCGATTCGCTAGCCGGGGTTTAATATTAATGACTTGGAAGAGTTGTGTAACAAAATGTCATTTGAAGTTTTCATTAAAAAATAATGTGGCTTTGAAAGTTACTAGTCCTTAGAGTATTAAGAAAATCTGATACCTGTAAGCAGTTGCTAGAAATAAGTGAGGTGATTGAAATGTATGTACATGTGAATATTGTAAGGGAAAATAGATCAGCACATAGCTATAGCTATTTTTCCAAAATTATGTAACAACGTCAAGCAAAATTTTCCTTAAATTATTCTCAAATGCAGATATATTTTTATTTCAAAAGCAAAAAAATGTGACAGCCAAAACAATTAAACAACAAAAAAACGAAGACGCTGCACTGGAAGTGTTATTTTGGCAGTGCATATTCCGAATTCATGCAAATGACGGATGTACAATAAAAAAAAGGTGCCTAACCCATTAGTGCAAAGTCCAATAGGAGGACATATATAAGACAATTTTTCAATTTAAAGTCAGCATAAGTTTTGTAATATGAATGTAAGTCGCTAAGGATTAATCTAAATAACAAACGTTTGAAATTAAGCCCCAGCAAACATTCCGAATCTCTTTTGAATCGGATATGATTCATAATTCTGAACGGTTACTTGCACTCATTATGTGTTCATAAAAGTGTCTGCATTGTGTGTATTTTCGTTCTTGGAAGGGCAGACAAAAAATGAGTCAAAAATAGACTCAGATCATTCTGAGCCTGAAATACAAATATTTTGACTCTTTTCGTAGACATGCGTGACCCATAATTCAAAGACTCAAATAAGATCCATATTATTGTAAATATTTGTTGACAGTAAAATTTAGTTTTTAAATTTAAATTTGTTACTTATTGTCACGGTACACCAAAGATAAAACAATATCAACGGTTTCAGTTCGTCTTTCATATTACGTTTATTTCTGTTTATTCTGTTTTCCCATTATTTTAATGAAATTCAGAATTTATGAAGCACTACAGAATCAAAAAATAGTCTCAAAGTCGATGTGTTCATTACCTTCTTGAATCTCAAAATTGACGAAACATATGAAAGTCAGAATACTCGTATATGCGTGGCTATCCAACCACTTACGCTCACGTCCTTATCAAAAATATGAATCATTTCAGACTCACAAATCCTGAGTTCTCAGAAAACCGTTTGAAGGGACTGTGCCATATGCCACTGACTCGCGACAGGGATTGTCTTTTTTATGATTTAATAATTGGAGACTAGTTTTTAATATTGACGCCCCGTTACAATTCAGTTACATAGTTAAGTGTTCGTTATTTACACGGATTTTTTTCCCGGTTTTATTAATATCAGATAGGGATAAGAACATAGAAAGAGATAGGGATAGCGATAGGGATAGGGATAGGGATAGGGATAGGGATAGGGATAGGGATAGGGATAGGGATAGGGATAGGGATAGGGATAGGGATAGGGATAGGGATAGGGATAGGGATAGGGATAGGGATAGGGATAGGGATAGGGATAGGGATAGGGATAGGGATAGGGATAGGGATAGGGATAGGGATAGGGATAGGGATAGGGATAGGGATAGGGATAGGGATAGGGATAGGGATAGGGATAGGGATAGGGATAGGGATAGGGATAGGGATAGGGATAGGGATAGGGATAGGGATAGGGATAGGGATAGGGATAGGGATAGGGATAGGGATAGGGATAGGGATAGGGATAGGGATAGGGATAGGGATAGGGATAGGGATAGGGATAGGGATAGGGATAGGGATAGGGATAGGGATAGGGATAGGGATAGGGATAGGGATAGGGATAGGGATAGGGATAGGGATAGGGATAGGGATAGGGATAGGGATAGGGATAGGGATAGGGATAGGGATAGGGATAGGGATAGGGATAGGGATAGGGATAGGGATAGGGATAGGGATAGGGATAGGGATAGGGATAGGGATAGGGATAGGGATAGGGATAGGGATAGGGATAGGGATAGGGATAGGGATAGGGATAGGGATAGGGATAGGGATAGGGATAGGGATAGGGATAGGGATAGGGATAGGGATAGGGATAGGGATAGGGATAGGGATAGGGATAGGGATAGGGATAGGGATAGGGATAGGGATAGGGATAGGGATAGGGATAGGGATAGGGATAGGGATAGGGATAGGGATAGGGATAGGGATAGGGATAGGGATAGGGATAGGGATAGGGGTAGGGATAGGGATAGGGGTAGGGATAGGGATAGGGATAGGGATAGGGATAATGATAGGGATAGGGATAGGGATAGGGATAGGGATAGGGATAGGGATAGGGATAGGGATAGGGATAGGGATAGGGATAGGGATAGGGATAGGGTTTTACATTGCAGGTATACACTTTTCAGGTTGCGTGTAACGGGGTGATAAAATATGCTCAAAACCCCATTTTTTTAATAAGATATTTCAGCATTTTTAAATTTATTATTTTTTCCCCGTTGTGAGCTATGCACTAATGGGCTTATAGCAAAACGAAAATTGGCTAAAATCAAAATCTTTGTTGAACTGTGGATTTGTGATTTTGTGTGCTATATTTTTTTTATGAATCCCTGCCGTACTTACCGCCTTTTGTATCCTCGCTGTCGATTGGTTGTTTCAGTGCCGTTATGTCGCGAAACGTCAATAAAAATAAAACAACCAAATCGCGTTCGTTGCGTATAGGAGCTACCTGTAGGAGAAGCCATAGTGGAGTTTCTAGAAAAAAGCAAAACAAACGATGAAAAAAAGTTATTAAACTTCACACAAATGTTTTATTTTAGATTGAGTTTTTTGAGATATGTACATTAGGGTGGGTCGATTTGCTCGGGCGGGAATCAAAGTATATGGTAAGAAAATATTCAAAGGACAATACTGATTATATTTGCCAGAAAACTATGGGTCTAAAATCATTTTCGGGCCTTCGCATTTTTACAGATGGGTATTGAACAGTAGTTACATGCATACATATATTGCACTCTTATGCGAAAAATTACAAGTTTTTTCATATTTTTGGGAAGGTGTTTCTCCTCCGATGATATTAGTTTTTTTTATAACGATAGTGAAGTGCTGTAGTATTCAAGTAGAAAGAAAATAGAAACAATTTATTTATTCAAAAATGGAAATTTTACAATAAATTAAGTTTGACCATCATAGTGTCAGATGTGATGAAATTTGGTACTCGAATACAGATCTTATAAATCTTGAACTGCGCTTAAAATGAGTGGAAGTATAAAAGTGGGCGTGGCACTTTTTAGCAATTGAAAATTTCCAAATTGGCACACACGATTTTCATAAAAATTTTAGAAATGATACCACTGAAAGTAGTCATCAATACAAGTTTCGTCAATATTTTGGAAAATTTCGTTGAAGGGCGTGGCACAGCCTACAATATTTATAAACGTTATATAAAGAGAACCAACAACGCAACCGCTATAAAATTTAATATGGCAGATAAACTTTCTAAAAGGTGTCTTCTTTCAAAATTTTGGCACAATAGTGCCGATGGGTGTGGCACCACCCATAAAAGCAAAATACGTTTAATTCTATAGATAGTGTGCTATGAGAGTAATCTTCATAAAATTTTGTGTAGAGGTGTCGGTTACAATGAGCTTTGAAATTCAATGATACTTGACAAGATTGCATCAGTGGGCGTGGCACCTCCCTCATTAACATAAAGTTGTAAGTTCTATTTGAGCTATTGGAGCAATTGATCTGCTGTAAGTGGTTTACTGGGAAATCGGTACATATGAATCAAAAGCTTTTGAAATTGCAACAGTTGGCATGGCACCTCCCATACAATTAAAATACCTTAAGTGGCATAACTATAGAAATATATGAGCAATCATACTGAAATTTGGGGGGTTTGTTTATGGAATAATTACGGCACATATCGCAAACTATACAAGCTACTGTGGTAAAATTTGGTTTGTGCATGTCAATCACGAAAATCATTTATTGAAACAAAAGTGGGTGGAATTGGAGAAGTGGGCGTGACATATTTCGTGTTTTTCATCTTGTATTGGTCATTTTTATGTTGCCACCAAAAATCGCCAAAATGTTTATAAACATTTTCTTTGACAAAGCACCCGGTATCAACATATTGCAAACAAACAAGTATACATGCGTATACGCATCTCAATGTGCAGAAATTACTCAAAACCAGTTTGCGATATTGTTATTGTTATTGTTGTAATTTCAATTGCATTTCGATCTGCATAGCGGCATGTACTGTTGTTGTTGTGTTGGCAAGAGAAAAGAAAAAAACACCCACGCTAGCTCTTAGTTGCTAACTCTTTTGGATGAACGCTAAACTTATTTCGTTCTTTCTGCGTAAAACCAACGAGGGATCAACATCTGTAAGTGGTACAGCATTAAAACGTGATAAAAAAAAGTTTGTGTTTTTTTAACCTAAATTGAAGTCTTTTTCAAAGAAATGCATACCTTTTGTGTGTAAAAAACTTTAACTTATTATACTATAGATTAAAGTTAAAAACATTCATTTTTTTACTTGTGACCAAATTTTAAATTTTGGCAAGTAAGTTTGCTAACAACTACTGTGAGTTGAAGGTTATCTCAAACTCCAAAACCTTGAAATTCTTATTGGACTTTTGTGCAAAATTTCGAATCATTTTGGTGAGTTTTCTATTAGAAAATGTAATTTTTGTAACCTGAAAATATGGTTCTCTTAGGGCTACTATGCGGGTGCTCCAATCTGTGGTGTCAGTTGAAAATAACCTTCAACGCCGCATAGGGCGCAACCTTACTTTGACCTGCCGTCATTTGCATTGCGACGTCGGATTATATAAGACTCGATCATGCCATACAACACCAGACAACAACAAAATTACCTAGCTTTTCAACTTTATTAGATTTTCGTAATTCCTTAATTATTTTTATATTATTTTATTTGATTTTTATCTAACTTCCGTAACCTTAAATTTAAATGCGGAAAATACTTTAAACTAAATTAATTTCTTAACCATTTTGAAAATTAAATCAAGAAAAATAATCGTTTTCTAATTTAAACTAAAAGTATTAGAAATGTTTAAATTCAAATAATCTTAAAATTTAAATTAAAATAAGACTTAAGATAATTCTATTTTTTATGTAAAGAAATTATAAATCCAAATTATTATGAATAAGGCAATTAAAGCTTAATACTAGGAAAACAATATCACGTCTCTTCGTATTTTCGCTGGGCCCACCGATTTCTACTATGGATGTACATAAATCAAAGTGAGTTGTAATGAAATTCTAATTCGTATTCTTTTTATCTTATTTTGGATAATTCAAATCATGATAATTTTATATGTATATTTTCTTTTCCTACTTATCTTGAATTAACTTAACTTAAAATTTTTCTCAAAATGGATACAACTACTTACTACTAGTCTATTTTGAGCTTAAGCTACCTTAAAGCATATATATATGTATATAACTTATAACTTAATTACCTACATTAAACTTTTATTAATATGTGCTTAACAAATTACTTTATACCTAATATCTTGAATTGTTAGAATTTTCATTTAAATTTTTATTTTTCGCAACTCCCTAAAATGCAGACTTAGACATCTTCAAAAATCTTATATAAGCTTAAGATACCTACTTTGTTTTTTTATATAGAACATAAAATGCAGGCTTATTGCATATTGTTGTTGCAATCAGCCTAGAACTTTTTCTCTCATTAGGCTTCTATTTTTTTATTTATCTTCTTTGATTTAATTGTTTTTTTTTGTAACTTTGCCTTTGCATGGTATTTGCAAACTCTCTCGAAATGTTCTTTTAATGGTATAAGAGTTATACACTGAATATAAAAGTGTTATACTGAATAAAATGTGAAGTTTTCGCTCTGAGAATAATAATTATGTCTTTTTAAATCATTCGGTTTTGTGTGTTAGTTGCATAGATTAAATTTCGTGTTAACTTGCATTAGGGGCAATTTCACAAAGCATTCCGAATTGCCAAGGTAGGGTGGGTAAAGACGGGGACCACTAACACCATTGGTTCCCCACAAACTCAAGTAAAGTAGCAATAGGTTAACCTTGGTTTTGTCGGGTTATATTTTTTTTTGTTGATTTATATCTCTTATCTCAAAGTGCACATAATTTTATTGTGGTAGTGGTCATAGGATTGTGGATTAGGGAAGATCCCCGACATACGATGAGCTAGCAAGAGCATAGCTAGATGTGCACGCCACCCGACATCCGCATCCTTAAAACTTGTAGAGGTTTAGGCCTTTATTTCTAAGGAACATCATATGTTCCTAAACACAGGTATTTTAAGAATTAAAATATCAAGACAACCGGAAAACAACACCATTACAATCTCTATTCTATTTTTTTCAACATTTCCCATATTCTTTTGATATTTTCAACCTTTTACCTTTTCCCATTCAATTTCATTCGACATTTTCTTTTTCATTAATTTTTCAACCTTTTTTCATATTTTTCGACTTATTCAATTTCTTCCAACTTTCTTTAATGGTTTTTATATATTTTCAGCATTTTCACTGTTTTCCAACACTTTTCAACATTTTTGAACCTTTTACATTATTTTCGACTTATTCAACCTCATCAACATTTATTTAAAAAGTACTTTCAATGCAGTGTAGGGTACGTGAGTTTCGGTCTGGCCGAAGGTAACACCTTTTATAGTTTTACTTCAGTTCTCTGTTGCGCAACTGAACAATGTGAGGGGCGACAAATGACTACTCACACACTGGTACGTTTCATTGCAATGATACGCAAAATTAAATTCTTTTATAATTCTTGAAAAAATGCAAACTTATCACTTCCACCAATTTATTTACACCAAATTTTTTATGTATGGGCTGAAAACTTGTCACTATGATGAATTTTTCTTTCAGAAACTATATTTTTTGGTATTTGAAGTGTGAGAGTTCAAGAAGGCCTCATCCGCAATCACTGTAAGGATGATTTTACCACAATTTTGTACAATAAAATGCATCTTATAGCGATTGTGGGTTAGGCCTTTATGAACTCTAACTGTTCACATCGTGAACTAATGTGCGGCAGTCCTAACCAAATCATGCATGGCAGCCCTAATTGCAGTGCTGCCAGTTTGACCATTGGTCGCCCTGGTATTCTATTACCTTTTTGTTTTGATATAATCAGTTCTCAATCGTTTTTCTTTTTTCTACTAAATAACTTAAGAGCTTAAACTTAAAATAACTGAAACTAAACTTAAAAAATAGCGTAAATCTAATGCGAATAAAGTGTTGTGTATTGAAGTTAAGTTCCTGTTCTTTTTCATCAACAAATATTAAAGGCCAACGACCACCAGGTGCTTCACCCCATTTCCCGGCTGTGGCAGATATAATAGAAAAGGTGTTACCACGGGCTGACAAACAACAGCTTTTTCACGGTAACACTCACTCTTCATTTGAATGATAATATTAAAAAATCAAGAAAAACTTCAAATACCGTAGTAAATTTTAAAATTTTGTAACATTCAATTTATTCAAAAAATGGAAAAAATAATGATGACCTAAGTGGTGCATTAATTGTACCACCGTGCTCGAGAAAATTAATAAGTAAAAAATTGGGATATTTAACATTTTCCTTGGCATAGTAAGAAAAATAGCCTTATGACACACGTTGTTGAGAAAACGCGATTTTGAATTCGTGACACAGTGTATCCTTGCTTTGCTCGGGTAATTAACCTTACGTTCATTTGAAATGTGTCGCTTTTTTAACTTCATCCCCATAATGTACTATTTTTATTTTAGGACCGTTGTTCATTGTGTCTGTAAATGATGCAAGCGATCGATTCATATCGTTGAAGAAACTACCACTGACGATGCTGTATCCGACTTCATTGGACAAGAATATGGATCTCATCGGAGGGTAGCAGCAATAGAAGATCTTTGGCGGCAGAGGTTTCCTCATCATTCATTGGCCATTATACAGGCATTGTAAAAAAGGGAAATTCGTGGATTGAATATGATGATTTCACATGTAAAGCAAACCCTCGAAAACCAACATGCATCGGGACCTCGTATACTTTTGCATGTTAATATGTAATTAACCCAACCGGTAATTTTGCTTGCCACTTCTTTATTTCTTATATATTCTTCATTGTTATTTCACACATATTCTTCATTGTTATTTAATATCGATTAATGGACTGCTTGCGAAAAACATATTCAAGAAAATGTTTCTAGCACCTCCCACTTACCTGTCAGGTGAGTATACGTGAAGGTCTACAAATTATCAAATTTGAAAAAAAATAAAAGTTATTTCTAAATAACTTTTTTAATAATTCCACATGTGATTCTGATTGACCTTGATGATAGCTTTCCAATATAAATTCATGTGGGAGAACAGGTAGTTCTATGTAAGTATTAGCCATACGGATGAAAAGTTAGATGGTAAGTTTACTAACCAGTAGGCCGAAATGTTGCATCATTTCGTAAAATTTAAAATGTCAATATGCCATTGACAAAAAACAATCTTTTTAAGCGTTAAAAAAAAAACTGCTTTAGGTGGCAAGATATAGCTCATTAGGTTTTTTAGTTTTATTGAGTTGCCACAACCTATTGTCAAACCACGCCCACAATTTTCATGTGGTTGAAAAACTTAGCCAACCATTGATGGCAGTTTCGTTTCAAATTGTTTTCACTCTGACTCGTTCTACGTTAACAGAATTTCCAAATATTTTGCATTTTCAATTGGATGACCACATAAGTACCAAAGAATAGATATCGAGATTCAGGAGACTTCCCGAAATATAAAAACTTTTAAATTTTTTAAGAACTTACAGTGTTAATGGTCTCTGTTTGTCATTGTTTAGTTATTAAAAACTTTTAATTTTGAAGAATTACGTATGTACAGAGTCTATAATGTGTTCATCACTTGTACCAGAAGCTGACCAGATAAATATCATCTTCGGAAAAAAAATAATCAAATATCGCAAGAACTTATTTAACCCTTTCCGTGATATTGTCCAATATATTGGACAATCGCTTTCCGTTACTTTTTCAATTCAATTGGTAACGGTTGATAAACGTTGTTCGTGTTGGTCTGCTGACAGTTTATGACAATTTTTATCGATTTTCAGTAAATGTGTATTTTACTATTTTAAAAAACAATTTTATTATAAAAATTAAACAAAGTTTTAGTGCTCGGATCATTCCAAAAAAAATCGTGAGTATTTTGACAACATTAAATAATAGATTTATCATAATTAATTTTACAAAAATTACATGAGATAACCTGCGGAGTGCAATTTATAGGTGTCCAATATATTGGACAACTGCATTCAAAGGTTGTTTTTTTATGTGTTGTTCAAAGTAAAAATATTGGTTTTGGTAGGAAATGTCTGCAAATAAATACCTTACTTGCGACGAGATAATGGAGATGCTTCAACAATACTCGGACGTCGAAGATGGATCTGAAGATCCGGAGGCAATCGATATTTTTGTGCCAGAAATTGTTGCAAAAGATGAGGAGAAAAGGGAAAGAGATGTTTCAGTGGAAGAGCTAATCGAAGAGGTCGACGAAGTCGAATTACAAACAGTAACTTCTGCAGAGCTTGAAGCTCTTGGTGTCACCATCAGTGACTTCAACTTAATATCGGTAGCATCACCAAATACATGCGAAGAAAGAGTGCAGTGTACCGCTAAAAAAGATATTAGGTGGAGAAGTGTTCACGTAGGAGAAACTTTAGGAAGCGTTCATTATGAAGCAGCTTCCGAAGATACCGTGGTAAGGGTTAGAACCCCATATTCTTATTTTAAAAAATATTTGTCTGATGACTTTTTTGTGAAAGCGAGTCATTTTACCAACCAATATGTGCAACAGAAGAGTATTTTAAACTTCAAAGCTGCTACTGAAGATGAGATAAGAGTGGTTTTTGCCCACCACATTATGATGGGAGTACTGAAATTTCCTCGCGTTCCAATGTTCTTTGATAAAGCAATTGGAATAACATTTTTCACCGAAAATATGTGCATAAAAAGATTTTTCGCAATTCGAAAAAATTTACATGTGGTAGATATTAACGCTTAACCAGCTGAATGTCGCGATCGACTATATAAAGTTCGGCCTATAATTGAGCAAGTCCGCATGCGCTTATCGGAGTTACAGCTGGAAGAATATTTATGCGTTGATGAGCAAATTATTCCTTTCAAAGGAAAGTTCGCCGCAAAGCAGTATATAAAGGGAAAGCCGTGTCCGTGGGTCATAAAAGTATTTGTTTTTGTGCGGAAAGAGCGGCATGCCGTATGAACGACACTTTTGGATAAAAAAGTTGTAAAAGAAATTGGTTTTGGCTCAGCCGTCGTACATCTTATTAAACGCATACCACGGAATGAAGTTGGGCACAAAGTGTATTTCGACAATTACTTCCCATCATACCAATTATTCGAGATACTGAAATAAAAAAAAAAAATTCGGTATGAACAATATGGATAAATAGATTCACAAAGCCTTTATTGCCATATGATAACACATTGGCAAAGCGTGGACGGGGTGCATCTGCCCAATGCATTAGTGCTGACGCAGGAATTATTTTGACCCGTTGGTATGACAATAAAGTCGTTAATCTGGGATCTAATTTCGTTGGAATTGGCGAAGAAGACACAGCTAAACGTTGGGACAAAGAAGCCAAAAGATTCGTCGAAGTTAAGAGACCTCAAGTTGTTCCATTATACAACGAATGTATGGATGGCGTCGACTTATTGGACCAAATGATCCAATACTATCGAATAAACATTCGTACAACAAAGTGGACCTTACGAGTAATCATGCATTTCGTTGATTTGGCGCTAACAGCTGCGTGGATGGAGTACCGCCAGGATTGCGTTGCGATGTCCG
This sequence comes from Meiosimyza decipiens, assembly GCA_963680825.1. Lineage (NCBI taxonomy): Eukaryota > Metazoa > Arthropoda > Insecta > Diptera > Lauxaniidae > Meiosimyza > Meiosimyza decipiens. The sequence continues at coordinate 81,743,522 of OY804258.1, read as the reverse complement.
TTAAAAAAAAAGATATACTTGATTCCATGAATTTCAGAATTCAAGTAGCTCGAACACTGGTCACCGCAAAGCAAGAACATAGGTCAGTACAAGGAGATGAACTTCTAAGGCGACGAGGTAGACCATCAACAGAATCTTCTAGAGCTTTACAAGCATCTTTATCGTCTCCTTCTACTATGACGATAACCAACACACCACTAGCGAAAAGAAAGAAGATATATCAGGTTCGTCCAAATGAAGATGTTCGGCAAGATCGAATTATGCATTTGCCAATTTTCGTTGAAGCAAAAAATGCTAGTCGTTGCAAGGCACTTGGTTGTAATAAAAAGAGCTTTATTATATGCCAAAAATGCAAAGTATTCCTTTGCGTGAAGGGAGAACAGAATTGCGTTCAAGAATTTCACAAAAAAGAATAGTTTTTTAATATTTCTATACAATATTTTGTAATATTTTTTCTTAGTCTTAAAATGGATGCAAGCAAATGTGTATTTATATTAAAATAATAAAAAAAAAACAAAAAAATTCAAACTCTCACGTCATAATTGCATTGAAATAGTTCTTAGGCGCATTGAAACAATTATGGTAGTTGCAGGTCTAATATATTGGACACCTTATACCACCCAAACTGGACGACCTACCTGAATATTAATTTCATATTCATTTTTCTCGACATGCAATTAGCCTATGACACAAATTTCATATTTTTAGCTTGATTTTTCAATTAAACGCACGAAAAGGGTTAAGAAAATTGGCAGTGGAATTCTATTTCTTTCAATTTCCTAAGAAATAAATCTCATTATATCAATTCCTCCATATGGGATGAAAAGTAATTCAATGCATGTTTGATTCCTTGGCATGGAATAAAATATTACCTTTTCTATGGAATTGCAAAAAATTCGGTAATTTAAGTATTTCAATTTCCTAAAACTTTTCATCCCAAATTCTGATACCCAAATGGAATCAAATCTTAATTCAATGTTTCCAATGCCACATTTCCACATCCTTCAATGCAATTGACAAATTTTAAAATTCGAATTCGCTTAAGTGAAATCGATTTCTTTAGTTCCAAACTTGATTCCTCGAATGGAATCGAGAAACCGATCAATTTCTTTTGCCATGAAATTGGAAAAGTTGATTTCAAACACTCCTTGCTTCGAATTTATGGTTTTGCGGAACCTCCTTCCTAAAAGAATCATTCCTATCTATATCTGTTTCCGTTAAATTTAAAATTTGTTTTCATGACTCGGACTTTTACTTGGCTTCACTTAAACTTACAATTATTGACTTAACTGGACTTGAAGTAAAATTTTGCTTGAGTTAAAATGTTAATGTTAACTGGAAATTTAGCTGAAAATTGGATACACTGAAAGTTGTTTTTAAATAAAGTTAGAGCGTTGACTTTGCCAGCGCTACGCAGTTGAGTTGAGCGCTAAGCCCAAATAAGAGCGTAGCGCCAATCGTGAAATTTTTCAACCTACAGTCTGTTTGCGACAGGAAAAAAAATTAACATAATTAAGAAAAAAAACTTAGCTGTCAACGCTGTATTAAAATTGGAAATTCGGATGCGCTGGCGTTAGCGTGTTGCTCATTTCGGTTGGCTTCATATAAAATGTATGTGCATGAGAGAATTTCAACAGTTAGTCTATAAGAAAAGTCACCTCATGGACACCATACTAAGCATTTTGGAATTTAAATTTACTGTCCATATTTCGTTTTATATTTAAACTCCAAAGCTGATTCCGTTCCAATGTTACCTGGGGCCTACACAGTGTAGGTATAACGCTCACTTTTTGGTAGTTTGTTGTTTGCATGAAAGGTGCGATTTTCATTTCAGAAAATTTGGGACAAATATCTAAAAAGAACCAGCTTTATATTAGGATATGATGCTCGAGCCATTTTTCAATCAAATTAACGTAAAAAAAACTTTTGTGGGGAAATATTATCTACTTAAAGTACAGTTCAGTTACCAGCTGTCACGGTGTTTTTAAGACACAGGAACTTTTGATATTCTCTTCTTTAATTGAACTGCCACAATGGATGTCAAAGCTTGAAGTCCACAGCATTGGCAGATGTTTGCGGCGAGTCATTGCATTTTTGTTTCTCTATCCAATTTTTCTTTTACTTCTGTGTTTCATCCACTCAACCGCCATGTCGAATGTCAAATGCTAAAATGTCAAAAATGTGCTCCCTTATTTTTTTTTATTTTCTTGTATCCAACTGGATTTATCTGCATCACATTAAATCCGAATGGGGTATTTTAATTTTCGTCAATGTAGAATTTTGTTTGCAACAGCGGTCGAGGAGGAAATTCAATTAACAAAAACATAAAAATTCATGGCAATAAGTCATCCGATTTCATATTCAAAAATTGAAATTTGCACAGAAACCTTTCTGTGTCACAAAAATAGAAATCTACATGTTGTCCTTCGTACAACCACTTTGAAGGACAAGTGGAATGACTGCTGAGAAATGTTTCTTTTATAGTAAGTGATATAAGAAAATCGTGTTTACATCTTTGTTCACGTCGGTATATGTATGTTTATGGTTAATATGTTTTAAGCCTTCATATTAACAATGTTTTCTTCAGCTTTTGGAAGCATGCCAGAATTTAAAATCTGAACCACACATTGCTTATTTTATTTTCTGCAATAGCTAACAAAAAATACCATTTATAACACAAAAACAGATGTTACTTTAATATACATTATTAGTAGGTACTATTTGGAGCATCAGCTAACATACATTTTCCAAATGAACGTTGGATGATATCAACTATAACACTTTCAGACTTATGTCTTATGTACAGGGTCACAGTCAGAGCCACCGACTTTTGGGAAACCAGTACTTGCTAATTTGATAAATAATCTAAAATAAAATATTCAAATGAGAGTACACCGAAGACAGTATTTTAATTCTAAATTGAAATCAGAGATTTCTTTGAACTTCTTAGCACTCTCTATTTTAATAACTATAAGCTATAAAAAAAGATTTTAAGCGCTTAAAAAAATGTCTTTTGCGAAAGTCTTCGCTTATTTCTATTACAATGAACAACTAGTTTTGTTATGCCCATTTTCGAAAAAAGTTCCACATCCCCATCGCTTTGCATCTGACACGAAAATGAAACTGGCGGTTTTTTTTTTAAAGTATGCAAAAATATTTTTAAAAAACAGAATTAATCGACAAAAATGATATCGACAAAGCAAATTAAGATTTTTAAGACTTAGTTTGGTCGCCCTAGTAATAACCCAAAAATGATCAGTCGATTTGATGCTAAGTTTAGAGAAAAAACTGTATCTAAAACTGTCAGTTAAATCAACCGACCAAAATGTCTTACCTTCGTCAGGTTACACATTAACCTGACAAATTGTGTTATAATTGAATAAAAACACGCACGTTACAATCTGTTAGCTTTACTTTATTGATTGATTGATCGATAATTACCTAATTCTAAATCTTAAAATTATTTATATAGATTACTATTACACCAGCGATATGCATTGGCATGATCGTTGACTAAGTGGTGTCGGTAAATACGCTTAATTGGAGTCATCTATCCAACTCCGTTGGAATCCGTTCATAGTTGAGTTTAGTGAACTGAGTTCAGTTAACTCGAATCGAATATCGATTTGCTAACTGAGGTCAACTTGAGTACAGCATGGCTCAATGATTTAACTATTTAATGCAATTCCACGTCAATTGCTCTATGAACCTCTGTTTCATTTAAAAAGGAAAAATTTTTTTCTTGCTTCCAGTAGGGTTCGAACCTGGGCATTCCGTGTTGTTAATATATAAGAGTGTTCAGTTGGTCAAGATGTGCTCATCTCTGACCAGTGGCATAACCTTGGTTCAAATCTCGTCGGTTACATAAGAAATTTTAGTTCTCTTGAAGCTCTTAAAAGTCTACATAAATAAATTAAGTTCCACAATAAATAAGCATTAATTTGATAAAAAAGTTGATTTCTTGAGAAAATTCTGTAGTGAACCTGACTCCCAGGTTAATTGAACTTAACGACAAGGACTATCAGGTTAGAATTATCCGCGAACTATTTCGCAATATCGTTTTACGTTCCTACTTAAGGACGGTCCCAGAAAAAACTTACGTTTTGGTTTTTAGTTATAAAAAAATACCCAGTAATTTTTTTGTTTTTTATTAATAATGGCTACTATTCAGAATATAAATAACTAAAAACTAAGTAACAATTTTTTTTTTTTATAAAAATTTCTTACTTTTTTCGTGAGTCCCTTCATGAAATTTTGTCCAGTCGTTTAATCGACAGTATGGTACGATTTTTCCACTTAAGTCTGAAGTCTTGTAGAATTTTTGCAGTTATACCACTCCTTCGAAAATCTTATTTCATTAGAGCCGAATATCTTTCAGTTGGGCGAAGCTCTGGGCAGTTGGGCGGATTTGCTATTTTTGGTACGACATTGATCTTTTTACTTGCATACCATTCCATCGTAGCTTTAGAGTAATGTGAGGTTGCACGAATAAATGGTAGAAGACGTTTTTCGAGGCACTCGTCTATATAAACTTTGGAATTGATTGTGCCTTGCGTAAAAAAAAATCTGCTTCTGAGATCACAGGTGCATATGGCCTCCCAAACCATATATTGCTTCGGAAATTTCGAAATTTTTTTTTCTTTAAATATACTAGACACACGCCCCTTTTTTGGTGATCCATAATATTTGTGCCCGGGTAGCTGCTTAAAATCAGCTTGAAGTCTATATGTCTTTAGCTTACTTTTCTCCTTTATTCTTTGTACAGTAGATTTTGATCTACCTGCCTAGCCGCCATATCTTGCACTGAGGTGTTGGGATTCTGCTTAAAAAGGCGCTTCACCTTCGCCGCTACCTTTGTATTAGAAAATTTGGGTTTTTTCCTGACCTTTTTTCAGGAAACAGGTAGACCCTTCGTATATTTAAAAATATCCGTAAAGACACTTCTTTCTGATGCACCAACTATTTTTGCTATAGCCGAATATTTTAATTCTGGATTTTGCAGGTACGTGGACAAAATCAGTTCGCGGACTTTTTGTTGCTTGCTAGACATCTTTGTCGTTAAAAGTGCTATCTTCAAGTGTTACACATCATATTAAACGTCACTTTATATAGAACCAATATTGTGTATTCTTAGACCTATAAGATTATCAGGTAGAGCATAATACAAAAAATAAAAAGCGTAAGTTTTTTTCTGGGACAACCCTGACTTGGCAATTTTGCATTTCCCACACTTTAGTATTTCGCGTTTTGTGCTGCGTAAACAAAAGTGCCCAGTCGTCGGTCGTTACAAAGAAGTGATCGTTGATTTCCTTAAGTTAGTTCTGAAATGCAACCCAGGCTCACATAATGGGATAAATATTTTGTAATAAGCAAAATGAAGTTAAATAAGTGTTTTCAAAAGATATATCTTTTGGAATAAATGAAATAAAGATATATAAGAGTTTTTAAAAGATAAATAATTTTTAATAACTAAAATAAAGACAATAAGTGTTTGTAAAAGATAAATAAGTGTCAAACTTCTAGTGATTTAATAAGATTTCATATTAAAGAAATAATTGGCGCCCAACGGACTAACTCACATAGTGAATTGTAAAAGCCAAATTAATCAAATTTACATGGTGAATTCAAAAAAATTATTAAATTAAAATCATTAAAGGACGCAGTCCTTTGGAAAGATTTTCTTTTGTCTTATTCTATGAGATCTGCTTACACCGGAGCGGCCACACCCAGCAATCAAGGAGCTGGTCAGCTATGTTATGCGGAATACCAGTGTTCCGCGACAATTTGAAAAGGTTTTATGTGCTGCAATTAAAAGATCATCTACTTCATTCCCGCATCACCTGGATTTAATGTCGGTATTTTATAAATCACCACGTAATATCGTTAGCTATGTTACGTCGTTACGATTTACTGTCAGTCAGCTACAGTCGAGCGTTGTCAGATGTAGAAAAAAATTAGGATAATTTTTGTAATTTTGTGAAAAACTCAGGCATTAACATATTTTTGTAATCTGGTAACGATATCAGTTGTTCGTTTCGTTTATTATTGAATTGATGTCGCTGATTCAAAATCTGGAAAGTAAAATCACAATTAAAAAAAGTTCAATTTAAAATAAGAAAAAATCTTTTGTCCAAAGTGGCTGGGTTATTAACCATTCCTTTTCTTTTTTTAAAGTTTTAATATTTCATTTGTTGTTCGGGTTGCTTTTCAAAAGCAACTGCAAGCCTAACGGCAGCTCAAGAGCAAGTGAAGAAGTTGACAGTTCATGGGAAGGAACTCGCAGCGTTGTGTTTTACAAAACGACACTCTTGCGAACTTTGCACTACGTAATTTCCTTACTCAACGCAGGTTTGCGTTTCATAAATTGTGAATTTCACCAACGCAGCGTGAAGTGATGTGTGGCGATTCACAAAATGATGCCATTAATAAAGTTAAGGCTTGAAATTCCTGAAAGCAAGTCGAATTGCCACAAAATTGGAAGAAACAAAAAAAATGGTAAAAGTGAAAACTGTCAAAAAAGTTAAAAAGTAGAAATAGCTTTTTTCTGCATCTGAAAAGACGGTGTTCAAAAGGTAAAATAGTGTAGCGAAATTTGCAGTATGCCAGTTCTCGAACACCCTCTGGCAGTCATATGTGGTTTCTGTACTAGAAATAATAAACTGAATGTCGCTGCAGTATGATTCTTGAACTTGATAAGCGCCATCTTGAAGGTAATGAATAAACTGAATGTCGCTGCAGTCTGCTAGATAATTCTTGAACAATTATCAAAATCGATAAGCGCCATCTAGAAGGTACCGGAAATGACATTCTGGATAGTGGTCGAACTTTCAGGAAGGAAGTGAACTTGCTATAAAAGGCTGTCATCTGAGCTGTCGAGACAGAGTTGTTCTTAAGCAATAGAGTAAGACAGTCGTTTTTAAGCAATAGACACAGTGGATTTAAAGCGATAGAATGAAAAATTGTCAATACAGTGCCAGTTCAATATTAGAGTTTGAATATCGATAATTAAAGGAAATAAACAATTGTACCGTTTAAAAACTAACGCTTTTGATTTAAATAAACCATTTTATAATTAAATAAAGTTTGTGTTTTTAATTGCTACACAATCCAGTGATCGAACTCAGAAAAGTGTAAGAGATCGAAATTATCCTAAAAAGAGACAGGAAATTTCGTAACAATAGCAAATATTTACTTTATTTTCATATGAGTTTTTTAAAGATCCGATTACTTTGACGTTTTATTTAGCAGGTACGCAAAATTATATGAAATTTTTTATTGCAAAAATATGTACAAATTAATGAGGGCTTATAAGACTTTATCAATAACTTAGAAAAACAATAGATATATGAAGAGAGGGCGTGTCGCTTCCCATGCAAGCAAAACCTACAAAACGCTATACTGAGCGAATTATTTCAGATAATGAAACGAATTTCATTTGCAATTGAATTTCGAAATTCAAAGCAGTTAAATAACGACAAAAATTCACGCAGCCAGGTCTTATTTATCTTTCTCTGTAAAGTAAGTAACACAAGCATTTTTAGGGATTTCTTTTATAGTCCGCAGTCTGTATTTGCATTATTCTATTGAGCAAACTATATATGTAGTTCAGAAAACGTGTGTTTGGTACAATTATATATTGTAGTAATATGGTAGATATTTGTTAGCATAACTTTATATTTTCGAATAATTTGCAAAAACATTTGTTAAATATGAACTTGTGATCTTAGAGGTTATCGAGGAAGTTGTAAGGTTAATCAATATTGAAACATATCCGTATCATTTTATTTTCATGAAAACCATGAACACTTTTTATAGGTGAAAAATAAATGAATATAATGGTAGTAAAGTCAATAAAACGAACTCAACTTAAATTTCTTTTCACAAGTTTAAGACCTAAGGGGATCGAAGTAATAAGACCTTAATGACTTCAGTAAATTTTTTTTTGATTTGAAAATATTTGTGAAAAAAATGTGTACATGTGTACAGTAACTTTTAAGCTCCATATAATAGTACGGTGATTGACATCTGGTGTAAGATCAGTTGCCATGGCGAGGTTGTTTCCTATATTCCCTCTAGGTCCGCCACTGGTTCCAGCAATCTAGTGCTAGAATTGATTTATTGAAGCAATACTTCGCAGACAAGGGTCTATAAATTGGCTTAAAAAATTATTGTAATCTTGTGACTTAACGCCTTTTGGACTATTAGCTCTAAAACCAGCACCAGTTTTGCTTGAAAACATAAGTCAAATAACCTGAGTTAATGCTGACATAAAATCTCAGTCGTTTGAAAAATTGACCGAAAATTAATCATTCAAAATGTGCCTCGCAGGAAGTAAGCGTTATATACTCCGAATCACTTTGAAATGCTAAACTTTATTGAATGCTATACCAAAAAATACCAAATAAATGAAAATCGGTGTATGAGTCATTCCAGAGGATCTAGAAATAGATTTCCTTGAGTTGCCAAAGCTGAAAATCAACTGCAATTCTTATTTAATTTTATTTTTAACTGGGTCCGATTCGTCTTGTATCGTTTTAAAATTCAAAAAAAATCGTTTTTAACAATGGCTGTTAAAACATTTCTGTCAGGGACAATTAATCTGTGTTATGTCCGATAGTTAATAGACACTCACTGTTGTGATTGTACACCTGGTGAATTTGTTTCTTAAACCACAAATGTCTTCATTTTATTTTTCGTAATGTAGAAGCAATATTTTTTAGTTTTCTTAAAATCTATGCGGTGATATTAAAATATAAGTTTTTTATTTCAATACGAAGCATTGCAAAATACCTGGTGTAACCTTTCCAAATTGCGATAATGCACATCCGCATTGCAAGTCTGAAATTTAATATGGCAAAATGAAATTTTATTATCTGCACTCTGCTAAGGTAAAAACAGGAGAAAAAGATAGGTTAACGAGGTGGTGGTAGAAGTTTTAAGCAATTAACCTACAAACGGAATACTTAGCGAAGTTACCATTAAACGGCACAATAGCAACAATTATAAATACTCGCATATATACATACACACACATGTACTTAGAATATATCAAAGGATTAGAGCCAAGTTAATATTGGGGCATCTGACATGTTTACTACACGTATCTGGTTCGATTCTATTTGAGAATATTAAAATTACGAGAAAAGGAAGAAGTCGCCTTAAATACGCACATACTGTTTATAGCAGATTTAATGAAGCAATAACTGAGTATGATATCATGGGGTTTCAATTGAAAGCATTTACTCAAATTCAGCAACTACAACTTAACGGTTATATGTAAGTGTATGTACTAGATAATGGATTGGTAGATGATAAGCAAATTGATTGGCTACGTGGTGGAACTATAAAAAGGAAATCGGGAAAAATTTTTATAAAAATTTTAAAAAAGGTTCAGATCAATATTATTACGTATGAAAATGTTTGCTCAAGAACATTTGTTTTTAAATTCATCTTGAATTCACAAAATCCTGCTCATAGCTGACATAACATATTCTCTCGCAAATTTGTTCATCCAAAACAACTTTTAGGCACCATCAAATTTGGCAGGCATGGGCTGTCCGTTTGGCAAAGACTGTTTTCTAAAACTTACATTATCTTCTTTGGTATACATACAAAGAGAAATCAGGAAATCAGAGCTCCTCTATTAAGAGGTCACCCAAGGTCAATGAAGCATGTTCCTGCAAAGAAAAGTATTGAAGTATCATAAGTTTGAATGAGACAATAAGAGCAGAAAAAATTCCATTGTAGATAATTTTATCTCTTATTGCTTAACTTTAGGACACAGAAGACGATTATGAAAAATATCTTACTTAAAGGTTGTTGTCATTGTATGATTGAATATATAGATATTCTTTTTATGTATTTTATCTCCTCACTGATAATAAGGTTTCCTCGAAGCTCTTCTAACGTGCACGATCAGAAGCTAGTGCCATCAATTCTCCCCAAAACTTCCTGGATTAAGCTATTTCCTGCTCCAGCGAACTTTTCCATGATGACCGCTTTTTTTGGGTGAATTTGTTGTTCCTTGGCTCTCTATGATTTAGCCAGTAAGTGTGCATAAAACAGACATATGTTTAGCCAACACTCTGTTTTTGAGATACTTTTTTACATACTTAACTTTTGTTGAAACATAAGACGAAAAATTGAAAAGCTTTGATTTTTCTAACCACCCCTAAAGGATTATCTAATTTCTTCAGAGACTTAAGTAAAAAGCATAGTTAAACTTTTTTGGTTCGCCCTAACGTCCACATTTTTTATTTCTTATCCCACTTCGGCGGCAAGTGAATTTAAAACACAAATTGTTCGAGCTAAAAACGCCAATGCATTTTTAAAAGAAATAATGAAAATATCGAAATCAATGATCGCTGACCGATTCGGTCATTTGCGTTTAATGCAGTAATAAAAGGACTTTGCTTTGGCTTTGGCATTCTCATCGTTAACTGTTGTTTTTTATTTTGCACCCGTTTTGTACGTTATTGCATTGATATCGAAGTTCTAACGTTATGCAACTTAATGTCTTATAAAATTTATTAACGTCAACATTAGTTTCTGCACAGTAGAAACTTTTGATATTTTTTTTATTAAATCGCAAACAGGGAATGAAACTTTTGGAAGTGCGAACATTCAACATATGTCTAGGATCAAGGTTGCTTGATTTCTCCCTGTTATTTCTAATTTTTGTGGACGATGTGTGAAGCCACAGTTTTTCCAATTTATTGTGTTTAATGGGACTTTCGGATTCATTTCGAAGATCTGCCTTATGCCGCTGATGTTGCCTTTTTTGTCATCAAAATCTTCCGATAGGCAGCCACTGTTGGAATGCCTGCTAACACTGTCAAAACTGAAGCGATATTAATAAGAACCCTTCTCCGCAATTGTGTGCTTCAGATTTAATGTAAAATTTAACTCAAATTTTAAGACATTTCATAATTTTCATATAACTTAATATTCAAATATTTCTACTCGGCAGATACATTGGCTTATTGCTGTTGAATAAAGACTACCGATATCCCCTGGTGGAATGTCAGATGTTTTAAGATGTGTCGTCCTTCACATATAGTTTCATCATTTTCTGATAAGACCATATTTTTGTATAGCATTATTCATATTTTTATTTCTAAACTAAAATGTGGCATTCATTTTCGTATATCGTAGGTGCAAAATAATACAATAATGTCTAAAAATTTTGTCTAAAGATTACTCAATATACCAGCAATATTCTGCACAGCACATTGTGTCCCACTTTTATTATAAAATCAAGTACAATTTAACACAATTCGTATTAATTTCACACGTTCTATTTTCAGTCTGTACGGGAAACTAATCATGCAAATTTTATACGGGTGCATTTGGTGACTATAGCCAGCACTTGTCAGAATGTGGAGGCCGATGACGATTGGCTTATACTTCCATACAGGCAAAAAATTGATATGCTTAAAAAACATTTCATACAAGATTTCCAAAACATGGCATTTGCAAGCATTCGGTAGGGCAAGCCAGCGCTGAACAGAAGTGGATGGTGTTCGGCGAGTGGGCGTAGTAATTCCAATGTACTGAAGATGTTGAACAAAATATGATTAGAGCTTACTTGAAAATAAGGCGTGGCATCTGCCATACTAGTAAGCTATTAAAGCAAAGTACCGATGTGGAAACTTTTAGTGAAACAGATAGCATTTGACAATAAGTTGGTGTGACGCATAAATCAGTTCATATATCGGCTTGCATTATCGAAACCTTTCCCAAAAATGGATTGCCACCTGTGTTTTTGGTAATTTTTACAAACCTATGTATGTTAATGCTAGAAATGTGTGCCAAATGATAGAGCTCAAAGAGCCAATTTTCTTTAATTGAGTGACAACCTATGTTTTGGTAATGATTCAACAAGGCATTCCTTTATATTCTATTAGGCTATTCAAGCTCTATCATATGGCACTCATTTCAAGCTGTTATCTTCAGTAATGACAATTAACCCAAAAAATCGGTGGAAATTTATGAATTATGTTTGGGCCTCTCCGAGCTCTATCATTTGGCATACATCTTGAGCTGTAGTATTGCACAATTTTGATTAAAACAACTAATTTGGCTAAAGTTCGGGCATCGGGATAGGCTTTGGCAAGGCAACACTGGTTCGTTAATTTCAACAAAATGGATTACCACCTTTTCCGTGTATCTTATCCTGAAATCTTATACACTCGGCTTTTCTACAGCGGGTTCTCCGCCTAATACAGGTAATTAAATTTTAACTTATCTAAATATTACCACCAGTGCTAATAGAATTTTTTTTTTTTAAAAAACTGCATATTCCAAAAAAAATAAACTGTAAAAATCTGCAACCTACCAAAGCGAAGAGATTTTTAGTAAAATAAAATTTTTACGTTTATCGTTCTTAAATATATTTTTTGATAAGGTCACTCTGATCAGTCGAAATTAAAAGAATAATGCAATACTTGTAAACTTTAATACAAATATTTTATCGCAAGACCTGTGCGGACACTGCTATTTATTTGACAGCCTAAATGGCGATTGTAATTGGACAATGTTAAATTATAACAACAAAAACAAACGTATGAAAAGCTTATTAAAAAAACGAATATATCAAATATGATGGATTGTACTTCTAATAAAATTTTGAACGCAGCGTATATATCATATGCCATAGGTCAGCAAATACAATAGGTCGGCAAATGCAAAGCAAAACCAGTACTATGCCATTTTTGGAACGTTAAAATTTTATTCAAGACGCAATCTTTCAAGAAAAGTAAAGGAAGATGTTATTTTATTTATTCGCACATTGTTCAAAGCGGGACACGTCTTTGAAAAAGCTTAGGTAGACAAGCCTTTTCCTCTATTTTTGGTATATTCTTTATTGTCTGTAAGTGCAAATACTTTTTCAAGGATTTAGGTCAGTTGCTTTTAAAAATTTACTCCTTGGATAATATAAAAATGGAATCTCGAGTTCATTAAATATCCACTGTAAATCAGTCCCACTGAATGTTTGTCCTTCAGTTTAATTTCTTTTTATATTGGTCATGGTATGCTGGCGCGTATATGCCCGTGTTTGGTTATGTTCAGTGTTATGACTGCAACTGCCACCGATTGTAAATAGTTAATCGCCCATTGCAATCCGATTGTTGTTTCCATAGAGCTGCCATATCAACAGCAGCAGCCAGTGCTGCATCTTTGTCTGTTGCATTTGAGTCAGGTTTTTTACAGTACCTGACAGCTTTTGAAAAAGTTACAACATCCGTATTTTGGACTCATTTCTATTTACGTAGGTTTTTATTTTTTATACCCTACACAGTGGGTATATTCACTATGTCATTTCGTTTGTAACGCATAGTAGGAGGCGTGGCAGGTATGGAAAAGTGTATATGCTCTTGATCAGCGTCACCATCTGAGTCTGTCTGTTGAAATCACGCTTAGGGGAAAACTAAGAAAGCTTATTCAATTATATTTGGCACCTTCTTGCAAGCTGCTAGCATATAAAAATGGTTGAAATCAGTTTGCGGCCACGCCTACTGCCCATACTCTATGTAGATATACCCAAGTCCATTTTGATAAAAGCTGCTGCGATTTTGATGAAACTTGATGATTTGGTGAATATGTGAACAAAATTAATAATGGGCAAAGTTTGAAGTTTGCAAAGACTTTTAAAGGGGCGTGGCAAAGCCCTAAATCTTAGCTTTTATAACACCATAACTCGTAAACCGTGCTAGATATTGTGCTGAGATTTAGTACACGGATACAGATCGTCCATATCTTGAATTAGGTTTAAATTGGGCGGTATTGGAAAGTGGGCAAGGTTTTTTTAAAATCTGAAAATTTTGATTTCGTATACATTATTCGAAATTCGGACACTCGATTTTAATAAAAAATTTAAGGGATGATACCACTAAAGGCAGTCATCAATACAAGCTACATCGCTATAATGGACATATTCTTTGAAGGGCGTGGCACAGCCCACAATATTTATAGACGTTATAATATGAGAACTAACAACGTGATCGTTATGAAATTTTGTGTGGCAGATATTCTTACTAAAAGGTATCTTCTTGCAAAATTTTTGGCACAATATTGCCGCTGGGCGTGGAAACACCCCTATAATCGAAAAACGTTTAGTGATATGGATGATGTATCATAGGAGTAAGCTTCATAAAATTTGGTGTGTAGATGTTAATTACTATAAGCTTTAATATTAAATAGATTTCAACGCTGTGCCACGCAGTAGGCGTGGCACTTCCCCACACTAACCTAAAATTGTAAGCACTATTTTAGGTGAACTATTTCAGCGATTGGTATGAAATTTCATGCAAGTGGTTTACTAAAAAGTATCCGAAAATAGCACTAGTGGGCGTGGTACCTCCCACTCTGTTAAAATTTGCTAAGAGAGATGCCTATCGAAATATTTGAGCATTCATACTGAAGTTTTGTGTAGGAGGTTTGTTTATGGTAAGCTATTTCTGGATATAAATCGGACTGAATTGTACCAGTGGGTGTGTCACCACCCTAAATTTTCAAATAATTACGGTATACAACGCAAACTATTCAATCTATTGTGCTAAAATTTTGTTGGCGCGTGTCAATCACGAATAGAATTTTTTGATCCAAAATTAGGCTGCAGTTGAGAAGTAGGGGTGGCATATATCGTGTTTTTCATTTCTCTTCTATTTTTTTCAACATTTCCCATGTTCTTTTGACATTTTCAACCTTATAACTTTTCCCATTCAATTTTATTCGACATTTTCTTTATTTTGTCGACTTTTTCATCATTTTCCATATCTTTTCGACGTCTTCAAATTCTTTCGACTTTCTTCAATGGTTTTCATATTTTTTCAACATTTTCAGTTAGTCCCAACACTTTTCAACCTTTTTGAACCTGTTCACATTATTTTCGACTTCTTCCTTTTTTTATCATATATTTAAAAAGTACTTTGAATGCAGTGTAGGGTATGTGAGTTTCAGTCTGGCCGAAGATGGCACCTTTACTAGTTTTTTATTTTTTTTTTGAAAGGATTTTCTATTGCTATCATGAATTCAAGGCAAAGCATTTGATTTGTAGCTCTTGATGGGAGTACTGAGAGTGCAAAGAGCACTTTAAGAAAGAGAGTTGATGCGTCCAGTTGCAAAACTGGCCAAGTCCCTTTTTCATACTTTTCGAAAAACAACGAAAACGTTTTTGAAAAACTAACGAACTCAAAACACTTCAGCTTAGACTTTTCGAGTTTCATCCGTTTATGTTTTTGAGAAATAAATTTTGGACATGGCGGGCTATCATCCATTGAACATAGATTTGGCTGGTTTTGATATAATAACCAACAAAATTTTGTTTAAAAAAAAGTGAACTTGACCAGTTTTGATATAAATAAACTGGAATGTACTGGTTTTGAAAGTAAATTAATAGACTTTGCCGGTTTTGAAATCTATACAACAAAAATAAATTTTAAAAATGTAATATTTCTGTCAAAAAACTAATTTTTCAATCTAAAACATAGATAGAAAAATAAATCATGGTTTAGATTTTGATTTATGAGAATATCTCAAAATCTAATTTTTTTTGGACTGTGCCGGTTCTGCAGCTGGAAGCCTCAGTTGTAAGTAAATTGGTCATCAGTATATACTTGTTCAGTATATACTTGTTCAGTATATGCTTATAAATGTATGTACGTGCGCATGTGAGAATTGCTACGGTACCGATTAAAAATGTACCGGCATGAGCGCGCTTGTTTAGAACACGGGAAATTTTAATTCAACACGGGGATTTTTCGCGCGTTTTTTTTTCATCGTACACTCACCCGCGTCGATTCTATTCCGAATTTGGAGTCCCTGTTCGTACATTCCAGAATTCGTTCGATTAGAGAAACTGTTAATGAATATTCCTTAAATAAAAATGAACTGTTTACCAATAAAAATAATTACGGTCATATTTCAGATTTTCGTGTAGTGTTACGCCTTAACATTAAGCTTTTTTAAAGTTTAAATTTATTAGTTATATTTTTTGCTTCAAATATTTCACTTTCCAACTTTCTACAAGCTCAATTAACTTAAATATTTTATTGTTAGTACTAAAAGTTAAAACTACGGGGAAAAATTTGTTCTCACTCCTTTATAGAGAAATAATATCTTTTCGTATATCTTGGACTATATGAGGATATGAGGGTTTATTACTAAAATTACTTATGTAAATGTCCTTTCCAGCATGTGTGATTGTATGTAGGTATATGTTTAAGTGCAGTTGTTATGTTATATAATAAAAATATATGCAATTACACATTTGGAAATATATCACTTTCTTCTTACTTGTACATGGGTTTTTTTTTTTCAAAAAAAAAATCAATTTAAAAAGCATCTTTGTAATAAAAATGCGCCTACTTTTCAAATACTATGTCTGCATATTATATTGGTGCACAAATCTAGCAAGTTCAAAGCATTTACTGAGGGCAGTGGTTGGATAGTTATGTATTGAATGTTTAAGAGTCCATAAATTTGCAAATGGTTCTCTAACTTACTGTTCTTTTTGTACAGCAAGATTTCGAATTGATCCTGCTGTTGGTTTTCCAAAGTATATTCCAATCGTGCAACGGTCTCCTTATCCGTCAGCTCGCCATACATGAAGCCGCATCTGTAACCGAAAAAAAAACATCATTAACTCGAGTTATTTAATTTTAGACTTGATAAACTGAATCAGCTAGCAAGAGACGGAGTTATAAAAGTTTGGTAAATTTAGACATCGAAAAAGTCGAAACTTATTGAAAGGCATAAAAGAGATTGGAATTTATCGAAGAACAACGAAAGGGTCGAAAACTATCGAAAAATCGTTAATAGTCTGAGCTTATCGAACACATCGCATAAGTTGATGCTTTGATAAAAATCAAAGTTTATCGATATAAATGTAACGAAAAAGTCGGAACTTCTCGAAAAAATCGGAAATTGTCGAAAAAATCGAGCAAAGTCGAGGCCTTTTGAAGAAAATCATAAAAATTAAAAGACATCGAGTAAATCGATAAGCCCTTATGATTAGATATCTACGAGCAATTTAACTAAATAGATAAAAAAAACAAGTCAATTTTTAATGAGCATGAAAAGTTTTTTACTCATGATCGATATGACGCTCAATTTTTACCAAAACACCCGATTTTTACCTCTGTGAAAGTGAGCTTTGTTGAGCGCTATTTATTTATTTTTTCGAATATTACACTTTTCGTCTCCCTATGGTACAAAGTGCAATACTCAAGTCAGTTGACATGAGGTTGTTGTGTTTGAGTAAAACTGTTCCATAGTTGGTGGTATTACGTTATTCTTAGCCATTGTAGTAGAGCTTTTCTTACCTTCAGTTTGAGCGTTGTAGGTGTGCAAGCTATGTGATGTCAGAACTTGGAACGCCACTTCATAGAACTTCTCATCCGAACAACATATGCCTAAAGTGGCTTCTTTATCACTAGCTTAGCTCGCCAGTAGAGTCCACGCTAACCACCTCTATATCTTGATTTTTTTATACTTCGTTTGCTTCCAAAGTGTTGCTATATTCATCGTGTGGGCATAGTTTTTTATGGCACAACTGCACGCTCGACATTAACCAAGTTATTTTGTTATGCCTAGCGTAGAGCAGATTCATGTCTGCTTTATTTTGAACACAAGCATGAACATAACTTTATTCCACATTTTATGTTGTTACCAACCTCAGCTATATAAGAACTAGCAACTCAAAAAAATCATTAAAAATAACACATAATTAAGAACAAAATTGAGAGAGAAAGTCGGTTACTAATATTGATGTTCACATAAATACAGAGATCAAGGTTAACGAGAGACAAAGTTATAAAACTTATGTATGCATCCGAATTGCGTTTGCTTAGTAGTGGAGCTATCATCCTCCCCCCGTCGAAAGGTTCAAAAAGATTAAAGTGAGAAGCAGGCGTAGTTTGTTGACCGAGTACCACACCAAACCTCTAGCCAATCGAATTATAGCCACACAAACGACTCCATCTTGCCTTTTGATCGCTTCAGGGATCCTATCTTGATCCTCGTAGGAAGAAAAGGTTTTATTGGTTTTTTTAAAGTCTTTTTTTAGCGGCTTATAACAGCAATTTTTTCATATATATTAAAATTTTTGTTTTTTTAACCCAAAGAAACGGCGGTGCCAAATTTCAAGACTCTAGTGCTATTACTACTTAATGTCCACCGCTTTTTATTTTTCTCTTATGGCTTGAAAACTATAAAAGATATCGCAAAATTTATAGCATTTTTGAAATAAGTATTTCCAAATTAATGGAAATTGATAGACATTTTGAAGAAAAGGCCTCAACAACATCCGACCTTCATATGGGAGGTAGACATTTCCGTGGACCGATTTTTCTCATATTCACCAATTTTTGTTATTTTTACCAAATTTCAAGAGTGTAGCGCAATTTTTACTATTTATGGCCGCCATTCCATACAAATCCATCCACTGTGCGATGTTCGCTAATTTGTTCCACATAATCCAAGGCGGTTATGGCCAGAAGAGCTCAGTAAGGGAGTTGGAAATCGGTAGTCACTTGATTAAAAAAAGCAATGCGTAAGTTAGCAAACCCAAATTTTAGGAATTTACAAATATCCAAAAAACTAAATACGATTAGAGCGATCATAACAAAAATTACGTACAGTGGCTCACATCAATAATCGGACAAGTGTTCGCAAAAAGTTACCATGCCATTTTAAGTATTACAAAAAGTTTTGTTTTTGAAAAGATTTTTCTGTCTTGAATTTTTCGTTAGTACAGAAGAGAATGAAACTAAAATTTACAAAATTTTTCGGTATAATCCAAAATTCCTAACAAATGTGCTCACACCGATCAAAGTATCGGTGCTCTTACCGTTAGGTTTGAATATCGGTAATTAGTTTTGGTTTGCCATAACTTTAGTTAACTTCTTGCTGTCATCAGATAAAAACATTTTTAAATTTATTCCAAAATACAGCGTGCAATTAGGCAATGAACGAAAAAACGCATTATAATAATCATTTAGAAGGCAAATCCGAACACGAAATTCCAAATTTTGTTAAAGAATGTAAGTCAACGGTTCAAGGTATTATAAACAAAAAAGAGAACAAAATAATTTGCAATAAACAAATGGTGGCAACATAAAAAGTTTAGCTGTAGGGATGAAAAATGGACTATCAGCCAAATTCAAAAAAATCTATTCATATCTGCTCCAAAACTTTCTGTAATGGTAAATAGTAATTTTCAAAGAGTGGTTCATGTCGTAGCTTTCCGAATAGCTCTCCGAAAAAATAATTTGAATGGCCGAGTGGCACAGGATAAACCATTCATCAACAAGTAAAGTTCGCAAGAGAGCAGAGTAAACACATTTTTTTTAAGACGTGGTTAATATTTCTACAAATAACGTAATATCCTACAGGTTTTTTTACCACGTCTCAAAAAATTGTGATCCTATTACAAGATGCCGAGGTCAATAATAGTTCTTCAAGCGTCGTTCACAAAACTCTTTCAACCTGCTCGATCAGTAGCGTGTACCATCAATTCTCTCCAATGTTTCCCCGATTCGCGTATTTCCTTCCCTTGCGAACGTTTCTGCTACCCTGAGGATTCCACTGCAATACTTGCCGGCATACTTCAATAGGTAATGTCCAGAATGTGTGCCCAATCCATTTCCTTTTTTATCGTATGATTTGAATAGAAACATACACAGGGTCGGATTTAGAAATCTGAGGCCCTGGGGCCAATAACTTGTGGTTGCCTCAAAAAATTTTCATGTTATTATAAACTCACTATATTTGCAATTCTGTATTCTGTAACTATGCTTAGTGTTTATTATGAGCGAAGAATTTCATACACTGTGTAAACGGAGGACATGAATGTACTGTATAAATAAAATTTCCGCGTTCACAAAAATTATTGAAAAAGAGATATTCTTTAACGCCTTATAATCAAGTAACGAATCAGCAGAATCGCGTTATTCAATTTCTTGAACTTTTTGTTTTTATCGTAACTTGGTGGAGGCCTGGGGCCATGGCGGTAAATCCGGCACTTCTGCTTCTTTTAATTTTCGTCCAATAAAGGTTTTCGCGTTGTTTTTATTAAAATAAACATTTTGAAAAAATAAATTTTATCACAACAAAT
Organism: Meiosimyza decipiens; assembly: GCA_963680825.1. NCBI lineage: Eukaryota > Metazoa > Arthropoda > Insecta > Diptera > Lauxaniidae > Meiosimyza > Meiosimyza decipiens. The sequence continues at coordinate 81,723,406 of OY804258.1, read as the reverse complement.
ATTAGTGCTCTCGATGCGACGAATTAAAAATCAGGAGAAAATGAAAAGTGAATTTGCGCTGTTTGCAGAAAATTTGCATATCTTTATTATGCATACCTATGATTTGCTTAGTTTACTTTGATATTTCATTAAAAATTGACTGCTCTATGATATCATAGATAGATAGATAGATATATCATATCATATCATATTATATCATATCATATCACATCACATCACATCACATCACATCACATCACATCACATCACATCACATCACATCACATCATATCACATCACATCACATCACATCACATCACATCACATCACATCACATCACATCACATCACATCACATCACATCACATCACATCACATCACATCACATCACATCACATCACATCACATCACATCACATCACATCACATCACATCATCATATCATATCATATCATATCATATCATATCATATCATATCATATCATATCATATCATATCATATCATATCATATCATATCATATCATATCATATCATATCATATCATATCATATCATATCATATCATATCATATCATATCATATCATATCATATCATATCATATCATATCATATCATATCATATCATATCATATCATATCATATCATATCATATCATTTCATATCATATCATATCATATCATATCATATCATATCATATCATATCATATCATATCATATCATATCATATCATATCATATCATATCATTTCATATCATATCATATCATATCATATCATATCATATCATATCATATCATATCATATCATATCATATCATATCATATCATATCATATCATATCATATCATATCATATCATATCATATCATATCATATCATATCATATCATATCATATCATATCATATCATATCATATCATATCATATCATATCATATCATATCATATCATATCATATCATATCATATCATATCATATCATATCATATCATATCATATCATATCATATCATATCATATCATATCATATCATATCATATCATATCATATCATATCATATCATATCATATCATATCATATCATATCATATCATATCATATCATATCATATCATATCATATCATATCATATCATATATCATATATTTATATTAGTGTGAGCTTTTTAATTTTCCCACATACCGTAAACGTTGTTCCGAAAGCTTCACGAAAATGTTTGGTTTTTAATTTTGTTTAAGGCGAATTTTATGACAACTTGGGAGTTCATTTTAAATTACAATAATGTTTCAGATTTCTTACGGCAAGACTTCTTCGATTGTTCTTTGGAGCACTTGCTGTAAAATGCCTGCAACGCAAAGAACATTTTGAATGGTTCTGCTATTCTTTAGGTATTAAATAAAATATGAGACTGGTGAATATTTTTTGTCTCGAATGTTTTGTTTTAGTATTTTTAATCTTAAAAAAGAAGGAATAAATGTCGCAGTTATACAAAATAATATTAAGCAATATAACATATCAAGGACTAAACGTAAATTACTGTCAACTCGGAAATTCTTAAATTTTGTGGAAATAAAATCGTGTATGTATTTTTTAGGATAGAAACTAATAGTTCCGTTGGTAAAAATGAAGCAATAAAGTTATGCTTAGTTCAGTGGCGTAATTTAAGTCAAATTAGTAGTAAAGGAGCTCACGACTGTAAACTTATTTATTTGCCTGATTGGATGTCATCAATAAAGCAAATGTTGTGCTACGATACCGAGCTATACCGCTTAAATGGGTTTTTGCTCTATGACTGAAAAAGTATGCCTCACATACGAAAAATATATTCTAGCCAAAATTCGGTAGGAATTTGACTAATATTTCCCAACATATATCAAGCGTCACCAAAAGGTTTTGTTGTTATTATGAATTAATTGAAAAATTTCGGAATTATTTAAATCTTCATAAAATTACAAAAATGATTTCATGTAGTTTGTGAAATAACAGTTAGCCATATGTTTACTTTTCAAAACAAAATTTGACATAAACACATTTTTGGAAAAAATATATTTTTTTTAAAACCGGTCAAAATTTCAGAAAAATCGTCACACCTCCAAAGCTATAGGTAAAATTTAAAAGATTTATGATTTATGACACTTTTTGACTAGATGTTTATTCTTAGAATTAAAAATTTCATAGGAAAGCAATGGTTTAATAAAAATTGGGGAATGGGAGCTAACACAAACATAAGACGAACTGCATACTGATACAACAAGCCATTCGCTTTATTACGTGCACTCGGTGTATTTTTTACCATTTTGGTTTTGATTAATGAAACATGCATGTTTTTTCTTGTTTATTTTGATCTCATTTAACGTCTTCGAAAAAAAAACTTTAGCCAGCCATTTCAGTTTCGGGAATAGAATTAAGTCAGAAGGTGCTAAATCAGGCGAATCAGGCGGAAAAATTTCTTTTGATGCGTCTTTATGTACAACAGGATGATGGAAAACAAATTTTAAGTAAGGAAAAAGTGGAAGTCGTAATTTTTTTTACTCAAATTCCGAATAATGAAAATTTTTCAGCTCTAAAAGCTACCCCAGGATTTTTTTTCTCAATGAGGATATACTCGAATTTTATGCGGTGTCGAAGAATTCTAGAACATGAGTTTTTTTTCATTACGATGGTCGTTCACTGTTTAGGATTGTTAGTTTTTGAAATTATTGCGCCTCTATAAGTTTAAGCGAAATACAGACGGACAATGAAAAAACCGTCAATGGTTAGCCGAAACTACACCACACTTGACCGCTTGAAATGGAACAGAATTGCGGCGGTAGACGAAAAAACCGTTGCCACTGACGGTCGACTTAGATTTAAATTTTAATTTACCGTCGTGTTCGACGGATCAGTGTTGCATTTCTAATCAGCTTGTGCCAGGGGTAGCACTTGGGTTTTGTGGAAATGTTCGGAATCGAGACTTGAAATGTTCTTTTTAGGGGCCAAATGCAGTTTTAATACATACGATATTTTTCTAAAAATTACTAAAAAAAGTCCTAATTTTTTTCCCAAATGAGATCAATTTGCTAACGAAAGTAATCACTTTAAAAGGTAGTTAATATAATAGAGCGGCTCCCAATGAGAGTGCTCTCTTGTATTTAAAAATAAAAACATGTATTTTTTGAGAGAGTTGTGATATTTTTATTGCATTGTAAAGAAAACGTGTTCCGATTAAGTATAAAACAAAATATGATGCAAATTGTCACTGCGGCTCTGATGACATGCCATTGATCTTTTCGTGAAAATTTCGGCGTCTTTTTCACAAAGATGTAGCTGTATCTGACATATGACTCGTTGGATCTCGTCCTTGAGCTAAAGAATTGTTTCTGGTTTTTTCACATAAGCCCGATATTTCACAAAACCCCAAAAAAGATACCACTTGGCGTTAAATCCCATTATATTCATTTTCTTCTTGTTTTTCTATGGCCCAATTAAGGAATTGCTTTGTTCTTTTTTGTAGCTTGTTCTATGAAAAGTAATTCTTTAAAATAAAAATCTAATAAAATTCAAATAAAACGAATTACATCGTATCAGTGCTAGTTGAAACACCTACTCACAAAGAAAAGGTTTCACTTTGTCACAGTCAAAAATAATTCCATACAAAACAGCTGACTTTTCCGTCGTCCTTCGCAACTCTTTTGACGCGAACTGATTTTACTGTTGACAGTTTCTCCGTTGGCGGCTTTTCGGTTTTAAGCTATATCTAATCTGTATTCATTAAAGCTATCAATACTTTGATCAACTCTTCCATTGATATATTTTTTAGGTCTTAAAATTCTGAACAACTATTTAGCGCTGTCACCCGATTTTTGTTAAAATTTGTTTATTTCAACTGTCTTAAAAAGTTTAAAAAGTTTTTGTAAAATCTTTATGCCTACCAAACACGGGTTGGCAATTGATTTTTGGGCAAACGAAAAAACCTCTTGAGTTGTTGTTGCATAAAGATGACGCTAAAGCGGAAATGCAATGTATGTAAGGACTGTCCCAGAAAAAACTTACGTTTTGCTTTTTAGTCATAAAAAAATACCCAGTAATTTTTTTGGTCTTTTTTCGTTTTTTATTAATAATGGCTAATGAACAGAATATAAATAACTAAAAACTGAGTCACAATTTTTTTTTTTTCTATAAAAATCAGTCCTTAGTTGATTGTACCTTTTCTTGGTTTGAAAGAGCGGAAGCTTGCATGGAATTTTTATTGTTTTGTTTTACTTCGTGTGAGTGGAATTATTATGTCATAACTCAATGTGTCAACCGGATCCGTTAAGGATCCGTTCCTTTGGATTGTTTATTCGAAATGGATTCCGTTACGGATACGACAAGGCGGATTCCGTTTTTTCGAGATGAATTTCATACGAAAACGAATCCGAAACGGATCCGAAACGGAATCCGAAACGTTTCCGAAAAGGAGTTTGGAATGGATCCGTATATGACGTCCGTTTCGGATGCGTTACGGATACGAAAAAGCGGATTCCGGTTTTTGAGCGGAATTTCATACGAAAACGATTCCGAAACAGAGTCCGGAACGGATCCGTTTTATATAAAAAAACTGATCCGCAACGGATACGTTTTTGTAAATAAAACGGATCCGTATATGATTTCCGTTTCGGATCCGTTACGGATCCATTAAGACACATTAACATCGGCTAACAAAGTTTACTGAAGATGTGACGTAGCGGTCATTGAAACTAGTATAAGCAGCTGGTTGCCCATATTTTGTTCCTTTACAATCGTTGGAGTTATTCTCTAACAATTAATGCATTTGGCTCTTGTTAATTTTTTTGTTGTTTTTGTTCAAAACGTACTGAACATAAGGCTCTGCAAAGTACATATTAAATTTTGCTTTGTTCCAAAAACACAAATAAAGAAAAAAAAAATATCCCAGTCCCGCCGCATTAAATTTTCATTTTTTCCAAGAGCTTAGGCCTATTTTATCGAGAAATTTCATATAAAAAAGTAAGTACATTTGAAAGTGGTGGGAAGGTCTGAAACTTCCCAAAGAAGGCCTTTTAGAAGCGTCTAGTTCCTGCCATTGCCTACTGGGTATGTATGTATGTGTGTTTGTGTCGCAACCCAGTGTGCCAAGCGGATCCGTTTCGAATTCGAAACGAACTCGCTTCTTCGTATATTTTATACGAAACGTTCCGGTTTGGTTTTTTTAAATATAACGGATTCGAGACGGACTCATTTTTTTTAAAATTAAATGGACTCGACATTGGTTCTTTTTTTTATATTAAACTGATTCGAGACGGACTCATTTTTTGAAACAACACAGATTCGAAACGGACTCTATTTTTTAAACAATACAGACTTTACTGTATAAAATTAGCGCAATAAAAAATATTTGTTAAACGTAAGTAAACCAACCCACTAGGGATGCAACGATACGCCTTTTGGCCGAAACGATACCGACACCGATATTTATAAAAATTTATCGCCGATACCGATCTATGTAAAAGTTGTCGCAGAGACTGATATTGTATTAAAAAAAGGATTAACTATGACGCAAAGTTGTAAAATCATTATAGATAAATCAACAGCCATGAGTAATAGACGAATTCAATTTTCTATTTATTTTTTAATTTTATATATTTTTTAAGCATAAAAGTTAATAATTAAAACTAACACTAACTAGGTTTTTATTTAGGAAGCACAACATCCTTAATGCGATTTTTGAACTCTGTTTGGATTGGACCTGCCGTTGAAAACAATTGCGCGGATGCAACAGAACTCATTTGAGAACATTTGCGCCATTTTCTTAAATTTGGTTGCAGAACCTCATTATGCCAGAAACTGAGAGGATCTGTATCTGTTGCAATATTGAGATACCGAAAATATCTCTCAATATCTTCTTTGAATGTATCGGAAGTGATCTTCTTCTTCAGGTTCCTTAATAATATTTTCACAAACACTCCATATCCCCCGTCTTGTAATTGGCTCAGAACTCGTACTAGGTTGGAACGTAACTGTTTCTGAAGAGATTTCGGAATATAGTGGTAAACTATTAAAATTTGCAAGCCGCTTTTTTGCCGTAGAAATAGAAGAACACCTGCCTTAAATGCTAATAGTAAAAATCGCGTCAGGCTCGAATCCGTTTTATTTTAAGAAACGAAACCGTTTCGAATCCGAATTTTTTAAAAAATGCAATTCTGTAACCGATCCGTTTTATTTTAAAAAAACGAGTCCGTACTGAATCCGTTGTATTATAATTATTTAAAATTGTTATTTTGTTGCTTACTGTTCAATATATTGTTAGGCTTAAATTTTTATTAAAAGGATATTTTTTCTACGACATGCTGGGTGGTTTGACTAAACGTTTCCACATTAAGTTTGTATGGGAGGCGCCAAGTCCTCTATTCGAAATTCGCCAACTTTTGGTCTGACGCTCAGCTGTACCATTTTTTTGTAGTATTTGGTTTCATTACTTTAAAGTTCCAGAAGACCGAAAATTGTTCGGTTTGATCCTTTGATTCGGAAAAACCTTAAATATGTTGAACAAGTCGAAAAAAACATAAGAAATATTGGATAAAATATAAGAAGTCGAAAAAAGTTGGAAAGTTTGAGAAATTCTGATAGGAAAAGACGTTGAAAAAGTCCAAAAAGTAAGGAATTTGTTGAAAGGGGTTAAAAAATGTTGGATAAGTTGAAAAATATTGAACCAGCCGAAAAAAATAGAAAAATGTCGAAAAAGTCGCGCGGCTTAGAAGCATGCGCCGAGTCGAAACATACATACGGTGGGCTTTAACCAAGTTTAAATGACAAGTTGAGTTATTACAAAATCTTGAATGGGGAATAATTTGGAATGATATTTACAGTTTCAAAAGGAAAAAAAATCCATAGAGTTTTTTTTCCAAATTTACTGATTTTTAATGATATTCCATACGAATGAAATACCAATAATATACGTATAAAATTTAAAAAACTTCTGATGTTACTCAAATGCTCTTACGTCAAAGAACCTTAAAAGATAACCCCACAGCATGAATTTCACTTTCCTAGGTATTCGCAGTTCTGAGTACTGTTAGGTCAAAATTTGGAAAAAACTCTATTTGTGTGAAAACATCCGAATTCAATGTCTAATATCTCTGATTTTGTTCAGCTATTTTCACTTTGTGATATCTCATTTTGAAGGGTATAAAAATATTAACAATGTCAATTTACGTATTATGAGTAAGACGTCAATTTGGGGCATTACTTCAAAGTTGTCATATTTTATTAGAGCCCTTTACACTGAATCTGGTCGCAAATAAAGGTATTGAGGCTACGGGTATCTTCAGGCCAAAATATCGCTCTTTCTCAAATCCCCGACCATCTAGAGAGTTAAAATTTTGACTGTAGGGCTATCTATTTATTTGACTTGTCTTGAGCAAAATCGGAAATTTTTTTAATTAATTGCGTATGTTTTACATACATATGTTATATCATTGAAAAACAGTAAATATAGAATTAAAAAACAGTTTTAATAATTTCTTCTGATTTTTATATATCGACTCCAAATTACATCCTAAGTAATCCCCAATGAAAGTTTTTGGAATAACTAACACTTTCATTAAAAGTTGGTTAAAGCTGGGCTAAGTTAAGGGGCAGAAGTTCTTAAAAGTTTACTTTATAAAGCAGGCCCGTTCGCAGAAATCATCCAGGGGGGTTTTAACTCATATATTTCATGTCATGTTATGAATTTCGCAAAAAAAGTATTTTTGACTATAAAGCATGCAAAAAAAATACAACAATACAGATATTGTTTTATAAATAAATCATATATACATATATGCTTATGTGTGCGTAATGTATACAGAAATATTTTATACTTTTAAAGTCCATAAGAAAAAAAAATATATAAAAAGTATTTTTCACTAGTCCTTAGGTCTAAAAGAGTGTTTATTTTAATTTTTTCTAGTGCCAAAACATAGAACTTTTTTAGTTTTGGTTGCTTTTAAGGGATTTGTATTCAAAGATCTTTAAAGTCCCACTTAAGAAGTTTTGACTAGTTTGCAGGTCAACAAAAAAAATTTTTCTTTTTTTTCAATTTTCTTTTCCATGCAAAATAGTTAATATCACAAAAATTAAAATTTTTTTAGGCCAAATTTCTGCTTTTATCTTGTTCAGCGACTCGATATAAATACAGGAAAGACATAAGTCCTCTGATTAGTATTCTGAAAGCTAACCTACATTTCGTTTGATTTTACCAGCATCAAGGGACAATAAACATTTTTAAGAACACCTCAAATGAAACTCGCGACCTCTAATTCTTAATAAATTGGCAAAAACTTTACAAAAGTTTATTTTATCCTTAGTACATTAATTTCGATGTCGCGATGTATATTAATTGAGTCGAAACCGTTCAGCTGATCTTCAGACATTGTTTGTCTAAGGTAGGGTCTGAGACGACGCAGCATGGAAAAGTTGTTACAGTATTTGTTCACGAACAGATAAAAGCTTATAAAACTTTGCCAACAAGGGCACAACAGGTTTCAGGAGGTATTTAGTTGGGAAAAATTTTGAAGCAATAAAACCTTAACAGACACTTAGAATTTCTTATGCTTCTTCCAAGATAAGGTTTCCATGCTGAAAAAATAGGATACTTAAGCGACAATTTTTGCTTGGATCTGGTTTTTGAAACATCAGAAGTTGCGCATGAATTTTCTAAAAATCTCAACAAAATGGGTATCATTTGGTATAAACATACCATACATATGTAAACTAAGTTATTTATTATAAATACATTCTATACCTATTTCTGTACACATGAATGTGAGTTTTCATTATTTTTAATTTTTCCTTTCATATAAAGTGATTTTTTGTGGCGCAAGTGGTTTTGCTTTTTCATGTAAGTGGGAACATATTTTCAATAAAAGTCTATGTAAAAAAATTGACAATGGGATGCGGGTTAGAACCCCCAAAAAATCCTGCGCACGAGCCTGTTATAAAGGGTATTTTTTCAAAACTTAACTGAAAGTTATTGTCACTTTTACGCGTAATATCCCTAATGTTCAAACTTTAGTTTCTTTGAATTTGAACCAAACACCTAAACAGCTTTTAAAAAAATTAATTACTTATTTTCCTTCAAAATACTCGCTATTCTATGAAAAGTAAAAACTTCGTGTTAAAAAATGTTTTAACTCTCTACCTATGTACTGCTCTTTCACCCCTTACTTAAATTTTGCATGCTTGGGTTATTTTAGTTAAGCATGGACTAGCAGTAAAAAAATGTAAAGAAAAATCATTTAGGATAAACCGTCTCATAAAAGATTCGTCCGTATAGTTGAACTCGACGTTTGGTTTGAAAAATAGGGCAAATGAAACAAAGCAAGAGTGCCGCCAGTTGCATTTTGTGGCTACAAAGGCAAAGAGAAAAATGGAGGTAAAGGTGCATGCCACGAAACCACTGTTAGCAATAGTATTTTTTTTTAATATTTGTATGCTTTTAGGCGCAATTAAGCAAAATGTAGAAAAACATTTCGAAGCAAAATAAACTAAAGCTGCAATTTATAGCGTTGTTCGTGGCTTTTTTGTGTTGTTGCCATTTTGAACATTGCATGTTCATTTAGTTGCTCGCAATTGTAGTGACGTCACTCCTTCTTTATATGTTTTCTTAGTGTGTCTTAATTTTGTTTTTTTTTTAGATATTATTTGCTTTATTTCTCGCTGCAGTGCAATAAATCCTCATGCAATGTCGACCACAATCTAGGGACCATTTAGAAATTTGCCGTAAATAACGAAAGTTTGCTTCTACGTATGAGCCATTTTCATATGGTATGTTTTTACTGTCTGTCTTGCTCTCTTTTGCTGTGACTGTCTCTATTCAATTAAAAATTTTCTTTGTCCTTTAGCTGTTTGTTACTGTTCAGTTTTTTTTGTTCGTGAATATATACATACATACATATATTTGTTCTGTTCAAGCTCATTTCCCGCAAATGTTTATTTTTAGACTTGGGGCCCTATGTGACTTACTGTGCTAAGCTGCTAAAAGTTTTCATATTGCATGTTTCAGTGTCCTTATTCGTTTGACTCTGAGCTCAAGGAATTAAAGTTGCAGAATATGTCAAGCTCAAAATAAAAATGTTAGCGTTTATTCCTTCAAGGGACAAAATGTTGTAATTTTCGTAAACGCATGGTATTAAAATTGAGAAAGTTAAATTGCCACCAAATTGTAAAAGTTACGTTAACTGACGCCATATTTATCTGTTTATATTAAATTGATTCTAACCGAAAGATCAGAATCAACTGTTCTAAAAATATGTCACTTTATAGCTTTCAGGTTTGTGTCATTTGGTTATCATAGGCGGCGACTATGAAGGACCAGGTGAAAAAATAACTTGAGTCAACCTGATAGTAAGCTCCGTTCAAAAGCGAAAGGATTTCTCAAAGCGATTTTGAGTTCTTTTTTAATATAAATTTTAAGAAAAATTTTTCCTCACGGTTGAGAAACACTGCTATTCAGAAGAAATCATTTAATTTTGGTAATGTTAAAATACTGATCGAGAACTTAATTGAAACTATTTCAAGCTTGAGAGATGAATTTGCACACTGAGAATACAATTTAATAGCATATACCAAAATTTGGTGATAATTAACAAATGGTATATTTGATAAAGGCGAATTAAATGTTTGATATATATTAAAATGTCAGATATTACAGTGAAAATAATACTATTTGATCAATGTATTCGATTATTAATAATCACTATATCATTTATATGACTAAAAAAATTCTTTCTTTTCGCAAACATATACTAACATTAATATCGATTTGTGCTAAAAACCGATACCAAAAACGATTTTTCCTATATCGTTACATCCTTACATAGGATGTCGTTTGTATTTATACAATCATAAATACCTAAATTGCGTACCAAGCAGAATATACTAATGTAGTTTTTACTTGAATATGTTGTGAATTGCAAAGTTATCATGTTAATGAGAAGCGAAATCAAATAAAAATCGGATTAACAAATGTAAAATTCAACCAATTATATTTTTTCAATGAACTCAAACTAATGGAACGTTTGGCCCAATAAGCAACAATTTAAATTTTAACTAAGGACATGGTAATAACTACCAAAATTTGTTAATAGTTAACAAATATTTTAAAAATCTATCAACCAAATACATATATTTAAAGGAACTCTTTTCTCAGTGCAGTGATTTGTAACGAAATTGATAAATAATAAGTTTCCGTTGCCATTGAACTACCACAAGGAATTCGAATAATAATGATAAAGATTGTTTCCAAAACCAAGAAAAAAAATTCAAAAGTTCATACATACTATGAAATTATTGATAATAATGTGAATTGTTTGAAAGTAAGGTTTAACACGAAAGTTTTAAATTTTCTTAGCCGGACGGAAAATTTCCTTTTTGGAAATAATAAATTTTAGCAAGAAGTGCTCAGATGTTGACAAGGATCGACTAATTTTACATAGGAACATGATCTTTCGGCGATTATGTACGTTTTTTGAAAAGTGATAAGCCCGTCTTAGATTTGATACCAGAAATAATAAAATTTGTCGAATAGATGCTTATGTTCCCTGTGGCAAAATGCATAGCCGAAAGATCATTTTCGACCTTAAGAAGATGGTTTACTTATTATTGGCCCAAACTCGGCTTAACTCTTTAAGCATTTTGCATTTACATTTCGAAGATGCATTGAATGTAGATTTAAACGAGATTCCGAATTATTTCGTAGAACGGTGCGAAATAAGACCTGAAACATTTGCATTGTCATAACCAAAATTTTATAATATTTTGAACAATAAATTATGATATCAATTGTGAATTGCATATACTTTTCATGTGTTTTCGTCATATACATTAATTTCATAATTTATGATGGTTATGACTCTGCAGCATCCCCCCCATGAAATGTTACTTGAAAAATTTTGAAAGTTGTGCCAATCACCAATATTTTTAAGAAGTTTCCGTCTATGGTTATTATTGAGAAATTTTCTAACAAATTGAAAGGTTGGCCGTGTTAGCATACAAGAACGCGAAGACAACCAGCAAAAATTTAATAAATATAAATGAGCGGTGCTGTGTGACTAATAGTTTTTTGACATGCCACAAATTTTAGATTCTGATGAATTTTTATCACTGTGTGGTAAACACTGATTCCAAAGTGGAAATAATATAAGTGAATGCTTACCTGCGTTTTTATTATTCATTTTGTGTTAACCCAATGTGCGAAACGGATCCGTTGCTTCGGATTATTTATCTGAAACGGATTTCATTTCGGATCTGATTCAGATCTGTTGACGTATGAAATTCCTCTCGAAAAAACGGAAGGATCGTCCACATTGTCGGATCCGTAACGGTTTCGAAACGGACTTCCGTAACGGATCCGAAATGGACTTCATATACGGATCCGTTTCGGATACGTTTTTTGTAAATATCCGAATTCGGAATTCGTTTTTCAAAATAAAACGGATTCGAGACGAACTCTGTTTTTCAAAAATGCGGATTTTACTGTATAAAAAATTAACGCAATTATTAAAAAAATTTTTTTTGATTCCCTACCAATCTATTTTTTTTTTTGATTTTTTTTTTTCCATCTATTTCTTTAATGTAACCTTATTGTTAATTTATAAGTGATATATGATTTGAAAAACTTTAAGGAATTTAATTTGGTTTTACCTGTCACCGATCAGAATTGAACCTGCATCCTGCGCCGTGCCACTGTTCACAGATGCTCATCTTAACCAACTCAGCTACTTTATTTATTTTTCTGACATACTGTAATTGAATTACTTTTCCATTAAAATGAAAAATTGAAGATTCATTTTGAGCAGTTGTCAATTGATGATTCAATTATTACACTTTTAGCCAGCAAAAAAATAGTAAAACGTTGGCTGATGTTGTTAAACTGAGCATGCAACAAATATTGGATAAGCAGAGGGAGGCTATAGGTTCAAAACCCCGTAACCACACATTAGTTTTTTTTAATTTTTTTTTTTTTTTAATTTATAGATATTTAAAAAACAAATAAGAAGTAGAGAACTGTATTTGTTTATTGAAAATATCTTGAAAACTGCCTTTAATGTTAATAATAAAAAAAGGAGTCCGGATCGAAACCATTTTAATAAAAAAACGGATTCGTTACAGATCCGTATATGACGTCCGTTTCGGATCCGTTACGGATACCACAAAGCGGATTCCGTTTTTTCGAGAGGAATTTCATGCGAATACGAATCCGGAACGGATCCGTATGATTACAGATCCGACAAAGCGGATTCCGTTTTTTCGAGAGGAATTTCATACGAAAACAAATCCGAAACGGACTCTGGTACTGATCCGTATATGATGTCCATTTCGGATTCGTTACGGATCCCCATCCGTTTTTGTGCCAATTGGGAAGTGATTTTTATAATAAGAACAATGAATGAGTTAAAAACTTTTGTACTGATTGGTACTGAGTTTTGCATTGAATATACTGATTCTGTGTTTTTTGAGTCGAGGTATGAAAAAATGATTGATCAATATGGCAAACTTACCTGCACGACTTCTGCATGACTTCAGCACGATTGTAGCCGCTAATTTTGCAAAAGGACTCATTGCAGTACACAATCGGAAAGTCAACTATTTGTGCGTTGGCCAATAAGAATGAACTATCCGCTGTAAAAATAAAAAAAAAATTTTATTAATGCAAAATTTGTGTCAAATTTTAAGGGAAGTATTTGATTCAATGGTGTAATATTGGCTTATTGCTCTTATATATCTGGCTTTGGTTGAGAAACCAAAATCTCAATACATCAAAAACCAAGCGAAGTATAAATATTTTCTTAAATCAAATTTTCTGTATGGAATTCTTATAATTCGATTCATCTGAAAGCTCGACCTGCTGTTGGAGTTTGAATTTAAATATTAGAAGTTGGGTGAAGATAAGAATACAAATCAAAAGGAAGAGTTGAAGTTCACCATCTGTGTTTCACATCAGTAACTCTTGAGGTTACCATTATTGATCAAGTGAAAACAATTTTTGCCCCATATGAGACATTCTTTTATAAGCCGACCACTTTCTAGGAATCAAATTAGTGAACTTTTTTCTTATCGCAGATATCTAGATGTGAAGTTTGAATGTTGTGCGTAAAAAAAAATATAAAAATACTTTTGCTACACTAAACTTGTGATTTTTCAAAAAAAAATATTGTGCTGAGTTTTGCCGGAAGTGAGCGATACGGCACATCATAGCCAAAAGCGAGCGCAATGCTTTTTTTTTTTGAAAAATAGAAAAATGCTGAGCCAACTTCAGAAATTTTTTGTAATTATTTTTGCCAATAAATTATTGAATTATTTTTTTTGCGATACGACACATCAGAGGCCAAGTCGAGCACATTGCAGCACAAGTTTTATTTTTGATAAGTCGAAAACGGGTGGGCCAACTTCACAGTAAATTAAAAAATCTGAAAAAATTCAGGAGTTATTGTTTTATGTTGTAAAACATACCACTGCAAAATCGGAGACATTTGTTTTTTTTTCTGAACAACCCTAATATAATATATATATATGTGTTTTCAGACTTTATTTCGAAAACGGGAGCAACGATTTTGATGAAACTTGTGGGTTAGGTGCATATGTGAAAAAAATTAATATTGGGCTTGGTTTTAAGTTTCAAAGACCCTATCAGGGGCGTGCCGCAGCTCTAAATTTTTATTTTCATAACGTCATATCTCGCAAACTATTCAAGACATTGTAATGAAATTTGAAAGGCAGATGCAGATCATAAATATCTTAAATTTTGTCAAAAGAAGGCGAAATCAAAAAGTGGGCGTGTAAGTTTTCAGTAATTGAAAATTTTGATCCAATATTGATCGAAAACGGCAGTGACGATTTTGAAAAAAAAACTAAAGATAGTTCCACTAAATGCAGTCATCATAACAAGCTATAAAATTATACTGGCAAATTCGTTAAAGGGCGTAGCACAGCCCACAATATTTATAAACGTTTTAATATGAGAATTAACAACGCAGTCGTTATGAAATTTCATATGGTAGATCTCATGAACAAAAATTTGTGCAATAAAATTCTTTAAATAATGTATTAAGTGTGCTATGGGAGCTATATTTTTTAAATTTCGTGCAGAAGTGTTGGTACCTATAATCTTTGAAACTATATGGATGTTGACAGGATTGCAGCAGTTGGCGTCGTACCTCCAATACAAACAAAAAACGTTTAGTCCCAGCAGGCAATTGAGCAAGGCCCCCTCCCCGGAGAAGGCCTGCTAGCACTGCTCCGATTGTAAGAAGCCTTCTCAAAACTAAATTTTCATGTAAATAACAAACATTTTTTTTTTTACTATGATTTTTGCTTTTATTTACAATCTGTCAATATTAACAATAAGTAAATTTCATATATTTCATATAAAAAAGAAAGTAAGTTTGAAAGGAGGTGGCAAGGCCTTAATCTTACCAAGGAAGGCCTGCTAGAAGGCCTGCAAGCTCCTGCCCTGGGGTGTTATATTGAGTGTGCTGTATGAGTGATCTTAATAAAATTTGGTACAGAGATGTCGGATACTATAAGTTTTGAAATTAAACGGATTTCAACGAGATTGCGTTAGTGGGCGTCGCACCCTCCATACATATGAACAACTTTAAATGTTATATTGATTTAGTGTAGTATGGGAAACATTTTTTTTAAATCGATAGAGAAAGCTCGATAAATAGTATTGGACATCACAAAGGATGGCTACGGACCCTGAAAAGGACAGTTTTTTGACCAGATTTTCGAAATTTTTTCTTGTTTCAACAGACTTTTAACTATAATTGTGTAGTGTTAACATTTTAGTGGTCATTTTTAACATTTGACCACTTAGTGCGCAATGAGCGATTTGCGGAATTTGTTGTTGTAGGGATATATTCCTTTTTCTTTGGATTATTCCGGAGGTGGTCACTTCATATGTGACTACCCATCGAGGCGGTTCACCCTAAGTCACTTTGGGTCACTTGGAGTCACCAAAGTGAGTATAAATTGCAATTTTGTGTTTCTTGAGCCATTTTTGTAGAATTGCACTATAGCAACTAAAGTTAACTACCCGAGGCGAGGCGAGGTTCTAGTTGTTCTCGGCCTCGTCTCGTTGTATAAATTTGAGTCTCGCCTCGCCTCGTTCTCGGACGAGAACTTGCAATCACATACCTCGCCTCACCTCGCCGAAACCTCGCCTCCCTCGGTAAGAACCGAGGATTTTATTGAACGGAAAAAAAGTTATCAGGCCTGTATATCGTCGGTATTCAAGCAAAATTGACTATCTGCAAACAAATAATAAGTGGGTGACGCTAATTAATCGTTTAATTATGTTAACATCCTCTTAATTTTGTGATATATTATGTTCGGTTGTTAAAAAAAACGGTCAATTTCGCTTGTATGCCAACGATATATTCAACTAGCAAAGCTGACACACGTTGCTTCGCCTCAAGAAGTAAAATAAAATATATGTTTTTATTTTTGGTGGATTGAATCAATGTATGATGATTGATGAGCTATGATGAATTTAATTCTTTTCTTATATGGGACGGCGTGGCATTGTCCATTTTTATTCAAATCAAGCTAAACTACGAACCTTTTACAAACTATAAGAAATATATGTACCAAATCTTATCCTTTTACGTCATATAGTTACTGAGATATAAAAAAAAAGTTTATTCATCTGCGTCAAGTAGTTGATAATACCAAAGTATGCTACGAACATTCCCCAAATCACAAGAAACATAAACATATGCCAAATCTTCAGGCGATCGGTTGAACGGTTTTGGACATTAACAACAAAGTTTTTTACCGAACGTAGGGGTCCCCTTTCTTTCGTCATATAATAATAACAAAAGAGAGTAGTAGCTATTCTAACTCTCATTCGATTAGAGATCATTTTAGTACTACTGACTCTATAGATCAAAGATATGACGAAATATATGGACTCTAAATAAAAGTAGCCTAAGCTGAGCTTCTTAATGTGAAAGCAACGCGGTGTGAGTTCGGTGTGAATCGGTTAACCGGTCTTTGAGAAAATGATATTTAAAAAATATTTTTGTATGAGGGCCCCCCTAAAGATGCACTCAAAATAAAAGTTTTATAGCCTTATCTATGCTTTCCAATAAATAAATATCGAGTCAAATTTCAAAAAATAGTATCAAAACAAAAAATACTGCACTTACTTCCGATACGAGCTAGTGTTAAAGCGAGGCTGCGAGGCACCTCGTCCTCAGAACCGAGAACGAGGCGAGTAAGAGGCGAGGTGCCGCTGTGATCTCGCCTCGCCCCGGTCGAGCGAGGCAAATTTATTTTTCCACCTCGTCTCGTTCTCGCCTCGTTCTCGCCTCGGTCTCGCCTCGTTCTCGCCTCGTGTTCGCCTCGTTGAACAAGGTTGCCTCGCAGTCTCGGTGAAGCACTAAACTAAAGGCCGCGGTCGGGCAAAACTATATCGCTGCTATTTCACTAACCTCGGTGACTTCAGGCGACATATATTGAATCGGAGTGAAACGCTTCGATGAGTAGTTACTTATAGAGGGACTACCTCCGGGAGACACCAAAGAACAAGGAAAATATCATTACAGCAATAAAATCCAAAAAATCGCACGCACCGCAAAATGTAATTAAGCGCGATAAGGTTTTGCCCCAACACGTGGCCTATAGGTGTTATAGTGCATTCAATTTTTTTCGAGTTTTTCATTTTTTCCAACTGTTTCAACATTTTTCAAACTCTTTCAGCTTTTTCAATATTTTCCATACCTGGACTCTTGCAGCTTTTCACCTGTCTCAAAATTTTTTCAACTTCTTTCATCTTTTTGCAATCTTTTCCAATTTATCCTACATTCAAACATTTTCCATACTTTTCAACCTCTTTTGATGTTTTTCTATATTTTCCATATTTTATCGAACTATTTCA
Organism: Meiosimyza decipiens; assembly: GCA_963680825.1. Lineage (NCBI taxonomy): Eukaryota > Metazoa > Arthropoda > Insecta > Diptera > Lauxaniidae > Meiosimyza > Meiosimyza decipiens. The sequence continues at coordinate 81,705,540 of OY804258.1, read as the reverse complement.
ACAATTTAAATATTTTCATTTTTTTTTCGACATGTTTAACCCATATTCAACTTTTTTCAATATACATAATGCATATTTTTTCGACTTTTTCAACCTGAGAACGAAAAACCGATTTAGGGTCGGGCTCCTGGTACTTGATATTGAGTCAACATCATTGTCTTTGTAAAGCATATTGCTCATGCCGTTTGGGAATCTGCAATGTTTTTATAATGGCCAAGTATTTGATGAAAAAATGATTTCTATTTCCATCGGTTTCAAACACCCTGTGGTATCACAATGGATCACATTTGGTCTAAGTGAGTTAGTTTTTCGTAACTGACTGCCACTCCTACCTAACCTAACCTAGTCCATCGGTTAAATATTGATAAGTGTGAACCTTTTCTTTTGTTTTATTGCTTATCAATTAGAAAATGTGAGCACTACCTAATTGTCTTTGTTAGGAAATGGTTCGGGACCTACTCACTCCAGAGCAAAAATTTACTGTAACGCATTTGCTTTTATGTCAATGTATACAAAAAATGTTGCACATCAAAAAGTCGAATAAAAAATGAAAGGAAAATTATAATACGTGTGCGAGCAAAAGAAAGCCCGCAGTAGATTAAGCCACGACTATGTTGCCGACATTGAGTTTAAATTGCGTGTAGCATGTGGCATACTTTGAGGCTCACAAGACCGTGAAAAGCCACACATGGCGTTGGGATGTTAACGAAGCGATAGTTTGGTGGTGAGGAATGCACAGTTACGGAGGGCGTTTCAAAATACGTGCTAAGCATTAGAAAATTGTAGCTTGCTATTTACATATTTTTCCTTATGGTTTTTATTTTAGTTGTTTTTAATGCTGGTATTGTAGCGTTTGCCATTGTATTGCGTTCATTGTGTTAGTCGCATTTGTTGTTGATATTATGATTGTAGTTTTTGCATTTGTTGTTGGTTTTGTTCTCGAGTAAATTGCAAATTCTTTGCATTTGCGGAGCAGTCTCCTAGCAATGTTGTTGTGATATTGTCTGTGCATCTATGTACTAAAATCTGAAGGGAGAATTAAATTGTGGCATGAGGCAAAGTGAATGTTTTTTCAAAATATTTAATAAGCAAAGAAGTAGTCATATTCATCATTTAATTATGGGTGGAAATACCTTTAGAATTTTGAATTAAGGAAATGTTTTTTTTTTGTCATAATTCAAATGTATAATATGTTAAGAATATACTGTAAACCGAAAAAAGCAAAACATTTAATTTTTCTGGAGTTATTATCCAGAACGTCAGAGCCCACATATCGTCACTAATCAGACCTTTGATTAAAAACCCAATATAAATTTTATTTCTAGTTTTTTTTATAATTTTATAAGTTTGTCCTTCCATCGAGAAAAAACCTTTTATTTTCTTCAGATAAATAGAAAAATTTTGATAGCTGCAGAGATGATCAAAGCCACCATTTTGTTTCAAAAAAATCAAATTTTTTTTACAATCAATGCTGTTAAAATTTAAAAATGATTTAATTATCTCATCATCTTGAAAACAATTTATAAAAAATTACTTGTTAAAGGTATGTCCCCCTTAAAACTGAATTGACTGCGAGAAATCAGTTTTTGTGTATAGTTTATGAGTAAAAAGATAATATTGAACACATATCGAGTCCAGAGATACTGTTAGCATAATAACACTTTGAGTCCGCAGTGCTTGCGCTTAGTAGTCCGGCAACCATCCAGGGCCATACCATTTCTCATTGCTTTTGTGGCATGGTATCCCAGTACAGAGTTTTATTATTTGAAAAACTTCCTGGAGTTTTGATTCAGCGCAAACGTCACTTAGCAGCCTTATTCTAAGTTTCACTGCTATTCATAGAGCAGCTAGTAAAAAATATTAAATGAAATTTTATGAGAGTTGCTACGTATGTCCCTCTGGACTCGAAATTCAAAACTGCTTTCTAAGTGGATATTGTAATAGTGCGTATATCTTTTATTCCAAATTTCATGTTTCTGATGCAGTTTGGACAGCGCATTGCTATCTATGCAGTAAGTTATTCAATCAGAGCCAAAAATCTTTTCCATTGGAAAAAGTGAATTTTTGTTTTTTTGAGAGTTGCTAGGCACCTTTGTCCTTTGATAAAAACCGTTCCTTAGTGTTTTTCAAAGTATGTTATGATCTCATTTTCCGAAGTAAAAGAATCTTAAGTACTTTTCCTAGTCAATCAAGAAAAAATATTTTTTTTTTGTAAAAATGTTAATTTTTTGTTGTTCTTAGAAGTGCCATATCTCTAAGGACATGCCCTGGTAAGTATTTTTACGCAGAGCGATGAAGTTTTTAAATTAAGTAGAGTATCACAAAAGGATGTTCCAAATTTCATGGGACTAGGATATCTGTATGTTTTCATGAATTCATTGACAGAATGAAGTGTGTTATGTGTAGAAAATATGATGAAGGAGCTTATAGTTATTACTCGGGTTTTGACTTAATGCTGCTGATTGATAATGGAATTAATTACAATGGCAGTTTTGCTGGACTGCTTGCGCTAAGTATCAATTTTTTTTAACCTCAGTTAATTTGTAAAAGTTCTAGTATCAGTTATGCCAAGAAGGGAACTAAGTGAGATCATAGCAATGGCAGATATCCACACGGATTGGATCTTCAGCGCTCTTTCACTAATTAATTGTGCTTGAGAACATCTGCTTCGAGGCTTACATTAGTCTGGTATTTTTGTCCCACAGACCATATATCTTTCAAGTATTTACCATAAATTTGTTCAAGTATAATATTTTTCGATGCCATATTTGAGGTTTGCAATGAACCCAACCTACTTTAGATACGTTGCAAGTAAGTCTTAATGCCTAAGGGTTTAAAAAAAAACAAAAATATAAGCAACTTAAATTGAACTTTTCTCTCCTTGCCAGGATATTTTTTCACTGGCTTGATACTTCCAAACCGATCCACCTCCTTAAGATTATCTCTCTTTCTTCTACCAATTTTTTGGTTCGTTGTAAACTTTGTTTACTGCAATCTTTTTTTTTCTTTTTCATTTCTTCTGTTATACATTTTTAATTTCAATTAATTTTATCTGTCCCAATCCAGAAGTTTACTCCTTAGCTTTATCAAACGCACCGCTACGCAAGCAAAACATTTTTCTAAATTTTCAAGAGTTTCGTACTTTTGTCACTTCTTCCACCTTCACTGTTATGCATGTGGCACTTGCTACCGTTACGAAGAAGGAGTAGAAAAAGCACAATCGACTGGCAGTCTTTTGGAGTGTTTTCCTGGCTGTTTGATGGTTGCAACAAAAATAAAAATTGGTCTTTGCCATTGTCAGCATTATTAATGATGGCGTTGTCTCTCTCCTGTTGCTTTAGGAAACGTTTTCCTTTGATTGATGGCTTCTTCTGTGTATAACTTTGTTTATCTTTTTTTCGCCTGCAGACTAAACTTTTTGCGTCAATTTATAGACAAATTAATGTTCAATTTCTAAAGCTTCCTGGGGATTTGTTGGGCAGATGAAGTTTTATCTCTTGTTTTTTTGGAATCATAGACTTCTTTTACTTGTAAGTATTATTATTAATTGAGTTAAATTGATAACTCAATTGATTATCTTTTTATCTTTATGTGAGATTTTTGAAAACGAGTTTTTGCAATTTCTTTCAAATTTTATTTTAAGTAGCTCACTTTAAATTTTTATAAAACTATGGTATTTGAACATACAGTTAGTTGGTCACAAAACAGTTCATAAAAAAAGTGTTTCGAGTTTTAGGATTGTTCTTTTTTTTCTAGGTAATAAATCAAAACTAAAATATAACATATTTTCATTGAGTTGGGTGGTTATTTATATACTAATTTTATAGCGAACACTTCTGGGACTTAAGCTATCAAAAAACATTTTAAATAATTTTGGTTGATTTAATCATAAGTTCTTTTTTTTAAATATTCCACTAATTTTCAATGGGGCTTAAATCTGGAGAATGTGCTGGTCAATCGAAGCAGTCAACATTTTGGTCTCGGAGCCATTTCTTTGTAATTTTAGCCTTATATTTCGGGTCATTATCCTGCAAAAAGATGGTATCGCCTGGTTCGCAGCCTAATTTTTCGAGACTGGGTAGGTATAAGCCTTCTAGAATATTAATATAACCAAGTGTTTCCATTATTCCATTGATTTAAAAAAAAAAACAGCGCTATATCATCAAGGAGCTGCCGCCAAACTTTGAGATCTACTGTAAATTCCGTGCAGTAATGCTGTTTCAATTATTTTTCTACAGCTACTCAATTGTGATTCAAATGGCCTCTTGACCACATTTGGTGGTAATGCTGCCAAGGTGCGTGTTAAAGCTATTTGAATAATATCAATGTTTTGAAAATCCTTTCAACTTCTTTTTTTTTCTGGGAACAGTGCGAAATCACATGTTGTTAAATCAGGTGATTAATTCAATACAAAGACTTAATTTTGTGCCAAAAAGGATCAGGATCGCAGTATTCTGGTTCAATTCAAAAAATTCAGGTCATCAAACGTTGTAATACTTTCAAATAAAATGCACAAGTAACTGTTTGACCAGTTGGGAAAAACTTTGTATTGATTTTTGATGGAGCTTATCAGATTTATTTGGCTTCGTCCTTCAGCGAACGTCTGCATTCTAAAAATTGTTTATGCTATTCCAAAGTCTTTAACTGTGATAGACAATCACCTACCTAAGCTTTTGTCTAATTTTGAACGTTTCTGTGACTGTTGTTTGAAGTGTTGCGTGGAATAGCGTATTGTTCCATATACACAGGGAGTCTTATAAATACTGGATAATCTTCTAACAGCAGATGGGCGCCACAAAGGCCGATCAGAAAATCATGTTTTGTTAAAGTCACACCGTTTTCGAGAAAATCGGTTTTTTTAAATATCTGAAAAAATTCGAATACGAAACAGCCTCAAATGAAGGTATTTTTTAAACATTTTTTATAAAATATTCTTAAAGCTATCAGATGTGATTTAAATTAATTACAATCTAGGTGACCAAGTTACTATTTATTACCCATTTCATACAGATTCTAAAATTATAAAAATATAAGGTATATTTCTTATGGTTACATAGATATTGGCAATTTAGTGGCAAAGTGGCTGTATGTATGGAACTTAAATTTCAAACAAAATCAGGTCAATTTCAAATTTTATTTTATTATTTTATGTGAATTTCAACACGTAAACGAATTGGACTGATGAACGAAATGTCAGTAAGCTGACCTATTTAAACTGATTTCAATTAAAATTTAGGGCTTGTTCAGAAAAGTTCTAGCTTTAAAATAACGAACAATTCGAATTGATGTCGCTTCTATTTGCTAAGATAATACTTCAGTACCGGAATATAATTAGTGCATTGAGTTTATACATATTAGAATTGACACAAGAATATATTATCCTTACGAAAATATACGAAATAGTTCTGTGGCATGTTAGTCAAAGTGACATGTGAGCTTGGTGATCACTACACCTTTTTCAAAGCGCGGAACAAGGCGTAATACTGTCGCTCTCACTTCTTGATCGATTTCCATGGTTGGATTAATTTCAGTTGGACAAAATAAATCTACTATTACAGTTTTATCATGGGTACTCATACGTAACTAACAGCCCGTGCGTTCACCGTATAACACATTGTAAATCAGCTGGTCAGAGATCATAGTATTCAAAGCACACTTTATAAGCTACAAGCCTCCAAAATGAGCACACGGGCTGTTAGCTAAGCCAGGGTGCTAACCTACAAGCAGATGGAAATCTCATTTCCGAATACAGCCTGAGCGTTAGTATCCGAATATGCGCCCGAATAGCTTATTTTATTGCGAATATACGAAAGTAAGTTCCGGAGAAAGGAAAAAGAGAGCCTCCTGCGCCCCCTGTTCTGTTTTTGTACCGCTATTTACTATTTTATAATTGGCATCAGTAGTTGAGAAGTCAAAGCACCCTAAAGGAGTAACAGTTTGGTGTGGTCTCTGCGATATCATCTTTGAAGATGAGTAAGGAAGATGCGCTGCGGTAAGTACTACCGCGCAATGATAACTGATTATTTGTGGCATATTTCGAAGAAATGGACTTGGACAATATTAGGTTTCAACAGGATGGTGTGCCGTATCACACAAGCCATGCAACAATCTACCGTTTTCGTGGAAAGCTTAAAAATATTGGGTTTTCGTTTGTGGGTAGCCGTTAGAGATAAGTGTTACCTTAACCATTCAGCAATCAGTCAGGCTCTTGAGGACGAAATAGCTGCAGCCATCGGTCAAAAAGAGCACTTTTCAGTCGAAAATGTATTTTGGTTTCATCAATTGGGTTCAATTGTGTTCAGCATATGGGCTACTGCAAGACCATTCGAGAAAGTCATTTGATTAAAATGTGTTCAATAATAAACTGGAATCGTTTTTTACTAACACCAAATTCAAATTTCAATTTATAAATGGTCCACCGTATACATTTTAGAGTGCACAATAAGACAAGACCAATGTATCGAGTTCTAAGACCCCAAGTCGAGAAATGATATCAATATTGTGACTTTTTGTTTATGCATGATTCTGTTCCTTGAGACAATGCCAGAAAATACCTAATAAAATGGCCACAAATTTCCCAGAACAAGTTCTTTCGAAAATTTTTAAGAACTGCTTAAGGAAGAAATTTCCAGAAATTCCATGAACGACAGCAGCAATCGAAAGAGCGTTTGATAGAAGTGTAGCACAGAAGTGAAGAAATTAATGCGAGAGGGAGCAAAATAATACACATATTTTTCTACAAATATTTTGCACTTTTATCTTATGAATAAGACCTCTCAAAAATAACTTAATGCAAAACTTTCAACTTTTTTTTTAGTTTCTTGCTTTTATTATGGGGGCGTTCAAGTTTTCGTAACGCAATTCGGGGGGAGGGGGTCTAGTAAAACGTTACGATGCGTTACAGGGACGGGAGTGGGGTCGAACAACGCATGATGTAACATTGTTTTTGTAGTGAAACTTCCTTAGCGGGGGGTTATATGAATAAATAAAATAAACAACATACACTGAGAAAATAATATGTTTGTATATAACAAACGCATATTTCATATAGAGCAATTAAATATTTATTTGAGCCAAACATATTGTATATGGATCAAATAGTGACAAGTGTTGGTTGTAGCATTTTTTGTTTGACTCAATCAAATATTTAAATGCTCTATATGAAATATGCGTTTGTTATATTCAAACATATTGTTTTCTCAGTGTACGCATGTATTGCGAGTTAGAAATCTGTTGTTTTGTTTATTATCACCCAAATCGCGATTAAAACAATAACAAAGGTATTTTAGCGACTTTCCGGTACTTTGCGCAAAATAATTGTGACTTTTAGCTCACTTGGGTGTTACGTAACGTTTAAGGAGAGGAGGAAGGGGGAGGGTCCTTACGGCGCGTTGCATGGGTGCGAGAGGGTCAAAAACTTTAAAAATTGTGTTACGTAATACTTGAAAGCCCCCTATCGTGTAAGTTGAAAAAAAAGTGTTTTTTACGTTGTGGCAGGTAAGAGCTTTCGAAAGGAAGCACCGAAAAGCGCTTCTACTTTTTTTATTTGTATATTTTTGCACAACAAAAAAACTCGCATAAACTACGATAAATACATATGTACATACAACAACAAACTCCTACTAGGTCAGTTGCTAAATGACATTGACAGAAATGATGGGCGGATGTAGATGATGTTTGCTTAGCAGGGCGTACGTTATACCTATGGCATTAAAGTCCGCGATGATGTTCTAACATGCAAATGCATGCTCATGTGCTTGTAGGCTCCGTACAGTAGCGTAGCTATGTGGGGGAGATCAAAGGGGCCGATGACCTGGGCGAAAAGGTTTGGGGGCGTGAAAATGGTTCATTGAGATTTGGAAATAAAATTAAATATTTCTACTGATCTGAATTCAAAAAATTTCAATGATTGGATGAACAAACTTTAAGTGCACTTGACATTTTTAATAGGAAAGTTCGTACCGAAAATCCAGTGACGTTTTCATACTTTTTTTAAAAGGCTCATCCAGTACTTTTCAAAAAAATGCAATGACATCACTGTTAGACTGATATTTCATGATACATATATATCGTGTAGTAAAATTTCACAATAACAACGCGTTTCCAAAAGATGATCGAGGAATGGGCGGCAGATTGTTCTTTTCCCTGGCCAAAAGATGTTCAACGAATGCCACTGGTTGTGTACAAGTAGGCTGTCCGTTATTTTTGAAAAAGATTTTTTTTAGCACAGCATAGCGTGCCACCGAGCTCTTAGCGATATTTTTTAATTTAGTTTTTTACTTGAAGGCTAGTTAACATAATTTTGTAAAAAGTTTTACTTAGACTTTACGAAAAAATGTAGACATTTTCAAAGTAAAATTACATACAACGTGTCTCAAACAAATTTAATATACTCGGCAATGACCGAATGCACGTCGATTCTCTACCAAGTCAATGTAAAGAAATACCTTGATTAACCGGTGACTGGGTATGACACACCCACCTGACACTTTTATGCGAATGTATTTTTATTTAGCTATTCAAACGTTTTGTTGTTTTGAGTAGCTGGAGTTAAAGGATTGCTGGAGGGGATAGTGGTGTGATCGCAGAGACAGCCTGCGCTCGTGTTACTCGTTTGCTAACAACGCTCGGGTACTTAATATTTAGCTGATTTTCTGCTTTATTTTTTAGATTCCAAGTGAAAATGAACAATTTTAGTTGAAATAGTTCTTGATTTCATGTTCTATGAGGTTTTGATCCTTTTTTAGAGGAGTCTATATTTTTGTTTGAAAAGTTAAGTAATTTCGTTTTACTTCGGTTATAAAATAAAAACTAACAAGCTGCGACAGGTGTTTCATTAAAATTAAATTATAATATTGCCTTTTACAATAAAACACATTTACTTTGATGTTATCTATTTGGTAAATAAGTTTAAGAGTCAATTTCGTACGCGAGTATGTCATACCCTACCGCATACTCTTTTTAACATTTTCTCACCACACGCTCGCCAGGTTAAATGAACTTTTCATGGAAAACATGTACAGGTAAAGCTTGCAAATTAGAATTTGCGGAAATTAGATCTGCTATTTTATTTTGTGTACATAAAAATTCTAATTTTCGAGCTCAAAATTTTAAGCTCTGAAGTTAGAACATAGATTCTTATTTTTGAGCGAATTTTTGTATTCCTCCCTAAAATTGCACTTGTTATGTTCCAATTGATACGAACTATATTTATCTTTTTAACGGTCATAAACAATTTATGACATGACTTTTTCGTTTCCTATTTTGTTAAATTTCTAAGTGTTCGCATAACAGTTTCACCTCGTTGTGAACATTTTCGAACGAATTATTGCATTGGGCAAAATGGAAAAATGTATCAATTTCGGATATCGTCACAATTCAAACCATACGTAATTAGGCGGTTAGGCTCTTGTCTAAATTATGTCAAACGCAGACAACAATACCAATTTTTAATTTCTATTGTATTAAGCTAATCAGTTCAATAACTTTTTAGTGTCAAAACCAGCGTTTGAAAATGCTGTCATTTTGTGAAGTTATTTCCTTCGGCTATGCTTTGTCTACGAAAATTTACAAACACGACAGCACAGTCATGCCAATTAAAAAAAAACCCGAAGCTGGACTGTCTCTCTACTGCCAAAAATGTAGCAGCACGACAGCAAAGCGATAGCAGAATGAAAAAAGCTACAATTCGACTGTTACTGTGCTGCGAAAATTTGCGCAGCACGAAAGCAAAGCGACAGTCACGGCAAAAAAACCGAAGTTTGACTGTTGTGTTTGCTGTTGTTATTGCTGAAAGCCTTTTCAACAGCAAGAAAAAGGAGAACAAACAATACGCAATAAATATTGTAAGTATCTATTTATTGAGATCAAAGGCACGTAAAATATAAATCTGTAATAGATATGCTATCAAATGAATTAGCAAAAATTAAGTTATGTTAGCAAAATGATTATGTGGGTGTTAGGCTTGGAGATCCTCTGAAATCACTTCTTCGAACAGCGGAAAATTGTTGATGGCTTCGTTCAAAAATGTTAGGTTTAGCTTCACTAATAATATATCTTCTAACGTCTCATGTTTCATTTGGTTGCGGTTCTCCGTTAAAATGAGCTTTAATGAAGAAAAAGCTCGTTCTATGGTAACCTGTTAGAAGTAAGTCAATTTTGTGTAGTTTAAACAAGTGACTTTTTAAATTATAAATCCTGGTATTTTTTAATGCGAATTTGTATAAATTACACACCGGATTTCCAATTTCGTTCTTATTCTCGAAATATTCCCCAATAGTGTTAGAAGTAGTAGTATTACGCAAAGAGATGATCGAAATAAGGAAACAAAGTTATATTTCAAAACTATCAATGGCAATCACTCTCTGAACATCTAAGTTTCGTATATTCTTCGATTTCATTCAGTTTCCAAATTAAACAGCCTTCGGCAGCTGACGACAGCCTACGAGCAGCAACAGCAGCAGTTACACGAATCGGTTTTGTACTGTGCTGTTTTCATGACTGTCGTTCTTCTGCAGTCAAAGGTGCAGCACATCTATACAAACAAATAAATTTTAGCTCTGCTGCGACTGAACTGTTTCAATTTGCGCAGCAAAGCAATAGCACAGTTGAACGAAAAATCGATTTCAGCTGTACTGTAGCTTAGCTGTTGAAAAGTGCGCAGTAAAGCAACGCCAAAAATGTTTTCTGTTAAAAAAATAGCTTTCGCAGCACAGCGGCAGCATATTTCTCAGTGCTGTTGCTATTTTGCTGGTAGCTTTTTAAACCCTGGTCAAAACACCAAAAAAAAGCAATTGGCTAATGCTAGCTATATTCGTCTTCTACTAGAAAGACTCATCAGCAGTGGTGCCCACTAGCACAAGGAACGATAACCATGTGTTGATGATTCTCTTTAAGCGCCTTTTTGCTCTCATTATTACGCTCTTTAAGCGCAGTTACAATAACAGAGATAATCAAACAGAAAAAAGAGTTTTTGCTTTATTTGTTTAACTTTAATTTGAAAACTTTGACAAAAAAAAAAACACATATCCTCCCATTTCGGAAATTTTTTTATATGTAATGTAAGAAAGTATGGTTAGTTAAAAGGTGCTTTTTCTAATAATTTTATTTTACCAAGTTTTTCCTAAAATAGTTTTAGAAGAAACAAAAAATATTGACTTTAATGAAATGCTCTTATTAATTAATTTGTATCGAAATATACCAATATTTCATATTGGTAAAAAGTTCATAGATCATACTTTTCAAAAAATGTGTCTTTGTGTGAATTATGCTGATTTTTTTAAATTAGGGCTTAAAAAGTCATAATTGAGAAATTTCGCAAACGTTGACAGCAAAAAAAAAAAAAAATAACAAATCCGCGGATATTCTTATTTTTTTTATATATATTATGTAGGTTTAAGCTGATTTTACAGAACTTTGTTGAAGTGAAAACTTCTTATGGCACGTTGTGCACCTCCATATGAAAGCATTCGCGGTTGAGGAAAAAAGTATAAACTCGCGCTACCGACACCGACACCGCATAATAATCTATATATTTATTCCAAAGACTAAAAGGTAAGGCTTAGTTGACGCGATCTAGAACAGCTACAGCAACAAATACTATTTCAAATTAAAGTGCTCATCCAGCAGAGTTACGGAAAATTATTGGATCCAGAATCCGTTGGCCAGAAGCTGAGATATAAGCGTGGAAAGATTCCCTTTTTTTCAACTCTTTCAAGCATTGCACATGTGTAATGTTTATTTTCTATTTTAGATTTTTCTCAAATATGGAAAAAAAAAAAGTTCGGATGATTCTCAGGAAGAAAAATCCAGAAAAATTCGAATCAAAACTGTTCGTATCCTACTTTAGCTACCATAAACCAATCGTATCAGTTTTTGAAATGGGCAATAACGCTGGCAGTGATGATGGTGCAAGAGATGTTGAAAATATGGATGAAATTTGATTTTTCCGAGTGTACTTAACTTATTTTTGTAAAGTAATTGTAATAATACTGAAATGTAATTTTCTTACTTAATATGTAAAATAGCGCAATAAATAGATATTGTAATTTACCATTTACTTTATATTGGTAAATAAAACAATTCGTGGAAAATTATTCCATAAACATTACAAAACATCATGAAAAAAAAAATTCCGAAATATTATTTCAAGTTTTCACTTCTGTCGGCACTCCAAGAGTGCAACCGGCCGGTTTTTTTTTATGATTATTTCTCTATTGCAACAATGGAAGGAAAATATTTTTTTTTTCTTCACATTTTGCAACGCTTTCCAATAATTTTATCAATTGTAAAATCTTACAGTGTGAAATAAGTGGCTTAAATTTTGAAAGAAGTTCCTTAAAGTAGAGGGAAACCGGAAAGGGCTATTTTCCTCTTTCTATCCCCCTTGTGGGATTATACTTAAATGTATCGTAGCTTCTGATTATGAACATTTTTATTATTATCATCACTTTTTTATTATTATTCATTTTACTTTTCTTATTATATTCGATCAAATAGTGTTCAATATTCTTATTATATATTTTCAAGTCCCGCAAGGGAGGATCTAATATTTTATTAGATTCTACGGGCTTGACGCACCCGCGTACCCTTAGTCAGCTTGATGCTGGGATGTGTTTACCTATTGAACATAAAAGTTATAATGTTAATTAGGGAAGCGCTATTATTAGTATCAAGTACAAGGAAGTTATGATGACTTGGATTAGGACATGTATGACGAGCTGATCGATGAAAAGATGCCGCGGCACATTGGGAATCCTCCGGAAGCGCAACACGTTTTTCCTGCGGGTCTCGCGGAAGGAGGTGCTATCAGCTTGATCTGCCGAGACGACCATCGCCGTTCGTTGCAGAAACCAGCTACTTCGGGCCTTGGTCATGGAGTGTGTATTGGATGCGGGAGTACTAGCTTGCATTGCTCCAGGCGAGCACTAGTCCGTCCGTGTCTTCCGCGACTAGCAAAGCGCAAGTCAGGCCTCAGGGGACTGGGGTAGGGATGTTACCCCGAGGGTATACCCGCTATTGGCTAATGCAACAGAGGTGCACACACCATACGCTGGAATCAAAACCGTATGTCAATTTAAAAAGAAACAAAAAAGAACGACGAAAAGACGAACGACTACCCTTTCGATAGGATTTTAGATCTCCGGTCGTTTCTACTGACGCTGCCGTCATGAAAGTCAACCTAACAGTAAAAAATGATGGAACTCCCAGCAGTGCAAATCCACTCGACGCATACTCCAAGAGGCTCACAAACATGCTGAGAACCACACCTGGCCTAAAAATGCACGACAGCAATATCTCTTTAAGCTGCGTGAAGATGAGGAGCAGGCACTGGCGGATGGCCATTAATAAGATGAAGCAGGCCATGCAGAAACAGAGAAACATCAGCATGGATGTAAAAGAAGGTGTCACAGAACTGGAGAAACTGTTTGGCATCATATCACATAGCCGAAGGGCTTGGCAAAGATTGGAGGAGAATAAAAAGAAGACTGCACCTTCGGAGACGATTGCAGCTGTAGCGGATGAAACCCGATCAGCCCGTCCGAAAAGGCACGATCAAGCCTGGCGCAACCTAGTACAGGCAAAAGGCCGAGGGAAAATGAAAACACCATGCTCCTCCCCACCCAAAAAGAACAGCAACAAACGAGGCAAAGTCCGATAAAAGTGAAAAGCCTTGGGAAAATTATTCGGAGAAATGGCAAGAAGTCAAAAGGCGACCAAAACTAAACGCTCTCAGAAGAACGGGCGAAACAAATAAGGAAAAGGAGAGAGAAACAAGAAGAGGAGGGAAAACCCCAAAAAAGAGAAGAGAGTCAAACAGTCAAAGACGGAGGCAGTCCTCATAAAACAAGTAAGAGGACACAGCTCTTTGGAGGTTCTCAAAATCTGCGCAGCAAAGTTCAGCTCGAAGATATCGCCAATATAAGAGGTATCAGGAAAACGAGGACTGGCGCACTCCTTCTAGAAATGGAAAAGGAGGAAAAGTGCAACCCGAATTTTTCCAGAGGTTGAAAACCGCTGTAATGGCAGATGCGTCTATAATGGAGCTGAAGCCAGTCGCTACAGTGGAAATAAGATTCTCTTACTGTCCAACTCGAAGTTGAAGAGGCCATCAAAAAGGTGCTAGGAGATTCACTTGAGGAAATGCGCGCCAAGGTAAAGGCAACGAACAATCGCGATCAAACACGAGAGCTTGTAACACTAGTGCAAGAAAAAGCGGGAAAACTACTTAAAGCAGATAGCATAAAATTCGGCAATGTCAGAGCCAGAATTAGACTCTGCCCAAGCATCAAACAATGTTTCCGTTGTGTTGGAATGGGGCACTTGCAAATAGACTGCAAGGGACAAGATAGGAAAGGTGAAGGACTCTGCATGAGTTGCGGAGAGCCAGGGCATAAAATAAATGAGTGCAGCAAGAGACGAAAATGCTGCATGTGCACAGAAGCTGGCTGAAGCCGGGTTGATCATGTACCTGGCTCAGTACCTGCCAAGAGACAAAGAGAGAATACTCCATGCCAACATGCAGAACGGCTGATGCGCTATAGAAAAGAAAGCGGACGCAGTCGTAATAGGCAAACAGTATGGACAAGGGAACCGAGAAAACTGATTAGCAGATGAGACCGGTACTGCAGCAATCTGCCTGCCTAGCAACAGTAGTATTGTCAATATACATAAAGGTGCATCATTAAATCCCTGACCTTCAGATTCTGCCACTACGGCAATATTTGTTTGATTATTTATAGGACAGCCTTTAAAAAAAATTTGGGATGGCTTATTGAATTTACTTTTCGAGCACAAATTTTTTTTAGATTTGTGAGTAATTCTTTCATTTTATGAGATCGATTTGTATAGAACTGCTTCGTATATGTACAAACCATGAGCTTAACTTTGCTCAGCTGTTACCTAACCCCAAGCAATATCATTGCTGAATTCCAGGAGAAGCTTGAAAGCCTCGAAGACAAAGCGCTGAAAATTTGAGATCCCTTAATCATCGCAGGAGATTTCAACGCCAAAGCTTTTGAATGGGGAATGACAGCAACAAACTCCAGAGGCAAACACGTGCTAAACATGGCCGCAAGGCTAGGCTTTACCATCGCTAACATTGGCGCAGCTACAACCTTCAGAAGACCAGGGTATGAATCCACCACTCCGGATATCAGTCTAGTATCAGAGAGCTTAACTGGAATTCTTAAAGAAAGGAAAGTCCTAGAAGAATTTACTGGAAGTGATCACCAGTACATCACTTACCATTTAGACTCAGGAAGTCGCCCGATTCAAGCACCGACAACAAGAAGTACGCGAAAATGGAATGTAGCAAAACTAAAGCCGAATATTTGCTAAAAAATATCGTCGAAAGCTCATTGTCAACTGACATAGCTAGAAACGCCAGAACTCTCATGAATGCGACTAGCTCAAGGCTGCAACGGATCGTTGTCAAAAGTTGGCACAAGTTGCAGGAAAGATGCCGTAAACTGGTGGATGAAAGAAATAGCAGAAAACAGACGAAAGTGCATACGAATGAGGAGAAAGCTCACTAGAGCCAGACGGATAGGCGCCGCTACAAATGAAGCCGAGAACTACAGGCAAGCCAGGAAACACTTGAAGCTCGTCATAGAGCGTAGCAAAAAAGAAAAATGGGAGAAACTCCACAACTATCTGAACAACAACGCATGGGGTATCGGCTATATGATCGTTATGCAGAAGCTAGGCTC
This sequence comes from Meiosimyza decipiens, assembly GCA_963680825.1. Classification (NCBI taxonomy): domain Eukaryota; kingdom Metazoa; phylum Arthropoda; class Insecta; order Diptera; family Lauxaniidae; genus Meiosimyza; species Meiosimyza decipiens. The sequence continues at coordinate 81,689,830 of OY804258.1, read as the reverse complement.
TAAAACTCCTGGCACAGATATCGATGGGAAACCAAGAGCAACATAGTTGATGCCTTATTTCCAGCGCATGACCTGCAGCAGGAAGAACAAGACGCGCTACAAGTTGGATCAACACCTTTATTTTCTGAGGAAAAACTTAAAGGAGCAGCAAAATCTCTCAAGAGCAGCAAGGCTCCAGGACCTGATGGAATTCCTGCGGAAATACTTAAATATTAGCGGCAAAACGCCCAGGCGTTCTACTATCGATGTATAATGCGTGCCTTAAGGAAGGCTTAGTCCAGGAAGTGTGGAAAAAGCAAAAATAAGTACTGATCAGCAAAGGCAAAGGAGATCCTACCCAACCGTTAGTATACAGACCATTGTGCATGCTTGATAGCGCTGGGAAGCTGCTAGAGAATGCGATAAAAACTTGCCTATCCGCAGTTATTTAAAACGCTGGTGGACTATCGGAACGCCGGTATAGACTCATAGCAGGAAGGTCAACTCTTGGTGCTATAGAAGATGTAGTGTCTAGCGTTGAACACGCACAGCGAGGGATCTATCACTCCAGGAGGATTGTCTTATTGGAAACATTAGACATCCTCAACGCTTTTAGCAGCCTCAGGTGGGCAGATATCATTGAAGCTCTTAAGTTAAGGTTTACAACTCCGCAATACCTGCTAAGGATCCTGCAGAGCTATTGAGAGATTTGTGACACCTGCGAAAGAAGAAAAACAAAAAGGATAACATCTGGAGCAGCGCACTTACTTAAGCTACGTTGGAATCCTTCGAAACGAAAAGCTGGATGGTACACATCTGGTGGAGTACGCAGACGAGATTGCAGTTGTAATAACGGCTCGCACCACTGATGAGGCTAGGAGAAAATTAAACCAGGTTATGCTAAAGACAAGAGAATGGTTGGAGACACATGAACGCCCACTTGCCGCCTAAAAAACGGAGGTTATACTGCTCCTAAAACGCCACATACCGCTAGAATTGGAGCTGCTAGTATGCGACAGCATACTTACAACAAAGAAGGTAGTCAAGTATCTCGTCGTAAGAGTTGACCCAAAATTGACATTCTGGGGTCAGTTACAACACGCAGTAACAAAAGCAACCAAGATAACTGCCATGCTTAGTAAGCTTATGGTGAACATTGGCGGACCAAGGCAAAGTAAACGGAAACTTCTAATAGCGACAACAAACTCGATACTGCTTCATGGCAGCAAGATATGGGCAGGAACGCTATAAGCAAAATATCGGCAAAAGACGCTACTGTCAGTGCAACGAACTGCTGCGCTCAAAGTTGCATGTGCGTGCCGCACAGTCTCCGAAACGGCTGTGCTAGTACTAAGTGGAGTTATCCCCATTGACCTACTAGCCAGCGAACGCAAAATGATCTGGGAGAAAAAAAAGGGTTGAAATCTGACCACAAGTTCTACAGACGCAAGGCAGGAAACCCTCTCTAAATGGCAGGACCGATATAGCTCGGAAGTCAGCGGCAGGTGGACAAAAAGACTGATCCCTTGCATAAGAAGATGGTTCGAGAGAGACTTTGGCGAGGTAAATAATTATCTCACTCAGTTTTTATCAGGACATGGATACTTGACGCACTCTGAAGCTTACGACGGTAGCTTTTGGTTAGTGTATTGCATGGTCTGTGTAATATGTTTCCCACCACCTCCACCACGAAAAAAAAATAATTATATATTTTGCAGTAAATATATTACAAATTTTTATGTTTTTATGTATCATTGTTATTATGCACTGCACTTAAAAACCGTATGGTTTGATCGCAGTATTTTTACATTGAGTTTGTCGCACTTGCAAGCCTGCTGCCTCCGTCGTCTATCAAGAGATTCATCTATAACATTATCCGCTGGCATCGACGAAATGTCTGCTTCTTTGGGAAATCGCGCACAAATTTCTAATGTATAGAAGTGAAATTATGAAAATACAAGAAGTTCCAATTGGACGTTTTCTCAAGATGCTCTGGATGCATAAAATAAATTTTTTAGAAATGCGAGGTTGCACAACAGCAGATGTTGCTCTAGAAAAGCAAGCAACGAAGATGTTTTGCATTACTTACTAATTTCTTCAGATCCTGTTATCAGCCAAATTAGAATAAAGCGAGATAAAAGACATAAAAAGCTATCGCCAGAAGCAGAAAAAATGCTTCAAGCTTATGAAGAATGCGATTAAAATAAAAATAACAAATTCAATAGCTTTACTTTTTTCTTTATTTTCCTTAACTTCCTTTTTTATATTCTTTGTCTAGTTTTCAAATGTGGTGTTTATAACTATGCAGTTTTTATTTTTCTTTTTAAACTTGTAATCCCCATACCCATTCAAAAAAGCCTCAAAAAGCATCCCACCATTGTATGGGAGGTAGGGGTGTCCGCTAACCGATTCTTTTCAAATTCACAAATTTTTGCTGTTTTTACATTTAAAACATCTTTACCAAATTTCTAGAGTGTAGCGTAATTACTACTATTTATGGCCGCCGTTCCATACAAATCCATCCACTGTGAGACGGTACTTTAGTACCAAAATTGAGACTTTTTACAGCTAAAGTACCATAGTACGGTTCTCCAGAAACCCATCTTTTTTGTACTATTTCTTTCAAAAATTTTCGTTTGCTTCAAAATCTATAGCAGGAAAAACGTTTTTAGTAGGTATTAAAAATTCTTAAAACTTTTTTTTCCCACGGAAGAGTTTGGTGTCAAAGAGCAAATTAACACGGAATCTCGAAATATATCTTGACACGATGATATAAGATAATATGCGAAATATATCAATAACTTATTTTTGGTGCAAAATAGGAAGGTTGATTAAAAGTTTTCATGAGCATTTATTTCCAAATGTTTCGAGGATCGCTAAGGGGCTTTTATGCATACTACATTCTTCACCGAGTTTCGAAATAATATTTTAGTCACTGAATTTCAGTAAAACATATCTTCGGAATAGGCTGAAGTTAGAAACAGATACGGAAATCTTGGAGACAAAGAATTTGTTAAAAGCAAGTAAAAGCTCACAACAGAAATAAATTTAAGTAACTTGAATAATTATAATTCAGACTAAATGTATATAAACAGTATTAGTTTTTTAGTTTTTTTTTTTTTATGCGTAAGACTGAATTTAAAAAATAATGTATTCAATTTGTTATTTATATATTTTATTAACGTATACTTGTGTGTGTCTTCTATTTCCGATATTTGGTACCTTTTCTGGCTTTGATACGTTTTCAAAAATGCACATGCCAACACTGATACGTATTAAAGAAAATTATCTCCACTGTCCATGGGTAGCAGAATGCCGATGGCTGACCTAGAGGTATAAATTATATTTTGTTTTTGCTTTGCAATCTCCTCATATCTAATTTTCATCAAAAACTGCATCCTTTATTTAGTTCGAATTCCAGCACCTCCCGCCTCCTCACTACCAACAACAGCAGCGAGAGTTATTAAAGAATTCACTTCTACGCCCACAACTCCTGTATTACCATCTCGAGCAACAGCTTCTGCTCCTGCACCACCAACTCCAGCAACAGCCGTGTCATAGTCATCTGTCAACTCTAATCTGAAAACGACATCCCTTTCCTCGATTATATCGTGTAAATAGCAAACAAAATTTTCGAAATCAAAAGATATATTGAAAATTTAAAATGATGAATTGATCTCTGATTTTGTTCAAAATTCACAAATTGAAAAAATTATTAATTCCGTTTTTTTAATTTGTGTTTGGGCTCATAACTTGTTAATAAAGAACTAAATAAACCCTTTGAATGTTCTCAAAAAACTGAGAAAACAATTTGTGCATCAAAATTTTTCTTTTTTAACGAAAGCATCTAAATGTTGCAAAAAGCTCGGAAAAAATTTATGGAATAACGGACAGTCTAACAGGACAGACTGTATGCAATTGCTTATGTATGTGTTCATAGCCTTATTTGCGGCTTGCATGGCACGCATGTTTGTGGTTTTGAATTTTCTTGAGTGTTCTTTTTATCAAAGGTCTTGTTGCTCGTGATGTTTCTGCTGTGGGTTCTGCTGGGTTCTGTTGACAGCAACTATCGATTTGGCTGTGGAGCTGGCCTTTTTCATTTTCCTAAAACAAATATCATGTCGCGAAAGCATAGCCGCCGCAATAGCACATTTTCATTTATTTTAATTTCTTTTTCACACGAGAAGCTCTTGTAGCCACGCACTGCGATTTGTGGCCAAAACTAGGTACTGCAAGTGGCAACAATACAAAAATGTCATACCCATTTTTTTATGTTTATATATTATATATTTTTATATTTTAAATGAATATGTAATTTATTCAAATGATTCTAACTAACAAATTTAATATATATTTTTTTATAAAAACTAATGATAGAAAATTGAATTTAAAAACAAATGTATCTTATTCTATAGCAAATTTTATGAATAAACAGTTTTAAGATATAACACATAGTATGTAGCTATAGCCATAATTATTTCTTTCTTCTATACATTGGGGTGGTTCAGTCTAAACCCACAATTTTTGTTGGCTTTCAAATGAAAATATTGTAGTTAAGGCTGAATTAAAGACGCAGATAAAAAAACTTTTTAACTATGAGTAGTCAGTCCCCCACGACGTATTAAGATTTTAAAGTACTTCTGTGACCCCTTCTATGGCAATCGGTTTTTAGAAGGCCTCTTGAGGCAAGCGATGTAGGAAGACCCGCTTGAAGAGCATTTCTGTCAGGCCTGCTATAGAAGGCTTGTTTTATCGGGACGTTTCATATAAAAAAGAAAGTAAGTTTGAAAGGAGGTGGCAAGGCCTGCTAGCTCCTGCCCTTGCCTACTGGGTTTATATACTTTCGATGTCGCGTATGTGCAATGCAGATGATAAAAAAGTAATGTCGAACCATAGAACATTGCAATAAATGAATAAAATTACGCATTAAAAGCCTTAAAATCTTCTTTGCTTCCTAATATCAGTCCTCAAAGGACGTCTGCTGTGGCAAGACATAACAACATGAGTACACATTCATTTATTTGCATGAAAATGTAGTTTTGAGAAGGCCTCATACAATCACAACAGTGCTAGCAGGCCTTCTCTGAGGTAGGCCTAGCTTAAATGCCTGCTGAGTTGTTATGAACATCGTGATAGTTTTCATTGGAAACTTAGACTGAGTGTCTAAATCTGAATAAATTTGACCAAAATCGATCCGTGGACATATGCAGCTATCATATTTTTTTTACAGAAGACCAGTGACAGCTTTTTGTTTCTCCCAACCCCATATCTGCCAGTTACTTTTCACTTTTATTTAAGTGTGTAGTTGCATTTTCAAGTACATTTCTTTTCTTTGCCATACTTTGATGGCAACTAAATTGAAATTGCGGTAAAAATTTGCACCACAGCACAGACACGTGTGCAATGACATTCAGACATATCTTGCAAGCATTTTACAAACTTAAAAACATTTTATTTAACAATCAATAGCAAAGCTTAGACCACAGCAACAATTTAATCCAATTTACTAATATGAGATTGTTAGGAACTCGCTACTGAAAAAGTATGGTTTCAAGCATGTATTTAAATGCTACTATGAAATCTTTTATATACATCTCTCCTCCGTTTTGCGCGGGAGATTGGTTCCTCAGAAAACCGTTTAAATCGAAATGGCAAATATTTGTATGATAAACCGTGTACTATGAGACGAAAACAGTCTCAAATGTACTTATTTAGTCATTTATTGATAAAATGCATAAACTAAAAACAACGCGCTTACAAAAATATAAAATAACTACTTAATTTAAAGAGAAACTTAACATTATTAAAATAAAACATAATTCATTTCATAGAAATTAAAAAAATACGTACGCATAAATTAAAAAATGTGACTAGTTACTATCACGTTCATATGTTATTAACTATTTTTTACTGGTATGTATGCCATTTTAAACACTGGATAATACTTGATGAATTACAGTGACCGAGATACGGTCGTTGCTAGCCTGGGGATTGAAGCTAGATACTTCTGGCTAGTTTCGTTTTAGGTTTCTTAAAAAAGCTTAATGGCTCCTGGACAACGACTAGCAAAGAGGCCTTAGACCTCTTACTCGACACACACTTCCCTGGTAACTCCTTACATATTCCAGAGGACTTAAATGTTCAAACCCAGACAGACGTCTGTAGACATAAACCTTCTTGATGACATTGTTTCGGAAACCTAAATTCGTTGGGCAATAAGTAGCTTCAAACCCTAAAAATCACCAGGATCTGATGGTGTAACACAAGTTGAACTGCAATGATCTATTCGCTTAACTATACCATAGCTGGTAGCTTTTTTCAAAGGCTGTCTTAACCTTTCCTGTATTCCTCTAGCTTGAAAGATCACCAAAGATTTTAGGCCAATAATTCTGTCCTCCTTTCTTTAAAAAACATTGGAAAGACTTTTAGAAATTTACATTCGAAGCTGCTGATCTGCTGTCTAACTCTCAGCATGTTTAGATGAAAGGCAGATTTATAGAAACTGCACTCCAAACACTAGTGGGCAGTATTGAGAAATACTTTGCACATAAGAAATTCACCCTGTCGGCGCTCTTAGATATTGAAGGAGCATTCATTAATGTTAAACCAGATATGATTATATCAGAACTGCAGAAACTGGGTATTAACAGTCCCTAGAACCCTTACCTGCACGCTTGGTAAATACAAGGCAAATAGGTTCGTTTGCAGAGGAACGCCACAAGATGGTGTACTATCTCCTCTATTGTGGAATCTGGCAATAAACAAGGCACAGCTGTAGAGTTGTTGCCTATGCGGATGATGTAGCACTAATTTTGTGTGGAAATTTCCAAATACGCTGTAAAATTCTACAGGATGCCTTAAACATACTCGTCTCATGGGCGTATGAGGCATGTTTAGGTGTAAATCCGAACAAAACTGAACTAGTACTTTTTAATAGGAGTCACAAACTTCCAATTACAGAACCACCTTCGCTAAAGGGCACTATACTTTTCTTCAAAGGTAGTGCAAGGTACCTTGGTTTGGTATTGGATAGGAAATAAATTTGGAAAATTAATGTTGAAGAAAGAGTTAAGAAAGCAACTGTAGCGCTTTACTCTTGCAAAAAAGCGGTAGGTGGAATATGGTGACTATCACCACGCATTATTCACTGGCTCTACACAGCGGTCATTCGACCGATTCTATTCTATGGCATTGTGGTGTGGTGGCCTGCCTTAGACAAGGTTACCTATTGCAAACAATTGTAGAGGGTTCAAAGGGCAGCTTCGATGTGTATCAGTGGTGCTCTGCGGACTACACCAACTGTCGCTTTGCACGTGCTCCTTCATCTCGTTTGTCTTGACCTGCTAGGTAAACGGATGGCAGCTTGCTTTACCATTAGACTCAGGGAAACTATTTACTGGTCCGAGAGTAGAATAGGGCACTCAACTACTTTTTATAGCTTGAGGTCCGTACCCTCTAATTTGGAATATATTGTTCCATAAAAACAGGGATTACGTAACTCACATTCCATCAAGGGATGACTGTAAGGGAGGACTCCCGGGGAGAAGGGCCATATTATTTTCTACACCGATAGCTGCAAGCTATACTACCAAGTGAGTTATGGTATTTACTCTAAGGAACTGAAGATAAAAATTGCTGAGAGGTTACCAGATCATTGTTGCATTTTTCAGGCGGAGGTTATAGCGATAGAGGGGGTAGCATCCTGGTTAAGGATGAAAGTTGTATCCAAAAAGGATATAAAAATTTATTCACATAGTCAGACAGCTATCAAATCTCTAGAATCAGTGTTCCTAAACTCACTAGTGGCCCAACAATGTCGCTCGTTTCCAAACGGGATGGCTCAACATTTTAACATTCACCTCATTTGGGTGCCTGGGCATGGGAACATTGACGGCAATTGCAAAGCTGATGAACTTCCTAGGCAGCGGACTACTGCACCACTATAAAAAATGCTAACAAAAGATGGACTTAAAAGTCAACTTGTAATATAACTAGGCAAATCTGGCTGAAATGGGATGCTCAGCTTTCGTCAGAACTAATTTCTCGGCAGACATGCGGAGAGATTTGATTTTAGGTCATTTGACTTCTATAGAAGTTGTGGAGATGTGGAGGAAGAGGAAAATATTAAACATCTTCTCTGCTCGTGTCCCGCATTTGCTAGAAATCGCCACAAAGCACTTGGGTCGTTTTTATTTGATGATCTGGATGACCTCAGACATGTTAGTATATGTCAGCTATTTATTTAGTTTCATTACGAAATCTGCTTGGTATAGTCAGACACGCTGTGGTATCACATCTTTTATATATATCTTTTATTGAATTAAATAAATTAGCATTCAAAAATGAAATTTATATATGTTGGCTTAAAGAAATGTTTAGAAACATAATAAGTTTTAATTTTATTTTTGTGAATAATATTTTTATATCTAGCCTGTAAAATTTTGTTTCACTTGGCTTAGATTAATAAATAAATAAATAAGTAAATTCATCTGAAATAATTTTTCATACACACAAGGTTAAGTTAACCATATTACATACCCGTGAATGTATTACAGTCAAACCTGGATAAGTGAGAACTGGATAAGTGAGAAAACTCTATAAGTGAGAGTAATAGCCAGGACCCGTCATTTTAAGCTCCCAAAACCACTATTAGCCAGAAACAAAAACCTCTGCAAGAGTGAGTCGTTTTTTCCTCATAGACCTCCGTAAGTGAGACTGCTACTTATCTATAGCTCTATAAGCGACAGTCGAGCTTTATTTACAAATTTAACATCTGCTATTGTATGACTCATTCTTAACTTTCGTGGAACTTCCTACCATTGTTTTTGTATTGTTTTCTCGTCAATATTGTACCTATTCTATTTCGTGGAACTAAATAATGTTGTTATTTTATCGCATTCTTTTCGAATGGACACGTGTGCCTGTGTACCGTGCTGTTTGTCGGACTTACTCAGTTTATAGTTATCAATTGCGAAGGAAAGTTCTGTTCTGCATCATGTCAAAACGGAAAATTAAAGTACTGTCATTAAGTGATAAACTTAAAATAGTGAATGCGTTTGAATCCGAGAAACCTCTATAAGCGATAATGAGTTTGTGCTCACTTGAACACTCGCTTATTCAGGTTTGACTGTAATACCAAAAGTGAAGCGTACAGCATATTTTCGTTATAAATATAGCCACATAACTTAATTGCCTCAATTAACCCTGTATCTGTAACATCAGCAGAACAAAGTACGCGTACTTTTATTTTCAGCTTACAACAATTTATATGTGTGTAGGAACATATATTTACATACATACAAGCATATAAATAAATACAATATACTCGTGGAAAAAAATGCAGATGCCAACAAACAGATACAGGCAGAAGCCAAATAGAGTTATATGCAATTACACTCCGATATCAGTGTTGTACACCTAATTAACTTTATACTTTGCGTGAAAGTGAAGCTGAAAATGGCAAATGAGCACATGCACATTAGGGTGGTTTATTTTACACCAACATTTATTTTTTCTTCGATCTCACATAATAATCTTGTAGTTAAGGCTACATTAAAAATTTGGAGAAAGTTTCTACATTAAACTTTACGTTTTAAAGGCCCATCATTGACACAAAGAAATTACATAGAGATATTGGCCTGAAGTATTAAATAAATTTGAAGCAGGTTTTTTAACGACTTAGAGTGCATTTTAAAATTAACACCAAGTCTGCTTACTCTAAAAGCGAGTTTGAAATTTAATAGAAAGAATTAAAGTGACATTTCGTTTGAAAATATTGCTATAAATTATTTTTTGATAAAGAACAGCAAGGGAAGAGGAAGTTAAAAAAGTCCAAAAATTTATTTTTATTGATATAAAACTTGGGGTTACGAATAAAAATTTATTTGTATTGATACAAGTAAAAAAAGTGTGTGGTCTCACCAGCATCTTTCATGCCTTCTCTTAGCGAAAATTTATTGTTTACACACTTTTGTTAGTCACTCTCTTTTCCCATCGATTCTCTCAGCTTTAAATTATGCTTATTGTCCTCACTGTTTTGTGCCAATAAACATGGGGTAATACTTTTTTAAAAAATTCCGCATGATTTATTGGAAGTTTCATTGTTTTTTATGGGGTCACTCTGTATAAATCAATTATAGTTAAAACCTAAATTTATAACTACGGCTATAATTGACAAATAAATTAATTGGGCTTCAAATTTAAAACTACGTTTTAACCAGAGCGCATTTTATCTTCCGACCATATTTTACGCAGCTGACAGCGATAGGCGGCTATCGACTGCGACAGCTCTTCGTGAACTGCTGCTTTGGCTTTTGAACTACATATATACAAAAGTCAGCAATAACTGATTATCGAAAGTAACGAGGTTAAAAATATTTTGAAACAGGTTAAAAAGACTGAAATAGTCGAAAAAACATGGAAAGAAGTAGATAACAGTTGAAAAGGTTGCAAAATGTCGAAAAAGATTGAAAAAATATGGAAAATGTTGAAAGAACTTGAAAGTGTTGAAAAAAGCAGATAACGTCGATAATATAAAAAATGTTGATAAAATTTAAAGAGGTTGAAACAATAACAAATGTCTGATAACGTCGATAATATAAAAAAAATGTTGATAAAATTTAAAGAGGTTGATAAACTCGATAGCAATTGAAAGTTTCGAAGTCAGGTTGAAAATGAAGTGTTAATATGTTGAAGGATCTTGGAAAATGCAACCAAGTTGAAAGAAGTTGAAAGAGTCAAAGGAGAGAAGGAAAATGTTGAAAAAAAAGTAAAAATTCCACCCTACCAACTTTTTGTTACGTGACGGTTACGTCCACTTGTGGAGACGGAACCGAAAACTTGTCACGCAGGACGCAGTTTAGTTCTGTGGCTTAAAATTTTCATTGTGTTTATTTTTTGTGCTTTAATACAATTCAAATCTGTTGAAACCAGTGTACGATAATAAACCGTACAATTCGTTTTATACCGAGCCAAAGCACGAAACCTTATTTATTTTCTTTAGTGTGCAATCCAATGCACAAAACAATATCAGCACACAACAGAAATGTGTACTCGGTGAGGACAATATAAGAATGGTTTTGTGCTCTTCGTGGGTTTGAATTTGTTTTGCATTTGTGTTTGCACCGTAGCATACACTTTATAAATTTAAATATAGTGTCGTGTTTTGACTCGATACGATTCGCAATTGTGTCGTTTATATCGCTCAAAAGCAAATTGCATTAGTGATACCACCGTCTTCGAAAAAAATGTGTTATACAAGAAAATCAAGAATGAAAATAATGGAATTTACTCCATCCATCCGATGGGAAAGTTAAGAAAACGTATGTGAGTTGTTATTTAACAAATTCGAATGTTAGAAACATTACCGAACCGTAGCTTGGAAAATAGTATTGGACATTTCTTAGGGTGGCTCGGTGCCCTGAAAACAATCGTTTTTGATCTGAAAATGGGTGAAAATCGGGTAACATGGTCCAGGGAGCCATTTTCGGGTCAAAATCGATTCTTTTCAGGGTCCCAACCCTCCTTTGGTGATGTCCAAAACTATTTTCCGAGCTATCTTTCGTTCATAAAATCAAAATTTTTTCCCCAAAAATGAGGACCATAGTCCGGGGACCCATTTTCTGGTCAAAACGCTATTTTCAAGCAGATCAAGACCAAGCAGTCACTGAAAAATAATCAAGTGGCAGCATTTGAGTTTCAAGCTGTCCTGAGCAGACCTTTGGTATGTGTAATGTACTACACATTGCAGCTTCTACTATGTACTGTAACGCCTTATTTATAGTACGCGATACTCAACTAACGCGGTTTCATTATAAAGTAATTTATAAATTAAGTTAACATTTTCCCTAAATTGCATAAGTATTAAAAAAATAAAAGAACCCATTTTAAGGAACAGGATACATATGGATTATACATTATATATAAAAATCCAGGTCAACCGGTACAGAGGTTTGCCCAAAAGGAAGGCTACGGGAAAACGATTTTAAAGTCTCAAAATGTTCGTATGCCCAAGAGCTTTCACATGAGAATGGGTGTTATCGAATTTTAATATGGCAGCCGGAAGTCGGAGAAAACTCGAGTGTGCAGCAAAACAAGGTTGCAAGAATAAAAATTTGCAACCGACCGAGTCATATCTAGGCTCAAATTGTAGCTGATGGACGCTTTTAAAAACCTGGTGTGGTAGGTTGACCAAATCCAACATGGCGGTCAAAGATCCAATATGGTGGCCGAATTTTCGAGAGTCATTTAATGTGCTCTACATTTAATAAACGGGGATCTTGTGGGCCACTGATTACGAATCCGAGGGTAAATTTGCCAAACTTAAGATAGCGGATCCAATGCTAATTAGACAATTCTTAGAAAATTAAAAATAAAATATCGATGTTTGAATTTATTTCCACTTTTGCACCAGTGTGCGCCACAAGCTCGGTCGCTTATTGAAATAAACAGTCGTACAGTGTGAATATATTTAAGTAAAAACATGCAAAATAATAAAACACATGTCTGCAAATGAAGGGGTCATGCATACTGGTGGGCAACAGGGTATTTTCGAAGTAATTTTTTTGCCCGCCAAATCATCGTTAACTAACCAAAAAATATTTTTTTTTCCTGTGTGGGACTTAAAAAAAATGTTCAGCTCTATTCCATCCATCTCCAAAAAAAAGCTCTCATGTGCTTAGCTATGATTTTTGCAAGCAAAGCTTATCTTGGGAATCTCCCTCCATTGTGCCAAGTAAAAATTACCTATGACATTTCACACTTTTTTCAAGTAATTTCATCACATTTTTTTATATTTGAAAATTTAAATATTTCGTCTCCCATTGGTTTTAAATTTTTTTATTCCAAAACCTTGGATCCTAACAATTTCTCATGAAAGCTTAAAGTTCGTATTGGCTTTTCCTTTTTCAATTTTAAATTGAATACCAGCAACGAAAACAAAAAGTTTTTCCAGGCACTGCTATGAAATGCGATACAATAAAAATGCGAAAATTTTTTGCCGACAACGAAGCAATTAAATTTTTATTGCGCACGTTTGTGCAAGGATCGAATATTTAATTACACAGGAGCAAAATAGAGCAGTGAATATTGGACTAGGTGAGATAAAAAGGAATAATAATTTACTGCTTTTATAGCCGTTGCAAAAGCTTATGCTCAGGGCAAATATCAAACGATATTTTCAGTAGGTAGTGCTGTTATCTCTATGGAATTTAAAGTCGCCATAGAAGGTGGGAAGCAGTCAGTGAAAGCGAAATTAAACTACACCCGATAAAAAAGGTCAAATGTGAAGCCGTTTGTATAATATTATTGTCTCATTTGGTTGAATCTTCGCTTAAACAGCAGTGAAGTTGAAAGTACCTAAATAACGTATTCAATTTCTGTGTTTTATTTTAGTGAAAGTAATTGGTATATGGAAAATTTATTTGAATTGAATGTAGACTGTGTGGAGTTTTTTGCCAAATTGATTCCTAATGGCGCACAAGCGTATGCAGAGTGAGTTTTGAAATAGCACGCATGTATTTTTATACTCTACACTCAGTGTATATTCATTTTGTTCTTCCATTAAACATAAAACAGGGCGTGGTGGTTACAAATTAGTGAATATATGTATTTCGCTTATATGGGAGGTGCTACACCCACCGGCACAATTGTGCCAAAATTTTGCAAGAAGACACCTTTTAGCAAGTATATCCGCTTTATTAAATTTCATAACGATAGCGTTGTTAGTTCTCTTTTTATAACGTTTATAAATATTGTAGGCTGTGCCACGCCCTTAAAATAAATTTTTCAGTATATTGACGTGGCTTGTATTTTTGACTACTTTCAGTGGTATCATCCCTAAAATTTTAATGAAAATCGTATGTGCCAATTTGGAGTTATACGAAATCCAATTTTTTGATTGTTAAGAAATACCACGCCCACTTTTACAGTTCCGCCCACTTTATGCGCAATTCAAAATTCACAAGATCTGTATCCGTGTACCAAATTTCATCATACGTAAAACTTAAAATTTAAGGCTGTGCCACGCCTCTTTAAGAGCCTTTGCAAACTTAAGACCTAGCCTAATCTTAATGTTGTTCTCATATTCACCAAATCACCAATTTTGATCAAAATCGCAGCAATTTTTTTGGTCGGAATGCATAGAATATAAATGAAGAAGAGATGACTTCCACACAATTTTTGACATATTTCTCTACAATAATTTTTATTTCTATAAATACCTATTTTGAACTTTAATTTTATCAATAGAAACAAGTAAATAAAGATATATGGAAATTTTTTTTTAGTTTCATGTTTTTACTGTGGTGTGAGTTCAAAAGCTCTGTCTCTAATAATGTGATCTCCCACTGTAGGTTGTAGAATGATTTTTATGAGTCATTTAGTGGGACTACAGAGGTGTGAAAATTATTAGACTCAAAGGAAGACTTTCTATATTTTTCGACTTTCTGCCTCTACTGTTCCCTAAATGGCAATCCAATCACTTGAAAGTTGTTTCGACTTAGTTCAACAACCTTTTCTTTAGTAAATACTATTAAAAAAAAATTTCGATTTCGATTTCGAAAAATGACGGTTATATGAAGATCCAAGTAACCAGCTGATTTGGCAAGATTTTTGGCGGGCGTTTACATATTAATTTCTCCGACGTAATTTTGTTTTTTTAGAGCTCTCTTGTGTGTTTTCTGCTTCTGGATAGTTAAGATAAGCTTTTTTAGTAAGTGTTTTCTGTACTTTTAAAAGATTAAGCAAAAAGTTTTAAGCCTTAAGTGACTTCAAGTGATTTTTTGTGAGTAGTGAGTAATGGGGAAGCTATCGGACTTATCTCCAAGAAAAAGGGCCTTGATTCAGTGCCTAATGGATGAAAAAAGATATTCGCAACGTGAAATAGCTACAATAGTTGGAGTTTCGCAAAAATTTGTAAGCAGAATTGTATAAAGCTGAGTTATCCCTCTCACCAAAACGGGTGAAAGAAAACGAAAAATCACCCCCAGGTTGGAAAGAAAACTTGTTCAGATGGCTAAAAAAAATCGTAGGGTAACAAGCAGAGAGTTGTCAAACAACCTGAAAGAGTATGGAGTCGAAGTAACAGCTTCAAACTATAATCCCTACCTTGGGTTACATATATATATACCTATAGGTTGTTTTTTCAGATGAATCCATATTCTCCTTTGGTGAGGAAAGCAGTCAATATGTGTGCAGAAGTTGTAATGAAGAGTTTTATCAGCAATGTATCGCCGAGACTGTGAAACATCCAACCTCTGTTATGGTTTGGAGCTGCATGTCAGCAAAAGGCTATACATTGTGGAAGGCACAATGAGGCAAGGTAGGGATTATAGCTTCACTTTAAAAGGTTTTGTTTATTATTGTGATATTTTTTACACAATTTAATTTAATTCAAAATGATACAACGACTTCTATTAAACTAAAAAGAGAATATTGGCACAGTTCTTTGAGTTTGCTATGAAGTCGTAGATCTACAATGTAAGAAACAAAAAAGTAATATCGAATCATAAGCGCTGATGCACGTGGAACTTAAAAAATTTTGAATTTAAACTCATAAGCCTGTAAATCTCTCTATAACGTTGCGTAAATTTACATATTTTGTGTAAAATACTTCGACTGTTATCGAAACACATGAGATGTGTATTTAGACACTTTTTGTAATATTAATACAAATTAAAATATGCAATTTTACTACAATTTATGTAAATAGCTCTTCCACACATCGCTGTTACTATTCCGTGGATTTTACTTACAACCCAGTGGCGTCAATTCGATAGGGCTAGGGAGGGCATCGCCACCCGCAAGGAATTAATACTAGTTATTATTTAATACATCAATTCAATAAAACCATTTAATGGTGGTGGCACTATAATTCTGCCCTCCCCCCCCAATGTTTTGTTAAAGTGACGCCACTTTTACAACCGAATGATGTTTTCAAGAAGCAAACAAATGAGTGGCAACAAAAAATGGCGAAAAAGAATAAAGTTTCAGACGGCTGGAGAAATTCTGGATAGTTTTTAACTACGATTAAGGTAGAGCACACTTGATCAGTTGAAGTTGGTAGTCATAAAGTAAGATAAGTGGAAAAAAATTGAATTGAAGACATTACATTATTCTTTACACTAAAATTAAGGTGCTGATCACCATTGTCAGATGAAAGATTTACCAAGGCATTTAAGTTCAAATAGTAGCGCAATTATAAAATCTTACGTACATTAAATAAATTGTTTTCATTTACTATTAGATCAATTAAATTTACCTTTCTGCATTTCTTTTATCAAATAAATTCTATATTTTTCAACTACGTTAAAATTTCTTTTGAATTAGCAAGAAGTCTTTTTTTTATGAGATTTCCTTCAAGAACGCACTGGTCCAGCGGGGAAGGTGATCCTCCAAATTGAATCAACTTATATACAGATGGTTCCAAGTAAAACGAACAGGTAGGTGCGGGTATTTTCAATTCCAACATCAACTTTAAAAAACATTACAGGCTCCCAAGCCCTTGCAGCATTTTTCAAGCCGAAGAAATCGCAATTTAAAAAGCAGCAGAGAGCATTTTAAGCGACAACAGTAACTGTCGCAAAAACATTTGTGTATGTGGATAGTCAGGCCGCTTTAAAAGCTCTCCAAAGCAACACAATCAAAAGTAGAAGTCAAATGCTCTAAGTCACCACAAGATCTCTGCATCAATAACAAAGTTTATTTGTACTGTGTACCTGGACATCATGGCACCATCGGTAACAAGTTGTGGGACGAACAAGCGAAAGTAGGAGCGTTTCTGGATGCAACACCTTTAAGTATCGCAGCACCTAAAGAAATACTGAACATATTTTTGGGGCGTCACAGGGAACTTATAGCTTTTTTATCGGTTCGAGGCAACGTTGGGTAGTTTTCTTACGCCACATGGGTACAAATTTAACCATATAGCTTCTAAACACATCTTGCTGGGAATGCAGAGTTGAGTCAATATGACCATTTCGTTACAATATAGGTAGGATTTACGACACTTTATTTGAAATCAGTCAAGATTGCAGATATGGTGCTGACTCAAGACTTGAAGCGAAATCTTACAAAAAATGCAATCATACTCGTTTTGCTGCTACATTAACGGGAGACAATGTTTCCGTTGGATCCCCCCGTAAGATCTCGAAAAAAAAAACAATGTTTTCATACGAAACTGTAGATGAGCCAATTTTGGATCCTAAAAGAAAGTTTAAGATAGAATGTGACTATATACTTACGCTTTGAACTGTTTAGGATTATGAAACTCGTGGTTTTTCTTAAATGACACTGATATGCAAAAAGTGCCAACATGTATCCTTAATCCTTACTGAAAATGAATTCGCTGCGATATCAAAGTCAATAAAACTAAAAACTACTCTATTCAAAGCATGGAAACTTAAATCTAGTCTAAATTGTTTTGCTCCGAACATAGCTATTACCGTACGAATTCTACGTATCTTAGCAATTATGGTAGCTAGTGAGAAACGCAGCTTTACGAAATCAAAATTATTGAAAAATTATTTACGGTGAAAAATGTTACAAAAAAAGGTAGTACGGTCTGGTTATGCTGTCCATGGAAAGCGACATATGACATTGGTCTCATTACAACAGAGTCAAGAAAATTTTAGAAGATTTTAAGTACAACTCCATTGAAAATCGCAAAAATTATACTGTTCCTTAATTCTTGAGCTTTGCCCAGGGCGTCAAATGCCGTAACGCCGGTGCTGTGTATGTTAACAAAAGCTCTTCATGTTATCGTAAATACACTTGCGTATAAATGCAATCATATATTTTTATGTCCTAACAAATAGTCCTAGTCAATAGTTAACAAGTAAATTTTAAGGCTAAAGCTCATATTTTTAAAATAGCTTGCGTAACTAATACTTTGAAAGACAATTCATATGAAAGCTATGAGTTTTGGTTGGCAGCCCGAGAAGATTTTCGTCATGGAATGAAAAACTGAATATTTAAGCCTTCGAACCGAATTTGGATGAATGTGTTCCGAAAAGCTTCTTTGTTATGTTTTCTCTTATTTTTTGATTGCATGCTAATCAATGGGTGTGTCCATTGCCTAATTTTATTTAAATTAAGATGCAGGCTTTGACCCAATCACTTCTGTATCAAAATGTATCTTGTGATGAAGGCGAATTTTTCTGTTTCCTTAATTCCCTCAAAAACCAAACGTTTTTTTCCAATGCCCTGGTTGGTCCTTAACGACGCAAGTTTTGGACTTTCTCGTTATATGATGACGAAGGATGGAGCAGATACTTCGTTAAGCAGCTAACGGACCGATCATAGTGTAAGCTGTGTAATTACTTGCGGCTTAAGATGTTTACGATTCATTTGCGGCCAATATCATGAATTCACTTCACACAGAAAAAAAAAATTCTATGATATCAAGCAATTTCGTGTGCGATATCAATGAATTTTTCGCATTACTTCCAGTCATAGAAACATTTTTTTCTGATATAACAAAACATGCTTTGTTGTTTGTCATCCTATGGTTTTTGTTGAAACTTAAAATAAATTTATTGGCTTAAAACAAGCCTTTGTAAATGCTCAAAATATTTAATTTGTATTTTCAAGGAATTCTTTCTGTCAATCGTTGATTCAAGAAAACATTCTATGCTTTAATTAATTCGAGGGTATTATTAACGAACTTAAAACTGACCAATTATTTAAAGATTTGCAAAGTTGAACGAATAACAAAAATTTAAATTAAGTAGATAAATTAAATAAATATTTCTGGCCTTAGCAAACTTTTTTTAGCACTATTGAAGAAAACAATTTATAAATTGTTCACTTAATTCATTTAATTTACAAAAAAACTTTCGTACAAACACAGAATGGATTAGATAATTCTAAGAATTATTTTTACCATTTAGCATTAGAAAAAAAATTGGTTTAATAGAAGAATCATTTCCAAATATTTACAAAAAGAACTTTGTTGCATATTATGTTATTTATTCTGAATATTATGTAAATATAATAATTTTCTCGTAGGCTATGACGTCATAAAGAGCTCATTACAGTGAAAAGCATGATTCGAAAAATCTTATAATTATTGATAAAATGTGAGCTGTTTAAAAATTCCAAAGTTTGAATTGTTTGTACTAAGTGTTTATTTGCACTAACTGTGAAATATTCAGCAGATTAAGTTTAAAAATTTTGTTATAAAATCAGATAATTTGATTTTGAAAACTTAAAAAACAATGTATTTCGGTTTTGAAAACTTTTTCTTTAATTCAAAGAAATGAATAATCGAATTCCAGAAACTTAATTCAAAGAATTGCAATTATTTGATATTACCAATTCTGTTTTTTCTGTGCAGGTGATTCCGTAGGGTCTCATTTTCCTTCAGGTAAGGAAAATAACTTCTATAGCTCTCCATGAAGTTGTTAGCGGTGCCAAGTTGAAAATATGAAATAAACGGCCATCCAAAAATATTTTTACTGCGATTTTTTCAGTATATCTTTATTACTGCGCAAATTTGAGGCTTGCAGAACTTTTATGTTACTTTTGTTCTTCAAACAAAGGCTGATCCGCACTATTAAAGCTTTATAATGCTTACATAGTAAGAATTCAAACTCAAAAGTTGAACGATATTGGTAAGGGTAAATAGGAAATGGTTTTTACATAGGTCGAAAGGTTCTAAAGAATTGTTCTTTTACAATTTACTTAGAAATCAATATTGCAAAACATTGTTGTATGTTTTTGCAAAGGCTAAGATAGTAACTACACGGTTAGAAATTTTGGAATAAATTTTAATACTTTTGGGCCTACATATATGACCACACCAGAATTGTATTAAAATTTGATACCGCCTAAACATTAATATTCAATTTTAACACAAAGTTGTATTGAAATTTAACACTCGGAAAATTTCAATTGTTTTTTAACTTGTCATCGATCAGAATTGGTCGCCAATCATGCCACTGTTGAAATATGCTCATCTTTACCAACTAAGCTACTGCCAGCATTTATGTGATCGACTAAAACTTAAATACTTTTCCATCAAAATGAAATATTGAATATTCATTTTACGTAGATAACTGAAATATACTTTAAGCCAACAGAAAAAAATGCTATGTTGGCTGATGTCGTTAAGCCGCGCATGCAACCATTGTATTGAAAGGGCACCAGGTTCGAACCCCAGTGAATGCGACATAATTTTTTTTTTAATTTAATATTGAAAGTATTAAAATATAATACAGCATGGCTTAAAAATCAAATATAACACTGGAGTATAAAAATTAAATATGAAATTTATTACAAAATTTTGTAATTTGTTCAAAAGTATTAAACTTAATCAAAATTGTATTAAAAATCTTTGTAATATTTCGCTTGTATTGAAACTTATTCCAAGATTTCTAACCGTGTACCCGCGCTCGAGATTAAAATTGATCTTAAAAATTGTGCGGTTACAAGCCTATTGTTAAAGGCAAATGCGAAAACATTTTCACACATCATTAAGAATAACCTTCAACTACAACCCACAACTTCACAACCCATTTCTTACATCCAATCAAAGTGATCACAAACGAACTAACTCACAACACAAAGTCAATAGTAAACTTCAATCTTCTCCCAACTAAAATTACCAAAGTGACACTTGAAACCAAACTGTTAGTACGCAGTACAATTGTTTGGAAGCTACTAAAACTCAAAGCAAAAGTGGTGTATCTTACGGGACTGCGGTCATGTTTGGTCATCACAATTTTTACACTGTGATCAAGTGATACTTCGAGAATAAAAAAAGCAACCAAAAAAGCCATAGTGGGGATTAGTGCATTACATTTTCGCTGCACTTTTGTTTCCACTACCATTTAATATTAAATTTATTCATTTTGTCTGAAGAAGTTTTCATTAACAATACATACGTGGTGGCAATCGTTGTATGTATCTCTCACAAACACTATGAACAATTGAGATTAAAATTTAGTGGATTAATCCCCACTCTGCAGGCCAGTTGGCCTCAAAGAACGTCGAGTAGCTGACGTTGTGGTTTCGTACTATGCCATTTTATCAACTCGTTCCATGCTATTTGTTCCAGTTAATGCTCGTGCCACTCGAATGGCTAAAATTAAAATTGCGAAATTCCTTGCAAGCGAAAAAAATTGTAGAATTATTTTCCCCTCATGGGTTAAGTGAAAAAGTGAGCACTTTGTTCAAGGTTCGGCACTTGGGTGAATTTTTCGCTTTGCTTAAGCACAAACTTGCACCTGTACGCATTTTCTCGCAGAAAACTTTCTGGTATGCGAGTACTATTTACAAAAAAAATGCTTGGACAGTTTCGCTGGCACTCCCATGCTAATGCCGTCCTTTTTGATATTTTTATGGGCTTAAAATTAGTGTTGGTACGGTATGAATCTTTTCTCTCTGAAGGCAGTTTTTAGCTTCGGAATACGTATCGTACAAATGAAAAATGTGATACAGTGTTAAAATGAAGGGCAAAAAAACAAGTGAACTCGGAAAAGATTACAGCGAAAGTGTGCGACATTTTGGCATAGCCCAATACGCACGCAAGAAACTGCTTAACATGGTCTATACACTGAACACTCTTTGTAAATGCAAATAGTAAACTGTAATGGGCACATATCTTATTTTGGTAGGGATTTTGGAATGTGAAAGCTGATGATCTTTTTGTTTTTTTTTTGTGATATAGGGGTCAGCAACTTGCATCTTCGACCCGACCGCCGGAGGTGCATGGTACGCCACTGGTTATCAGAGGTAACAAATGCTGCTTGTACAGCTGATATACTGCTTAAATGGAAGGACTCACTGTCATTTTCACGAGAGCAATTTCACAAATGGTCATTCTCAGGAAGGACGATTATTGTACTGTAAACTATGATATATATTTAATGTGGCACAATAGAATAATAAGCCAACAACTGATAAATAATTTTCGTGAACACAGTCGTGCGTAAAAGTGGGCATTCGTGAAAATGGTCATTTGTGAAATCGCTTTTGTGAAACTGACATGATACGAAATGGAAGCAGTATATAAACCTAAAGAGTTATAAATTGATAATTTGCTCATTTAATATTGAAATAGTGTTGAATAATAATACTTTTTTTAAAAATAGATACATATTCTAGACGTCTGTTTGTAGACGCGAGCAGCCTTATCGTTAATTGTAATGGAAAAAATAGAAGTTTTTGAAGATCAAATTAGAAACAAAAACTGCAGGAATGGAATGAAAAAAAGGGAATACATTTCTGAAAGTAAGTTAATTTTGTCTTAAAGCATAATTTTTTCCCCCAAAACACAAATAAATTAAACTTCTATTTTATTATCTGGAGATGGCCGTTGCTATGGAATACTCTCCCTTCGGTATGCTTGTCCCAACGGCAGGAGTAGTCAACGTCAAAAAACAAAAAAAAAAACCCAAACCAAATATTCAATACGTGACTCCTATGCAAGTTTTATTGTTGTAGGCAATAGCGTAACCAAGTGCGAAGCGGAGTTGGTACAGGTTGCAAAGAGAAAAGGAAAGCATTAAGCCATTCGTGGCTGCATGTGGCGGTATGTTTATTAAGCTCTTAAATAGAATACCTATAAGTGATATTTGTGCTGTAATAATTTGATGCATTGTATTCTGCAAATATAAAAATCCACATATAATTTAATTCAATAATTTATATTCATAGAATATCCCACAGTAAAATGGTATGAAAACATCAGAATATCGTTTTTTTAAGAACGATTCATGAACATATTTTTTTTTTTTTAAATTAAAAAGTTTCTAAATGTGGCGTATTTTACGAAATATTGAATTTATTAAAACGCATCTTATTTAAAAGAAAGGTGGCAACGCCAACACAAAAAAAGGACGACCCTGTTTTCTCCAGTCTTATAAGTTTTAAGTTTCGAGTAACGGCAGTTGAAAAAGACGCATCTTGCAGCGCATAGTAGCGAATTTATTCGTTTAACTTTTTATGTTCATTTTATTCTATTTGATTTAATTGTTCATTTGAAGAATAAGATTCGTCAAGCTAAATAATATTTAATAATTTCAGGAATGTAATTAATTAAATTGAAGAATATTTTGTCAATTTGGAGAATAT
The DNA here is from genome assembly GCA_963680825.1 of Meiosimyza decipiens. Classification (NCBI taxonomy): domain Eukaryota; kingdom Metazoa; phylum Arthropoda; class Insecta; order Diptera; family Lauxaniidae; genus Meiosimyza; species Meiosimyza decipiens. The sequence goes on along the minus strand of OY804258.1, from coordinate 81,666,778 downwards.
GATTCTTAATTATTTGATTCAACTTGAAGAATGCGTTTCGTCATATTGAAGAAAGTTTTGTGGGATACCATCCATCAATTAGAGAATATTTTGTGTAAAAAAGTATCCGTCAAGTTTTTTATATGTATTTTGAGTAAATTAGTAGCTTCATCGTGTTCAGATCTCATAATATGGGAATCCAATGAAAGAGGGTTTTTTATATGTAAACTTACTCTCTAGGAACACCAAAAGGCAAACATTTTTAAAAACATATCAAATTCAACTTGTGATCTCTATTTCTTTAGTGTGTTGGCTGAAATTTGACTGAGGTTTACTGAAGGTTATATAGAACCGTTTCAGACTTAAAGACCTAAGCTGTGGTAGTAATTGATTTTGTCGACTTACAATTTAAACTCATTTTATTATGATAGATTTGTATATTGTAACTACATCTGCTTCGTATTATTCTATGCTTAGCAATGTAAAGACCATATCCCTGTGTGTGTAGGGTGTATAGTAGCGCGAAATATTTGCTACTTCCCGATAAAGCTCCTTTACCGTATACTTTTTGTGCTTTTTTTTACACTTGTAGAGAAAACCAAAACATTGCCCCTCACTGCAGGGCGCAACATTTTCGTTTTATCAACAAAGTAATTAATCATTTTTTCCCTTGGGACAAATTCAGAGCAATTGAGCATCCTGTTGCTCTGATATCCTAACGCGCATTGAGCCTCACCAAAAAAAAACAAAAAAATGAAAGAAAAATATTAGTAGGTGGGCAAATAATTGTCAAACACTGTCTAATGAGCTGGAAGCATATAATTTATGACGATAGAAAAATACACAAAAATCAAACAGAAAATTTTGTATCCCTTATTTTGTTTTTTGCTCCAGCAACAAGTTCTGCCCACATAGTGCGCCCATAAATGTGTCCTTGAAAAATCAAGGCGTGCTGCTGGTTAATGTCAAATTAAATCGCTGTTTACTTGAAAAAAAAAAACGAGGCAAAGCAAAAAAGGATACGCAGCGCAAAATAATATTCGACGCCAACAACAGCAACACCCGCTAACACATATTTACTAATATAAATCCTTACACAACAGCTCATAAAGGACTTTGATATGAACAGCTTTTTGACATCCTTTTAAGTAAACATTAAAACGTTGCTAAGTCAACGTTAATCACACTAAGTCCTGTCCTGATTCTGTCGATGATGCTGGACAGCTTTTAGCGAATTGTGCCAAAGAGATATTCTTTCTACGTAACTCCTTCCGTTTGCTGGTTGATATCCTACTCTTAGCGTTATGAATTAATATGCAGCTCTTGTTCCTTTCGTCGTTGTCATTTACTCGTCAGAACATTTCTCGCCTTTTTACATTTTTTTTCTTTTTATATTCGCACATATTTATTTTGTTTTTGTGACAGTCAATGGCTTTCATATCAATGTTAGCTTTTGTATCCTTTTTCATATCAAGTAAACCTTGACACTTGTCGGCTTGAAGTTTTTGCTAAGGGGTTCTGCCCAGTTAGAATAAAAAAAAACGAGTTTTCTTTTTTTGCATTTCCATAAAGTACATATTCTTGATAATACCCCAAAAACATCTCATGTTGATCCGAAAAGTTTTATTGGAATTACGGTTACATTTTTAAAGAAAAACTACTAGCCATAAGCCTGTTTTGAAACTTTACATGCATTTTTCTCAAAATTATGTGTTTTAAATCGGAGATCAATATATCTCGAGAACAACCTAACCAATCAGGCTCAAATTTTAGCACAAGCTATAAAACGATAATTTTTAGTCCATAATCGTAGATTTTGTCGATCCGATTAATATTATTAATATTATTAATTTTACAATCACTTTAAAACCAAAGTTTTGGATCAAAAATGCATTTTATTTTTTCAAAAGTCACCAATTTCCTTAAATTTAATATTTCACTTATTCTGACTATTAAGAACTAAATTTTACTTTATATACACTTTTTTTTGAGATGCTCTCGGAGATCGGTTGCAGCAACTTCATAATTCAATATTTTTATGAAAAAAAAAACAAAATACGAATATAAACTTATTTAATTGTGAAAATATTTTTTCGAATAACGCCTTTCCAAAAAAAGTTTTTAAAAAAGCGTCTTTTTTCGCCAACCTAACTGGCTATTTTTTGCAAAATGCACTTGGTAAAGAATATATTCCCCATATCCTGCCTTTCACCAAAATAATTTAAGCAAATCCTAATACACTGAAAACCTGGAGTGTTTTAAGAAGTCATAACTTCTTCGTTTTCTTTTCGAATTTCTCACAAGAATTAGACAGCGCGGTATCGTGCTGAATAGGTGATTAAAAATATTTTTTTGATAAAACAAAGTTTGCAAAAATTAATTTTTAAAATTTTTTTTCGTGTAAGTACGAGTATGTAGTTGTTGTCTCTTACACAGTGAAAGAAAAACGACTGATGTCCTTTTTTCGTCTGCCCAGTGCATATTTTATACTTAAGTACTCTCATCTAAAACGTGTGGATGTTGCTTTTTCACAAGCACATACAAACACTTAATTATTAAAAGGATAAATTATTATAATATTACCTTTTTCCTACTGCAGGCAACTACATACATATTAAAGAAAGCAGAAAGTAGAGAAAAAACTTCAAAATAAAATAAAAAGCGAAAGAAACGGCAGTGAAAGAGAGCATAGAAAAGAAATCCTTCGCGTCTTAATGTGATTTTCGTGCGAAAAGTCCCAGCAAACATTTGACAGACTATTGAGTCTTGCACTTCACACGTAATGAATCTATAAAGCCTATAACTCACTGCGACAAAATAGTTTCGAAACAGTTTTTGTCACATTTGACACAAACTCAAAACTTTTTTGTTTTGAGGCACTGCAACTTTTGCAAAACAAAACTGTTTCGGTATGACAGAATCGTATGGAGTGCGCTCACTTGAAACTTTTGTTTCGAAACTTTTTGTGTTTCCGTGGTATTCGACGAAAGAGATCGCGGTATCTCCGGCAAATAAAATAAAAATGGAAAACAAAAGAAAATTAACGAAGAAAATATTAAAAATAAATGAGTTTTAAGGGGAAGAAGTGGAAAAAAGGCCTTTTTGACAAACGATTAAAGTTTTTTTTTTTTTTTAAAACGGGCACAATATGTTTGTTGAGAGATCAAATGCTTCATCTGCTACCAAAGAAAAAGGAATTGCTTTGCCTTTGGGTCATTAGAAATTGGGAATTTCTTTGTTTCTGCTTTTTTTCTCTGTGTTCGTTTAATTAGAACACACCACGCATCCTTCTCCGTCAAATTCATTTATCTGATTAAATCATAAAAACGCAATTTGTCGCGAAACAAATTGTCTCAGTGAGCGCACTCAAAATGAACCTCAAAACAAAAGCAAAACTGTCTTGAAACTGTTTTGTCACAGTGAGTTATAGGCCTAACTCTTCCAGAAGTATTGAATTGAGTTTATTTGTATTGCATATTTTTAGACATTTCTTAAATTTGATATAACGTTTATGCTATTAAGTTGGTTGGATGCAAAGGACGGGGTTAATCATACCAGCCTGATACTCCGTTTTCATGTTGTGTTGAAATCACATTTCAATTATAATTAAAATGTCACAATTATTCTGATAGCGACAATGAACATTTTTTTCTCACCTTAAAGGATCATCGTTTAAAATTGTCTCTTATGATTCACACGCAAAAAGTTTTGCCGAGTCGGTACCCCCAGGCCGTTTCTGACAAACATCATATCACATGATATCGATTTCGTCGTGATGGAAAATGTTTACTGGGGTCTCTAAACGTGAGCGTATGAATGTACTAGTAAGTTATGCATGTGTTTGTGTTTCGGAAAAGTTTTTTGTGTAAAGTGAGCGCTTAAGCACTCGCTTCAAGGTGCTTCAATTTAAAATTTAGATTACGTTGATGAAGTCGGAAAAACTGAAGATTTGCGATTATTACGATGATTCCTTTCTTTAAGTAGCAACACCTTTCCTCAGCTTATGGAACTGGCGTGGCTGCAACACATAAAAAACTACTCGCAATAACAGCAGCACAGCCAGAAGTGTAAAATTTAATTTTATAAGTGAAGGATATTGAATTAGAATTTGTAAATTTTAAAATCAGCAAATTCCAAACAACAATTTTATTTAACATAAAATGGCACTGATGAAAAAATGGTAGCGCCACAACGCAAACTTTGAGTGGCTGCACAGCAACAACACCAATGGCAACAACAACTCAATCGGAAAACTTGACTTAGAATCTACTTGTTTATTGCAATATAATATTTTGTAAATTATAGCAATTTTTCAGGAAATAAATAAAACATAGTATCCCGTAGTTACAAATGTACGAATGCACGCACGCACACGAACACATTTCCATAATGGCAGCAAGATTTTTGTTATTGCGACCATATATTTAAAGATTCAGATTCATGGTGTAACCGTTCGCCGTCTGCTTTAACCAGCAAAGAGAAGTTCGATTTTGTTATAGCGAAGGTGGGTGGCCTAAATCAAAAAAGCGTGGCTTTGCAGATTCGCATGGCACCTCCCATATAAACAAGAAGCAGTATTACTTTATCAAGAGAACTTAAAATCGGAACGTAGATAGTGCCACGCCTACCACGGCCACATTTCCTTCAATGTTTGATCGTATTTTCTTGCGTTTTTGTACAAAGTTGCATTTAAGACTCTCAAATTACAGCGTTGAGTATCATCGTTTGAATGCGAAGTTCGACGCTAACTTGCACAATTTCTGATACTTTTGCTGGGTGACTTTTTGGGTCACCCAGCATCACTATGCGTTTTATTGTTTTTCAACTAATATGCTTCAAATACTTTAGCGCATCAATGTTTGCAAAGAGACCAATATCGTGAGCTGTGTGTAGGAGGTAATAAATCTAAATATTTAGTATAATATTTGCTCCAGTCGAGTGGAGAGGGCTTCCGAATGGCAAAATCTGAGTATCAATGAACGTCGAAGCTTAATTTTTTTTTGCGATTGGTACCTGCAGTCCCACTTACCCGCCTGACCGTACGAGAGGAGCATCCGTCTGTTGTACGGATCGGTGACCGACTACAAACAGCCCGGACTGCTCTGCGTTCAGTGTACGAAACCGTACGTGTGAGGCACATCCGGCTACCGTACGGATCGGTGACCGGCACTGCACTATTTCTTTAAACGAAATGATGGGTTGAGCAAGATCCGATCACAAATTAAATAAAGTTTCTACTTAGCCCAGAGGCAGTGCAGCAGGAACATAGGAAAATATGCTATGTCAAGAATTAAGATATATAATTATTTTTTGCTTTATAACACTGTAAGAGTCAATGGGTATAATGAGATGACAAAGGGTATTATAATCATTACATATACACCGGAATGGACAAAAAAAGCGTAGTATCTTTGCAACATCTCAGAGTTCATTGAACCAGAAATCAGTTTATTTAAGAAAGTAACATTTAGCAAAATTCTTCGACTGCGCAGAGTTGGTAACCGTATTAGTTTAAGACGATTTTCATATGAAGCCAAATTTAAGTGTGAGTTCCAGGGTAGCCCCCGATGTGAAAACAATAGGAATTGTTTCTGCACCGAATCGAGCATATCAATGTATATATTATATTGTGGGTTCCACACCACTGATGCATATTCCAATATTGGACGTACAAATGAAGTGAAAAGCAGCATAGTCGTTTTATAAATTCAAGGACACCTTTTGCTTTGTTCGCCATTAAACTTATATGAACGTTGAAGCGAAGTTTTTTATCCATATTTTGAGATTTGAGGTCAATAAGTTTGTATCACACCATTTAACAAGTTCATTTGAGTTTGATTGTAAAGTTTCATGATTAAAATAATCATTAAAAGAATAATTACATCATCAGCAAACATTTAAATATGGGACGAATCCTAAGCAGAGGGTAAGTCATTTATAAATAGTAAAAATAGTGTGGTGCCAAGATGGCTGCCTTGAGGAACTCCAGATGAAACCGTTATATGTTTAGAAAACACTCTACTGTCAGACAATACTTGTTGCTTCCTATTCGTTAGATACGATCCAATCCACTTTAATATAAATGAAAAAAGCTTATCGAATACAGCTTTTTTAAAATTAGGCGATGACTTACGCAGTCAAAAGCTTTGCTGAAATCCGTGCATAGAACATCCGTTTGCTGATTTTGCTTAAATCCGTTTATAACGAGTGTGGTGAACTCCAAAAGATTTGTGGATGTAGATCTACCTTTAAGAAAGCCGTGCTGAGATACTGCCATCAAGGACTAGACGAAGTTTGAAAGTTGATCATTGATTATTTTTTCAAAAAGCTTTAGGATTGCACTGAGCCTCTGTAATTTTCAATATAAGACTTGCTTCCAGATTTGTGAAGTGGGATAATGTAAAAATCTTTCCATGATTTAGGAAAATAACCCAAAATCAAGGAAATATTAAAAGAGGATAACAAAGTGTACTTGCAAAATACTTCAGGATGTTTGAAGGAATGTTATCTGGTCCAGTAGATTAATAAAATTTTAAAATTTTTAGTTCATTATTGACTAAATCAGCACTAATTCGTGGGAGTTGCATTTCATTTAGACACGGAAGAATATAAAGATAGTTCATGCTGAAATTAAATTTACGCACAGAAAAATCACTGAAGCCATTTAATTTATTTGTAATATAATGATTTATGTCCTCACTTCTATTACCGATGCCATTTTCCAGGGAATTTGTATTATTCCCAAAACATCTTCTACGATTACTAATCAGGGAAATGGAGAAAAATTTCGACTATTTATTCATTAAAAGAGTATAAGAATCGTCACAAAAGTGATGATACGGGTAAAATGAAACAATAAATCATAGTCCAGATGACGTAATAAAATATCAGCACAAGTGACACAGAATAAAAAAAGGTTGAACACGTACTAAAAAGTGTGCAGAAACGCTTCAAATGAAATTAAAAGGCTTACTTTCACACATTCCGGAAAAATTTCTAAAATGGAAAATAAAGATTTTCTTTGAAACGTAACTGAATCTTTTTAAGATTCCATGTGAACGATCTCAGTAAGGCTTTTGAAATTTTACAAGTCGAGTGGATACATTCGACTTTATTCCTGTGAAATAAGCAGATAGAAATGATACTACCTTTAAGGTACACTATAACGAACTTAATTAAATGTATAGCGTAAGAATAACCTGAGCCACCACCTTACCTAATTCTTTTCATGCGCGTTCATGTGCTTCATCTTTTGTCATGATTGGAAACACGACATTCATGTCTTTTGGTCAGCAGATTTTAGAATACGTATGGTGAGCGGCACGCCGACAAGGCGAAACAAACATGCCAGCTAGGATTGATTTTGTGATACAAAATGCTATCTGAGATTATAATTTATATTCTCTGCATTAAAAAGTTGACTTCAGATTTTCATTTACTCCTCCCTCCCCCTTCGTGGGGTTTTTCTGGACCCCCTTCCTCGCTATATTGACTCACGTAATTAATGGACGTCCCTTAAGACAGATGGTTGCGCTTTACTCATCAGCGTTGAGAGTCACTATACTAAGAGAACAATGGGGAATAACCGGATTTTTTCGGCATAAATAACTTTTTTCCCGCCTGAGGGAGATGTCTTGTATTAAATGTACATAAATAAATACAGTGTCCGTGACCGGCCACGGGAACCATGTGTTATTGAGACAAACTTTAACCATTTTTAGAATTAAGACTTATGCTACTTACGTTGTGAGTTCGAACGTCGAATGATATTTTCCAAAAAGGTGTTCTGCGGCGCAACAAGTCCTCGACGTCCACCAGGCATTTTGTTTGATTTTGCAATTTTTACGATTTAAATTAACACACACTAACGAATTAATGAAGCGCTTTATTCGCTTTTTCTTTAGATCTTAACGATCCGCAGAATTATCATTTTTTTTTTCTATGTAATGGACACTTTATTTGGGAACAAAATTTAGTAAAAAATAAAAAAATTCCGGTCTTGAGTTATTTAGGATACACTCGTTAATGTTACTTTTGTTGTTTTTGCAATTGTTGCTTTGCGCAACATCAAAATGGCGCCATTTTTAGTATGTCACGTGCAAATTGCACTGCAACGACAGTGCCGAAGATCTCGTTGGTGATGACGTTCAGTGGTTGACGCAAACACTGATAATTTGAATTGCATTGCATCGATTTTGCCATGCTTTTTCCGTTAGCCACATGCCGATGTGTCCAAATATTTAAGATGTTTCTTTATCGACTAAGTTTTCAATGTCCTAATGCAGCAAGTAGCAACTTTCACTTAAGATCTGAATATTTCATTGACAGTTCTCTAGAGAAAAAAATGAAATTTGCTTGCATCCGTTTTCGTTGACCGCTTTAATTTTATATGTCAGTTTCTGTTGCATACATTCGGGCGCGCGCACAAACAAGCGCACTGCTGATGACACGAACACATCCGGTAGCCCAATTTCCGGTCAAGCTGAGGTTGGTTGCATAAATAAATGATGTTTCATTAAAAAAGTGCGCTAGCCGATTTTTTTGTTTTTTTTCTTTATGTTATTTTTTTTTATGGCTCTTTTTTATTTATACTTTCCGTTTTTTCTTTTTTGTTATTTTTTCGTATCAGTTTTGTTTGTTCCCAACATCTGCTGCTGCAGCTGTTGCCGTCTCTCAAGTTGCCGTCTCTTTAGTTGCTGTTGTTATTTTTGCATTCAATACTTGTCACGTGGCTTGTAAGTAGGGCGTGTAAGTTTCAACATCAATTTTTCAACTGCAATAAAATAAAAGCAAGAGATAAAAGAGAGGTGAAATTATTTTGTATTTGTATGTGTGGAAGAAATGTAAAAAGTGGTATGCAGATAAAATTTAACAAAAAAGGAGAGCGCTGCAAAAACGTGGATTAATGATGAAAGCGGCGAAAGCAAAAAACATCGGAAACAACTACAATAAAAATCTATAGAATGTAGCACAAACTGCGAAGGTTTGGAATATCGCACAGTAAATGTTTATTTTCCCCTTAACTAAAACAACAATGAGATGGTTGCTCATCAATCAATTTTAATGATGATTTTTAGTGCTGATTTTACTGTTAATAACGCTTTTTTTACCTTCGATACTAAGTAAATTCAATTGAATAACAATACTCTGGCAGTGCTTTTTGTTTATACGTCATATCTGAAAGTCCCGAAAATCATGCACTTCGAGAATTCGGAATAATGTATCAACCATTTGCGCACTAAATGAGGTGTGTGCTTCGGATCGTTATCCTAGATAACTTTAATTTTATGGCGGAACTCCTCATATTTCTCTTCAGAAGGTACATCACTTTGTTCACATTACTTTCAATGAACTCAAAATTTTCACGACCACTTGAAGCTACACAACCCCTCTGATTATTTTATATATTTTATAGTCTACAATTTCAACTTTTTTTCAAAATTTACCTTTCGCATTTGCCATAATTTTTCAACTTGACGTTTTCGACCTGTTTCAATTTTTTTTCGTAGTTTTCAACCGCTTTAAATTTTTTTCGAGCTGTTCAACCTTTTTACTTTTTTCAACATTTTTATATTTTATCGATGTTACCAGAAACTTTCTACTGTTTCAACTGCGTTCAAGTTTTTGAGTTTTTCAACCTCTTTCAAGTTTTTTCAACATGTTCCATATTTTTTTCAACTTTTCAACCGCTTTCAATTTATTTCGACGTTTTCAACCACATTCAACTTTTTTCAAAATATTAACTTTTAAGAATTATTACATTGAACTTGCAGTCATTTTGCAAAGACCAATATGATCGTAAAATTTTACTTAATTGATCAATGCTTTTTATTCAACAAACATGACAAAGATAACAAATGGAACAATTTAACCTGGTAATTGGTGACATATGTATATGTATATACATAGCCTCATCAGACCAGTTTTTGGTTAATGTTGTACATGGGATCGAACCCCTGACCGTTCTTGAATTGCAATGTTATTTTTGACGGTCGCTCTTAACACTTGAGCTGTTGGGGACATGACCTTGAGGTGTACAATGTGCGCTTATCTATTTCAATCCACACACAATGTTCCATTTTTTTGTTATCTATATACTTGTCACTTTCTCGCTTGTTTGCATAGCCGTTAAGCCATTGGCTTAAAGTCGTGCTATGATTTTATTTTTCGAAATTGTGGCATTTTTACGATCATATTGGTCTTTGCAAAATGACTGCAAGTTCAATGTAATAATTCTTAATATAATAAATTATCAGTCGCTAAAACTAATATCCTTAATATTAACTTTTTTAGACATTTTTTAACCTCCATGAACGTTTTCCAAGGTTTTCGACTCTTTCAGCCTACTTCACCTGTTTCAACTTTTTCAATCCTTTCCACTTTATTCCGACTTTCCAACACTTTTCGACTATTTGAACCCATTTCAACTCTTTCCATACTTTTTTAACCTCTGGTGACGTTTTTCAACATTTTCCATATTTTATCAACCAACCTCTTACAACTTTTTAAATATTTTCCATATTTTTTCGACCTGTTTAACCACATTCAACTATTAATGCTTATTTTTTTTTTGAATTTTTCAGCCTCAAAACGTAAAACTGAACTATTGTTGGTATCCTGGTACCTGTTTCGATGTTCGAGATAGACGCAAGATCGACTGGATCAATTAATAAAATATTTCAATTTCCAATATCACTTATTGTATGAAACAATAATCCGGGGGGCAGGCCCTTTCATTTGTCTCATTGCCTGCAAGCTGAAACTTTGTAAATGTTTTGATCTTAAAGAGTCCGACAACTTTTTTGTCTTCGAAACTTCATGCGAAACACGTTAACTGAACGAGGTAATAATTATTTTTTTAAGATTTATTATTTGAATTGTAAGAAAATTGCATAATAAATACAAAAAAAAAAAGTTATCGGACAAAAATGTTGCTCCGTTTAAGGCGTCTGACACGTGTAATGTGTCGAAATTTTGGGGAATTGTTTATATAGTACCTCCTAGCATAAGTAGAGAGACAAAACACAATATTTCAAAATTCTTTGTAAGGGCCAGTTGGCGTATGAAGTATCAAGGCATTTTCCCCTCTTTGATATCCTTCAAGAGACTCGTTAAAACATCTTTCTGAGCTTTTTAAAAGACACCTTGAAGAAAACACCTAAAAAAGATTTCCGAACTTAAGATTTTGTTGACTTTATTTATTTTATTTACTATGCAAATTGTAGAATTTTATTATATTTAATTTCATCTTAATGCACTATCAAATTTAATTTTTATTTCATAGCCCTGCGCGTTACCTACTAGGCTACCTGTCATTATATTACATGTCAAAGGCGAATCATATTTTTCTGACATTTGTTTTGGGAAAGCGACAAATAATGGACAATAATGTGCCCTATCTCGTGTGTTTCTGAAAACATGAGACGACATGTTTTTCAAGTGACTCATATGGCTACAGTATTAAGACACAAGAGACATGCGGTCTCTTTATCATGATTTTATATCTTGTTCTAGCGAGATTTTATGAAACCAAATTTCTTATTAATTACGATACAAAGCTATTTTAAAGGCGTCACTGTTTTGTAAGCCGAATTTTTGTCTTCATAACTTCCCCTGATGCTACTAGAGCTTAGAAGCTGATTTTTCTTAAATTTCATCACATATACGTGCTTATAGTGTCCGATAAAATGAAAGCGCGGTATTCAGAGTCCGACGTTTAAAAAAATTTGATTTCTAGGAACCCAGTTATTAATTACCTTCTGTCAGACAATAATCACACATATGAAAAATCGTATGTTATTTACATATAAGTTCAGTATTGTCCTAAACAAAAAAATTGCGCTGTATTTCTTGTCCGACAAACATCAATTTTGCATTATGGAAGGTCGGGCCGATATCTTGTTCTCGGCGACAATTTAGTGCTCATCGTGCGTATTGTTGTTTTGGCTTATGTATTGTACGATAAGTTTACTATTGAAACTTTTTAGCTTAATTGCAACTGCTATCGCTTCTAGTTACTTAACTCTCTTAAATCTTTCTCTCATATGTACTACATTATGGTCGAGAACGAGATATCGGCCAAACCTTTTACGTTGTCGTCTTGGGTCACACGAGAAATTGTTTTTTAATATCGTCTCGTTATTGGGACTGGAAACGAGAACGATAATGATATATATCGGTTCTCGCTCGGTGTAGTGCAACAAAATCTACATTTGTGTGTGATTTGTGTTTGAAGACAACATGCATGAGTGTGAGTCCTACTATTAACACAAGTTCAAGGGCTACGAATCCGAAGAGCACGGAGAAAATATTGAACTGACCAAATGTATGTAGTGCCCCACATTTACATTCCTATATTTGCCCCACATATAGCACTTCTTTTAATTTACTTTGAAAATTTAATTATTTCAATTTTTTTATAAAATCTTTCAATTTTTGAATTTAAAAAGTTATCAAAAAATTTTGATAATTCAAATTTTATATCTCAAAAATGCAACTATGTATATAAAAATAATGTTCGTTCAACAAATAATCAAACCCAATAAATAACCCTTTGCACTCGAACGATTTTTTAGTAAGGGTAATCAGCTACTCGAAGGTAAATTTTAATAAAAATTGTAAAAAATAAAAGATAAGAATTTTAAATAAAATGAATTTTATTTCGATATTTTTTTTATATTTACATACTAAAAACATTATATTTGAATACTATTCTTTAAAATTTTCCATAGTGTGATATTTTAGGAAGCACTCTCCAAGGTCTAACCTAGGTTTATCAGGACATGTATTACAAAAATATACAGTTTCGTGCCTTCCACCTTTCTTTTTTCGATCAGAGCACACTCGACAATCTTTTTTTGTTCCTTTTAGAATAATATGCAGCTTACCGTTTAATCGGACAGAGTCATCGGTAGCTACAGAAGTAGTACTGCGGCCAGGTCCACGGTCTTTTCTATAATCTCCTCTTAGCTGTTTGACTAATAACTTCAAATATTTTAAATGGCTCATTGGAATCTCATTTCTCTGCCTTTTCACAACTTTATATAAAATATATGAATTGATGACGCATATTTCCAATCCCCAGAAAAATAGCTTGCGCCACCACTTCAACGATTTTCGCAAAAAACAGTACGTAGATGTATATTGATCGGCACGATCAACGCCTCCCATGAATTTGATATATTTTAGAACAACGTTCGGTTTGTTAACTGCAATTTCAGCACCACCTCTTTGAAATCTTTTTACAATAGTCCCGCCAGCGTCGCACCAATTCGTCAACATGGTCACAACCCGCTTATCCTTCCAAGTCAAAATAATATTGTTATTTTTTCGATATGCTAGAGTTTTTTTGTTTCCAAATTTTGGTGTCTTGAAAGTAATTGGCACTCCTTTTCGGTTTGTTTTTATTGTGCCGGTCAAGTGACACTTCATTTTAGCTAATTCTTCGGCTAGCACAAGACTCGTATAATATCTATCTGTGAACATATGGTAGCCTTGTGCGCCGGGAACAGAATTTAATAGCATTTGATACAAGTGCAATGGAATTCTACTAGTCACCGGGAGGTCGGGTCTATTCAACTGATCAGTTGTTATGCTTCCATAATAGGGAAGAATTCCACAAATATATCCTGTTTCTGAATCGCAAAAAACATAAATCCTCATTCCCCATTTCGTTGGTTTCATAGGATTATAAGTGATGAAAGAGAATTTCCCTTTAAATTTCACAACGGATTCATCGACACATATATTTTCGCCAGGAACGAAATTTTCCAAAATTTCGTGTTGATTTCTTCCAAATAGTTTCTAACCCGCTGTAAGCGAGTTTTTGTGTCTGTAGCTCCGGGTGGAATTGTCTTTAGATGTAGCATCCAAAAAATTTGAGTGAACCTGTCTCGTGTAAATACACTGCTAAAAAAAGGAATTCGACTATTTTCATCCGTCGACCAATATTGTTGGATATTTGCAAGTGGCATTGCTCCCATATTTAGAATGACCGCAATAAATGCCCTGAATTCTTGCGTGGTTACTTCTTTCCAGTTTATCCACAAAGACCTTTTCGATAATTCTTTGTCTTTCAACTTATTATATGCATATTTATTTGTTTCATTAACAATTTCATCAATTAGCTGGTCGGTATAAAATAATTGAAAGAAATGCAATGGTTCCGTGACATTTGCACTAACTTGGGGACCTGCAGATTTTTCACCACTTCTGAATTGGAATCTGCGAGGTATTTCTGTAGATTCCGTGACATCTTCCCAGTCAGAACTATCTTCATTATCTGTAATATCTGAATCTTCACTCTCTTCACTTTCACTTTCTATTATTCTAATTTTTCTTCTTCTGGTATTAACTACTATATCACTATCTTCACTGCTATCGTCTTTATCGCTACTTTCTTTGTTTTCATTCAGAATATCATCAATCGATCTAAACATCGCCAAATCGAACTCATCTTCGCTGCTATCAATTTCTTCCTGTGAATCCATTTTTATGACCCTAATTGAAATATTTTATTGTTTGAAGGAGCAAAAATAGTGCAGTATTATAAAAGGTTCGCAATTTACTTACAATCACTACAAAAGTGTTAGGTATAGTCCACAAAAAAATTAATGTTGTTTTATCTAATTGTAAATGATTTAAGTGTAATTAATTTAAAAATCAATGATTTCACTTCAAAGTGCGCAAAAAAACTGATGTTACTGATTTGCTAGCAATGAATACAAAATATTCTAACGGCAAACAAAAAGAATAAAAAAGAATATATTACAAATATACATAAAAGTTTTGAGTTGGTAAACAAATACCGTTATTATTTGTGTTATTTTGTTATTTTATTTATTATTTTGTTTTTACAGGACTATTCATGCAATTAAAGCAAAAATTTGCAATGCGTGCGCAATTTAAGATATACAGGACCATATTTAGTGTTGGCGCCTCTCAAGCGCCGTTCGAGTTGAAGTAATGAATAGGATGGCGCCTGAGAGGCGCCGTTCGAGTGCAAAGGGAAATGACTTAAAAAACTATATTATATATATATTATATATTAAGCAATTGGAATTGGAAACCGATTAATTCTGTGGACCTTTTTAAATTGATTAACTCATACCGAAGATTCACCGATTTCATACGTATATATGCAGGTATACATATATGCAGGTCACCAATTCACTCGTCAGACTAATAAGTTAATTATATTTATTACTATTTTTACAAACTTGTACATATGAACGCAAATGCAGCAGTATGAATACATGTATTAATAATATAAATAAATAAAGGGTGTTTTTTTTAGAAGTTTGTTTTTCGAATAGAGATAAAACTGGCATTTTATGGTCAAATCTGGCAACTCTAATGTCATTTATGTTCAGTTTGGTTTGCCATTTCATCATGAACAGGTTGACAAAAGAACAACGCTTGCAAATCGTGCAAATTTATTTCGAAAATAATGGTTCAGTTCGCGAAGTTTACCGCAAGCTCCGTCCATTTTATGGTCGACATAATCGTCCATCAGAGCAATTAATTCGGTTAACCATGGATCGTTTTCGCACTACGTTTACTCTATGTGATAATACGCATCCGCAGAGACGTCGAACAGTGCGCACCGAAGAAACAATTGCCGCTGTAGAGCAAAATGTTGAAGAGGACCCGAATGAATCGATTCGCCACCGTGCACACCAATTGGAGCTTTGTCCATCAACTTTATGGAAGATTTTGCGCAAAGATCTTGGCTTGCGACCTTACAAGATCCAGCTTGTGCAAGAATTAAAGCCGCGAGACCATGCAATGCGTCGTGATTTTGGTGTATGGGCCGAAAATGAGATTGATCTCGATGCTGATTTTCATCGCAAAATTTTGTTCAGTGATGAGGCTCATTTTTGGTTGAATGGCTACGTCAACAAGCAAAATTGCCGCATTTGGAGTGAAGAGAATCCACATGAGACCCTTGAGACGCCATTACATCCACAAAAACTGACTGTTTGGTGTGCTCTATGGGCTGGTGGAGTCATTGGGCCATACTTCTTCCGAAATAATGCTGGAGAGTCAGTTACCATTAATGGAGACCGGTATAGAGCCATGATAACCGACTATTTTGTTCCCGAATTGGATGGCATGAAAATGGATGAGTTGTGGTTCCAACAAGACGGCGCTACATGCCACACAGCGCACGTCACAATCGATTTATTGAAGGAAACATTCGATGAGCGCATAATTTCGCGGAATGGACCTGTCAATTGGCCACCAAGATCGTGTGATTTGACACCATTGGATTATTTTCTTTGGGGATATGTGAAGTCGCTCGTCTACGCCAACAAACCAGAAACGTTAGGGGACTTGGAAGCCAACATTCGTGGCGTTATTGCCGACATACGGCCCCATATGCTCGAAAAAGTGGTTCAAAATTGGACCTGTAGAATTGGCTTTATTCGAGCCAGCCGCGGCGGCCACATGCCCGAAATCATATTTAAACATTAATGGCATAAAATTATCCTTCCAATAAAGCCAAATTGATGGACATTAAAACGATTTTCTTGTGTTTTATTTCAATTCGAAGCTCTATACCTCTAAAAAAAACACCCTTTATATGTACATAAATGAAATTAACTCAAATATTTCCAAAAAATGTGGTAGTTCTTTCGATAAATGAAAAAATAGCCTCTTTGCCGCGGGCGCCCGTTGTTCGGGGTGCGCTAACAAGCGTTCGCAACTCTTGGTTTTCATTTTTTTTGAATTTATTTATTTATACAAGCTATTTAAAGAAAATTCATTCAAAATTTATATATTAAAGGTATAAGGAAATGCAGTTTTATGAAAAATTATGCATACATTTTTTTTAATTGAATATAGGACAAAAAAATGCAGTTTTCAAAACTAAATGAAAATTAAGGAAAATTTTAAAATACTAAAAAAAATATAAATCGTAGTTAATCGTCTTATGTTATTTTAATTGTCGAAGTTGAGGAACTTCACAAACTTATCTTCAGTATACTCCCTTTCAGCAAATACGAAGCTCATAATGACAAAAATGTTGCCGTAGAAATGCTTACTAAAAATAATATAAGTTGGCTACTTGGCTGTTTTGTTACTTAAAAGTTAAGTAAAATTAACAATCACCCATACATATATAATTGTTTATTTTGGGCGAACGTATATAAAGGAAAAAAATGCCCAAAAATCATTACTTTTCTTGGATTATTCACTATGAACAAATGCACTGATGAGTGCTTTTTTTTGAGCGATTATTGCTGCAACCCTAATGAAGATGATTCCATAATCGCCCAAAAACCAAGTCGCAAAAAAATGGTAACAAGCACCAATTAAATAATGACCTAAAATAACTTCAAAGTGAGGATTGACCCTAGCTAACTTAATTTGTTGAGAAAATATTGAAATAAAAAAATGCTCTTCGCGTGAAAAACTTTTATCATAGGAAAAAATGTGCCATCTTTCAGAGTCGGTTCTTGCACCCATAAGAATGTTCTCAAATAGAATATCGTAGTTAAAAAGTTAACGTTTTGGAAGTTGAATATTAAATCTATAAAAATGCGAAGGAAATCAATTGAAGCTGTACTTTAAAACTGTTCTGGTTCATAAAAATTGGGCTCATGTCATGTGCTCAATGTATTTTTATTAATAATAAAACTTTTCATTACAAAAGTTTTCTTTTAATGAGTTTTTCGCAAGTTTGCTTGTCAAGTCTCCACATCGAAGTTGTTGTTTGTTGGTGTTGATTTGCCTGCCAGTTGCTGATTGATGACGCATGCATTATTAATTGACGGCTGTAAATGTCTGCTGTTATTGTTAATGTGCGGTCAAACAATTCCGATGAATTCGCAACACAGCTGTGGTTGCGAAATTAATGGGTTGGGGATGTATGAAAGGTGAAACAAATGAATTTTGTTAATTTATGCAACAGGCACAAGGACGAAATTCAATTAATGTGTGTTTTTTTTTTTTTGAAAAGAGAAAACAAAGGCTGTTACATGAAGAAAATTTTTTGTTTTAAAACCCAGACATTTGAATTAACAACTCACTATAAAACCTACAAAATCTGGAACTTGAAGTAACGTGACATTTTCTTTAATTAGATTGAATTAGTTTTGATGAGGGTCAGCAAAATTAATGTGATCAAGAAATTAAACAGATTTTCTGTTTAAAAGTTTTCATATGGTAACAGCTGGATCACACTATGGTATGTATTTGCTGTTTCCTTAAAATATACATACATTTTCTTGGAATGTTTAGTTTTATTTATTTATAATTTATCCTCGTTAAAAACTCCTGGCTAAGACCAAAATTTATTTCATATGCAATTTATGCGAAAACTCAGATCTTTATTGATTTTTTTTATGTATTTTCTTCATAAAGGTCAGTTTTAAGTTTGAAGGATATTTATTTACATTTTTGTTAAAGTTTTTCATATTATTATAGATTTTTTTAGCCTAAAGTCAAATTCAGCATTAGCTGCTTAGTGAATGGGCTCCATGCAGTGGCAGTAGATTTAAAAGTTGTAGTTGTAAAGTTGTTGTATTTTGAAAAGGTTTTAAATATCAGTATTTCTTCTGCCTATTGATTTTAATAGTTTTTCAACAAATATTAAAATCAATAGGCATTGAGATTTTACTGCAAATATCTTCTAAATGGTCAGAGTAATTGATTAATCACTTGAGACTTTTTTTGTAGAACGTTCAATTTCCTATAGAAATAATTGAAGTTCATTTGACAGTAATTATTTTTAAGTAAGTTACAAAACTCAAAACAAAAAAATAATTTTCCTTAATATACTTCAATCTTTGACCTTAAATATCTTTCAAATGGTCAGATTAATGAAAAAAGTGTTTGAAATCATTTTTGTAGAGCGTTTAATTTCCTATAAATATTGACAAAGCAACTGGTTTAACAATCTGTTGGTGATAAGATATGACCATTTTTATATGAGACAAAATTAAAAATGTAAAACTATGATGAGCATAATCTTCCCGTTAATATTAAGAGCTCAGATTTGGTAAGTACTTTCTAGAGGTGCCTATGAACTAGTTTCCGTGTGTCGGATTCAAAACAAAAAAACATATGTTTTTTTGACCCACCCTAATGTATCTATATATAGTGGACACGGAAATCGAATGTCGTATGTTTCATGTAAGCATAAAATTTGATATTAGTATTGATATTACTATTTAAAGTACTTACCAATCGGTTGTAACGTTGTATGTATAAAGGGATGTATTTCATTTGAATTTAAAGAATTCAAAATCTTCGGCGAAATATATTCAAAAGCTGCGTTTTAACGCGTTTTTCAGGGTGAAATTTTAAAAATTGCGTTAAAATAGGATGAATCGAATTTTTAATATTTTTGAATAGACTGTTTCTTGTTTGGAATTTGAATTATGCAGTATGATAAACGGAAGCTTCGTGGATATTTTTATAATCAAAATTGAATACATTGATACGTTTAATTTTCATTTCATTTATTAGCTAAAAATTGGTGCATAAGAACACATCTTTTAAGTACAACAAATTTTCACAGAACAAGATCGACAATCAATTATATTAAATAAACCCAATCAAAGTGCATTATATTTCGTTTTAATCTATATTTAACAAAATAAGAAAAAAGTAAAAAAACTAAAAATAAAAGTTCAAATAATAGAGGAAAAGTGGGTTAAAGAAAGAAATAGTTAAATTTAGGACATATGTTGAAAAATAAATTACTTAAAGCTTTTGCAGTTAGAGAAATATTTAATGATACGTTGTAAGGAATTCCATAACGAAATTAGACTAACAAAAAACAATCTAGACGAATTTAAATATTTAAAATTTGGTAGTATGTAATTTTTCAAAAGGATAGTAAAGAGTATTTTATGTAAAAATATAAGATTTCTTATGTCAATGTAATCCATTATAGTACAATTGAGAATTCTTTTTGTAAATGCAGAAATAAGTAAGATCAAGTCTATATACAACTTCCGAGTCAGCTATCAAAAGAATTACTCGAGTTTCAATATGAGCAAATGATGCTGTCATTCTGAGGTTTCCTAGAGAGTAATAAACTTTTCTTAAAGTACGATTGATATGATCCTCACAGGTTCGGGAATGGTTTAAAGTAAAACCGAGGTTAGTAACCTTATCTGCAAATTGCAATCTGCTGTCATTAAGACAGATATGAGGCAAATCATCATTGGGAAGTAATGCTCTAGAGATTGGCAAGACATGCGACTTGGATGGATTTAAGTTTAGTTTATTAAGGGTGGCCCATTTGCTAGTCTTATCAAGATCTTCATTCACTCTGCATGCGGATCTTCAATTAGACCAATTGGCCGTGATAAATAAAGTTGCAGGTCATCTGCATACACAGGCATTACAACATCTTTGCAGATTTTGTAAATACCGTTTAGGAATAAACTAAATAGTAACGGGCCAAGGACTGGACCTTGAGGCACACCACAGCTTACTGGCTTGTAACTAGAATGTTGGTTTCCAATTTTAGTTCTCTGCAAACTATCATCTAACTAAATTTTAAGGACTTGCTCAGTGGATCAGCTATGTCCAGAGCGGAACCCAGAATGAAACGGCGACAGAAGTCCAGTTCTATTAATATAGGAAAGTATTTGTTCAGCCATCAGTGACTCACAGACCTTAGAGAGAGCCGAAAGTATACTGGTTGGATGAAAATCACTAGGTATAGTCTCAGTTCAAAAATTAGCAACTAGAACAATAGTAGCCACCTTCCACAATTTAGGGAAACAAGAACTGGTTGTTCATGTGAGCTAGAGGTCATAAGACTCGTGGCAAAACTAACTTAATAAACTTAATGGGGAAATTACCTTCACCAGTGGAATTAGATTTGATTTTCATAATATTTTTGGCAACATTTTTTTCCCTGACAGCCATAAAGTCAAAGTTATGTAGCGTGTGTATAGGTGTAAACTGGCCTGAAATAGTTCGATGTCTTTGGTAAAGGACATTGGCAAAATTATCATTTAAGAAATGAGGGTCAATTTCACATTGAGTTGCACATTTCTTCGCTACACCTACAGATCTTAAGTTTTGCCACAACAGTTGACTAGGTAAATTCGTACTTAACTTAGGTAGGAAAAATAATTTTTTTGACAACCTTATCGCAAATGTGGCTTGATTGCGAGCTATTTTATATTCCTCCTAGTTATTAACTCTCGGATTTCTCTACCAAGTTGAATATGCTTTATGCGAAGGGGAATATGAAAATAAAATGCTCTATACATCGCATTATAAAAGACGTTAATTTTCCCATCGACTGCGCTAGAGAAACAGCAATCACACCAATCCAACAGAGCTAGATCACTAAAGAGACATTCATGGTCAATAGACTTATAGTCACGCTGAGAAAAGTAACTTGAAACATTATTTGGTGTAAAATTTGTTTTGAAAGAGCAGAAAATATGGTTATGGTCAGTTAGAAAAGATAATAGATCATCAAACGGAAGCATCAGAGACAGCAAAGATATCCAGAAGACTTGGGGGCGCATTATTTGAAAAACGTGTAGGGACATCAGAATTGACGATATTCAGCCCAATTTCAGTTAAGTCATCCCAAAGTTGCTTGGAAATGTTATCACACAAAAGAAAATTTACATTAAATATACAACATATAATTATATATTCATAATCAATCGCACAATTCGATAGTGAGGAGTAAAAGAGGGTCAGACAAGAACTTCGACAGGGATTATAAGCACATGGAACTTATTCCTTAGTATTATTATCATAGATTTCAACATTAAGGAACTCAACGCTTGAACCAGTTGATTTATTTAAAAGTCTTATATTTAAATAATTTTTGCAATAAACAGTAACTCCTCCGCTAATTCTATCAACCCGATCCTTACGAAAAATTTTATAGTTTTCTAATTCATATCACTAACATCATTGTGAAACAATATCCAGTTTGAGTAAGTTAAAACTTCGGGCATTAAAATGAAAAATTTTAAGATTGTCAGAGTTTTGACTGCATAAAATATTTATCAAGGATTTTTAGTTATCGTTAGCATTTAGAACGTTTTCATTAATAGAAGAAAATTATTTATGAAATGTTGGAACAAAATGCAAAAAGTAGTAGGCTACGAATAATAAGGATGAACAAAAAGAAAGAAGTTAACCGAAGAAAACTTACTATGTACAGTAAAAAATAGCTAATTATAAGTTTACATTTTCAGTACTATTCGTTGCAGCACATACTCCGGAGATAATTTTCTGCAATTCTTCTTCGTTATCAACACGAAAGGCATTTGATCGTTTCCGGAGCCTTACATACACCGATCCACGAAGAGTAAACGCATTAAATAAAACTTTTTGACGTTTACATCGGGCTGTACATTGCAGAACTTTTCTTGTTTCCTCAGTAAGGCTTTCATGGACAAAGATATTATTCTCTGATGAAGGCAGTTTCACAGGCATTTTAGTTCTTCTTCGGATATCGCTTAAAGCTTTCAATATCCGATTGCGTTCATAAGGGAAAAAACATTTTATTACAACAGCAGAATTAGAGTTACTGAGGCTCGGTTTGACACGAAAAATGTCTCTGATTGACAGGTCAGTAGATCCAATTGAGTGACATAAATTAATAAAAATACTCTTTAAGTCCTCATCTTTCGTGAAAAGAATCCCAAATATAATAGCAACCGATGAAATATTAATACCCTGGCTGGATGTATTATTTGCGCATTTCAATATGTCGTTTTTCAATTTCTCGAGTTGAATGCAGCACTGATTCAAGTCACAAAGCTGCTGTTTTAAATAAATATTTTTTTAATTGAGATCACTGCAATTATTCTGTATTCCAATAATTTCATTTTCAATTTTGTCATTATAACAAGTCTAGCTTCAGCTTTATTTATAGCACTAGTCACATGATCTAAAAGTCTGCATGTCATCAGTCGTTCAAAGAGACTATTATTGCTTTTGTTCAACTGCACTTCCAGTTCTCGAAATTGGTTTTTCAGCGAACTATCCACATTAACAACAGCTGTATTAATGTCATTTTTGTGTGATATAGCCGTTGTCCCTTGTTGTAGGTGTAACAACAAAAATTTGACACTCACTCTTCATACATGCGCTAAAGCTGGTTTGATATCAGAAGAAATCCAAAAAGTTGATCAGTTCAGCAATTAGGAAGAGTTTGATGTTTCTCAAATGAAGAAGAGTAAAAATGTCATTACTATAAAATACAAAATTATTAGCACCGAACAATATAAAAGAAACCAATACGAAGTCTCTTTTCCAACCGGGTAGTTTTGACAGCTGTCATACGTCAAATCGCTTGTTCATATGACGTTTGTGTTCGGTATTCTATACGACTCAACCATGAATAGACTTACTCCTGAACAACGTTTATTGATTGTGGAAACTTACTACCAAAATTAGTCATCAGTTAGAGAATGCTAGAGTTCTTTAACATAATTTTGGACGATATGAGGGCCCGACTGAGCGTACTATTCGTAACACTATCACAAAATTTCGAAACAATTTTACACTATTCACATTCAACCTGAGTGCATACAGCCCGTAATTTCGAGAATATTACTGCGTTTGTGAAAACCGTGAACAACAGATTCGTCGCCGATCTCAGGATTTGGGCATCTCTTATAGATCATTGTGGCGTATATTGAGGCGTGATTTTGGTCTGAAGGCCTATAGCTCGTGCAAGAATTGAAAATATTGAAAATTTGTGTTTGGCGACGAAACTCATTTCTGGTTGAACGGCTACGTTAACAAGCAAAATTGCCGTGTTTGGGCAGATGAACAACCAGAAGCAATTCAAGAGCTTGCAAAGTATCTCAATAAATGTATTGTTTGGTGTGGTTCATGGGCAGGGGGCATAATCGGACTGTATTTTTTCAAAAATGCGGATCAATGATTTTTTTTTGCCAAAAATTCAGGATATTGGTGTAGCTGACCTCTTGTTTTAACAGGATGGCGCAATATGCCATACAGCTGGAGAAACAATCGCTTTAATAAGGTAAACGTTCGATGAGAACATCATCTCAAGAAATGGTCCTCTTAATTGGCCACAAAGATCATGTGGTTTGACGCCATTGGACTACTTTCTTTGGGAATATGTTAAATCACTTGGTTATGTCGACAAATCTGAAACCATTGACACTTGGAAACCAACAAAACTCTTGTTGTTCAAGGAAAACCGGTCGATATGCTTGAAAGAGTTGTCGAATATTGGACCAACAGAATTGACGATTTAAAAACTAGTCGTGGGCAACATTAGAACGAAATAATTTTTAAACATTGAGTTGTAGCATCAAAACTATCATTCCAAATACAGATTTGCATCAATATATTGATTTTTATGTATTTGATTTAGAAAACAAAGTAGCAAGCTCTTATTGGATCACTCTATCTTGCCTTTTACGTTACAGCGTTGCCAGCATGATTTTTATTAATAACATTTATGTTCAAAGTCTTCAAAATAAATTTTTTTTATTAAATAAATTAACATCAACAGACACTGCACTTAAACATTTTTAAAAAAATTAATATTAAGTATATAACAAAAGTATGTAGCTTAAGACTATTTTCTTTTTTAAGATCTCTGCTGCCGATGCTCAAAAAAAAAAATTGACAAAAGTTCTATCACGCTATTTTTAGCAAAAAAAAAACACGTAAAATAGAACTTTTACAGCGTTTAATGACGGAGGGGGGGGGGATGATGAGGGCAAACACTCTGAAATAGCTAGAAAAATACGAGAATATACAGCTTTTATCTTTTAACTACTTAATAGCATCAAATAATGCAAGCTTATTGACGCATATATCTTTCACAGTCTTCAAGTTACAATTTTTTACTATTGCCATCAGTAAAATGCTTCAGCCAGAATATGGTACACTTTGACGCTGGCTCTTACAGCAGATTCGTTTTGTTGGAATCGACGAGTAAAAACTTTTCACTTTCATGACAGAGTTGTGTCTTCTCGAAGTTTGTCTGTCAAGTTGGTGAGGCTGCTTTTGTGTGTTGTATAATAATGTCCACGGACTTTAAATTTGATTAGAACAGCACCAGTTTCATTGCAGAGAATACACAACGTTTTGTTGTTGTTGTCAATTATGAAATCGTCATGTGTCCACAGTTGTTTAAAAACACATCATTCTAATCAACTTTCCTTTTCTTGACGCCAGCCATTGCTAAAATAGAAAGATTACTCTCCGAACCTTTAATGAATAATTACTTTACGATACTCGCAAAATCAATGTCGACCTTTTTGAAAATTAAAATGTTAAGTATTTATTTGATTTTATTTATAAATGAAAAATTTGCGAAAGTCTAAAATTTCTAGAACCAAAATTAAAAGTTCAATTAAAATGTCTAGGTCAGTTCAAAATAATGAATTAACGGCCCACGCAAAATGTATCGTTTTTCCTGAGAATTATAGAATCTTGGATAGGTTTTGGAAAAAGTTAATGGCCTTTTGTTCAATCGTCAATGACAAAATATTGGCAAAATTTTACCTCACATTATCTTGCCCCACAAGTACAGCCAATTCAAAACAACATAAAAACCACGCCACTAAAACACAACAATAGAAATCAACAGAAAATCACGCCACTAAAATACAGCAATACACACAGCCGACAACCATAAATAAAACAACAACACAGCAACAGCACTGCATGACAACAACGGCATCACGCAAGCACTGGTTTGATCGCGCCAGCAAACGTGTTTGATGGTTGGCACGCAACGCAAACCGGTTTTTGCCATAAGTGTGAACCATTGATATAAGGTCGGGGCAAGCATAGCAGGAGAACAGTCGGTTGGTGATCAGCGACGAGAATACATCTCGGTTAAATAATAAATAAATAAAGTGAAGTGAATATTATTGAGAAGTACAGTTGACCTGGCAGGAAGATTAGCAGCAAGCACCGGATCCTCTACACATCCAAACCAGCAGCGAAAGGACGGACCAGGAGTTGGAGAAAACAGGGAAGTATAGAATTTATCAGGGTAAGAATTTGGGTTTCAAGCGCTCCTTCAAAGAGGAAATTACTTTGCCCTATATCAATTGTATGTGTCACCCCTACAGCTTTGATATTGGTCAAAAGTGTTCCTCTTTTCGGGGAACCCGTGTAACCCTTTTTCGGAGTTCGACGACTACGCCACCAGGATCGTCTTTGGAATATTGTTAATTGTATGTGTCACCCCTACAGCTTTGACTCCATTCCAAAGCTATCCTGTGCCAATTTAGGTTGGCCGGTCTAGAAGTTGAACGAGCCTGATGGTTCTGTACGGAACTACTTTCCAATTTCTTGGTGGGGATAGGGAAGTCCCTTGCCAAAGGTGCGGACAAGTAGAGGGTTCCGAGCAACGAAGCGAAGCAGGGTTCCGAGCAACGAAGCGAAGCAGGGTTCCGAGCAACGAAGCGAAGCAGGGTTCCGAGCAACGAAGCGAAGCAGGGTTCCTATAATAAATAAATTATTGTAAGGAAGAAATAGAATACAAAAATAAGAGACTAGAAAAAAAAAGAACCTGTTTCTGGAATTTAAAAGAACGCTGGACAATCCGGCGAGTGATACCCCGGCTGAAAATTTCTTTACAGTGTGGCAAACATTTTCCAACGTTTTTATTTTTTTGCGTTAAAAAAATATCTTCGGGCAGGCCGTGACTCGCATATCTTACACTCCATTGAAAGTAACTTTTAAGTTAATGTTAAAAATGCGTAAAAAGGTGTTGAAAGATTTTAAGAAACTGAAAAAGTCAAAACAATATGAAAAATGCTGAAAAATGTTGGAAAATTTATGAATAAATGAAAAAGTAAAGAAGATGGCGAATAAAGTTGGAAGAGGTTGAAAAAGTGGAAAAATATGGAAAATATAAAAAGTTGAAAAAGTCGGAAAATATGGAAAATGTTGAACAACTCAAAAAAAGTTGATTGAGATCGAGATATGTAGGAACAATTCAAAATCGCTGAAAAAGTCTTAAAAATAAAGAAGAAAGTTGTTCTCGTATCGGTGAAGCACTAGCGGTGACACACCAGCTGGTACAATCTCGCACGATTTTGATCCAGAAATAGCTTTCAATAAACATGCCTTTTGCACCAAATCTCAGGATGATTGCTAACGTATTTCGATAGGTATGCAAATTCACAAATTCACGTATTTTACTCGTATGGGAGATGCCACGCCCACTGGTACTATTGCGGCCGCTTTTGATTCAGATATACACTATAGCAAGTAAGCCGCTTACATGAAATTCCATGCCATTGCTGCAATAGTTCACTTAGCACGTGCCACGCCCACTGATGTACTTCCGTCGAAATCCATTTAATTTTGTCACTTATATTAACTGACATCTATAAAACAAATTTTATGACGATTGCTCTCATTGAACACTATATATAACATTAAACGTTTTTTTTCTTACATGGAACTACTACCAGCGGAAATATTTTCCAAATTTTTGTAATAAGATACCATTTAGTAAGCAAGCATATCTGCTAAATTATATTTCATAAGGATTATGTTGTTATTTCTCTTATTATAATGTTTATAAATAATGTTGGCTATGCCACGCTCTTCATCGAGTTTTTCCAGCGTTATATACATAGAGTATGTGTGGTAGGCGTGTCCGTGAACCGATTTCACCCATTTTCATATGTTGCCGTTTGTAAGTACACTGAGAAAAGAGTATAGTTCCTTTAAATATATGATTTTTTAAATATTTGTTAACTATTAACAAATTTTTGTAGTTCTTACCAACTCCTTAATTGTAATTAAAATTGTTGGTTGTTGGGCCAAACGTTCTATTAGTTTGAGTAGATTGGAATAATTTGTTTGGTTGAATTTTACATTTGTTAGTCCTATTTTAATATGATTTCACTTCTCATTAACATGACAACTTTGCAGTTCACAACATATTCAAGTGAAAAACTACTTAAGTATGTTCTGCTTGGTACGCAGTTTAGGTATTTATGATTGTATAAATACAAACGACATCCTATATAAGGATGTAAAATCGTTTTTTGGTCATCGGTCCTTAGCACAAATCGATATATGCAACCAAAATATTTGTTTCGACCAAAATATGATGTGGTAGTTATTACCAAATATATAATTGATCGAATAATATTATTCAATTCACTGTAATATGTGACATTTTAATAAATATCAAATATTTAATTCGCCTATATCAAATATACCATTTGTTAATTATCACCAAATTTTGGTATATGTAATTAAATTGTTTTCTCAGTGTAGGTGTGATCTGGTGGTGAATCGGGTGGTGACGCTGGTCGCGAATATATATATACTTTTTTATACCTGTCACGCCCCCTTTATTTGTATAACGGAATAATAAAGTGAATATATCCTCTGTGTAGGGTATAAAAATATAAGTATATACAACCAAAATCCTTCAATTAACGGTTTTCTTAAATTTTTCAATTCCTACAAGGCCCGCGGTTTCGAAATCCAATTAACGGCCTGGCCACGTCAAAAGCGGCCACTTAGCGACACTGGGCTAGGCTTTCTAAGGGTATTAAAAAAAATATATTTGTGGGAAATTGTGTTACCATAGCTCATTTACTATTTAATATCTTATTTAAAGAAACATTAGCCTACTTTGGTTTTGATCTTATAAAGTTCTGGCGGGCCGGTGAAAAACTATTCACGTGCCGAATGTGGCACGCGGACCGGATGTAATACGCGGGACGTCTGGATGATTGCAGTGATTTGTGAAAGCATTCTGTTTCGGCAGAAAATAAAGGGCACTGAAGAATATTTTGTTTATGAATAGAACTTACTTCTTCACCAGACACATCAAGAATTGAAAAATATCCTTTAAATTTAGCAACTTTTACTTACAAACAACAATTTATTCACATTAATTAAAAGTAAACAAAACCAACACAAGCACTCCCATAAGCAACACAAGCAAAAAGAAAACAACTACACATGCAACTAAGTTTAACAGCATAAATCTTAAACTAACAAAGTAAATTTAAAAAAAAAATGTAAAAATCAACTGAAGCTTACACACAATAAACAACAACAATTCAAAAGCTTCAATTTTGTTTAGTTTTTCTGTCACAAAAAATTTAAAATAACAAAAGCTTAGCTGTTATCATAGATACTAAAAATAACCCAACATCCATCCAACTAGCAACCAGACACTCAGCTGCATAAGCGTGCACTTGTCGCTAGTTGTTGTTGCTGCTGCTGCTGCTGTTGCTGTTGCATAAACTGGCACAGCACAACCTGGCTGCCATGAGCCTCATTTGCCTGTCGATTTTGCAAAAACAATGAAAATGTAAAGTTAAATTACAACAACAAAAGCAGCAGGGAAAAGCTTTAATTAGTTTCGCAACTTAAGCTGCAGTTGAGTAACTGAGTGACTGCCTGATGGATGGTGGGCTGATAGATTGTTTAGTTGAATGCAACCGCAGCATAAAATTAGCCACCACCATCCAACGAAGGCCACCTATTTTTTTAAAGACTCGGTTTCTTTGCATATCAACCCAGCAGACAATTAAGCAAGGCCTGCCTCGGAGAAGACCTGCAAGGGTTGCTGCGATTGTATGAGGCCTTCTCAAAATTAAATTTTCATGCAAATAAAAATATCTTTATTCATGCTATTGTGCCTTCCCACAGCAGACGTGCTGTCAGGCCTGATTTTAGAAGGCAAAGAAGAAGGACTGCATGTATTTTCTTATTTCACATATTGCAATGTCTCATGATTCGACATTACTTTTTTGTCGTCTGCATTGACACCAAAAGCAGATAAATGGTTGGAAGTAAAGAGCAATGTGCATGTTGCCTGGCCAGTCTTCTGTTTCATGTTAAGTAACGTCGGTAGGAGGGTACTCAATGTAAGATTATAAATTTAAGAAAATGTCACAAAAACTAAACATTAAAAATATCAACGGAAATGAGGTGACGCGGATATAAAAAAGTCTCGTATTAAAATATCATATTTTCGAAGTACTTCTGTGAGCCCTGCTACGGCAAGTGGTCTTAGAAGGCCTGTTTTATCGGGACATTTCATATAAATAAAAGTACGTTTGCAGAAAGAGGAGGTGTCAAGGCCTTATACTTACCAAGGAAGGCCTTCTAGAAGCAGTGCTAGCTTCTGCCTTTGCCTACTGGGATTGTTAACGTTTGTGTGTGTGGTGTGTGTGCGTGTGTGTGTGTGTGTGTGTGTGTGCGTGTGCGCGTGTGTGTGTGTGTGTGTGTGTGCGTGTGTACCTGCTTATATACATAGTAGAGCTATTTTTTTTAGATATTTTTTTATCTATAATTGATTCATAATAAAATATTAAGTGCCATGCGGAAAATTGTCTATGCTGTAATATTGCAAAAAGCTATTCTTTTTTAAGGATTCTCTTTTTATATGATGAGTGGACTAATTAGTTTTTTTTTTTTTTTTGAAATTACATATTATTTTATCACTGGGACGAGTCAAAATAATACATAAGCATTAGCAGCTGAAATTTATTGAATTTATTTTATTGGTACAGCACGAAATGAACGGTAGAGCAATTCTATCTGACTCTAAATAATACTAAAATATAAGAAATTCCAAATAGGGCCTACCGTACATATCGGTACGAGGCAAAAACAATTTGCCTTCCCTACCGAAAAAAAACTTTCCTGTGTTTTAGCAAAAATTTTATTTACCTCACCAACAAACAACAAAAATAATACACATTCAAAAACTATAGCAAAATGGAACCCCCTTGGACCAAGCTATTTCTTGTAAATATCATAGCTTACATTCATAACAAATTATTTTACTGAACAATAATTTGCGAAAAGGCGCGATTCAGAAACTTTACCTCGTATTTGCTATTTTATCAGTTCTGAAACACAGACCCATGCTGCCAGCGTAGAAGTTGGACACACTAACTACTTAATCGAAAGTGTATACCACATTTATTTTTAATAAAGACCAGTTTCATTTTGAAAGTGGCTTCATTTAAAAATATTATTGCTTACAATTGAAAATAATTGTCATACATACCATGCAGTTATTAACATAGATTGATATTCTTGTAAATTTTGAAATCGACCAATACAGTGCGCAATTGCAATCCGTTTGTTAATCTGAGGTACAAATTTCGCTCAGCCAATGTGCTAGCGAAGCGGTACCGGAAATTGCTAACGATGTGTGACTTACGACGTCGGATTTGCTGCATATTTTCGCAAATTTACAGTGGTTACGGGAAGTCACATTACTTGGAAATGGTTCTGTGATGGGTAATTGCATTCTCAAATTTTAAACACCAATTCCCGTATCAGTCTCATGATATTCATTATATGCAACGCAAGAGTTATGTCTTTTATGCTAAAAGCGCTCCATTAACTTGTCATTTCATTTAGCAGCTTAGCAGAGAGTGGTATATGTAGCCTCAAGTCATAG
Source organism: Meiosimyza decipiens (assembly GCA_963680825.1). Taxonomy (NCBI): domain Eukaryota; kingdom Metazoa; phylum Arthropoda; class Insecta; order Diptera; family Lauxaniidae; genus Meiosimyza; species Meiosimyza decipiens. Next base: position 81,635,400 of record OY804258.1, on the reverse strand, counting down.
AGTAGTTTTGGAGCAGGACTAAAATGCACCAAAGTGCTATAGTGCTTTTATATTTACCACCATTTCACATTAAGATATTAAGCTATAGAAACTATATGCAACAAAAGAGTTAATTTTTACATAATTTTCACTGGCAAATTTGGAATGGAGCGCCTCAAGAATCTGACATGCAAGAAAAATTCGGTGCTTCTACACAAATATTAAACGATAATGACCAAAGGCCTCGATTAGACATATCTGAAATTGGGACTTACGATTTAAAAAAGTATTAATTAAGTAGATAGGTGTAGTGCATATCTGTAAGTCTAAGCTACCATTCCTCAAACCGTATTGTCAGTAAATATTGGTAGAAAAAACCGATAAGAGAAATATGGAAGTGAAAGGTACTTACCCATATTAGAGCTTGGAGTTTTCTATTGTTAATTCATTGAATTGCTTAAATCGTTTTGATAACTAATTTAGAATCGTAATAATTTAAGTTTGTCCTTCCAAATATATAAAACCATACACCGTACACTGACATAAAGTGCTATTACAGCTCGCTGCGTACTTTTCTCGTCTTTCATAATTTTTTATTTAGTAAATATTGTTGGTGATTGTTATTGCTTTCTAATGAAATTAGTTGTGTGAATGCAACCGTCTTCGCTACGTAATTAGGTACCTTCCTACCGTACCTTTATATTGTTGCTGCTGCAGCTACAAAATTTAATTGAAAGCGCAAGGGAGTTTAAAATAGAACAAATTATAAGAAAAATTAAATTGCTCGTGGAAAAATGCTCAAGGGTGTGAATTAATTTTGCTAATTCAAAGTTGAGTAAAATTCGTGCTGAAATTGAAGGGCTTCAATTTCATGATAATGTACATTATCATCATTATCATCAATTTCATGATAATGTACATTTGGCCTGAAAAACTAATTTCAGATTTACTTGCAATAAAATTCACCAAAAATTTAAAAAAATGTTGATAAGCAATTTACATGTTGTTAAAAGGAACTAGTAAAGGTGTTATCTTCGGCCAGGCCGAAACTCACATACCCTACACTGCATTGAAAGTACTTTTTGAATAAATATTAAAAAAATGTTGAAGATGACGAGTTTGAATAAGTCGAAAATAATGTAAAAAGGTTCAAAAATGTTGGAAAGTGTTGGAAAAAACTGAAAATGTTGAAAATATATGAAAACCATTAAAGAAAGTTAAAAGAAATTGAACAAGTCGAAATATATGAAAAATGCTAAAAAATTTATGAAAAAGTCGAAAGAATAAAGAAAATGTCGAATGAAATTGAAGGAGAAAGGTAAAAGATTGAAAATGTCAAAAGAATATGGAAAATGTTGAATAAAATTGAATAGAAACAAAAAACTCGAAATATGCCATACCCACTTCAATTCCGCCCACTTTTGGTTCAATAAACAAACCAAATTTTATCACAATAGCTTGTATCGTTTGCGATATGTGCCGTAATTATTCCTAAAATTTAGGGCGGTGACACACCCACTGGTACAATACAGTCCGATTTTGATCCACAAATAGCCTTCCATAAACAAACATCTTACACCAAATTTCAGTATTATAGCTCATATATTTCGATAGTTATGCCACTTAAGGTATTTTAATTGTATGAGAGGTGCCACGCCTACTGTTGCTATTTCAAAAGCTTTTGATTCATATGTACCTAATACCCAGTAAACCACTTACATCAAATTTTAGATCAATTGCTCCAATAGTTCACTTAAAATAGCACTTACAACTTTATTTTAATGAGGGAGGTGCCACGCTCACTGATGCAATCTTGTCATGTTTCATTTGATTTCAAAGCTTATAGTAACCGACACCTCCACTCAAAATTTTATCAAGATTACTCTCATAGCATACTATATGTAGTATTAAACGTATTTTGTTCATATGGGAGGTGCCACACCCACCGGCACTATTGTGCCAAAATTTTGCAAAAAGACACCTTTTAGTAAGTATTTCTGCAATATTAAATTTCATAGCGATTGCGTTGTTAGTTTTCTTTTTATAACGTTTATAAATACTGTAGGCTGTGCCACGCCCTTCAACGAAATTTTCCAGAATATTGACGAAACTTGGATTGATGACTACTTTTAGTGGTATCATCCCTAAAATTTTATGAAAATCTTATGAGCCAATTTGGAAATATATGAAATCCAAATTTTCAATTGCTAAAAAGTGTCACGCCAACTTTTACAATTCTGCCCATTTTATGCGCTTGCTTAGTTTCGCGTAAACCTGATTTCAACAGACAGACAGACAGACAGACAGACATAGCTATATCGACTCAGGTGATGACGCTAATCAAGAATATATATACTTTTCATACCTGCCACGCCCCCTTCTATGCGTTACAAACGGAATGACAAAGTGAATATACCCTCCGTGTAGGGTATAAAAATAGCGCACATCGAAACAGAACGTCCAATGACGGTTGTTCTTTTCAACTGTCTTTGTTATCGCAGAAGAAATTATCCATTTTTCTTTTAAAACATACTAATGATATTCATCTGAACTTATGATTAGTTTAGCGCTGGAGGTGTTAATTGATATCAAACCTAAGGCCGCAGTAGGGCCCATTGCGTAGCCGGTTTATATCTCCATTGTCGACTCTGTCACGAATCTCGCTCCGAGGTTTTAACTCGTTGGTGTTCAAGGTTCGGCCACAAAAATGTATATTTGTGCAGATCCCACAGACCCTGGACGAGACCACATGCAAATACTCACGTTACCCCTATATGGTCTCAGTCGCACAGGTTCCGGCACTGTACAGTCGCCGTAAGACAGCTCCTACAGACTTTGGACGCTGCTCTGCCAACGCGAATGTCGGCCTAGTACAGCAAGCGTATGGCAGAACCACCAATTACATAGCTACTCCCTACGAATACTGCTAACTAGACTTAGTAACCGACTGAACACCAACTCCCAGTGAGCTGTGGGCAAAGTCAACACAAACAGCTATTGCGTAAGTGTTACCGTTCCTTTTGAAATAGTGACCCGAATTTCCTTAATCTTAATTAATAACTTTTCTCCAGACACTTATAAAATAAAAATAACAAATAAAAGAAGAACAAATAAATTCCAAGAAGACCTCAGGACGGAAACAAGGGATGCAATTCATTTCAAAATTTATTTAAACATAAAAATGGATTTTGGACATTTTAGAGCGTTGTCTTCAAGAGATTTGAAGAAGTGACATTAAAATACATACATTGAAACACCGATTCTTCAGTGCCAGGCCCTAACAAAGATAGTGAAAGACAGAATCTTCGACGTCCTATTAGCCCAATTCACACAATTTGAATCAATTTAGACCTAATTAAGTCTAGTGGCTTCATAATGTAAGGTGCAGAGGTGTTCTCCATGTCATATCATTGTTATATTGCACACATTTTGCAAGGAGTTGGCGTATTTAGAAGGCTTGTTTTTAAATGTATGATAAAACTGCAAGAGAAATTATTAAAAATATTTAAAAATAAAGTTCAACGAGATCGATCCCGATTTCGCAGAAAATTGAACACAGACATCATTTGGCTAACAACAACACTTTTATCTTAACTGAGATTACCAAAAGACGCTGGCAATTGATAGCATACGATAAGGAAGGATCTTAGAGAACCTTTTCAATCAGCAAAAAACCACGGAGAATACAATTTGTTCGAATGTAACAAATTATATTTGATATAGAGCAATTAAATATTTGATTAAGTCACACATAAAATGCTTCAAATACACTTACCACTATTCGTTCCAAAAGTATGCAACTACAGATATGTTAATACTTTGACACCAGAATAAGACTACGAGAAGTTAAATTGAATACGAGACAATAATGGTGATATCTTCCCGAGTAGAAATTCTTACCAGGCAAGCCCTACCATAATCAGCTCCGGTTCTGGCTAGGAATGGCGGACCCTATTACGGGCAGCTATATGTGAATTAGTATCTTAAAAGTGAAAACCTATTAAGCAAATTCCGGATCTGGTATGGGAAAGACTAGGCACCTATGATGCTCTGATGATCTAAGCCAGATCAGACATTTTGGTAAAGCTACATTCAAATATTGAGATATTTATATTTTTGTTCAACCTGCATCAAGTTACATGTTAACCTGAAAAGTTATTCTATAGAATTTGTTTAATTTAATTAAAGGTTATATCGCATATACTAGGGTTTGAGCCCGGGCATGCCCTGTTAACACATCTGCCAACTTATTGTTATTTTTTGGCTGGCTAAAAGTATATTATTTAAATTATCAATTACAACTAAGTACATACATAAAATAAAAATTTCAATTTTTATAAAGTGTTAGTCCCTTAGAAAATAAAGAAAGTAGCTCAGTTGGTTAAGATGAGCATCTTCGTGGCATGGCCAGAGCGACTTAGGATCCATACTGATCGATGGCAGGTAAAAAGTTTAGATTGAAAAAATATTTAAAAAATATTGAAAAAAAAATCATGTGTCCACTTCACACGCGGTAGAAGTGAAACCTCCGGAAAACTAAACTACGAAAGTATGAGACTAAAATGTTTTATTAAAATGATAAAAGTTGACGGCATCTAGATTAGGTACAGCCAGGCCTTGGTAGTTTGGTTAACTTTTGGTAAACCGATCTCCAAGCTGATGGTTTCAGCACACTCTTCCCGATAAGAACTCTAATCTGATATATAATTTATTGCTCTAGCTATTCTAGATCCTAATTTAAAAAAGCATTTCATTTCACGTCAAAAATTGGTATGTGTTGAAACCATAAGGATGAATGAAAAAGTTTTAAAAATATGTAAATAGTTGCATAAGGTTGAAAGATTCTAAAAATGTAGCGCTACAAGGAAGTAGGAAAAAAAAATGTTGATGGAATTTTAAAGGGGTTCAAAAGACGAAGAGTCGAAATAAATTGAAGAAGTCGAAAAAAATAATGAAAAGAATTGAAACTGGTTGAAAAAGTCAGAAAAGTTGATAAATGTTGGATAGGGCTGCAAGAGTCAAACATTTTGAAAGCGTTGAAAAAATTTGTAAGAGGTTAAAGAGTCGGCCATGCCAGATATAGTGCAAAATAGCGTTCTTTATACTCAGAAATTGAACTTAATTTTTACAAAAAGAGTTACCAGTATTCGAAATTTACTATTTTAGCCAAAAATTATACAAAATCCAGCTTTAAACTAAAAACATACCATTTTAGTCACGAAACTACATCGTATCTGTGTAATTTCCCAAATAGACATTTTTACTCCAGAAGAGATTTAATGTTAAACATAGAAATGTGAAAGTTCAAAAATTTTGGGATAGATTTAAGATTTGGAGCCAAGCAGCACAAAATTTAACCTGATCGACTTTTTGAAAAGAAAGCCGAAAGTCAAACAAAGTGATGTCGCAATTCGGGATTCGATATCAAATTGAAAGTGCCCAAGTACAAATTTCGGTTGGCGTTCCGTTATTGTAACCACACATTCGGTTTGTTTCGGTTTAGTATTTGAGTAGATGACTTCTTAGATCCCGATATATTTCGTAATTGGCACGTTACAGTTACCAAGTGGGGAATAAATGTTTATGGGGATATGTGTTGCTGATTATGTTACTGTTTTGTAACCACACAAAGTAGTTATAGCGACCCACACGCAGACGTTTTTGTAACTGAATAATTAGGTTATATTTTTCAATTAGAAAAACTATTTTGTGCAGGAAATATTTTACTTTAACTGTAGTAGTATTCTAAATATAAATGAATACAATCGTAAGAAACATTAATATGTATGTGTAATATTATGATATACTTCTTATAAATTTTATTCCCCAACATTGTATATGAATTTAATTCCGCATTTTATGCGTAGAAATTAACACGAAGCTCATTCTTATTGTAAATATTAATATTCTGTTGAACAAAAAACTTACGCGCTTACAAATATCCATTATTTAGTTATAAATTAAAGAATTTTAAAATTTTTTATTGGTCAAATGCTTTTTAAAATGCTGGAATGATGTTATAACATTTACTATGTGTTTTAAATGTCTGATTATACCTTTATTGAAGCAATTTAATGCATTCATTTACGTTATGTTTATTTTTAGATATTATTTACAATTATAAGTGAAAATGGATTTCATAATTTTGGTATAAAAAATGGCGTCAAACTCATTTGTGGCCTTATCATATGTTGTGACCGATTGTGTCTACACTGTAACCATTCGGTATAAAACTTATGGTCTGGTACTTACACAGTGTGGTGTACATGACTTAAATTACACAACTGTGTTCAAATATAAATCAATAATTACACAAAGTACTTAGTTTAGGTGTAACTTTAAGGGCGAAGCTGTTTAATCTAAACAATACTCATTACTGAATATTAGAGCGGCTCCAAAAAAAAAAAAAAAAAATGTTGTGTTTATTTAAGTGGATATCTATAACATTACAATTCTTTGTAACGCTCCTCAAAGGATTTTCATCAATATTGAATACTGGATTAGCTCCGACTGGTTTTAATTGTCAACTTTGAACAACACTTTTGCGCCCGTATGCTAGATTTCCATGCCCACCACTGATTTAAAGTATCGGTGAAAAAAAATATATATGTTGATATTCGCATTTAATACGATAGCCTTTAAAACGTTATTTTTAAATATCGTCTATGTAGAATAAAAAGTCACTATATTCTTACATTTTCATGTATTCGAGATATGATGCTTTTTGTATGCTTTTTAACAGTTTTTGCATGAACACTAACAAAGGACATGTATTATTCAAAAGATTTGTTTCGGTCATATTGAGTTAATATTAATAAAATGTTTACTAAGGTAATGTATATAGTGAGTTTTTGTTTTACATCGACGATATGTATTACATTTTATATCACATTGAATAAAAAAATCAATCATGATTTTCAGTTCACAGGTTTAACTGTACATTAGACCGTAGCACCTTACAGGCAAAAAAAAAAGTTCACCGTACACCATTGAATCTGAAGCATATTTGGAAGGCAGTTTCGAAAAAAAATTTTTTTTTTTTTTGGGCGAAAATAGGGGTCACGCATTTAAGTTTTTCATCATATCTTCCGCATTTATAGTCCGATATTAAGGTATGATATATCAATGTTTTTGTCTTGAGTAGACCAACTTTTTTTTCTAAAAGTTATTGACATCAAGTACCCCGTTCTTGTGCTTACCCACCAGATCTTAGTTTCTACCATCCTAATGTACCATCCTAATGTCAGAAAATTAAAGGTTGCAAAAAAATTTGAAATTTTTCCTACCGAAGTACTTCGATTATTCCATTAGAACTATTTTGAAAAATATTTTTAAAGTTTTTTACCGAACGTAGGGGTTCCACATTGAAATTAACCAGATTAAGAAAAATTTATTTCTGTGTAATTTTAACTATAGTGCAAAAAATGTATTTGTATGCCGGTTGTTGGAACGTTTGCCTGGAACGCAGCACGCGTGGGTTCAAATCCTTCGGTACTAGTTCAATCAGGGTCGACAATTAACATTCCATAATTTTTTTATTCCATAAGCATGAAAATGCTCAAGTAAAGGAATATATTTTGAAACATTAGTACATTGCCATTGTCGCAATGACTGAATGAAGACTTGGAATGTACTCTTTAGATGCTGAACATAAAAAAGTTGCTTAAGATTACTTAAGTGCAGCAAAGTCTTAGCTTTTTTTCCAAAAAAACAAAAAATGAAAAGTCAGCAACGTTTACTCATTGCAGATTTTGTGGAAAGTTAACTAAGAAAAATCGTCGAAAAATGTCCTGAAAATGCGTCAAACGCAATGAAATTGGGCCAAGTGTAATGAAAATGCCATAACTGCATTCTGTGCTGATATCGCATCCCTTGACAACACCATGCAAACACAGACATTTCGTCAGTTATGTCCGACCATTTCTGCTATTTCCCTCGAAAATTAGCAAATATCATAAGACTTCTTTCTGTCTTTTTTACTTTTCTTCTTTTCTTTCTTGCACCTGGAGGCGAGTATGCTATGACTTATTTTCTCCATTTCACTTGAAAGCGAGTACAGAAAGCTTTTGTCAACGAGTAGTTTCATACAAAAAACTAAAATGCAATAGAAAAAGCTGATTTGGATTGAATGGCTTTTGGTTGATCAGAGTAAAGTTTTGACTGCATTCCACCTAGGGATTGTCAGAGCGATCTCTGAGCGCATAATTAAAGTTGACACATAGCCACCCCGCGGCACCATTTGGGTAGCCATTTCGGCATGCACTAAGATAGTGAGCGAATGTGTGTAACATTCGCCTGGAAGTGAACGGGGTTGAGCGCAAGGTTTTGTACCCGCTACGGAAAACCATTATTCTATAAAAATCAAAAATCTGATCAGTGAAAAATTAAATTAAAATTAGAAAAAGCTGAGAGTGTGCAAAGGAAAGTCTTCTAACTATGCTTTTTACTACAGTTTGTGAATACTGGGTACGTAATTTGTAGCTTCTTCTACATTCGCAGCTTACGGTTAAAAAGATGTAGTCCTTTACTAGTAGGTTATTCATTATTTTTAAGTATATGTACCTGCTTCTAAATTTACTTAAACCATATTTCGAGCGTTTAATATACCATCATGACGAAGCAAAAATTTTGTGGCGTTCGTTGTTGTTGAAAATTAAAATGTTTACTTTCCAAAAACATAATTTATGTACGCTCACACTCAAGGGTATCAACAAACAACACCGAAATCATCATGGACGAGATGTTAATTTGATACAACACTGCTAACAAACCATTCATCATCATGTTGTTGGATGTTACCGAATTCGGCCAATTAGTTGCGTTCCTCATGGAATACAAAACTCAGCAAATTTTTCACTCGGCATTCAAAGTAGTGGAACTTTTCTGATGTAGGGCAGGGAGCCTACAACGATGTACATATGTAAAAGTTAATCGGTTTGTTACAAAGTGTGAACATTTTGTAAAGTGCACTAGCAGCACAAATTGATTATATTTTTGTTATTACTGTTGCTGTTGCTGTTGCTGTTGTTTGTTTTTGTTGCAGCTGCTGCTGTGTACACAATAACTTTATGCAAACGACCCAGTTGACCGGCAAGTGTGCTGTGGCTATTGATAGCAGGGTTGCTTGAGCAGAACCGTTGCTGTCGTACCTTACTTTTCTTAATGGGAGCCATGGTCGCCACTCAGTCTCACGGAATAAAGCCGAAACTCTACGTTTACAGAGATATGCCTACAAGTATGCTATATTTGATGTTCATTTTGTAACCAAGAATCAAGCCAACGCACAGAATCTGTAAGCGTGTGTACAGAAATCGTAAGTTTCGGAACGAGGTTCAGAACGAGCTCTATCCACTGAATCACAGGCGTTCTTAAAAATATTTTGCTTAAAATGAGTATAAAATTAAGTGTCGAAAAGTGGCATGATAGAGGATCAAAAATTGTATTACGTAATACTTGAACGCCTCCATACGGCGTAAGCTTGGGAATAAGCATGTTAAGCCTAAATAAATTGAAATTTTGGATCTGCTTATCGTCTGATTTTCCTCGTAGCTTACAAAATGACCTCGTACCATATTTGCTTAAAAAGTCAGGTAGTCACTTTTAGACCAGCTTTCTCCAGATCGCAACTTATGATGAAATAAACGCATGCTATTATATTTTTGAGTTTTTATATTGGAAGCACAAAAGTAGATATTTGCACAGTAGTAGGTAATCATCCCAGCAAAAATGTTTACTACTTATTTTATTATATTACTTTTTGGCCAAATTAGTGTTCAGCGACTCAATGTACAAGAAAAACGATAGTTAGGGGTATTTTTAAAATAAATTTACATTTTGCGCAATTTTACAGATACCAAAAGACAATAAACGTTTTTGAAAACATTTCAAATGACTCCGACACCTGAAAAACGAAAGATTCAACAATCTTCCAATTGTATGCTGGGATCTGTTTTCATTTATTTTTTAATGCTGGAGTGTATTAAGGTCATGTGCATATGTTGGCAACGACGTCATCGAGATTAAAAAGCGCACGCTAAGCTCAATTTTAACTACATTCTAAATTAGAGTGTTGGTAAAGGCACTATTCTTCCAGTAAAATGCTTAAAAAATTGAAATACTTATCCTGTTGTCAAACAATCTTAAAAGTGAAAAAAGCTTTTCATATATAACAGCATTATACTTAAAATTAAATTCATAAATGTATGGCAAGTAATTAAAATGTCGTCTTAAGTTTCTGTGAAAAATTATATTTGAAAACTTAAGTTTTTTCTTAGAGTAAATTAATCACTTATCCAAGCCAGAAGGTTCAGTCTAGTCTTGGGCCAAAAATAGCCTTCAAAGTAATTCCAAACCAAAATCAGGTTATTCAGAAAACAATCGTGAAGAGATTAATCTTTAGAGATACCTCAATACAGAGACGTAGCGTGCACATTGCCCGGGGCAAAACTTATTCGCCACCCCTACCGAAAGAAATTTTCGTATTTTTTAACAAAATTTTTATTTACTGACCAAAAAACGAAAAAAAAACAGTGTCCTCACTTTTCACTTTCAAAAACTCTAGCAAAATTGAGAGTAACTCTGATTATTTCCACCTTCACATTCGAATTTCATACTTAGATATTTGTTTTCATTCACTAAAAAAAAGGACCTAATTTCTAAATTTTTAAAAACTTAGCAAAATACCCATTCCCCTATTCCTAGGTAAGCTACTGCCTCAATATTCTTAAAATTTATTAACTTCATGATAAGACAAATAGTTTTGGAATTATTTGTAGCGTATAAAGTCTTTGAAACAAAGATTTTAGGGAAATTAATTTAAGGCAAATTTTCTTGAATGTCTCAATCAGTATAAACGCTGACATAATGAGCAACTGGTATTTATGTGTCCTTTTTGATAATGTTTAAATATTAAGTATCATATCGAAATATGACAGCAATCTCTTCAAATATTTGAGACCGAACGGTTCTAAGTCTACTTAACTGTCTTATATGTATATGTAGTGCAAGTAAGCTCTATTGGGAATTCCTTTTCGAAATGCGTTAGCCACGTCAACTCCACACTCGCTACAAATGAGACAACAGTCATTGTAAATGTTGAAATAAGTTAGGTTATTTCGAGTTAACATATTACTTAAAAAAACATATCCCGATGACTGCAATTGATAGTTAAGACTTAAGATAAATATAAATAATTTGCTTGATTCACAATTGTTAATATCACTGTACGACAGTCGAAGCGAAAGATACTTAACGTTAACCTAAGATATCCAGACACGTTGACTAAATACGCTTACGTGGTTACCGGACATAATCACAAATCTTTCGGACATAATGCGTTCATAAAACGATTAAAATATTTTCTTGGCATGGATTAAAGTAACTTTTATGAAATTGTCCCAAAACAAAAATTAACCTTTACCTAGAATGTAAATTAATAATAACTGAATTTCGCTTAGCCAATTTAAGTATAGATCATTTTCATAGAATAATTTTGCCATCTGCAAAATTCAATTCACTTTTATTTTCCTTTGCCTCACCAATTACAAAATCAATATATGTAAGACGACCTTTGATACAACTACATACATACATTCATGCATACAACAAAACCAGCAAATCAGCATACAAAAGTGTTGCCATAACAACAATATAAGTTTTCAACTTACAAATAAACAAACCAACAAATAAACAAACATATGTACACTTGAACGCATATGACTACATAGCCATGCAAGCAACACACACAATTACAATAAATAACAATACCAACATGTTCAAAGTTTTGCTTGCTGATTTAAGTTCCATGGAAATTTTTTTTGGATTTTCATATCTCGCTTTGCATGTTGCACTATGCTACTCTTAAAGAAGTTTTAATTAAGAACGCAGCAAATTGTTCACCACCATTTGGGGCACGCTTGGCAACTATGATAGCAACATCAGGGCACACAAGCAGCAAGCAACACTTGAAATAGAGGTTTTTTCTGCAAGTAGCAACGCACCAAAATAAAAATGTATGTCATTCGTTTTAACGTAAAATTTTATTGATAAATGGATCATTACAAAATGGAGCAAATTGAGTTGAGGAAAATTTCTCTCTCAGCATCCACCAGGTGGCCTCGCAAAATTTGTCTTGCCCATATCAAATATCGGGCTTGCCCCGCAACTGCTTAGAGCGTGGTGTGGTGACGTAATTTGGTCCATATTTTTTCAAAAATGAAAATGGCATTTCAATTGCTGTGAATTGTGCTCGATATTAAGATATGATTAAAGTGTTATTGTGCAGTCAATTGGAAGATATTGATCTGCAGAATATGTGGTTTTGAAAGGACGGTGCAACATTTTACACAACAACGGCGTCAATTATCATCTTTCAAAAGTCATCTTTGGGAAAAGATGTTTAATAGTCGAATAGTATCTCGAAGAACAGACGTGACTTGGCCACCATGATCATGGATTTTTTCATATGGTGACTCCTGCAGAATGAAGCCTATGCGAGTAGTATTAAACTGTTCAATAACTCAACAGTAATTCCAAATTTTGGTAAAAGATTGACAGCCTGCCGTGCTAGCAGAGGATGTGACTTGATCGACACTCGTTTTCATTATAGAGCGGAATCAATGTACTTTAATTTCCAAAAAAATAATAAAGTTTTCACACGGTTTATCTTTTAATTAAAACCTTAAAAATTTCGAACACCCTTCAAAAGGAATAAATCCACGATGCGCTAGTAGAGCTTTGGTTTTTCTTAATTAACTGCTCAAATCCTTTGCCATTTTCACTATATTCACATATATACCAGTATATGATGCTTGAAAAATAAATGCGAAATCAATAAAATTTAGTTTTTGTACCAAATATTTTCGAAGTATTTTGTAAGCAAGTACATATTTATTTACAATATTTTGCTTCAATAACAATAGCTTACATCAAAAATGTACCTTTGATAACAGAATAGTTTTTTAGATATTGTGATTTTTTTTTAAATTATTTGGACCGCTTTCATTTTAAAATCCATATCTTGAGCTAGAAGTATTCGTTTTCATTGTCCCAACCGATCGTATTAAAATGACAAACAAATACTTAGGTAAAAACAGGCCAGATTTTAGAAAAAAATCAAATTTTACATTTGATTCTTTGGCCCCGAAACAATTTGAATCATTAAAAGCCAAGTACAAACCAAATGTAACATTTCTAACTAAAGATATAAATTTTAAAGTAAAAAGAAGTCGAAAAAATGAAAAACCAAAAATATCTCAAAAACTATACCACACTAAAAGTTTAATTTTCATTTTCGAATTTCACGAGAAAAACTACACACTCTAAGGACTGGTTGAGAAATCACGGCAATAAATATTGAAAAATTCCACGCATTTATTGGCGATTCAGAAAAAATAACCCTGAAAATCTCGCTGCGTAGCGTGTTCGTTTTTATGATAAAAGCTGTATTTTACCCGCTATTACAGCGTGTTTTCAGACGAAGTGTAAATAAACGCAGCATTAGTGTTATTTTATGTTATTGCAGCGTGATCCTGCTCTTGCTGTATGTATGATTCAATGAATATACAAGTTTCGTTAGTTTGCTCTGAGCATCCACAGCAGAAGGGGTATCGGCAGTATCAAAAAATAATTGTTACCGCACGACATAAACGTTTATTTTCAAATAAAGGAAAGAATGTTTCCCCAATAAAAAGTTAAGACCCAAAAATCATAACAAATTTCATTACCCGGAACAGATTTGTGTGTAATTTAGCTAGCGAAAAAATGTTTTTTAAGACTATGCTATATATCTACATACATGTATGAATAAGTGGAAAAACCCATTTTTTGCATATATAAATATCCGCGACGCATGCATGTATCATACGGTAAGTAAACAATTCAAATCTCAAAAAAATAGGATATTCGAAAACTTTCAGAATTTTATTCATATTATGTATTTTAATGCATACTTTTGAAGCAGGAAAAGTAAATACAAAAATTTTATTATCATTGTGAAAGTTTAACGCTGAAAACGAGTTAAAGTGATAACATTTCGCAACAATAATAATGAAAATATAACGTTAAAAACCACGTTAAAACCCTATAGTATACATCATTCATACAGAAAACGTGGCAAAAACGTGGCAAAAACGCTGCATTAGCTGCATAGTTTACTCAGGAGAGAGAGAGAGATGTAGTGTGGAGAGGTAAAATAATTGGTGAGAGGATTCACGCATTTATAGCGTGAAATATTTTAAGTTTTGTGCTGTGAAACTTTACTACAATAATTGTTAATAATCTGTTGCCAGCAATAATTGTAGTAAATTCCCGACTTTTCTTCTTAGAGTGCATAAGAAGTAACCTCTCATCAAAGAAACAAAAAAAAAATCATATTGTTAATCAGCGTAATTAGTTGCTCTAAGCCACAGTGCAGGTATTACTTAAAAAAAAAATAAAAACAAATATTTAAATTTGATAATTTTTGAACCAAAACTGAAATTTTTTTTCTCAATTATTTATTTAAGTGGTGTTGACAGTTTGAAATTGAACTTAGCAAAAATAGCAAGGAATTTGAGAAATACAGAGAGGGTAGCAAATGGGCTACTTGAGTAAACTATAGCGGTAAATTTTTTATCGTAATTTCCTTATGTGTGCAGCAGGAAAATGGGAAAAACTTTTGAAAATATAATTTTTTATAAGAAAATAATCGATTTTTCTTCATTTTTTTACTCAAATTTTGAAATATTTAAATTTTGCGGCTCTGGTAGCAACCCTAGTTTTTTTTTTTTTTTTGACTGAGGATATACTCAAAAATGAGTAAAAAATCGTTCCTGAAGAGTTCTAGCAAACAAGGTTATTTTAAACATGTCTAATACAGTAAGCTACTAATATATCTGTTCATCAAACTGTTTGTCTTGTTGTTGTAAGTTGTGCTATTTATGTTTTTAGTTTTGGTATTGTTGTTTTTATTTTGTAGCCAACTGTTCAAAGTTCGCGTGGGTTCAAAGTTTTAAGGACTTCTCTAATTCGTAATTTTTTGGCTTATTTTTTTTTGTTATTTATGTAAGCAAAAAGGATAACATGATGATAAATGTTTATGTAGTTTAACTTTTTGCTGTTTTGTTTAGTCATTTAAATGTATGCTTTTTTTTGGCTTATGAGTGATGTTTTATGTAACATAAATATTCTAGATACAATAGTAAAGAAGTGTCAAGTATTCTGGAAGTTATCCAAGACAACTATCTTAATTTAAGTTGTGAGTCGTATCGGGGGAAAATGGGTTTGTACTTCGGTTTGATTGAATACAAACTCTTGATTTTCAAAATCTTCTTCCATTTGAAAATCGACAGCACGGCAGACAAAAAAATATAACATGTGATACAGTCTACGCAAACGGTCGTTAGGTGAGAAAAAATTTTATGAGAGCGAAAAATGTCACTCAGTGTCAGAAATTCTGAAATTTTGACCATTTTGGATATTGAATGATCTTTCTGTCGTACAATTTGTAACCCTGAAACTCAAGAATATACGTAGAGCAATATCTACGTTTGGAAAAGCTAATGTTAATCCCGCCCCATCTCGCGAGCAGAGGGTTGCCGACCACCGGTTTATATAGATGATAAGACTAATAAAAATACTGGTTTCCAATTTATTTCGTAGCAAATAAGACGCTGCATTTCACGAGTTTTGAAAACTCTCTCATCTAACAACTTTGGACACTAATATTTCATCTTTTGTAACTGTAATTTTAAGCATCTTATGCAAAACCTGAAGTACTATTTGACTATCAATATGAAATATGTAGAGAAAATTGCGAACATCGATAACGTACAAATTTGTGGATCGCTAAATTTTGAAAATAAGAAACATTATTTATTTTTTTCTATTTTGAACTATGTTACACAATAAATTAAACTGAATGCATTTAGTGCATTCGTAATAGTGAGGGACTCATTTTTATTGAAGGCACATCATTTTGTATCAGAACTTCTATACCTGGTGCCCCCTCCGCGGTGATGCCCTAGGCCTCTTCCTAGTCTGCCGTATTATAAATCCATAACTGTGCAAACAAAATTTAGATTGGCCAATTTTTTAAGTTTTTAAAGTTTCTACAGGGACGTGTCAACGTCATTTGACGTACGGATGCAGATCATAAATATCTTAAACTTGTATCAAAAGGAGCCAGAATTATAAAAGTAGGCGTATCATTTTTCAACAATTCAAAATTTCTATTCAATAATACTCGAAAACAGCAGCTACGATTTTCATTAAAATTTTAGAGATGATACCACTGAAATGCTACCATTCATAACTACCAGCCAGAAAAACTCGTTAAAGGGCGTGGTACAGCCCACAATATGTTAAAACGATATAATAAGAGAACTAACAATGTGGTAATTGCTATAAAATATTTCAAAGCCAAAGAATTGCGCAGTAGTACATGTGGGCGTGGCACCTCACATACAAAGAAAAAATGTTAAGTGTGCTATGAGAGAAATCTATGCGAATTTTGTGCAGAGGTGTCGGTTACTACGGGACTACAGCAGTGGGCGTTGCACTTCTCATGGTAACAAAAGGTTGTGAGCGTGACATTTTTCGACTTTCTTAAAATATTTTTTCAACATTTCAACCTTTTTCATTTCGGTTTTTATAACCTCTTTCAACACAATTGAATTTATCTAGAATTTTCCTGTTACATTTTTTCTCGAAATTCAGTTCTACTTCATTCAAGATTTCTCGAATTTTTTAACATCTTTCAATTGTTTCTATCTTTTTAACATTTTTTCCATCTTTCAGCATCTTTCAACTTTTTTTAACCTTTTAATTTTTATTTTATTTTTGGCTTTTCCAACATTTTTCGGTTTCCCTTTTCAATATTTGCCATACATTTTTGACTTTGCAGACCTCTTTCGACAGTTTTTAACATTTTCTATATATTTTTTTTATTTTTCAGCTTTGTTTAACTTTCAAACAGTATTCCAATTCTTCGATTTTTACAGTCTCCTTCAACGTTTTAAATATTTTCAATATTCTTTCGACGTTATCAACCTCAAATGATAAACTGAACTATGGTCGGCACAAGAAATAAACAGCACATGCTAAGATGAAACATTTTTTCCGAGTCCGATGAGGTAATAAATATCGCATCGCTCTGGCGAATGGCTGTCCCAGATAGTTTCTACCGAAAAAACTACAGATTGCATCAGAATTCGAGCACGAGCACGATCGAAACCAACTACAAGAAATGAGATAGTTAAAATAAATGCAAACCAATTTTACAAAAATCCGTTTTTGTTAAGAAAATAACGATCTATAATTTTATAATAAATTAGCTGTCCCGACAGACGTTGCCCTGCTCTTTCCCATGGGTGGGGCGATGAGTTTGACTTGGTTAAAATGCTTGTATTGGACAGTCTGGATAGAAGACGTCGTTGATGCGATTGGTCAATGCTCAAGAACAGAAAATTGCAGTTTATTTGAATGGAGAAAATTTAATTCTTGATGTTTGAAATTGAACTTTGGTAATGACAATTCAAACTTATATTGAACTTTGAAACTTAAATCCTAGATTTGAGTATGAGACATCAAAGTTGACATTTCTAAAAGTATTTTCAGAAACTGCATACGATTAAATGAATGAAAATCTTAAACTACGTTGAGCGCTTGTAGTTTGTAGTATTTTAGTTCAAGACTGTCATAGCTATAGTATATATATAACTGTCTTCAAATTCAGTGGAAAATTTAAGATAACTTGAGTCTCAATTTTCTCGAAACTTAAAATTTTGAGATGTTTTTCTGATGGTGCGAAACGGTTTTCGATTTCTTAATATTTTCTTATTGAATTTACTTTCGCTTGTACCTTTGAAATATGTACCAAGTCTCTTTCATTTGCGACAAATAGTTGATTAGATATGATGAATTTGATTTTTCTCTTATATGAGGG
The DNA here is from genome assembly GCA_963680825.1 of Meiosimyza decipiens. Lineage (NCBI taxonomy): Eukaryota > Metazoa > Arthropoda > Insecta > Diptera > Lauxaniidae > Meiosimyza > Meiosimyza decipiens. The sequence continues at coordinate 81,617,498 of OY804258.1, read as the reverse complement.
GCGTGACATCGCTCATTTTTTAAAACCAAAATATGCTAAGGACATTCCGCATAAGAAACACTTAAGAAAAGTTTGACCTCAATCGGTCAAGTTGTTCAGAAGTTGAACGATTATTAACAGACGTTTATATATATATATATGTATGTTACAGGCTAAACTAGTTTTTAGGATAAACAAGTTTTTACTAGGCCAAACTAGTTCGTTTGTATACCTAAAAAGATGCAATTTAATTTAATGCGAAAGCACTGCGGACAGCGAAGCCGCTGTTGCAGATATTATAGCCTAAAACATGGTTGAAATTATTAGAGGATGTAAGTCCTGAGCGGCAGCCGAAGGCCGCCCACTTACCCTCCCTTACCACTAACCAAGCATGCAATGAAATTTATAAATTTTATTATCTTATTTTGCTACTACCTTGGTCTTCACTAGCCACAGTACTTTTGCATTGAGATTGCATTGCATATCTCTAGGCTTAACGGCCTGTAACATATATTAATGAAAAATAGACAGGCACCATAAAAAAAATCATGGTTTGACCCTGAATATTAATCTGGGAGTTTTTTTTAATCACAGAATTTTATTGTTAGCTGAATTTCAGTTTGTTAAATAGCAAAGTTGCTATATTCAAGTAACCATTTTTGGAGCATTTAATCTTAAACTTTTGTTCTTGCTCCGGGTGTATGAATGAGCACGAGCACTTATGAGAAGAAATTCAGCATGTGCTATAATTCCATTGTTTTTATAAATTAACAATCTCATCCTTATGATGCTTGACATGTCATCGCCACAAAGTTATTTTAAAGTATACGCAATTTTTGCATTTGTAGGTTAGGATTGGTTACAAAGGATCTTAGACTTACTGAATTGAGGTCTATGAAAACTAGGTCAGTACAAATAATTGATTTTATGTGCCTTCATTATGTTTCCAGAGAGTATTTTTGATAACAAATTTTTTTAAGTTTATTTTTTTAATGTTGCTGCCAACTTGCATAAAGTGCCAGAACTGGAAGTAGAACATGCTTTTTCGAAGAAGTTTATATTATACACTCGTATACAACAACACCATGTCAATTACCGTGTATTTTACCGATATCTCAAAACACTGCCGTCTAGGCCAAAATCTGAGAGCAGATTCGAGGTAAGCGACAATATCAGTCGAAGTTTTTCCTAAATATAAGTCGTATATTTGCACACAGAGTAAATATGAAAACCTAAAGTTAGACTTAGAAGTTTTTGAATTGAATTAAAAATTTTTAGAAATTGTGAGCAATTTTTTTAACAGCCCCTACTTTATTCCTCATATCATGGCGTGCCACCTTTTTTATGCAAGTACTTAATTTTTTTACGCAAGTACTTAACTTTTTTAAGATCGTCAACACTTAGACAAGTGCATATCATTCAATATCCTTTCTTATAAAGAATGAAGCGCAGATTCCGAAAACTTTATTGAAAACATGCTCCAGAGTACTTTTAGATATAAACAAAATACATTTTAATTAGATCAGACCTTGTTTGGAATAAAAAAATGTTCATTCTATGATTTTTTTTTATCAAGAAAATGTACTAGAAAATGGGGTCAGAAAGTTCGCTGCCGTCTTTGTAAAACAGGAACTCCGTTTTGCAAATGCATGAAGTGTGATGCTCACTTGTGCTCTAATCCAAAAAAATTGTTTTCTGTCATACCACATCTTAACAATACATTTTTTGTTTAAATTATATGAAATAAATAAAATACGAACATAACTGTGTGTTCTTATTTATTACCATATTGACACAAAATTTAAAAAATATTGTTACGAAATTTCCTGTCTCTTTTTAGGATAATTTCGATCTCTTACACTTTTCTGAGTTCGATCACTGGATTGTGTAGCAATTAAAAACACAAACTTTATTTAATTATAAAATGGTTTATTTAAATCAAAAGCGTTAGTTTTTAAACGGTACAATTGTTTATTTCCTTTAATTATCGATATTCAAACTCTAATATTGAACTGGCACTGTATAGACAATTATTTCACTTTAGCGCTTTGAAATCCACTGTATTACTCTATTGCTTAAGAACAACCTTTATTACTCTACTGCTTACGAACAGCTGTGTCTCGACTGCTCAAATGACAACCTTTTATAGCAAATTCACTTCCTTCTTGAAAGTTCCACCACTATCCAGAATGTCATTTCCGGTACCTTCTAGATGGCGCTTATCGAGTTCAAGAATCATCTAGCATACCGCAGCGACATTCAGTTTATTTGCTACCTCCTAGATGGCGCTTATCGAGTTCATTATTTCTAGTACAGAAACCACATATGACTGCCACAGGGTGTTCGAGAACTGGCATACTGCAAATTTTGCTACAATATCTTATTTAGCCTCAACAAATAGTGAAAAACTTTGAATTTTTTGGATCGTAGTTTAGAAAGCTGTCTTCAAAGGGTTAATGAGCGTTGAAGTTGTCAAATATTCATCATTAACATAAATTTGATGAGCGTTCATATGTTGTGCGCTACATGCCACAAGGTTGACCTGTGGCGCAGTGGTAGATTGCTTATTCAGGTATGCCAATGCACTTCCTATGAATCCTAATTTCGTTTTCCTTCTTTTTTTTTTCAGAAGGCTTTTCGAGGTTACTAAAGTGATATGATATGACTTATATGCTTCATACCGTTTGCATTCTCTTCAATGCACCAGAATACTTGAAATATTGCTCTATAGAGCTCAACCTCACTCACACTCTTCTGTGTCCCTTTTTGAAGTTATCAGCATTTTGAAAATGATCCCTTTTATAGAATTATGAAGATAAAACGAGTGAAGCAATTTTGAGCCAAATATATGAGTGCGACGGGACGGTGTCTTTATGTTCTCAATCAATCCAATAGCAGTGGCAAAAACATTTGCTTAAGATTCCAGATTGAAACATAAATCCTAAATTGGCGAAAAGCGTTTTGTGTTCGGAAGGCGATTTTAAGCTTCAGAAGATCTACGATTAGTTGTAGGTGCGTAATATGACAATGGAGCTAGTGAAGCATACGATAGTAGGACTAATATTTTCTTCTGCTGATTTTCGGAGAAACTGAAAAGAAATACGCACGACTTTAAAGAATTCCATTTCTAGCCTAGATTCAGTGTATTGGTAAGAAGTTTAAATGCCATCGCTGGTCCTAACCCATAAAAAATTTTTAAAAAATTCATATTCCAAAATTGCTTACTTGACGTATACATCAAAATAATTCTTAGACGATGACTTTCATCAACTGCTTATGACTTGAATTTGCTTCTAACTTCATTCGTGTTCTCATTAAGGCCAAACATTTTCACTTTCATTGGAATAATCGATAGAAATGCTTTACATTGGCGCTACTGTGTTACCGCCCTCCACCTACTGTAGAGAGTTGATGACGCCAACCAGACACGCAATCTGGGACAACGAGACGCCGCACGAGCCAAGTACCACCATTTCAATGCTCAGCGCTTCAAGCAATGAAGGCAGTAAAATTCGGCTAATGGGATAACAACATTTTGTTTTGGGAAATAAAGAAGCCAAAAAGCATAGAAAGAGTTAAAAGTAAAATTGACGTGCGGAAATGCTGATAGATGAGCTTAGGGAAGGATAAAGCGTTAATGTAATTGCATTTTATTAAGACAACGACAACGAAGGAATCGCACTGGTAGTCGTTCTTCTAAATTAAATAAAGGGGGAGAAAAATAGCAGTAGCAGCCGAAAGCTCATTTAAATAAATTGCGTGTAAAGGGGGATTTTTCGGAGTGATAAAGTTTAAACAAAAATACTTAAAACACTTCAGTTACTTAATTTTAAATGCAACTTGTTTTAATTTTAAAGATTATCGAAGGACATTTATTGCTTAAAAATTGTGTTAGGCATTTGTTCACCAGGACTACTGTAATGAATTACATTCGATCGGTAAATTATGAACACTTAAATCACCACACCGACATGACTTGAGTTATGTGGAAGTGAACTTATCAGCGTAAGCTAATGACTTCATAAATTTCCATTTCGATCAAAGTTTACTTCAGTTATCTGCATCTGTTGACTGCTGCATGGGGTAAGGTGAATTTTTTTTTCCTGAAATTTATCATTAACTTATTACAGCTAGTCACGGTGGAGTCAGTAGTGCCCCGGGTACAAGGCTTGGGGGGCGGCAAAATTGTCGTGGAAAATATCTCATTTTGCTAGAGTTTTTGAAAGTGAGTACCACTTTTTTTTTTAGTAAATGAAAATAGTTCGATGTAGTAAATTTTAATGTGTAGATGTAGATTTTCGCGAATGTGAAGTGAAAGATATCAAATTTTGCTATTTTATATATTTTTTGATTATAAAAAAAAATTCCTTATTTGGTAGATAGAGGGCGGCATTGAATTTGTTCACTCCGGGCGCCAAATATGCACGGTACGCCTCTGGGTGAACTTACACCGGAAGTTATTTTTAATCATATATGTTTTCAATTCCTTAAATAAAATAAAAATAAATGTTTTCAAACTTAAGTTTATATGATTTAAAGTTGAAGTCTTTGAATCTAACAATCACCCTTTACTTACCAAAAAAAACGCACAAAAACAGACGATGTTTGAATTTATTAAGTAAATATAAAGGGGGTGTTTAATTTCCTGTTCAAAGTTTTCATTTGACATGAAAAGTAAATTATTTTCTCAAACTGATATATTCAAATACTCTCCTCTCATGATATGAACTTTTTTAATGAATAAATAAATATTGTTCTTTAAGTACGAGTATTATATTGAAAAATTATAAATTACACCGACAAGCGAGTTTTTGCGTAGGAAAACCAACTTTTTTTTTGCAATGGTTTGACTTTTTGTTACCAAGAATCTGCTTTAAGTGTTTTGTTCATGGAAGATAGCAAATATTAAAGGTTTAAAATGTATTCCGTTCTTAGAAAAGACAGAAAAGCGGTATTTTTTTATTTTAAAATATCATATTTTTCATATGTATTGAAAAGGAAACGGCGAAACAGAAAATCGTGGATAAATGAAGTATCGTTCTTGTCGGGTTACATATTTCATATGACATTTAGAATGGACACATAGAATTTTCTAATTTTTATTCAGGATTATTGAATTTTTAGATACATACTTATGTACTCGTACTAGTTTAGCATAAAATATGCTTTTATTATATTAACTTCACATTGATACACTATAAAAGACTAAGTCTTGCTATATAACCTAATCGAAATATATATAAATATATATGGGAGCAAAACAATTATTTATAGTTTCCTAAGATATCCTTAACTACTGAAGCAAGTTTGATAACAAATATCATTCGTTTTCTGTTACTAAGGACCATTGATCACTTTCAAATGTTAATCAAATGGGACATCTATAAATCACGTGAGTTGTTTTTTTCCAAAATTCCGGAATTATTAAATTTCTTTGATATTTTCATATATTTGGCTTAATACCACCTATACTTTGTCTTCTACTTACTCGGAATGCAAAATTTCAAAAAGTTTCAGAAACAGTACGTAACATTTGAAATTTTTCTTCTGATGAAATCTCGATATGTATCAAAGCAAGTAATGGCGCGAGTAAAATGAAACATCCGATGACGTAATGAAATATCAGCGCAAGTGACGTAGAACAAAAAAAACAGTCCGATAATGCAACAAAAAATGTTGAAATTTTCGCCCCGTTTTAAATAAAATCAGAGGGTGGACATTGACAGGTGTATAACTTTCTGAAATAGATATGAATGAGCTCTAAAACGTAACCAGGGCCGAAATAAAGAAGAGGTCAAGCAAGCGACCTGATCCGCTTACGATCGTAGGGCGTCGAGAGCGTCAAACGCGAGCACCAAACAAGGATGCCAGTTCAAGCTTTCGCGCGGTTAAGAATGACACCTCTGGTCACTTCTCTCCACGAATTTCACATACTATGGTCTGTATTGTTGTGTATGTCACATTCGGCTAGCCTACAAATAAACTCCCTCAATAGTATACTTTTGTACAGGAAAGGAAACAAAAACCGCACCTTATCATAACGTTTAAAACGCACAGCGTATCACTTGACGGCAGATTTCAGCAAATGAAAAGTCTTAGTGATACTTTAAGCTTTTTATATGATATCCAAGCATTATCACTCTGCGCTCAAGTAGGTAACAAAAAACAAACTGATCGATACCTTCCCAAAGGTCTTTTTATCTTTGCGTATTTTGCTAACTTTGTCGATCAGTGTCGCAAATGGAGAAAGCAGTTTCTCAAAATTTAAATTGATAAAAAATTATTTGAAGTCTACGACTTCTCATGAGCGCTTATTTGATTTGGGTACTATATCAATAGAGAAAGATATTCTCCAGTAATGTCTACTTCGGCGACACTGAGAGATTTCGCGAACATGAAAGCTAGAAAGGTGAATTTGTAAACTTTTTTTTCGCAAACAAATATCCGATTCCTATGAATTATAGTTATTATAAGTTCATCGAAAATTTTCAAGTGATTTTATTATTTATTTATTTCTATTTTTTCTTTCAAATTGTTCATGTAAAATTTTTCTCTATTGCTTAAAATAATTTGTTTTCAAATCTATCAACATTGGTAATCCTTTTCTATGTAGATAACTCCCAATTTTTTTAATGTACTTACAACAAATGGGGGAGCCCTGCAGCTTAAATTGACCTTCGTCCGCCTCCAAGCGCTACTGAAACTTTGTAAGGTTTCATGTGAAAGATTTCTGAAATTTTGTCCAGTCGTTTCATCGACTGTATGGTACGATTTTTTCCACTCCTTCAAAAATCTTTTTTCATTAGAGCCCAATATCTCTCAGTTATGCGAAGCTCTGGGCAGTTGGGCGGATTTGCTATTTTTCGGACGAAATTGATCTTTTTACTTGCATACCATTCCAATGCCCCAGTGGAGAGAGAAAGCTTAGAAGATAAAATATTATATCGGAGTTATTTGGTTTCCTCAGAATTGTAGTGTTAAAAGTTACCCCTACTAAAACCAGCCCCCCGTTCCCCTACCTTTTTTTAGGAATCGATGCAGTAAGCTTTAATGTGTAGATTTTCGTAAATTTAAAGAAGCACTTCTGAGCCGTAGTGTACCTAGGAGGGGAGGGGGGAACAAATGGCGGCAAGTTTTGGAATGTCAAAAGTGAGGACAAAATTTTTCGGTAATGGAAAAAACATTTTCTGGCATATTACACCTCCGCTTCTGAGCAGACAAAAAAGGAGTAGTGAACTTTCTTATTCCAATTAATTTTGAAATACTTAAAACATGTTAAATAATGGGTGCCAAGTCTTAACCCAAAAAATTTTAAGCCTTATGTCCAGCTGAATAACGGTTCTAGTTCTCAAAATAATTGTCGATATTATGAACACTCATAACATTGGACTTAACACCATGGCTGTTATGATCACTTCTGTTTTGCTTGGAAATACAATAGAACTATTAAGTTTTTCTAAGACTTAATTTATGCATATTCGTTGTATGCCATTAATTTCAAATAATCCATTTGGAAAACGATACACGTCGTCGATGAGCTTGACAACTTTATTTTTGGGGTTGTTCTGAGCTTGTGCTTATCTGCATACTTAGGTCGTAATCGGGCCACTTTCATATTTTTTTGGAGCTTGAAAATCGCATTTACATCTTATCGTATATTCAAGACCAGCTGCGCTTGCCACAGATATTCTACATAAAAGCTAGTTACTAAGCATAACACCATTATGCCCTGCTTTTTGGGGAACTATGTCCGTTCGTAGAAGTGGTCATAAGCCCAAAAAAGATATGGGGACTATGACAAAAAATATTAATAATACAATATTAACAATATTGTTTTGAATATTATGACCATTGGGGCTTATACCTGGTACCAAAACAAAGTTACAGCCAAATGTGTTAAGCAGTAATGAGACAGTACCAAATACATGCAAAAACAGCACTGATACTAACTATACTTGTTTACGACCATAATCCTTAGATTAACAAAATCTGCAGGGGATAAATAAGAATTGCAATTTAAATAAATATTATCACTACATTTTTTTCAATGCTTCAAAGCAATTCGATAGTAGTAAAATTTAGTGTCTTAAACATACTGGTAGTTGACCAGTCTTATTGCAAAGCCAGGTGTGACAGAAACTTATTAAAACCACATTCCAATTTAGCGTAAAAATTACCATAAAAATAATACAAAAATGAAAAAATTGACTTAAAAAATGATATTTTGTGAGTTCCACGGATTGTATCACGACAGCAACACAGAGCAAATGTCGACGTACAAGTTCCAAAAAGATATTATAGAATTAGCATAATGATTCCGCTATTTGATGATTTGATTTATCAGTTCCAAGCAGGATTTAATAATCATCGATCTGTGTTAGCTACTCTTTATATTATGGTGACGTCAGTATGTGGGATAAGCAGAGCTAACATTGAAAAATGAAAATTTTGATTTTTATGAAAAAGTTTTTAAAGCAGGACTCCCTGAAACCTGAGCCTCGCTTATGGCAAAATAAGTGGCAGGAACTGCCTGTGATAGATCGTCCGGTTTGCAATCAATCAATCAATCAATCTTAAGAATGTATCTTCTTTCATATCGAAGTTCCCACCATAACTTTGGAAAATATGAGTTTTTTTATGAATGCGCGCACCATTCTAATTGTATGAATTGTATGATATTTTACAAAGTTGTGTCGCGAATTTCGATTTGAATGCAGATACATTCTTAGGATTGATTGAAACATCACATAACAAAAAAAAATTTTATGTCGAAGTTATTTCGAAAAATGTGCTGCTCGTCATCAGAAAAACATTCGTAGGTTCCAGGATTGATTAAGGAATAACATATAAGAAAAACATAAAAAACCAAGAGATGCTATATTGAAGATATTTTGAGAAAAATATGTATAGTTTTTGGGATATTTCGTTTCAAAAAATGCTCAAAAAGCTAAGGAAAAAACCAAGTGTGCAGTAATTAAAAGAATGAGCGATATATATTTTGAATTAGCTTGTCTAAAGGTCCTTGCTAGCTTTGATTAATTTAATTTTTTCTGGTCTTAGTACTAAAAAGTAGAAAGAACTGATTACAATATTCTGAAATGATTGAAATACAAACATATATTATTCTTAACTAAAGAAATTTTTGAATTGTGAAGACCACTGTTTTTATTTTGATTTAGCTAATCTTAAAGCCCTTCGGGATCAGTGCTTAATGTTTTCTGTAAATAAAAAAAATTAATAAAGAATAATATATGTATGTGTATATTAAACATATAACGTATACTGTTTTGCAATGATAAAGACTGTAATTATATGTAAGGATAAAAAACAAAAAATTAATGGTTTTAAAATAGTTTATAATAGTATTTAAAATGTTTTAAAGTGAGATACATAAAATAAAAAAATAGTTCATCGATTGGGAAATAAAAGAAAATTCAAATCCAATCCCCCCCCCCTCTCAAATAAAATTCCGGATTCGGCCTTGACCCCTTGTGTGGGGCAGTTTAACACGAAATTCTGATTTTAAAAAACTTTTCATAACATTTTTTTCAAATAAAACTGAGTTGAAGTAAGTTATTTAGATAAACACTGAAAACATTCAAATACTTTTTTAAATTATTTTTGTCAATGTGCCTTCTTTTTTTTTCGTTTGTAAGGAAATGGTTAATTTTTGAACGAAGAACCGTTGCATTTACCTTCCATAAAATCTTGGATACTTTTCGGCTTAATGGTTAAAAAAATCGATTTCAGTCTACTTAAACTGATGTCTTTTGTTCACAGGGCTCAATTCATTTTTTCGAAGAAATGAGCACGTTGCTGCATCTTGACTGTTCACATTAAAAGGCATAGTATTGATTTTGTGCCCCACAATATTGATGCCACATGCTAGTGCAGCAATGCACTTGTGCTGTTTATGACACTCAGTACATAGCACACAAATACTTGAGCTATGGTTAATAAGATGCAAACTCGTGTTTATGTTGCATCGCCGTCATTCTTTAGCCATAACAACCATTGACGTAAAAGTGTGTACAAAATTTTTTCTGAGCATTCTCGAAAAATTTACAGTGAACGAAAATAGTGCCACAAAATACTCAACATGCAGCAAACATTTCGAGATTCGTTCAATGAGAAATTTTATGAGATTGAGGTTTCTTCTCTAATAGGAATTTAATTACAAATAAAGAAGATTTAGATAAAATCGAACATATAAATTTGTGTATGTTACTGGCCAAACTAGTTCTTAGGATAAACTAGTTAATCCTTGGGCAAACAAATTGCCTAAGAATATGCGATTTAATTTGACACTTATTACGGACTGAATGGCAGCCGAAGGCCGCCGCAATGTCGGTATTGGACATATTGGAGGATGTAAGTCCTGAACCGCTGCCAAAGGCCTCCCACTTACCCTCACTTACCACTTGCCAAGCATAAAATAAAATTGATAAGTTTAACTGCCTTAGTCTCACTAGCCAGTGCTTTTTCATTAAGATTTCACTGCATATTTTTAGGCTTAACGGTTACTAGTTTGGTCCATACATTGGGCATTCTACCTCGATTTTACATTCAAAATTTAGATTTCTCAGAATCAATTTTTTTCAATACATTGTCTAAAATGTTCGACATGTGTTTTTGAAAAAGTTTTTCCGGACTTACAAAATTTAAAAATATATGAGTTTTCGGACGCTTGGATTTCAAAATATAAACGTCAGGTCGAAAAACCGTTTGGGCATAGAAGTTAGAATTTTACGTCTATTTTCTAATTATTGTATTAAACATTTTTTTCTCTTAAGTTATAAGCAATAATTTTGCAATTTAAAAATTAAAATCGAAAATTTTCGACTAGCGGTATGTTTAATTTTATTGATTTTTTTTTAGAGAGAAAATAAAATCTTAGCAATCATTTTGCAATTTAGCATAGGGTGGTCAGAGCTGTGGTTCTCTAGATATAAGATTTTCTATGTTGCCACGCCAAGTTCCTATAACTAACAGAATAATAGAAGAGAATCAAAGCAACGCAAATTACGTATTTTCGAAAATAAGTCCGGAAAAACTTTTTCCAAAAACACGTGTCGAACATTTTTCGAGAACGTATTGAAAAAAAAAACTGATTTTGAGAAATCTAAATTTTGAATGTAAAAACGAGGTAGAATGACCAATGTGTGTTATATCATTTTAAAGTTCATAAGACAAAAAATATAAAAATTATTTGTCACTAGTTCTAAGGTCCAAAAGAGTTTTTTTTTAATTTTTTCTGCTACCAAAACATATATATAATTTTTTATTTTTAATTTTCTTTATGTGCCTTGTATTCAAGGATCTTTTAAGTCCCACTAAAGAATTTTTGATTAGTTTGCGGGTAAACAAAAAAAAAACATTTCTTTTTTTAAATTTCCTAGTAAATATCACAAGTAAATATCACAAAAAATAAAAGTTTTTTGCCCAAATAACTGGTTTTATTTTGTCCTCTGACTGGTATTCTGAAAGTTAACTTACATTTCGTTTGATTTTACCAGCATCAAAGGACCATAAACATTTTTAAGAACACTTCCGATGAAACTCGCTACCTCTACTTCTTAATAAATTGGATGAAACTTTGCAGAAGTTTACTTTACGGGCTATGGAACCATTTCAGACTAGGAGACCTTAACATTTTAAACAATCGATTTTTTCTTATCGTCTTAATACACATACATTCATAAGTTCTGACTCGGTAATTAGTTATCATTGTGCAAGAGGCTACTTCTGCGAGTTACTGTAGAAAACTTGTCCAAAAATCTTTGTACATTAATTTCGACACCGCGATCAAAGAGAATAAATAATATTATTTATTCTCTTTGCCGCGATGTACATATATTAATTGAGCCGAGTCTGTTCAGCTGTTCTTCAGACACTGCTGGTCTAAGGTAGGGTCTTAAACGACGTCGCATCTAAAATTTGTCATAGCATTTGCTCATGAACAGACAAAAGCTTATAAAACTTTACCAACAAGGGCACAACAGGTTTCAGGAGGTATTTAGTTGGAAAAAATTTTGAAGCAATATATCCTTAGCAACATTTTGCATTTCTTATGCTTCTTCCAAGAAGAGGTTTTTTTACTGAAAAAAACAGGATATTTAAATGATAATTTTCGCTTTGATCTGTTTCGTGAAATATCGGAAGTTGCGAATGAACTTCCAAAAATTACGACGAGTATAGTCGCAAGTCTTTTTGCATTTCATGTAAGTGAGAACGTATTGTCAATAAAACTCTATGTAAAAAAATTGCAATGGAGGGGGGTTAGAACCCCCAAATTCCCCCCCTGCGCACGGGCCTGAATTAACCTCATATTGACAATGCGTTTCATTGAGAGAAATGGCTGTCAAAATATTTACTCATACGTCTTGGCGCCTTGATTTTCCACTTTCTCCTTTTGAAAAGCTTCCAAAAAGAAAAGGAATAAATGTAAATGCATTAGAAAGTGGATTTTACTGTCGCCATAGAAATGTATATATATATGTACATGCGGATTCTATTGATATTTTTTCTTTGTTTTTTAATTTTTTTATTTGGCTTGCCAACATTTGCTTGTTGTGCTTTAGTGTTGTAATCGTAGTGTTTATTGTCATGAGGGTGCCTCAAGGACACCGAGTAGCACAACAAACACACTTGGTGGTGAGTTTATTTTGCCACATACATACATATATACACACAATTTGGCGCACAAGTACGCAAACCTATATACTCGTACTATCGGATAAAAGGGGAGTACCATGTTTGGAATTCAGAATAAGAAACATAATTAAATATTTATCAATCATTAAAAAAATTTTGATTCTATTAATCAAGTCGATTCCTAGTGGATATAAATACTTGGGGTAAATGTCAGTTGCACGATACCCAAACCTTTAGATAACAAATCTTTTAAATGAAAAGCAGTAGAAGAAATGCGTTTATTGCGAAGGAATTTATCTAACATGTACATGTACCTTTTTGGTGTAAGGCTGTTGGTGAATATGACCTGAACCTGAACGATGTGCGGAATCGCTGTATTCATTATATCGTTGTAAAATTACACATAGAATTTGATTAAATACTATCAAAAGCGCATATATTGTATACACATCTGATGTTTTTCGTTAAAAACTCGAAGTATTTTATACAAACAGCGTTTTCTTATACACAATTGTAGTTTCCAACGTAATAGAGAAGTTTTGACAACTTAACTCAGCTTAAATCACTTTGATTTGATATTACTTTTTGTTATTTGAATTGCACACTTACTACGAACTCAAATGTGAATTTTTATAGTGGTTAGAAGCAGAGGACGGAGTCAATGTTGCTGGACCAGAATTCGGTTTCATGCTGTGATGAGTGTAGTGATTTGTGTAATCATTTTGAATAACGTTGCAGAATTTTTGATCGAATCACGGAAGGGTCATATTCAAATCGGCGAGATAATGGTTGTTTTGATTGCATTGGGAGCTTATTTCCTGATGCCGAGCGATAATTTTTTGGTGAGCTTCCGTCTGTGGTAGCTAGTTGCGTATGAATATCAAGGAGCAAACTGTTCTAGAAGAAGTTATAAGGACTTATGTATATAGTAAATATTAGTTTGATAAAAACAAGCTTCTGGCGTTTCTATAATAATGAATATTTTTACGTCCAGCTCCATTGCTTATGTGCTTTACAGTGTAAAGTTGAGCGACAACCATGCCTCTGAATGCTGTTTGTTAAGAAAAATAAAACATATAAGCAAACATCTCTACTTATCCAGGGCAACCATGCTTTCTTTAGATCTAGCATGCTTACCGGTGCAACTAGTTTAGTAACCTCTTTCCTTAAGGCGATTTAAAGAATCTTTTGGATGTAGTTAATTTCATTTTTCAATTTTATTTCACTTTAGGTTGTATAGTAAGACCTAGTCTTTTATAGTACATCAGTAAAAGGTTAAATAACAGCAATAATAAAAATAATATTTTACAAATTTATAATTATAATATGTAATAATAAATAACAAGCAATGGTAAATTATAATCAAAAGTAATAAAGCTTATCGTAAATTAAAAATAAATAAATTATAAATGACAAACAAAAGACAGTTAAAAGATTAAAATACGTTTATAAGTAAAATATGAAGAAAAGGTGAAAAGATGAAAAAGGTGTGAGATGAAAATAAGCTATGTATGATTAAGTTAATTCATAGAATAAAGAAAACGAAGAGTAAAAAGAAAACTGGAATCGCTAAGTTTACAACAAAGTAGATCATGGTTGACGGAATCAAAGGCCTTGGAGAAGTCGATGAGGCAGAGAAGGCTCAAAAAGTTCTGATCATTAAAGCTTCTAATGTCGTCTACAATTTTCAAGACAGCAGTCGAACAACTGTGACCAGAACGAAAACCTGATTGTAATGGAGAAAGCAAGTTTAAATAGTTATTGATTTGATCACACTTTACCCAAAGCTGACAAAATACTTATGGGTCTAAGCTCAGAGGGTTCAGAGGCAGAAACAGATTTAGCGATAAGAATAACAGTGGCGGCTTTCCACAGTTCATGGAACTGTGAGCAAGTAATGCAGTGATTAATTATATGAGTAATAGGTGCTAAAATATATTGCAAAATTATTTTAATAAATTTAATTGGAATACCATCAATTCCAACTGCATTAGATTGTAACATCGAAATTTGCTTAGCTACCTCATCTTCATTAACAGTTGAAAATTGAAAATGTGGAAAGGATAACTTAGATATTAGGCGAGGAAATTCAGCATTCACGAAAGTATTAGGAGAACAAAAATTACCACTAGTTAGGAAATAAACATTCAGCAAATCAGGATCGAGATCACAGACAGTGGATTCTTTTTTGAATATTTTAAATTTTTTTATGTTTTGCCATATCTGTTTCGAGCTCAAATTTGCGTTTAGTTTGGAGGAAAAGAAGTTCTTTTTTTCTTGCCTCACTAAGAGATTTGCTGCATTTCGTGCCCTCTTGTAATTATTTCAGTTTTCAACTGTGCGATTAGTTTTCCATTTAGAGAGGAGTTTATTTCGCTTTTTTATTGCAAGTAATATACCACCAGTAAACCAAGGACAGCTACTATTAAGAACAGTTATATACATGACGATGAAACATTGCATTCACATTATTCATCAACACTCTAAGCTTTTCATCAACTGAATCACATAACCAGCATTCATTCCAACTCACACAAGACAAATCTTCACCTAAAGCATAGAAATCAATTAATTTATAATCATAATATGAAAAAACAGCAGATGGCGTTCTACCAATGTTCATACTAAAGCTACAGAAAATTAAGTCGTGATCAGACAAAAAAAGTCATTTGATCAAATTTTAAAAGATAAGAAGTGTCAGAAATAAGACAAAGATCAAGTAAACAAGGCTCACAGTTAGGCGCATGGCGAGTTGGAACAAAGGCATTCGTTAATTTCAAACCACAAGTGGTATAATGACACTTGAGGCTATCGGTCACACTGTCATTTCGTAACATATTCACACTGAAGTCGCCACAAACAATATAAAAATCATAAACAATTAGCTTGCCAGTAAGATCTGTAAAAAATGGTTCAAGACTCTGACACCTGTGGGGGTTATAAACACACGAAACTAATATTTCGGTATTATTATCAAATACTTCCACATTTATAAATTTACAAATATCGCTACTTTTACTAACAAACTTTACATTGAGGCTAGACTTACAATAGACGGCGACTCCACCACCCCTTCTACCACATCTATCATTCCGAAAAAGTTTATAGCCATTCATACTGTAAAAAGAATCACACACTTCACTCTCCAGATACACACACCACATCCACAAGCGAATTTTCAAATATATATTTCACATACTCAAGTTTAAGACCATTCATACTCCTTGCATTACATTACATCCAAACCATTGTAATGCTTACATAAAGTATGGACTAAAGCTTTATAGTTGTAGATAGCACCATTAGACGTTTCATCAAATTCCATCAAATCCGTGAAAGGCAGTTACTGAATAAAATCTATTTCTATCACAAAGAACTTAGTGGACAAAATCGCAAATATATAAAGATTTCGTAAAAAATTATTCACCAGCACGAATTTTAAGCATGGCCCAGCAAAACATAACCTTAAATAATTGACAAACATGCATATGGCTTTGTTTCCCCACCGTTTCCACCAAACGCTCGTACTCCAACTAATAGCTGTTGCATTACCCTATTCCTGCGCTGCTATCTTCATTGCCTCTTCTAACGAGATTACGCAACCACATGTTATCGCCTTCGCTTTGACAAAACAAAGTGGCAACAATTAATGTGGTAGAACTCTTTAAAACAGCAAGAGAGTAAACAAATTAAACCTGTTCGCATAACTTCAACATTTTTTGTGGTATTTCGAATGTAGAAACAGACTGTGATTTATTTTCCTAGAACCATTGTAAATAAGAAAGCTGACCACCATCGATATTTTAAAACTTAGCTTAGTTTGAACCCAAAAGTTCATAGCTTACCAACTGGATAATCCCACAAATATAATGAAATTATACTTCAAACATTTAAAATCACCAATTCCTATCAGCATCGTATTGTAAAAAAGTGAATTTTTGGGACTCGTTTCCTCTTCATTCAATTTTACTTTTAAAACCAACGGTCTTAATGTAGCGTGCATATAGGCGCACTCTCAATATCGCACTAGGTTGAAAAGTTTTTTGAGGTCAGCTGTTCAAAACCATTCACAACTCTGGTTCCATTAGGTTGGAGCCATGGTGCAATAACCAAGGTGTAGTAATTAGGGAGAGCCAATGCGTACTGAAGTGGAAGCCATTTGAGAGCATGAGAGTAGATCGCCTATTTGTTTTAACGTTGACATTCTTGACATATCAATTGCCCGTTCAGCAAAGTTAAGCGCTTTGATGAATTGCTGCACTTAAGCATAATGCAAGTATTGACAAACAGCTTTAATTCAGATAAATTTAGTCGCTGTTCTTGTTTTTTAATAACAAAAAAGATTTATCGCTGTCAGATTATAACCCGCTGCACTAATTAGCGTAATTTTTTGTTCGCATCGGAGCTTTGAAAAACTTAATACAAAAACCTCTCAGTAAAAAGTTGTTTAAAGCGATTCAAAAATGTTGAAGTTGCTGAACGGGCCCAACAATCAAAAAACGATATGTCAAAAAGAAAACGAAACACAATAAAATCGAATCTAAGATAAATGACAATGTGAATCTATTAATGGCCGATACCCAGAAAATTATGAGAGAAGTGTCATAATTACTACACCTTGGTTATTGCACCATGGTTGGAGCCACATCTCATACTGCAAAAGACACAAAGGCTTTGTTACGAAACATCTTCGATAGCCGCAATATTTTGCGTAGTAGAGACTTCAATTGGCCGCCACGTTCGTCACGTATCATAACATTTGAAATTTTGCGATTGGTCATGGAAAATATTTTGGAAATATTCCACTATCTGCGAATGATATTTTAATGTCAAGCTTAATAAAATTCCTCAATTGTATACTGAGCTCTTTCTGATTGGGTGAGCGATTCCTTGAAGAGGAAAACACATTGAACATTTTACACACACACATTGACCCATCTTTTTCTCCGTATTTTGACTCAATTAATTTTTATAATTTGCAATATTATGCATCAAAATATAAAATATCGCCGATAGCTATCGAAAAATATATTGTGAATATCGATAATCTATATATTTTGCACAAGTCTGGAAGACACAACGCTTTTAATTAAAATCTGATCTCTACATATAGTTTACCAGGAGAGCAAAATAATTCTATGTGGCATGATTGCGATACATCATTTACAATAACTTTGTCGTATTCTAATAATTGCAGTAAAAAGGACAACATTTAAGGAAATGGCAACAGCAGCCACGTCTTATTCGATCTGATTGAACCTAAAAGTGAATAAGAGGCTAAAGTTTAATCTTCTATAATTCTGCCACTAAATGACAGTGTTTGACAGAACTTCTGTTCCAAAATCGGAGCCAGCTGTGAGG
Source organism: Meiosimyza decipiens (assembly GCA_963680825.1). NCBI lineage: Eukaryota > Metazoa > Arthropoda > Insecta > Diptera > Lauxaniidae > Meiosimyza > Meiosimyza decipiens. The sequence goes on along the minus strand of OY804258.1, from coordinate 81,599,504 downwards.
CCGAAAAGCTTGTGCGGTTGCACTGGGCTTAGCGCGGTAAGGGGCCACTATATAAATTTTGTTTTATTTTCGCAAAATTTTACAAAACGCTTTTCAACTGTGTTTAAAGCGTCGCACAGTGGCAATCTTTCAGAAAAGCGTTGCAAAAATCAATTTTGGAGTGGGTCTGTTTGACACATTTATTACTTGCATCGGATAGAGAAATGTCTAGAGCTCATGAATTTAAAACTTCAACCCATTCGGAAAAGTAGCATAATTTTTACAGTTAGTCAAATTAGCGAACTATTTTTTTTTTTTTTGTAATGAATGCAATGATGGTTTCACGAAAAAAAGTATTAATTTTTCTTTCAGCATTTGTTGAATTTGGTTTCAGCTCAAACTATAAATTTTTATCCCAAATATTTAATATTTTGCAAGCTTCAAAAATTACTCAACTTTGACTAACTGTAAAAAGTAAACTATTTTTCCAAATTAGCGGACTAATTTTTTTTTTTTGTTTTTTTTTTTTGCTATTTTTTGGTTTTTTTGTTTTTGTTATTTTCTTTTTTGAAACACTGTTTTTATTAAAATCTTAGAGCTTTCAGTGTTTAAAACAAACTTCACAAAACTTCAAGCTGCGCTTCCACCCACATCATCACTGAGTCTTCCTTTAAATATTCTCAGGAGAAACTAGGCACCGATGTTTGCTCGTTTGGGGTGCTAGATTGTTGTTTATCGCCAGAACTGTGGATATAGCACCTTAAGTCCATATGCGTATTAGACATATTAACTCTTAAACCTTTAACTAGAAAACCTTTAACTGCCTAATTGATTAGTGATAGTTCATAATTAAAAAAATTTATATTAAACTACATCCCCGCCCACTTTTTTTAATAATGCTCGCATATTTTTTGCTTTGGTCAAAAAACTACCTCTTAAAGTTTTTGAATCTCTTATGTGCAATAAGACCTTAACTAATAATTTTTCTGATTGAACTTATTCTTTTGAAGGTAAAATTCCTGAAATCTTGAATGTTACTTAAGAACTGTAAGAACAGATAAAAAGATGTCAAACGATTTGTGTAGAGGAAACCACAAACTAAAATTTTAGAATTTGTAGAGCTGCCTGCTGAGTAATTTTGATGGATCACACGACGAAGAGCATAATTATGAGTGTGGAATTTCGCCGCTTTCATTTTGAAACTGGCGTATACACTTCCAGAAGATGGTAGTGATTTAGAAAAATTTCCTGTAATCAAAGAGGAAATAACTGTTAAGAAAAAAAAAGTTCAAGCTACGTTTTATGAAGAAATTGATTTGAAAGTTGACCAACCAAAGCAAGGGTTTGCTAATACCAATGACGGAAACACTTCCAATATTTTTTGAAAAGAATAAACTGAAAGCGTGATTTACTGGAGTTAGTAAAGAGATAGTTAAAAGGCTGCAAGTCATACTAAATGTTGTATGCTGCTAGGAAAAAGTTGACGCAAAAAAACATAGAAAGTTTTCAACAAAAACTGTGGAACCTGCTTGAAAAATATCTGCATAAAAAACTTAGACTCACGGCTCACAAAATCCTGGCTTATGTTAAAAATATAATAGAGTATCAGTATGCAACTAATGGTGAACTATCAGAAGAAGCGCATGAGTCCAAAAACAAGAATTGTAAAAAGTACATCACGAGCAGTCAAGAAAGCGACAGAACGAGGACCTTTTTAACATGCTGGCTGACCAAATCCAGGCACGCCAAATCATCAAAAGAGCTGAAAGAATGTAACTCTCAATAAATGTTACCTCTATTAGATATTCATCCAGATTCTGTTGATTATTTTGGAAAAAAAATTAAATTGTTGATTTACGTAATAAATAAAAAAAATATTTATTTTGTTATGAATAAAAAAATATATATCTCACCAAATTTAAAATTCTGCTTTGAATCTTTTTAAAATTTTAGTTTTAATGATTCCTCCCTACAAGAAACTCAACTTCAACAATCGATTGCATTGGACTCTGCAAACCTATTTAAACACATTTTGGCACTTTAGTAGCTATAAGAATTTTCTATCATATAAAAAAAATTATCAAAAAATCTTCATTCGTTCAGAAGTTATGATTTTTGCAATCAAAAAGTCAAATCATGCCACTGTGCGTCGTGGATGCTAACGCCAGAGTTCATTTTCGTTTTCCGTACATCAAAGAAATTGCAGAGTAGAAGGTGAAAAGCAAAACTATTTGACGCCAGTGGCGGGTAGATCTAGAATTTTTTTGAGGGGTGGGGACTGGCATTTATTTCAATGAAAACGAGCATTTCAACGAGCAATATTTATATTTTTTGGCATATAACAAATAAAAGTTAATTTTAGCATCTTTATAAAACATCGAGTTTTTTCTATCTAATAAGTAGTTCAATCGATGGTTTCGAGGCGAAATGGTTTCTTCTGGCAAAATAATTCAACAATCTCAGCTAAGCTGATATCGATTTCTTTATGAATATTTCCCATAGCCAATCTATTCAAGCGATCATATGTCATTGTAGATCTCAAACACAATGTCAACCGTCTTAACACAGAAAATCTTCGTACTGGCCGAAGTCACTGGTATCGTGGAAAGTATTTGCAATAGAATTGTGATGCTTGGGAAGAACAATTCCATTTTTTTGCTTTTTATAATGGTCAATCCTTCCATTGCATTCAAAGCATTTTCCTTACTAAAATTTAAATCACTTTCGTAAGTGAGAGCAGCCTCCACGATTATGTCAACTGACACATTCGAGTTGAGAGTTCTCCAACTTCTTCACAACAATGTAATTTTAATACGTTTTCATTTTCAAAGTAAAATTTTATTGTTTTTGGCCCTAAAATGTTCTTTAAATTATTGATATGCCATAGCTGTTACATACGTAAGTAATTGCCACTTAAATATTGCATCCGATGATATTTATATGCATATGTACACCGTGGCACTTGAGTGGCATCAATTTATATCCTATACAAAGTAAAAGCTGAGCGTCCATTACCGTGTACCTAAATAACATGGAAAGTAATTTAAAAATGTCTTTGCTGTAAGTTTTGACAATATAAATGCACATGAAATATATTACTCAGTGTGGGGACTAGTGCTTTTAATTTAACACTCAATTGCTTTTTGGAATAGCGTGATAAAATTCGACCACTAAGCGTGAAATGGTATTCGGTGGTTGCGGAAATCAAACCCCAGTAACACTGAATGTTTAGTGGGTCTCAAACCATTTTGCCAATGATCATTTATTGCTAGTGAAATTCAAATTTCATTAACATTTTCACAAAAAATTTAGTGGCGATTTTTTCCACCACTACATACTAAAAGTTTTATTGAAGATGGTTCCAATTGAAAATATTAAAAAATTTTTGAAAGGAAATCTCTAATTCAATAAAGCTAAATAAAGCTTCCGATAAATTTTTGTCTTAAAAGATTTAATTTTATATATAATAGAAAATATATTGAAAATCCACTTCCACTACTTTGTCTAGAAAATGTTTATATACCGATAATGAAACTCCATTAAATTTGAAAACTGCAATGGGATTTGAATTACACTTCCAATGGTAATAGGTGCTTAGTTGTAAAAGACGTCGAGTTCCACTAAAAGTTGAGTGCTACTGGGACTTGATGACCAATAAATATTTCGTAGTATTGAAGGATAGAACTAAAAATAAAAAACTGTTGAAAAATCAGACTTTCATCTTAGAAAAAAAAAGTGGCTCATCACAAATTCTTTTTGGTTGCTGATTACTTTAAAGTGGGCGTTTGCAAAAATATTTTTTATCGACCACCCTTATCTATCTATATTCACAAAGCTATTTGCACTCACCCACACATGAATATATTTGAGCATTCAACTTAAACACTCAGATATACATAGTATTTGCCCTAATTTAATGCTATTACTTGAGCTTTTCGCCCATTCACCCAATTCACGGCCATTCGAATTTGGCAAATGTAATCAATACTGGAAATCTTTTTCTATTTTCTTAATTGTCAATTATCACTGCCTTTTGGCCGTATAAGTGCAGCGTTTATTTTGTTTGATTTTTCGTCTTTTTCTATTCGTCGTATTATTGTTGTCATTATATTTCTTAATGCGATTTTTGCATTTTATCTTTTAATTTTCTATTACAAAAATAGCACTTAATTTTATTGACCTAATTACTGAAAAGTAGTGTAGTCATTTTTGTATATATAGCGTAAATTTTGGTCTATCGTTATGATTATTAAAAACGAAATCAAATAAAACTTTGCATAATATCGATTTTTGTCGGGGAGGCGAGCGACCTACCGTTTTTTTGTATTCCTCCCTCGGATTGCATGAATTTCGAATTAACGGAGTACGAATCACTGGGATTTTACTGTATAAGTATTATTATTATTATTACCAGCGTTATTATTATTACTTTTAATTATTTGATATTTGATATTTATTATTTAATTTTAACATTAATTTAATTTTAATTTTAAATGAGCGATTCGTATTACAGCAGCGCAAGGCGCAACCAGTGATAGCATTTTCGGTACATTTGTACTTATTTCGGTACATTTACGGCCTGAAATATCGTCGTCAGTACACTCAGTTCATTTGCTGCATTTTTAGTACATTTGGCGAATTTTCATCAAATTTTCAGTACATTTTCGGTGCATTTGAAAAATTTTTAATGACCTGTGTTTTTTTAGTAAATGAAAAAATTAAAATAGTCGTAATGTACAGATTTATAATAATTAAGTTTTGTAGATTATGTAATTTAATATGAAATATGTCTTATTTTGCTAGGGTCTTCTAGATGGCAAAAGAGATTCTAAGAAAAATTTTGTACATATTAGTAAAATTGGATGCTCAAGACAAAAAAGTACATCGGTCCTTAAAAAGTACATTTTAAGTCTCGATATAGTACATTTTCACAAAACCCAATTGCCATCGCTGGGCGCAACCTTATTTCTGTGACTGACGACATCTGTTACAGGAAGATTCTGACTGACTATCATTTTTGCTATCATAATAATATTCCGAATAAACCGAATTTCAGATTTTATAAAATACTCCAATGCTTCACTGACGCGGTCGGTTGCAAGACTTTTATGACTGACTAATATAATACTGATTTTCAATTAATATACTACAGTAGACGTCCAATATAACGTACTAATCAATGCACGGGTCAGTCGTAATATCGTAAAATTCGTTACATCAAAGAGTTTTTGTTGAAGGAACTGGCTTTTATTTACTCATATACACACATACATATCTAATCATAAAAGTTAAGTTAAATTTTGGAAAGCTATATGTATATACTTGCGATCAGCTTTACTAGTAAAAAAAAATCAGTTCAACAGATATTGTTGAATTAAAAAGCGTTCGTTATTTGGAATAGTGAACACTTTTAGTGTTCGTAATTTAGAGACATAAATGGAAATATTCCAATTCGAAAAACTGTTCGTTAAAATGTCGTTATACGCTATATTGGACGTCTACTGTACTTGCGATTCAATTTTGAGATTTTATAAAGTAGTTGCAAGGTCCGTAGTTCTAATACAAAATTGAAGCTGCCTGCCCCCGCGCCAAACGCTAACGAACCAGACTGACTGACGGCAGGATATGTCTCTACACAAAAAATGTGACATAATACCAAAAATTCAGATTTTATAAAATGCTTGCAACGGTTTGTCGCTCGCCTCTCGTACTATACGTTTTCAAGCGATTTTCCAAAAACCATTAATATTTATCTAATATTTTGAGAGGAGTTTCGGGTATGAAGTGCTTGGAGGCAATACTCCATACGATCCTATATTCAAAATTGACAATGGTATGGACTGCGAATACTTAGAGAATATTGGACAAAAATATAATATCTTACTGCATTTGTAATCCCAATAAAATAACAAAACTTTGTTCTGTTAACGTTGCAAGCCGTCGATTTTTTGAAGCTAATAAAACACTGACATAAAAAGAGAGCTATTTTTTGTCAGCACTACCAGAAACAAAAAATCATTGGATCATTTTGTTGCTCTATTCCTTTCTTCATACGAAATTTCATCAAAACCAATTCATTAATTTACCTGTGGTAACACATTTCATGGTTAAAGGCGTGACACGGCCCATTAAAAAACCTTAAGTCTCAATCTATCTCTGTACCAAATTTTATAATAAGTTTAGCGGTGAAAACGCATTTTTCTGTTAGGAAGAGGCACAGTGCTGTCAAATCGAGTTTTTTAGTTCAATTATCGCAAGAGCAAAAATCTTGTAGTAACTGAACCTTTTTTTATAACTAAAGCCAACTAAACTTCAAACAAATCGTCGGAGTCCGATGTTGTTGTTTACCATAAATCTTGGCAACATAACATTCGAATTATTTAGTTTCACATTAACGATCAAGTTTTTCGAAGCTAAGTTCCACCCTGCTATAATTTTGTTACACATTCGAGGCCAGAAATTTAAGTAGGACACGTTTTTCAATTTTAGCTCAAAAGCACAGCATATTCAAGCTCTCCAAATTTTCTAGCAATTTCTGACATTCGTTATTCCGTGTGAATCGAGAAACAACCGTTTTTGACTAAGCTCTTAGCTATTTTGAAAAACCAAATACAGAGCATATTGGGATCTTCTTAGCTATTTTGTCAAGCTCTTTTATGAACTTTTAATATACAAACATATGTATGTACACATGTACATATGTATAAGAGATTTTCGAATGGCGCATGTTTGAGTTATTTTCAAGCTCTTAAGCGAGTACCAGGAGGCCGGTTATCTTTTCGAAGTTGAAAAATGTTGACAAAGTTGAATGAGGTTAAATAGGTCATGAAATATGGAAAATATTTAAAAATATTGAAAACCGTTGGAGAGTGTAAGAAAATCTGGTGAGTTTGAATGTTGAAATGGATTGAAAAGCCGAAAAAAGCTGGAAAAGTCGAAAGAGATGGGAAAGGTTGATAAAAGTTGGAAAAGGTTGAAAATATTTTGAAAGTAAAATTACATAAATAATTTGAAGAAACTTTTTCTCAAAAACTTATGTACAGTGTAGGTACGTTTTACGGACAAGGTAGATAAATTAATCGAAAACATTGTTTCAACATAATAAATTAATCCGGTGAGAGGTGGTAAGTTTATTTTGCTGTTTGTCAACCAAAAAAGTCATTATTTGTGTTTTTTACTGAGGTTGTATGCTCAGTACTTTTAGTGCAAAAACAACAAAAAAATTACAAGAGCAAAATGCATTAAAGTTTAATTCTAATTCAACACAAACATGTATTGACCATATTTTTGTCCGTTATAATCATTCTAGGCAAATTAAAATCAGTAGTTCAATTTGTAATCTTAGTTTAACCGACCACTGTCTAACAAGTCTTATTTCGAAATATCCAGTGCAATATATGGTTTGGCAGACCATATGCACATGTGGCCTCAGAAGCAGCCTCTTTGTTAAGCAAGGCACAATCAATTCCAAAGTTTATGTAGACGTTTTATTCGTGCACATGAGGGTACCGTGATGTTCTGGTCAGATTACTCTAAAGATACGATGGAATGGTATGCAAGTAAAACAATCAATTTTGTACCAAAAATAGCAAATCCGTCCAACTGCCCAAAGCTTCGCTCAATTAAAAGATATTGGGCGAGAGAGATCTCCGAAAGAGTGGTTGGAATGCAAAAAGCTTACAAGACTACTGATTTAAGTGGAAAAGATCGTACCGTACTGACGATGAAATAGTGCTTCACCGAGGCAACCTCGTTCAACGAGGCGAGAACGAGGCGAAAAAATTATATTATTTTATTATTTGATTAACTGTTAAACAAAAGTAATTATGCATTAGGTTCAGTAAAAGTGTAGACTAAAAGTTTTTTTTTTTTTTTTGTAGAGCGTTCAATTTCCTACTAAAATAATCTATCAGTTCATTTTTACAATGCAATGAAACAGGCACCTCAAAATGTTAATATTAAGAGCTCTAATTTTTAGAGGATTCTTTTTTCACCTTTCTGAAAGTTTTAAGCCTGTTTTTAAGTTGAAAAAAATAACGTTGCTCAAAAATGGCACATCCTAATATATACATATGTGCTTATGTGTGTATAGTAAAGGGTGTTTTTTTTAGAGGTATAGAGCTTCGAATAGAAATAAAACACAAGAAAATCGTTTTAATGTCCATCAGTTTGGCTTTATTGGAAGGATAATTTTATGTTTAAATATGATTTCGGGCATGTGGCCACCGCGGCTGGCTCGAATAAAGCCAATTCTACAGGTCCAATTTTGAACCACTTTTTCGAGCATATGGGGCCGTATGTCGGCAATAACGCCACGAATGTTGGCTTCCAAGTCCCCTAACGTTTCTGGTTTGTTGGCGTAGACGAGCGACTTCACATATCCCCAAAGAAAATAATCCAATGGTGTCAAATCACACGATCTTGGTGGCCAATTGACAGGTCCATTCCGCGAAATTATGCGCTCATCGAATGTTTCCTTCAATAAATCGATTGTGACGTGCGCTGTGTGGCATGTAGCGCCGTCTTGTTGGAACCACAACTCATCCACATTCATGCCATCCAATTCGGGAACAAAATAGTCGGTTATCATGGCTCTATACCGGTCTCCATTAACGGTAACTGACTCTCCAGCATTATTTCGGAAGAAGTATGGCCCAATGACTCCACCAGCCCATAGAGCACACCAAACAGTCAGTTTTTGTGGATGTAATGGCGTCTCAAGGGTCTCATGTGGATTCTCTTCACTCCAAATGCGGCAATTTTGCTTGTTGACGTAGCCATTCAACCAAAAATGAGCCTCATCACTGAACAAAATTTTGCGATGAAAATCAGCATCGAGATCAATCTCATTTTCGGCCCAAACACCAAAATCACGACGCATTGCATGGTCTCGCGGCTTTAATTCTTGCACAAGCTGGATCTTGTAAGGTCGCAAGCCAAGATCTTTGCGTAAAATCTTCCATAAAGTTGATGGACAAAGCTCCAATTGCTGTGCACGGTGGCGAATCGATTCATTCGGGTCCTCTTCAACATTTTGCTCTACAGCGGCAATTGTTTCTTCGGTGCGCACTGTTCGACGTCTCTGCGGATGCGTATTATCACATAGAGTAAACGTAGTGCGAAAACGATCCATGGTTAACCGAATTAATTGCTCTGATGGACGATTATGTTGACCATAAAATGGACGGAGCTTGCGGTAAACTTCGCGAACTGATCCATTATTTTCGAAATAAATTTGCACGATTTGCAAGCGTTGTTCTTTTGTCAACCTGGTCATGATGAAATGGCAAACCAAACTGAACATAAATGACATTAGAGTTGTCAGATTTGACCATAAAATGCCAGTTTTATCTTTATTCGAAAAACAAACCTCTAAAAAAAACACACATAAATATTATATACTTTTGATTTTCATAAGAACAAAATATATAGAAGTTATTTTTCACTAGTTCTTAGGCCAACAGGGTTTTTTTTAATTTTTGCTAGTACCAATTCATATATATAATTTTTTTTTTTTTGATTTTCTGTATGGGCCGTGTAGTCAAAGGTCTTTTAAAGCCCACTAAAGATATTTTGACTGGTTTGTAGGTTAAAAAAAAATTTTTCCAATTTTCTTTTCCATGAAATATCACAAAAACTAAAAGTGTTTTCACCAAATTAGTGATTTATGTTGTTCAGTGACTTAATATAAATACTTGAAAGATATAAGTCCTCTAATTGGTATCCTGAAAAGTAACCTACATTTCGTTTGATTTTATCATCACCAAGGGACAATAAACATTTTTAAGAACATTTCAGAGTTCGTAACCTCTAATTCTTAATAGAACCGTTTCAGACTAGGAGACGTAAGCATTTCAAACAATCGATTTTTCTTATCGCCCTAATATACATACATACATATGTATGTTCTGAGTCGATAATTATTTGTCATTATGTAAGTGGTGATTCTGCGAGTTCCCAATGTGCCAAACGGATCCGTTTCGGATCCGTTACGGATCCGTTCCTGCGGATTATTTATCCGAAACGGAATCTGTTTCGGATCCGATTCGGATCCGTTGTCGGATGAAATTCCTCTCAAAAAACGGAAAGATCGTCCGCTTTTCCGGATCCGTAACGGATCCGAAACGGACCTCAAAAACGGAAAAAAACCGGAATTCACTTTTTCGGATTCGTTTTTCTAAATAAAACAGATTCGAGACAACCTTTTTCTTTAATAATGCGGATTTTACTGTACAAAAAAATTAACGCAATTAAAAAAAAATTTTTTTTATTCTTTCCAAATCTAATTTTTTTTTTAATTTTTACTTCTTTTCCATCTATTTATTGCTTTTAATGCTATTTTCATCAACTCAGTTGTTTTATTTATTAGTAAATCGCATTAAGGAAACTTATTTTTTTTTAACTGTCACCGAACAGAATCGAACCTGCGCGTCGTCCTGCGCCATGCCACTGTTCAAATATGCTCATCTTAACCAACTCAGCTACTTCCATTATTTTCTTGACGTACTTAAATTTAATTACTTCTCTATCAAAATGAAAAAGTGAAGATTCATTTTGAGCAGTTGTCGATTGCTAATTCAAGTATTATACTTTTAGCCAGCAGAAATTATGTAAGGCGGTGGCTGATGTTGATAAGCTACGCATGGTATTGGATAAACAGAGGGAAGATACAGGTTCAAACCCCGGCGACGACACATTTTCTTTTAATTTTTTTTTATTTTTTAAATTTAAAGATACATAAAAAGCAAAAAAGGAGTAGAGAATTGTATTTGTTTATTGAAAATATCTTGAAATCTGCCTTTTATATTAATAATACAAAAAAAAAGCGGATTCCGTTTTTTTTTCCGTTTATGACGTCCGTTTCGGATCCGACAAAACGGACGATCCTTCCGTTTTTTCGAGAAGAATTACAGCCGACAACTGATCCGTAAATGACGTCCGTTTCGGATCCGTTACGGATACGAAAATGCGGATTCCGGTTTGTTTTCATTTATGATGTCCGTTTCGGATCCGTTACGGACACGAAAACGAATTCGAAACGGATCCGTATATAACGTCCGTTTTGGATCCGTTACGAATACGAAAAAGCGGATTCCGGTTTTTTTCCGTTTTTGAGGTCCGTTTCGGATCCGTTACGGATCCGCATCCGTCCAAAACTATTTGTATATTTCGATATTGCGTTGTAAATTGAGTCGAAATCGTTCAGCTGATCTTCAGACATTGTTGAACTAAAATAGAGTTTCAGACGACGCCGCATAAAAAAGAGTTATCAGCATTTGTTCACGAACAGATAAAAGCTTATAAATCTTTACCAACAAAGGTAAAACAGGCCTCAGGAGGTATTTAGTTGGAAACATATTTGAAGCAAGATATCCTTAGCAACACCTCGAATTTCTTGTGCTTCTTCCAAAATAAGGTGTTTTTTAATGAAAAAACAGAATATTTAAACAACAATTTTCACTTGGATCTGGTTTGTGAAACATCGGAAGTTGTGGATGAGTTTTCTAAAAATTACTACGAGTATAAGCTGCGAACTTTTTAACTGATCTCAACAAAATGGGTATCATTTGTTATATACATACATAAGTAATCTTTCAAATGTATCATTTATTATACCTTAATACCTATTTCTATACATATGAATGTGAGTTTTTATTATTTTGAATTTTTCTTCTCATGAAAAGGGATTTTTTGATTTTTTTTTTCGAAAGAGGCGCAAGTCTTTTTGGTTTTTCATCTAAGTGAGAACTTATTGTCAGTAAAAGTCTGTGTAAGAAACCGTCCAATGGGAGGCGGGGTTAGAACCCCCAAAACCCCCCATGCGCACGGGCCTGGCATGAACTTATTCTTGTCATACAACTTTTCAAGCTGTGGTTGAAATAAATCATGATTTGGAAGTCCTCAGACGCTGTTTTAAAATCCATAAATTGGTCTTGAGCGACAAAACTAAAATTATGTTTCTTAACGCTTTAGGTAACGAAATCCGACTTCTTGTTTTCACTTTTCGCAGTGCGAATTGTGTCAAATACTGTGTTAGTGATACTATATGTGATTCAAACAAACCGTTGGATATCGGAAAAGGTTCCTGTTCTTTAAAATACTTTTCGATTGCCTGTGTAAGACTTTTAAATATTTTGGGCAAATACCGTTTGCTAATGGTGCAGAACCATGTCATTAGAATATTATGTAAGAAAAGTCGCAAGGATAACAGTTTGCCAATTTTCAGAGAACTGAACATATTGCCTTTAAAACACTTATATTGTTTTAGAGTTTTAAAATTGTTTTATATTAAGTCTGGTTATCTAGTAAACAGACATCGGTCAAATTATAACTTTAGAATAAATCATCAGAACTTGGCTTTGGTTCCTTCTCATAACTTAAGACTGTTTTTTTAATTTTTATACTTCTGTGGCTCCTAGACTCTTAAGCCTCATTATATAATAGATCTTAGAAATAGACACATTTTTGTCAGAGATGTAAAATCTTGGATTTTGAAGTTTGATAATCAGAGTATTAATGCGCTTATTGATGTAATAACATAATCTTTGCAAAATAAATTACGTATTTCATGTTCATTCATTAAATTCTGATACACATACATATATGTTGCAAGTCAAAGTGTTTATTGAGTCAATTGTCACTTCCCAATGAATTATTAATGATAATATATAATTGAAATTGAATTGAATTGAATTGAGTTTCATTCACCGCTACCTGATATCATCAGTAAGCTTTGTTAGCCAACGTTTAAGAGCCTGCTATATTTTACTTCTTGCAACAACTTCTAACAAGTTTTTTTATTATTTATTACGGTTACGTTGCCAATTTTGTGGGTATTTTGTGAGAAAAAATTTTAAATGTTCTTTTTGGTACATTAAACTAACAACCGCGGTATAGATATCTATAAGCTCTGTAATGGTAAGAACTTTTTCGGTTATGTGAACTGTTCTTTGTTATCTTCTCAGGTTTTACTTAAATCGGTATATTCTACATATCTAAATCGGTTGATACATTTAAAGTTTTCATGTATTTAAAGAAGAGGAAGAAGTAAGCTAACCGGTTTTCTTGGTTCATTTTACTGACTTTTTTTTGTGTGTAGGTTTTAAGAAGGTCCACATCTTAAAGGGGAAAATGAGTTCAATCACACCTTCACCTGATCTGTCTAACCTGTTCTTGATTGTATAGGTTTTTATAGCGCTTTTTTTAAAACGCTCAATGAGGCTACCTGGCTGCGGTTCTTACCAGAACCGTTTAGGTTCGATAATGATTTGGCAAAACTGATCAGGACTGGATGAAGCCTTATAGGGCTTTCCCTGAAAAGCCTGCAATATGGCTAATCTTTCCGTACCTGATCCGAAAATCCTTAATAGACTTTCACCTTTTAAATACTGATAAGATTTACATATGGCTGTACATTACAGCATCCGCCATTCCTAACCAGATCCATAGTTGATTACGGTACAGCTTGCCTGAAAGGAATTCCTACACGAGATGTTACAAAAAATTTAAAGAGTTTAAACAGTTGAAAAGGGCTGATAAAGTCATATGCCGGACTTACAAATCAAGGGGCCCATGGGCACAAGAGTGGTGGGGGCCTATCCGGACTGTAAAAACGAAACCGAAGTAGCCGAATCGACCCATTCAACATGTAAAATTGCTTATTCAAAGTTGAAAGATACGTTTCGCTACGAAAAAATGCACGAGCTGAGTCGATTTGGTTACTTGGGTTTGCATATTTAATTATTTAAAAAATTGTACCTGCTGGGTCGATTCGGTTACTTATAATTGATTCGGTTACTTCGTACACTGGGACTTTTCTTTCATTCGCAGCCTGAGTCATTCCTTCAATAAATTATTTTTACTAGCGTCATATCATATTGGTGGTGGCCCGTATTGGTGGGGGCCAAGGGGCACGTGCCCGTAGTGCTCTTATGTAAATCCGGCACTGTGTATGTATATCATATAATTTTTATAAAGCAAAAAGATAACTTAACCATTCGTAAATTAACAACACCGTGGTACAGTCAAATTGAGCTGAGCTGAGCTCGAATCTGTCATCAGATTTTGGCCTACAAGTAAGCGTTTCGAGATAACGGACAGTTAACCGGTAATTGACACGGCTGCAAACACTGTTCTACGACTTTTTGATTTCAAACCTAAGCGAATTGATGGCTGAAGCAAAGTTGTTCCTTATGAGTGGACAAAAAAGACGAGTAGTTAAAGTAAATTTTTTGAAATAATGTTCAAACGGGAAAAACGACTGAGTGTTTTTCTTAACATACATCTCTGCGTCAGTAAAATTCAAAAATTTAATTACCTTCTCACGTTTTTTCTCCTTATAAACACTTCCTTTATATGTTTCTGACAAATTAAAGTGTATAACGAATTTTTTAGAAAATTTGACTAAAATGCTACATAGGGGAGGTGAGGAGCTGGAGAAAAATACCGCCCTTCCAGACAGTCTTAAATTTAGATTTATTATAAGGGTCTCAACCTCAATAACATATGTAAAAATAGACCTTGTCTACATTTTGCGAAGCAGTCTTTTTTTTCTATTGACTGATCAAATCAATATTTTTGAAATCAACTTTTTCTCAAAAATGAGTTTAAAAATCAAATTTTCATAATTGCTGTCTTTTATACAATCGCACAAGATCGATGTTTTTATAATATCTTATGTAACCTAAAAACTATATGTTTGATTCTCGTTATTTTTATGTTTTAAGAGCTCAGATATAGTCGTAAATATTCGACTTCATAAGTCTGATAACTTACTTAATTCCCACTTCAAAAATAATTTTCAAACTAAGTTTTTACACAGGACAAAAGCTATAAAGTTGGAACTTATTTTATGGTATTAGCCAGGGCACATTTCCGCCAACGGCAACAAAAAAATGTCATCAACATGAAAATTGACATAAAAATTACAAAAAGTCACGATTTTCGCATACATTTCTACTGGCACCGCCCATATAAGACATTGCAAAAGCAACAACTGCACTTGGTCGAATGTCGGGCCATTGCTAAAAATGAATGACACTATTTGCTTCGTATTTTGAAGCTGCATTTACCAGACTTTATGATCGAAAGTGCTTACCCAGAGGTCGAAGTAATTTTTCAGCAGGATAGAGATCCTAACCACACCCCTAAAATTGCTAAAAATTGGCTCAATAGTCAATAATTTCAAACGGTGTAGTGGTCAGCCTAATGCCTACTTCTGAACCACAACGAAAATTTATGGCCCTGGTAAAAAAAAACAACTATCACGGTACGATAACCCATCAAAGGACTTAGACCAGCTTTGGTCCCAGGTTCAAACTAAGTGGGCCAGCATTACGCACCAGTTAATCGAGAAACTGGTTGAAAGCATGCCCAGACGTCATTAAAACCAAGGGCCTTGGGACTAAATACTAAAAATTTTGTTTTCAGCACTTAATTTTTGAACGTGCAATAGTGGATACTTTGAGTTTTGAAATTTTTAATTTTTATGATGATTTATTTTATTTATTTATTTATTTAGTCTATGAAAACAAATTCTTACAGACAAGAATTAGTTTAGAACAAAAATGAAAAAAATAAATACTTAAAAAATACTATTTAATAATGATCTAATTGAGTTTTTGGAGACTGAAAAATCAATATTACATATTTGATTAAGCTCATTAAACAATTTTAAAGTTCTAAAAATAGGTGCATTAGCAGTATAATTAGCCGGTTATTTCCCATTGATGCGTTTACGCAACACCTTGGAAAAAAAATAATTAGAAATACTAAAAAATGAAATGTCGTTAAGTTTTACATGGAAGCTTGTAATGCATTATATGAGTTATCGGAAGTGAGTCTTAGAATTTTTTTAGCTTGCACTCAGCGAAGCCACAAATTTGACCCAAAAATTTGCAGTTTTCAAAAAAATCGGTAAAAATAGGAAAAAATTGCAAATAATAAAATTTAGCTGAGAATTATTTGGATTAGATCGTTTTCTACATAAAATGCATAAAATCTGCAAAATTTTCTCAATACGAGTTGTTGTAATTACATTTACATGTAAGTGTTGCGCAAACGCATCAATGGGAAGATCCCTGTACTACAAAATTTCACTAAGCTGTAGAAAACTTTTTGAAAATTTCCAATTTTTTCATCATTTTACCTTTGCAAAAATTTGAAATATTAATCGTAAAATAAGTCTCGGCGAGTCGGTTAACTTTTATTTTCATTGTGTGAACAAGTGTGTAAATTTTGTTTAAAACTCAAAATGCCTAAAAAATTCTTGACATCAACGGAAGTGACTGCGTATTTGGAAGATTTAGAGGATGATGAACTTGAAAGGGCAGTTATTGACATCATCAACTTGCCTCCAGAAAATGTGGATTGTTTAAGTGATGAGGAGGATATTGATGACAATAAGTACGTTATAGTGTTACTAATGCATCAATGGCTCATATAAAATCAATATTATTGGATGGATTGTGTACAGACAACAACGATTTTACCCAATTTGAAAATCTTCCAGACCCTAGTGGTCCTATAGAAGTTCAAATTGCATTCATTGAAGATGCTATTGACAAATCTACTCAAAACTCTTCCGATCTATCTGCTGGGGCTCAGGAGCATGCATCAACATCTGAAAAAGCTGCTGAAAACTTTAATTTGAAGCTGCCACCCACTCCGATACCAATAGTTCGATGGAATGATAATTCTGTCGTCACTCTTGCTTCAAATAAATACGCAGCACATCCTATAGACCGTGTAAGACGATATTGTCGCAAAGAAAAACAAATTACTTTCATTGAGTGCCCGAATGTTGTCTCTGTTTACAATAAACACATGGGAGGTGTTGACTTGCATGATAATGCAATTGCCAATTACAGATTAAAAATACGTGAAAAAAATGGTACTGGCCATTAAAAACAACTCTTCTTGATAGCTGCGTTGTCAATGCCTGGAAACATCATTGCGCAATGCAGAATCATCGTGGAACAAACATGTGCAAATACAAATACTTCACCTGAAGTTGACTCAGAAAGTGAAAATGCTGAAGAGAAAGTACATATCGTAAAAAACGCATTTTGGAACAAAACTTTTAAGTTCAAGATTTTGTAAGGTTCGATAATGCTGGTCACATTGTTGAAAAAAGTACTTCGGTACATATATACATATATATGTGTAAAAAGTGTAATGTTGCACTTCATGTAAATTGTTTTGCAAAGTTTCATAATAAATAAAAAATATAATTTTGATAGGTATTTACTCCTTCCATTCTATGAATGAAAATTGAAATATTTTTATAACCTATCTTCCCAATGATGCGTTTGCGCAACAGTCCGGCAAACTGGAACCGGAAGTGAGAAAAATATAAAACTTGCCATGGAAGTTCCTAAGGTCATAATGAACTCTACTATCTAAAAAATCTTCTTGAAATTCCAAAATTTTATTGTGCTGGGAATTAACCGGCTAGTACGAACAGTTCTTAAAAAAAAAGGATCACAATTTCTTAGAGCTCTTGGAGGAACATTAAAATGTATCATATTAAGTAACGCAGGACAATCAACTTTACCAGACACAATGTCAAATAAGAAAAATGCCGACAAAATCTTTCTCCTAATTTCTAAAGTCTTAAGGCAATCAAAAGACAACGGGCATTATATGGTGGGAGAGCATAATAAATAAATAATAATAATAAAAAGTTCGCTCAAAACATCTGGCTACGATTTCTGCAGTTTTAAGGGTTCTGGAGCTACCCAAGGTCAAATGCGATCAGGATGTATCCCCATGTGCTCGCCATTCTATATAAAGCAACAACGATATAGTTGCCGTAGAGGTGGCCCTGAGCATAACTCTGTTAATGCACGCCCATAGTTTTTATTTAACTTCAAATTTCAAATATATATTGCTTAATTTTCTTGACGGTATCGTTATATGTATGTCAAAGCCAAAAATAAATAAGATAAATTATAAAATATGTTCACAAGAGAAACCTGCAAGATATTTTACAAAATAACTAACATACCTTGGTGCTGGAACTTTATTCCTGCAATATTTCAGCATAACTTTTGCATGCTGCTGCGGGAGCAAAAGCGACGACAAGTGACTGGCACAAAAATGTCACCAATGTATCTGCTGCTTTCCTTTTTTGACGCGCGTTTCCATGAAGTTGCTTCAACCCCTTTAACCTTTACACTTTTTGTAGTTTTTGTGTTTGCGTTGTAGTTTTGGCTTCAACAAGGATTATATTAACTCTTGCTCCTTTTGGAATTTATGCTGCTATTGCCGGCAACAACATTAATAATAGAGAGCTGCCATTTTTGTGTTCGGATGTATAGTGGATTCTTGCTATTTTTATTAACATTTTGCTCATTAACATATAGTACTTTAATCTATGATTTAATGCATCTAATATTCTTCAGTAACTATTTAGAAAAGCAGTAATTTTGCAGCAGGCCTTATTTTGTAACTAATTGATATTTTATATGCAGCAATATTAATATGTGTATGTATAATATTTAACTTTTTATAATAAATTCGCGTCGAATAAATTTTATTGTGAAGCATATATTTTGAAGCTATTTTTGCGTGATATTTTAATATAACTTATTTGATAGAATTTTTTTGAAGAATATTTTACAGGCGTTTTCTAGAGAACTGTATTCAAAATATATTATTAATCAGTTTTCACAATTGCCTGCAAATAAAAGAAAATATTACATTAATTTATGTAAAATTCTGACTTACAATTTTAAATAATCGGTGTGTTTCGCGTAATTGATGCTATTAGGAGTAGCGATAGATTTTAAAAAGAGATGAGTGACTATTTTGATATCAAACATAATTGTCAATTATTATAGCAAGCCACGATCTAGTGCCAAAAATTTATCTATTTTTCAAAAAATGATATTTCTAGCAAAATCAGCTTCAACACAACAAACCATTGCAATTTATAATGTTTTTTTTTCGTTTCCTGAGCAATTTAATCATTGACATGAATCCATACCATATGTTATATACATATATAGTATATATATAATATCATTAAAAAATAGTAAATATGGAACAGAATTTCTTTTGCTTTGCCATATTTCGACTCTAAATTAAATCCCATGGTTCCCCATTCAAGTTTTTGTTGTAACTCAACCTTGCATTTATTGCTCAAAATGCAAGAATTGGACTTGGTTGAGATGTGGTTTGAACAAGAAAGTGCCACATGCCACACGTCACGCGATACGATGGACCTATCGAGAGGCGAGTTTGGTGAGCAGTACATTGGCCGCCAAGATCACGCAATTTGACCCCACTACATGAAATAATCTTTTAAAAATAAATGAAAGCAATTGGTGTATTGCGCCAAGAAAATATTTCATTCTTTATTGCAAATTTTCTGTTCTTTTTTCAATTTTCAAATACCAATCGCTTAAAAAATCTCTCGTTATATAGGGTGAACTAATTTTTTCGTATTTATAAAGCAGTAAAATTAAATTTTACTCGTATGTCCTATTAAACACAATTAACATATTATCGATGAATGTTTTCTTCATTTCGCAGTTAGTTAATTTTGTTAACCACTACTAAAAAAGCTACTACTTTGAGGCTTAAGACAAGCATTACTCACTTCATCAAGTTACATGCAGTGAGGGTCATAACTTTATTAATTCCAAAGTAATTCTTTGCATTTTTAATGTCACTTATACGAACTTATATTCGTATACTGGCAGCTATGTTCCTAATTCAATATTCTTTTAATATTTATAAAGTCTATACAACACGCATGCACAAATGTGCCATAAAAATGAAAAACAAAAGAGATTTTGTGGTATTTTTGCATAATTTTATTTTACGTTTTCAGTATACCTATATGCAAATTATTAAAGATTAAAAAAATTCACGTTTTGGTTACAAAACACTGAAGTGCAGAATATAACACTTTTGGCTGATGAAAACTTGCTGCATACAGCCACGAAAAGTTGAAACACTTAACCAGAGTGCTTTGGTGAAATGGATACAAAGTGGTGAGAAAGTGAAAGAAAAATTGTAGCATCAGTACAAAATGGAAAAGACAATTTTACGAAAAGAACAAAGGCTAAAATAAAAACGACAACAAATAATGAAAACGTGTTGCGCAGCAAATGTATTGTCACAAATCATATAAATATTTGGTATATGTCAGCATATCGAATTCACGCCGCCCAGAAGACTATGCAATAATAAGAATACAAATGCTGAGTATAAAAAGTGTGAATCATAAAGCATATAATCGGGATTATGTTGCAAAGACAAGATTAATTGTTGTAGATTTATTAAATTGAAAAAAAAAACACTTAAAGGGTGAGCCAATAAAGGTTTTCCACGAGAAAAATTATTGCATTGGAATGATTTTAAGATCCTTGTTGATCAACAATTGCTTATTGGTAACAATTATGTGTGAGATATATTATCTGCCAAGTGTTCACTATGGCATCGGTGGCATGTATCAATCCATTTCTCCAAGTTAAGAATGACATCTTGACCTAATTCATTCAGTAACAAAAAAATTAATTTTTCTTATAACTTTAAATAAAAAACAATTAAATTCTAGTTTTTCCAAAATTTTCTGACCCTATAGCAACGACTTGAGGGCAAAATTGTGGCTGGCTTGATGACATTGACAATACTTTTGAGATAACATAAGTTAGTATTGGCTTATTATCTGAAAAGATTTCAAAGTAGCCCAACTAGCACTTCGTCATCTTTAAAATACTTAACTGTCATGTTACTTTCAAAATTAAGATCAGATTCGAATTTGAAGCTCGAATTGTTCCATCAGTACATTCACTGGTAGTTTTGTGGTATAATACTTATGATAATTGTAAAAAAATGCCCGCTTTTTATGCACGGAGTCTTACTATTAACTTTAACTTAATTTACACTTGAAACCAGTGTTGGCATTTGGATTTTGTGAAAATGTACTGAATCGAGACTTCGAATGTACTTTTTAGGGGCCGAGTGTGTTTTTTTTGTCTTAACCACCCAATTTTTGTAAAACAAAAAATAGATCCTCAACTTTTGCCATCTCAAAAACCGTAGCAAATTGAGATATATTACACATTAAATTACATATGAATGTTGTGTGAAATGTTTAACCTTACTTGACAAAAAAATAGTTTGGTTTCTTAAAAACATATTTTTTTTGCTAATCATTCAAAGTCGTGGAAATAAATGGACAAATTAGTTAGCCACTTCCATGGTACATTTTTGGTGCGTAATGCTTAAGATAAATGTGGTTTATTTTCCTTTTAAATGTTAACATATTTATAAATTATTGTTTTACATTTTTGGAACATACCATTAAAATAAATTTCATGTTAAGTGCCTTTACCGTATAGATGAACATTTCTAATCTCATTTTAGAGAGGAAAACAGGTACTAAATCAGGTATTCATTAGAAATAAGCCAACAAAATTTTAAGTTTTATACATTATTTCAAAGTTATACAGAAAAGCACTTCTTAAATAATTAACCTTAAAACAAAAAAAAAAAAACTAAAAATCTTAACTAATACGAGAAAAAGAATACTTTTCACTATCATTGCACAAATTTTCAGAAAAAACAAAGGTGCATTTTGCAAGAAAACTAATTTTCTTTATTTAAATATTAAGTCACATATAGGCTATGAATGGGTTAATGGGTTTTTTTTTTCATAAATTGATATATAATTTTCTGGTACGTCATATATATATTATACGAAAGCGTCAATAAATCGTGACACAAGACCGAAAAATCCAATTTCAGTCTTAGGACTAGCAACTAAATTTCAAAAAATTTGTGTGAGCAGTGGCGTATTAAGATAATTTGCCGCTACGCAGACATAACTTGCCGCCTTTCCCATGCCCCTACTAATTTATTACTTAAGTTTTTTTAGCACAAGCCATAATTGACAGTGTTACAGAATTAAAAAATATGAAAAAAAACCCCATGAGATATATAAAATTTAATTGTTATAACAATGAACCCTTTTCGTAAAATTTTTGCTTTTTCCGTTCTCACTCGGCCAAGAAGGGAGAAGAAATAGAGAATTTCCACTACTAAAAGAGTAGTCTGTAGCTACACGGTTAGAAATCTTGAAACAAATTTTAATACAAGTGAAATATCACAAAGATTTGTAATACAATTTTGATTACAGTTAATACTTTTGAATAGATTACCAATTTTTGTAACATATTTCGTATTAAACTTTAATATAATAAGTATTATTTTTGATTTTTAAGCCAAGCTGTATTATATTTTAATACTTTCTGTATTAAATTAAAAAAAAAAAAATTATGTCGCATTCACTGTGGTTCGAACCTGGTTACCTTTTGATATAATGGTTGCATGCGCGGCTTAACGACATCAGCCAACGTAGTATTTTATTATTGTTGGCTCAAGGTATATTTGAATTATCAATTGACAACTACGAAAAATTAAAATTCAATATTTCATTTTAATGGAAAAGTATTTAAGTTTTAGTCGATCAAATAAATGATGGCAGTAGCTTAGTTCGTAAAGATGAGCATATTTCAACAGTGGCATGATTGGCGACCTAGGTTCAAAAACAATGAAATTTTCCTTTAATATTTTTAAAATGCAACACATATAAATGACCAAAGCTTACAGCAGGAGCAGCATCATAGAAGAAGGAGACGAAAGATGGTAAAATTTTTTTAAATCTTAATGAAAACGAGCATTAAATTTTAATACAAATTTGGATTAAAATTTAATACAAATTTTTATTAAT
Organism: Meiosimyza decipiens; assembly: GCA_963680825.1. Lineage (NCBI taxonomy): Eukaryota > Metazoa > Arthropoda > Insecta > Diptera > Lauxaniidae > Meiosimyza > Meiosimyza decipiens. Next base: position 81,576,781 of record OY804258.1, on the reverse strand, counting down.
TTTTAATACAAATTTGTATTAAAATTGAATTTTAATATTTAGGAAGTATTAAATTTCAATACAATTCTGGTGTAGTCATATATGTAAGCCCAAAAGTATTAAAATTTATTTCAAAATTTCTAACAGTGTACTACTCAGAATGTGAATTTTAAATTGCATTTCTGTAAAAACACGTAGAAATACGTTTATAGCCACCATGCGAATTTCCCACCAGAAGTGGTGAATACCCTGTGTATTCACGACTCGGCTATGTGCTATAGAATGTTTCCAAATGTCTTCTCATCTATGTTTGATATATTTATACATAGCAAGGGAATAGTATGTAAAAAATTAAATTATTTATTAGTAACTCAGGTTTGTACGCGTTCGATTTGGAATCACCCCTTGGACCATGTTTAAGAAATCTAATTTGAAAATTTTATTAATGATTTTTCGTTTCGTCAAACCGAAAAGGTTGCTTTTCGGATAGTTTTATATTTAGGTCAAAATAGAGCGGCACACGGAAAAATGATCAAACCTTAAGTTATACTCCGTACTTTTTACTACGTTTTGCAATATGAGTTGACTTTTATGTATGAAGTAAAATTATAAATCGCCAGCGACAAAATGGAAATTGCGTGGGTAGCTCTACTTCGAAATAATTTTACGTATTTTTCCTTCTGTTTGTGTTTATTTATTTTTCCATTTTCACTAGCATTTTTTTTTTTAACTTCTATTGCTTATTTTGTTACTCATTTCTTAATTTGACTTCAATAGGGAAATCACTTCACATTGTTCTCTTTTTATATGTCGCTTTGACATTTCTTGTGTGGTCAATGATGTTAAGCTTTCTGAATATCCTTTCCCGCATACGTCATAGTTGACAGTTTTACAGGATTAATCATACAAAAAATCGCAAGTGATGTATAAAATTTCATTTTTTAACATAGTCAATTTTTACGGCACTTTTTGAAATGTGTCTTTGTATGTGTATTTTTATGAAGTACATACTCATACGTAGAGTAGTATATGTGTCAAGTTATTGTCGCTTTATTGTTGTTGGTTTTTTTTTTTGTTGGTCACTACTGCCTTTTTGTTGTTGTTGCTTAAGAGTGCCACTTGGCACACTAACAAACAAAAGCTACCAAAAAATAGAAGTAAAAGAACCGAAGCAAACCGAACCGAACTCAAGTGTACTGATGTGAAAGTTTTATTTTGTGCAGCGTAATCCAATAGTGAGCCACGACACACATATACATGAGCACGCACGTATGTATATATTGTGTGCACTTATATTATATTTGAATGTGTGTTGGAAAATATGAAACTTTAATTTTATCTTACTAAGGGGCTGCATATAACTTAAAAACTCGAATTTGCTATACAAACTCGCATGCATGGCATGTATGTATGTACATATATGTATTGCACTTGTATATACATATGTACATACTTATGTATAAATATGCAGATGTGTACGTTACTTTTTCTAGGTGGTTTTGCACACGAAAATTTCAAATTACTTTTATGTGAGTTGTGGTATTTATTTTGCTATGACATTTTATTTTTTGCTTTTAATTTAAATCAAAATTCACCTTTTGTTTTTTTCACAAATATTACACCTTTAGCGGGACTTTGTTATTAAAATTTTCATAATCAAAATTTTTTCATTTAGCCTTTCATTAGAAATTGTATAACTTTCACAAAATTTTCACTTTTCATTTTTTTTCTTCACTATCCGCTCGTTTGAACACTACGATTCGCTCAGTTTCGCACCTTAAGTTAGACTACAAATCGTCTTTGAATTTTCGTTGCGACGAAGTGTTGTGCTCTCAATCGTTGCATACCGGCCAGGCGCCGTTTGCATTTGTCTATGTGTGCGTGTTAGGTGCTCTCAATCTAAGTTGCGCATGTTGCAGTAAGCTCTTCGTATCACAGCCTAACAGAATATTTGTTGCTACAAGTTGGTTCACTTAAAAAAAAGTGTTGAGTTTCAAACAGCTGATTTTATATTTTCGTTGATTAAGTGTGGTGAATTTCCATTTTATACCCGATATTGTTACTTAAATTATGTGAAATTCTTCAAAACACATTACGTTTATCAATTGTTTGTTCATTTATTGAACGAACGCACTGTGGGGCAAGTGGTATCGGCAAATACGGTCACGTTTTTTTTGTCATTCCAATTATAGCTAGTTGGGGTATTCCTCGGGGATCAGGTTCTTAGAACCCTCTTTTAGTTTCACTATTTATAAACGACTAGCTTGCAACATTAGTCAACTGTCTTAGCAGAGAGGCTATCTGAATAATTTGTTGCTAGCATAATATACACTCTAGCTAAATTCTTCGAAATGTGTAAGCTGAGTTTCGGTTTCGAGTTCGAAAAATTGCGAGCACCAAACGAAGTGCACTGCCATATGCGTTCCATGCCTGAACTCGAACACTTTGTACTTATTTCCCTAAACAGCTGTTATTTAACTGCCTTGTTTATAAATAATAGACTGCACAATCCACTAATTTACGAGATTAATCCACCGAGAAGAAGGTTAACATCAAGAAATTAGTATTTAACACCCAGTGCACAAGGGCTCGATAGACTCGTGACGTGGCGAATTGTTTGATGGTCGTTTGGAGTGTATTCATGGAGACCTTTATTATGGATGCATTGACTCTAGACTCAAATCACGCTTTTTTTTTGTCATAAGAAACATTGTCCAGTATCTCAATGAGCTCTATAGTCATACTCAACCACGCTATTTATCATGTATTTTACAGGATACTCCTGTATTTTCAGTGAGTATCCTGTAAAAGAATGACTCCTGCATTTTTCTGAAAAATCCTGTAACTATTCTGTTTTATTTCCATTGATTTTAAACTTTGCATTCCTCTTAAAAGTTAACGATCATTATCTCGCTCAGTTTGTTCTTGTTAGTTTGTGTTCGTCAATTCTTACGTTGATAACGTGAAAGCGATTACAAAGATATGGCAGTAAAGTGGAATATGATTTTTGTGGACCCGGCACGACCTGTGGAACGAGTATTCGCTACCATGAACAAGACGTAGACAGATGAAAAACGTCAGCTAAAAGTAGAAACTTTGAATGCCATTCTCAGCGCTACGATCAATTTAAAAATGCGAGCATTTTTTTTACAAATGGACAAAAACAAAACCGGACATGCTGCGGAAAATCAAAGCAAAAGACAAGGATTTTGTTGAAACTCAAGGAGGCACTGAACAAATCAGACGAGGAACACAATGACGAAGACTCTGATTAAATTTAAGTGGCAAAATATTTATTAATTCACAGCAATTACCATCTATTCTGTTTAAAAAAAATTGTAACCTGTCAATCAATCCTGTTTTCGGAAAAATAAATCCTGTAAAATTAAATTTTTTCTCCAATTTATCCTGTTTTTCTTCTAAAAACCTATGGCATGGTTAGTCCTACTACGTTAAACTTACAATGCATCCAAATTTTGTTCCTTGTGTCTACACGGTTAGAAATCTGGGAATAAATTTTAGTACAAGCGAAATATTACAAAGATTTTTAATACAATTTTGATTAAATTTAATACTTTTGAATAGATAACAAAATTTTGTAATATATATCGTATTAAACTTTAACATAATAAGTATAATATTTGAATTTTAAGCCAAGCTGTATTATATTTTAATACTTTCTGTATTAAATTAAACAAAAAAAAAATTATGACTTCATCGAACATCAATGCTCTTTCTTTGTTGCTGCAACACGACTGTGGAGCAACTTTCCACTCAAGATTTGCAACAATTAGGTCATCAACACAATTTTAGAAGAAGCCCTTAAACACTGTACTAGAAGTCAAACCTGATATATGTAAGTATATGAATAAGGACTAATTATTATTCTAGTCAAATCCGCCACACAATTTACATTTGCAAAAGTAGCACGTCAACCCATATAAACCGTTCATCGGAGTTACCTCAGGTCTTTATCTCCTCTACAAAATTTCACAGATTCACTGTATTGTCGTTCGATTTCAATGGAAATTGGATCTTGTGGGCATCTGATGAGCAAATCGAAGATTGAGATGGAACACCATACTTTCAGATTTCGGAGAGGAAAGTTTTGTAAGCACTTTTAAATTGTGTAGCAGAGCGTTGTTGGCAAACCAAGTTTCACAACCATATTAGATAACTGGCCCCATATTTTACTAAATGACTTTGAGCTACGTTGTCGATGACATGTGTCTTAAAAGATAGCACCACAGGTTAAATTTTAGCCCCTTAGACGGACGGGGTCCTAAGATCGAGCCATATCTTGATCTAAAAATATCCGTTTTAGTTGATTTTAAACATTTTAGTTCTCAATGCCCACGAATTCAAATTTGACGTTGTGGATGTTTTGTTTTTTTTTTATTATGACATCTAGTATTCAAAAATAAATTTAAACTCCTTTAACACCTGTTTTTGAGACCCGCTTAAGTAAAGTAGACATTTGTAAAATACGATAACTTCGAAAATGGTGCTCCGAATCGAGCATTGAACAAATTTGTAAAATTTTGCATAAATTTGTATCGCTGCTCACTGGCTGTAACTTCAAATATCTTAGAAATTGTTATTATTAAAAAGCTGCCCATAATAAATAAACAGCTAAATTTTTTCTAAACACTTTTTACGTGCGTAAAAGCTTTTGCTTTTTATTTTCAAAGGTCACAATTGGTAAGATTTTTTTTCTTCCGTTTCTGACAGTCGAATACAAGAATTTTTTGTAAAAGTTTGAGATAAAGTTTTTGTTTGCTTGGATAAAATAATATCTTACTGACGCATTTCAAAGAAGAACACTTAGGAATATTAAAATCCATAGGAAAATGATTAAAAATCCTATGAACAGAGAAAGTTTATAAAAATTATGCACTTCCACTTTAAAAAAAAAATGCACCAATAGATGGGATTGGTCAAAAATGGATTACAGAAGCCACAAGGGAAGTTCTTACCCTCCGAAAGATATGTTTAGGACTCAATTTCGAAAAAAAACTTCATTGCACGAATCAATGGCAAAATGAAAACATATTTTGTGTGTGACAGAGGAGGTCCTCTACACTCCTAAAGGGATGATTTGGACGCATTTTGCAAAAAAAAAAACTATTGCCCAATCTAATGGAAAAGGCCAAAAAAATGAATTTTACTACACGAATCGATGGAGAAAAGCATTTGGGATGCATTAAGTGAGATCCCCGACCTTCCCAAAAGAGTTATTTTGGACCCATTTTTCGATGAAAACTTTATTGCACGAATCGATGACAACTTCCGAAAATGTATTTCGGAAGCGTCAAAAATGATCCCCGACCATCCTAAAGGGATGTTTTGCATCCATTTTTCGGAACAAAATTCATTGTACCAACCCCTAAAGTGAATTTCCTTTCAGTCCTTTTTAGTCATCATGCCTACTGGTGCGATTCCGCTCACTTTTAATCAAGTAAAAGTTTATATTAGAAATAATCATTTTACTAATTTTAATTAGGATTGCTTACATGTTTACCATACACTCAGAAAATATATTTGGTTAATGTAATCAAATTTTTACCAAATCTCAGGTTAGAATTTTCTAACCTGGTAATCAGAATTTCATCAAAAAATAAACCCGAATTCTGTTTTTCTTTTTTATCTTATTCCTCCTTATCACTGCTTATTAATTGGAACTTAATTTATTTAAGATGCATTTCAAAAACTTCAATTAGAGCTGAAATAGTTTGTGTGTCACTAACGAGATTTGAACCTAGGTCTCCTACGTTATGCCATCTTACGATGCGCATATCTGAACCAACTTAGATACTCTTTATATTATATTGCTTTAAACTAAAATTATATTAGCACTGTAACAACACGGAATGCCCAGGTTCGAGCCCCATTGGATGCAAGACAGAAATGTTTTTTTTTTAAATTAAATAAAATTCCATGAAACAATTTATCAGGTTAATGTGTTACCTGACGCAGGTTAGAAATTTTCGTCAGAGCGTGCATAAAATTTTAGGTTTCTTATCAGTGGCTTCAATTCAGTAGGGATGGGGAGGGCATTGCCCCCCTCCAAAGGATCTGATACTAGATATTATTCAATGCATTCTTTTTACAAGTTTTCGTAGTCTCCATGAACATATGACATGTGACGTAAGGTATACTTTACGTGACTGACCGGAATTCTTGTGGGACCTTACATACTTCGTTGTACCGCTTTGTACTTCTCTTTACTATTTTAAATGCAAACCATAGAAAAAAAATTATCTTATGTATAAAATTAGAGGCTTACCGTACATATCAGGCGTCCGGAGCAAAAAAATATTTGCTGCTCCTTCCGAAAAAATTTTGGTGTGTTTTTTTAACAAAAATTTTATTTACCTCACCAAAAGAAAAAGGAGAAAAAACGAAAAAAGGTCATCAATTTTCACATTCAAAAACTTTATCAAAATCATTCACTAAAACTGTGTAAACTTCCACCAACACATTCAAATTTACTACATTGATTTAGTTTTATTCACTAAAAAAGAAAATATCCTAATTTCTGACTTTTTAAAACCCTAGCAAATCGAGATATGTCTCACGACTATTTGGTATTCAGCAATCACTACAATGTTCAGGTTAAGGCATTTATTTGTCATAAGCTTTCCCAGGACCTAAGTGAGTGGAAATGGATAGGCGGACGTTGTACCTCCCATGGAAGGGAAATGTAAATGTTTTATTGAATTAAATACGTAAACAGTCTTAATGAAATTCGAAGATTTCTGTAGAAATAATCTATCTTTGGAGCGGCACTGCACCGATTTGTACTAGTGGCCGCTACACTTCCTAGGCAAGCTCAAATTTTGTCACATGAAGGGTCGTAGATGTGATATTTAGTAAATTGTAATCTTCGTTAGTCCGTATAAGCGTCGGTCGATCTCTTGGTACTATAGTTTCTATGCATATCTTACCGGCCAAACTAGTTTTTAGGCCAATCTAGCTTTTAGTCCAAACGAGTGACGGTTAAGCCTAAAGATATGCAATTAAATTTTAATGCAAACGCACTGGTTAGTGAAGCCTACAACAGTAGCAAAGTAAGGCAACAAAGTTTTTCAATTGCATTGAATAATTGGCAAGTGAGGGTAATTGGGTGGCTTTCGGCCGCGTATCAGGATTTACATTCTCTAATATTTCCAATGTTCAGTCAGTCTATAATATGTGCATCACTGGCTTCGCTTTGGCATTAAAATTAAATTGCATACTTTCAGGCTTTTAAATTATTTAGTTTTGCCTAGGAAAAACTAGTATATCCTAAAAACAAGTTTGGCCTGTGATATATATATAATTTAAGCTCGTTTAAGGTACAAATAGTCAAAATATTATCTATATAAAATGTTGCTATCACTTGCAACATCTCACATCCTTTTATACACAAGACACCTAAGGAAATTTTAATTCCGAAAATAAACTTTGCAAAAGCGTCTACGGAAACTTTTGCCAAAAGCGCCATCTCTTAGTAAATAGAAAATGACAGACATGCGCATTGAACCCTTATCATGGAAAATCTTTGTGTTTTTTTCTAGATAAAAAAAAGTTTGTCATTTAACAAAACAATGAACGAAAATATAGAGCTCTGTTTTCTTTATATATTTCTTATCACGCAAAACTCAACCTCTACATGCGCTAGAAAACTGACATTTTTCTATGTTCATTCATGTCCTTAGACCTCCCAAGACGCTCCACGTATTGTATGATAAGCTGTACATATAATCACAGAGAGCGATTAAACAACCCCAAATCAATTGCAAACTGGGGTTGTTTTTCTCTTACTTCTTCAGTAGATTTCCCATAAGGCTTATAGTATTTTCAGCTTTTAGACCATTTGGAAGGTTTCCCGCTTGTTGACTTATGTATAACTTTAAATAGAAAAAATTAAATACCTCCGTTTATCATAAATAGTTAAAAGTTTATTTTTCGTAATCAACATATCACTGCCGCCAAAATAAGATTATCTTGTGACGAATTCGAAAAATTTAATATTATTCAATCAGTGATAGTTTTCTTAAGTTATGCTGTGAGTATTATGAAATTGCGTCTTTCAAAATGAAGCTAATGCAAGACAACGTATAATTCTCTGGTGATAACGGTTGAACAGTTTCTGGTGTAAGTCACCAGACATCAAAGCATGTGAAAAAAAAAATATTTCATTTAATAAGAAGGTTAATTCACTGTTCCAATATTAATTTAAGCTAAACAAAGTGTATGCACATTATGAATTTTATATTTTGCAATATTCAAAGTCATATTTTCAAAGCTGTTTTTTTCCTACTACCTGTGGCTTTTAATAATAATAATGGAGTTTAATTCACACAGCTATGTATTAGCTTTCTTAGCAATTTAGCTTGTAGCTTCTAAACGCAGTAGAAGACAAATTTAAAAAAAAAAAACAATGAAAATGTTATTATTATAATTGCAACAATAATTTGATATATTTTTACAATTTTTGTTTACCTTTATCGTTTTTCTCAACTTGCCCACTCAGATCATATGTACGTATTTACATAAACACACAATTGCATGAATTTAATTGTACAATTTTTTTACATGCAAATGGACCAAAACGCAAAAGCCGAAACTACGGAAAACGTTTTTTTTTTTTAATTTTGCGGGCTCTTGATTATTTGCAGGTTAAACCTATGTTACACATCCAAAAGTATCGATAAATCCGAATGTCAACCCAAGATCCGTTGTTTGTTGCGAGATCTTACGCTTGTTCCTTTGTTGCCTCTTGATGAATAAAAATTAACAAAAATATAAGTAACACGAAACAAAAGAGTTCGCTGTATTCAAAATGTGTTACCTTTTATGTGCTCATGTAACTGCAAGGTTATAGCTACATTTCGACCTTCCGTTGTGGAGAACCATGAGACTCATCAAAATGAGTGCGGTCGATATAAAATTCGAGGATTTTCGACTCAAGTAAATTTATTTCCTACGAATCATTTTTTAAAAAAAAGCGAAGTATCACGTCGTAGTATATATTAGTGACATTCATTTCTGTTGTCTGTTGACAATGATTTGTTTATGTTGATAAGTTTTTGTTTCACGCGTCTGTATGTTTACATAGGCATGGCGGCAGAGTAGTAGGGGCAAAGCAGTATTGTTCATCACTTGGTTCCGTTATCTTATTCAGTTTTCAGGAGTTCGGGAAAACAGCAAAGTCCTGCTACTTTTGGATGGCCATTCATCACACACAAAAAACATTATTTTTATCCTTAGAAAATTATTAAATCAATTGTTAAATTATCTTTTTTTATGCATTGCACTTCGTATACCGCTTTACCCCACACGAGGGGCAAAGCGGTAGAAACGTACTTTTTTTTGCATCGCAATAATATTTCTCTAGAGAAATAATGAGCCTAATAACCTCAATAGATTCAATATATGTAGATCGAACTAATAGCCTACATGTTTAATTTTGCGAAAAACATTTTTTTTTTGTGAACACTTGTAGTACCACTTTGTCTCGCCTTCCCCCTATATTGAAAGTAACTTAATAAAATATTTGATCGAATGTTATTAGCATTTTTTGTTAAAAATAATTCGACCGTTTTTTTTTTATGTAACGTTACAGTCCGAAATTCCAAGTCTTTTGGCGCAAAATCTAGCATGTCAACCAAAGAGAAACCCTTCATTTTCTTCGAGCAGGTTTAGTATATAGTATAAACTAAAATATTATCAGTGCATTTACTAATGTGGATGTCCAGAGACGAAAATAATCTGTAACTTAACATTCTTTTTTTATCGATAATGAAATATTATAGCCATTTTCTAACCTCAAATTTATGTATTTTTAATGTTTGGGTAAAGCTGAGCAAGACTTTACAATTTTACTACCCCTACTGAACCACTCCTTAAACCCCTTATGGAACAATTTCTGAACAAATAAACTTACGAGACAAACGAAAAGAATATCTTCATACGGTCTTAGGAAAAATAATCCTTAAGCAAACTAAGGAGTTCTCCTTCTTCTTTAGGAACTCAGTAGCTTTTATCATGGTTTTACCATTGTCAGATGTAACTGAGTAAATTTGATTTAATTTAATGTTTTAAGATTCGATTACTTCAACTCTGACATTTTTAATATAATTTGCTGTTTGCCTGTCTTTAACTTCGTACATTGCCAAAGTTCTCAAATGAATTTTGGCATTGCTTATGTACTGGGTATTTATACCAATTACGCTTCTACCAAAACGGGAAGCCGAATCAATTTTTATGGATATTAACTTTCTTTCGATTTCACCCGTAATTGCGTTTCTTACTTTTCAGATTCGCAGCATGGTTACCTTTCATAACAAACGAGCATTTGTTACATGTAGACTAACCTTTGACAGCATTTTATGCAAACAAATCCTTTACTGGGTTGCTCGACATCTGCAGCGTGAAACAAATTAAAATAAAGATAAATAGTTTAAGAAAGTAATGGCGAAATAGACTACACAGACTGTTTGCGCAAACACATGTCTGCGCAGACGGTCGAACAGAGTACTTGGCTGTTTTTGGTCTGTGCAGGCGTCAGCGCAAAAATTAAAATATTTTGATATTCGCACATGTCTGCAAAGACCGTCTGTATAGTGAGTGGTGAAATTATCGCAGACTAGTCCCATTCGCTAAAGTTTCGTACAGTGAAGATATAAAAAGAGGAAATGTGGAAGTGGAAATATTATTTTTAATAAAATTTATTTAACTTCACTATATAAGTCTTTGTCATCCTTATGGAAAGTGAAAAGTAAGGACTACTCAAACAGGATAGCTAAAAATACGGATTATGAAGTTTTAGTTACAAAACTGAAGCAAATTAATAATGTACGCTCGGCATACCGCCGGGAATTAAAAAAGAACCGTATCCTATGTTTACGTTTCTGTCACTGCTCGTTTCTTTGCGTTTTGTTGGAATGGCGAGCAATATTTCCGATGCATAGTTGTTGTCCGCACTCATCGCGTGTCAAAGGTGAACTAAAAAATCAGGTCTGCGTAAGTCAAGTCTGTGTACTCTTTGGTCTTCGCTTCGATTTGGCTCTTTAGAAAACTCTGCGAACAATGAAAATTGTCAGAGCAAATAAAAACTAATAACAAAAACAACAAATACTAATCTGGCTTGAAGCAAAAAAATTCTGCGAAATATGAAATTTGAAGTTTTAAAAATTCCTGAAATTAAGTGGTGATTTGGCGACTCTTTTATTATAAAATAAAACTTTTTTGAGCAGGCTCTAGGTCCAATTTAATAAAAAATTAGTTTTTCGCTGCACACTTACATAGATAATAATTGGCAATAAAAATTGAACCTGAACCGATTTCTTTATTGGGTTGGGGTTCGGGTTTGGGTTCACTTAATGTAACAAAAAACATTGAACCGGAGCGGGTTGGGGCTCGGTTCAGGTTCGAAACCCTGATTTCTACTTATATGAGCCCACTAAGATTTGTTTCTTGCGTCTTTTATCTCCTAAGGGACCATAGGGCCTACACAAAACTCTTTCAACGTGTTCGATCAGTAGATGTTACACATTAAGATTTCATTGCATATCTTTAGGCTTAGCGGTGGCTTGTTTGACTTAAAACGAGTTTTATTATTTTTAGATTAATATTTTCACATTATTTCTTATTTATTAAAGAATTTATTTCAATGCTTATTATTTTCGTTCCTTCAAGATTTAGTTCACTACTTATTTACCTGTCACCTGCCAATGTAAAAGTTCAAAGCCAATATGTTACGTTGTTTATGCCTAATGCGAGTTTTAACATTGACGGACATAACTTGAAGACTGTCTTGCGTTTGGTAAGTGAACATCACAGAGATTTCTAACTTTGTTTTTTTAATGCTCGCAGCTTAAATACTCCGAATCTTGATTTCTGTAATTTTGTATATGAGACTCAAAATATTGACATTGTTGTGTTGTGGAAACGTGGTTTAAGGATGATGTGGAGGATGAAAATAGCTCTCTCTGTGATTATCAGATAATATTAATGATGATAAGAAAGCCGGAGCGAGAGGTGGTGGAATTGCTATCTACTTGATAAAACAGTTCAATAGAAAGAATATTCATAGTTGCGATATTACAGATCCAGTTTAGTATTTGTTCGTTGAGGTTGGAGATACATTTCACAAATGTTTCGTTGTGTGCGCATAAAACCCATCTAAGTCCTTCGATTTGAATAACTTTTTTTAAAAACTTTTAGATTTTTGCCCCAAATATTAATTTAATGGAAAATGATGCTCATTCGGAAAATTTTCTGGTTGATATGAGTGGTATTAGAATGACCCTGATAAACGTTCCGCGTTGCAGATGAACACTATTTGATTCATCATGAACAGTTATTATTGCCTGGAATTTCTGATCACGATATGCCTTTTATGTCGTACAGTATTGATTTTAATGGGCCTAAAACTGGTTTCTATATAAGTTTAAGAGATTTCAAAAGAATAAACAAAGATAGTTTAATAATGGAAGCTGCTTCGCTTCCCTGGAACGATTGCTGGCCATATTTAAACAATAAGTATAAAATTCATTGGCTTAATTCCTTAGAAAACTATATATTTAATTGCGGCAGCCATGGTTAAATGGGGAAGCTCTGTTCGCAATGCGAGTTCGAAGTAAGGTATATAAGGAGATATAATCAAAGGAATAATGGACGAATTTGAAAGCGATAGAAATCGGAAAGGAAACTAAAAGCGAATGTTATATTGATGCAGACAAAACGAATAGCTAATTTTTGCAATCGAACTCTGTAATTGGTAGCTCGCTCTTTCAAATCAACCCTAGACTCTTCAGAATATTGGAAATAAAATCGATTTTAAAATAGCAAGCAATACAGACAATGCAGCATTGCATGCTATTAAGTCAATTTTATCAAAATTTTTTTAATTTCCATAATTGCACCGTTGACCCACATTATAGATTTTTTTCAACCGTTAGTTTTTCCTGAAACATGGAAAATAACAAACGTAACCCCATGAGCAAATCAGCAACTCTAATCCAATCAAATTGTTAGTCATCTCGACATAAATATAAGGACTGTCCCAAAAAAAACTTCCGTTTTTTTATTTTTTAAGATTATAATTTACCTGATGAAATTATAGGTCTAAAAAGACATAATATTTGTTCTAAATAAAGTGATGTTTGATATGATGTGTAACATAATAAACTTAAATTACTTTAATAAAGTAACATATAAAACATTGATCGAATTAGTACAACTGGAGATAATGGACTTCAAGTATGAGTTGTTTTGACAAAATCCAGCCAATTATCGAAAATTAATTTTTAACAAAGTCTGATTTACATACCAACTGAATTTGTTAAAAGAACTGAATTTGTTTTCATCGCATTTGGAGAAGTCGATGATTTTTTCCTGAAATCCGTGCGGTTTGCAGATGAATGACCAATATGCACCAAATCTCCAAGTTTCATGAAAGCCTCTGCAGCTGTTTTCGAAATAAAGTTCAGCCATATGCATATCGTCACCTAAAATCCAAAAAGCCGTAACTAAAAAAATTCAGAATCGATTTTTTGATTGATTATAATGCATTTGACAACATATCGGCACAAAACTTTAAAGCCGATTTTAATAAAAATAAAGATTCAACTAACGGAATTCAAAAGGCCGTAGCAACAAGTTTTTGAGTTTCAAATAGCGCACATGAAATATTATAGTGTCTTAAATTGCTAAATTTCCAACCCCAGCCAAAAGAGAACCAAGAACTGAGTCCTCAAAATTTACTTCCCACCGTAAGATACGGCGCCGGGTCTGTAATGTTTTCAATTTACCCTTCGGCGGTTGAAGTTGAAAATTAAGCATTTATAAACACTATGAGGGATAGTTTTAGGCACTTGAATATCCTACGTAGCAATCTCAAGGCATCAGCAACCAAGCTGGGTCCTTCTGCAGGTTGGTACTTTCAGCAACACCCGAAACATACCGCGGACGTTGTTAAGGAATGGCTTATATATAAAGTACCACAGCAACTTCATTCCCCACCTCAGTGCCCAGACTTAAGTCCCATAAAACATCATTTTGTTCCTATAACATGTGTTCAGTAAGTTATAATGGAATGCTTTTCAAAGTATGTATACTTTTTTCTGTCTTTAAAATGAATTTTACAAGTTTTTGTTACTAAATGCTTAAGTGATATCAATAAGTACTCAATTACTTTGATTTATTGTTTATGTTACACAAATTTTATTCACATTGCACATTCGAAATATACAAATAAACATTTCGAGCGGGGTATTTCCACTTTTTTGTGCCACGGTGTATGTTTATATGTTTACACATTGCAGTTCAGTTTTCTTTTGTTAGAAACATTGTTAGCTTAGTTAGAAGTGGATTTTTAAGAGTCATATAACTTATTTTGCAAAAACCGCCAAAAAATCTAAAATGTGTATTTCATTTTTAGCAGCGGATAACTGTCTTGCGGCAACTACCGATGAGCGCTCATTATAATGTACATCATCGTTAGACTTTTACTTAAAGTTTCGAAAATTAACTAAGCCCAATTTTGCCCAATGAATGGTTTATGAGTAAGAACGTAATTGACGCTTTCGAAAAAAGTTAGAATTTTGCACATAATTCCTTTGTACATATAATATTTCTAAGGAAATTTGCAGAAAATCTATAGCATACAATTAGGCTTTTATGTTAATATAGCAAACATAATAAATGAAAATTTGACATGCGACAATGAACTAATCATTAAATAATGTAGTAGAGTGGAGTACATAAAAATGTACCTTCCTACCAGGTAATTATGAAATCGGTTCAATACGATGGAAAATATTGCGTTTTAAATTTCATTGTTTTGAGGTGGTCGTGGTTGTGGGCGGATAGAACTTTTGTTTTTTTCTTTATTTACCAAATTGTATTGCTCTCCAATGAGTACATCTATTTTTTAACATCTTTTTTTAGACGTAAGCCACTGTGCTGCGTCACTATTAACCCTCCTGTCTACGGGACTTGGCGACCTTAACTACTTAATAATGAACCAATTTTTTATAACGTTATTTCATTCTAGTCATAGTTCGTCCTTATGTTTTCGGGGTCGCTGATTACGAATATGTTATCAGAATTTCATAATTCAATATGGCGGATTCAAAGTTTTTTCAATACAAACAATACTATGAAATTTTCAAGAATTTTCCTCTTTTTCCAACTAAAAATTATAAAGGAAATATGATATATTTAAATTTTGAAACTTTTGTAGTGAAAAGCTGTATTCTTAAGCTTTAATTTGCGCGGTGTAGGATGTCATTGAAATTATTAAATCAAAAGTTATGAAAGAAAATGTCATGACGAGTTAACTCGTCATGGCGCACAGAAGGGTTAATAATGACAGAGATATAAGTCAATTATTCTAAGAATAACTTATTAAGAATTTATAAGATAGGAGGAAGACTAAGATATTTACCATCAAAAGCCTCTAGCAGTGGCGTACCGTGGACATTCGGCACCCAGCACAAAATTACAATTTACCGCCTTTTGCGACAAAATTGATCTCAAACAATTTTTATTTACTAAAAACAAAAAAAAAACAATTAACATCTTTTCCCATTACAAAAACCTTAGAAAAATAACTTAGTTTTCATTTTACGAAACCACATTGGGCCTCTACACAGTGCAATTCACTGCTTTTATTTACTCAAAAAAAAAATGGAACACTAAATTGGATAAAAATCCAGAACCATTTTGCCTTCCTCAAATTGTTGGCAGCCGCCCCCTTGATATGCTACTGGCCTCTAGCAAATGAAGTGCATTAGTTATAATATTTCGTATATTGATATGACACGAGAATTTGTGTAATTCATCACTAGGTTTGTCAGATTTTTGAAACACAAAATCAGTATATTCAAGTATATTCAACGCAAAAAATCAGTTAAAATCAGCACAAAATTTTTCACCTTATTGATTGTTTTCAATATAAAAATCATAGCTTAAATCACATTGCAAATTGTTTTATTTGCCTACTTTAAAAAAATGCCGAACTTATCGGATTCCATAAAGCCCAAAATTTAACATATTTTTCACATAACGAAAACTTCATGGGGCCCCTACAATTCGCTGTTTTCGTTTATTATTAAAAAAATGTGCACTAAATTAATTAAAAAGGACGATTTTACAGGTACGCTGTCGAAATTATTTAGTTATTTAAATAAAATCTAAAAATCAGTACCAATCGGTAAAAACTAGTTCAAAACCTTTAAAAATCAGTATTTTTATAGAAAATTATTAAAAACCTATTCATCACTCTTAGTTTGACCCTTCGAATTATAAACTTGACATGTCGATTTATTAAAAATATTTCTCACAATTTCTTACCTTTATTTTATTAATGGGTAATGTGAACCGTTTATTTTGAAAGTGGTGTGAGTCCATGATAAGAAATCGCACGATTTTCTTATAATTTAGTGCAGCGAAGGGCAAAATAGGAAAAAGGAGCCAATTTTAGCTCTTTACAACAAACATGTTTCACGTTGGGAAAAACAAAGGCAAAACGCGCGAATTGCTTGTTTTAAGTGAAAGCTTCTATACTGTTAGTGTTAGATGCTTATATTTTGGTCATTATCTTTAAAATGCTACAAAAAATAATCTGATACATGGTGTTTTTTTATTTCCTGCGCGAGGAACTGACACATACCAGCCGGAAGCTAAGACTTGTAAAGAAATGCACTGTGTTAAACCAAACTTGTGTACCATAGCTGTAAAGACGGATTCTTGAAGCTATTCAAAATTTAGTAAGCACGTGCGCAAACATTTTGAAAATTAATGTCAACAAACTCTTCAAAAGGAGTTTAAGGCGGGTATATATTCGAGCGAAATCTATGTAAATACATAAAATATTAACTACGTTTTGAACGTTACCGCTTTACACTAAAACTACTGGATAAGAAGTTCTCAAGTGGGCCACTTCTAAACCCAAAATGTTATAAGCTTTTGAATTGAAAATAATTATTTTGCAGATTTTGACATGAATATGTAGTATAAAAGAATATTTATCAGATAAAATTTTTTTCTAATCCCAGGATTGTTTCTTTATAATCCCGGGACTTGTCTCCGCTAAGTACCTCACGAAATGTGAACTGTATTAGACAATGGGGCGCGGCTCCTCCCACAGAACTAACATTTCAATTACTTTCCTTTGTGCTTATACCAAAGTTTTGAAATTTAGCACATGAATCCAATTGTCTACAGTAAGTACTGCATAAAATGTAGACGTGGTTGTGTAATGGGAAAAGCGCGGACAGAGAAACGGGTCCAGCTAGTACAAAATGAAATTAATATTCAAAGTAATAAAACTATATCAGAATGCGCATGTTTAGATATGATAATGGCACCAAGTAAGCAAAAGAGGTAATCTCTAACCGTAACGTAAGTTAAAATGTGTTAATGAGTTCATCGCATAAGTATTAAGAAAACTAGATAAACTTTATAATGTTTACAAGAAACAGGTATTACATCCAAAAACAAAATTTTTTTTTTTAACCTACATATGTATGTATATAGTTTACTCGTACGTACTTGAGTTAACAAGTAAGGATTGATAAATCTTAAACATGATAATCTGCAAACATCAGTACCTAAATTTGTTACCACCATTTAGGTAAGTGATTTTACTAATCTGAACCAAATAAATTCTAGTCGATTAAAATCTTTTTTTTTAAGAATCTTAAAAAATGACACATAAATTTATAGATACATATCTGCGTAATTAAGTACAACTGAAATAAAATTTTTTAAGTAAATCATTTATTTTTATCTTACTCAGAAGAAATGGTAAAATTCCATTAATAAATGGCGATTCTACTTACAAACATCTACATAAAGCAACAGTTCAGCAAAAGCTATTCCGTGATATGAGTTGCTAAATTTATTTTCGACACACTAGATGACTTAATTGCGATTGTTTTGACCAGAGGTGGCCATTCTTGAACAGTTTTCCGCTCCGTGAGACTCATCACACTATTACAAAATAAAATTATTTTATAATGGCCAATGTAGTAAAAAACAATATACTTATTAAACAAATACAATAATTAGTTATGCATCCATACGCTCAAAACTTAGCTGTCGGAATTAATTTGAAAAAATTAAATTTGATTTTTGGCTTGGAGCCATTGAAGAGAGCATGTAATTACATAATCAATAAAATTTGTGTGCCCATGTATTATCGATGGATCGCGTTCAGAAAGTAGTTATGAAAACAGTGAATTATATTGGATGACATGCACTTCCACATAGGCAGTTTAAGGAGTTCTTAAAATAATTTGGCACTAAATATGGTGACGTTGTATGCTTCAATCAAGTCAGATGGTTGAGTCGTGGAAGATGTAAAAACCGCTTTTATGAGTTAATAGACTTATTTATGAATGACCAGTGCCAGAATTAAGAAAATATTAGTGATTATTGGATTTGTGCTTTTTAGTGGAAATTGTAGAAGAATTGATATATTTAATTAAATATATCATTGCAAGGAAACGGTTACTTTATAATCGATACATTTAATCACACCAAAGCCTCCCAGTAGAAATTGACATTATTTTAATCGCACTTCAAAAGTAATATCGCTCTCCAATTTCTATTATTGAATTTAAGAAATCAAAATGTCGCAATTACATCAAATATGCAAAAGAAATGAGAAAACTTACAGCTGTTTTTGAAAGCCCATTCCATAATTTAGTGTTAGACAAATACAGCAAATTTTTTGAAATATCTTCAGGTCTCTTTCATGTTGAAATCGAGTCGGCCCCAGAATACCTCCAAGTGGAACTGGTTGAATTACAGTACAATATTGATACGAATTTTAATCTAAATAAATCTAAGACTGTTCAAAACGTCCGTTCTGAACCAAAAAACTAAATCGTTTATCTCTACACTACCAAAATGAAAATGGTTCGAGTTGAAAAGCACATGACATTTTTCTATCTACTCAGAGCTTTTGTGAAGATGTCATAATTTTAACCGAGACTTGGATTTCTTTTCTTAATCAGGAACTGTTTGGTAATAGCTTAAATGTCTTTAGAAGGGACAGATATGTAGACGACTCGTCTCCGGTTGGGAGTATGTTTACATAAACTCTTCTCACAAGCCTACTTCATTAGTTACCTTTCTGATTTTTTCACGCAAAATAAAACATGAAATGGCGGATATCTCTGCATAGTTGATCGAAATCTTTTGAGTTATACAGTTCTTGAACGCAAGAGGCGATATGTATACAGTGGCTCACATCAAAGGTCGAACAAGTGTTCGCAAAAAGTTAGAATACGATTACTACAAAATTTTTTTCCCAAAAAATGTTGTGTCTTCAATTCATAAGTTAATGCTGAAGATAATGAAACTAAAATAAACTCTAAAAACTTTGACATAATCTAGCCATAATATCAAAATTCTTTCTATGTGTGATCAGATTGGAAGTTGGGCAACGAAATGATCCATCAAAGTAATAGTGTATTTGCTGTTAGGTTACAGCAACGATAATTGGCTTTGGTTTGTCATTACTTTAGTTAACTGCTTGCTGTCATCAGATAAAAAAGTTTTAAGATAAATCTGAACTTCAGCGTGCAATTAACCAATGAACGTTAAAACAACGAAAAATTGCAATTAATAAGCATTTAGAAGAAAATTTTGTTAGAAAAGGTAAATCTACGGTTCACGGCATTATTAAAGGAAATGAAATGGACAAAAGACTTTCAAATAAACAGGTACGGTGGAAATCTTTGTCAATCCACACTTACATCTTTCGTGTGGCTAAAAGTGTTAACAATGTATACTGCAAATAGTTTTTTTCGGTCCTATTGGCCTATGTATTAGCATTGAACCCAAATAAAATTCTCATAAAAATTTAAGCTTCCTAGATCTAACCTGTAACGAGCGCAAACACTTTGTTTCCCATTACAATTAACGTGCTGAAAACGACGTTATAATAAAACATAGAAAAAATCTCCCATTCGTTTTCCTGCTATGTACTTAGTTTTTTCCAAAATATCTTCAACACATTTCATATATATAATTTTTTACATGATTTCTTCAATCAATCTTTTGAAAATATCTACTTTCAAATTGATGTTCCCAAAAGGCGCGCACTGGTCTAATTGTATACATTGTACGCATTTTAACAAAAAATTCATATTTTCCAATGCACTAGCATTGATTGAAGAATATCATATAAACAAATATGTCGAAGATATTTTTTAAAACATTTTTATAAATAGAAAAATTAATGCTAAAACAAATTTATTTAAAATAAATAATAACTTATCATAAAATGAAAGCGTTTCTGAACAAAATTGATTTTATTCCTTTTATTCTATTCCCCATATTTTTTTAAGGTATTCCGTTTACAAAAATATTTGAGTCAATTTTAAAAATACATACTTATATACTTGAAAATAAATGTTTTAGAGTTTTAATATGCTGGAAATTCATATTTATTTAAACTCACCAACATATAAAACTCAAAAATATCGAAGGAAAAAGTCAAAAAAGTGTGCAGTTGTTTATGGAATGACCGATATGTATATATCAAATTTCATATTCTACGAGGCTCTACCCCTTATTTGCTGCGCTCATCAACTTTTCGTCCTCTTCACAACGCTCACGCGCTCTGCTCAGAATTTTGTGTATACAGTGGAAGTCGCTTATAGCGACGGCGAAGGGACCGTTCAATGTTGTTCGTTATAACCGACAATCGTTACAACCGAGCACTGCAAATAATTAAAAAATAGTATTTATATTTATTTTAAGTTTTATTAAAATATTGAAAACATTAAAATATGAGAAAAAAGAAATCTTACTCATACATACACAAATACATATATATGTATGATATATGTACATTTTGGCCATCTAAATTATTTATGTTAAAAGAAATAAATTATCGACTCTAAGAAAAATGCACACATATACATCAAAAAACGCCCTTGAAACGTTAGGTTTCGTCTGGTTCCGCAATTCGAAGTCAGTCAGAATGCAAGATTGTAAATGGACGTGGCCATAATGCGATAGAGAGATATGTATATAAATCTGTACAGTGGTGGCGGACTAATTAATATCGCTCATGCCCCTTTACCGATTCTTGTTCCGATTCTTTAAATAAACGAAATTTTTTAGTTTTCTTTCTTTCTCTTTCGAATTGATCGCGCTGATAGCGGATTGAGACCAGCTTTAAATACAATCTTTTGTATTTCTTTGGAAAACAAACAAAAAAAATTAACCTCAGGTCGGTTATTTCAGCTGTTCCCGTGGACGTTGGGGTCTAGGAACGTTATTCATTGTAAGTTGATTTTTTGTTTTCTTAAAATGTTTTATAGCATTGTTTTTAATGATGTTGAGAATCTTTGACTGGCAACAGATAAAAATTAACATTCAAAGGAAAAATTTCATATCTGGAGGAGTTACCTTTGCCGAGTGGCAAAGGAGAACTGGAATAGCATAGCTCCACAGATATTCCAAAAATTAATTGCTTCTAAGACGGATCGATGCAGAGCTGCAACAGCAAATTAAGATTTTCCAAGAAATTATTAAACAAAACTTTAAGTTTTATCAAAGATATTAAAAACTTTTTAATCGTTCTTAATTACATCGCCATCATTCTTCAGAAATAATGAACTATTTTTGTTTTCAGAAATATTTGTACTGATGATTTTCATTTAATGTAGTTTTTGTTGTGTTAATAAATTGCTAAAAACAAAAACAAAACTACAAAAGGTGTTCGACCAGGCCGAAACTCACATACCCTACACTGCATTGAAAGTACTTTCTAAATAAATGTTTAAAATACTTTGAAAATTAATTAACTAAAATTTTCATGAAAATCGTGTGTGCGATTGTGAGTTATACGAAATGAAAATTTTCAATTGTTAAAAAGTGCCATGCTCACGTTCCAATTCCGCCCACTTTAAGCACAATTCAAGATATTTCTGATCTGTATCCGTATACTTAAATTCATCACAATATCTTGCACGGTTAACGAGTTATGGCGTTATTAAAGTTAAAATTTAGGGCTGTTCCACACCCTGTTAAGAACTTTTGCAAATTTGAAACCTAGCCCAATCTTAATTTTGTACACATGTTTATCAAATCACCAAGTTTCATCAAAATCGCAGCAATTGTTTTTAAAATAGACTTGGGTATATTTACATAGAGTATGGGCGGTGGGTGTGGCCGTGAACTGATTTTGGCCATTTTTAAATGCTAGCAGCTTGAAAGAAGGTGTGACCTTCGTGCCGAATTTCATAGAATTAGCTTAATTTGTTTTTCCGTAAACGTGATTTTAACAGACAGACAGGCAGACGGTTATAGCTATATCGACTCAGGTGGTGACGCTGACCAATAATATATGCACTTACTATACTTGCCACGCCCCCTTCTATGTGATACAAACGGAATGACAAAGTGAATATACCCTCAGTGTGGGGTACAATAAAAAATTTCGTTTATTTAAAGAATCAGAACCAGGTGCAAGAGCATTGAGCATTCTTAATTTGTGCGCCACCACTGCATGTATAAATATGCAGTGGTGGCCACGCATTTAGCACACATTCAAAA
Organism: Meiosimyza decipiens; assembly: GCA_963680825.1. NCBI lineage: Eukaryota > Metazoa > Arthropoda > Insecta > Diptera > Lauxaniidae > Meiosimyza > Meiosimyza decipiens. Next base: position 81,554,230 of record OY804258.1, on the reverse strand, counting down.
TTTTCATAAATATTTAAATATTTTATTTATTAGTTTAATTTATGCAATGAAACTTACGTGTAATATATATTTAGCTTTAATTATTTGATAAATATATATATATACACGTTTATAGATTTTTAAGGAACATAAAGATAAAAATTCTTCTATACGACCTGGTCATGAATTTAGAACACCAACATAAAAATTAATTCAGAAAATTATTTAACTTAACTTAAAGCATAAAAACTTAATATTTTGTAGGAGATCCTTTGTTTTTAAGGACTGCATAGCATCTCCTTGGTAAACTTTCCACAAGAGCTTCACAACGTTGCTTTGGGATGCTATACCAAGCTTTTTGAATTTCTATCCACAAATCCTGCAAGTTTTTAGGCTTAACGGCTCGTATTTGCGCCTCAACATCACTCCACAAGTTCTCAATGGGATTGAGATCTGGGGATTGTGCTGGCCACTTTAAAACGTTAATATTATTATCATCCAAGCAACGCTTAACTAAACGAGAAGTGTGTTATGGATCGTTATCGTGCATAAAATGCCATGAAAGTAGCAAATTATCCTCTGCAAACGGGATCATCTCATTTAATAGAATGCCTATGTAAATGTGCTGATCCATTCTTCCATCTATTTTAACTATTGGACCGACTCCGTGCCAAGAAAACGCCCACACCATAACATTCCCGCCACCGTGTTTAACAGTTTTAAGTGTGTACTTTGGATTGTACTGCATGTTTTGTGGACGCCATACATATTGCTTTCCATCAGATCCGAAGCGACAAAACTTAGATTCATCACTCCAAAATATGTTCTTCCAAAAATGAATCGGTTTGATCAAATGTTCTTTTGCGAACGCGATTCTACATTTAATATTTTTTTTGTCACAAGTGGCTTATGTTGGGCTATGCATCCTCGTAAATTTTTTTCATTTAAACGCCTTCTTATGGTTCTGGAGGATACATTTATGCCGAATTCTGATGAAACTTAATTTTTAATTTTATTTGAGCTTTTAAAAGGGTCTTTAAGTGAAGCTCTATAAATTAAACTGTCTTCTTTTGCTGTTGTTTTACGCTTTCTTTGACACTGTTTAACATTTTTGGTGCTCCCATACTGCTGTACGTGTTTTAGCGCATTGTACACCATCTTTCTGGAACATTTGAGAGACCGACTGATTTCTGCAACTGTACTTCCATTATTTTTCATTTCATGAATTACCTGCCGGTGAATCTCTGAACACCACTTTCCTTTTGCCATATCTTAAAATATTTTTCGTTAAAATTATACTGAAAATTATATAATTTAAGCATACCTTACGAAATAAACCAAATCAAACAAAATTAAAAAAAAAATCAGCGATATTTTTAAATTGTTCTAAATTCGTGACCACTTTGAAAAGCGCATTAATTGCAAATGAATGTAATATGTGAAAAATCAGGGTAAAAGCAATCATTTAAACTAACGGTACTTCATCCTCTAGAAGTAAAAAGGACTCACGGAAAAATATTAGTAAAGAATTCATAGACTAAAATATTAATATTTTCAAAATAAAGTTACCACTGCAGCCTGTGCTAAACACGTGGCCACCACTGTATCCGATATGAGATAACATTACATGTTTTGACCTCACACAAAGACCGTTACTAAATTTGCAATTTTTATGAAAGGAACTTATTTTTCCAGAACTATAGAGATACGCAAATTTAACTTAATGTGTTGGACATTCAGCTAGGGAAAAAAATTGGAATCAATATTACAAAATTTTGAATTATTTCAAAGAAATCGCTCACATGTCCATAATGAGATGTTCATATAAATAGCGCAAATACTGAAATTTAGGAATTTCTTTATTTTCAATAGTAGAACTCGAATTTTCCACCCTAACTTTATAAAAGGTTTATAAATATTTCTGTATGCGATTTATTTAATTTAAATATGCCATTTTTTTTCAGCCAGGGGGCCAGCTATGTGCTCCCCATCCGAAGAGCCCCAATTTATCGGCTTTTGAGCCCAAGCGGCCATCTTACGTTGGGCTACGAGCCTAGCAAAATATAACTTTGGCACTATTCGCTAAACAGACCATACGAATTCGATTGTACGAGCCCTCCGTAAAATTTCAGCGAATTTAAACCATCAAATTAGAAGTGTTGCAAATTTTTTAATAATTTACACTTTTGGTTAGTTAAGAAAAAAAATTTTAACAACTCGAATATGGAAAATTCGATATCCGACGTTTGTTGGAAATGTGTTTCCTCACTTTGTGGGGAAGCACGGATTTTCTTTACCCAAATGAATGAACTATTGTATGTACGAGTATATGTGCAAGTAAATAAATAAAAAGTTCTTAAGTGAGCATTTATTGTTTCTGTTTATCTTATAGTCACAAATGTGCTTAGAAAGAAAGTTTCTTCGACTTAAAACTTTACTCAACATATATTCAAATATATTTACTTAAGCTCCTACTCAGAGCGTTACAAACTGTGAGAGTGATCATCTCGATGTTAAAAAATTCTCTTCAAATATAATTCTGCTTGCTCTTTGTACAGTATTTCATGAATTTCACGTTATTTTAGCTGCATGATCCATATCTTTATCTGAGTTTTAGGCGTGGAGTCATTAAGTTTTCCTATCTTTAATTCTTTCCACAATCTATTAAATTTAATGCTTCGTGCAACATAAGGATTTTCTACAAAATTTTTCCTTATTTGATTGATGTTACAAATAGTCCAGAGCGTTTCACTCGAAAACTCTATTAGTTTTACATATGAATCATGTATTTAAATGGACCTCCCCCCCTCCCCCGTCACTCGACACTCGAGTTTTCTATGTGCTGCCGGCCCTGTCTTCAAATCTGGTGACTTACGCGTTAACCAAGAATATTTAAAGTACTCACGGGTTAAGAAAAGGTACATCACCCAACGTTTTTCCTTTGTGTATAAGGTGCAACGCTAATTTGTCCAAATTCGCCGTCATTTTGTCTAGCGTTTGTTTATTTTGGGCAACATTTATGTAAATAGTATCGACAGTTTACCGCTTGCAATTATTTTTAGGGCAGATACCACGATCATTGGAAGGGGCTTCGTATTTAGGTATCATTAATCCAACGTAAGAATTTAAATAGGCCAATTTTAGACCTTTATGATACACTGTTTTTTTTTTAATACTACGCTCATTTGGAATAAAAATACATTCCTCATTGCACACCAGCGCTTGGTAACCCTACAAGACTAAGTACTTTTAAAATTTAAATTATAAGCCGCATACGCGAATGACGACAACTACAACAAAACTGATCTTTAATAAATAAACAGCAGAGTGTGAAATTTAATAAGACTCGTTTTATTTTCTGGTAGGCGGTTTGTTGTTGTCTCCGAGTCCAAAGTTCAGTTCAACGGGCATTTTTGTGCATTAAAAACAACAACAACAGCACATAGAAAAAAAAAACAAAACAATCACCGACACTTAAAACAAGTTTTATTGAACAACAACACAAATAATCTCTCTTGCAAAGAGAGATCAACGTTGAGCAAGAAATGCTGTGTGTGAGAGTCTCATGCTATACAGAGTTTTTTGCTTCAAGCAACAGTACTTACTTACATACCTACGTGTAAGAGGTCTGGTTGAGTGCACTTAAAACGATCATCATATAAGCTTCCGAATACAATAAATTTCGAGTTCCTGAGTACAACGTTTTATTTGCGATTTATTTACAAGTGCAGCACTCACCTCTCCTGCTTGGTGTTTCGATTTGTTTTAATTTGATTTGTGGTTTTCGTGCACAAGGGCTTGATGGACACACAACGTGGCGAGTTCCTTGATGGTCGTTTCAAGTGCACTCATGCAGACTTCTAATACGTACATACATACATATATCTACTTTAAGGACTCGTGAACTTTTTGAGGAGACACTTGATAAAAACTAAAATTTTGTCATGTGCTTATCCTCGCTGCCAGAACTCAGTTTCAGAGACAGCCATCTTCTTAGCGGGTAGTTCGCGAGATATGACCGCACAAGTAGCCTCAAAAAGAGTATTGCTCAATAACTCGAAAACTAAGGCTAAACGAGTTCAAAGTTGCACAGGAAATGAAAACACATCGATTTCCTATCCGAAAATCTCAGTGTGTTAAGAGTTGGCTCCACTGACGCCAATTTGAAAAGAAGCCAATCCCGCCCTTCTTCAAAGTAAAAAAAAAAACAAAAAACGTATCTATTTTGCATAGACGGCTTACTTCATTTTATGACGAGATATTCAATGGCTACCACAATTGTCGCCACATGCGAATGCAAGCAGAGATTTTCTGAAGCAGTATGAGCACATGGTCGCAACGAACTAATTCAAAATTATATAAGGCCTGATATGTCAAAACCAATAACTCTGATACTAGGGCAGGTGCAACCAGCTGAGGCTATTAAAAAAATAAGATGTCTACTTATGTTCGAAAATTTCCAAGTGATTGCTAAGATTTGTGTTTAAAATCTGAATTTGAATTGTGTTATTATAAATTTTTTTTGTTTTTTTAAATGGTAACACTTTTTTTTACGCAGACTTTTTTCATAGAGGTACAGAATAAATAAAAAAACTTTCTCTTCTCAATCGAGTCCTTAGAAAAAATTTTTAACGATTTTTGTATTTTTTTACGATTTCTTACGTAGTTATGTTTCAAAAATTCTAATACAAGTATAACCCATTTTCGATGAAAGCGAAATTGATAAAAACCTTTGCCACGCAGTGATACCAAATCGATTTTTTTTTATTCAAAAATCGCTAGAAAGCGCAAGACTTATCGGAAATGAATAATTTTTGTTTTAATTTACAGCTAACTAAAATTCCAAAAAATCGTCGGAGCCTGAATTTTGAAAAAAACTTCTGTTTCTAAGTATTTTAAGTTGAAGACCAACTAAAAAAATTTTAAAAATATTTTTTTCAAAATTTTTTTTTGTTTAAAAATTGCTGGAGAGCGCAAAAAATTATTTCAGTTTAACGCCAAAAAAAAAAAATTATTTTGCTTAAAATATTAAAAAACGAATTCTTTTCAAAATTTGGGCTCCGACGAGTTTTTGGCAGTTATGTAGCCTTAATTATAATAAAATGGTTCCTTTACGATAAAAGTTGCGCTCTCTACCGATTTTTGAACCAAAAAACTTGATTTGGGACCAGTTGGATATGCCATGGTATGGACATTTTGCGGTTTCTCACTAAAAACTTATCTTTCTCATTTGAAACAGGTCTTATCGTTTTTACTGCACTTTTTCGGGAACAAGTATTAAAAATGGCAGTCTTCTTTGCTAATATCGATGAATTTATTAAAAATTATCTTATCTCAGTCAAAATTTGAAGGTACACATACATATGTACATAACACATATCAACGCGAAGACGAAGGTTTCAATGTCAGGAATGTCATGTTGCTTGCTTTTTCAAACTACCACCGATACCATCTGCTGGGCTTTTCCCATGTCCAGCTTCGCTGAAATTATTAAAAATCGACGATGCACGAAGATCAAAAAGTTTAAATTTACCACGCCCCATTCCCCATTCTCCAATTCCACCCACTTCTGGTTCAATAAATGATATTGTATAGTTTGCAATATATTTCGTGATTATTCTTAAAATTTAGGGCGGTAACATACCCAACGGTGCAATCCAGTCTGATTTTGATTCAGAAATAGCTTTCCATAAACAAACCTCTTACACCAAATTTCAGTATAATTGCTCATATATTTCAATAGTCACGCCACTTAAGCAATTTTAATTGTATGTGAGGTGCCACGCCCACTTGTGCTGTTTTGCAAGCTTTTGATTCATATATGCCTTACAGCCAGTAAGCGACTTACATCAAAGTTTCAGATCAATTGCTCCAATAAATCACTCAAAATATCACTTTGAACTTTATGTTAATGTGGGAGATGCCACGCCCACTGATTTAATCTTGTCAAATTTCATTTTAATTCAAAGCTTATAGCAACCGATACCTTTACACAAAAATTTATGAAGATTACTCTCATAGCACACTATCTATAGCATTAAACGTATTTTGCTTATATGGAAGGTGCCACACCCACCGGCACTATTGTGCCAAAACTTTGCGAGAAGACATTTTTTTGCAAGAATATCTGTCATATTAAATTTCATATCGATTGCGTTGTTAGTTCTCTTTTTATAACGTTTGTAAATATTGTAGGCTGTGCCATGCCCTTCCACGAAATTTTCCAGTACTTTGACGTAGCTTGTATTGAAGAGTATTTTCAGGGGTATCATCCCTGAAATTTTTATGAAAATGATATATGTGCCAATTTGGAGCTATACGAAATCCAAATTTTCAATTGTTAAAAAGTGCCACGCTCACTTTTACAATTCCGCTCACTTTATGCACAATTCAAGATACATAAAATCTGCATCCGTGCACCAAATTTCATCACAATATCTTGCACGGCTTACGAGCTATGGCTTTATAAAAAATTTAAATTTAGGGCTGTGCCACCCCCCTTTTAGAGCCTTTGCAAATTTAAAAACTAGCTTATCTTAATTTTGTTCTCATCTTCACCAAATTTCATCGCAGTAACATTTTTCAAAATGGACTTGGGTATATTTACATAGAGTATGGGCGATAGGTGTGGCCGTGAACCGATTTCAATCATTTTTATATGCTAGCAGCTTGCAAGAAGGTGTGACCTGTGTGCCAAATTTGATTGAATCAGCTTGCTTCGTTTACCCGTAAACGTGATTTCAACAGACAGACAGACAGATACACAGACAGACGGACATAGCTACTTATATCGACTCAGGTGGTGACGCTGGTGATTTTTTTGTACGTTTTTTTATTGTCAATGTGTCCATGTTTGAAATGAATTTGTAAAACAACTAATGCAACTAGAAAGCTGCGGTTTGTTGCATTGAAAAGGGCGTGGCATCTTCTTTAAGAATCGCTGAAAAAGTGAAAATCGATTTTTTCGACCCGTAGCTCCCTTTTAACTTTCCCTGTCACATTTATGTTTTACCGTCAAGAAAAACTATCAATTTTTAGAAAAACGAATAACAATAGCATAAGATCAGATAGCAGAACCTTTGTTCATCGCCCTAAATGCCAAGAGTACAATCTGAGGTTCACCCAGAAGATAGTTAGACACGGGTGTGAAAACATTATGTAGTGCATTTTCTTGGCATGGCGTAGGTCCACTTATAAAAATCAATAATAACATGAACAAATTTCAGTATTTGGACACATTGACAAATCATATAGAACCATATTCACTCCATTCCATGCCAATTAAGTGAACATTTTTACATGACAATGACACCAAACACACCTCCAAAATAGTAAAGATTTGGTTTTGTGTGAAAATTATCGACGTTTTGGATTGGCCAGCCCATAGCCCTGATTTAAATCCAATAGAGAACTTGTAGAATGAAGTCAAGGTTGAAATCGTAAAGAACAATTATAGAAATATGGACGATATTTTGTCTGCAACACAAAATTCTGTATAGCATTGGTCGCAGCTGTGAAGCTGTCATCAAAACAGAGGCTAAATTACAAAACATTAATTATTAAATGTTTGTACATAGGTACCTAGAAATCAACAAATGCAACTTTAACCCGATATTTTCTCTTTTTTCCAGATTGTGCCATTAATGTGTCCAGCTCATTTCATAGTTATTTTACATTTTGATAATTTTTTGATATTAACGACTTATAGCTAAATTTCGAATTATTATTGAATATGAAGGATATACCTTTGCAAAAACAAAAGACGTGTTGTTTCTTAATAATATTTACGAAATTGTAACATAAGAAAGAAAATACTTACATATAAAAAAATGTGCCATTTAGATGTCCATGCCATAATTAAAATAAAATAACAAACCTCCTTGAATTAGCTTTGGAAAATTAACAGCCCTAATATTCATAAGATACAATTTTGTGAAGAGTGTTCCATAACATATTTTAATTCCAAAAAAAGTCAGGTAATGTCGACGTGTATTACCCAGGCACAAAAATAATTATAAAGGATGTCCAGTAGACATGGTCAAAAAAAACTAATGTTTTAGAACTTTTCGGGAACACTTGAAATCCGAAAATTTATTCATACATCCTCATTATAAGAAATCTTGTTGGGTTGCTACCAGAGCTGCAAAATTATCATTTTTCAGAATTGAAGTAACTAAATAAAGAAAATTACAGTTTTTCTTCTTTAAATTTTTTATTTATTTTTCTGAAACTTACCGCTATTTTTTAAGGCTGTATGTAAAGAAAAAATGCATGATTTCTGCGCAAGTTGAGTTTTGATGTTTCTTGTGTAACAGCTCAAAACCTTTGATGCTGTCACAACATTCACCTAAATAATTTAAAATTGTCAGTGACACTATTTTTGGTCCAAAAATTGCCAAAATTTAATTTTATTTAAATTTTTTCATTTAGGTAATACATGCACTGTTAGTTAGAGTGACTAGGTATTGAAGAAAACTATTGTAAATACTTGTAAATAAAATATTTTGATCATTTTTGGACCAAAAATTACATTTTATTTTTCTTCTCATTTATTTTTTTCATCCGATCTTTATGTTGTGGAGGTAGGAGAATATAGTGAAATCAGCAAAGAATGTGCAAGCAAAAACTTCGTTCTTATAGTGCAAATCATAATTCAATTTTCACTATTTCAAATTCCAAAGATTACATTTTGTTGTCACCGAAGACGAACTACAAAGAAAGCAGTATGCTGAAAAAAAGAAAACAGCAATTATTCAATAAAGAATTTTGACATACCCCTGAGGATGCTTAAAACCCATAAGCGAAACGTCGGGTGAACAAATGAATTTAACATTGTTTTATTCATAAAATCAAAATTGACCTAACAGCCTGTTTTTCAACAAAGAAAAACCTTTTCAATTTATAAAATCAAATATATTGGTCAGATATTCATCATATAGAAAACAGCAACAGTAAAATTAATGTTTTTCCCGTTCAAAAGTTGTCCGATAATAGATACTATCAATTTTAATAAATATTACGCCGATTTCATTTCTGAAATGCTTTTACATTTATCTAAGAAACGTAGAATTAATATACAATTTTGAAATTTGTCATAACATATTTATTTGATTTGAAATTGTTCATATCATTATGGGAAATGAATGCTAATTTAATAATATATTGATGTAAAAAAAGTAGAATTGATAAGAAAGACTTGCTATTTTTATATTGTTCATATCAAATTGATATGATGTAACCAGGATGCAGATGTTATTTTGGTATTCATCTTATCATATTACTCTTAAATTTTTTGATATTCATATCAACTTTATATTACACGGGTGAAAACATAATTATACATTTTTATAAGAACATCATTATAGGGTAGATTGATATGAGTTTTGGTATGATTTGGTATATTTTTCAATTTTTTTTAATTTTCTTTCAAAACGTCAAGATTTCATAGCTGAGCTAGCTAAGGCACGATATCGCATTCACGCTATTCGTGAAATCAAGAAGGTTTAAATATCAGTCCAATCAAGTTGTGTTATTCAAATTATTTTATAAATAAAAATTTCAGGTTAAATTAAATTCAAAGAAAGTAACCTGTTGAGGATTTAAATTTTTCGGTTTCCATTAATTTTTTCAGCAGTATCCGGCTTACTTCGTAAAAAAGTCTTCAATAAGTTAGAAGAATACTGAGTATTTGTTGTACTTTTAGATATTTTCTTGACAGTTTAGGGAATTTTCGATCTTAATTTTGAGTGAATTAAGTTACCATTTCACCACGCTTATTTTCATATCACCGAAGCTACTGACCCAATAGACAAAGATGGGTAGAGAAAATTGTATTTCATTTAATTATCTATATATGTATTAGTAAGTGCATATCTCGAAATATCTTCAATTATATGAAACTACTATCGAGCGAATCGAAAAAAATATCAAAAATTTGTTCAAAAACTCCTATCCATAGATGCGATTTTCTTATTCAGCGGGCCAGAATCTATTAGAAAAGTATCTTGCAGCATTGGACAAAACACGAAAAATGACTATGGCTATTTACAACAAATACGTAGTTTTCCTTAAGAAAGATAACCACTTCCCACTGCATTCAAAAGAAACCGAAACGAGCGAACAAGGAAAAAACCTTGCGCACTTTGAGGGCAGCTTCTCTCGTTTCGTTTGATCAGGGTACTTTTATTTTTGCACTCATTTACGGAATTGGCTTTTGGTTTATTGCTGAGTTTTTTCTTGCAATGAAGTTCAAATCTATGGTAGTCTTTTTTTTCTGTTGTTGTAATTGTTGTTCATGTTACTTTTGTTGAAAGTGGCTCTAGTTTTCAACATTTTGCCCATCTATGGTAAACTGTTACATGCCAATGGTTTCATAAAGGTTTACACTTTTTAAATTTTTTATTTTATAGTTTTGTTAAATCGATTTGTTAAAATTCTAGACCACTGGGTGGCCTTAGGCACCTGATCTGCATTGCGTCACTTCTTCTACTAACTACACCACTGCAATGGAGTCCATTTTTTCCTATTTCATACAAAAATACTTCTGGCTTAATCTGCACTTTATCCTAAGGTTTATTCTTCTGTTTTCTTGAAGAAGATTTAGCGGTGATGAAGTTGCCCTTTATGATCTTATTAATTTTTAAAAGTGAATTTCAAATTTCATAAACTTTAAAAAAAAAACTCAAAAAAACGGGTTAACTTACGTTTAGAAAATAAAATATTCAAAAAAATTACTTTCAGGCTGTACGGTAGGATTTGAAGCCGACCCCGTTCGCTTTGAAGCCCACAGTCTTTCGCAATCAACCACTGACATCAACTTTATTGCGGAAGCAACTATTGTGCACGAAATAAGTAGTTGATTTTTTCATTCAAAGTTGGTTCTGATCAAATCAGAACCCGGCGGAATTTAGAATGTCATTTCTTTCATAGAAAGACATCAAGTATGAAACAATATGCTACTTACACGCACGAAACTTTATTTTTTAAGGCGCTTGAGCGCTCCTGTTCACTTCTGCTTTTAGCATGCAACATGTGGACTTACATATTTAACGCGAACGATTAAAATCTGGATGCACACACAGGCCCCACAATAAGAAGGCTTGTTTCGTATTTCACAATTCGTTTGCTGTTGCTTTTATTCTTATTTGTCTTTTACGAATGCATGTATGTATGTATGTGTATTTGGATGTTGCTGTTTTTGCACTGTTGCTATAGCATTGCCTTTTAATTTACAGCTAATGTTGCTTTTGTTTTGTTGTTGTGACTGCATTGCGTTCTCATCTCTGTTGTGCTCTGATAGGTTTGTTTTCTGTTTAGGGAGCGTTCACAAAGTACATGACGGATTTAGTCAGCGAAAAATGCTAATATGCGTTACGGTACGCTTAGGGTAGGGGCGTGGCAGGGGTCTCGTAGCCGCGTTACGCGATGTGTCAAAATTTTAGCAGAATGCAAATGCGGTTCTAATGAATTTTTACGAACAGTGCAATTAAGTTTATGCTTTTGATTGATTGATCAATTTTGCTTTACTTTGAGGTTGTTTTGAAATTTGAGAGAGAAGTGAATTCTTGATTATACTGGATTGTTGTTCCCGAAAATGTTTGAACTGACACCCCTATTCTCGCATATATTTTCGCAGTTCGAAGTAAATTCAGAAAAGCCGTAGACAAATTATTTACCCTGTAAAAAAACATTAATAGCTCTATCATGGTTGGCTACAATCTCACCGTCTTAATCGCCGAGTAAAAATTGTCTTTTTGGATGGTGATTTAGCGAAGTATTGCCGCGGCAGTGTCTTCCACACTATTTCCATTAACATAGTTGGCGACAGTTTTTTGTGTTTGCATCCAGAAATGTCAAAAATCATACGCAGCTACATATATTGATATCGCAAAATAGAAAAATGCATGTGACATAGAGCATCTCAATATGTAAGTAAACAAATTGTAAATTTAAATCGAAAAATTGTAAATAAAAGAGCTCATTCACCCACCACCATTCAATCACCACCAAAAATTAATTGGAGCGAATAATTGAAATTTTGGAAATAAAGGGTGTTTTTTTAGAGGTATAGAGCTTCGAATTGAAATAAAACACAAGAAAATCGTTTTAATGTCCATCAATTTGGCTTTATTGGAAGGATAATTTTATGCCATTAATGTTTAAATATGATTTCGGGCATGCGGCCGCCGCGGCTGGCTCAAATAAAGCCAATTCTACAGGTCCAATTTTGAACCACTTTTTCGAGCATATGGGGCCATATGTCGGCAATAACGCCACGAATGTTGGCTTCCAAGTCCCCTAACGTTTCTGGTTTGTTGGCGTAGACGAGCGACTTCACATATCCCCAAAGAAAATAATCCAATGGTGTCAAATCACACGATCTTGGTGGCCAATTGACAGGTCCATTCCGCGAAATTATGCGCTCATCGAATGTTTCCTTCAATAAATCGATTGTGACGTGCGCTGTGTGGCATGTAGCGCCGTCTTGTTGGAACCACAACTCATCCACATTCATGCCATCCAATTCGGGAACAAAATAGTCGGGTATCATGGCTCTATACCGGTCTCCATTAACGGTAACTGACTCTCCAGCATTATTTCGGAAGAAGTATGGCCCAATGACTCCACCAGCCCATAGAGCACACCAAACAATCAGTTTTTGTGGATGTAATGGCGTCTCAAGGGTCTCATGTGGATTCTCTTCACTCCAAATGCGGCAATTTTGCTTGTTGACGTAGCCATTCAACCAAAAATGAGCCTCATCACTGAACAAAATTTTGCGATGAAAGTCAGCATCGAGATCAATCTCATTTTCGGCCCATACACCAAAATCACGACGCATTGCATGGTCTCGCGGCTTTAATTCTTGCACAAGCTGGATCTTGTAAGGTCGCAAGCCAAGATCTTTGCGCAAAATCTTCCATAAAGTTGATGGACAAAGCTCCAATTGCTGTGCACGGTGGCGAATCGATTCATTCGGGTCCTCTTCAACATTTTGCTCTACAGCGGCAATTGTTTCTTCGGTGCGCACTGTTCGACGTCTCTGCGGATGCGTATTATCACATAGAGTAAACGTAGTGCGAAAACGATCCATGGTTAACCGAATTAATTGCTCTGATGGACGATTATGTCGACCATAAAATGGACGGAGCTTGCGGTAAACTTCGCGAACTGAACCATTATTTTCGAAAAAAATTTGCACGATTTGCAAGCGTTGTTCTTTTGTCAACCTGTTTATGATAAAATGGCAAACCAAACTGAACATAAATGACATTAGAGTTGCCAGATTTGACCATAAAATGCCAGTTTTATCTCTATTCGAAAAACAAACCTCTAAAAAAAACACCCTTTAGGTGATCTGCTCGATATGCATGCATACATACTATCTTTCTAAAGGACTTCTTTATTTTGTTAAGGGCGAAAATAAAAAATTAGCCTACGAAAGCAATACATTTTTTCTCTATTCTTTAATTCTGGAATACCATAAAGATTAGTAGCACTGCCTAATCTCCTACAATCCGTGAAACTTTAAAGCATCTGCTTCCTCATAAAAAAATCTCAAAAAATATTGCATTCCAATTTCTAAAAAGAATCGAATAAGAATTCTTCATCTAACGTTACGATAGCGAAGGGGCGAGAATGGTTCAGAAAATTTGAAAATGTGCGCAACGTAGTTTGTGAATGCTCCCAAGGTAATGAATATCTGCTCCTGTAATGCGCAGTTGCGACTATTCTCTCTAAATGCATTCAACAAGTTGAGCCACCTTGAGCATCTGCACTCTTTAGTAACATTTGGTTTGTTCGACGAGACAGTTTAGTTTTCCGCTGCATAGTTTGGTTTTCCTTGGTCATTGACGTTTGTCTCGATTATTTCGATTTCGTTTTTCACATTCCGAAAGATTTCGGCGTTGCACAAACAGGTGATAACTTTTTTATACCGAAAATAAAGTGCAGGTGGAACGAAACAAAACTCATTTTTAAAAATTTTATGAATGAATTACTTTGTGTGGTGTTTTTCGAACAACCGGCTCACAATTTTTTTCTTTATTTATAAAATTGCCTAAAGGTTTCTTTGACGAGCTGGTAACGGAAGTTTCCTATAAGCGAAAAAAAGTGTCGGTCGGATCTATGTAGTTTCGGTGATATGTAAATATAGCCATCAGAAATTACGGTCATAGATTTTGTAAAAATCATTATCTCTGAATGGAATTTCAAAAATATGGGTTTCATATGAAAGATAATTTAATGGCCTACAATAATGGTAAGCAAATATTTGAAACTTAACCTTTAATTTTGGAGGCATGCCGATTTTTCTGAAATTTTGACTAATTTTTTTTTAGAAACCATTACTTTTTTCCAAAAAATTTGTTAACAACACATCTTTTATTTTAGGATGCCAAGAAAGCTTGATTCTTTTGCTTTAAAATGATTTACCATTTGCATGTTTTTTTACTTTTGCAATTTTTTTTCGATAATAGTAAAATCACTCTGGTGGACTTTGGTATTAAAATATGAATATGGTATTATTTACTTTATCGACCTCACTCCCGATTCTCTTGAAATTTAAGTTTGTTAAACAGTTCAGTATGCTTATCAAGAATTTATATATATTTAGGGCGCGGAAACACTTCTTTAGGATTTTTTTGAGCTTAAAAATCGCTTAAGTCCGATGGTATATCCAACAGCAGCTTCGCCAGCGACGCTAATTCCTAGGCTAAACTGGTTCATCCTAACGCACTTCTGATTAAATAGTTTGACCGAGGAAAAGTTAGTTTATCTTAAAAGCTAGTAAAGCCGGTAACATGCAATAGTTCTTACAAGATTTCGTTGAATAAATTTCTTTATTTTTTCAGTAAAATAAGGGGGTTAATATGCAAAAATTTAGAGCAAAAACGATATCATTTTAAAGGAAATAAATTAAGCTTTCTTAGCACATTTTTTTTGGAAAAATACCGGTAACTTACAAAAAAAAAAATTGTCAAAATTAATGAAAAATCGTCATATCTCCAAAACTACATATCAAGTTCGAAAGATTGGTCTACCACTATTGCAGGCCATTGAATTATGACACCCATATTTAACATATTCATTCAGGCGTTCCCAACTTATAATGATTTTTACACAAGACCTATTCCCAACTTCCGATGGTTATGTTTCTGAAACCAAATCCGAGCGACACTTTCTGATTACATAGTTATTCTGTGACTTGAAAACCAAATAAAAAAAGATTGATTTAATAAAATGTGGTGAATGGAAGCAAAAGTAAATTTAAGCCAAGTAGACTGAATGCTCTTTACATATGACAAGGTTAGATAAGAAAGAAAATTTAGTAGCCCACGATAATGGTAAGCAAATACTTGAAATTTCACCTGTTGTTTTGGAGATATGACGATTTTTCTGTAACTTTGAACAATGTTTTTAAGAAATCGATATTTTTTTTCAAAAAAAGTGTTAATAACTCATTGTGATCAATCATAGTATTTTATATTCCTTATTTTTAATTTTAAATTGAATTTTTTTTTTTAATTAGTACAGCTTGAATTTGATAGAGTGAAAATGAGCGCGGAAGTGTGTAAAAAAAAAATCGACAAAAAAACTATTTAACTTATGTATTTACAAAAATTGCCCTGCCTGCGCTGCGTCTTCAATATGCGCCGAATTTTACGCAGCGAAACAATGTTCTTGATATAGAAGCCTCCAACCTTTTCCAAAATTCAAATAGCCCAAATGGCGTTATAATTGCTGTTTTTGGTACAGCATCAGGATTAACTCGTAGCTGATGATATGCTCAGATTAAGTCAAGCTTTGGAAAAATGTGTTTACTTTTTAAATTACAGTTAAAGTCGGTAATAACCACATGATTAAACTTGTTATTTGATTTATTATGTTTTCGTTGAGATATACACTTGCCACTTGAGGTTGGGTAATTTCGATGATCTTATCAGCTTGTTTGGCAAGTTCATTGCTTGTTGCTAAAATAGATCGAACATTTTCAGGAAGTTGATCCATGAATAATGTTTTTAGGACGTTATCTCAATTCCGTTGCCTGTTGCAAGTGCTTTCATAGATTGGAGAAAAAGCGTAGGTTTTTGGTCACCAAGGATAAGACCACCAAAGAGGTTTTTCCTTTTTGAAATTGCAAAAAATGCGATCAAACGCTCTTTTATATTTAATTTCGATGAAGTTGGAAAGCAATATGTCACCAATGAGCTTCAAATAAATTGGATCAAGATTACCAATAATATGAGCATACTTTGTTTCATCCCGAGTAATGCGTGATAGCGAAAAAAAAGATTCCACTTGCACAAACCCTAGTCTTTGTACATTAGTTGAAGTTGTTGCTAGAGTTTTTGTTGAAAATTTGGTTGTGTTGAAGTATTCCGTGTTCCTTCATTTGATGGGACATGACCAGATGCTGACTGCAAAGGTCAGTGGTCTAAAGGCATTTTGTGTAGTATAGGAGTTGTCTTCGGCCTGCCCGAAACTCACATACCCTACACTGCATTGAAAGTACTTTTAAATAAATGTTAAAAAAATTTTGAAGAGGTTGAATAAGTCGAAAATAATGTAAAAAGGTACAAAAATGTGGAAAAGTGTTGGAAAAAACTGAAAATGTTGAAAAATATGAAAACCATTGTAAAGGGTGTTTTTTTTAGAGGTTTGTTTTTCGAATAGAGATAAAACTGGCATTTTATGGTCAAATCTGGCAACTCTAATGTTATTTATGTTCAGTTTGGTTTGCCATTTCATCATGACCAGGTTGACAAAAGAACAACGCTTGCAAATCGTGCAAATTTATTTCGAAAATAATGGTTCAGTTCGCGAAGTTTACCGCAAGCTCCGTCCATTTTATGGTCGACATAATCGTCCATCAGAGCAATTAATTCGGTTAAACATGGATCGTTTTCGCACTACGTTTACTCTATGTGATAATACGCATCCGCAGAGACGTCGAACAGTGCGCACCGAAGAAACAATTGCCGCTGTAGAGCAAAATGTTGAAGAGGACCCGAATGAATCGATTCGCCACCGTGCACAGCAATTGGAGCTTTGTCCATCAACTTTATGGAAGATTTTGCGCAAAGATCTTGGCTTGCGACCTTACAAGATCCAGTTTGTGCAAGAATTAAAGCCGCGAGACCATGCAATGCGTCGTGATTTTGGTGTATGGGCCGAAAATGAGATTGATCTCGATGCTGATTTTCATCGCAAAATTTTGTTCAGTGATGAGGCTCATTTTTGGTTGAATGGCTACGTCAACAAGCAAAATTGCCGCATTTGGAGTGAAGAGAATCCACATGAGACCCTTGAGACGCCATTACATCCACAAAAACTGACTGTTTGGTGTGCTCTATGGGCTGGTGGAGTCATTGGGCCATACTTCTTCCGAAATAATGCTGGAGAGTCAGTTACCGTTAATGGAGACCGGTATAGAGCCATGATAACCGACTATTTTGTTCCCGAATTGGATGTCATGAATGTGGATGAGTTGTGGTTCCAACAAGACGGCGCTACATGCCACACAGCGCACGTCACAATCGATTTATTGAAGGAAACATTCGATGAGCGCATAATTTCGCGGAATGGACCTGTCAATTGGCCACCAAGATCGTGTGATTTGACACCATTGGATTATTTTCTTTGGGGATATGTGAAGTCGCTCGTCTACGCCAACAAACCAGAAACGTTAGGGGACTTGGAAGCCAACATTCGTGGCGTTATTGCCGACATACGGCCCCATATGCTCGAAAAAGTGGTTCAAAATTGGACCTGTAGAATTGGCTTTATTCGAGCCAGCCGCGGCGGCCACATGCCCGAAATCATATTTAAACATTAATGGCATAAAATTATCCTTCCAATAAAGCCAAATTGATGGACATTGAAACGATTTTCTTGTGTTTTATTTCAATTCGAACCTCTATACCTCTAAAAAAAACACCCTTTATGAAAATATATGAAAAATGCTGAAAAATTGATGAAAAAGTCGAAAGAATAAAGAAAATGTCGAATGAAATTGAAGGAGAGAGGTAAAAGATTGAAAATGTCAAAAGATTATGGGAAATGTTGAAAAAAATAGAATAGAAATGAAAAACACGAAATATGTCACGCCCACTTTTCCAATTCCGCCCACTTTTGATTCAATAAGAAAACCAAATTTAATCAAAATAGCTTGTATAGTTTGCGATATATGCCGTAACTATTCATGAAATTTAGGACTGCTGCATTCCAGTCTGATTTCGATCCAGAAATAGTTTCCATAAACAAACTTCTTACACCAAATTTCAGTATGATTGCTCATATATTTCAATAGTTATGCCACTTAAGGTATTTTACTTGCATCAAAATTTAGATCAATTGTTCCAAGAGTTCACTTAAAATAGCACTTAAAACTTTATGTTAATGAGGGAGGTGCCACGCCCACTGATGTAATCTTGTCAATTTTCTTTTAATTTCAAAGCTTATATTAGTAACCGACACCTCTGCACAAAATTTTATGAAGATCATCTCATAACACACTATCTATAGCATTAAACGTATTTTGCTTATATGGGAGGTGCCACAGCCACCGGCACTATTGTGCAAGAAGACACCTTTCAGCAAGTTTATCTGCCATATTAAATTTCATAACGATTGTGTTGTTAGTTCTCTTTTTATAACGTTTATAAATATTGTAGGCTGTGCCACGCCCTTCAACGAATTTTTTCAGTATATTGACGAAGCTTGTATTGACGACTACTTTCAGTGGTATCATCCATAAAATTTTTATGAAAATCGTATGAGCCAATTTGGAACTATACGAAATTCAAATTTTCAATTATTCAAAAGCGCCACGCCCACTTTTACAATTTCGCCCATTTTATGAGCAATTCAAGATTTATAAAATCTGTATTCGTGTATGAAATTTCATCACAATATCTTGCACGGCTTTTTTCAAAATGGACTTGGGTATATTTACATAGAGTATAGGCGGAAGGCGTGGCCGTGCACCGATGTCGCCCATTTTTATATGCTAGCAACTTGCAAGAAGGTGTGACCTGTGTGCCAAATTTGATTGAATCAGCTTTCTTAGTTTACCCGTAAACGTGATTTCAACAGACAGACAGACAGACGGACATAGCTACTTATATCGACGCAGGTGGTGACGCTTATCAAGAATATATATACTTTTCCATACCTGCCACGCCCCATTCTAAGCGTTACAAACGGAACGACAAAGTGAATATACCCTCTGTGTAGGGTATAAAAATTCTCGCCAATTTGTAAAGATTAAAATAAATTATTTCTTTTATGCAATATCTTATTTTATTGATTCACAGTTTGTAATGGAAATATTTTTAGAAAATTTTAGAGTGAAACTAAAGAGTAAAAATCTTAAATCAATTTTTAACATTTCCAATACAAAACTAAATACTTCTCAATGTTTCGAGTACGAAATTGCCACGCGTTATTTTTCCTATGCTGTGCTGTCTGCGTGCGCCTTAGCAAACTGTAGAACATCTAACATAGCACTACCCTGCCTATGTCACGTAAAGTACTGAGATGTGTTTCAACGTCCTAGAGTAGGGATGCTCAACTTAGTTGCTCAAACGTCGACAGCAAGTTGTCTCATAAGTTTCGCGCTAAATGTATGTAGAAATCGAAACGTAAGCAAAACATATACCAGTACAAATTCGTGCATCACTGATCTAAATAAATAAAGAAACTACAAAACAACACAAAGATTTTTAAACTCAAAATTCATCAATAAAAATAAAAAGCACCTTTCCGAGAGCTAAAACTATTTTTCCATGAATATGAACTTTTTTTACAACATTGATGCACGCAGGAGCAGTTCTTTTAGTCTCTGATTTTTTTGCAAGTCAATAATACATGCGAAAAAAATTGCCTTTCGCAAAAATAATGTTTTTGACCTGTATTTTTCTCAACTGGCATTGCGCAATTCATATGGGCACATTTGTTTTGGTTTTGCACGTTTGATTCCGACTGGGTGTCTTGCATATTTATTTGACAAAAGAACCAGCACATAGAGATCAGCTGCGACGAAGGTTTCATTGCTCGCGGCCGTGGGAGGCCAAATGGTCAACCCTACTCTAGAGTAGGATCTGCTAAAAAAGTTGAGTAAGGTAACAGGAAATCGCTAATCATTTGATTAAAAGAGTGAATGCATAAATTTCCAAAATGTAATTCCCAGAATTGGAAAAAAATCAAAAAAAACTAAAGCAAGAAGTCGTTGAGGCTAGCGGTACTACGCGCTAGCTCGTATTAGGAGGTATGCGCAACACAACTTGCTGTGACCTCAGACTGTAGGAGTTTCCGGCAAGTATAGATCAAGCGTGACATTCTACAACTCATCAGTACCAGTAGCTCAAAAGAGAACGATTGTAAGAAAATGACTTATCTTTATTTTCTTGTGAGTTGTAGTCCGCTGTGAACGGAAGTTGGACCAACATTTTTCGATTTTCAAAAAAAAAGTATTGTGCTGTATTGTGCTCGACTCGTGCTATGATGTGCCGTATTGCAAGAAAAAATACTTCAAATTTTGCTATACGGAAAAATATCCGATTTTTCAAAAATTATTTGTCAAAATTTCAGAAAAGTATTCCCAATTTTAAACTAAAAATTAAATTTGAAAAATTTTTAAACCAATATTGTAGCTTAATAAATTATCATTCATACGTTAGCCATAATTTGAACATAAATCTAGGGCTTTACAACTTATATTGAATTTTACAAAAGCAAGCTATATCCGCAAATTTCGTTGGCTTTATCTTCGAAATTTAGATCCGACCGACGTTTTTTGATTGCGTACTGAACTAAGAAGTACATAAGAAAAGTTTGGTGTAAGAAGAATTACGAGTTTAAGTAAACAAAAGTGATTTTTTAGTATATTTGATGTTTACTTTTCAGCATACAAAATGTGAATGAACAATGAAAGCTAACATAAAGTCGCATGACTTGCCTCAGATTTGCGCTCAGCTTAAGAAAAAATTAAATTATTTTAATATTCCTGCGACCTAGCCGTACGACTTCTGTTTTTTTATACGGCTTGCCCTCAGATGCATTGAAAAGAATTGGGACGGTGTCGGGAAAGCAGCAACGAAGACAACCAATTTTAATTAAGATTTGCTATTTAATTGAACAAATTATTTAGTTCAAAATAACCGAAATGCTTTAAGTAAGAAAGTGTTTGCGCTCAAGTGTAAAAATTGAAAGCTGAACATTACA
This sequence comes from Meiosimyza decipiens, assembly GCA_963680825.1. Lineage (NCBI taxonomy): Eukaryota > Metazoa > Arthropoda > Insecta > Diptera > Lauxaniidae > Meiosimyza > Meiosimyza decipiens. The sequence continues at coordinate 81,533,026 of OY804258.1, read as the reverse complement.
AAGTGGAGCCTTAATTATATACAGTACACCCCGCTTAGTTGATCGTTTAATGGCGCAAAAAATTTGGATATGTTCTCTCTGAATCAATAAAGCGGGCCCGATTATTTGATCCAACAGATCAATTACTCGTATAACAATTCCGGATAATTGATCGAATTATTCAATTAAGCGAAGAAAAAAGTAGATATTTATTTTCCTGACCTTACCCCAAGAGCCCAAAATGATATCCAGAAGAAATTGAACAAATATCTTTCAGTTTTAATTGAAAAGTCTTATGTTTTTTAGTTACACGTACATAAAAAAGTAAAAGTAAAGTATTCCTATAATCTGCTTAAAAATAATCGTTTATGGACAGATTGCATTTCATTTTGCAATCAATTGGTAAGGACTTCTCTCTCCATATTTTCTAATTCATTGAAAGATTTCTTGCAGTAGCTCGCTAAAAATTGGATCCCTATCAGTCGTTTCTTCCTCTTCTTAGTCTGATCTCTTAAAAGGGGAATGTATGTATTTTTCACTTGGGAAATATTTGTTCTGATTATTTAAGTGGGGAAATCAATAAAGCGGGAATCATTCAACAGGGGACTTAGGCCTGTTAACTATCTCAACTAAATTGTAGATTAAACTCCGATTCGGTCTTAATCGCCGCTTAGCCACAAACATCGATATCTTATGTCAAGTAATCAGCATTATCCTGCAAATCGTCGGCTTAAGTTAATATGAGAAATTTCTCCGATTAACGAAGTTAACTCGACTACGTCTGACGTTTGTTTTATTAAAATTCAATAAAAAATGATTTTCTTTCAAATGGACCTTTGTGGACACTTTTATGAAGTCCAAATTACACGAAATCGCTATAAGAAGCGAAATGAATATTTTTCGCGTTCCAATCATATGACAAAATGAACCGAAAAAAGTTCTAACGCTGACTATCAAAGCGCACAATCAGAGGGGAGCTAAATAGTGCTAATTTTCTTGCATTTATTAGCCTTCATACAAACCTTAGGACCCCAGATTTATGATTTCGGGATATGCTGCTTATGGCATTGGGATTTTATGAAATAGGCCGTATTTTGCAAGCCACTGGCGACTTTGGCAGCGCTTCTACCATGCCTGGATCGCTTTGTTCTTAAATATTTTTGTCATTTGACAATTGTACTATACTCCATTAAGTTCAAATGTCTATTTGAAAACCTCACAATTAACATTATGGGTTGCATTTTTTATTAATCTGAGATTTCTTAAAACTTAATAAATTCAGAGATGTGCTACCAAATTTAATTCGATATATAATCGCAGTTTATAAAATCTCCGATTAAAGTGGTATTAAGGAAATAGACAAGATAACAGGTCTTCGATGCATATTTCAAGTGAGGAAATTTTGATCGGGCTTCTTTTTGGGCCAGTTATCTCAACATTAATTTGATAAACTTAGCTCAACATTAATTAGGTAATATTATCCAGAGTGTACTGTATATGTATTTTGTACAAAAACAAAAAGCTTGCACGTATCAATACTTATTTTGATTTTTTAGTGTTATACGAGTAAGTTTTTAAATTTTTTTTCATTTATGTGGTGGATTTGATGCACGTTTTCCATCTCTAACCCCCAAACATTGTATCCTGTTGTCCTTATTTTACTATATAGAGTGGTCAGCATAAATACTTTGACAAAGAAAAGCCAACATTGAATAGCACTTCATTTGAAAGTGTATTTATAAAAATGTATTTTATTAAAAGAAAGCTGGCCAGAAATTTAGATAAATTGTCATATCTCAAAAACTATAGCACAAATACAAACCTTTATGACTTGTTATCATAGCTTGTTAAATACCTTCCATACGACATCCATATTTCCCAATGTATAACAATGATTTTATTAAAACCCATGCCCCCGTCTTCCGAAGTGTATATCTCCGAAACTATATGATATAAAAATAATGGTTTATTTATAAAGGAGGTTCGTTTCGCTCATGGGCTCTGGCACGCGCCGCTCTCCTCAGCATTTTAGTTTTCTTCGTATGTTTGATAGCTTAATCTTTCGTTAACAAAATGCATTTGTCGTAGCAAAATGCATTTTTGTTAATTACTCACAGCCAGCATGCATTCATTCACTTACGCTTTGCTTTCAAAATTAATGTCAGTTATTGTTCCATTATTTTAAATTAATTAGGGGCGTCTTAATCTATCTTTTATTCCAATACTATATAATGCAAAAAGTAGAAACGGTCTACGTCAATGGCGAGGCAAGGCGAAAAGACTAGACTTGTTTTCAGACACCAAAATAAAATGTTTTTTTCGTTCAAACTCAATCCGTAATCTTTATTATACATTATAAGCTTTTTAATGCTGTTTCTTTTCAGATTGATAAGCCGTACGACAAAGTAATACAACAACTTGAACAGCACAGCGTAACGAAAATATAAAATAAAATATAAAAATTTTATACTAAAATAAAACTAAAAATATAAATAAAAAAGTCGTAAAAGTCTGGCGGGCCTACAGCACGAACACACGTATGAAAAACCACAGAGAGCAAAAAACCAACACTAAACAGTTGTTAGCTTTTTTCTGCTCTACACCCCGTTGAATCAAAATCTTCGTTACAGCAACAGTCGTGCCTAGACGCTTGAAGACTGTGGACGCGTATTGTGTTTTACATAAACATTCAGTAAAAAAGATTCAGTAAAAAACATTGGCAATCAAAGTTTTCACAAAGTTCGAAATTGATTATCAAAGAAAGTGATTTTAAAGATATTGAGATAAAATGATTCGCACTACTTCTGGACGCTTAACTGCTTTTATGCGTTGCGCAAACGCTTTTGGTACTTCAGGTGATACCGCTTCTGTCAAATCGATATCAACAAGTAAACGGCAGCAGAATACGGCAGCTACGGCTGAGCCTAGCATCAGTGAATCGGATAAGTATTTACACTACTCCAATGAAGAGGGCTTCTATAAAACCTCACCCTTTGAGGCCATTGCGCCCTTAAATGTGTCCCTGGATCAGTATGTTTGGCGTGATTTCAAAAAATGGGAAAACAAAGTGGCAACGGTAAGTAAGTGTTGATAAGCCAAAACCAGTAGTCGGTGTAATGAACTGTGATAGGAAATTAATTATCAATAATACCCTGAAGGGGCGAGCGAAATTTTAGTCAAGCATATGTACATATTCTAATCTAATACTATGGTTTATCTTTACTATATGTCAGCACATGAGTAATAAAATGATGAGTTCGATGCAATAAAAAAAAGTAATCAAACAACATCGGTCCTAACATGATTGCCTCTCACAACCAGACTCATGACGACTCTGGTGACTGACGCTTATTTCCATCATCACCTTCACTTAAACTATCAATTGCAAAAAAAATTAAGCTGGAGGAAATGACCTTAAAAATGCAACGCTGCCTCCCGGACTATAAGTTGTTGTAAGGACTTCAAGCGTACTATTATTTTCCTTACCAAATAAGCAAACACAATTTTTTATTTTTTGGTTTGGGACTCATGCACTTTTGAAGCATATATGCTGCAAATTGAATTTTCTAAAGGTCTGAAACACTACGCCCACATTATTCGTGTGGCTGAATATGCGATCAACATACATCCGGAGGGGGTTTTTTTTGTTTAGTTTCACACCCAAAGCTAAAACATAGACAAAAAATATATGAAAATCTACGAAATTTCCAATTAATTAAGTAATGATTGGTAAAATGTGTTGAAAATTACATTATATTCAGATTAATATGAAGTGAAATAAGCTAATAATACCAAAAAAATGTATGACCCTAATTACTTTTACTGACTGCATGCCACCGATAGTTTCTAATCAGGGTTTAATAAAACTAAAACTTACTTTCACTAGTTGCAATAGCAACTACTTAGTAAAGGATTTATCTTTGTCCAGTTCAAAAATTAAATACCCTACAGGGCATTAAAAGTAAAATTGCGCGTACGTTTTAAATTTTTATCTAAAGGAAATTTCCTTTAGAATTGTGTGTAGAATTTGGTTACATTACCTCAAAGAACCCCCTTCAGTACAACGTTTTAAGACTTTTTCCATTTAAAATGTGCCCACTTTTTTCGGTACTAGGTCAAAGAAATTTAGTATATTGTGAAATTTGATTTTATTACTTTAACCAATTCTCTTAGAACAGCGTTATGAAGTTTTTGTTTCTTTAGAGGGTTCCACGCTCACTTACTAAAATTCGCCTAGTTCTTGTCCAGAGCTTTTCCGAATCATTCCTCCCTTTCGTGTGAAATTAAGTTTTATTACTTCAAATTATTCTCTTAGTACATCGTTTTGAACTTTTCGCTTGTATAGAAGGTGCTACGCATTTTTGTCGAAATTCACCAAGTTTTTGTCCAGAGTTTGTCCAAGTATATGCAGCATTTACAAGTTAAATTTATAGCAATTTGATTTTCCTAAGTTTCATTTCAAGTTTTTACCTACACATTATTTGCGAAGTTGAGTTATTTTTTACTTCACAATTTTTTGAAATATGAATTTTTTAAATATGTGCGAAATAACAACACTTTTTCGGTTTCCGAACATAGGTTGACACCCGATTTTTGCCGAACGACGTGCAAGTAAAAAAAAATTCCTTTTCGCAAATAATTAAGGTTAAAACAGGCATGGAAATTGATCACCCGATAAAAAAAAAATTAATTTAAAAATATCTTGTTATTGAAACCAGTCTTAAGTCTGCGAAAATAACGTTATATCATGGTATTAAAAAAAAACATTTCGTCATTAGCGTTTAATTTCCTATAAATATTGACAATGCAACTGGTTTAAAAATCTATTGGTGATAAGATATGACCATTTTTATATGAGACCAAATTAAAAATGGAAAACTATGATGAGCATAATATTACAGTTAGTATTAAAAGCTCAGATTTGGTAAGTACTTCCTAGAGGTACCTAGGAACTAGTTTCCGTGTGTCGGATTAAAAAAAAAAAACATTTGATTTATTTGACCCACCCTAATATATATATATATATATATATAAATACATACATATATACAATTATTTTTTATGTATATATACTCAGACATTATTTCGAAACCGGATGCAGCGATTTTTATGAAACTTGGTTTTAAGTTTTCGAATACCCTTTCAGGGGCGTTGCGTATCCCTAAGCTTTTATGTTTATAAAGTCATATCTCGCAAACCATTTAGAATTTTCTTTAAATTTGGTCTAGAGGTGTCGGTAACTATAAGCTCTGAAATTAAATTGGTTTCAACGAAATTTTGTTAGTGGGCGTGGCACCTCCCATACATACGAAAAACTTTAAATGTTCTATTTATTTAATCTAATATGGGAAAAAATTGTTTTTTAAATTTTTTGTTCCAATCGATAGAGAAAGCTTGAAAAATAAATTTCGGCATCACTAAGGGTGGCTCTGGACCTTGGAAAGGATCGTTTTTGACCCATTTTCACGAAAATTTTTTTGTTCCAATAGACTTTTAACTACAGTGGTGAAGAGTCAATATTGTAGTGGTCATTTTTAATATCTAACCACTTTGTGTCTTCTGTGCGATTTGTGGAATTTGTTGCTGTTAGGATAAATCCTTGTTCTTTGGATTATTCCGGAAGTTTTTACTCCATAAGTGACTACTCATCGAGGCGGTTAAGCCCGATTTACTTGGAGTCACCACGGTCAATGAAAATCGCGATTTTGTGGTTTGCGTGCGATTTTTGTAGAATGGCTCTATAACACCTATAGGCCACGTTGGTGCCAAAACTTATCGCACCTAATTACGTTTTACTTATGGAGTGACTACCACCGGGATACTCCAAAGAAGAAGGAAAATATTCTTGAAACAATAAAATCCAATAAATCGCAGGCACCGCAAAATGTAATTAGGTGCAATAAGTTTTTGCACCAACTTGGCCTATAGGTGGTATAGTGCATTCAATTTTTTTCGAGTTTTTCAATCTCTTTCAACAATTTCAAAATTTTTCAACTACTTTCATCTTTTTACAATCTTTCCCATTTTTTTCCGACATTCTAAAATTTTTCGGCTTTCTAAATATTTTCCATAATTTTTCGACATGTTTAACCCTTCTTTAACTTTTTTCAATATATTGCATATTTTTTGGTCTTTTTCTACCTCAAAACGAAAAACCGAACTGAGGTCCGTCTCCTGGCACTACTTATTATATTAGTATTATATGATAATAATAATATACTTATTATATTATACATATGTCGTTCTATTTGGAATTAAACATTTCTCTGTTATTTCGAATATTGTATTTTAGACATGGCTTGGAATTGTGTAAGAGAATATCGTTTCGCCAGCACATAGCAAACCAACTCCTGAAGCACATGCGATACTTATGATTTCGCTTTTGATAGCCATATTTTACGTACATATACTACTCTGCAGGCATTTGAAGACCTGTTCCGGACATATTTTGTATGCTTACCTTAATTTGGCCAAATTTTCGCTCTCATTGCTTATAAAATCTTAAGATTACATTACTGGACTATCCTATAAGTGCGGAAGGTAAAGATTCAAATTTTTGAAAGTTACTGCGTATTTTATGCAAAAACCAATGGCCGACCTTCGAAAATAAAAAAAAAAAAATATTTTATTATTTTCTTACTATCAAAATGTGAAGGGTTTTTACAAACAAACACAAATTAATTATATTTCTCTGCAGTCCAGAAAATAGAGAACTCAAAATTGCTGTTAAAGTTTTTTTTTTCAAATTATATTTATCTTATACACTAGGGATGTTCACCTTCGTTGTCCAAGCGTCGACAGCGAGTTGCCTTTTATTACATAAATTTCGCGCTAGTATGTGTTTAAATGCGTGTAAAAATTCAAACGTAAACAAAACATTACCCAGTATAAATTCGTGCATTAGTGATGTAAATAAATAAATACAAATGTTGACATACAGAAAAATTTATAAACTCAAAATTCATCTATAAAAATAAAAAGTCAATAACACATGCGAAAAAGTTGCCTTGCGCAGAAATAATGTTCTTGAACTGCATTTTGATTTTTTTGATTCCGACTGGGTCTCTTGCATATTTACCCAATGTGCACAAAATCGGATGCGGATCCGAAACGGACCTCATAAACGGAAAAAAACCGGAATCCGCTTTTGCGGATCCGAAACGGACCTCATATACGGTAAAAACTGGAATCCGCTTTTTCGTATCCGTAACGGATCCGAAACGGACTTCAAATTTGGATTCGTTCCGGATTCCGTTTCGGATTCGTTTTCGTATGAAATTCGAATTTTTATGCGTTTTTTTTTAATAAAACGGATTCGATCCGGACTCGTTTTTTATTATTAATATAAAAGGCAGTTTTCAAGATATTTTCAATAAACAAATACAGTTCTCTACTCCTTTTTTGTTTTTTATATATCTTTAAATTAAAAAAATAAAAAAAAATTGTGTCGTCGCCGGGGTTTGAACCTGTATCTTCCCTCTGCTTATCCAATAGTTAATGCATGCGTAGTTTAACAACATCAGCCACCGCATTACTTGTTTTCTGCTGGCTAAAAGTATATTATTTGAATTAGCAATCGACAACTGCTCAAAATGAATCTTCACTTTTTCATTTTGATGGAGAAGTAATTAAATTTTATTATATCATAAAAATAATGAAAGTGGCTGAGTTGGTTAAGGTGAGCATCTTTGAACAGTGGCATGGCGCTGGACACGTGTAGGTTCAATTTCTGATCGGTGGCAGGTAAGAAAAATTAACTTCTTCAAAGTTTTCTAATCATATTCATTTAATAAAAATAAGTTGAATAGCATTAAAGAAATAGATGGAAAAAAATAAATAAAAATTCAAAAAAAAAAATAAAATTTGGGAAAGAATAAAAAATTTTTTTATTGCGCTAATTTTTTTGTTCAGTCAAATCCGCATTATTACAGAAAAAGGTCGTCTGGGATTCGTTTTATTTAGAGAAACGAATCCGAAAATGATCCGTATATGACGTCCGTTTTGGATCCGTTATGGATACGAAAAAGCGGATTCCGGTTTTTTCCGTTTTTGAGGTCCGTTTCGGATCCGTTACGGATCCGCAAAAGTGGATTTCGGTTTTTTTCCGTTTATGAGGTCTGTTTCGAATCCGTTACGGATCCGGCAAAGCGGACGATCCTTCCGTTTTTTCGAGAGGAATTTCATCCGACAACGGATCGGATCCGAAACAGAATCCGTTTCGGATAAATAATCCGCAGGAACGGATCCGTTTGGCACATTGGGTATTTGAGAAACGAACAAACAGATATAAGATCAGCAATGCTCGGTGGAAAGACTGATTGCTCGTTTCATTGCTCGCGACTGTGGGAGGCGAAATGCAAAACACTAGTAGACACGATCTTGCCTTAAATGAAATCGGGAGGCTTAAAAAAGATCCTCCTCAGCATTTCAGCAATTCTGACTAAGAATAGGTTCTTTATGTTATCTGAAATTCATTCTTTATTGCAAGAAAAAAATGTTTAAACCGTTGAAGCTAAATTTTATTACTTAATTAATTTAAAAGTTCTTAATATTGTTACTAATATTTAATTATAATCAAAAATTATTCCCCATGTGTTTTATATCTTCAAGGCCTCCCTAGCTAGAGATTACCGCTCACGTTCTTTGTAAACACAATTAAATGACAAACAAAAAATAAAAAAATAAAAAAAGTTTTGTAAAACAGCAATGCGAACATCAACATTTTTCCTTACAATAAATTATTGTTTTTATTTTAACATCAAAATTCAAAAAAAGGTATTTTAAGATTGTTGGGATACTTTAACGAAAAGAAAACGAATTTCAATTGTGGCGTTTTTTTTTGTAAATTTTCCTGATAAACATTTGACTTTTATTTATATCTCTTGTATGTTAAATAAAATTACAGAGAAAAAAAACTGCCAGTGAAATATTTAATGTGATAATAAAATTGTATAGTGCAGTGTTTAAAATAGCTTCAGAAAACAAATACAACGATTGATAGTTTTAAGCTTTTTGCAGTAATTTTTACATTTTGTATGTAAATTTTTTTTTCATGTGCAGCAATATGAAAACCAATTTATTTTGAATTGATTGAATTGGTGTATTTCCAAATGGGGAGAAATGAGGTTAAGGTATAGAGCAAAGTATGTTTTATAGAAGTAGTTTTAGTTATTCTGGCGAAACGATGAAAATGTGGTGCTGAATGCTCGGAATAACATTCAGAAAATTTAGGGAAAGAAGAGTGAATAGAAAGTGTATTAGTTTGCCTGAACCGGAAATCGATTCAGTGACCGTGTGTCAATGTCTTACACTACTACTGCGCCACAGGGCTCAAAGTCGTCCTGTTGACAAACAATATCGGTTTACTTAGTCCATGCCACATATGTACATGTGATCGAGTTTCGTTATTTTATAGTGAAATAGTTAGTTTAGTGTTATATACATTAACGTAAAGAATTTCTCTACTATATCTGCCATAAAAGCCAATATAGAGTTTCTCTTTTGATATACGGGAGGTGTCATACCTCATCTTTAGTTTCCGCTGAAGCTTGTGCTTAACCCAAACAATTTTTATCCACACATGCATTAAATTGCACAACTATAACTGTCACAGGTGCTAAGATATGATGTTTTAAGTGATTTTGATTTGTGAGTAGTGCCACGCCTCTTTGTTCAATAGGGTCCACATCTCTTTTGGTGCTTGGTACAGTTAATATTTAATTAAGTACCAAATACCACAGCCTGAGCAGCAATTAAAGTCAAGATACATATAACGGCTTTAATGATTTTTTTTTTGTATTAGATGCCACACCCTCACTTTTTTCGAGATAAAAGAACTTCTTTGCTGAATTTTGTCAAAATCGTGGAAAGGTAACGTCAGACAGACAAACACATTTTCGCTTTTTTAATATTAGTTAGGATGGTAACCATAGTACATGTTACTTTTCAGTTTAACGAATATGTTGAAAGTTAGGATGAATGCAGCTAATTATTTTTGATCTTTATGGTACTTGCCACGGATTAAAAATTATTGTGGTCATCGGTTAAAACGTTTGGAACCAGTGAATCAAACAACTATACAACGGGCAAAGTTTAAAACTCCGAAAGCCTTGTAGTTCATACTCAAGCATTAACATAACACGAAATATTGGGTAATCTCAACTATAAAATAGCAATTGCTTTTTCTGAGGATTTTAAAAAAGTAGCACATCTAGTAATCGTATCCATTTTTGACAATTTCCCAACGACTTTTGCAAATAAGTTTCTTTTGTTAGGGTGAAATTCCAAAAACAGAATATCATGCAGGGTTTAACCCCACTTATTTCAAAGAACATACGTGAAATGATATATGGATGCTAGATTGGGTTTCAGCTTTAAAAAAACTACACCTTTTCGATATATGCATTTTTAAGAATTGTATGGAAAAAAGATGAGCATATGTTCTCGGATTTATTGTTTGAAAAATTGGATGGTGGTACGAAGAAATAATTGATTTTTAAATCTTAATCACACCAGTATCAAAAACAGCCCAATTATTACTATAAATAAATTCTCGGTTTTCAGTCAAATATGACACTTATTTTCACAGAATAGGTTTTTAATAAAATGAGTTGATGAGATGGCGGAAAAAATTTGAAAATAGTAAAATTGTTAGCGATGCGTAGGATGTAAGTGCAAAGTAACACACACCATACACTCAAAGTAAGTTCCATGATGTGCAGCAGCAACAAAAAACTTTGTTATTAAATTCATTGAAACAAAAATGAATTCGGTAATGTCAAACAAAAACAAATGTCGACAAAAACGAAATAATGCCAGTGTGAAAACTATTTTGAAAAATGCGATACAAAAACAAAATAAATGAGAGGAATGTCTTTGATACGAGTGTGAAAGCAAGCATTTTTTTTGTCAACCGAATTCATTAGGTCATATAACTATCAAATACACAAATCAAAATTATTTTCTGAACGTAAAATCTTTTCTATTATTACACTTACTTTACTTATAAACAGTGAAAGAATTTTCACTTTTATTCTCTTAAATATGGTCATAAATGTTGCATAAAAATTAATGGGAACTATTTTCACTTTACTTGATAACGCCAATTGTCCTTAACCTATAATTAATAAAGTTTCATACCACAATGACACTTACTCATTCTTTTAATAAGCATTCAAAAAATCGCTACTCTATGGTAATCATTATCTATAAGCCGTAAAATTACTTTAACGCAACAGATTTCACATAGTTACATACGCATACACTCGTACATACATGTGTACATATGTATGCATGTAGGTTGAGATTCGTATTATCAATTATTGCACGCTGAAGCGTGTTCACATCAAATGAAATGTTGGTCTCAATTTAATTAGAGTAAATTCTTTATGGCAGTAGTGAAGCTTCTAAAAATAAATAATAAAATACATAAACGGTAGAAGAATAAGAGCGCTAAATCAATTGTTAAAAGAAAATGTCACCAATTCAAGTCAATTGTGCAATCGCTTATTACCTTAATTGCGATTTCTAATTTACATAGTAGTAAAAATTGCAAACCCTACTATAAATAGCGACTCTTTTTATAAGATTCGCGTAATATATAGTATAACTAAGTATAAATAGCCTGATATTCGCACGGTTTTACTATTATACTGAATAATTGACAATGTCAATCAAAATTGCAGATCTAATTTTGACTTGATATGTTTGTGCTACTAGAACTGAATCTAAATAAATCGTGTTCAGTGTTGAAATGCTTAAAATGTTTAAGCTCTTCAATTTAGATGCAAAAAAATAGATCTTTTTATTTTTATTTGTTTTTCACTGCGAGGAAACTTGACGCTGTTTCTATCTACATCTGAATCTACATTATCTGATGTGTATTCCAGGAGCGAATACAAGCGCTGTGGTCGATCATAGAGAAAATCCCGAACAATTCACGAAACATATTTTCTATATACATCCCCAGTAATTTATTTTATGTAAGCAACTTTCATTATGATTTCACCAGTATATTTTGATGTTCTGAATCTACGCGTTACATAAGTAGGCAGGGAAACGATACGAAGGATAGTCAGTGCAACTTACACCATTAGATTTCAGATATAGCAAGTAGAAAGAAGTGACCTTTGGTTATATCGTTGCTGGCGTTCTCTCGTGTCATTTATCTCCTCACGAAGTATAGCCTTCACATAACTCTTTCAATGTGCACGATCAGTAGTGAGTGCTTTCAATTCTCTCCAATATTTCCCTGATTCGCGTGTTTCCTGCTCTAGAAAACGTTTCAACTGCAATACCTCAATTGGTTATTTCAGCAATGTGTGCCCAATCCGTTTCCACTTTCGTTGTTAGTTTTAAATGAAAATTGAATCTTGACGGCGTATGGTAAGCAGCTCGACATTAGAAATGATTCTAAACCACCATATTTTCAGAATTCACTGAAGACAATTCTTGGCGAACACTTGTAAATTGTGTAGCATGGTACTGTTTGTCAACCAGGTTTCACAGCCGTCAATCAAGTTTACGGGAAAACTAAGCAAGCTAATTCAATGCAATTTGACACACAGCTCACATCTTCTTGCAAGCTGCTAGCATGTAAAAATGGGTGAAATCGGTTAACAGCCACGCCTTCCGTCCATACTCTATGTAAATATACCCAAGTCCATTTTGAAAAAAAGTTGCAGCGATTTTGATGAAACTTGGTGATTTGCTGAATATGAGAACAACATTAAGATTAGGCTAGGTCTTAAGTTTGCAAAGGCTATGAAAAGGGCGTGGCACAGCCCTAAATTTTAACTTTTATAACACCATAGCTCGTAAGCCGTTCAAGATATTGTGATGAAATTTGGTACACGAGTACAGATTTTATGAATCTTGAATTGCGCTTAAAGTGGGCGGAATTGTAAAAGTGAGCGTGGCATTTCTTAACAATTAAAAATTTGGATTTCGTGTAACTCAAAAATGGCACATACGATTTTCATTAAAATTTTAGGGATGATACCACTGAAAGTAGTCAACAATACAAGCCACATCAATATACTGAACACTTTATTTTAAGGGCGTGGCACAGCCTACAGTATTTATAAACGTTATAAAAAAAGGAATAACTATGCAATCGTTATGAAATTTAATATGGCGGATACACTTGCTAAAAGGTGTCTTCTTGCAAAATTTTGTCACAATTGCGCCGGTGGGTGTGGCACCTCCCATATAAGCGAAATACGTTTAATGCTATAGATAGTGTGCTATGAGAGTAATCTTTATAAAATTTTGTGTAGAGGTGTCGGTTACTATAAGCTTTGAAATTAAATGAAGCTTGACAGAATTGAATCAGTGGGCGTGGCACATCCTATACAATTAAAATACCTCAAGTGGCATAAATATCGAAATATATGAGCAATCATACTGAAATTTGGTGTAAGAGGTTTGTTTATGTAAAGCTGTTTGTGGATAAAAGTCAGACTGGGTTGTACCTTTGGGTGTGTCACTGCCCTAAATTTTAAGACTAATTACGTCATATAGCGCAAAATATACAAGCTATTGTGCTAAAATTTGTATGCGTATGTATGTTAATTACGAATATTATTTTTATACCAAAAGTGGCGGTATGGAAGAAGTGGGCGTGGCATATTTCGTGGTTTTCATTTCTATTCTATTTTTTTCCATTTCCTATATTCTTTTGACATTTTCAACCTTTTACCATTCCCCTTCAATTTTATTCGACATTTTCTTTATTCTTTCGACTTTTTCATAATTGAAAATCACGAAATATGTCATGCCCACTTCTCCAATTCCGTCCACTTTTGGTTCAATAAATGATATTCGTGATTGTCATGCACAAACCAAATCTTAGCACAATAGCTTGTATACTTTGCGATATGTGCCGTAATTATTCCTAAAATTTAGGGCGGTGACGCACCTATTGTACAATCCAGTCCGATTTTAATCCAGAAATAAACAAACCTCTTACATCAAATTTCCTTTTTAAGGTATAAAAGGTGTCACGCCAACTGTTGCTATTTTGCCAGCCTTTGATTCCAATATAAATAATACCCAGTCAACCACTTACATCAAATATCAGATCAATTGCTCAAATAGTTCTCTTAAAATAACACTTGCAACTTTATGTTAATGAGGGAGGTGCCACGCCCACTGATGTAACCTTGTCAATTTTCTTTTAATTTCAAAGCTTATAGTAACCGACACCTCTACACAAAATTTTATGAAGATCATCTCATAGCACACTATCTATAGCATTAAACGATTTTTGCTTATATTGGAGGTGCCACACCAACCTGCACTATTGTGCTTAAATTTCGCAAGAAGACACCTTTCAGCAAGCATATCTGCCATATAAAATTTCATAGCGATTGCGTTGTTAGTTCTCTTTTTATAACGTGCCACGCCCTTCAACAAAATTTTCCAGTATATTTACGAAGCTTGTATTGATGATTACTTTCAGTGGTATCATCCCTGAAAATTTTATGAAAATCGTATCGGCCAATTTGGATTTGTACGAAATTAAAATTTTCAAGTGTTAAAAAGTGCCACGCCCACTTTTACAACTCATTCATCACAATATCTTAAACGGCTTAAAAGTTAAAATTTGTAAAAGCTTGAAAAAGTTAAAATTTAGTGCTGTGCTACGCCCCGTTATGAGCCTGAGCAAACTTAAAACCTAGCCTAATCTTAATTCTGTTCTCATCTTCACCAAATCACAAAGTTTCATCAAAATCGCAGCAACTTTTCAAGATGGGCTTGGCTATATTTGCCGTGAACTGAATTGAACCATTTTTATATGCTTGCAAGAAGGTGTGACCTGTTTCATTGAAGTAGCTTGCTTATTTTACCCGTAAACGTGATTTCAACAGACAGACAGACAGACGGACACACCTATATTGACTCAGGTGGTGACGCTGATCAAGAATATATATACTTTTTCATACCTACCACGCCCCCTTCCAGGCGTTACAAACGGAATGACAAAGTGAATATACCCTCTGTGTAGGGTATAAAAACATGCGATCTTGCTCAACTTTGACACGTCAAAAACCTGGTAAGACAGTACCACAGCCTAAATATCAGCTCCCTATGTTGGTTAAGTCAAAGTTTATAAAAATCGCTATATTTTTCGAAAACAGTCGAATTCGAAACACATAAAAAAGTGCAAAAAGACAAGCGAAATAAAGTCTGTCTTAAGTATTACGAATAAAACCTTGATTTGGGGCATCATTTTCAATGTTGTCATATTTTACTATGATTTGTGCACTTAATTTGGTAGCAAAAAATGTGTCTTATTGTCTGGAGGCTTAAAACTATTTTTTCTGTATAGCAGATGACCTAACAAAAAAAGTGATACCCAAATTTTGAAATTTAGATTTGTGTGTTCTTAGAAATAAAATATTTAAAACGGACTTGAACGGGCTATTTGCAGCGCAAAATATGACTCTGAGCTGAAATTTGAACGGTGGTGCTATCTATTTGAGTAGGTTGACGTGTGGAAATTTGAACGAAATCAAAGATATTATTAATTTCATACTTATGTTATACATATGTGATATCATTAGAAAAAAGTAAGTGTGGAATTAAAACAAAGGCTCTAAATATCATCCCCAATAATCACCAATGAAAGTTTTCGTCACACTTTTATTAAAAGTTGGTTCAAGCCCACCGTGGTGTATACAATATCAGCTCAGTTATCTATCATTTGTTTTGTTATGCCAAATGTTTGCTTAACGTATCATTTACTCTTTTAAACGATCTAACTGTTAAAATGCCGGCAAAATAATTATTTGTTTATTATTATCAACAATACACTTGTTTTTGGCTCTCCTGGGTCGTCTGAATGACTCTCTGATTTCTTTTCGCTAATTTACTCTCTAACATTTGATAAAGATAGACTAGACTTTGAACATTGATCTACTGAACTTTGGACTCAAATTTAAGTTTTTTATTAATTTTGTTTTGCATTTTTTATGTTTTTTATATGTAAATTAAGTGAAAAATATTTGTGGCAAATGCAAAAAAAAGCATTTGAATTTGTTCAATAAAATTTTCAGGGTAGAATGAGCGTAAACAGACGAATAACGAGATGAATAAACTTACGGTGTGGATTTGCGAAATATAAATTTGAACTTTTTTTTGTGAAATAAATAAATCATTTATAAATCTTGATTATTTTAATATATATATATGTATATATATAGGGATTTGCTCGTTAAGTTAACTACCTTCAGACAATCTTCAAATTAAATTAACCACATTATTCGGTTTATTGGCAATCTCTTTCAATCTCTCTTCTTGTGATTAGCCTTCACCTGAAAACTTGTGAGTATTAGCCAAGCTAATTAAAAATTCGGTACTATGAAAATGTAAACAACATTAGAGTTTCTTAAACTTACGTTGTTGTATTTAATGTCTCGCAGGCCTCTTACTCCGTACACGCGCACACATTTGTAATTAATACCTCATATTGATAAGTGTTGGTCTCTAAGTTTTTTAGTTTAAATCTGTATTGCATTAATTAGTGCAAAATCATATTCACAAGTTAAATTTAACATTGATATTCTTATCAAAATCATAATTTGAAATGCCTTTGAAGATTAAATGTCAAAATTAGAAATATTTTCCAATCCAAGGAATTTTATAGTGAATACTCCTGAATCTTACTTTCTGCTTCATAAAATGAGGATATCAAAACCAAAACAAAACAAAAAGTTAAGCTATTACATACCTTCATAGGTGAAAAATATTTGTAACACATAAGAGAACAGTGTTCTAATTTGGGACATCCGAGACTACCGCACACACCAAAAAAAATTATCGAAAAAGCACCCGAAAAATTTGGTGTTTATTTTTGATTAAAGCATTTAGTGCAAAAAAGGATTTAGGTATTTTGAAATTTTTCATTGAAAAATCGTTCTGTAGTTTTGCGGACTTCTCTATAGAGATGTAAAAATGGGGTTACTGAGCATAACTACATGAGTTAACGCATGCACCAAAGGTTCCAATTAGACACCTTAAATTATGTCCAAGATTTAGTTTTGATCTTTTCATAGCAATTTGTAAAGTAAATTATTTTCGGAAAGGTGGCCTTGAACAATGCCTAGAGTGTACGAGGACGCCCATTGAACTCTTCGATTTCATTTTTTCAAAATGCAATTTCTATATTGATGTCTCTAAATTACGAAGGCTAAAAATTTTCTCTATTCTAAATAGCAAACACTATAATTAATTCAACCATTTATCTGTTTTTTTTTCTTGGAATAACTATTTTCTAACGTCAGTCCTTCAACTCTTTTTTTGGCGTCGATTTTGTATATTTTTTCAATATTGTAAAATTGATTGTTGGGTTGAGATCATGCCGTGTCAATGCAAACGCCTTACGTTAAGTGACAAAATTAAAATAATTGAAGATGGTAAGAAATGAAATTGTCAGAAAAAGTGATCGCAAGTCAATATGGGGTTGATAGAAAACCAATTTCTTTAGTAAAAAAACACGTTGCTACAATTAATTTTTCGATATTCCGATTTTCGATATTCGATATTGGACATCTACTGTATTCCTTTCAGCAGCACCTTCATAAGAAGTTCAGACGCATCAGCAAGGCATGCGTCTTGCCATTCTCCGGCTGGAATAGAAATATGACTTATTATAAACATCATATTTCAGCTTTTTTAGTACATTGGAAATGTACAACAGCAGAATTCTTCGTAACCGCTTAAAATTTGAAAATTTACACCTTATCCTCAATTTTAAAGCTGCAAACTTTTAATTTTTCAAGTAAAAAAATTATGAAAATTGCAATTTTTTCTTCTTATTTAAAATTAGGACCGTCTCAATTCAGTACACGTTTGATATTTTTCAAAGGCAAAAAATCCATTACTTGTGTATAACTTTGGAGCATTTAAAATATCGGAATAGAAATAATTAAATATTTTTAAATTTAAATACTTAAGACAGTTTGTAAATGAATTGAAAAACTTTTTGTTTTATTTTTTAGGTCTGTGTTGTCACTGGTCGTCAGTACACATTTGCAGAATTACGTGATGCCAGTGCGGCGCTAGCGGTACGTTTACAAACTAAATTCAATCTAGGTCAACCTGATGTTTTGGCCATATGCTTGCCAAATATTCCGGAATATCCAATTGCTGCTTTGGGTGCAATTGAAGCTGGTCTAACCGTGACGACGGTAAATCCTATTTATACCGCAGGTAAGACAAAAATTTAACAATTGGGTTTTTTTTTAACTTTTGCATTCAAAAGCAAATTCTACTATCGAATAAGATTATGAAAAAATTAACAAACATCACTGCCAGAAGACATGGTAAGCGCTGCCAAGTGAACCACTGTAAAAATCAGCTGTTAAGTGCAAGACTACAGTGCTATCCGACGCCGAAATTTTAAGAACAGATGATCCAAATCAATGATGATATTTTCGTTACATTTGTAATTTTTTCAGTACATTTGCGGTGTGAAAAGTACACGTCAGTTCATTCGAAAAATTTTTGGTACATTCGGTACGCTGGACGAAATTTCAATGCATTTTGCGATTCTTCAGTTCAAAAAAAGCCAGCTTACTAAAACATACAAAAAATCTGCCTTAGGTGTAAGCCACGTGTTATATCGGGAAATTCGATTTGAAACCAGATATTTACATTCTTAGGATTTATTGAAGGATAACGTATAAAAAAATCAAAAAATGTAAGCAGATGTTATGACAATGATGTTTTAAGAAACATTTTCGTTAATACATAATGCAACAAATTTTATAAACTAATGCTTAAATAGTTTTTTTTAATGAAATTAACTTATTTATTTAAAATTAAAGCATTTTTAAACTTAAATGATCTAAAGTTTTGTAGTTTGCTTTGTTTCACAACTCTTTTAAAAGTTAAGTTTTTAAGCTCAAAATTCACCTTAGATAAGCACTAATTAATATAAACAAATCAAAATTATCGGAGAAAAAAGTCATGACTGTCCAAATAATATCCAACATTTATTTATACATAAGTACATATTTACATACTAGATACTGAACTTCCAAGTTGGACAATCTTTCTGAAGTTGATAGCTTAATAAAGTTAGCATGGCATGTGTTAACTTTATACCGAACAGTTTTAAGCAATGCAACACTCGTATCATGACAACACAACTTAGGTCACACGCTACGTTGATAAGAAAGCAAAAATTGAATATATGTTGTCCCAATAGATATAGGTCATATCTGATAAATTTAATAATAATCGATAAAAAAAAGTAATTTTAAATCTTTGAGTTATCTTTTTTGTAAAGTAAAAAATTAGGTCCTCTCTACACGTAGTTAATAAATGTGGAATTTCATTTTATCGGGTGACCTTTGTGATAAAGTTTAGATAATAAATTCTTAAGATAGCTGTTATCAGCCGTTGCCCATACAATCAGACCCAAATATCAAAATCAAAATATAACGCATGATTTTACTTATCTATAAAATAATTATTTCCGTAAATTGCGTAGTAATATTTTTTTTCCAAAATTAAAGAACACGTTCGATTTAATTAAAACAACCATTAGATTTTGAATACCAAAGCGCATGTTTACTTAATTGATATCAACCCTAACTTTGTGAATCATTATTGCAGAGTGTGGTCAGATCTCTTTTTTTTATTTTTCATTTTTCAAGGTCTTAAGTCTCAATATTTCTTGTCGAAGCTCAGTACATTCTAAGAATTAAATGGTTGTTTGAAATTCTTTCTGCGTTGTTTTATTCACTCAGTCACTATCTATGTGCGAAGAAAACGACAATGGCTTAGTCTCCTACTCGTTGTTTATACGAGTACTCGTTTGTTGTTCATTCTACTTTTTATACCCTACACAGAGGGTAACCGTTTGTAACGCATAGAAGGGGGCGTGGCAGGTATCGAAAAGTATGTATATTCTTGATCAGCGTCACCACCTGAGTCGAGGTAGCTATGTCCGTCTGTCTGTGTGTCAGTCAGTCTGTCTGTCTGTCAGTCTGCCTGTCTGTGTGTCTGTCTGTTGAAATCAGGTTTACGAAAAAACTACGCAAGCTAACTCATTGAAATTTGGCACACAGGGCAAACCTTCTTGCAAGCTGCTAACATATAAAAATTTTCGAAATCGATTCATGGCCACGCCTTCCGCCCATACTCTATGTAAATATACCCAAGTCCATTTTGAAAAAAAGTAACTGCGATTTGGTGAAGATGAGAACAAAATTAAGATTAGGCTAGATTTGAAGCTTTCTAAGGCTCTTAAAGGGGCGTGGCAAAGCCCCAAATTTTAGCTTTTATAACGCCATACCTCATAAACCGTGCAAGATATTGTGATGAAAATAGGTACACAAATACAGATTTTATAAATCTTGAATTCTGCATAAAGTAGGCGGAATTTGTAAAAGTGGGCGTGACACTTTTTAGCAATTGAAAATTTGTAATTCGTACAACTGCAAATTGGCACATATGATTTTCACTAAAATTTTAGGGATGATACCACTTAAAGTAGTCAACAATACAAGCTACGTCAATATACTGAAAAATATCTTTTAAGGGCGTGGCGCTGCCTACAATATTTATAAACGTTATAAAAATATAACTAACAACGCAATCGTTATGAAATTTAATATGACAGATATACTTGCTAAAACCTGTTTTACTTCAAAATTTTGGCACAATAGTACCGGTGGGTGTGGCACCTCCCTCATTAACATAAAGTTGTAAGTGCTATTTTGAATGAACTATTCGAGCAATTGATCTGAAATTTGATGTAAGTGGCTTACTGGCTATTAGGTATATATAAATCAAAAGCTGGCGAAATATCAACAGTGGGCGTGGCATCTCCCATACAATTAAAATACCTTAAGTGGCATAACTATCGAAATATATGAGCAATCCTACTGAAATTTGGTGTCAGAAGTTTGTTTATGGAAAGCTATTTCTGGATCAAAATCGAACTGGATTGTACCAGTGGGTGTGTCACTGCCCTAAATTTTAGGAATAATTACGGCACATATCGCAAACTATACAAGCTATTGTGCATGTCAATCACGAATATCATTTATCGAAACAAAAGTGGGCGTAATTGGAGAAGTGGGCATGACATATTTCATGTTTTTCATTTCTATTCTATTATTTCAAGATTTCCCATATTCTTTTGACATTTTCAACCTTTTACCTTTCCCATTCAATTTCTTTCGACTTTTTCATCAATTTTTCAGCATTTTTCATATTATTCGACTTATTCAATTTCTTTCAATTTTCTTCAATGGTTTTAAAATTTTTTCCACATTTTCAACATTTTTGAACCTTTTTACATTATTTTCGACTTGTTCAACCTCTTCAACATTTTTTTAACATTTATTTAAAAAGTACTTTCAATGCAGTGTAGGGTATGTGAGCTTTGGCCTGGCCGAAGGTAACACTCTTACTAGTTTATTTTATATTGATAGTTTTCGCTGTCTGACGTTTGAAGCAAATGATTTTCCGCGAAATAGCCCATCTTCTTTTCATTTCAAACTGCACAATGGATAAAATACAAATCTGCTGGGAAGCCCTGGCATTTTATCAACTTCCTTGCATAAATAAAAATTAGAATTTTACTCGTTAAGCTTGCGATTTTGTTTTTGCTTTCCCATACAGGGACAATGAAAAAGTTTCGACATTTTTCCTTTCAATTCACTTTTGAGGGAAACAGTAGTGGTGTGACTTTATTTGTGGGAAAGAGTTTCAGGACAATGATTTATAAGAATGCAACTGTACAAAGCGAAGAAATTTTTAGTAAATCTGGTTTTTGTTTTTGGTAAAAAATGGTGACCAGTTTTTTTTTTGCTCCGCAACTTTAAAAAAAAATGAATTCCTCACTTTAATAAACTTATTATCTTTAATAACCCAGTCAAATTAAACAGAAAAAAGGCCAAAGTTTTCAATAATTCGCATAGAGCTGAAAATTGGTGCAGGTCTTAAGTACATTATTATAATGATATATCAGAAGTTCCAACCGATACTAATTTTAAAAAAAAATTTTATTCAAAGTCAAAGCTGAGAAATATATTTTTTTGCATAATTATCTTAAACGGTATCTCCATTGTAAAAAATAGTTAGAAAAAGTTGTAGATCCTGCAATTATTCACAAACTGGGAACACAGACATAAGCATCACCATCGGAAGGGTCTATGGCATGTTACGCATATTGTGGGCAACAGAAAACTTCACTCCACTAAGAGTCAGAATACTTTTAGCAAAAACTAATCTTGTGCCACCTTTCAGTAAGGACGTTGGGTTTTTGCTTATTGCGAACAAAAACTACATACATGTGGTATGTAATAATATCATAAAATACGTTTTAGACTGCGACGCGTCAAAAACTTCTATGGTATGAATTTCCAAAGTATACTTAAATTTAGGACAATTGCTCTTTTGCATAAAGTTACAAATAATAAGGAGCCATCCTATCTGTTTGAAAGGATAACTTTTACAAGATCAACGTTAAAACAACGCTGTGCTATTTAAGAATAAATTTTTCAGTAGCTTTCATTGTTGCAATATTAAATTAAGATTATTTTACTATACTATAGTAACATATGTATGTATATAAGTATATGAATCTTAATGTTGAAACGTAATTTTTTAATTTATAAAATTAGTTTAACCTTATCTTAATATATTTGTTAGTTTTATGTAGCCGCAAATAATAATATATCCATGAAGCTACGAGTAGTACATCTACTTGAGATTTTGATCTTATGGCGCTAGTTGGTTCATCTTCTTACCTAATAAATAAAACAAATAAATATGAGAATACTTATGATATTAATGAGGAGACAACTACTGCATCTTTTATCTCAAAACTTTGTACAGAAATAAATCAAGGCGAAGAAGAGGAAAGCTAAGATGACGACAGCATGGCTGTTGAAGTAAAATTTCGAAACTATTAATTAGGGTTGTAACGGAGCTCCGCATCCGCGAGTGCAGAACTTGCGCTTGAAATCGTACCTCCGCTTCCGCACATTTTAATCCAGTAAAACGGAGGTATTACGGAAGTTATGAAATCCACTTTAGAGCTTATAAAGTTTAAAAGTCGGTGCAAAAACTGTTTTGACTCAGGTTTCTAATTGTTTCAAATCTTAAAATCACTTAGTAGCACCATTACGAATGTTTTTTATATGCGGAAAAGTAAAGATTTCTGGTTATAACCTTGTGAATTCATATGTAAGTTTGAATTTTTGCTATCCACTAAGGAATCGTTTAGAAGGAAATAATGCAGCAAAACTATTATTTATTAAATATAATTTGCCACTTATTAGTTTCAACTACTAAGGGCTAACTAAGAAAACCTATAGTAAAATCTATAAAATGTAAAAATATTTATTTTTAATGCTGCACTAAGGCCTAATAGAAACGATGGGTTGTTTGCTTAGGCTTAGTTACATTTTATTGTTTTGTTAATGCTGGTGGGTGGATAAATTCAGATAAGCACGAATATAGCTAGAAACTTAGTTAACGTGGCTATTTTATGTTTAGTTAGTTTCGTAAGAAATGCTGTTTAAAGCTAAAGTTTTAATAAAATCTTGAATATTAAATATTTTGAAATTATTTTTCCACCTCCGCTTCCGTTAAAACTCCGCATCAATTTTTGAAACTCCGCATCCGCCTCCGCGTAGATGACCTCCATTGCAACCCTACTATTAATCATAATAAAAATTTCCAGAAATTAACACCAAGCTGTTCCACTTTGATCGTTACCATTAGTTCTACTTTTCCAATCAATAGAATACTGTCTTGTCCTTCATCACAATAGATCGTGGACTACACTTTTAGGGAAAACACTTTAAAAGAACTGCGCCACGAACACTACGGCATAGGTGGTGTGAAAATGTGTGCATATTATGCAAAATACAATTTTGCCAAATTTTGAAATCGCAGTATCTAAAAAATTGTGCTTCGTACGAATAAAGCTATTGGAACAATTTTTGTAGACTATTTCATGATCTACAACTTATTTTCATCAATTTTTACTATAACACTTACCGCTTTCATTTCTTATAATGTAATTAAGACGTATATCAATTTTCAGCTCAATGCGAATTATTGCAGACCTAAATGTCTATTTTGATTGGGCTATAATACTTTAAAATTTTTAATTTATTCTTCCAAATTTGAAATTTTGAAAAAGACAGGAGTTTGTAGAAGGAGGTTATTTGAAGAAATGTTAGCTTGTTTAAGAAATTGCAATTTGTAGTTAAAACTGTGAATATGGTAACATTGCCCCTAGAGGCCTTATAACTCTTTCCGTATACATTTTTCCTAATAATTTTTAAGTACGCCATTTGCTAAGTTTTTCTTTCAGTCCGGGAGGTAGCGTTTCAATTTTCATAGTCATTTCCTGCCGATTAATTTTTTTTTGCAGTTGATAGTTGGGCTGATAATCGAAATAAGCGTCAGTCGCCAAAAGCGTGGTGGGTCTGACTCTGAGAGGCCGATGAAATAAGTTTCGCTCAATAACTCGTAAAGTAAGCCACAAATAGAAATATATGTTAAAACCAATCTTTCACCATTCTAAACTTTCCAATAAATATGAAATTTTAATCAAAAATATTAATTTCAGGCGAAAAAAGAGGTTTTCAGATATGAACGAGAAATTTTAATTTGAAGCTCTCAATAAAAACCATATATTTTTCAAAAATGAAGGTGGTCATTAGTAATTTTAAAACAATAAAAGCTGGGTCGAATCTTGTCGCTTCACTCTAAAAGATTTGACCAACCTAACGTTGTCTTAATATTCCGAATAAAACCGCGTTTTTCGAACAAAAATAAATTCTTATTTTGGCAAATATTAGGGATTTCAGATTTGACTTAGCTAAGTACATAGCTAAAAGTTTTAAATGAAAACCACATTTTCGCCGTAATATTACTAAAAACTTTAAAATGACGTAAGATGAACTAAACCTAAACATATGGAGGTCTTTTGGATTGAAAATTTATGTGCTTTTACTTCCAGCACAACTTTGATCGAAATAAAATTTTTATGACAATTTTTTCATAACATGAAAAAATTTAACAAAAAAATTGTTTTTCGTTTCAGTCTACGTGTTGATCACAGTTACATTTTTATTTTTTTAATGTTTAGTTCATATGTACATACATACGTATATTGGATAGTTCCTATTATTTTATTTTTCTTCTCAATAATTTTTATTTTGGTTCGAATCGAGCATTGGACTTTGTTCAAGGCTAAATTGTGAGTTTTCGCTTGTAAGATACAGCAGTATAAAATAAAAGTGTCGTTTTGGATTTCGTACTTTGAAATGGCTACATGCTTATGTATATACAAATGTATGTATCAATTGATGGCATTATTTTTTCCCTTCAATTAATTTTTTTAGTGGCTGTACTTGTTGCTTTAATTGGTAAACTATTTTTGAAAATATCTCTTAACATTCCCATTGGCACCAATGTTAATCTACGGGAACTGGCACTATTTACAAAAGTAAATATTTTTTCTGTATGCAAAATGTGTGGAAATTTGTACCTTTACTTTAATTTTTGATGCTTCGTGACAGAAATGCTATGAATATGTAATTTTTGGAAGGAAGCTGGATTTCAGTTTCTGCGTATTTTCGAAAGCTGTTTTGGAATTGCAAAGCTGAAGTGAGATTTGTGGCTCAGTAAATACAGTATTATGTTTATGATATGGGCTCCGATTTGGACGAAATAGAAACAAAGGTAATCGAAGGTGATATGACCGAAGAAGATGGGATGCTGTATCAGGTTGAATGAGACGTTAGGGCTTCTCTGTTCTAGAAATTGAAACATTTCCTTAAATACTAGTGCTTGAGGTTGGCTCAGAAGGTGAGTAGGAATTCGTAGATGAACTCGAGGACAACAGCAAATGTATTCTGTGAAACCCGTCTAGTGGATCGTTTATATTCGAAAGGAAATATTTGCTGTTTTTTAGTAATATTACATACTATCAAAACCCAGCGCCCGGTTTTATGTGTTTGTATTTTAGGTGGATAAAATAAATAAAAATTCTTTCTCTTGGAAAGAGCCACCCTAAGTAATATGCAGAATCTATTTTTGACCTTTCCCCAGCGACTGTAGCAAAAAAATTTTCCTGTAAATAGGTCGAAAACTGTCTTTTTAGGGGCCGGAGCTCCCCTAATTAATGTTCAAAATCTATTTTCGACCTTTACCATCGATTAGAGGAAAAAAAATTTTCCCAGAAATGAGTCAAAAACGATCCGGGCCCGGAGCCACCCTAAGTAATATGCAGAGTCTATTTTTGACCTTTCCCCAGCGACTGTAGCAAAAAAATTTTCCTGTAAATAGGTCGAAAACTGTCTTTTTAGGGGCCGGAGCTCCCCTAATTAATGTTCAAAATCTATTTTCGACCTTTACCATCGATTAGAGGAAAAAAAATTTTCCCAGAAATGAGTCAAAAACGATCCGGGCCCGGAGCCACCCTAAGTAATATGCAGAATCTATTTTTGACCTTTCCCCATCGATTGGAGGAAAAAAACAGTTTTTCTTAAATGCAGTTCAACAGAAGTGGCACTGCACGTGAGTGTGAGCTTCGCACGCATTCGCATTCATGAGACCAGAGCTACTTACACGTTCACCATTCATGAGCAGCATGCCTATCTACGCATTCACTATTAAGGAGCGCAACTCAGATTCACACTCATCATTGCATGCAATGTGCACACTCACGGCTCATAATTTTGAAAGTGGCTCAAAACCCTGAGTGAGCTACGCAATGCAGTTCTCTGAGAGCCACACAGGTTATTTTTCGGATGAACCTCAAATATCTCAACTTTTTTGACACATTCTAAGGACCTTTATCTATGACTAGGACCATGTTGATTGTCATTAAATACAAATTTCAGAATGCATTCCAATAGTGGCTTATTTTTTTTTTGGTACTGAGAAAAAAAAACAGCTAGAAACTGGTTACTTCAACTAGTAGAAGTAATGTTTTGGTGGAATTTAAAACTTAATTTTCTTAATCCCACATCTGATCGAACATTGACGATTTTCACTTGGAAGCGAAAAATTTAAGTTTCTTAATTTCTGCCAGTTTCACATTCAATTCATAAAATGCAGTTTATTTTTCCAGTTTATGCAAATCTGCATTGTTACAAACAAAAACCCGTAAAACCTCAAATCAGAGAAGCATTCGAAGTCTGCATTCTATTTTTAGAAGAGTTTCACCGACTGTAAGATTTGCAAAAAAAATAAAATGAATGAAGTTTTACGAACAAAAAAAGAAAGAAGATTTTTGAATTGGAAGGATGAAACAAGCAGCACAAACGCAAGAAAGCAGACACTTATGATCAAGAATTTCACAGTAAGATAAAGAAATTTCAATCACTGCGTTCACTGTACGGATATCAGGGCATTGCCACGGTGTGCTAGAAGTTCATATACAATTGCATATTTATAGTATGAAGAGCTTCCGCAATTTTCTTAATTTGAATCGTTGTCTAACTCTTCCTCGAAAATTGTCGAAAAGTGCTCCATTTCGAAACCATTAGCATAAATAAATATTTTTTAAAATATTGACATTCTGAACATTTGAAAGGAACGAGGGGTGGCTCAAAAGTCAACGCGACGAAGAACAAGGGAAGGAACAATTTTTCAGGCTGACAAAAATTATTATTTTCGATTTTTTTCCATTAAAAATGCGATTTAGGAGCTTCAACGTTTTCAACAACTTAAAATACACGAAAAACAATAGTCAAGGCGTATTTTAAAAGTAAACCTACGAATACATTTTGCTTGATTTTACAAGCAGCAAAAGACAATAAGCATTTTTAAAAACATTTCAAATGAAACTTGAGATCTCTTATTCTTAATATAAGTAATTGATTGAAATTTAACTGAGGTTTACTTAAGTTGTTCTTGTACCGCTTTAGAGTAGGAGACCTAAAAACTTTAAACTATCGATTGTTTCTTGTAACTTTAATATTATAATGTTTGTTTTGAAAATTTTGTCGATTTTGTGAATTTGTGCTTGCCTATGTCTTAGCATTGGGATTAAAAATAGTTCTCACAAATTTCAGCTTCATAGATCAAAGCTGTGAACGGCGTGAACAGAGTGTGTGTCCTATTTTATTGAAATTAAAAAAAAAAACGTACTGTCTAAAACGTAGAAAAAATGTGTTTTAGGTGCCAATATATTACTTTTTATTTTAGTCGTATGGGAGGTGCAAAACCCTGTTGTCGAACCACTTGCAAATTTTTAATTTGACTGAAAATGCGAATCATATACAAGCCAAGGGGGCAATGCTTTGTTTTAGCATTAGAGCTAAATTAAATTCTCCCAAAATTTCACATTCCATGTGTGTTTCCAAATGTATTGATTTTATGAATGTGTAAAAATATTGAAAAAGAAAAAAAAAATTGTTTTATGCAATTTACAAACTTTTAATTAGATGTGTTACCGGCCAAACTAGTTTATCCTAGCTCAAACAAGTTGATTTATATTCCTAAAAGTGGAAAGCTGAGAATAGCCTAGCGCAAAGCAGATTGAATGCGAGAATTTCTCGTCCTGCTATGTGGGACCAGAAATATAAATGTTACCATAACAGAAATAATTTCGAACAGCAAATACGAACGACAAACAGAATTTCAGCGCCTATTTTCGCATTCACTATGGCCACCCATAATTCCGCGTCTCGCATGAAATATCAGCTTTGCGCTCGGCTCCGCTTTAAGCGCGCACAGTGGACGCACACTTAGTCTTCACTGGCCACAGTGCTTTTGTATTAAGATTTCATTGCATATCTTTAGGCGTAGCGGCAACTAGTTTGGCCGCTAACAGATACATGGACTCTTTGAATTCATTTGTACTACAGGTCGAAATACATTTTTAAGTACATCTTTATTATTTGTGTTTGTTATGACTTATTTGAAAATTACAAATTTATTGTCTTCTATTTTTTATTAGAGGAAATTGCACGCCAGCTCACCTACAGCAATGCGAAATTTATAATCGGCACAACTGTTGGTTACCCAGTATTAAAGGAAGCAAGCAAACTGGCACAAAAGCAATTGCCCATCGTTTGCATACGCATGCGTACTACTGATGAACTGCCCAAAGGTGCCATTGATTTCTTTGAACTCATGAGGACAAGCGATGTAGATTATAGTCAGTTAAAACACTACGACATCAAAGGTGATGAAATGGTTTTCTTACCTTTCTCGTCTGGTACAACAGGACTACCAAAGGGTGTAAAGTTATCGCACAATAACATCTCTGTCAATTGCGAACAAGTACAATCAGCCATTGCCATCGATTCGCTTGCATTCCAGGATACACTACCTTGTGTGTTGCCCTTTTTCCACATTTATGGACTTACTGTTGTCATGCTGTCAAAACTAGGGCAGGGTTCAAAGCTAGTAACGTTACCACAGTTTAAGCCAGAGGATCTCATGAAATCGTTGTATGAGTACAAGGGCAGCATTTTGAACTTAGTGCCGCCAATTGGTGAGTACAGATCGTGCAATAGCAGATATGAAAGATTTTATTAATATGGTCTATTTTTTCTTCCAAAAGCGCTTTTTATGATTAATCACCCTAAGGTGACGAAAGAGACGGTTCCTAAGCTACGCATGGTTATGAGTGGTGCGGCGCCAATTGGCGTCTCAGATGTGAATCGTTTTATTAAGAAGTAAATTTCACTATTTAATTTTAATACTCAGAACAAATAAATAATTTTATACTGCCTATAGATTCCCTGAAACGAAGTTCTTACAAGGTTATGGCATGACTGAGGCCTCACCTGTCGTTCTTATGACGCCGGAAACCAATAAACGCTATGCATCTGTTGGTTATCTCACTAGCAGCACTGAAGGAAAAGTCGTTCCTTTGGGGGGCAGTGATGCCAAGGGCTTGGGTCCCAATATCACAGGGGAGTTTTGTGTACGTGGTCCGCAAGTTATGTCAGGCTATCTCAACAATGAGGAGGCCAATAAAGAGACATTCTTCCCAGGACATTGGCTGCGCACTGGGGACGTTGCATACTACGATGAAGATGGCTATTTCTATATCACAGATCGCATGAAAGAGCTAATTAAAGTAAAAGGTTTCCAAGTACCACCTGCTGAATTGGAGGCTATATTGCGAGATCACCCAAATATTTTGGAAGCTGCTGTTTTTGGCATTCCACACGAAATTAACGGAGAGGCGCCGCGTGCTTTGGTGGTACTCAAACCTGGCATGGAAAGCACGGAGGAGGAAATTTATGATTTTGTAGCGGATCGTGTGGCAGTGTATAAAAAGCTTGACGGTGGTATTATTTTTGCCAAAGAGGTTCCAAAGAACCCGACAGGAAAAATTTTGCGTAAAGTTTTGAAGGAAAAATATTCCAGTTAAAGTAGACAAGAATTAAGATGCCGAACAGGGTTGACATTTGCGGACTGACATTGTTTTAATAAAAAAAATACATAGGCTTACATATTTTGTTATTAGGTGTGAAAAAAGGGAACAAAAATTTATTTTCTGGGGGTGTTGTTAAATTTTCTATTGTTTTATGTGTCAAAATTAAAAATTAGATCCAAAATAAATTTAAAAACTTGACCTCAACACTTTAATACATAAACATATGTATAACTTATTAAGAATACATTTAATACCTTATTAGCTTAAGTCTTTAGAAAAAATATATATATTCAAACAAAAATAATAGATATAAGTTTTGATATAAAATAAAAAGTATTTGAAACTTGACACATCATAGCAGTATGTGTAAATTTCATGCTATATTTAATTATTCCGTGCTACTTATGTGTACTATATGCTTGTTGAATGTATGTTTATGGAGTTAGTTTTAAATATTTATGAATTTATCAGAGAAATAAAAAACTACAATATTTTTAATGATATTAGATTTGTATTAGTTTATTCAAGGAGAAAATAAATAAAATGTTTTTGACTTGTGCAGCTTTTATACATGACTTGAACTTCTAAACGTAAGATTTTTTTACCTCTTCCCTCCATTTCACGATATTTTGCAGAGCGCATTACCATTTACTAAATGCATACCGCCGTTCAGTTTGTGAAACCAAGTCGCACTACACGCCCAAACTTAGTGTCCATGGATTTCGTCCATTCCTCAGCATAAAATGTGAATTAAAGCACTTTATTCCAAAGGATTGATGAACACAAATTCATAGGCTTTTAATTAGAAGAACGCTAAGTTCAATATTGCTTCTTGAATTTGAACCCAACCTCAGTTTTTGTCAATTTACTCTAACAGTATGCCTCTTTGGTACAAAAATCAAATTTTTTCTTAACAATACAAACTTTGACAAGACATGACACTTATTATATTGAACAGTAAACTCAAGAAAATATCATTTTTAAACTATTTTATGTTCTAACACACCACAAAAAAAAAAAAAATTTGGTGGAAGCAGGCGCTCAGCATATCAAAGAAACATGAACTTTATTTCTGTTTCACAGTTTGATCTGAAAATCGCATATAATCGATCAAGGTTCGAGGGGGCCTACTACCCCAACATAAACAGTTTTGAATTTGCAAGCACTTAAGCTTAAATTAAAAATTAACCTCGACAGTAGCAGTGTATTTTGACATTTTGGTTTCGTTTCCTTGTTAATTTTAAGGAAAGTTTTTGTCTTTTAAAATTGGTTTCTATCCTTTTTTTCAATTCAATCTTAGGGATAAAACAGTGAAACACGTACATACATACAAGCAAACAACACGAATATATTTTCCATTTTCAACTTAACAAAAATAGAAATAACGGCATCGGTTGTGAACCACAAAAAATAGAATTTTTTTGAATTTTCTTCACTGAATTTTTCCGAAGAAAAAATCCAACAAAATAACGCGGGATCGGTTACCAATGTCTTAGTTTGTAAGAAGTCAAAATAAAAACCATGCCATTGTATTTGCTGGTTGCCTGGTAGCAATAAAAATAAATGTTCTCAAATACGGATTTAAAGAACAGTCACATAATAAAATAGAATTTGCAGATTGACCAATACGTTCCAAACTGGGAGTACCTATTGTTCTTTATATATCTGTAATTCTTTGCCCATAGTAACTCAAATGATCAGCAAAACAACAACAGCCCGAAAGTATGCTGCACTTTTATATAATTATGAAACTAATGATATCGCATGATGTTAATCATCATCCTAAAAGTAAATATAATGTTGTTGTATGTTAATAACAACAACAAGAGTGTGCAGTTACATATTTAAAAAAATTACCGGAGTATAGATATTATGGCCAAACTTATGGCCATTTGGATATGAGATTTTTGAAAACCGATTTTCTCTTTCATTTTTCAAATCGATGACTTTTTTAGGTAACTCTGTTTGACATTTTTTAAACACTATAATGTAAAGGCTTTTATTTCCCAAAAGAATTGATGGATTTTAAAAATTGTTTCTGTTATAGAAACGTTGACTATTCCCGATCAAACCTTGAAAAAGCTAATAAAAATATCCGCTTCGCCGCTATTTTAAACTTTTTCCAAAAAAAATCTTTTTTGCTAAAAGTACCCCCACACGTGGCACATTTAACTACATATGGGGGGAGCTCTTTAAATATGGAATTGGGTCTTACAAGCGTGTGTGTTTTTAAACTCTTTCTTAAAAAATACAATTAAAAAAGAGCTATTTTATTTTGTTACTCGATTTTTAAAAGCAGTCATATATAATTCAAAAAACGCATACGTACTGAGTGTCGAAAATGACATAAGCGACCACGAAAACAGAAAAAACGCCTTTCTCCGTCTTCACACTGCAAATATCTCAGTCAAATGTGACCCAAAGTCAAATAAAACCTACAGTTAGTCACAAAACCTTTCACAAAAACAAAATATTTCTAATTTTAAGATTGCATTTTTTTTTTGCAACAAAAGTTTTAAAAAAATCGCTTACAGAAAAGTTTCAAATGCGGAATTTTAGCTAAAAATATTAAATCTTAATTATTTCATATTTTCATTAACTTGGGAAGTTCTTTTTGTAAATATTTTATAGAGCACACATTTGTGACTTTAGCTACTAAACACATTTTAAATAATTTTTTATATTTTTTTGTGGCCGCTTTTGGCTCTAATGGTGAGTTATATTCTCTTTGGCATACTCGCTATCAATTTGTCTAGTATTTCAATACTGATCTCGGGCCACTGTTCATTGGCGACCTTCCATTACTCGGTCAGATTTTGTGGGGTTGGTTTTTTATAAGTACTTTTTTATAAATGTTTCACATATTTTCAATGGGATTTACTTCTCGTGGCTGTGCTGGCCAGTGGAAGCATGTAATATTTTGGCCTCGGAGCCATTTCGTTGTAATTCTAGCCTTATACTTATGGTCATTATTCTGCAAAAAGATTGTATCACCTGGTTCGCAACCAAACTTTTCCAGTTTTTGAGTTCTCTAGAACATTAATATCGTCCAGTGCTTCCATTATTCCATTAATTTTACGAAGAACTCCCCGTTTGTTACCATAAAAATACCGTCATATCATCAAAGAGCCTTCGCCAAACGTTAAGGTCTCCTGTGTGCTGCGTGCAGTTGTGCTGTCCAGGCGCGTATGGTGAATGATTCAACACAAACACTTGATTTCGTGCCAAAAAGGATCACGATCGCGATATTCTGGTGGTTTTCGACATACTTGGGCAATCAAACGGTGTAATACTTCCAAATAAAATGTACAGGTAATTGTTTGACCACTTGGGACAAATTCGCCGTGAATGATGCCCCTGCTTTCGAAGAAAACAATGAACATTGGACTTAATTTTTGATAGAACTTATCAGCATTTTTGGATTCGTCCTTCAGCGATCGTCTGCGTTCTAAAAATTGCTTATGAATGACACTCGAAAGTCTTTACCCGTACTAGACAATCATCCCCATAAGCTTTTTGCATAATTTTGAAAGTTTTTGTGGCTGTTGTGTCAAGCTTTCGCGTGGAACAGCGCGTTGCTCCATATATACAGGGTGTTCCATAAATATATAACCTTCGAACAGCAGATGTGCGACCCCAAAGCGGGTCAGAAAAAGTAATATCATGTTTAGTAAAAGTTGCACCGTTAACGATAAAATCGGCTTTTTTTTCAGTCGCTTTGGTACCACAGACACAAATATAAGTTTTTTCAACCTTTTTTTTGCATAGTATTTTTAATTAGTTTGGCTTTCAGATGTGGTTTACATTACACCATAGATAAAGTGTTTCTTTAAAAATTAGATGTTGAATTTTAAACTCTTGTTTTGGTCTATATTTTTTTCAAGCTTTAAGCTGGTGTGTGTGTAAAAAAAAATGTATCAAAAGCTAGGTGGAAAACTTGTTTAAAAATTGAATACTTAGTCAACGTTTACACGAGCAAATTCGGCCAGACAAATTCTTGTCTCTTCTCTTTTGTGAATTTTTTTTTTGCGTTTACACATGGAAACTAGAATTTGTTTGTGCAAGAAAACCCGCCACAACAAACGTAAATTCAAAGCATAATATCAGCTAACGAATAGAACGAAAGGGAATTCGCGGGTACGACAAATTCTGTACACCACCCTTTCGTTTTTCCCTTCTTGCCTACAAACAGGAAAACTTTCTTTCAAAAGTTTCCTCGTGTAAACGTTGACTTAAACAAATTTAAAAATGGTAAAAACATAAGCTATAGCTTTTATGGTTACAAAAATACTGCTTTTTAGTGGCAAAGGGGCTGTTTGCATGAAACTTTAATTTCAAACAGAAACAGGTCAATTTTATTTATTATTTTATGTATATTTCAACACGTAAATGAATTGGACTGATGAACGAAATGTCATAAGACTGACATATGACTGACATATGTAATTCGATTTCAATTAAAAATTGCTTGTTCAGGAAAATTCAAACTTCAAGACGACGACTGAAATAATACTTCAATACCGGATTATAATATGCGATTGTGTGTATATTAGAATTGACACACAAGACTATATTATTATTGCAGCAAAATACGAAAAAATTCAGTGGCATGTTAGTCAATGCGACATGTGAGCTTGGTGATCAGCACATATTTTTTCAAAGCGTGGCAAAGGGCACTAACTTTCTTTAACTTTAAGTGCAAAAAACACTGGAAATATCATATTGGCATCAAAGCTTCAGAGCAACTCCAAATTTTTTTGTGAGCCTGTGTTATCAACTATTTCTTACAGCTGATTAAAAATCAGTTTCAAAATCTGATGACATTTTTTTCAGACCTTTTTTTCCCAAAAGTGTCTGTTATTTTCACAAAATCGTTTTTGTATGGTTTATTCTTCAGAAATTCAATTTTACGTAGTGTATATTCTTAACAAAATCGTCTCTATATAGTGTCCGTCAAAATATTTCGGGGGAAGGGTTCTATCCCCCAGCATGACCCCCTAGATACGGCCCTGACAAAGCTAAGTCACTATACTGGCAAAACTCGTTAAAGGGCGCATTTTGGGAAAATCATAGGCAAAATGCGCGCTTTGCTTGTTTTAAGCGATAACTTCTATACTGTTCGTGCTAGATACTTTTACTTTGGTCATTGTCTTTAAAAACTATCTGATAGAATTCTTTTTTCTTTTCCTATGCCAGGAACTGACACCCTATAGCCGGAACTAAATACGTTTGAAGAGCTACGCTGTGTTAAACCAAACTAAAACATTACAGTTCTGTCAACGGATTCTTGAAGCTAGTCAAAAATAAGTAAGCACGTGTGTCAGTATTTTGAATTTTGATGTCTTAAAACTATTAAAAATAACTTTAAAGTGGGTATTTTTTGGCGAAATGATAACTACTGCATGGATTTCGATAAAAAAATCTAGTTTTTAATTCCTTAGATGTTGTCATTTTTCCAATAAAAATATATTCATAAAAATGAACGTATGACTGTTATCTTTAGACCTGAAAACTACTGAGCCAACTGAGCTTAAATTTACAGGCTATATTTTCTTTGATATCCAAAAAGCTTAGAGCATAGTTTTAATTTTTTTTTTGGACAACGGAGGGTGGCGCCTTCTATACAAAAAAACATGTTATGTGCTATGCCTTGGTACCTATGGTAGTCCAGCAAGTACTAAATTAAGTCATTAGAAATCACTACAGTAATTCAATATTTAAAATATGTAAGTTTTCATCTTTAAAGCTTAAATCTCATCGCTTGCACTTCTGACGGTAAATCTATTTCTCTGTATTTTTTTTTTGTTAAAAGCGTGTATGCTACTTATAAATATTAGGATCTGACATTACTAAAAAATTTTTTTTAAGTATCTTTCAAAATTTTAATTCTGGAAATTTACAATTATTTTATATACAGTGGCTCCAACGAATAATCGGACAAAGCATTATTTTATTAAAAATTATATAAAAAATTACCGAACATCATACCAAGTAATGAAAAAATTTTCCTTACTAGCAAATTGGCGAATTAGTCAAAAAAAATGACTCGGCTATCCATGACTTCATAAAAAGATATAGTGAAGACTTAAGATTGACCTGCAATTTCAGAGATGGGCAGGGAAAAAAGCTTAATGGAAGACAAGAACGCAGCATTTTAAACGAACTTAAAAAATATCCGTTTAAAATTGTAAAATCATTGCAAATATCTCTGAATAATAGGCTTGGAATGGATGTATGCTTGAACACTGTGCGGAGTGTGTTACATAGAAGCGATTTCCATGGCAGCATTGCAGGAAAAAAGCCATTTATAAGCCCAATCAGAAAAATCAAGAGAGTGAAATTTGCAAATGAAAAAAGAAGAAACTCAACTCTAGATGGCTATTCTGCAAAGGCTCTTCGGACAAATGAAAAACTAATAACGTAAAATCTCTTTTTTTTTAGAAAAAGCGAAAGAAATACCTGAGATTATGATGTCTGGTGCCTGTTCCTCTGTGGGCTAGTGCTGCTGATCTTCCGTTGCTTCGATGGTGACCTTCTTAATGGTGATGTTAACACCCAGCTTCTGGTGCGCTGGTGGTGGTTGAACATGCTGGAGTTGATGAAGCGGTGATGTTGCTAATGATGCTGGCTCTTTTGAAGCTGCAATTTTTCTTCGTAGGGGAATTCAAATAAAGACACTTTAGCAGTTTTGCGTCCTTAGCTAGTTTATAATTAATTTTAAATTATAGTAGGTATTTTTAAGAAAACTTAAGTTAGTTTTTAGAATAATTTAAGTTAGCTTTTAGAGTAATTTTAAGTCAAAGAAAAAACACTATCTTAGCTCTGGTGGATCTGTGACGACTGATTTAATGCTGACCTAGAATTAAGTTTTTACAACGCTCTTTGAGTTGGGACATTCTTTAACGTTGAAATCTTCGGATCTGATGATGCTGCTAATATATTAAAGAGATCCTCATTTTGCCTTTTTCGTGAAATATTGCATTCATTAAGGTATCTGCATTTTTTATAGTCCTCATTTTTGGATTCTTGTGCTTCTCCGGACAATTCTCCAATTGGTGACGACTGATATTCTATGATGTCTCTAACGTGCGCCAGGACTTTATGCAGTATAGGTGTGAACATTTTCTCAGGATAGTCATTATGGATTAAATTCAAGACATTGACGATAACTTGGAATCTTTTAATGATCTCTCCGTAAACACCCCTTATCTCTGCGGTTATCTAATTTCTATTGACCAATGTACAAGCTGTGTTTCCATCATTCGTATTTCCAAATCCTTGTAGCGGTTGGTGAACTCTTATTCCAAGTTTGTTGCGGAGTTCTTCCTGAATTATTTTTTTCCTCGCAGCTTGTTTGTCCCTATTTGCAGTGTTTTCATCAAAACTTTCGCTAATTCGTGGAAGAATGTAAGAAAGGTTAAGGATTAATTCCACACATGTTACTCTTGCATGTACTGGAGATATTCCGTATTCGTAATTTTCTTCATCTTCAATGTTTTTGTCGGT
This sequence comes from Meiosimyza decipiens, assembly GCA_963680825.1. Taxonomy (NCBI): domain Eukaryota; kingdom Metazoa; phylum Arthropoda; class Insecta; order Diptera; family Lauxaniidae; genus Meiosimyza; species Meiosimyza decipiens. The sequence continues at coordinate 81,495,159 of OY804258.1, read as the reverse complement.
GCTCTGAAATTTTCTTTAGATTCTTTTACAAACTGAACATATTATTTTATCTTATATATGAGTCAATTCGCTAACCACTTTCCCGTCAACCATAGTAAAGAAAATTATATGTTCTATGATGATAGTAGATTCATCATTAATTTTGTAGTAGGTTGGTTTAGTAGTAGCAATTTGTTCTCTTATATTTTTAACTGTGCTTGCTATCAGTTCCGGAGATTCCTTCGCATACTGAATCATTATGGGTTGGCAAAAATGAACTGATGAAGGTCTGGAATTTTTCCAGTTTTCGTCTATGTTGCTCTTCAATCTCAGTGGAACAACAGAAGCAGTAAACATATGTTTGTGAGATGATTATTTGCTTGTACTTACTCTGTCCAGATGATCCATCGCAGCCCCACTTACGCAACAAAGTCAGATTTTTTGGAAGTGTTCTTTGCTCTTGTCGATCCATACTTTCAATTAAGCGTGGAGCAGTATGATCAAACATATCTTGAACTTTCACCTTAGCTGAAACTTCCGTTATAACACAATTTTCTGGAACAATTGCTATCTTCGCTGCTGGAATGTTCTTATATTCTGGAAGTATATGCACGTTGTGTCACATCAAAGACTTTTGGAGTAGATTGTAGTTTTTCTTCGAAAGTCCCAAGTCCATGAATAAAGCCAAAGCTTCTTCAGTGGCATATTTTACGGGACATGCATTCAGTGGACTAGGAATGCTTCATTTAATCCTCTTCAATCAGATAGGACTAGCAACAGAAACTGCCATTTTATATCGCCTCTTGATTTTTCTTTATCTTTGTTGTATTTAACTGTTAATGCTGTTGCGAGTTGTCCGGTAGAAATCGCTTCTATAGCATCCAAAACTAACTTATTTTTTTGTGAATGTTGAACTTTCGTATAATTTCTTTGACCTTCCTCTTGTAGATTTTGAAGTACTTGGCCATTCGTCGGATATGTCTTATACTTCCTCATAGTGGATATTGGTACTTTCCTGTAGCCAATTTTTATATATGCAATTGAATATTTTATCTGATCTAGTACACTATTCCATTTAACTTTTACTCTATTTAATACTGCATGAATTTTTTCCCGAATTTCAGGTTTTTCGAATTTTTCATCAGTGATGCTATGAAGATTTTGCAATGCTGCTCCAAATCTAATTCAGTTGATGAGCTTTTGAATATATCAATTATGGTATAATTTAAAACAGACATTTTTACAGGTGCTTCTTTATAGAACAAAGTGAAACGCTATGTTTTCAGCTTTTTGAAGAACTGATAGTAAAACTTTTATAGGGTGATCCAATACAAGGTCACTTTTCCAACTGAGTTGTTTTGACAGCTGTCATGTGTCAAATGGCTTGTCCAAATGACGTTTGTGTTCAGTATTCAATACGACTCAATCATGAATAGACTTACTCCTGAACAATGTTTATTGATTGTGGAAACTTACTACCAAAATTAGTCATCACTTAGAGAATGCTATAGAGTTCTTTAACATCATTTTGGTTGATATATGCGTCCAACTGAGCGCACTATGCTTAATACAATCACCATATTTCGAAACAATTTTACACTATTGGACATTCAACCAGAGTGCATACAGCCCGTAATTTTTAGAATATTTCTACAGTAGCAGAGAGTGTTCGTGGAAATCGAGAACAATCGATTCGCCGCCGATCTCAGGCTTTGGACATCTCTTATGGATCATTGTGGCGCATCTTGAGGCATGATCTCAGTCTGAAGTCCTATAAAATACAGCTCGTATAAGACTTGAAGCCGGCTGACATTGGTTTTCGTTTTAATTTCGGCTTTTGGGCCTTACAACAACTTCATATTGATCCAGCATTTTATCGAAAAATTGTGTTAAGCGACAAAGTTCATTTCTGGTTGAACAGCTATGTTAACAAGCAAAATTGCCGTACTAGGACCGATGAACAACTAGAAGCAATCCAAGAGTTTTCAATGTATCCCGATAAATTTACTGTTTCGTGTGGTTTATGGGCAGGAGGCATCATCGGACCGTATATCTACAAAAATGCGGATGGAGCCCGCGTTACGGTCAATGATCAGAAAAATGATCAATGAATTTTTGCTGCCAAAATTCAGAATATTGGTGTAGCCGACCTCTGGTTTCAACAGGATCGCGCAACATGCCATACAGCTGGAAAAACAATTGCTTTATTGAGAGAAACGTTCGATGAAAACATAATCTCAAGAAATGGTCTTGTTAATATCTCAAGAAATGGTCCTGTTAATAGCCACCATGATCATGTGATTTGACGCCATTGGATTACTTTCTTTGGGGACATGTTACATCACTTGTTTATGTCGTCAATTCCAAAACTATTGAAGCTTTGGAAACCAACATAACTCATGTTATTTATTTATTATTTTAAGGCAAGGGGGCACCATTAAATATTAACCGATTTAAAAAATCGGTTGAATTTTTAGGATTCTAGAGGGTCGCAGAATTAAAATTCTAAATATTTTATATTCCTGTCTACCCTTGGACCGCCCTTAACCACTCGCTACTTATCGTTCACGCTGGAAGAGCTTTGTGGAGGCCCTATGCTTCTTGACGAAATAAAGTACACGAAAAGATATTTCATCTATTCTATTATCTATACTAGGGTTGACCATTTGGCCTCCACGGTAGCGAACAATGAAACGTGCAATCATTCGTCCAGCCGTGCAATTCCTGATCATGATCTCTATGTGCTGAGTCGTTTGTCAAATAAATATGCAAGAGACCCAGTCGGAATCGAATGTGCAAAAACAAAACAAATATGAGCAAATGAATTACGCAATTTCAGTCAAGAAAAGTGCAGCTAAAAAACATTATTTCTGCGAAATAATTTTCGCATGTATTATTGACTTGGTAAAAAATGAGATACGAAAAAAAGTTCTCTTATGTGCATAATTGTTGTAAGAAAAATTCATATTCATGGAAAAATAGTTTTAGTTCTCGGAAAATTACTTTTTATCTTGTTGTTGATGAATTTTGAGCTTAAAAATTTTTTTTTGCAGCCATGCGATGCTTTCTGAGTTTATTTATTTACATCAGTGATGCACGAATTTCTACTGGGTAATGTTTTGTTTTCGTTTGAATTTGTATACACATTTATGCACATACTAGCGCAAAATTTGAGTTATAAATAAATGTCAACGCGCTGTCGACGTTGGCTATCCCTAGTCTATACTTCAGTAAAATCGCGGAAAAGTTAACGCGCAGACTGAAAAATCTAAATTTATAGCCAACTTTTCTGAGCGTATGCGTTTTTTCAAAACTATCTTGATGCTTTGCGACACAAGCAAGTGCGAGCTCTATTTCTGTTTATTTTTTCAATACAGGTAGTCCCCGACTTACGACCGAGATAGGTTCCTAGTCATCGGTCGTAAGTCGATTAAGTCGTAAGTCGAGTTTCATAAAAAATAGCTAGAGAAAAATATTACATACATACTGTACTACTAGTTCCAGCCATTTTTGGGATGATATAAAATTATTCACTTAAACAAACGTATTATTTGTACTGAAATAAATCGAATCCTTGTACATACTGCTGTTTTTTTTTAATATTTTCTCATATACATATTTTAGGGACTCCACGAAACTATTTTAAGCATTTTCTATGAAAAAAATTTAAAAAAAAATTTTTCGTAAGTGCGAATAGTCGTAAGTCGAACGGTCGTAGGTCGGGGACTACCTGTATTCCGTTAATTTAGTTTTCTTTGAGAAATCTTTTCAGCAAATGGATAAAAATCTAATAAGATTGGTCAAGTTGGGATATCGAAGTTACAACTGAAGTTATACTGAAGGCAATTTATTATTTAAAATAAAGGCCCTCCTCTCTTAACTTATTTTTATGTGTAATTTTTCTCGAAGATAAGTAAGGATCTGATGCTATTAATAATTGTGTGATCAAATCTGTATTTGTATTTGAAGACTTAGTAATTAAGGGCTTAAAAGATGTTTGCTTACATTTCAAAATGAGATTTCACGAAGAATCGGAGAATTGATATTTTTTTTGAGAGTTTTTATAAAAACCATGTTTTATTCAGATGAGCTTAACGTAATTGAAGATTGGAATGCAGACCATGCTACGGATAGTGACGAAGGAGCCGAAATGTTGACAACGTTACGGCGATATCGAAGAAAATAATTACCAAAAGCGAGTTACATGGAAGCAGTTTAAAGCATCAATAAATTGATCAAATGGTAACTATGCAAATCAGGTAGCAGATCTTATCAATATGCTCACAAAATTGATCCAGAGCTATTATACAAAAAAAGAAAAACAAAAACTCTCTCGACAGCTAATTTAAGTCAGAACAAGCAACGTTAATTCAAATTACAACTCAAATGTTTGAAATTACATGTGGTGATAATTAATGCATTAAAATAAATAGAACGGGTTGAAGCTGTAATCCAATACACTTTTATTTTAAAAAAAATCGGTCAGGATTTGTCCATTGGGACATGTTCGGGAAAATCAACCCTGGGGGGGATGCTAGGGGATAGAACCCCCCCGAAATATTTTGACGGACACTGTATATAAACGATTTTGCAAAGAATATACACTACGTAGAAAAAATCTCATATCCAAAACCCCCCCGAAATAAAATCCTGGATACGTCACTGCTGGATAGTTAGTTGCACTAAAATGCAAATCTATTTTTCCAAACCACCCCATCCTGTAAACTTATACGCTCGACTTTTCTTTAGCGGGTTTTTGCATACATATGTATGTAGGTGCACATGTACATATATATATCCAGGAATTCAAAATTAACACGCACCGACAACTCACTCTTTTCCCACCTCTAACTAATCTCTAACTGGGCAGAACTTTAAGGAACCGCTTGTTTTTCTATAATCAATATTAATGCTTCGGACTTTCCGGGACGAGTCGGTTTTCATTTCAGGCAAGGGTCATAATATACTCTACATATGATTAGGGATAGTAAAAACTACTTTTGCTATTTCTATTTTTATTTCGCTCCACAGTCTGATGATGGCCATTTATCTGCTATTCCACACTTGTTACCGTCACTCAAAACTTTTCGTGAGATTGAGAAGAAAATACGAACTTCATGTATGATTGAAAATAAGCTTAGGAAAACTAAAGCGCCCATTCTCAATATCCAACCAAGCCTTGATTTGATTTTAGCTACAAATTCAAAAAACATATACAGTGAAAGCTCGTTAATCCGAAGACGTGTAATCCGAATTATCCAGTAATCCGAATTGAATTTATGACGCGTTACATACTCTATACTCCGTATTGATTGCAACTCTGTAATCCGAATCTTTATTTTATTTTTATTTTTCTGTTTTTTATTGCTGTGTCAAGGTTTTCAAAACTTTTTTGACAAAAGCAAGAATGAAATTTAAAAAACGAACAGGACATCATTGAGATTCAGAGCCTGCTATGATTGATATTGTATATGATGAGAAGTACATGTGTAATATTTGTGTCTTATTGCGTTTAGTTATTGATTGGCATTTTAAGCAAAAACCTCAATTTGAATTTAGTATAATATGGCCAAAAACGGTGCACTTAGAACGCTACCATTAACGCATAAGCTTAAAATAATTGAATCAATAAATCGCGGACAATCTGGAAAGATTTTAGCAAAGAAATTTGGTGTAGGAGCTTCAACTATTTGTGGCATAAAAAAAATGCAGAAAATATTAATAAAAACAGCCTATTCAGTAATCTGAATATATCGGTAATCCGAATTAGGGTCTGCAATCATTAATTCGGATTAACGAGCTTTCACTGTATATCAAATATCTAGTTATAAAGAGTCTTCAAATTTGATAAATCTTTTTACGCTTGCCGCCATTTTTTTACTAGATTACACCGATATATCTTAAAGTATGAAGTAAACATATTCAGGTTAGGTAAAATGGAGTGAACAACGTGTTTTCATTATTAAAAGCTGAAGGATATTCAGAAGTTGGCAGAAAAAGCTCAGACAAACTGTGCGATAAAGCTTATCATTGATAAATTTGAAAAAACTGGTTCAGTTTTAGATCAGAGAAGCAGAATTTATCATAGTAGCGGTCGTTCAAGTGTAAATATTGCAGCTGTTAGCACAAGTGTTGCTGAAGAGCCAAGTACATCAAATCGTCGACTTTCACAGCAATTAAATCTCAAACCAACAACTTTTTACAGAAAGATCTTCATGTAAAGGCTTACAAAATACAAATTGCACAAGAACTAAGGCCAACTACGCACTACGCATTAAGTCGGTAATTCGGTAGTTACGCCATAGAAAAGCAAAAACCCAAAATAAGAATTTTTTCAAAGGAAATTATCTTCATCGATGAAGCTCATATTGAAATTGGCGGCTATGTCAACAAACGAAACTGTCACACTTGGGATGAAGAAAATCCTAGAGAATTGTTTGAAAAGCCATAAAACCAAAAAATTACTGTATGGTGTGAATTTTGGTGTCGTGGCGTAATTGGTCCATTATTTTTTTTGAAACTGATAGGTACTTTAATTTCGAATAGAAATAAATAAAGATTTCACACAATTTAATTTATGCCTTATATTGAAAATTTAGAAAGATACCTCAAATTTGAACACCCTCTAGTCTATATTGGCTTAACTTGGTATTGGAGAAACAGCCCCATTATACGGGGCTCTTGTATCGCATGGATAAGCTGACTTCGCTTGAGTTTTCCTTCAATTTTGGAGTGACGCGTCTTTTTCTTAAGTGAAGCATTTTTTGAAATTTCCACCTTAAAATAAATCAAATCGAAAGAAATTCTTTATATAATGACGTTTTTATTTTCAAACTTAATTTTTCATATTTAAATTTATTTTGTTTTTTATACATATACTATAGTATATATTTTCCTATATATGCACGTTTGTATCTATATGTAAGTATGTATGTACATACTTTCCAATTTAATTTTATTATATATGTAAGATTTGAAATTTTACATGTTCTATTGTTAGTTGATAAGAATTTTTTCTTGTTTCTCTTTTTAATTATTTTGTTTTGTCCATTCATTTTAATATGTTTGCAAGTATTCAATAAACTTTCCCCTAGTTACACAGAAAATCATTATCATTCTAAAATTACAGCCTTATTCTTAATAACCGAAACAACATCGCGAAAAATTGTTTTCTTGGCGAATAACCGTTATTTTTCACAATTATGTTGTTTTTTTAAACAGTAATAATAAAGGACGTTTTATTTCTAAAATTGAAAACAAAACAATTTTAACAACTTTGTTGTTTGAAATTATTTCTTTTTCAAAAGTGATGCTTCAATTTGTAAAAGGTTCATAATGCGTTTGCGGTAGGAAGATACCTTATACGCTTTACAATCTTGCCATAAATTATCATGAATAAGGCTGTTAGTTTTTAGTTATTATAATTTTAATACTTAACACATATAAATATGTATGTAGCTTAAAATGCTGAAATATTTTAGTCATTTACGTTAGTATAACTTATTTTATAAATTTATGTTTTTGTTTTGTTGCTATTCGTTTCTCGATTTCAACAATATCGTTTCCAGTTATATAAGATTCATGGTTTTAATTTATAATTTATTAGCTACGTAAATTACACATTTTAGAAACTAATTTTTTGTTTGTTTAGTTAGTTGCTTTTTGCTTCCTCTGCGTTAGGCTTTCTTCAATTTAATTTACTATTCAAATTGTGATGGTAACAATTTGTATGTTTTTGTTTTTTTTTTCACAGGTATCCCGCTAAATAAATCTGATTTGTATATGCATTTTGTTTTCAGTTAAGTTTTGCTTTTGAAATTCAGTTTTATCTTTATTGCGTTTATTTAACGTTAAACAGAGCTACTATTTTTGTGTTTTCTAACTATTGTTTGTTTAGTTTATTTAATATTTCCTTTTAAGTGAAAATCGATAGTAAATGCAAAGAAAAATAAAACTAACACAAAACTTAGAGACAAAATTAAAATATTTGAATTAAGTTAATAAAGACTAATAATTTCAATAAAATCAAAAATGATAATATTGTATATAGTGCATACGAGTACATATAAATTCATCAAACAAAAAACAGAAAAGATGTAACTAATATGTAACTAATAAAAATGATTCAAAATTATTTTTTTTAAAATACTATTTTCAAGACTTGAAATTAAGGAAGCAGTAAAGGGTTTTTAAAACATGTAGCACTTAATTAATGTTGACTTATGTTACTTTGTGATTCTTTTGAATAAAATATACATATATTTTAAATTAAAGTATATATAGAAAGATTCTTATAAAATCGTTCTTGCATATTTTGTTTGCAGATTTGTTCTATTTTTCAGTTTGAAACACTCCAATTACGTTTAACAACAAAAAAATTAAGTTTTTTTTAACTCCATTGAGTATTTAAAGCATTCGTAAATATATTGAATTTGCTCTAGAAATTTATTGTTTTTCTTGAAATATATTTCAAAAAAACAAATTAACTACAGTACTATTTATAACAGTATGCATTTATTTATAATAAAGTTTGTTGTTATATTTACAATATCAATTACGTTTTACTAACGTCATATAAATATTTGTAAACTTGAATGGTTTCATAATTAGGTTTTTGTTTTTTGATTTCAATACGTTATAGGTATGTATGTTATGCTAGTTTTTCTGATTTAAGTTTTGATTTTTAAAATTTTGCTTCATTTAACATTTGCACAGTTTATAGCTTAAAATTATGCTGCAATTTCTAACATTTTTATAACCTAAGCTTTATATGGAATGTTTTTCATGCGCTGTTATAGCTGCTTTTTTAATATTCTGCATTTATTTTTTGATTCATGAATGTTTTAGTTCGTCTCTACAATTATGACTCTTCTCGATTATTATGCACCCAACTCGCTGGCACCCACTGCGGTTCTCGCTCCAGTGAATTAATTTCAGCAAGAAGCTGATGATACGCGCGCTCGGTGTCATTATTTATGATTATCATGTCGAATAGATGACCCCAACGTGCTTCCATGTCACGTGCCGTCGCAATGATATCCTTTAACTCTTCCTCCTGTGCAAAAGAAAACATATGTGGCAAATGGAAACTTGGAAAACTTTAATTTAACTCACCTTAAATGGTTCACCGTTTCGCAACTTCTTCTGACGCAGCTTATCAAGACTCGGTGGTGCTACTAGTACCACATAGGGCTTTAAGTCGGAAGCACGTAGTAGCTTCAAGCTTTGTGGATGCAGATTTAGCACGCATATTTTACCGCTGGCCACTACGGTACGTATGGCTTCGAGTGATGTTCCTGTTTATCAGCAAAAATGAAAAAAGTTACTCAATCGATTTGATTTGAAAAAAAAAAAAATTGTTATGAAAAACTTACCATAGTAAGCCTTTTCGTATTCCCCATGCTCTACGAAACGTCTGGCCAGTATATCGGCCTCAAAAGCTTGACGTGTTATAAAGTGGTAGTCTTGACCGGGTACTTCACCTTCGCGACGAGCTCGTGAAGTATCTGAAATTAATGGAAAAAATTCTACCAGTTAAAACAAAAACCATTAAAAATTTCAATAAATACGTGACATATGTAGGTACAGACATAGATACGTAAGTATGATGCTAAATTAAACAACAACTAAAATAGTTTTCATGGTATATGCAAGAAAAGCATTTTACACTATTGCAAAAGAAAAAAAAATAATGTGGATTGTGGTGTAAGTTCTCTCATTTCAGACATTAAGGCAAGGATATCATGGCCAAGTGGAAAGATTGACACTTCAAATTAAAAAGCATAGAAGAAGAACTTCAGACGAAAAATCATAAAATTAGATTTTTAATAAATTTAGAGCAATATATTTTGGAACTCACCATGATGCAAGCTAAAGTCAGCTTATATCGAAAATTAAGCCTTTGGTTCAATTTAGATTATCTATATAACCGAGATTCATAGCACCTCACCAATTTTTCAAAGTTACTATGGAATTACTCTGAAGAACCAAGGCATATTCATATGTATGCAAGTACTCTTTCTTTTGTTCGAAAAAAAAAATCGAACACTGGTTGTTCCTGGATATTAGAGTGGTTGGATAGTACTTTTGGTTCGCTTAGTACCAAAATGACTTGGGTCTTGCTCAATCGAGTCCAGTTTTTGAGACATATGAGGTAAAATAAGTCAAAAAGGGAAATTTTGATTAATTTCATGCATTTGTTCAGGAGTGGATTTTAAGTTTCTGTGGTCTAGGCTAGTATTGGCCATTTCGCATGACACGAGCACGAGCAATGAAACGTGCAATCGTTCGCGTACAGTTGGTTGGTTCGTTTGTCAAATAAATATGCAAGAGACCCAGTCGGAATAAAAAAAAACAAATGTAGGCAAATGAACTGCGCAGTGCCAGTTGAGAAAAATGCAGTTCAAAGACATTATTTCTGCGAAAGACAATTTTTTTCGCATATACTATTGACTTGTAAGAAAGATGAAAGTCTAAAAAAATTGCACTTGTGTGCATCATTGTTGTAAAAAAATTCATATTCATGGAAAATAATTTTATCTTTCGGAAAAGTACATTTTATTTTAGTTGATTAATTTTGAGTTTAAAAATTGAAACGCCACCGATATTGCGTCTGGCGTCATCAAAATATACATATAATATTTTTATAAGATTTAGAAATGATTTTTTTTTGTTCTTAAACAAAAAATCCAATTATTTTTTACGCCAACATTTATATTTATTTGTTTCATCAGTGATGCACGAAATTCTACAGGGTAATGTTTTGTTTACGTTTGATCTACACTGATATATACATATACTAGCGCGAAACTCATGTGATAAATGGACAAAAGGAGTAATTGGTCTCATAGAACATGCAATGTTAAAAGAGAGTACTTTTTTCATATGCTTTGGAGCATTTAGGAGTATTCCGTGAGTCCATTTGCACCACTCCAAGATCAACCTTTGGATCAACCCATTTTCTGCTGGAAATTTCTACACATATTTATAGACATACTAGCGCGAAACTCATGTGATAAAAGACAAAAGGGAGTCGACGTTTGGGCTACGAAGTTCAACATCCCTACTCTAGGCTATAAAAAACATGTCGTTTCTTTCGGGTTCGGAGACAAATACCAGTCGATTTTACATGAAATCCTTATATTAGTGTTTCACCGATACGAGAACGATACAATAATTCAAAAATTGTTCAATTCCGTTGATATTTAGTGAGTAACTCGGCACAAATAACATACATCCATGTTTTGTTTTGATTTGGTGTTTATATATTTGCGGTTTATTTGTTTTTGTAGAAATAAAAATAATACCTTTCCGTCGTTACATACATACGTATATGTGCGTATATTCATAAGAAGAACATCCATAGAATTCAAAAAATTATCATAATAAAAAATATGCAACATTTTTTATTTGGATCCGAGGTATACACCAGAAATTTAGGTAAAATTCATTCATCATTAAGTTTGCCGACCCTTAAATCTACTGCTCTTGGCTGCAGTTAGTTAGGTCTAAACATAAATCCGTCATGCAATTTTTTTAGGAACATCAATTTTTGCCGAATACTTTTGACTAAATAATCGCAATTGCTAGCATTTTACTTTAAAACTCTATTCCAATATTTCTGACTTGAACCTTAAATTTTTTTCTTCAACTTTGTAACAAGGAGTTAAAAGAGCAAAAATGCAATTTAAGAATTATTTTATAATTTTATTTGCCGTTACAGATATTGGTCCATTACTTGACGTCCAATTTAGATATCGCCAAAGGAGCAGATAAAAACTACCAATGCTATGTTATTTATTCTTTTTTGTAAATATAATAGATGTAGATAAAATTTCACAATTTTTCAGCATAGGCTTTATGCAGTTATTTGAATTTATTCATTAGCACTTCATTTTTTTGTAAACTCGTTCAGCTGACAGGCAGGGCCGTAGCTAGAGCTACGGGGGCCCTGCGGCAACAAGTAAATTTGGGGCCCCCCATACGGAAATCATTTCTCAACTTTTAAAGTACCCCTACACCGGTGTTCGTAGATTGTAGTAGAATTCTGTATATAATTCGTAGATTGTAGTAGAATTTCTATACAATTATATACAGAATTCTACTACAATCTACGAACACTGACCTACACTGGGACGCATCACAGAACGGGAAAGAGTTAGCGTGGCTCCCTCTAGTAATACATAGGGAATTTCCGATTAATGGAACCGTTTTTCCCAGTGTGGGATTTATCATATGTAGAACGTCTGAATTTCCCGCGCGTATAGGGGTCGCAAGATACTAAGATTTGTTAAAATTAATCAAACGTATGTTATTTTGTACATCATCTAATAAAACCACAAAAAAATGTAGAATTGTTTTATTCTGGGAGACCACCGTGTTCAATTTCTCGTGTTCACTTTCAGGAGACCCCAAAATCTTTACCGAGGTAAGTTTCTTTCAGGACCATAAAAGTGGTCGACGAGAAGGGGCCCCTTCCCGTCGGGGGCCCTGGGGCACCGCCCCGCCTGGTAAGCTAATATCAAATATCCAAGGTCGCAGTTGATTGGTTGATTGGAAGTAATTGCAAATAATTTGGGTGCACTAACTGGAAATTAAGTTTTCCATTCCTCAATTATTTGCAATTGCAAAATTTTGTCCGAAAGAATCGGTTTCATGACCGGGGTGAGAATATTTTAAAAATATAGAGTGTCAAAGAAGTTCCTCAACAGATTTGTATTCATTCAAAACCATGCGTTTTTGTGCTATTTTTATGTATATTTATTTAGACTTAACTAACACCTAAATATGAAAATGAAACTGCGCTGAGAACTAATGGAAAATTGGCTTTAAGTCAACTTTAACTTCAATTTTCTTAACTCGACTTAAGCTGTTATTGCTTGCTGGCACAGAATTTATTTGATATAATTTTATTGAAAATTGTCGCATAGTGAGTTTTTTAAATTCTATACAGAAAAAAAGATTGACACAACCATTAAAATGGCTTACCAACTCAGAGGTTTACTATTCAACCGATGTAATTCAAGTTTTTTTTGTCAAAGTGAACCCATTTAAAAAATTCAAGTAAGACTCTTACTAGTTATTTCTGAAGTTTCTGAAAAACTGAAAGACCTACACTCGCTTTTACAAAGAGAGTTTTCAGTATATCGAAATCATGTAGCTCCTACAGTATACTTGATGAATATTATGGACCTATATTCATAACCATTGTGTTTCAATTTACCGGATTTTTTTTGTTTTTCCTCAAGTAAATAGAATACTAAAAGGAAACAACAACAGAATAAGAATAAATAAATTAATATCAATAATGGCGCAGTGCGTCCTCTACCTTGAAAAAAAAATTTACCAGTTTTCTCAAATAATCGCAACACTTACGTGGCACTGCTGCTGAAAAACGCTCCGAATCGGCCATAAGACGTTGACGCAATTCATGTCTTCCGATATTCGGTGGACCAATCAAAACGATGGGTCGTTTATGCGTGGCACGTGGATAATATAAGGCGACTTCCTCATAGGTGAGTATTTCTTCGGGATCGGTTTCATCCGGTGCGGTGGTTGCATAAAGTGGATAGCTGTAATGAGACGTTGAAAAACTTTGTAATCATGCAAAGAAAGAAAATCCAGATAGAATTGCTACTCACCCCGCCTCTGAACTAGCTTTCTTCTTCTTCTTGCGTCCCTTTCGCGCACACAATAATGTTGCGCCCTTGCTGCTGTCCTTACCACGACTTCGCGCCAGACCAGCCTCTTCAGCGATAGCCAACTTCATTGTTTCACGCTGATGCTGAAACGACTGACTAGGTATGAGTCCAGCCAGTGTCTGATCCTCTTCACCCTCTCGATAGGCCTGCCACCAGTTGGGATCGTCACGTGAAATCACATGTAGTACGTCGCCTTTTTGAAAACTGATCCCCAACTCACGACAGGGTATATACAGATCATCTTCCGGATCGTAATCAAAGTGCGCACGCACATGAAGGACGGCATTCTCACGATGGCCGCCACCAGGTGGTGGACTGCCGGCAGGCACTATGAGGAATGTCAACGTGCCCTGCATAGAGCCAAGTAGTGAGCAGACTTCGTTTACTGTCTTGCTGCGTAGCTCTTGTCCATTGACCTCGAGTATTTCGTCGCCTTCGTGCAACAAACCTGACTTTTCAGCAGCACCACCACGTACAATGCGCCCTATTACAACGGCTTCACCCTCATTGCGTACCGTGGCACCCAGGGGCTCCGTTGACTTCTCAATTTGTATGATGCGTATGTTGTCATTCTGATCATTTAGCGTGCCGAAACAAGCGCTTAACGGGGGTGAATCAGGTCGCCCAATACCCCCCTTTGTATAGGGAGCTGTTGGTGCAATGTTCGTGGGTATTGGCATTTGTTGGCGCTGCGCTAATCCTGTTGGTGGTGGTAAAGCTGGTGGAGATAGAACTGTGCCGCCACGCACCGAAGCTGACTTTGGCAGTGGCGTCGGTGCCAAGCTGGGCTGTGGACTGCCAGCACCACTCAATGACGGTGAGGGCGTAGCATCGGTATGGGTGGCGACGCGATCATGCGCCAACAGCAATCCCTCCATTTCGTGACTGGTCAGCAAGTTACCAAGTTCGATGGCAGCCGGCGAATTCGATTGGGCCAAAAGTTCAACTATGTCCTTTTGTATTTGCAGTGCATTTGCATTGACAGGGTTTGCCACTCGTGGTCGTCGGCGTTGCAGTACTGCACTTCGGGCAGCTAAGGAGTGGGCAACACCAGGACCAACGAGCACATTATGAGCAGTTGACACTCGACCAGCAAGTGTTGACATGCCATTCTTTGTGAGTTGGTTCTGGAGGCGGTTAAGGGCAGCAATGAGTTCACCATAACCTGGAAGTGAGTAGAAAAAGTCATGTGATTAGTTCAAAATTAAATTAAATTTACGTTTTAGGAGCCTTCGGCGACTTTTTTGAGGCGTTAACATTTTTCGTAGAGGGCAATGCACGGGAGCTTATGAATAGGATTTCCGATTACCATTAAAAATTTACCATTGATGAGAGTTGACTTTTCATGCATTTTTTCAAGCTGAATTCGAAAATTAAGATCAAAGTTTTTTTATGGAACAGCTGCAGAGATATTATGGTATTTTAATTATTCCGACTCTTTTTCACTTTAAATATGAAATCTCAAGATAAAAAATGTCCAATTTGACCGCTCTAAGTACCGACACGTTTGATTGGATATATTTTTGGTCAAGCGGTTCAAAAGATATCGATGGAGAGAAACAAGATTTTTAAAAAACTTAATTCTTACAATTGATTCTGTGGCCACGAAAAAATAGAAAACGATGAAAATCTTCTTCTGATTTTACTTCATGTATGTAAAGCTAATACTGCAACACAAAAAGTAAAACTAACCAAAATCGACAAATCAAAAAGTTGGGAGCTATTGAAGGAATAAATCCAAGCCCTACATTTTCTGAATATATGAATTTTCTTGACAATTTGGAGTTTATTCGTGTGCAGTACATTCTCTTTATTTTTCGGTGTTTTTATATTATGAGGATAAGTTTGTTTGAAATTTCAAAAAAAAAATTCACCGGTTATTGTGGAGAAGGAACAAGGACAAAAAAAACCACATTTATTTGCACAAGCAAAAACAGGCTAACAGAAACAATAATAATACACGATACAAAGTTAAAAATAGTTGAGGCTGCTGTATTGTGTTCGGTTGCTTTTGCGATCCGTTTCTGTAGTGCGGAACCACACAAGTCTCCCAACATCCTTGAAAGTGCCGCTCAATAGTCATGGAAAGCGTGTATTTTTAATGAAACGATACTTGAAATTTGATGAGATGTGCTTTCGAGTTTTTCACTTCAATATTACCAAGATATCTCAACATTTCAACGATTTTCAACTTTTTGCGAGTTTTCAACATACACCAACTTTTTTCAATATTTTCCATAATTTGACTACGATTTTTTCTCTTCTATTTCTTTCAACCTAATCCAACTTTTTTCGTAATTTTTCACATATTTATCATATTTATATATATATATATATATTTATTTTTTCAACTTTTTCAAATATTTTCCATATTTTTCGACTTTCAATCTTTACATCTTTACCCTCATTCAACCTTTTGTGAACATTTTTCATGAATATCGGTCTTATCAGCATTTTCTATTTTCAACATTTTCGCTACTTTTTCAACATTTTTCAATTTATATCTACTTTTTCAACCACATTAAAATTTTATCGAGTTTTTCAACCTCTTTCAACTGAATTAACATTTTTCAACCTCTTTCAACCTTTTTCTTTCTTTTCAGGTTTTCAACCTGTTTTAAAAAGGTTTGATCTTTCAATTTTGAACCTTTTCCATTATTTGAAATTTTCCAACAATTTCCGACTTCTTTAACCGTTTTGAACATTATGCATTCTTTTTTTTGAATTTTTTTTATTTTCCGGACAATTTTCATACAATTATTACAACAACAATTACAACATTATTCAATTTTTCGCTTCTTTCAACCATTTGAACTTTTAAAATATTTCCCATATTTTTCGACATACATGTACATACAACCCCATTCAACACTTTGCATATTTTTTCGACTTTTTCAACTTCAAAACGAAAAACCGCAATGTATTTTTTATAAAATACATTGCGGAAAACTAAAACGTCAGTAGCTTCCGAACAGTGAGAGTTAGAGAATATTAAATCTGATGTGTTACTAAGCATTCAATTTTACATAAATCATCATGAATCGTCATTAATGCAATTCACAGTTCATTGTAAATTGGGCTGGTAAAATTGCAATGTTGTAATTTTACAATATTTTACGAGATGGTAACTTGTGTTGTTATTGTTCCCCATATATATCCAAATTACCACTGTCGATACATTTTAACATGTCTTGTATTTTCAAAGTTGTATTTGTTTTCAATTTTGGTGAGAAAATCGTATCAGAAAAGAGAGTGACGAAAAGCAAAATATGTAAACAATAAATTTATGAGCTCACCGTTGTTCGATTTGACACATTGTAATTTTGTCACGTCACAATTTTGCTGTGAATTGCATAATTATTAATTTTTGTCGAAGATGTTATTTGCTACATGCATTTGCTAGTACATTTATCAAAGCACTGCAAGTTTCAGACCATTCGGTATTTTAAATCTATTTTCATAATTGTTCAATTTTACTCTTCTCAGTTGTGTATAACTTTAATTCGTAGGCAACTTGACTTTCATAATAGCACTGTAAAAAAAAATTTTAAAAATTGAAAGGTCTGCAAGATTGTCACATCACCGAAATGAGCACTTTTTCTCCCGGGATCTGCTCTGGTGATGGCCAAAATCCATTTTCGATCTCTTTTCATTGATGCAAAAAAAAATTCGAAAATTAAACAAAATCGGGCACTTTTTAGACTCCAACTTTCGTGATGGCCAAAATCAATTTTGACCTCATTTCATTGATTGAAAAAGTGTTTCAAAAATTTACCGAAATCGGGCACTAGAAGGAACTGGGGACCCACATTTATTCAAAACAACATAAAATAAAATAAGCAATGGAAAAACAATTATTTATGCATAATATTTACGTAAAAAATATTTATTAAAAAAAATTATTATCAACATCAATATAACAGTTACGTCCCTGCTCAAAGCACAATACCTTGGCACATATGACTACTTCAGTTTTGAAATTTCGTACTTGGATCTATGCAACCTGTGCTTAGCACCTTACTGAATGCGGACGGGATCGAATACGGAGCGTGGCACCTCTCACACAACACATCCACTTAAAACGCTGTAACTTGGCAACTATGGCTGCTACATGCTTCAAATTCAAAACGGGTGATTTTTTTAGCGTTTGGGCTTTGAAAATTAAAAAAAGAACAGAAAATTTGCAAATTTGCAATCCTTTGATTTACTTTTTCAAGATTATTTCATGATAATGTTGCCCGCGGCTACCCCAGCGGTGGCTCATCCGTAAGATAATTTTGGCATACTTTTTCACCAATGGCAGCTGTAATATTGTCTTCCAGGGCTGTATTTTTGGAGACTTCACATAGCTCAACAAAAAATTGTTCAGTGGGGTCAAATCGCATGATCTTGGCGGCCACTGGACTGCTCCAAAACGTGAGATTAATTGCTCACCAAAATCGTCGCTAAATAGGTCCATGGTATCGTGCCGTATGGCATGTGGCACCGTCTTGTTGAAACCACATGTCAACCAAGTCCAATTCTTCTATTTTGGGCAAAAAAAAAAGTTGGTAATCATCGCACGGTATCTTGCTCCATTGACTGTAACGTTGCGTTTTTCATTAATTTTGAAAAAGTACGGTCCAATGATGCCACCGGCCCACAAACCACACCAAACAGTGCATTTTTCGGGGTGCATTGGCAGCTCTTGAACTGCTTCTAGCTGCTCTTCAGACCAATTTCGGCAAATTCTGTTTGTTGACGTACCCATTGAGCCAAATATGAGCTTCGTCGCTGAGGAAAATTTTTCGATAGTACACATTTCTGACAGAGCACGCGCTTTGGTAAAATGGCAAACATTACTAAGCATTTTTGACGTTGACACATGTTACGAATCAGGCGTGAAGTGTCGAAAAATTTACGTTGAAAAAACAAATAGCAATAAAATCAACCGTTGCATACGATATAAATTGTTTGAATTCAGCCAATTAAAAATGTAGGTATGGTTTGAAAACAGGATGTGGCACCTCCCGTACCACAAAAATACTTAAAATCGCTGTATGGAGATACCTTTAGATGCAATAGTTGTAAATATTAGTTTGTACTTGGCACCTTGAAAACGAATATCAACAAATTGTACATGATCAAGTTATGGTATGCTATGGTGAAGTCCTTAAAACACGCCAGCATGGTTTTGTTAACAGCAGATCTGAAGTTTATAACCTCCTTGATTTCGTTTAAATTAAAGATGCTTGGATTTCCTTTAAGTTTTGTCAGCTGGATCGATTTATTCACCTGATCATTCATATCAAATAAGATTTCGGAGAGTGTTTTCCTCTCCATTCACTTCGACATCAGATATTCCATAAGGCAGCCACCTGGGGCCGCTACTGTTTATTTTGGCCATGATTTTATTTATATTAAAAATTCCAATTTGCAGATTACATAAAAATATACAGGAAATTGAAGGTGGTTGGTCATACTTCTCTACTTCAGTCTGACTTGAAATCCTTTGAAGTTTGGTGTTCTAAGCATAACTTGCATCTTAGTCCTGGCAAATGTTGCACCAAGACATTTTCCAGGAATGAAAATACTGTAGTCTGATTGCATATTTATGTATAATAAAAATATATCGGTTGATTTAGTCAAAGGCCTATGTATACATTTTGATCATATTAATCAAATTTTAAAAAAATCTTCATCAATGCTAAGCTATATTACGCGGTGGGCAATAAAGAGGGATAAAATTCAGAAATTTTTAAATAATGTTTAATACTTTCGGGCATCATATATGACCACACCAGAATTGTATTGAAATTTAATACTACCTTAATATTAAAATTAATTTTTTATAAAAATTAGTATGAAAATTTAATGTTCACAGTTAGTTTTTATTAAGTTTTTATAAAATTTTAATTTAAGTTCGCATTAAATTTTATCCCATATAAGAGTAAACAATTTAATAAGTAGTAAAAAATTAATTGGAACGCGCAAATCGCTTTGTTTTTACTTTTTTGAATTCGTCTCAAACTCGGAACGGACTTTATACACGAAACCGTTTCGGACTGGATTTTTCAAAATAATACGTATTCGAGAGGGACAGTTTTTTAAAAAATTAATTAACATAAGCCAACTTTTTTTTTGGATTTTACCATTCATTCATCTTCTTCTCTAATGCTGCTTTATCTTATTGTTAATAAGTTAAGTTTTGTACCTGTCACCAATACTTTGAACCTAGGTCGGTCCTGCGCTATGGCACTGTTCACCTTAGCCAACTCAGCTACTCTTATTATTTTTCCGAGGGACTAAAATTTCATATAAGTATTTTTTTTCTGTCAAAATGGAAATTGAATGTTCATTTTATTTAGTCGTCAATTGATAATTCAAATAGTTTTAGCCAACCAAAATATAACAATACATTGTCTGATGTCGTTAAACTGCGCATGCAACAATTGTGTTAAAAGGGAATGCCTAGGTTCCAACCTCAACGGATACAACATAAATTTTTTTTTTTTAATTAAATAAATGGAATGGAATAATTTATCAGGTTAACATGTCACTGCTGCAGGTTAGACAGTTCGGTAATGTTTCTAACATTTGAATGCAATAAAAAATAATCCACATGCAGTATTTTCAATAATTTTCATTTTTATTTTTCTGATAAGATGATCACTTTTATGTTTTTGTGTAACACAATTTTTTGCAAGACGATGTCATCCGAGCTAAACACAAAGCTCTATTTCTATTTCTAAAGTACATGCTACGGTGCAAAACAAATTCAAAGCCACGAAGAGCACAAAACCTTTGTCTTATTCGTCCTCACCGAGTACACGTTTCTGTTGTGTGCTGATATTGTTTTGTGCAGTGGACTGCACACTAAAGAAAATATAAGTTAAGCTATTAAGCTTTGGCTTTAAATTTTTGGCCAAAGTTCTTAGAGACACATACCACTGTGCAGTGGAAGTGTCAAATTCCTTTTACCAAATTGGCAAAATTCATTTTCCTAAAAAGCCACGTACGTCTTTACGTAATTTTCGCTTGATCAGCAGAATGATCAAGCGACGTGTTTAAATTTATTTTTTTTAATTGCCTTACGAAATTTTTTGCTTAACCCAATTTTCGCTTGATCAGCAGAATGATCAAGCAACATCCTTACTAGGGAAAAATATAATTTTAAAAAGTCAGTCTTAGACAAGATTCAAACAGTCATAGACTGTAAAATTTCGAGTTTCGAGAGAAGTTACGAGTTCATAAATTATTATAAATTTTACAAAAATTTGCGTGTAAAACTTTGCCAATAAATAAAATAAAAACTGAAAATCTTGTGCTATTAATGAATCTGAATTAAAACGGGTGAGTTCAGCAGAGAAAAAATAACCTATATAATGGTTTTGTTCTTTGGCTTGGTACAAAACGATTTGTACTGTTTATTTTCGTACACTGGCTCTGGGGTATGCCAAAGAAAAATTTGAACCAAACGAAGCAATTTGTTTCCCGGTTGTTGGTTAAAAAATTTATAGAATTTCTCGGAATAAAGTGTAAACCTACCATTGATTTTTTCCACATCTTCGTCATCCATGTACGCTTCATTTTCAACGCCTGTCGTGACGCGTTCGGCGGCCACGGGCTGTTGTTGCTGTGCTGCTTTATTATCTTGCAAAGCTTTAAGCTTCCGTGAACCACGTAAGCTCGCGCGCAGGAATTCATTTTGTTGCGCAATTCGTTCCTCTTCTTCCCGTCGTCGACGTAATTGCTCCTGTAATGAAAAATCGAAAAAATAATTACTATTACATTAAACATCATTACATTGAACTTGCAGTATTTCGCAAAGATCAATATGATCGTAAGATTTTGACTTAATTGATCAATGATTTTTATTCAACAAACATGATAAAGATAACAAATGGAACAATTTATCCTGGTAATTTGTGACACATACCAGCAATCAATTTAACAATGCCTTCCATGGAGAAGGCCTGCTAGCACTACTGCTATTGTAAGAGGCCTTCTCAAAACTCATTAAGAAAATGTCACAAAAAATAAACACTAAAAATATCAACGCAAGGGGAGGTTGACGCAGATAAAAAAAATATTTTGCTCACACGACCGCAGTAAGATTTCATTTTTTCAAAGTACTTCTGTGACCCCTTCTACGGTAAGCGGTCTTAGAAGGGCTCTTGACGCAAGCGATGTAGGGAAGACCTGCTTGAAGAGTATTTCTATCAGGCCTGCTAAGGAAGGCCTGTTTTATCGAGACGTGCTTGAAGAGTATTTCTATCAGGCCTGCTAAGGAAGGCCTGTTTTATCGAGACGTTTCATATAAAAAAAAGTAAGTTTGAAAGGAGGTGGCAAGGCCTTAATCTTACCAAGGAAGGCCTGCTAGCTCCTGCCCTTGCCTACTGGGATGTTTCGGTTATTACCACATATATAAATACATATTCTCATACATATATATATAGCCCCATCAGACCAGTCTCTGGTTAATGTTGTACTTGACTCAAACCCCTGACCGTTCATGAATTGCAATTTTTATTTTTGACGGTCGCTCTTAACACTTGAGCTGTTGAGGACATGACCTTGAGGTGTACAATGTGCGCTTATCTATTTCAATCCGCACACAATGATCTATTTTTTGCTATTTAAATACTTGTGACTTTTTCGCTTGTTTGCAATACTATTACCATTTCTTAAGAAACTTTTTCAGAATTTACCGAGGCTTTGATGGATTTATTGTCATGATCTTTAAACAACTTTGATAGCTTACGCTGCACTGAAAAAAGAATATGCTTCCCTTAAATAAATGTATTTGGTTGATAGATTTTTAAAATATTTGTTAACTACCAACAAATTTGGGTAGTTATTACCATGTCCTTAAATAAAATTTAAATTGTTGCTTATTGAGTCAAACATTATATTAGTTTAAGTCGATTGAAAAAATTAGTTTGGGTTGAATATACATTTGTTAATCCTCTTTTTATTTCATTTCACTTCTCATTAACATTTCCACTTTGCAATTCACAACATATTCAAGTAAAAAACTACTTAAGTATATTCTGCTTGGTACGCAATTTAGGTATTTATGATTGTATAAATACAAACGACATCCTATGTAAGGATGCAACGATATTGGAAAAATCGGTTTTGGTCATCGGTTCGCAGCACAAATCGATATTAATTAATGTAAACGTTTGCGAAGAGAATGAATTTTTTGAGTCAAACCCACGATTTAGAGATTATTAACAAACGAATGATTGCTACAACCAAAAAATTTGTTTCAACCAAAATATGATTTGGTAATTATTACTAAATATATATGTAATCTGTGACATTTTGATATGTTTAAAATATTTAATTCGCCAATATCATATATAGTATATGTTAATTATAACCAAAATTTGGTATATATAATTAAATTGTTTTCTCAGTGTGTGTAAGCCTACGAATATGCAATGAAATTTTAGTGGAAAAGCACTGTGGCTAGCGAATCGAAGGCGGTGTTGGACATACAATGGGACGTGATTTCTGAGCTGTGGCCGAAGGCCGCTAGCAACCGTCAACATTTATGCAGAAGTTTGGTAAGCGAAGTAAGACAGTGAAGATTTATCTTTTTCATCCCTTATTATGCTCAAGTTCGTCTTCGCTAGTTTCAGTAATTCTACATGCAAGTTGTAGTAAGTGGGCGGTCTTAGGCCGCCATAGCCATTGTGCTTTTTCATTAAAATTTCGTACATTCAGGCACCCAAGTGAACTACTTTACAACAAACATAAATATGCTGTAAAGCCTTTCATGATTAACGTTACGACATTTCTTTAAATGCTAAAAATAATCCAATGCTACTTATAGTGTCCACAAATGTTTACTCTTTTTGGTGCATTTAATGCATAAACGCTGATACTGCAGCACTTTCTAATAGCTTTAATTTAATTATCGCCCACATTTTCACGAGTTGACAACAGTAAGTGATCCAAAATAGGCGTATAATGAAAGAAGAAAGATAGAAGAACAAAACATCTCAATAACCGCGACTAAACGCTCGTAAACGATTGAGAAAATTACATGGGCAAGATTTATTGATTCGTTCTGAGAAGCGCACTCTCAATTTATTTTGATACGCCCTACTAGTAAAAATTAAAAAAAAATTTATTAAAACACATTATTTAATTAGCAATTATTTTATTTATTTATGAGACTAGGCATCATGTCTTTCGCACATGGCTTAATGAATGCATGAGCTTCACAATTAAGTGTAAGATGCCTCTGCTGCATTCTCATTTTCCGTTTTAGCCATTATAATCATTTGAAGTTTGGACATCATAGTGAGTCACATTGTCTCTTAAAAAATTAGATGTTCATATTTTTCTTTGTAATCAGTGTGCCTCGTTTTGAAGTGCCTGCAAAGTATTGCTGGAGCCACAGAACCGTTTGCGAGTATTTCATGAGATAAAACACACATTGCATCAGAAGTATCTGCCTTTCATCGCACTTCCGCTTTGGTCAGTTCATAGATGACACTTATTCTAAAATATTAGATAGACGTATACGTGACAGAGGTATCAGTCGAAGCACTTGGCATTCTTTTTGAAATCCAGACATATTAAGCTGACACAGCAAAATCGTCATAGTCAAGTGTAAATGTGGTAATAAAAAACAAACATTAATCGCTATTTTATTACAGAAAAAAAAAAATTTATCGCTAAAATATTTTTTGAGATACAGGGTGTGTGCCACCAAGTTTGACAAGCCAGCACACCCCGGTGATTAAATATTTTTCAAATACAAAATGCATGAAAACAATCAGTCGCTATTTGTTACTGCCGCAATAATCAGTCTAAACGTAATTTGGGCCTTTTTTAATGCATGTGCCACCAAGGTTGACAAGTCAGCACACCCCGATGATTAAATGTTTTTTCAAATACAAAATGCATGCTATTTGGTACTACCAAAATAAACAGTTTAAACGTAATTTGGGCCTTTTTTTGATGTGTGTGATAGCTTGTTACACAAACTCGCAGACTCCAAAAAATTATCATTTTATAAGATGTCATTTTCTACAGATTTACTGATAATAACACGCTTCAATCGCTAATGTTTATGTAGCGAGTTAGGAATATGTCCCGGTTTGAAAATAGAGTCCAATAATCAACAAAGATTTCCGCAATTCATCTACATTTCTCTTACAAAGAGACGAATTATATGTAGCTTTCTTAAATTTTTGTTGTTTGATATCGGACCTTGTTCCCAACCAGGGACAGCTTCCCAACCCAATACATTCACCTCACTTCATTACTGCATTGAACATTTCATCGACACAATTTATTTTGGAGTACAGAGTACCGAACGGGCTTCGTAAAATTCGATCATCAAGTTAAGTTATCTTTGGGCAGCAATGTGGATGAGACGAATTTTTGAGGAAATAATCTGTGCCTTGTGAATTCATTCAAACTTATTCAGATACTTTGATATCAGAATTTCAAAATACTGAATGTCAGATTCAACATAGCCGACAAATTACTGCTATTATCAATTAATCGTCCAATGGAAGAGTAGGGGTTCTTGGGATTAGTGACGACGATTTTAATGTAATATTTAGAAAATTGAAATTGGCAGTGCTAGCA
The DNA here is from genome assembly GCA_963680825.1 of Meiosimyza decipiens. NCBI lineage: Eukaryota > Metazoa > Arthropoda > Insecta > Diptera > Lauxaniidae > Meiosimyza > Meiosimyza decipiens. Next base: position 81,469,885 of record OY804258.1, on the reverse strand, counting down.
TAGCCGCCATCTTTACGGAATTTCCAAGCCGTCTTCATAAATTTGGAAATACAGCTTCGACTATTAATTAATAATAATTAATTATGAATACTCATTCTACAAAATGTCATAAAATTTCTATTACGTTTCTATTACAATTCTTTTGAGTCAGCCGGTATACTGAAAGCTCAAATTTCTCGCGTCACGGCGGTCGTGATAAGGCTCTCCGAGAGCGAACAACTGTTCACAATATACGGAATGCTATTTATTGCTCTTCAGCGCGTGTGTGAGAGTAAGAGCAACTGCAGTTCTTTTGTGGCTAATTTACACATGACGACGATAATCTGCTCATTCCACAAACTACCATGAAATTTCTATTGCGATTCTATTAGTCAACGTTTACACGAGGAAACTCTTGAGAGAAAGTTTTCCTGCTTGTTGGCAACAAGGGAAAATCGAAAGGGTGGTGTACAGAATTTGTCGTACCCGCAAACTCTATTTCGTTCTATTCGTTAGCTGATGTTATGCTTTGAATTTACGTTTGCTGTGGCGAGTTGACGCAGTAATTGCTTTGACATTTTCTTGCACAAAGAAGTTCTAGTTTTCGTGTGTAAACGCAAAACAAATTCACAAAAGAGAATAGACAAGAATTTGTCTGACCGAATTTCCTCGTGTAAACGTTGAATTACAATTATTTTGAGAGCGAATATCATCTATCTGTTTACAATATACGAAATGCTATTTCTTTCTCTTCGCCTCATGTGTGAGAGTAAGAGCAACTGCGGTTCGTTTGCAGCGCGTTTGCGCATATCGACGATAACCTGCTCCAACGTGAAACGGACGTGATCAACAATAGAACGCGAAGCGTCGTGTATTAGCGTTGAAAAATATGAGTTCAATTCAATTTAATTTTCTTTTTTTTAGTGGATTATGTTTTCAAAATGTTCAAAATGTTGCGATTGTTATTTTTATTGTTGATTTTACACATTTTTATTAATTTTACGCTTTCCATTGGACGACCAATTAAAATAAACGAGAAATCCTTTGTTGATGCTTGCATGGACTATAAATTAGAAATACAGGTAGTCCCCGACTAACGACCGAGATAGGTTACTAGTCATCGGTCGTAAGTCGATTAAGTCGTAAGTCGAGTTTCATAAAAAATAACTAAAGAAAAATATTACATACATACTGTACTAGTAGTTCCAGTCATTTTTGGGATGATATAAAATTATTCACTTAAACAAACGTATTATTTGTACTGAAATAAATCGAATCCTTGTACATACTACTGTTTTTTTTTAAATTTTTTCTCATATACATATTTTAGGGACTCCCCGAAACTATTTTAAGCATTTTCTATGAAAAAAATTGAAAAAAAAATTGGTCGTAAGTGCGAATAGTCGTAAGTCGAACGGTCGTAAGTCGGGGACTACCTGTAATTGATAAAAATGGCTAAATTGTTGGGAAAAAGCACGTCGTATGGTCCAAAACAGTACAAAAACTTGGTATCGATGTTAAACCTGAATCATTGTACACAAAGGTTATGAAAAATGCTGAAATACTTGATTCTTTGATGGAGCGTAATGATGCCGAAAACTCGCTTTCTTCTGAAAATACTGATTGTCAAATGGAAAGTATGGAAATTCCTGACAGTACTCTCGAAACCAGTAGCTTAATAGATCCAGAAACGATGACCTTTCAAATACTTTATTTATAAAGAAATTTCCCAGTCAATTTCTTACAAAAATTCTCTTCGGAAAAGAAAAAGGTATCTACAGTGCAGTCGCGGTAACGTGAACTTCGAACATATGTATGAAAATAGTTTTACATGACAATTAACTTTATATTACTAATAAAGTAATATGGATAATAGCAGACTAGATAAAATTAATAACATTGCAATTTATGAAAGACAAATCAGTTTAGTTTTTATGCATAGTTTAACCCATTCCTAGCCACTGTACCTGATTGGGTACATAACATTTAAATACCAGTAGAATCAATAACAAAAAAATTCCAAAGTTTATTTCACAATTTCATCATAAACATTATGCTTAAAAACTTAAGGGAAAACGACTAACAGGTTCATGTTCAAAAACCTACTGGTTGGAATTTTTTTGTTTTTTTTTTCATATTTTAGTATTTTATGTTATTTTCATAAAAAAGAAATACACGAAGTCGATGATTTTTGATTTTAAAAGGTCTTGGCTCTTAAGGGGTTAAGGTGGAAAGGTTAATGGCACAATTTTTCCTTAGATTTTGTTGACTAAATTCTAATGGAATTTTCATATGCAATGTTTGCCCAATGTACATACATTGTTACCTAGGGTGATAATGTATCAGTTATTTGATTGATATTATGAAAGAACTTTTCTTGGAATATGTATGAAATCGAAAATTCTCCATTATTAGATTTGTTGTTGATGTGCATATTATGATTATTATCAATGCTGTCAATTTCACACTTGATCACGTGAAAAACACGTGAATAAAAAATAATAATTGTCTTTCAGGGTATACAAGATGTGGATGTCAATTTGAAGGGAAAATTGAAAGCGATGACATTGAAGGTATTTTAATCACCTGCACTATTACACCTAAAACATGCACATGTCGAAAAGCTTATGTCCGAAAACCTGAGCGCCAAAAAATAGCGCAACGTATGCAAACAGAACACGTGGGCGTGTATCGGGCAAGAAATGCCAAAGAACTCATGAGGATCGGTGGAACTAATGAGCCTCCTATTTTACCTAACTCGAAAGTTTTGCACACTTTGAAGACAGAACAGAAAAAATTGCAATATTTCGATCCAGGTCTTTTTAAATCATTGGATATCATGATGACAACTTCGTTTGCAAACATTATTCCCACTTTTTGGCATAGACCATTTTGCCTACATTATTGGACTAACAATCAAATTCACATCTTTTAGAAGTGTTATTTGAAAGGCTTTAGAAAAGTATCTACCGCTGCAACGGGGAATGTTTGTGATGGAATTCAAAACAAACATGTTTTTCTGTATCAAATTGTTGTCAATTGTGCTCAACAACAATTTGCTGTTGGACAAATGCTATCTGTAACTCATCGAGCTCATGACATACAATAAATTGTCGTTGATTCATCTCATTCTTTACTGAATGCTATAACTCGAGTACTTACGCGATACGAAAATATAGCTAAATATGCCGATGCAGTAGGACGGAATGAAGTTCCAAAATGTTACATGAGACAGGACGTGGCACATTTTATGACATACAGAAAATATTTCCGAGGAAAAACGATGTCTCTTGTAAAAACCTTGCGGTGATTGGACAATTCCTAATGTATCAATGTATTTAAAAAGCAAACAAAATTTTGAGATCTATTGTCACTGTGGCCAAATGGCCTCAGTAGTGACTGGTCAATATTTGGCTCATAAAATATTCATTAGTACGTCAATTTCTATTACTTCTCACAAGCTCGCGTTCAAAAAGAAATCGAAACATTTTGTTCGTAAACGCTCATTAAAAAACACCTGCAAGCAAAAATGCTCACTTGGAGCTGGTTTTAGAAATGTCGCTAAACAGATATGCAACACTGTTGCAATATTTTACGCATCTGAATCACTCATTGCTGGTGCACCAAACAGCTGTTTTTACTATTCTACTTTTTTGACGGCATAATTTTACTTTAGGGGCGATGCTCCAAAAAACATTTTTTTTTTTAGAAACATGGAGTTTTACCCCCTAAAACCGAACCTGAAAAAAAGTCGGTCTCTTATGGCTTCCAAGATAAAATTGGTCAAAGGTTGACAATTTTATGTACCCCCCACCCCCCTTATATAAATAAATTGTGTGAAAATTTTTTTATTTATTTTTTTATTTTGTGTTTTGACTTCTTAAACACGAATCCGTTAAAAAAACACTTTGTTCTGTTATGGTTCTCGAGTTAAAATTCACGAAAGTTTGAAAAAAATTTGAAATTTCTCTGGGCTAACAACCCAGGTGTTATATATACTATAGACTGATCCGCACCCGAAGGGCGCCACGAAGCCGGTGTTCGATTTTGGGAGTTTTAAATCCTAAGCCGCGACCGTAGGCCGCGCCATGTACCCGTACTTTTAAGTAAAATTACTGTGGCTAGCAACCCAGGTGTTGGATTTATTATGGACTGATTGGTGATATAATATCACCAATTTGATATAATATCACCAATTTCGTAAGAGAAACACGTATACACAAAATAAAAATAAATAGAAAAATTTTTACACAATTTATTTATACAAGGGAGGGGGTACATGCAATTTTCAAACTTGGACCAATTTTGTCTCGGAAGCCATAAGAGACCGACTTTTTTTTCAGATTCGGTTTTAGGAGGTAAAACTCCAATTTTTTGGAGCATCGCCCCTAAAGTAAAATTGTTCCTTCATTTTTTTCACTATTCATTTCTCAGAACTAAACCTAACACCAGCGCGGCCAACCGTTCTGTCAATCTTTGCAAACTTACAGAACTTGTCAGCAATGTAGATTTAAATATCTTGAAATGTATAAAGCCTTTCTAAGTTGTCGCGGAACATCTATTCAGTTGATTTATGCGATGGGTGACGGGAAATCGCCAACTATTATCTGCTTTCAAAATAATACCCTTTAGAAAGTCGATCGAGTAAACATAATTAAGTCCGACGACGGGCGGCGGAAAATTCAGTTATTTGTTTTCATTGACATTTAAAACGTCATTGACATAAGCTGTTCCAAAATATAGCACAAATCGTTGCCCACATCCAAATTGGGTACTCGTCGACAGGTTTTCAGTCGTCCGCCGCAATTCTGTTCAATTTCGTACGAGTTTCAATTAATCGACTGACAAACAGTTCTGCCTACGTAATCTTTCTAACTTTTTTCGTCCACATCAAATCTGCCATCTCGCTCTTACTACAGAAGAGAAGACACTCATGAGAAAGACAAATATAAATTTCAATAAACATATAAAGCATATTAATGCTTATTAAATATTGTTAAAAAAAAAAACGAAAATAAAAAGTTCATATATTCAAACAAATCAATTTTTTAATGTCATTTCAATCATGGCTTAAATGATTCACAAACTAGAAACATTTTACAGTATTCTCCAAGACGGCCCATCGCTCATCGCTCTCGATGAATAAATATTATCTTGTTTACAATATCACAAAATAAGCAACCGTAAACATTAAACATTTTCAAAGATAACATCAACAGAAACGAAATATTCATTAATTTTAAACTCCATGTTTGTCATCTGATACAAACCATCGAATTCTGTAACAAAAATCGTTAAAATATTTTTCAGACTTGACTTCTCAGAGGCAAATTTAATCATGTTTGCACGCCAACACTACATCTGTCGAACGTTATGGGTTGGAGGGAATCTAACTTCCAAACAACATGTCTCGGAGACGAACTTAAGCTTGCAGACAAGAATTCGAGCTCAAAATAAAAATCATTAAAGCGTGCTTATCAATTGGAGTCTTGTTAGAATATGATAATTAAATGTTGCAAAATGTCCATTATCTTAATTACTAAAACGCTATTCAGCTTTGGTCTTAGGTATGGGGTAAATGACCTCTCTTGCAGTTCGCTTTCTTCAACTTGTATTGATCATTGAAAAGAACGCCGACTATTTCATAAGGGTCACGATCATCTACTTGCAATTTCGATTATTGAAACTGGTTAACGCAAATGCACCAGTCGCCGACCGGGTTCATGTATCCGACCGTTTTGAAAAACTCTATAAAAGTCCATCAATTTTTCGCGCAAGGTTTACGAAAGTGAATGCATTTCATTCCTTCAATATTGACACGCCGACTGTCAAAAAATCGTTCTAAAATCTTAACGGGTTTTTTGTCAAATGAGTCAAAACTACGCAACGGTGCGTTTCGATGGTTTCGCGAGTGTAAAAAAAGATAAGAAAGGAGTTTCAAGATTATCAATTTTTCAGCGGAAATAAACTGAGCTGACAATATTTTAATATTTGTTTGTATGCATTTATAAATGCTTATCATAATTCCAAAGTAATAACCACTTTCTTAATTAATTAAAAGATTTATAAAGTGAATAGAAGCGGTCGGAATATGGTAACGTAAAAATTTCATACGTTCCTCATTCCGACCATTTGTCCGGTAACAGGATTTTTAAGCATCGTAGAAAAAGATAGTTTTTGTGTTTAATTCAGATTTGCCAGAATTTGACATGAAACTTAAACGTTTTTATGATATTTTCCTGCTTGAACATATAATTGCTCTATTAGTTTAGATTTTAAATTTACATTTATTTATATTCTCTCTGCGAATCTTTTGATACTGCACGATACATTAAAATTTATACTACAGTTATTTATTAAAAAAATACATCTAAATGTATCTACGTAATTATTACAAACAAATTGTATACGGTCGGAAACAGGGTTAATTTTGTTTCTTTATATTCCTGTTTCCGTCCGCCTTGGTCAGAAACTAACAACCACAAAGTGTTATTAAGCGACCGCTAGTTATTGTTTCAGTCAATCATCATGGATTCCAAAAAATGCTTAACCTATCCTCGCAAAAATTTAGAAGAGGCCAGCTGACAAAACTAACAACGTTCCAAAGACTACAACAATAGATTTATTACAAAATATATACAAAAGTCCTGGAAATGTCTGTGGTCCGGCTGTGTTAACAATAGAGGAAGGAAAATATTCTAGTTTAGTGAATTATAGAAATGGGTGAACTCGGATTTCCTGTAACAGTATCTTAGCTAGTCGATACTATTCCAAAAGTAATGAAAAACATGGGAAGAAAAAGTTCGAAAACTTCTGAAAGTGGCCTGAAAAGGATGACATTTTAATTTATGAAATTAGTGATGTTATGTGTAAAATTAAGAGTCCTTCACTAATTTCCAATCGTGGTTCCTATAACGTCCCTGAACTTAATGATCATCGTAAGAAATCTGAATAATGTTAGTTTTTATGCTTAAAAAACTTTTTTGTGTTTCCATGTTTTCAAAACTGAAATAATATGTTTAAACTCAACCAGTTCCTTATTGTTCTTATTTATCCTAAAGGATCTCAGTTAAAAATGTGATTGACATTAGTTGTTATACTTAGAAGTTTACCTTGTATGTTTAAAACTAAAAAATTTTAATCAAAATCGCAAATCATTTGAAAAACGATAACTTTGCTTTTCTTTTAAACAAGTTTTGATATGATGAAGTTCGTTTTTTTTTATTGCGACATTAGCGGTTGGAATCAGGTACTTCAGTGGACGGAAACAGGCAAAATCATCACAGGCCGGTCGGAAAACGGTGCAGCTTGTGTTCTTCTGTATCAGTTTATTAAAAAAACAATTTTGGAAACAAAAACTATCATTTAAATTATTTTTATCATATTTTTTCAACGAGAAACATCCATAACAATTAATAGATGAATTTTAGTGAAATTACATATCATATTTATATATCTTCTAGGAGATTCAAACAGACGTACTGATGAGTGGTCGGTAAGTGGTGCATTTGCGTTACTAGAGTATATCACTTTTTGACCAATTTTTAATTGAATTATCTTACATTTATTCCATTAAATCTTAGATTCATTCGCTTAGCGTTTACATCTAATTGTTCAAGAGCAAGATTGCCACGTCGTCCAATTGTGGATTAATTTCTAACTCTGTTAGAAGGGCACCAATATCTGAACAGCGTCCTGTAATTCCTGTCAACACCTTGAGTGAAGAGAACCCGGTTGTCTTGTTATCTTTCGTGTTAAGAACTAACTGTACACAACTAATATAAAATAGTTCTTAATAAATAAGCAACGGTACCCACAGACCTTGTTTTGTGTCATTCCTAGAGATATGAAATGATTTTTGAATTCAGAACTGTTAAATTAGTGCCTCTGTCACTAATAAGCTTATTTGGAGCACAAAACAACATTACGTAGTTGTAGAAGAATTTTACAGTCTCCGTAGTTTTAAACGTTTTACAAGAAAACATATTACAGCCTTTAATGAATACATTAACTCAATTGAAAACATATCGATGATCTCTTCCGTCGAAAGGTCCCATGTAATCTGCATGCACTACAACAAATGGAATTGGCTTAATTTCAATTGGATGAAACTCGCGCTGTTTCTTTCCTGACGGTCGTTTAGCTACAAAAAAATCATGTGTGGCATTCATAAATATTCGCGCATTTTAATCAGCGTCTTTTTCCATCCAACGTTACAGTTTTCTTCAGGAAATCGTCTCATTAAACTCAATCGGCATTGCTGTAGTACACACATTTTACTAGTAGTTTCTTTTTTTTATATATAGACGCCCATTTCTAAGTGAATGAGCTAATATGTTAGAAACTATGCTTTTAAATTTGTCAATGATTTCGGCTTGATTATTTTGCTGTTCCATATATATAACCACGTCTCCGACAGACTATTCATTTGGTATCATGGTTCTGTTGGTATATTTCGACTTAAGTAATCTGCATGCAATAAAGCTTATTCTTTTCAATACAATTTCGAACTGAAAATCTTAAAAAAAATCCACCAACGAACTATACGAGGCAGTAAATTATTTTTCTCTTTTGTTACCATCAGAGCATTGCAATCAGTGGCCAACAAAAACGTCACAACTAGGAGGTAATGTCGAAAATATTTTACCGTATTTACAACGGCAATTCATAGCTATGATATTTAGTTTCATGTTTTAGTTGCCTTGCTAGAAGTTTTTACTGCAAACTCAAGGAAACATTTTCTGAAAATAATTTGCTAATCCCAAAAAATATCGTGCCTATTTAACATTATTCGGCGATGAAGAACTCACAAATGCATCAATTTTAGATTTAGTTAGCCTGACACCATCTGCAGATACTTCTCGTCCTAAATACTCAATATTCGCTTGAAGAAATTTACATTTGTCCAGGTTTTGCAAAAATTCACTATCCACTAAGGAGTTTAAAACAATAGCAAGTTTCTCAAGGCCCTCATCGATGATTTTTGATGCTACCAACACATAATCTAAATAAACTAAATCCAATTTTAACCTTAGTTCTTATTTCACGTTGAAAAGGAATACACAGGTCCATCAGGCGTAACAAAATATAGAATCTTCAGTAATTGGAATTCGATGAAAGCCGGATGACATATCCAATGATGTGCGAATATGTATTTTCAGTCAATTTATGAAGCTAATCCTCAATTCTCGGCAGTGTATGACTATCCCCTAAGGTCAACGCAAAGGCGACTCTGACCATTTTTCCTTTTAACTCGAATCGTTGAACTCGCATATGGAGATTGGCTTTCTCTTATTGTGCCATTGTATTTAAAAACCGCAATAATTTATTTTTTATCTGCCGCTCACTGTGCGACAGTGAGTATGGTCTATAATAAATATTCTTCAGTAAGTGAATACTCAAAGAACCAGAAGCTCCCTGGTAAAATGAGACCCCGTCATAAAATTTTGAGAATACTTTGCTAACACAATATTCAATTTTCCCAAATGGGATTTCGACACAGATTGTGTATGGATCAAAACCTTTTTGCTTTTCGAACACACAACTAACTTACTGCGGTGTAAAGTTGAGCCCTTTACATTTACAGTAATTTTCAAAGTAATTTTGTAAATGTTCCTCATCGATCACGTATGTCATAAAGTAACTTCAACAATAAGATCTTCAAATTCAACAAATGTTTCAAGTCTATAGGTATGTAAGAGATCTTCTCTTCCAATTCCTTGCACAGATAGAAAATGATATTTCTTCTCGCACATATTTAGTCAGCACCATCAGATCTTATTAATGAACAATCTAAGCCAGTACCAAGAATACGGTTATACAATTTCGCGTTAGCCACTTGAATGTAATTCCTCGAAAGCACAGTAACTTCACAGAGATTATTGTTTTTAAGTTCAGCTCTTTTTTCCTCATGACCAGGTTTTCCGCGAAAGGAGCACTAATAATTTTTTTCCATATATTCATCCTATGTGCTCTGTGCAGGCAGTGCTTTTTTGCATTTTTCCGAACACTTAGCCCTCTGATATGCTGTTTAGTTGGCACACTGTTTTCATCGAGAAATCAGTATATGAAACATACTTACTGATTCGGCATTGGCAACTCTCTGCAGTTGTACCACAATGTCTGTGCCATTAGAAAATGCATGGAACAAAGAAGCATGTAAGTCCATCCAAATTTATCTTCTGTTCTCCCAAGTAAGGAAACTTTAGTTCTGGGTATGGCATCAACATTTTCCAGGCCATCACGCTGTACTCTCGCATCAACATCCTTACATCGTTTATGAACATCAACGCGAGAGTCTGGGTCAAAGCTTGAGAAACTCTAGAATTCATCGCATGTTTGTGGACTTTGAGTAGCTTCTAATATTTTATTTACAGCGTCCACCATGTTTATAACAGGCTCAGGGTCATTGATTCATTTAATTCATCTCTTACCAAACTTCTAGTTTCCATATCATATTCTGCCATCTTGAATTTAACTCTGAAAATTATATCGCAGCCCCGAATTCGTTGTCTTGAATTTGCTATTAAAATTTTTTTTATATCCTGGTGAAACTTCCACTTCTGATGTTAGAATTTGAATTAATTCCAAATACAGTGAAAGCTCGTTAATCCGATGGCGTGTAATCCGAATTATCCAGTAATCCGAATTGAATTTATGACGCGTTACATACTCTATACTCCGCATTGATTGCAACTCTGTAGTCCGAATCTTTATTTTATTTTTATTCTTCTGTTTTTTATTGCTGTGTCTAGGCTTGCAAAACTTTTTTACTTAGTGCATCGTAAAGAAAAAACAGCTCGGGGTACCAAAATGAGCAAAGAGAGAATCACCTTCTTGTGTGGTGCTGATAAATCTGGAAGTCACAACCTTAACATTGCTGTGGTGGGAAAGTCAAAAAACCCACGTTCGTTAAAAAAACCACATATTGTTGAATATTACTCATCGAAAAATGCATGGATGACAACACATATTTTTACTGAATGGTTTTTCAAATCGTTTATACCACAGGAAAAAAATTATCAAACTGAAAATAATTTGCCAAAAAAAGATTTATTGCTACTGGATAATGCAAAATGTCATAGCGAGCCGCTGGTATCTGAATGTGGGCAGTATAAAACTATGTTTTTGCCTCCTAATTGTACTAGTATTATCCATCCCATGGATCAGAACACTATACGACTGACTAAACTGTTCTATAAATAAGATCTCTTGTGTGAATTGGTCAATTCGGCGGCGGATGATTCAGACATTTTCTTGAAACAATTCAGTTTGAAAGACGCTTGTGAATCGCTTAAGCTATCTTGGGATAGGTTGCCCAATTCTTCTATAAAGTCTTGTTGGAAGCATATTCATTCTCAGAGATGGGCTTCAGAGGACAATATCCCACTAGCATTATTATTACAACAAGAACTGCCCGAGAATGACGCTGAGAACTGTTTTGATGAAACTAAAGAATTTAGCACAATAGCAAACTTCTTTCGAAGCAATAATGACGTGAAACTTTCTGAAGATGAAATTCTTGGCTGGATTATTGACTCTGGCAATACTTTGTGTAGTAGTTCAGAATCAGACACAGAAGACATAGAAGCAGAGGCTGTTATTATTACGCACGTTACAAATCGTGAAGCTGTGCAGGCTTTAAATACTTCAATGGATTGGGCAAAGGAACGAGGCATGTCGACAGATTACTACTCAAAGAACTACGAAATACGAGTAAAGCTTTAGAAGCATGTGCAGTGAAAGAGCAGCAAACCTACATCACAAATTTTATTAAAAAAATATAATACATACGTACATATGTAATTTGTAAAATGTTATCTAATTTTTTTTTCGTCCGTGGGGAGTAAAAAATGCCTAACGCACCAGCATAGCCATCTCCACAGCTATGGTTAGAGGGGTTTACACCCTCTAAACCAGTCTCCCCGTACTTTTCATATATGTATTATACATAAAAACAGCCTATTCAGTAATTCGAATATATCGTTATTAGGGTCTGCAATCATTAATTCGGATTAACGAGCTTTCACTGTAGTAAGTTTTCAATTGTACATCAACGATCGTATGTTCTTACTTCCAAACTTTTTTGAAAAATCTTATTTTTCTTCACATCACGTGTGCAGATCTACCATCTCGCTCTTACTTCAGAAGAGAAGAGACTCATGAGAAAGACAAATATAATTTTCACTAAACAACATTCAAAAATTCATATTTCCATATAAATCAATATTTTTGAAACATGAATAAAATGCTAGGAATAGTTTGTATTTTGCTCCAACATATGTGTTTATGGTGCATATTAGCTGCTGTGCCTTCAACCCAACTTCCGCCACATTTCTTCGTTTTGCACTTGTCATATTTTCCAACCATTCATTATCACATTTTAAGTGCTTTTCAAATGACAAACAAATCCCGGCAATTTGTATGCGTCGAGGACAATTTACAACAACAAATTACAAATCCCTATATTTGTTTGCAACAGCTGAAGCTGTTGTTGTACCATATATATGTACATATGTACAGTTGCAACACGAATGAGAGCAACGGAGCAAAAAAATTATGCCACTTTGGAAGCCTGTCAAGTGTGATTGCAATCCATCCACCAAAATAGACGGACGCTCTGCGGTGTGCATGCAAAGTAAGTGAAAGTGGTTGATTCAGTCGGGTCGAAACCTAAATAAGCCACTCAAAAGTGCTCACGCTCACTTATTGAATCGATTTAGGTGTTTGAGTTGAAATGATAGCCTAGCCGTTGTCATGGAAATACCCAGTCGCATGAATCTGGCAAGTTCCTCTAAAGGCGCAATTGCTACCATGCCTTATCTTCAAACGTTCTATTACCGAGGTCTATCATTCTGCTATTAAGTTCTATGTAGAATTCTTTTAGAGGAGCACTTATGTTCATCATGTCCTCTGGTCACATCATTGATCCTCTCCGAGCAAGTTTGTCCTCAATGCAGGGCCGCATTACACCAAAGGCTGCAATGGCGTAGGGGTATCAGGTTTTGGTGGGCAGCAGTTTCATTAGGCAAAAGGTAATTTTTTGTTTGTTATTAGTAAAAAAAAGGAAAAAAATCGAAAAATTTCGACATACCCATGCACTGTCCGGACTGTACAGTATTTGTGATCTTTGACGAAAAGAATATGCCGATATTTTTACCTATGAAATTTGACAAACTTTGAACGCTCACAGTGTATGCGGAATGAAAGGTATCGATGTAAGATTTCTTTTGCTCGTTTTGTTTCGTCATGCTATAAATCTGTGGGCGTGGCACCTCCTTTACAACAAAGAAACGATTGACGATATATTTTGCGTACTATGGAAGCAATCCTAATAAAATTTGATGAGAAGATGTCGTCTACGATAAGCTCTGTAATTAAGTGGAATTCGATGGATTAGATCAGTAGACGTGGCACCTCCTACATAAACAAAAAGTTGTGAGCGTTATTTTATGTTTGGTATGAAATTTAAGTAATGTATTTACTTGCTATAAGATATATCTCAAACAAAAATGGGCGAAATAGCACCAATGGGTATGGCACTTCCTACACAATTAAACTAACTTAAGTAAAATACATACACATCTAACAAACTATATGAGTAATCATTCCAATTTGGAATTTGGTGTACGAGTGTTGTTTGTAAAAAGCTATTTCTGGATCAAAAGTGGGCTTGATTGTGCTAGTGGGTGTTTCACCGCATTAATCTTTAAGACTAATTACGCAAATTATACAAGCTATTGTGATAAGACTTGGTATGCGGATACCGATCACGAATGAAATTTATTGCACCAAATCTAGGCAGACTTGGGTGGGCGTGTAATTTTTCAGCTTTATTTGAAAATTTTTCCAATTCTTCGGATTATTACATTTTTATTTTCCTACTTCTTTCAAAGTTTTACACACATTCTTTTCTTTTAACTGTTTTCAACATTTTCCATATTTTCGACTTTTCACCAGTTTCAAGCTCTTTTATTCCTTTTTAACATTTTAACCTTTTCTAAAATTTTCCAACTTCTTCGGCTTTTTTAACCTTTTTCGTCTTTGTCAGTTTTTTCACACGTTCCAACAGTTTTCAACTTTTTTGGAAAATTTCGATTTTTCAACCTTTTCAAAATACTTTTTTGCTGTATGTATTTGCCGTATGTATTTGAGATATTAAATATTTCTCCGTTTATTTGCAAATTTTCATGCAGATATGAATTTCACATTATGAAATTCAATGAAATGTGTTTCTTAATTTCTACGAATTGACTTCGTAAACTTCGTTTTTATAAATAAATTTATGAAGATTTCCTTAGGCTGCCATAGCATTGAAAATTTTTTCAAAAATTCTGGCGGCACATTTTCATTTCAGTATGGGTCTCCACCATTCTTGAAAAATAAGTAGTGAGAAAATCAATTGTTGCGCCTTAAAATTATTATCATCAGAAATCGTCGAAAAACTAAAACCTATCCTGGGGCAAAAAATAATCCTTAGGTGCAAAGCTCAAAAGTCGAAACTACATCGAAAACATTTTATTGCGCTAATATAAAATAGTGAAATTCCATAGGGTGCACTTAATTAATGTTCCTACTGGGTAGCACAAGTGACTGCACAATATTTGCGTCAACGAAGGCGACAAGTTTTTCGCACTTCAGCGAATTTTTTTTCTTTTCTTTGTTTTGAAAACTTTGGAGCTTTGTTTTTTTTTTTGTTGCTTGGTAATAAAAATTGAGTTTTTAACATAAAAGTTTTAACATTTTAATCTTCAGCCTTCGCTTTTTAACTCTTGAACAAGGTAAGGCCTAATAAACTGTCAAAAGCATTAAGGTGGCATTAAGATTTACTAATTATAAGAAAAATGTTAACATATATGTAAAAAAAAAATTTAAGAAAAGTTTCGATTTTGTAAATTATAATCTTCAACAACATTCAGACAACATTGCGGAATTAAAAATTTTTGTGATCGCATTCATTTCGTGTTGTTTACTTTAAATTTAAAAATATCTAAGTGTATGTAAAATAATACACTAACACTTCATTGGTTCAAAAAACGAAAACAAATCGTTCACCGCTTGCAACACCTATAAAATAAAGTAATAAATATATTACTAAGGAAAAACAAGTTGTGTCAACGAGCACCACATTTTAAAGCCAATTCCATGGTTTTGACCAAACAACAACTGCTACTAGAAATGTAAAAATCTCAACAGAAACGTTAAAAAGTTGCGTAACACGTTTTTAAATTCCTAATAAAAATAACAACAATGAAAATACAAACGTAAACACAAAAAAATAATTTTTTTTTTCTTGGCATTCCATAAAGGCGTAGAAAAAACTGTTGACCGTTTTTTTAACTAGAAAAAAAAACAAGGAAATACATATAGCAAAACATACATTAAGTATTATAATTTTATTAAATTCTTTGCTTAATTTTTTCCCAAAGAAAAAAAGGAAAAATATAAAGAAATATTGCCAAAAAATTAAAAACACAAATCGTACAAAATGCTATTTTTTCGAAATACGATAGCAATAAATAAGTGAGCCTACTGAAAATTTGCTATGCTCTTAGTAAATTTACTTACTTAGTTGTACGTATCGACGTATATATTGAAGAAATTTGTGCTGGTTTTTGTGTATCTTTAAATAAGTTAATTCGTTGTAAATTTTGTGATGCGATATGATCAAAGAGGACTATGTTAGCGATATTCGATACCTATACTTAGCCGCAACAACGCGTCAAGTTAAAAATTTTCAAACATGATACCTAACATTTACCTTGCCATTTCAAACCAACGCTATTGCACCCTTAAGTGAATGTTTTGAACAAAAACCGTGAAGAAACTGTGCGCCAGGACACACTGAATCATAATTCAGCAAAATCGCATACAGTGCGACCTCGGTCATAAGAAAAACAGAAAAATGTTACGTCGCGTTACATGAGGGGAGGGAGGATCAAAAATCTTCAAAAATTGCGATACGTAATCTGAACGTCCCCTTATCTAGGTTCAATTCTGATCGGTGACAAGTGCAAAATTTAAGTTCTCCTTTGAAGTTTCAAAAACGATATAAATTAATAATAAGTTCAGCAATAGGGAAGGTATATAAAAAAGCAAAAAAAAATTGGTTTGCGACGAATAAATTGTTTCCTGTTTTTTCGTAATAAGGTGCATAGTGAGATATATTTGCACATAAGTGCATGAAATTATGATTTCTATATTAATTCTAGGATAGCAAATCATTTTTTTACTATATGTCAAAGACTACTGAACCAATTTTATTCAAATTTTCATAGTATTTTTTTTTTTCGACATACCGTCTATAAAAATATTATCCATAATAAACAGAGTATCGACTGATATCTTTCAGTACGTCCCATCTCAAATTAATGTTTTTTCTGAGCTTAGCAACTCCAAGTTCCAGTTGATGTCAACATTCGATGAATTTCGATTTTCGTCAGATTTAGTCAAAAACAAATTTTTGTGTATAGACTTTTCGTGTATAGCATCGCTCTTCGGACTAAATCGTATTATGGTCGGGACATTAATGACTCAGTACTTTTGTGGAAGAAAATACATCAATGTACTAGCAGTTTTTTAAATTTCGGACCTACCGGCCGAGGGCCAACCACTGTAACTTGTAAGCAGCTTAGGAAAGGTCGAGCAAGAGTTCACATTTGAATGTCCTCACCAGTCATGAGCACAGAGCTTTCTGAAGTGTATCAAAAGTAACATAAAAGTCTATTGAATTAATGCACTAATAATGTGCTGATTCAAAAATGCTTTAAAATGACTTAAGATAATCTTTGTTTAGCGCTGACTTTTTTTTAGTTTTTAGGTCGTATCCCGTAAAATGTTACTTTCAGTAAGCTACATATTTCCAAAAAATTAGCTCTTTCGCTCAACTTTTAAAGGTGGCTGAAGGTGAAACATAAATAAATCAAAAATATTTTGTGCTAAATATATGTACCTACAATTACCTACCTATATTTAGTACATACTTTATTAGTTACATAAGAAATCACACAAAACCAAACATTTTTGCGTAAAAATTAAAATAAAAGTAATCGACTTCAATGTTGTCTTGGCGTAAGCTAAGTTTGCGTCGGCACCCCCTCACAGTGATCCCAAATCGAGTTTTATGGTTTAAAAATTGCTGAAAAGCGCAAAGTAAAAAACAAACTGTTTTTTTGACTTTTTTAAAAAAAAAAGCTGTTCATCTCCGACGAGATTTGCGCTCTCTCGCGATGTTTGAACTAAAAAACTCAATTTGAGATCAGTGTGCCCCGCTCGTAAGCCATTGGCAATGCTTCTTGACAATACTTTGCTATGAAAAGCTGTACAAAATTTGTTTATTCAACCACGCTGGAAAGTGACATCAGTGTCAATATGGCCTATACATACTGGCAGAGACATTGTCACTTTGACTGTCATTTCAAATCATTACCTGTTGTTGTAGAAATCTATGCGAGAGATTTACATGAGCGCCACGTTGCAATGGGATACGTTCTATTGCCGTTGTTTCAGCTGATTTTGGATTAATATCACATGTTGTTGTTGTTATTGGTGATGATGATGATGTTGTTGTCGTTGGTGATGCTGGCGTTGTTACTATCATTTTTGTTTCAATTGCAACTTGCATGTGATTGAAACTGTCGTTTTTAATATCACATAAATTATTATTATTATTATTATTATTATTGTTGATGTTGTAATTATTATTGCTGTGATTGCTTTTTGCACTATTTTTATTGTTCATTATCACATATGCAACATTGCTGTCGCTATTGCTGTTGCTGTTGCTGTTGCTGCTGCTGCTGCTACGCAGTTTACAATTTTTGATTTTATTCTCACATATGTCATTTGTTGTCACTGACGTTTCTGCTAATGTTGCTGGCATTATAGTTTCTGTTTCTGGCAATACTGAATTGTCACACTGACAGTCGAACCTATTGTTATTTTCTACATTGATATCATTGGGAATAGTCGTAGTATCGTTATTGCCATTGTTATTATTGTTAATGTTGTTCAGGGTTATACTCGTATTCAATGTAGACACCACCATTATAATTTTATATTATATATTTTTAGTCGCTGTTTATATTTTTCCATTCTATCGATTGTCTTTTAATTCAACGATATTGTTCCGTTCCGCTAGCGAATTTATTTATTCCTGATAGTTAATATTTTTTTGTCTATTTTGATCGGATAATATTTTTCGACCTCATGAAAATTTTTCGATTTGTTCATCAATTTTCGATTTCTGAAATTTTCTTGACTATTCAAGCAGTTTTCGATTTAAGAATATTTTTCAAAAGTTTTCGGCTTAGTAAACACTTGTGATATATTCAATATTTCTGATTGCAATTCTTCAAATTCCATGAATAAATGATATCCAAACAACTAAAGCGTGATGAAAATTGTTTTAAAAATAAAATTTGAAGTTTGACTTTCTTGGCTGGCCGATTGAAATTCGGATTACAGTATTAGCCTTTAGCTGATGTACATAGATTTTTACTTAAATGGACACATGGGGTCAACATAAACCTCAATTATTTTTTTAAATATTTATATGTGGCTTAACAGTAATGATATCAGAGATTACAATTTTTATTTATTAAATTATCTCTTAGTAATTCAATAAAAGATATAAAATCTTTTTAAAAGCAACAGAAATATTCATTCTTCTTATAACTTAAAAAAAAAAAATTCTAGAAATCTACTTTTTCAAAAATTTTCTGACCACATGCGACCATTTAAGGGTTAAGTGATATATTATTATGTTTATTATGACATTTTTTCGGAATTTATTTATAAGTAAAGTAAAGACTTATAAAATTAGCCATTCATCAAACTGGAAATTAGCAGGCGCTTTATTTGCCTCAATTCAGTTGAATGATTTCGGTGCAAAAGGTGCCAAATATTAAGACTTGATCAAATTTTTAATTTATTTTTTAAGTCTTAAATGGTCTACTTTAGTTTTCTGCCGTTTTCAATACCATTAATTTTTCCAAAAAAAGTTTCAAAAGTTGTTGAAATATTACTATCATGTTTGAATGTTTGAAACTTTTGATTCTTTACAGAAGTAAAGTAAGACCTCAAGAAGAATCATCAATGATTTTCTGTAACTTAGACTAATTTTCAATGCTAATCTGAAATCAATGAAATGAAGACAAAAAAAAAACCTTTGAAGATTTGGAACCTAAATAGTACTACAATATACTAAAGCATATTTTCGTTAAAAATAAGTTTTAGAAATAACAAAATGAAATCGCTCAGGCTAGTTTGCGTTAATAGTAATTAATACTGAAACCACAGAGGCCACGAAGATTAGTCTTTGGGTGCTGGTGCTGGATAATCTTCCTTCTATACAAGTCTGTGGCAGTCACATACAAAAGATCAAAACATCTCATCCCAAAGACAAATAAAAAGCCTATAGTATATGAGTTATTGAATCGCAAACATTTGCAATAAAGAAATTAAGCAATATGTGGCCATGTGACAAAAATCTGCGCCTACGGCCAAGGCTACCTAGTGACCGGGATTGATCTAAGCAAACCCAGAATTTCAGTGATTTCATCGAAGTCAAGAGCCTGAAGGAAAATTCAAACATTTATAAAATAGCCGGGAATCAGACGCTTTCTCTAACAAGGACTAACAGCCAAGTTTTTCGCACTAAAAAATGTAAGTGTTTTTTTGTTTAATGAGTTAACTACTCAACTTTTTCGAAAAACTTTTTTCTCTAAGTGCATCTCGCTTGTCTGTTTATTTTAAAATATATTCAAAATATCATAAGCCAATGTTAAATTATGTTTAAACAACGGCTCAGCTTGATTATTATAACCTACTCAGTATTTTAGACACAACAAAATTAAGACAAAGTACAAAATAACAGCACCTACGTAATTAGGAACGCCGTTAAGTAAAATTGATTTAAAAAAAAAATTAAATGGATTCATGTATAGACGCTCAAAGCAAAAAAGCAATTAGAATCAAGACACAATGAATAAAAAAATTAAAAATTAATTAAATAAACAATCGCAGTCCTATGCCTTGAATAGACTACGGAGGGGCGAACCAAAATCGGCAACGATAACCTGCTGTCAAAGTAAAGCCCGTCGGAAAATCGTTCGAGTAAACACATTTGCGAAGAACGACAGGCGACGGAAAGTTCAGATGTCATTTTCCTACCAGGGTAGCCTTGCCAAAACCCGTCCCGATGCCCGAAATGGAGCTTTCGATAGTGGCCGTGCAAGGAACGAAAACAAAATTGTGGAGGAAGGTGGGGGTTATGACCTCGTATTATTCACTAGCTCTACACAGCGGTCATTCAACTGATTCTCGTACATGGCGTTGTTGTGTGGTAACCTATCTCAGTTAAGATCACATATTACAAACAACTGCAGAAGGTTGAAAGGGCTGGTTCCATGTGCATCAGTGGTGCTCTGTACCACACCGACTGACGCCTTGCAGTTCCTCTTTCATTTCGTTCCCCTTGATCTGCTAGTTAAACGGATGGCAGCATATACCGCGATCAGGAGAACTGTTTGCTGGTCCGAGGGGGAAAAAGAACACTTAACTATCCTTCATAGCTTGAGTTCTGTACCCTCCAATTTGGACTATCCCAGTTATTTCATTCAAGAGGAATTACGTAACTCACATTCTATCTAGGGATGACTGGAAAGGAGGACTCTCGAGGAGCAGAGGCTATATTAATTTCTACATGCATGGCTCCAAGCTAAATAGCCAAGTGAGCTATGATATTTACTCTAAGGAACTGAAGATAAGAATTGAGGTTACCAGACTATTATAGCGTATTTCAGGCAGAGGTTATAGCTATAGATGAGGCAGCATCCTGGCTGAGGATAAATGTCGTATTCAAAAAGCATATAAACATTTATTCATACCGTCAGGCTGCTACCAAATCTATAGAATCAGTCTTCCAAAACTCACTAGTGGTCCAAAAATGCCACTCGCATCCTTATGATGCGATCTCATCTTGGTACGTGGGCACGGGAACATTGATGGCAATTGCAAAGCTGATCAGCTAGGCAGGGGACTACTACACAAATTCTTCAGGACAAGCCAGGTATTGGCATGCAACAGACTACCTGCAAGTTATGTCTGGTTTTCACTATGTCATATTCAATGGCAAATATTGTCGATTTAATGAAAAGGGATTGTCATATGTCGTCATTTTCGTTTGTTGTCAATTGTAACCACAGTTTTTCAATTTAAGTCAGTTGTTTTTGTTATTTAAAATGACATAGTGAAAACCAGGCATTACTGACTAACAAAAGATGGACCCAAGGGTCAACTTGCCATATAACAAGGCAAATCTGGCCGAATGATGGCGAAAACGCTTTCTAGAACTAATATTCTGCACTAGAAATTGGCATACATTTCGAGATATAATATTATCAAGTATTAATTAAAACAACAAAATTGTGTCATTTTCAGAATTCGGGCCGGGCTTCCCTGGTTAGTTAGTTTCACCAAAGTGCATTACTATCTTTCC
Source organism: Meiosimyza decipiens (assembly GCA_963680825.1). Classification (NCBI taxonomy): domain Eukaryota; kingdom Metazoa; phylum Arthropoda; class Insecta; order Diptera; family Lauxaniidae; genus Meiosimyza; species Meiosimyza decipiens. The sequence goes on along the minus strand of OY804258.1, from coordinate 81,448,407 downwards.
ATGTTTCATATCTAGACTTTTCTACAGTGGGCTCTTGGGCTATTAAACATTTTCTTTGCTACTGCTCCGCACTTGCTAGAAAACGCCACAAAACACTTGGCTAATTTTTGTTTGATGATATTAGAGTTGTTAGTATACTATAGGTGAGCTGATTCGTTCACTGAGAGGTCAATCAAATACCCTGTGGCATCTGAATGGATCAGGATTTGGTTTAAGTAAGTCGGTTCATAACTGACTGCTACTCCAACCTAACATACGCATTCAATAGTTTTATGTAATTAAGTTGTAAAAAAAACTTTCGGACGATTCCAAAATGTCAAGTATAAATTGGTGTTTGGTTTGTAAAAGAATGACCGATATGTATGCATGTCTCACGGTCGGCCTTAAGCAAGTTTTAATATAAGTTCGAGTTACAACAAAATCTTGAATTGGAGATTACTTGGGATGTAAGTAATTTTTAGTCGATACCTACATATATGCTAAAAAAAATAAAGCTGTTTGTTTTTTAATTCTATGTGTACTGTTTTTTCATGAAATTAAGTTGATAAATATGTATGTATAACATATAGTACGATGGAATTTAAGTAACATTAGATTCTGATCAAATTTTGACTTGTCAAAGTTCTTTTGTAGATAGCAGCACAGCCAATTTCAGCTCTCTAGATGGATTTTTTTCCTTTTGATCAATATCGACCATAAATAGTATCCAATTTAGTTCCCTATTCAAATTTTTGTTGAAACTCAACTTGCCATTTAAACTTGGTAAAACCCACCGTCAACTGGTTTTTTGGAATGTTTTTAAAAATCTTCATTTGAGGTTTTGTTTTATTGATAAATTATACATTAAACTTTAAAATTCATGCTCTTAATCCCAAATTTTATTCAACATATACTTTTTGCGGGTTAGTCCATGATAGGTCAGGCCATACTGGAAACAGTGTTATTCGTAGTAGGTGTGTTGCCAACACACACACATACATATGTACACAAGTAGTGCGCGATCCAAAAAAGGCGCACAAAACGATCAAGAGTTCTTCTAAAAATCAGTTCGGTTTGCTTAGCAAAATATAGACTGTTTGAGCAATGTTTAAATTGTTATTATATAATTCAAGCAGTCCGTTCTACAGTAAAAAAACTCTGCATGCAGTAAAAGTGACGGGCATTTGCGTTCAGAGCATACAAATCCCATATTATAATAAAAAAAAATATTTAATGGAATTTTTAATTTCAAGTGTTTCTGAATATGTTTGCACTCTCACTTTTTTTGCTTTTGCTGCAATTTTTTTTTTTTTTGAAGTTGTTTGCTTGGAAGTGAAAAAAAAAGAACTTCACACAAGTAATAAATGAGTTTTTTGCGCAGTGTACGTGATTTGTGTAAAAAATTAACAAGTTTTGCATTTGAGTATTTGTTCTCATGATGATATATGTACATACGTTTATTCCGCAAAATATTTTACAGAATAATGAATCATCTTCTTACGTCGCGGCGCAAAAGCTTGATATTTACAAAATGAATAAGTTTTTTAAAAAAAGTGCATCTGTTATCTAAATAAAAGCGAGAAAAATAGTTATGTTATTACTCGAACTGCTGGAATTTAATGCTTAGCCAGGCCACCGACCAGCACTGGAGTAAGGTGTTAATGTAGGGCTACAGCCTCGTGGCAAGATGTCTCGTGAATTTGTGGGAAATGAAAATAGTAAACAAGAATTGATGGTTTTTTGGTCAAACCATTAATATACTTGGCAAAAGCCTGCTGGGAGCCACTATCGACATTTCAACGCTTTTTGTGAGTTGCAGTTGCAGAAAAACATTTTTATATTATGAATTACATTTCTTTTTGGTCATCAAAATGTAATGAATTTGTTTAAATTTTTGTCATAAAGTTTTTTATGTTTAGTTATAAGGGGCCACTTTCCAGTTCTTAGCCTTGGCCCTTACAAAGTCTTCATCTGGTCCTGTCATAGGTGCATAAATAATTTATTTTGGTTGCTTGGGCCAAACTTTATAAATCCGACTTTCATTAATAGTTAAATTCGAAGTACATAATATGTTATACGGCTTAACTTATACCGACAATTCCAGCATAACTGACCACAGTTCGAAAAAAATTGTAGACATATAAAAAATTTTGTAAGTTAATCGATTCATTTAATGTAGCTCTGAAGCTTTAAAAATAGTAATAGATAAAAAATCTTTTTCAAATATTGAATGTCCTTTTTTCTCATTTTTTTTTTTTTTTCAATAAAAGTTCACTTTATTTTATATTCTACTATAAGATTATTACAATGTCACTCCCATATGATTTTATGTCACACCCGTTGCATTTCAACTGTTGTTTCGTATCTATTATTTAAAAGATTATGTTTAAAGTTACTCATGGTTCTAATAAAAAACATATAAAGAATTTCTAAAATGATATCAATTATTCACTCATTACTGAAAAATTTTAGGCAATAAGAACTTGAACTCAAAATATTTAAAAAAAGGATTTTTCTACCTCACACCTGTTATGCATTTTAAAATAATTTTCTGCACACATAGTTGTCAAATTTTTATATTTTTTAAAAAAAGATCGGAAGGTACTTGTTGCAAGAGATGAAATTTCATTCTTACCACTGTCTGAAAATATATGAATAGAAATAAGCCTTAAACTGTCACACCCGCTCCCCTAGAAGTGTCGATACATATTGCATTTGGGGAATGTCGAGGGAATAAAATAAGATAAAAATTAAAGGTACAGTTGTATTATTTCCAATATTTCTCTCATGAAAAAATCCATTGGCAAGACCAGGATGCACGATCACATGTATTCTAACACGAATAGGGTAGATGTAGTAATTTTTCCCGATGCTCTGAGGCAATTAACCGGTAAAATACGATAATTTTAATGGTCCAATACCTAGTTTTGCAACGGTAATAGGTTTTACAGAGAAATGTTTTAACAAATTAAGTCATTTTTATATGAAATTATAGTCATTAGTAAAGATCGATGTTCATATGTATATGTAGATAAAAATCAAATAATAAATATCTTAAACTTACATTTGAGGTTGAAAATATGAAAAAAAAAAAGATTTTTTTTTTTTATTTTAAATGGAAAATAATTCCGTTGCAACAAAGTACAGCTTAAGTGAGTTAGGGGACGTCCATGAGTCAAAATAGGTCAAAGTCTACCAAGGACGAGGAGGTCAATAAAAATCTCAAAGAATATAAATTACAATAACAAATAGCATTTTGTATCACAACTGACACGCTTCTTTCGCCTTGTCGGCATGCCGCTCAACATACGGATTGTAAAAACTGCTGTGCTGTGCGCAGTTGATGATAATCTGGAGTGGCTGTACGAGAAGGGTGTAGACACATACATACATACATATGCACATCTAATGACATGACATGTTTCGAATCATTACAATAGAGGAAGCGCATGAAGTGAGTGAAAAATTAGGAAAGGTGGTGATGCCGCAGCCTATTTTTACGTTATATATTAAAATTCATTATAGTGTTCCTTAAACTTGTTATCATTTTCATCCGCTTATTTGACAGAAAAAAAGTAGTACATACCCACTCAACATATAAGGTTTCGTAAGCCTTTCAGAAATCATTCACATGAAATATTACAAAGCTTCATTTACATTTCCGAGGTCTTGCATTTCTATTTCAAAAGTCTCTCGCCTTTTGATTTCCTTAAAAAATCGTCTCTGAACATTTTTTATTATGTCTTCAAGCTTTTTATTATCCTAAGTCACTTGCACTTTTAGATTTTTTTTCAAATTTTTATCTTTAACCCTTACTAACCCAACTGATATCAATGTGAAATTTGTCTTTAGACGCCAATTTTAGTTATTTGTCTTTAGGGGGAAAAAATTAAGGCACCCCCTCAATCAGTTCGAAATAGAATAAAAACATTCTGAAAGTTTTTCAAAATTTTATCTCATTTTAATGTGAAATTTCGCCTAGGCCGCGATTTTTTTCAAATTAGTTTTTCTTATGCGGTTTTTGATTCTAAAAAAGAATATATTAAAAATAAATGTCGCCCGGATCTATATAGTTTCCGAGATAAAGACGAGGTAATAGATTTTGTAACAATCAATATAACTTGGATATTTCTGAACAGATTTTAAATATGTTGATGTCATATGGGAGGAAATTTTACGGATTGATTGATGCATAAAAGATTGAAATCAGTCCCATATATTTTGTGATATGGATGTTTTCTTAAAAATGTTTTCCTTTTTTTTAAATAATCGCTATTTCCTCGAAAAATTGTATAAATAATTTGTAATTTTATTAAAATATTAAGAAAGCCCAATTAATTTTTTTTAATTTAATATGATACTATTTTTTATTTTCCAAGCGTATTATGTACAGAAATAATGAAAAACCAGGTGTATTTTCATAAGATATGTATTTATTTATTTATATATTTTATTTTAGTTTAGATCGCGTTATTTTTAGAAATTTAATTATTTATGAGTAGAGGCTGAGCTCCATCTTTTCCGATTTTTTAAAATCGAGTTAAAACACAAGAAATTTTAAAAAAATTTCCCTTGCAGCGCCGACATTTCGAGGATTATTTGTCCTCTTCTTCAATGCGTCAATTTATTAACTGAACATTAAAACATATAACATAGTTACAAGTAATGATACAACAATAATAATAAATATTACATAAATTTAGTTACCACAGATTGGAAGAGTGTGAGACTCTCCAGCGTCATTCTAAGGTTGTAATTTGGCACTCTATCGACTATTGAGATATTATCGATCTCAGCCTTTACACATAAATAATAATGTATTTATTTATTTTAACTAACTTTTATATGAAGGATCTTTTGACTTAAAATGTTTGACAACTATCGGCTCATAAATCATTTATTTTCAAAACATTCCCATAAATGTTACTTTGTTCGCATTTGTAAATTCTTTACAATATGTGTCAATATCTAAAAGTAGCGGCTGTGGCCAAATTTCACATTGAAATTGGGTCAGTAAGGGTTAAAGATAAAAATTTCAAGAAATTCCGAAAATTCTTTTATCCTGTTTCGAATCAACTGAGTGGGCGTTGCATGTGATTTTACAAAAAAATCAAAATAAGAACCATTCTAATGTACAGACATACATATCATTTATGTAGAGCAAAAAGTAACTATCTACATTTTTATGTTCTCGAGTTATGCTGGTTTTAATATACATTTTATCAATGCAAATTCAATATGACCGAAACAAATCTTTTGAATAATACATGTTCTTCATTATTAACTCTTAAAGAGTATACAAAAACTCTTGAAAAGCATACAAAAGGCCTAATAACTCGAAACATTTGAGGGTAGATGGTGACTTTTTGTTCTACATAGACGGTACACATATATTTGTTGCTTTATTTTAAAGGAAAACAAGTTCACATATCAATTTTAAATTGAAATTGGCTTTTTAATATCTTCTAGAGCCAAATCGAAAACCTCTTTCAATCAATGTCGACGTCTTTTGAATCGAAACTAAAAGATATGACGTAAACGCTTTTGCCAAAGTTTACATTCCAGAATAATTTCAGATGTTTTTCCATAATTTCCATGTATCCATTTTTGAAAAGAAGTGATTTTTGAATCATTTTTATATTTATGGAAGGTTACTGATCTTGATGAGAGATGTTGCTTTCAATCGCGTTTGCAATACAAATATCAAAGTTCAGACAATTAATACTACTTAAGTTTTCTTTTGGAAAAAAATTTAATAAACAAATTTTACGAACGCCAACCAATTTTATTTAACTGTTTCGTGAACTTATCATTGAAATGTCCGCATCAACACCAGAAAGAAAGTACATAGTTCAAAATGTTGAAGTTTGTAGATCGCCAGTTAGAAAAGGCTTCAGATATTTTGCAAATATTTTGTTTCGATATTCAGTATCCGTATGCGTAATATTTTTTTGATTTTTTTTAATATGCTGGTTTTAAAATATTGCTGCTATCAACACAAAGAATTTTTCCATATTTTTATCTAAAGAATTTATATTGTCTGCTATCACTGCATTTTTATCACATCAAGAGTATTCGTTTTTTAAAATTCTACAGTTTAAATTATTGATAAGTTTTATATATTAAAATTTTTACGATAAGAGGAGCACAGAGACCAATTTCTAGACTCAATTTCACTAACTTTTGTTAAAATAAATATTTAATATTTTTCCATTAGCCATAACACTTTGCGATGAAGCTTTTGTGATGTAAATTATGAATTGCTGACCAAAATTAACCATTAAAACAAACGCAATCGCTTAGATTGAAATACAAAACGAGACCGCCGCCGCACTACGTAATGAACGCGACGATACACCGCCAACCAAAACAAACGTCAACTGATTGAGCCAAGACCGTACCGCAACATCAGGTGAAATATGGACAAATACTATGACTGTATTTCTTGCTGTCGTATTTCTTTCTCACTTTTACGCTCTTTTTCCAAACGTTCTCTCCAATTTGTATTTAACTTAATTTAATTTAAACTTGTCTTTGCTAGTCATGAGAAAGATAATAAAAAATAAAATTTGTTAAGAATGTAGCGTATGTATGCTGGGTCGCGCAATCCAATAGCGTTTCGATCGCTTAGCCTGGTTACACTGTTAGAAAACCAGTTGGCAACGGCACAGCGCACTACAAATTTTTGTGTTTATTTTGGTTTTCGATGGTTCTTTTTATTCCAAAAATCCATATCGAATACAAACTTTATAAATTTAAACCATATGTATATGTTTTTTTGGTTTTTGTTTTATTTTACTCTTAGCCAAGTTGTGGGTGGTTTATTATGGCCGTTACGCTTGGTTAGTTCTTTGGTTGATATGGGAATGGTATTGTGTACTCCTAGTGTAATAGAGAATTCAGTAATGGAGTGAGCACGCTTTAAGTGTGAATTGTCATATTTGCATAGCAGTAAAAAAAAACAGGGTGATAAAGATATGGCAATGATATCAAGTTGAACAACTTATAGTCAATAAAGACCTGATTCTGTTTTCCCGGACTAGTGAAGTTTTGTTCATAAAATTTGTTTAGTTAAAGAAATAGTTTGACACAAAACTCAGCTATTCGCCCTCTATCATTGGACAGGGGTTGAAAAACCTAATTTTTTTTACTGTATGAACTCAGCCAACCTAAACTAAAAACCAAAAAAAAAATAATTCTTTAATTTCTATTTCACAATTCATTTTAAATTTTTCTAACCCTTTAATACCCAACGAAAAGTATTTAAAATTTTTAATAATTGAAAAAGAAGAACTAAGTATGTATGAGCACTTGATAACAAATTTACATAAGACGTGTTTCAACATCAAACAAATTTAAAAAAAAAATTTGTTGGCGTCTACACTTTCAACTTATTAACAAAACGTATTTGAACCGTATATCGTTTTAAAAATATTTTTAAGGTGTCAAACTTAATTGCAGCTTTAATGCTTTTTGTGATATTTTGAGTTAAACATTTTTTTTTTCATTTAAATAAATATCTCAAAATAATTTTTGTGTTACTGAAATACGACTTGCACTTTCATTTAACGTATAATTTTTTTAAAAATCGTACTAAACGGCATTTCAAAAAGAGTCCAGGTCATAAAAGCAGTCATTCGTTGCCCAATATTTGTGAACTAATATAGATAAGTACTCATGAAAAAGACACACATAAGCATTTTGTTTCTTAATCTACTGTTACAGTTTCATGTTATGTAATTGTTTAAAACATAATAAAATAATTGATAAAAAATATATTAAGCTATCAAATCATATTTTCTTTGGTAGGGAGTTCTAAACTTTTACAGCACTGACGAAGACTATTCTACACTAGGGATGTTCAACTTCTTTGCCCAAATGCCGACAGTGAGTTCCCAATGTGCACAAAAACGGATGCGGATCCGAAACGGACTTCATAAACGAGAAAAAACCGGAATCCGCTTTTGCGGATCCGTAACGGATCCAAAACGTATCCGTAACGGATCCAAAACGTATCCGTAACGGATCCGAAGCGGATCCGTTTGGAACAGTGAGTTGTTTTTTATCACATGAGTTTCGCGCTAGTATGTCTTTAAATATGAGTAGAAATTCCCAGCAGAAAATGGGTTGATCCAAAGGTTAATCTTGGAGTAACGGAATACTCCTAAATGCTCCAAAGCATATGAAAAAAGTACTCCCTTTTAACATTGCATGTTCTATGAGACCAATTACTCCTTTTGTCCATTTATCTCATAAATTTCGCGCTAGTATGTGTTTAAATGCGTGTTGAAATTCAAAAGTAAACAAAACATTACCCAGTAGAAATTCATGCATCACCAATGTAAATAAATATAAATGTAGGCATACAAAAAAAAAGGAGAGCATAGCCATGCTCAAGCTTGAACTCATGCTTGAACTCAAAATTCTTAAATAAAACTAAAAAGTACTTTTCCGAGCAGAAAAATTATTTTGCCATGAATATGAATTTATTTTACTACAATGATGCATACAAGAGCAGTTTTTTGGTCTCTCATTATTTTTACAAGTCAATAATTTATGCGCAAAAAGTTTCTTCTCGCAAAAATTGCATTTTTCTCAACTTTCATTGCGCAGTTCATTTGCACACATTTCATTTAATTTTGCACGTTTGATTCCGACTGGGTCTCTTGCATATATCAAAATTGTAAGCCAGGGGTGCCCAAGCCCTATGCACTCGGTGCAGAATTGTTTTTGTAAATGCACTTAGGCATAGGCGGTGCATTCTAATGCATAAACACACTTAGCAATACGAAATACACAAACAATTTTGTCTAATTTGTTTCTTATATTTCTTCTTTGCTTGCAAAGCAACAACACTTTGGTGTCCTTTGTTGTTACATATTGGCGACAGTGATCTTCAACGTGCATTTTGTTTTTGTCTAACGATTGATTTCGTTGAAAAAAGTTTGTAGCTTTGGATTGAGAGCACTTGGAAAAATTGGTGTTTGACTTGAGTTTCAAATTAAAGTTATTATCTTTGCAAAATGAATTAAAAATCTTTAGAAGAGAAGTGGGAACGTGATTTTTTACACTCATAATCTTGAGGCTGTTATTTTATTGGAATGATGATATGTATTGGTGTTTGCACTTTCATAAGGAGCTTTTGGGCACCCCTGATCTAAACCATATATTTGAATCAAATGATCAGTTTCGTTCTATTGCGAATATAACTGAAATAGATTTTATTAAAAGTTAAATGTCTATAAAGTTAAATGCTGTTGGCGGCGAAGGCATTAGCTTAAGATTTTTGAAAATTATTTTTTTGACAATAATATCTGCGGTAACACATGCTTTAAATCATAGTATGATTATAATGCCATCACAACTTCTACATTTCCCGAAGTTTAGGAAAAGGCAAACAAGCCTTAGATCATATACGACCAGGTTTTAATAGAAATAATGTCATCATTTTAACTCTCTTAGAATTTCCAAAAAGAGTAGTTACTGGGAATAATTCACCAGAGCTATTCACAATTTTTGCAGGGATAGCACAAGGTTAGATACTTGGGTTCATATTACACCGTATCTTTATAAATGACACGACAAAGTGTTGCAAGATTGTATGAATATGATATTACTTCTATTAAAACCTGGTCGTATATGATCAAAGCTCTGTTAAATAAATATATCGTTTTTTTCAGAATTTCGTTATCTTCCGAATTGCCCGTAGTAGCAGAATATGCTAAAGGAAGATGTGTAGGTCTCTGATTTTTCAAAATATATTGTATCTTAAAGTCGTCGATTTTGATCTATTTCGTATATTAATTTTAGGGACACCACATTTTTCGAAGTCTAATGCTTTTTTCCTTCAAGACCCACATCGAATTTTACCGATATCTTTTTTCAAAGTGTCGTTAATTTAAATATTGCAGCTGTCCTGCCGTACTGAAACTTATGTAGATCTATTTGTAGACCTATGTAATAAATTTCAATTCACAATATTCAAAGTAAAAAAATTTAAAAAAAATTGTGAAGGCGAGTCTCAACCAGTACTAAAAAAAATTACACAAAAAATCAGACATGCAAAAGAAAAATGGTGTCTGACTTCGCTTGGAGTTCCCCATATACACAGCCAGAAAAATAAAAGTAAATAAATAATATTGAGGTCATTCCATCTACATTATAATGGGCCTATCATTCCCCTCATGTTTTTTAAATAGTCTGAAACCTTTTTGAGTGATTGGTCTATCATGTAGAAGGTATAAAAAATGCGATAAAATTTTTTTCACCAATATTACTGTTTACAATAAAAAAGATTTTAAATTGTGTTCAAAACAGCTCGTAAGTAAAACATTCTTTGATGAATATAAACAAACCAAAACAATTCAAATTAGCTTTTATATTATTTTTAGGTAGTTGTGTACTAATAGATGAAAAAAAACTGCAAATCTGAATAAATGATTGCCTAAACGTTTTCTATGTGCTAAAAGATAATAAATTTACTATTTCAGAAAACATCAATTTCCCAAATATTTCATCACCGATTTCAGCTTTTTCAGGCTCAAAATTTTCAGAACATACAGGAGTACCATCTCTGAAAATTTCATTCATTTTTTTCACCCTATTTCATTTTACAAGCATTTTTCGATTAATTTTTATTCTTTTTTAGTTAATAAAATGTTTACATGTTAGAAAAACACAATATTTTTTCCGGCAGGGGGCGGTGAAATACATCTTCGATCTTGGCGCCCAATGTGCACGGTACGCCACTGCTAGATAAAGCACTTCATATGAAGCGGACAACAAAAAAAAATTGATTCTGAAATTTGTTCATATCCGGCCTAATTGTACTTCTAGAATATGTAAGCACATAGTTTTTTTTATTGTATGAAGATTAATTGTCAAGTATTGAACTTTTAAAAATTTAAGTAACATGGAGAACGGAGTTTTCGGAAGTAGTTTTTTGAATTAAACAAATTTGTAATAAATCTTTAAACACAGTGATTTTCTATAGGAAATTTACTGCTCTTTACAATTATGGAATCAGATTTGAAATTTTAATTTTTTTTCTTGTAGAACACCGGAAGCAAACATTTCAAATGAGAGTTTCAACAATTTCGGCCTATTGTATATTTTTTACTTTAAGTTTAGAATAAAGTTTAAGCATAGGAATAATGTACTAAAAATTTCAAAATGGAATCTACATTAGTTTGCAAAATATTACATTCATTAATAAAATTTAGCGATCGAATCGACGGAAAAAATCCGGAAAAGGTCTAAAAGAGATTAAGAAAGCATGATACTTCATATCTAAACAATATGAAAAGTTCTAAGACATATTTTGGAGAGAGGAGGGTAGTCAAAGGGTTCGTTCTGTCCCCATTTGCCAAAAAAAAAATGAGTCGATGCGATAAGGCCCAAAACGAATTTTACAAAAATGGAGAGTAATAGATTTTATTAATTAAATGGGGTTATAATGCGCCCATTGTGCAAGAAAATTCTTTTCCCCAAATAAGCACACAGCACGGGGGGTCAACCTTCCTTCCTTCCAAAACCAATCTATTGAAAAACACAGCAAGAGTCGATTTAAAAACCTTATTCGAATAAGTTTTTTTTAACACTGATTATATTGCAATGCATTGCAATTGAAATAATTTTTTAAAATGAATTATTAAATTTAAAAATTGTATGATTTTTTCGAGTGGGGAAATATAAAGGGTGATCCAATAAGAGATTCCGAATTTTGTTGTAAGTCCCATGAACCGAAATCAAAACGTAAACCATTATCAGCCGGCTTCAATTCTTGTACAAGCTGTATTTTATTGGCCTTCAGACCAAGATCACGTCTCAAGATACGCCACAATGATCCATAAGAGATACCTCAGGCTTTGGTCGGCGACGAATCGATTGTTCACGGTTTTCACGAACACTCTCTGCTACTGTAGAAATATTCTCAAAATAACGGGCTGAATGAACTCTGGTTGAAAGATGAATAGTGTAAAATTGGTTCGAAATTTAGTGATGGTGCTACGACTAATGCGTTCAGTTGGACGACCAAAATGGTGTTGAAGAACTTCTCTAACTGATGACTGATTTTGGTAGTAAGTTTCCACAGTTAATAAACGTTGTTCAAGTAAGTATATTCACGATTGATTCGTATTGAATACTGAACACAAACGTCATATGGATAATCCATTTGACACATGACAGATGTCAAAACAACCCAGTTGGAAAAGGGACCTCGTATTTACCTTCTCAAAAGAGTTTTTAGAACTAAGTTTTTTTAGAAATTTATAAATATGTACATATGTATGTATAAAGAATCTTTGAGGCGCAATATTTACTCATCTACATAAACATTTTACTAACTATATTCTAGCACCTTAGAATATAATGTGTGGTATATTTTTTCTATCGTTAAGATACATATGTGAAATTTTGAATTCTGATTCCCAAAAGCGAGTTCTAAAATTCTTATATTGCAGCCAGGGCCGCCGAGAGGAAATTTAGGCCCAGGACTTTAAAGTAATGGGCCCATATACACAGCATTTGATTGAGTAGACAATGCCATTATTCAGAAATCATGCATAAGACCGAAATTCAAAGTTTTTTGAATGCACGAAGTGTATCGACTCTTGCACGATTTCCGATCGGGATTCGGTAATACGAACTGAGTTGCCGTATAAACGTAGTAATAGAAAGCAAACAGCGTAATTCTCTTCGCTCGATACATAACTTATTGCTGTAGCTATTCCAGATAATAATTCCAAAATGCGATTCACGTTTTGCACACCCTCACTAAAGAAGTTTCACTTCAAAAAGCATTTAATTCGATTATTTATCGACTCCTCCTCAAAAAACCTGGGCCCGGGAGGATTCCTTCCTTCACAGCCCCCCCTCTCGCCGGCCCTGATTGCAGCGCATTTCTGATCAATTTCTAGTAGCAAGAAAACTAAAGCTCTCGTTAAGATCTGTGTAACATCAAAAGAGTTGCAGGAGCTATTGCATGTAAAGGGAGAAAGAATGTTAGGGTCTTGTCGCACAGTGTTTGTGTTTTTCGTCAAAGCGAAAAAGTAAATAAAGTGTGTTTGTAGACTCTTTAACATCGGCTAACAAAGCTTACAGAAGATATGACGTAGCGGTCATTGAAACGAGTATAAGCAACTGGTTGCCCATTTTTTATTCCATTACAATTGTTGGAGTTATTCTCTAACAATTAACGCATTTTGCGCTTGTAATATTTTTGTTGTTTTTGCACTAAAAGTACTGAGCATAGAGCTCTGCAAAGTACACATGCAACAATGATTTTTGCTATTAAAGCTCTATAACAGCCGAAACTTGCAACGTCTGCTACTTGGGATGTAATATCATTAAAAATCAGTAAAATTGTAATTGAAAAAAGCACTCCTTTTTATGGCATATATCGATTCTAAATTATATCCCAAATAATCTCCAATTCAAGTATCCTTTGAAACTCGCTCTCTTATTTAAACAAGGTTAGAGCCCACCGCGCTTAAAGGTAGAAAAAAAAAATCTGCAGCTATAGTAAAATTCAAAAACACAAAGAAGTAAAGTGTAAACAGTGACTTTGAACACACCAATTGATTTAGATGGATTTACCAAAGCTCCAGAAAAGTTGTTAACAGTTTTACTTAAATATCATATGCCCTTTATAATCCCTAAGATTATTTAGAAGATATTTTAATTGAATATCGTTCAATTTGAATTCAGGTTCACCCTGCATTTGAAACTTTTTTTTCTTGTTATCAAAGGCTTAAGGCCAAGTTGTCCACAACATCTCCTATCAACGTCACAATCCATTGAAATGTTGCAAAATTTTGGCTGAGCCTGGCGTTTTGGGAAGGAAATGTTTTTTTTTGTCGTGTAGGGGTGGTCAGTCGGTATTTGGGATTGAAAGCCCTACTTTTAGGGCGCATTTTGAAAACAGATGTAAATTGTCTTTCCCCGATATCTTGAGAGCCGGAAATCACAAAAAAATTTTTGAAGACTTTTATTCTAGAACATTGAGCCGGGCGTTAAATTAATTCGATTGCACGGGGTCTCTCGGGCCACACTTTACCTATAAACGCTTTTGAACTGTTTTCATAGTGTCCTAGGCGCTAGCACCTAATTTTTTTTATTTTTGTTTTCAGTGCATAAAAAAAATTTCAAGTCAGAAGGTGAAGATTATAACTACAATATGTCTCTAGAATTATCTCTTATTATAAAATTTGGCTTGATTTGGCATATATGAACCACATGTACAAACTACTTTTAAAAAAAGAGAATTTCGTTGGATGTTTTTTTATTATTTTTCAAATTGTCGTGAAAAAAAAACCTTTAAGAGTGGTGTTTTCTTATTTTTGGCGGTGTTGCAAATATCTTACGATTTTGGAACTCCAATTTTCGTAACAAACGGCCTAAAGACCATATATATATTGAAACCTAATACTACGTCTTGAATGCTTGTGGTGGATTGAGTAACCTCAAGAATGCACTTAAAGTTCTCAAAAAAATGCATACCGATTTCGGAGGACATATAGAACGATATACAAGAAATAGAATGATTTTATGAATATTTGTTTGTGTCTAAATCAAACTAACGTACAGGTTACCTCTTGGTTTGATCCCTTTAAACGTCCTAACACCTCTCCAAATTAAAAAAAAAAACTAATGAATGAGTGTAGGAAATTGTTTGCAATGTAATGGTATACAAAAAACGTCTGCAAGATGTTTTTTATTATATAAATACCAAAAAAGGTATTGCCCTAAAATGATAATATACCCGAATATTTTTATCTATTTTTAATTATACGAGTAACTTTTCTATTTTCGGTAAAAAGTAGATTGTAGAGAATTCAATTTTCTAAAAAGATTTTCGTGTGACTTACAGGTCCTCAATAATTCGCGGAAAATCAGTTTACCACTTACGCTGACCCCTCGAACACAATAGAAAAAATCTTGTCCTACCCAAATTCCAAGGTCAATGCAACATTTCAATGGACTATTAATCAATTCAAAATCACTCAACAGCATCAAATACAGATTTTTAAAAAATATACGTTTCTAAGTTAAGGGTTTGTTAACGTTCCATTAAATATAAACGTGAGAGCCAAGCAAAAAAAAAATTAGTAGACTCTATAAAAGTAATAACGCGCATTTTTACCCAAAGGAATGGAAAGTTGTTCCGGGCCGACGTCTTCAATTTGCCTGGATCAAAATACAACACTTTGGGAAGTTTTATTTAAGTTGGTTACGGAAGGTTCCGAATTCAATAATCCCAAATGTTTATAGCTCCGCTATTTTTTAACCCATAGCTATGTATAAGAGCATGTTTAAAATTAATTTGAATTCTTTTTAAGACTTTGTATCTATTGAAACAAAAAATCGGTTTTCACTTTGGAACGGCTTGTGGTAAGGGGCCAGTTGTGGCCCAGCCAGACTGGAATTTCATGTCAAAGCCTTGAATTCGGCATTTGAAATTAAAAAATTTCTGAAAACGCCGAGAATTGAATGATGAATTTGTTACATGCACTTAGTTAGTTCTTTAATGAGCAAAAAAATCTTTAAGTTTACTTTTCCTCACCAAAAACTTAAATTTTGTACCATTTTAAGGAAAAATTCCTTCTTTTCAACTTGGCCACCCTGCTTGTGGTACGTGTTCTTAACCGTTTTTTAATATTTTATTAATTAATTTAAATAGTGCATAACTTTCAAATGATACATAATATATCTTGGAAACGATTTCTTTTTATATTGTCAACCCTGTCAAAATTATTCAGTTACGAATCTTCTAAGTTTCTAACAGAATAAATGAACTTATTTGACAAGTTTCTTGTTTGATAGCTATTTATTTACCAGAAAACAATATTTTGGTAAATGTTCACAGTGAATTAAACATCACATGTAGTAGTTAGTAAAATGAACAGTTTGTTTATTTATACAACAAATATGCAAATTGAATATGTGGTTTCAACAAGACGGTGCAACATGCCACACAGCAACTGAATTAATCGCTAATTTGAAAGAGAAGTTTCATAATCAGATAATTTCTCGAAGAATAGACGTAAATTAGCTACCAAGATCGTGCGGTGTAGCACCAGTGAATAACTTCTTGTGGAGTATCTTGAAGAGCAAAGCTTATGCGGATAGTTTTTAAATTTTTCAACACCTCAAAGACACCATCATCGACCAAATATCATTAATTGATATAGTGTCCATATTAAAACAAAAAAATTTTGCACGAACATCCCAAATGTTTTCTTGAATTAAAGCTTACTGATATGCCATATGGTGTTCGAGCCCGAATGTCGAATGCAGTTTTATTATTTTATTATTTGAAGATAAAGGCAAAACACTTGTTTAAAAAATGGCAATGGAAAATACAATTAAAAACAATTTTTTTTTTTTTCAAAATTAGGGCTCCGACGAATTGTTGGCATTTTCATTCGCTTTTATTTAAAAATAAAAGTTTTTCATTTCCGACATGATCTGCACTCTTTAGGAATTTCTGAATCAAAAAATATTTAAAACTTTTTTTGGCCTTAAATGAAAGCTAAAACTTTTTTCAAAATTTCCGGATATCTGTTATGATTTTGGTAAGCTTCAATTTAAAAAAAAAACTCGATTCATCTGTCCAGCATCTACGTCCTATGCAAAGCTAAAAAGTTCGATAAGAAACCAGTAGAGATTAATCTCATGAGCTCTCCTTGCACCAAAATTTTATTATCATGTACCTGGAACTATTAAACCTACTTGAAACAAAACAAAAATTTGAATCATCCTAATACTCGTAGGTATACTTGTCAACTCGGATTCGAATAGTGCCAGGCCTGATAATTTACAAAAATGCAGATTACTTAGTTGTGATTCTGTTAAGCTGACATACTAATACATGAAAACTGATGTTACGTGGGTGCAGCAATGCAGACAAATGCGATGATTTTGCAATTTTAAAATAGAAAATAGGTATTTTTCCATGGTTTTCCGGTCAATTTTCATATTTTTTATAAGAAAAAAAGAAGATGAAGAAACAATTATCACAGATTCAAATTCCTTGACTGAAAATAGCCCAAAAGCTACCCCTATTTTATTAGAAAATTCGAAAGCCCCTGCAACTTGCGCTATGTTTGAAATCAATCTTTTTCTTCAAAATTTGACAACTTCAAAAGGGTGGCGCTAATCCGGTATTCAATATTAACGAAAATCTTTTAAGGAGTTTTGTCAAGACGTCACGTCGTTACAAAAAAAAACAACAATAAAACTTTTTTGAACCACTCTAACAGTCATGTACGCATGACAAATCTTTTATAGCCTATGTTTGACCCAACATAACAATTAATAGGAATCTTACGATAAGTACATGAATGTAAATTTGAATGTAAACCGCCCACAAATGGTGTAAGTAAATGCTTAACTCCACTGTTATCTCATATATAAACAAAATTGTAGAGATGTCACAAGCTTTTAGATCTCTAAGACATAGAGAAACTCAATTTTCGTGATTTCAAAAATCGCGGAAATTTTATAAATAAAAACTAAAATTTTATTGCTTACTTCAAATATTTTTTTGCGATTTTAACTAACAAAATATTTTTTGGATTATGTCATCCAACAATGTATGACGAAGCACGCCTTGGCACAATACTCAAACTAAGCTAATTAGCAGCTTGAATGCGCTGTTGCTTTCGCTCGAAAGCTTTTACAGCAGGGGTGGACAACCCGCATGCGGCCCGCCTTAAACATTTTGTCTATAAGTGAGAACGAAATGAGAGAGTAATTTATGTTCTCTCTTTGTGGGAAGTAGAGATGGATGCGTGTCGTGTTTTTCGTTGTAGCACGAACACGCACGACGTCACACGACTGTTCGAAGATTTGAACTCGTGCGTGTTTCGTATTGAACAAAATTGACACGACTAACACGACCGAATACAATAAAAATTAGAAGTCCAATACAACGTGTAACGATATAACAAATTTCCATTTTAATGCAGTTTTTCAAATTGCAATTTTTACATTGATATTTCTTAATTACGAACGCTATACATTTTCTTCTCACTACATATATTTAATTCAAAAAGTTATCTTGTTTTTTATTTTTGGAATAACTACTTTCTAACGTCAGTCCTTCGACTCGTTTTTTGACGTCGTTTTTGTATACTTTGTCAAAATCATAAAATTGATTGTTGTATTGAAATCATGCCGTTTTAATGCAAATGGAATGCCAGTATAAGTGATCGCAAGTAAACATTAGGTTAATGATATCCAATTTCTATAGTAAAAAAAAAAACATTTCGATACAACGAATTTTTCGATATTCCAACTGACCCGTGCATTAATTTGTTCGTTATATTGGACGTCTATTGTACACGCATAGTTGATCTTTCTTGACGAAAACTGTTTGTAAATAAAAATTAATAAGTATTAATAAACATGGTAACGTAAAACAATTAAGTGTTTTTGATTATACGAAGATATATTTTTTATAGTAGAAAAAGTCGTACGTGTAATGTTCGTGTTGGGAAAATTGTTAGCCGTGCGTGTTGCGTTCGTGTTTGAAATTTGTAATTCGTGTTCGTGCCGTGTCGTGTCGTGTTTGAAAAAGTCGACACGCGCTCATCTCTGGTAGGAAGTCACAGATTTTACCCCGAAGAGTTGTTGCGTGTAAGCCAGTGGTCGTCACCAGATAGCAGAATTATGCGCATAGTTATGTGCGGGTGTAGTTATTATCGTCTTCTATGCACACAGAGAATTTTTTTTACAGGTATGGCAAATGAAGGAATTTACAACAAAACAGCATTATGACACATTTCAAATACCTTTTCGTTTTAAATTTGCTATTTGCTTTTGTCGACATACAACAAAAAATGCATTGTGCTCTAATTTTTAAAATCTTAATTCCTTTATAATCTTTTTAATTTTTCACTTTCTGCCGCAACGTTCATTTCGCAAACGATTTCTACAAAAAAAATTGTTGTATGTTAGTGCAGTCTCTCTTTTCTCACTAACACACTTTCAATTTTGTCGGCAACCCGGCCTCTTGAGAAGTGTCAAACTATCACATGTTCTCTGTTGCACAAGCTGAATTGCAAATTATTTATTGAGTTTATTTTAACTTTTTTCATTTTCCATTTTATTCTTTGCGCTTAACGAATTCCATTTATTGTTCAACTACCATAAAATTTAAGATGTGTATTTATTGTCTGTGCTTTGATTAATCAATTTTTGTTCCAACTAAATTCAAAAATTTTTGACTTTTATTCTCGGACTAAAAATTTATTTTTCCGCTCCTGTACTTGTTTTATTTTTATTCTTTCACAGAGCGCAATTTTCTTACTCTCTCGTGTCTGACAGTCTTACACGATTCAGCCCGAAGAGTCATGGAACGATTTTAAGAAAAAATTTACTTTGATTTTTGGTTTGAAGCCATTTTGAGAACGTGAGAATATATCGATTATCAATCGGCCTATTTGCTTTGACTGTGACATTAATAACGTTTCAATTGCCCGTGCAGCAAAGTTAAGCGCTGAGATATTTTCCAATTTGTTGTTGTTAGCTCTTTTGGTTCAACTTACACCTGCTAATCGTTTTTTTCGAAAATGAAATTGACCAAACACTCCCAAACATAACGGACGCTATCCTGCAAAACCAATTACGATGTGCAAATACCCAAATTGATATCGATTCGCAAGAGCTGAGAAAAAGAGTGGATACACAAATATCACACTCGCAAGATAAATATTTTTTAATGATTTCATTTGTTTTATTTAATTTACATTTATATATATATTTTTTCAATCAATCAATGTACGCTAAGTATCATAAGTTGTGTCTGTTTACTATCCAAAAGGCACCTTTTGTTGCCTAAAGCTGTCTAATGCGTTGAAGAGAATTGAGACGTACCCGTCGGCAGGTTTCCAGACGTACGCCTCAATTCTGTTGCAATTTATACGATCAATTGTGTTATAATTTTGGACAGCGAGTAATCGTTGACGATATCCCGCCCCCATTTGTATTCTCTTCAACGCATAACATAATGTGTACTTCAAAACGGAGTTAAATATGATCGTGAAACTGAGAGAAATAAACAGGTGTTTGCTCTCTCTCCGAAAAATAGTTAATCGCCTAGGGAGTTTTCGTAGTTAAGTTTTATCAAGTGTCAAAAAACAAAACAGCTGTCGAAAATAATATACCCATGAAAATAATTTTTTTGATAAAATCAATACAAAAAAGCAAACAACAATGGAAAATAAATGCCAGCACCTACTTATGTATATTAGTTTGAACTTGTGACTTCGTTCTTTTAAAAAGCTTCAAAATGGTACGTATAAATGTTGGCCGAAATTTATTTTGTATTCGATGCGGCAGAAGAATAAGCTTTTTGACACTTGGCTGATTTAACAAATAAATAAAAAATAATAAAATATTTCTGTCTGTCTCAATGACAATATCTCATTATGTTTCAATTTTTCACTCCGAAAAAATTTCCATGTTTTACCTAATATATCTAATATGTGGATGTATAGCTTTATATGTGGCTCGCGAAGTTGTGATGCATTTCCAAAGTGGCCCGCAAGATCATTGAGGTGGGCCACCCCTGTTTTACAGTATGATATCCAATATGGCAGCAAAAGAACCAAAAAAAATCCCCTCGCAACGCTGTGTTGGCAGCACAATATGCGTCTACAAAGTGCATCAAGCGTATGTTATTTTCCTATTGTAGTTGTTGTTTTTGCTGCCTGATGTCTAAAAAGCAGCTGCAATGTTGTTGATAAGGACGCACACATAATGCACTCTGAATGCAAATGTTGACACGAGAGTTCTGTTTTGTATGGGGCTCTGATGGCATTGTAACGAGACGGTATCTTTTTTTCTTGTTTTAGACCCAACTCAGTAGCTTCTGTTTATGTATTTGACTTCTGTTTTTAATGAATGACCGGAAATGTCCACAACATAATGGCAATATCCAAGTTGATATTTAATCAAATGCCTTTTTTGATCATTTGGTTTCAATATCAATTTTGGAATTATACATAGACAAAATAAGAACGTTGTATGAACTGTAATGGCCATCTGTAATTCAAAAAATTATTTTAATAAATTTATTGCAAAAAAAGCATGTGTATGAAACTACTTTTTATCGGACTAGGAATCTGATCAATTTAGATGCGTCAGATAGTTTGACGTTTTTTTTTTTTTTTAAAAATTGATGACCCTGGCAAAACTGGCATGGCAGCGTACCGCTGCCTTGTAGTAGATGGGCATGGGAAAAGCTTGTGTGACCCATACGCAGTCTGACGAAAAGTGTTGTCTGAAAGCGAGAAGAGGAAGACGGTAAGCATGGCTTGGAACCGTTAATGTTAATTTTTTTATAAAGATGCGTCATATTCTCCCATGCTGCTTTTCTATCCATTTCAAGCTTTAGTTGGATTAATCTTAGAGTATCTTTTTTTTCGCTCGTTCCATATGTGAGTAAAGGGGCTATGCGAGCCTCATTTGCGATTTTATCTGCATACTCATTGCCTTTAATGTCTACATGACGTGGAATTCACATTATCTTTATTTTATTAGGTGATTTGATGCAACTATTCCTAATATCGGACATAAGATCACTATTATAGTTGACGTTGTGCAAACCTTCAGCAACTGATTTGCTGTCGGTGCATATAACAAATTTACCTTTATTTTTGCAAGCAAATTCGGAGGTCAGTTTTACTGCTAAGGCATCTGTGGTTATAATACGTTCGTCATGAGACACCACAGCAAATGATGTGATATACTCTGTTTTGGATCCATCCGTGTATATAAACTGTCAATTAGTACATATAAGGGGCCATCCATAAACTACGTGACCGAAAAAACCTTTTTTTTTAACCCCTACCCTCCCCCCCTCAAGTGACGATTCGTGACTTTACTCTATTAACCCCTCCTCCCCTATTTAATTACGTTGCAGCATGATTTTTAAAAATATTTTCTACTAATGAATTTTATAATAAAATACATGGTTTATTGACAATATTAAACATAAAACCATTACATTTTATATTTTAAAAGATATAACATATTTAAAATGAATAAATAAATTTCAATATTTAAATTTCTTCCAAGAAAGGAATTCCCTCATCTATCCAAGAAGGTATATTAGGTAAATTAAAGTAATATTTTTCTCAATATTTAATTGTTCGTCTTCCAGTTCAACAGCTTCTACATCTTCTATATCTTCTACATCGATCCACTCTGGTGGATCGTCATTCGAAATGACACATAAACGTTCTTCTGATCGCTTACTCAATATGCCCAAAGGTCGAACTCTAGAAACGCTATCTTCAGATTTATGTATTTCTTTTCTAAAATGATTTCTAAATCTTCTCAATTTACTACTTAATCTGGACGTTGAATTTGAAAACTAATTTATATTTTTACAATTTGAAGTCACGTAGTATTTCGCGAAACCACCAAGCCCACGTCGTTACTTTTCGTAGTATTTTTCATGACCCCCCATTCCCCCAAATCGGTCACGTAATTTATGGATGTCCCCTAGCTGAAGTTATATTGAACCTCGTAGGAAATTTGAAGATATGTTTTCACAACAGTATTGCATTTCGAAAACGCATCAAAGTCAAGTATGAGGGACGAGGATTTAAAATGCCATGGTGGTTCGCTATGACGCTTTGTAAGTTTCGGATTTAAATTTATATTTAAAGAAAGCGCAACTTCAATTCATCGCCGAATAGCAGACTTAGTGCGATTTGAGCGCTTGTGGTTAAAGGCATTAACTATGTCTTTCGATAAAATAGAGTTAACGGAGTTGCATAACTTAGGAATAAGCTTGAATGTCAACGAACAAGTCCTCTCAGGGATGGATGGAAGGTCGGTTTCTGCCAGTATGCATTTAATAGGTGATGTGGGAAATGCGTTGATGCTACGACGTGGTATGGAGCGGATAGAAGCTATATATTTGAGTTTGCACACCATCCATAAGCCGCCAGGGCATAGTCAATTTTCGATAAGATAAGAGATCTGTTGAAATGTAAATTAGGCAGTGCTTAGATGATAAATACTTTACAATGTTAAGTCTGGTAGCAAGGCTCTTCTTAATGTACATACAGTGTGGTCTAAAAGTAAATCTAGAGCCGAAAAATACGCATAATATTTTTATAGAATCAACTAAGGACTGTCCCAGAAAAAACTTACGTTTTGCTTTTTAGTTATAAAAAAATACCCAGTAATTTTTTTGGTTTTTTTTCGTTTTTTATTAATATTGGCTAGTGTTCAGAATATAAATAACTAAAATTTACGTAGCAATTTTTTTTATTATAAAAATTTTTTACTTTTTTCGTAAGGCTCTTCATTAAATTTTGTCCAGTCGTTTCATCGACAGTATGGTACGATTTTTTCCACTTAACTCTGAAGTCTGTGGATTTTTTTCAGTCTAATCACTCATTCGAAAATCTTATTTCATTAGAGCACAATATCTTTCAGTTGGGCGAAGCTCTGGGCAGTTGGGCGGATTTGGTATTTTTGGTACGAAATTGATCTTTTTACTTGCATACCATTCCATCGTAGCTGTATGAGAGGTTTCTTAATCTGGCCAGAACATCACGGTACCCTCAAGTGCACGTATAAATGGTAGAAGCCAAAGCCTGTCCGGATACCCGAAAATTACCCAATTGAGCCAATTTTGCTATTTTAATTAAAACTGTATAATATAGCACCTCAAAATATATGCCAAATGATAGAACTCAGATGGAACAGAAAGGTTGCATTGTTGAATCCTGTCCCAAACATGGATTTTCACCGGTTTTTGGGTCAATTTTTTTTAATGAAGATAACAGCTTGAAATGTGTGCCAAACGATAAAGCTCGAAGAGCCTAAGTAGGATATATAGGGTTGCCTTGTCAAATCCTATCCCAATAATCGGTTGCCACTCATTTAAGAAAAATTGGCACTAAAACCGGTACAGTTTGAAGTTCAATGCAAATGAACCGATTGCAGTCGGCGTACTCAAAATATCATTTTCTGAATCATGAGAATCATCAACTCATGCTTATCGTTGCTAATGGTCACCACAGCTCATTATGTAGCTCCTCAAAAATTTCTTCAGAGCTTCTATCAATTCTCTCCCGAAGTTTCCTAGTAAAGCGGTTAGTGAGGTGGTTGTGACGTGCTCAACTAAACGTAGTTTCTGTGCCAGTTGTAGGATGTATTATATTCAGATGCTGAGAGGACGGGGGAGCCATAAACATTCAGCTGCAGAGAGCATGGGATGATCATGGGATCCGGCAAATATCGCCAGGGGGGGGGAGGGGTTGTCAATTAAAATCTCACGCCAACTTTTTAATCCAGAGATTATACATTAATATAGCAGATTACATTTTGTAGTCAATTCGTGTTGAACACAATAGCACAGGCTTTTGTGTTGCAGATATCACAACTGACTGAATGCGCAAGGAAACTTCCCGAATGATATTTGACACTTGTTTGGCGCTTATTTCAAATCGGGAATCCCGGGCATAGAAAATATAATATATTTAATATGACATCTGCAACGCATAAACCGGTTTTGTTATGGTTAATATGAATTTACAATGCGTATGTGAAGCGTCATCCCGATAAGGTGAAACAAACCTGGAAGGAGGCAAAGCGGAAGTTTTCCGATAAGAATGTCCTAAATGATCATATAAATCAAGAAATTGGAAACCTATGGAATGAAACAGTTCAGAGGAAGCCACACACAATGTTGTTTTTAATCTGGACAGTAAGTAAAGTGAAAAGTATAATTTTTCCGTCAAAACTTATGCTATTTTCACGGAGTGTTTTTGTCCGTCTGTTTAGAAACTCTTTGAATAAACTTCCTAAATAAAACATCACAATGGAGGAGTGAGTGAAAATTTAGGAAAGGTGGTGTTGCAGCCTATTTTCTTGTTACGTGAACTTTATTTAAAATTATTTTCTCTTATTTTACTAAAAAATGTAGTAAGTACATAGAACACATCAGTGTTAACACTTAGGTATTTAGTTAAATGAAGCAAAATATATGAACACATAACATAAATATAATTATTTAAAAATTTTAAGGTAAGTCTCACGGGAAGAAGGGGGGGTGGGGGACCCGCCAGATCTCACCAAATTTCACCAAGGGGAGGGAGTGGGTCCGAATTCTCAAAAAATAAAACTCATGCCGTGACGGTGCGTATTGAGGCCCTAGTGTATTTGCAATACACCTGAAATGAAACCAATTTTTTTATCATATATAGGGTGTTTTTTTTAGAGGTTTGTTTTTCGAATAGAGATAAAACTGGCATTTTATGGTCAAATCTGGCAACTCTAATGTCATTTATGTTCAGTTTGGTTTGCCATTTCATCATGAATAGGTTGACAAAAGAACAACGCTTGCAAATCGTGCAAATTTATTTCGAAAATAATGGTTCAGTTCGCGAAGTTTACCGCAAGCTCCGTCCATTTTATGGTCGACATAATCGTCCATCAGAGCAATTAATTCGGTTAACCATGGATCGTTTTCGCACTACGTTTACTCTATGTGATAATACGCATCCGCATAGACAGTGCGCTTCGAAGAAACAATTGCCGCTGTAGAGCAAAATGTTGAAGAGGACCCGAATGAATCGATTCGCCACCGTGCACAGCAATTGGAGCTTTGTCCATCAACTTTATGGAAGATTTTGCGCAAAGATCTTGGCTTGCGACCTTACAAGATCCAGCTTGTGCAAGAATTAAAGCCGCGAGACCATGCAATGCGTCGTGATTTTGGTGTTTGGGCCGAAAATGAGATTGATCTCGATGCTGATTTTCATCGCAAAATTTTGTTCAGTGATGAGGCTCATTTTTGGTTGAATGGCTACGTCAACAAGCAAAATTGCCACATTTGGAGTGAAGAGAATCCACATGAGACCCTTGAGACGCCATTACATCCACAAAAACTGACTGTTTGGTGTGCTCTATGGGCTGGTGGAGTCATTGGGCCATACTTCTTCCGAAATAATGCTGGAGAGTCAGTTACCGTTAATGGAGACCGGTATAGAGCCATGATAACCGACTATTTTGTTCCCGAATTGGATGGCATGAATGTGGATGAGTTGTGGTTCCAACAAGACGGCGCTACATGCCACACAGCGCACGTCACAATCGATTTATTGAAGGAAACATTCGATGAGCGCATAATTTCGCGGAATGGACCTGTCAATTGGCCACCAAGATCGTGTGATTTGACACCATTGGATTATTTTCTTTGGGGATATGTGAAGTCGCTCGTCTACGCCAACAAACCAGAAACGTTAGGGGACTTGGAAGCCAACATTCGTGGCGTTATTGCCGACATACGGCCCCATATGCTCGAAAAAGTGGTTCAAAATTGGACCTGTAGAATTGGCTTTATTCGAGCCAGCCGCGGCGGCCACATGCCCGAAATCATATTTAAACATTAATGGCATAAAATTATCCTTCCAATAAAGCCAAATTGATGGACATTAAAACGATTTTCTTGTGTTTTATTTCAATTCGAAGCTCTATACCTCAAAAAAAAAAACACCCTTTACAATTTCTATCTGGGAAGTATTTCCATAAAAATTTTACAATTTTTTTTTTATGTAACGACTTTTTTTTTCTCAAGCGAAATTTTTCTCACTAAACATGGTGCAATTTCCTCCACACAAAATAGAAACTAGTAAACGTGTTATCTTCGGCCAGGCCGAAACTCACATACCCTACACTGCATTGAAAGTACTTTTTCAATAAATATTGAAGAGGTTAAATAAGTCGAAAATAATGTAAAAAGGTTCAAAAATGTTTAAAAGTGTTAAAAAAAAACTGAAAATGTTGAAAATATATGAAAGCCATTGAAAAAAGTTGAAGGAAATTGAATAAGTCGAACAATATGAAAAATGCTTAAAAATTGATGAAAAAGTCGAAAGAATAAAGAAAATGTCGAATAAAATTGAAGGGATGGTAAAAGATTGAAAATGTCAAAAGAATATGGGAAATGTTGAAAAAAATAGAATAAAATTGAAAAACACGTAATATGCCACGCCCACTTCTTCAATACCGCCTACTTTTGGAATAAAAATAATATTCGTAATTAGCATACAAACGCACACAAATTCTAGCAAAATAGCGCAATAGCTTGTATAGTTTGCGCTATATGACGTAGTCTTAAAATTAAGGGCGGTGACACACCCAAATGTACAACCCAGTCTGACTTTTATCCAGAAATAGCTTTAGATAAACTTCTTACACATAATTTCAGTATGATTGCTCATATATTTCGATATTTATGCCACTTAAAGTATTTTAATTGTACAGGAGGTGCCACGCCTACTGATTCAATTTTGTCAAGCTTCATTTTATTTCAAAGTTAATAGTAACCGACACCTCTACACAAAATTTTATGAAGATTACTCTCAAAGCACACTATCTATAGCATTAAACGTATTTCGCTTATATGGGAGGTGCCACACCCACCGGCGCAATTGTGCCAAAATTTTGCAAGAAAACACCTTTTAGTAAGTGTATCCGCTATATTAAATTTCATAACGATTGCGTTGTTAGTTCTCTTTTTATAACGTTTATAAATATTATAGGCTGTGCCACGCCCTTAAAATAAATTTTTCAGTATATTGACGTGGCTTGTATTGTTGACTACTTTCAGTGGTATCATCCCTAAAATTTTAATGAAAATCGTATGTGCCAATTTGGAGTTATACGAATTCCAAATTTTTAATTGCTAAGAAGTGCCACGCCCACTTTTACCATTCCTCCCACTCTATGCGCAATTCAAGATTTATAAGATCTGTATTCGTGTACCAAATTTCATCACAATATCTTGCACGGTTTACGAGCTATGGCGTTATAAAAGTTAAAATTAAGGGCTGTGCCACGCCCCTTTAAGAGTCTTTGCAAACTTCAAACCTAGCCTAATCTTAATTTTGTTCTCATCTTCACCAAATCACCAAGTTTCATCAAAATCGCAGCAACTTTTTTTCAAAATGGACTTGGGTATATTTACATAGAGTATGGGCGGAAGGCGTGGCCGTCAACCGATTTCGCCCATTTTTATATGCTAGCAGCTTGCAAGAAGATGTGAGCTATGTGCCAAATTTCATTGAATTAGCTTTTTTAGTTTTCCCGTAAACTTGATTTCAACAGACATACAGACAGACAGACAGACGGACAGACAGACAGACAGACAGACCCAGTTATATCGACTCAGATGGTGACGCTGATCAAGAATATATATACTTTTCCATACCTGCCACGCCCCCTTCTATGCGTTACAAACGGAATGACAAAGTGAATATACCCTCTGTGTAGGGTATAAAAACAAAATTGAATAAAGCCAGAGAAGAGCTTTTAATCTGTTTAAAACAACGTTAAAAAGAAAAGTAAAAATTTCGAAAAAGAGAATGAGAAAAAAAAGAATAGCAACCAGTTTTTGTATATACGTTGACCTACTTAGTATGGCCAACACTATGTGTTTGTGTGTGTACATAAATATATGCATGCTTCTACAAGAGTATTGGTTCTAACGAAAGATAGAAAAAACATTATGTGGAACTGCAAAAAAGAGCATATATTATATTAACTATAACAAAATCTGTCAATAATTATTTAAAAAAGTGAATTGTACCCAACTGAAAGTTAGCACGGTAAATGGAATGTGTGTCACTTAGGGTGATTCGGTACTGCAAATGAAAATGAAAAAATACATTTAATTATGTAGTAATTTTACGAAATTTTGTATCTTTGTTTTTGGAGAAAATTAACACGAAAAGAGGTTGGCTCAGTCTCGAAGCTATAAGCATTGTTAACTAGGCCTTCATATATGATGGCGCTCTTGCATACAGTGGCTCACATCAAAAGTCGGGCAAGTGTGCGCAAAAAGTTGCAATACAATTTTAAGTATTATAAAAAATTGTTTTTTCAAAAAATTTTTGTGTCTTGAATCTATTGGTTAATGCAGAAGAAAATGCAACTAAAATAAATTTACAAATGTCTGACACAAGGGTATAATCTATTCCTTACAAATGTGCTGACACTGAAAGTCGGGCAACGAAATGATCGATCAAAGTATCGGTGAATTTACCATTAGGCTTAGGCATCGATATTTAGTTTTCGTTTGCCACGACTTCAGTTAATATCTTGCTGTCATCAGAAAAAAGATGTTTTAAAATTATTCCGAAATGCAGCTTACAGTTAAGCAATGAACGTTAGTAGAACGAAAAATCGTAATTAATAATCATTTAGAAGGCAAAACTCAAAATTGTAAATTCTGTAACAAAATGTGAGTTAGCGGTTACGGTTTCAAAAAGAGCATTTAGCTCGAGGGATGAAAACTAGACCGAGAATTTTACCATTATATAAATTTCACGCAAATGCATCATAATAATGCATTTGAATAAACGACATGTTCCTACAAAATTTTGAATTCGTACTATGTTAAATTAGGTTAGGTTAAAAGGGTTGCTTGCATATAGCAAGCTGCACTCGGAGGCATTTTGCCCATTGTGATACTCTATATATATGTATATATAAAATTAATGCAAAAAATTCCCGTCCTTCGTCTTTAATTGCCTTAATGAATGGAGGCGAGCCACCCAGAAGACTTGGCGAAGTTGAGGATGCTGGTGAGTTCCAACTCAGCTAGTTCTTCAAGGCCATCAAAGAATGCATAACTAAAATATTTGGTTCGTCTACTTATTAGCCCCGGGCATTTGCAGTGCGGGTGTTAAACTGTCTCATCCTCTTCTTCATCTCCGCAACTCCTGCAGAAATCTCTGAAAGAAGCACCATATTTTGCGGCCATAGGGCCAATTACACAGTGCCCCGTCAGTACTCCTACAACAGTCCTTAGCTTTGCTCTTCTCTTTTGAATCTTAAGAGAGTTTGCGTCCTTCCTAAATTCAGCTTAGGCCACATGATTCGAGATGTTCTGCATCCGGTGGTAGGGTTCCACCTTCTGTTCGTTTGTTTCTTGATTATGGCCTCTATTTGATAGTGTAGTTCCGCCAATGGTATCTTAAGGTCTACCACTTGTTGATTCTCCGGTTGTTCTGATCCTATGCTGGCGCATTCGTAGCTTTCTAATTTCCGGAAATACCCTTATTACCGGGCACCCAGCAGAGTTCTGTAGCATGCTGTCGGATTGAACGAAGTGATTCCCTGTAGTGTTCTACACACCTAGACTTCACGATTTTAGCGTTCAGTACTTTGATCACTGCCTGACTGTCCACACATATGGCAATGATGGAGGGAGTAAGCTCCCTGTTTCGTATCACCTGTGTGGCTTGGTCTATGTCATATATTTTAGCTTGAAAAACGCTGCAATAATTGGGTAGTCTTTAAAGATATCTCCATACCCAAATTATCCGAGTACACATCTGCTGCTGCGACGAGCTCCATCTTGGATTCATCTGTGAAGATGGCCTGAATTCCTATCTTCTCTTGTTGGAAAGTTGATGTTGTATGCAGTGTCAAAGTCAAGTATTGGTACTCGGTAATCACTTGCCGTAAGGCAGAGATCCCGCTGCATATTTTGCAAAATAGTCCCGTGACCTTCAGTTTTCTTTTAACCTAAGAATCTGTTTTGCCGCCATGTTCAAAGTGTGGTTAAGGATCCTTGGATGTTAGGTTAACCGTTAATTCCCAAGTATCCTTAACCAACTTGATCGGTATATTTATGGTTTTACTAAAAACACAGTTTTCGTTGCAAACACGTTGTTTTAGCCTGGTAAGGCGTGTCGTCGAGCACTTAACTTTTATTATGCGCACACATACCAACTCGAAAACTAATACATTCACAGTAAAATGGTATACGCGTATTTATTTATTATATGATGAACTTTTAAGAAAGAGATAATGTAAACTGAAAAGCGGCTTTTGTCAATTTTTTTTTTTATATTGAATACTAGATTTGATTTGGAAACTTCTACAAATATGAGGGTGGATCATTAAGTACCCGTATTTGAAATATCGACGTAATGTTTTTTAGCCTTATACACTTTTCCCAGCGTTGGTACCATTTGTTTAACCCCCCCAAAGATATAATTTTTCAAATTCTACAAAATTAGCATCTGTTTCGGTGATAACCCCTTCATTTGAGCTTTATCTTTTTCCTCCGTGCCATGATTTTAAGTTATAGAACGTCGCTGGGTGCCAGTTAGGGAAAGGAAGGTGGGTGCGATTTCAATCGCAGTTCGTGCAATTTGGCGGTGGCAGTCAAACGTCATTTTACTAAAAACTGAATCTTGATTCTATTTAAGGAATGTTATTTTTTTTAAAAAAAAATCGAAATTTTGGGGTTACGTGAGCGGAAACTTTTCTGCTTTTAATTAATTTTTAAAGAAAATCTTTGAAATTTCAAGGTAAAAATGTATTATAGTGACTAAAAGTAAAGTGCAGAGTTACATTTTTTAGCTTTTCAACATTTGGTTCACCCAGTTTACATAATTTACAACTTAATTTGTATAGGTTTTCAAGAAAATAGTTTTCCATGTAAATAATTCGCATGAAAGAACATATGTGCCGATGATTGACCTCTAAAAATTAATATAACGGGCGTTCTCTCTCTCTCTCTCTTGTGTCCTTTATCGTCTCACGAAGGATAGGGTTTCCACAAAACTCTTTCAAGGTGTACAATCCGCAGCGATTACCTTTTTCCAAAGATCGTTTTTACGATGAATTCGTACGGCCGCCAAATGCTACCCTGAGGATTCCACTCTAACGCTAACCGGCAGACTTCAGTTGGGAATTTTCGAAATGTGTTAGCAATCCAACGCCTTCTGAGTTAAAAAATTTAAAATCCTCATGAAATTCTAAATAAAAATTGTATAAGCATATGTTCGGGAATGTACCGAAACGGACATCAAAAACGGAAAAAAACCGGAATCCGCTTTTTCGTATCCGTAACGGATCCGAAACGGATCCCTTTGGCACATTGGGTAATTACAACTCAGCATTAGATAGGTATATTTTTTCGACCTGATACATACTTTTCTGGTAACTTTAAGCCGTTAATGGCGAAAATTGGTTCCAGATACAGAGGTTATCTAACCATAATTTACGGAAGAATACATTACACCTTTAAATTATATTTTGTATATTACGGTGTTAAAATTCAATAGAAAATCGCAAAATTGACCAAAACATGCCAAAGCACAATGACTTGGTCAAATCTCAATGTGCAGACATTTTTGGGCAAGATTCGACATGTGTGCTCCTCTTCAATATTGATCATAACATATTTTTTAAAGTGTATGATTATTTTCCAAGAAAGTATAGAGGAACTGAAAAAGTGGATCCAAGGAAAGTGGTTTTGTAGGCAAAGTTTATTGAATCTAATCGTAGATAGGTCTTGAGGAGATGCAGTTGAGATATTTTTTCCCTCCGTACAATCTTGTGCCTATTACATTTTTCAACCTCTTTGAAAAGTCTCATAAGATTCCTACTAGGTGCAGAAGTAGCCGCTTCGGGTTCTTCCTAGCACTGCTATCGATTTATGAAGTTTCATTCTTGGAAGAATTTTACATATTCAGATCTAAAACATTTTCTGTTGTTCTTATTAATTTTTTTTGAACTTTAGGAAAGAGCTGCTTAATTTTGATATTTATTTTTGGATTCCCAAAATATTACTGTTTTTATATTCAATTTTAATTACTTACAATATCTTACTTCCCAACTTAATTTCACACATCCCACATAGCAATATTACGCACCCAAAAGTGCGTAAGAGTACGAAAACAGGCGCAGCATTTTTAGCAGCATAAAAAACTAGAACTGGTTTGTGGAATTTGAATCGGTTAACTTATCAGGAAAAACACTCACAAGCTACTGCATTTTTGAAAGTCTCAATTAATCTGTTTAATTAAAATATGTTAAACGCCACCTGAATCTTTCGAGCCGCTATCAACGAGTTGGGTGTTCGATTCATGTGTGTCAAATTTTATGTTAATATTAAAAAACAAACCCAAACAATGCACTCAGTAACATTTTTCAGTTCAAAATTTTGATGTGATGGCAAAAATCTGAAAACGTAGCTGTATTCGCAGCTTCTCATGCGCATACAGTATAACCTCGCTCAACGCAACCCTCGATGAATGCAACTCCTCGATTATTGCAACACCTAAGTTATTTACAGTGTAGACTCTGTTAACACAACTTTAAAAAAAGCAGTACTCAATTATCGCAACTTGAATTTTTTAACTTTTGATATATTCAGCTTTGACTTTTTTTTTATTTTGAAATGCTTCCTTAAATGATACTGCTATTTCTCAAAACAAATATATGTATATACAATATTTAAGAACTACGTGTACATTTATTTCGTGCTTATTCAGTTTAATTAAATTTATTTTACGATCAGTTGCTTTCTGTGTGCTGCAAAATGCCAGTTGTCAAAAAACGAAGATCAGGTGGAAGAAATTGAGAGCGCAGACGAAACCAATGTTTCACTCCACCTGTATCGAAGATTAAAACTAGCACTGCTTTTAGTTCATTCAGCACTTGCATTCCATGGGCTGAAGAAAATGGCGCAAAAAATATTTTGATTCTTCAAGATCTTGGCGAAAATGCAGTGCAGCATGCATATAATAAAATGGTGTCAAAAATTTCATATTTTTTTGAAAAATAGTTTTACCAAAATTAAATTCCACATACTACGTACATTACTACGTCAGAAATATTTATTTTAGATTTTTTTGGTTTTAAGTAAAGAATGCAGTATTTTCGATAAAATAATTTTACTCTCATTCCAATTGCGAGTTTATTTTAATGAATAATATGCATTATTATTCAAAATCAGCACTTTTGGGCGAAAATATTTCTTGACTCGGTTTTTGCAACAACCTCAGTCATCGCAACTGCCCAAATTTCTATTAGTTGCGTTGAGCAAGGTTGAACTGTATTTTCTTTTATTTAAGAGAATGAAAAATTTGTTAATTATTTTATATTCATAACAACTAACTAAGTTGTAAGCAGATTTTTTGTGAAGAAGTCAAGCAGAAAAATAAAAAAAAGTAACGGCTCAAGGAGAACTGCTGCATAATACGTTGTGGTGTATCTAATGAACAAGAGAGAACAAAAATAGAGCCTACTTTTAGGAGCAGCATTAAAGACGATACTGTAGAGGGTGTTCACACAAATTAAATTTTCATTCATACAATTGCAAAAACTAAATAATTTGTAATATAATTGGTGCAATGAATTTGCAGACAGTTGATTGCAAAGAAGTGGAGCTTAGGTATGTTCTGGAACCTTTGTTCAATCAAAATTTGTATATCACAAATCCATGAAACAAACGCTTATTGCGAATATTTATTACGAGAGATGGGAAAATTGTCTAACATGTAATTTGGGCATCTATAAGTGCGTACTTTACCTTTTAATAGAACGTTTAGAGCTCTTCATTTTAAGACTTAACCAAAATAGACGTGACGAGACGAGACGGTAGCAGCTGAACGAACGTTTGCACTCGTTACGCTTGTTTTGACATTTAACCCAAAATGATACGCTAGGCAACGAATCGAAACAGCTATTATGACGAGTAGTGAAGGTTTCAAGTTCGATTCTTACGGAGCAACTCGTCTCGTCAAAATGTTTCGTTCACTTTCGATCAGTTACGTTTGTTTATTTTGTCTATTAACATTGGTTTACATATACTCGAACTTACTCGTTGCGTCTCGTTATGTCTATTTTGGTTTAGGTATTAGATGTGTTTTCGAAATTTACAGTGGATTAAGGCAAACAAAATTTTAAGTACAGTCCTCAATATATTGCATTAACAGATATAACGCGCTTCTGGATATAACCAAAATACCTTTTAGACAAATTACGAACCTCTCTTAATAAATGGGCTTAAATGCTTTTAGACAGAATCAGAAACTGACCGGAAAAGTCAATGTTTGCTCTTTAATTGAAATTGCATACGTTCAGAATTTTCTTAGCATTTGATCGATTGTTCTTTAACGCTTTAGCCATTTAAAAGTATTGTTCACGTTAACGACCAAAAGTTCAATTTTTTTTGAAAAAAAAAATCGTTTAGGTGTATTTTGTCCGCATTTTCAGCCACACGAAAAATGTGGGCGTGATTTGACAACAGAAGGTGGCCTCTCCCATACAAAGAAAGTGCCTAAGATTCTGAATCTTGGTACCTAATGTAATTTTTTTTAACGTAATAGTAAGTCCGTATTTTCAAAAAATTTCGACCAAATCGGACAGCAACTTTTTGGAAAAAAAAAATCGTTTGGGTGTATTTTGTCCGCATTTTCAGCCACTCGAAAAATGTGGGCGTGATTTGACAACAGAGGGTGGCCTCTCCCATACAAAGAAAGTGCCTAAGATTCTGAATCTTGGTACCTAATGTAGTTGTTTTCAACGTTATAGTAAGTCCGTATTTTCAAAAAATTTCGACCAAATCGGACGGCAACTATGCCTGCGCGGTTTACAGGTCAAGCTAAAATAAAAAAATAAAATCCATCTAAAAAACTTCGAAAAAAAACACCTTAATGTACATACGTCAAAACTTTTTGTATCAGTGGAACCAAATAGAAGAGAAAGACTTTTTTTTATTTCAGCTTTTCCATGAACCAAAAGAATAAGACTTAAATAGAAATTATACAATCTCCAACTTTGTTCTTTTATCAGCACTTACCTGATATTTCTTGATACTATCCAACTGCTCCAAAGTGGGTTCTACAATTTGAGCTATTTGTTGTGGCGGGACAGCATTACCCGATTTGCGGTCAGGCAACTGGGGCGCTGGAGCCGGAGGACGATTAACCATGCGGCCATCTTTTTCAACACGTATATGATCACGTGGTGGCGGTATTGGCTTAACTGAGCCATTTAACTAAAAAGAAAACAATTTCAAAGGTATGACAAAATTTGGATTCGCTATGTCGTAGTTCAAAATTCAGTTAATTGAATAGATTTGAGTGTAAAAAGGAGTCTTAGTACAGGTCAAAGTGTTAGTGTAATCGTTAGTGCAACTACGAGTATATAGTATAACACGATTTTATGATATATGTTATCAGATTTTGAAAATGAATAAAGCATAATTAAATGGCAAAATGAAAGAAATTAAATGATAAGGTTGAAATGTTAGTATGAAAAAAGAATAAGTTAAGGTTATACCTTCGGCCTCGCAAAAACATTAAACAACCCTAACCCGATAAAATGAGATTTTTTGACTAAACGTACCCACATTGAATTTGACAACATTTATGTGAGATGACGACTCTTTTCGCAATACTCCAACATTTGTCTCAGGCTTGGCCGAAGCATTTTTGAATGTGTGTGAAATTTGGCTAAATTACACTAAATACTTCTTTCGGTGCAGCGTTTTAAAGTTTATGTTTCTATGCAGGGTGCCACGCCCACCGGGTTCAAGTTTTTATTTAGAGCTTTTCCGAATCATTCTTATTATTTGTGTGATATTTGGTTCCAATACTTTAAATAATTGTAGCATTTTGAAGTTATCGTTTGCATGGGAATAGCCCGCTCTACCGTCAAAATTGGCTAACTTTTTTTGCACAGCTTGTCTAAGTTTTTCCTAGTATTTTTGAGAAAGTTGGTTACACTACATCAAACAACTCTCTCAATACAGCGATTTAAAAGTTTTACTTATTGTACCTTCCCTAACATCTACCCATCATTTGTCATTACGCTTGCAACGCATAGAAGGGGCGTGGCAGGCATAGAAAACTGCATATACTCTTGACCAGTGTCACTACCTGAGTCGACTCAGGATGCCCATCAGTCTTTCTGTGGGAATCATTATTGCGGGGAAACCAAGCAAGATTACTGAATGAAATTTAGTAAAATTTAGCAAGCAAGCTTATTATAATTGAAAACCCAAACAAGCGATATCGCTTGACGGACACGCCTAGCGCTCACAGAAATAAGACACTTAAGACCCTTGCCACCAAGTAGGCGAATTTCGACAAGAAGGCGTGTCAACATAAGCGAAAGCTAAAAAACCCTACACTGATAGAATTATTTGAAGTATTGGATCCAAACTTAACAAAATACAAAAACTGGTTTGGTCTAGCATCAGACGAAAAGTTGGAAAATTTCGACAATAAGGCGTGGCACCTATTGTATACGCGAAAACTCCAAAGCGCTATACAGAGCAAATTATTTAACCAAATTTCACACAAACAGTAGTGATGCTGAAAAGCTCTTAACAAGAGCTATGCGTATAAAAGTGGGCGTGGCACTTCCCAGTAGAAAAAAACATTTGAAACGCTGCGTTAAGAGTATTTTTTAAGGTAATACAACTAAATAATATTGAGTAATTCGAAAATTTTTGCTAGTGTTTTCTATTTCGTTTAAAAAACGGTCATATATTCAAATTTTCGAAGTGGTGAGGATTTCGTGTGTAACTGCTTTATTGTTATAATTTTGCATACGTCTTCATTTATTATTGTAAGCTTATACGACACCTACACAAGAATACCCCACGGTGACATAGTATCCTTTGTAATTATTATCTTGTCAGCTCTCAAATTTGGATTTGGTCCGTACCAAGTGTAGCGAACTTCAAGTCAAAATCAAACTGACTTTGAAGTCACAATGGCTAAGTCAGCTCAACAAACAAATTATCAGTTTGTGTGTGCCACCTTATTATTAATTGGCATAGTAATTTATTGAAATTCCGACATGACCAAAATATAATGAAATTTCTTTATTTACTATATGGGGCCATCCATAAACTACGTGACCGAAAAAACCTTTTTTTTTAACCCCTACCCCCCTATAGTGACGATTCGTGACTTTATTCAATTAACCCCCCTCCCCCTATTAAATTACGTTGCAGCATGATCTTTAAAAATATTTTCTACTAATGAATTTTAAAATAAAATACATGGCTTATTGACAATATTAAACATAAAACATTACATTTTATATTTTAATAGATATAACATATTTAAAAATAATAAATAATTTTCAAAATTTAAATTTCTTCCAAGAAAGGAATTCCCTCATCTATCCAAGAAGGTATATCCTCAATTAAATTAATATTTCTCTATATTTAATTGTTCGTCTTCCAGTTCAACAGCTTCCACATCTTCTATATCTTTTACATCGATCCACAATTTTACAATTAGAAGTCACGTAGTAATTCGCGAAACTCCCCCGCCCCCCGTCGTTACTTTTAGTATTATTTTTCATGACCCCCACATTCCCCCAAATCGGTCACGTAATTTATGGATGGCCCCTATGCCGTGATTATCACACCACTACGTCGCACAGTGATTTAAGTAAATGCAGCATTTAATTTGCAAACAACTGAAATTCCAAGCATAAGCGTTTGTTAAGCTGACTGTTGAAATTGGGTCACACTGCATTTGGTGTGTCCAGTATTTACTTAACTGGGTGCGAAAATGTGGTTTTCCTTTTTGATTATTTATCGTTTGACTGAAAAATGAGTAGTTCTTGCAAACATTTTTTTCCAACATTCTTGCAATGACGGTAAAGCCAGTAAAAATGTTTCTGAGTTTGAGTGCTGAAATAGTGTTGCCAATCACTGCTTGCTTTTTTGTTGAACGTTCTTACAAGCGCGTATTCCATGTGTTTATTACCCAGCAGCAATGCTTCACCGAAAACCGATAAATATCCTTCTCGATATCGTTATTGGGAGAGAACTATAACGAGACGATATTAAAAATACTATTTCTCGTTTGACTGAGAGCGAGAACGAGAAAGGTCTGACCAACATCTCGTTCTGGCGATATTGTAGTGTTTATCGTACGATAAACATTTAGAACGTTGAACGTACATATACCATACAAGTTTACTTAACAAAGTTTTGCACTATATTTTTAATAAACACGTACACAGCCGTTAATATTTTGTTTTTTGAAAACAAACGTAAAATCCCCAAAACAAAATGTGGGAATTCACATCACATTCTACCATGGAAGCAGAAACTCTAAATAATGGTCTTTTGTCTTCCATTTCAGAGTTATCTGAATGTCAAAACAAGCTTGATCTGTTTTTGTTTTGTTTACTCTTGACAGCGATGGAGCCACTTTTACGGCGATGAATAATGCGCCTTAGCTCATCCCAAGGAAATCAAACCTTTATATTGCTATTCTTGGTGCTTATACCAATTTTTAAAATTCGGTACATGGACCCATTTGTAAATGAGATGGAACAACGGGCAGTGCGCGGATAAGGCCACTGTTCCAGCTAGTATTCAATTTATAAATGTAAACGAGAGTATCCGAGAAATATCGACGATAACGAGACGAGAACGAGACAATAACAAATAGATCAAAAAATTCTCATACGAGACGATAAGCTTGGCGCCACTACGAGTACGATACGACAATTTTTGAATTGTCGTATCGTTCTCGTATCGGTGCAACACTACCCAGCAGGCAATTGAGCAAGACCTGCCTTGGAGAAGGCCTGCTAGCATTTTTCATGAAAAAAAAAAAAATGTATGCTCATAAAATGCTGTTATGCCTTCCCATTGCAGATGTACTGTTAGGCCTGATATTATAAGGCAAAAAAGAAGAACTCGAATTAGCTTAAGGCTTTTTCCGTATTGTTTTATTTTATATATTGCTATGTTTTATGATTCGACATTACTTTTTTGTCATCTGTCTTGTGCATATACGACATCGAAAGTAGATAAATGGATGCAAGTATAGAACGTGAAATTAAGAAAACGTCACAAAAAATAAACGTTAAAAATACCAACGCAAGTGAGATGACGCGGTTAAAAAAAACAATTAACTCAAAGTCTCACGACGTATTAAAATTTCATATTTTCCGAAGACTTCGATAGCCTTGCTACGGTCTTAAGTCTTAGAAGGTCTGCTTAGGAAGGCCTGTTTTATCGGGACATTTCATATAAAAAATAATGTTCGCTTCAAAGGAGGTTACCAAGGAAGGCCTTCAACAAGCGCTTCTAGCTCCCCCCCTTGCCTATTGGGTAGATACCATATTTTTGTGTTTGAGTTCAATTATTCACGCACTTCCATTTCTAAGTATGCATGTGCAATAGTTTGCATGTGCATTGTCCCAGTAGGCAAGGGCAGGAGCTAGCAGGCCTTTCTTGGTAAGAATATGTTCTTGCCATCTCCTTTTAAACTTACTTTTTTTTCTATGAAACGTCCTGATAAAACAGACCTTCTTTAGCAGGCCTGATAGAAATATTGTTTAAGCAAGTCTTCCTACATCGTTTGCGTCAAGACGCCTTCTAAGACCGCTTGCCAAAGAAGGGGCACAGAAGTACTTTGAAAAAATTAAATCTTGATACGTCGTGGGACTCTTAGTTAAATGATTTTTTTTATCTGCGTCAAGCTCCCTTGTGTTGATATTTTTAATGTTTATTTTTTGTGACATTTTCTCAATTTATAATTTGACAACACTCTACAACACTTAACATTCTCAATTGCCTGCTGGGGTGATTGCTGTTCATGTTCAATGCATCAATCAACTGTGCGAGTTGATTTAGCAGTTGATATTTTTTCATTCCCAATAAACATCTGGCAACATTATGGCGTGTTAATGACTAGAAAATGTAGACTGTGCCGCAGTTTTTATACCCTACATTTAGGGAACATTTTATTCTATTGCTTATGACCAGTGATGTAGCTGTGGGCAAAAGCCCAATTTGCTCAACATTTCGGATTTTTACTGGGTTTTTGCTAAAATCGTTTTTGCTCAGTGCAAAAATGAGTTTTTTAATTATTTTTTAGCGAAACATAATTGAATTGATTGAACTTAAGAATCCTCAAATTTTTACCTAAGTACTATCATGAAGTCACTTCATATTAATGCACGCAATGTGTGCACAAAGTGTTACGGAAGCATCATGATATTGTTTCCTGGCCATTGTAAATGTCAAATTGAGCGGTCTTCGTGTTATTGTTTTAGTTCTTTATTATTTTCTAACATAAAATATTGGTGCACATAAAAGAAATCAAACGCAAATAGGTAGATGTTTGCCATTTGACTCAATTCCGAAACGTTTCTTCTCGAGTTGCGTTTTTTTCCATCACGTACCGAATTTTTAACGATTTGAAAAACTAGTTGTCACGACATCAGTAACTCAGGCTCGAAACAGAGCTATGTTACGTTGAACTTTCATTCTGCTACAGTTGAGCGTTGTCAGATATGAAAAATTCAAGCGTTTACAAATTTTTGTAATCTGGTAACGATATCAGCTGTTCGTTTTGTTTATTTTTGAATTTTTGTCAGAAATTCCAAATGTGCAAGGTAAAATAATAATAAAAACAGTTCAATCAAAAATAAGAAAAAAATTATTATTATTATTGCTTCGGCTTGCTTTTTCCTAACGGCAGCTCAAGAGCGCAATGCCCTCCCTAGCCCTACTGAATTGACGCCGTTGCAACGAATATTACCAGGTGCCAACTTTAGAGGATTTTGTACATTTCGATGACGAATTATTAGTTTCAGAGGAGATACATGCAGATAACATTATTTCTGCATGATTCGAAAAATAAGAGCAGTATGGTACTGAGGACAGTACAGGAAAAGCGTCAAAGAATTTTGTAATGTCAAATATTGGTAGTCCAGTCGCATTTGATCAGATTTAATATATTGAAAAACATCTTGCAGGAAGTATCACTTAAACACAAACTAAATAAACAGATATTTTCTAACCTTAACTTTGCATTCTTTATTTTTTAAGGATGTATGGTTAAAAATCATTATTTAATAAAATGTTCTTCTACAACATGTGATCTTGATTCTTTTAGTGCTACCCTCTTTAAATGACACAACCCAATTTTAAACCCGGTTTCTTGGGCAACTGTGTAAATTGAGACACAAATGTTTGTCCCGTGGAGATCCCAGCTATCCATGTTTTGCTGTATTACTAAAATCCTGAGCCTTCATTCGGAGTATTAAACCGAAATAAAGGTTTTTTTTTACAAGCTGATGCCCGCGACTTTTACGCGCAACCTGTTCTTAGTTTTTTTCTGTGAAGGAAAACAATTTAAATTTTTTTAGTTGACCTACTGTAATTTTTGATCATTCTTCACAAATCCCGCGTTGTTGTTCTTTTTCTCTAAAATTTATATCGTTCAGTTGACAAGGGAAAAATCACTCGGATGGGAGCCACAGCATGGATGATAATATCTATTAAAATTCAAAAGATCAAATTTGTTCTTATATGCTTAAAAGGTAGTAATAGCTGAATCAGAGGGCATGAGCTATGATGGCATTAAGCTACTAGGTAGAAAGTGGTTTCTAAAAATAGCTCTCAAACCAAGGTAGCAAACCGTCAGTTAGTTTATTATATGAACAAAGCACATTAAATAATCTTTCAAAAGAAAAACATGTCGTTGGTGCTAAAATAATTTTGAAACTTTATGGCTGACGCCTTTGGCATTCATCACATTATTTGTTTTTCAGTGAGCTTAAGACTACAAAATACCTTTCAAATAGGATATAAATAAGTCATAAGTTGCCATGTGCTCCAATTTCAAATTTTGATTTGATGCATTTTCAAAGATTTGACACAGATTTTGCTTTCATTTTTGAGTTTGTCAAATAAAATGATTTCTGGGACTTTTAAGGATAAAGTGATTAGAGATAAACGATACAAACAAAATTTTAAGTTGACAGCCAAAAAGTAGTGAAAGAAAGAATAAAGGAATAGAACACAAAAAGTTAATTAATACCTCATCGTAACGTTTGGATGACGTCTGGACATTCAACTGAGCGATTTCGGTGCAAACGGTGCTGGTACCAACAACACTAACTGCACCGTTGGCCACTTGCGGTTGTGGCTTCTGTCGTGCCGAAGATGACGAGGATGACAATTCAACATCGCCCTCAATGAAAGTGGGTGACAAGGAAGGCGATGCTATTTTGATGTCGTTCGAGCATACTTTTGATGACGTCGAAGGTGGTGGTGGCGTTGGTGTCGATGGTGCCGATTCTGTCATGTTAAGTGACGAGCCGAGCAAATAATGTAGGGAAGATGATTTGCAAAACGAGGCCGAGAGGCGATTTTGATTGTTACCAACGTTGTCAGTTCCAATGCTGCTATTACTATTCGTTGTTGTCAAAAAGAATGACGTGTCCATGTAAGTCGAATTTAATGATGAGTTATTGTGCGTCAACGTGGCATTTGTTGTCGATGCTGATGACGATGAGTTCGATAGTTGCGACGACAACGAAGACAAATGTGGTGGCGGTGGATAGCGTGGTGTCGTCTTTCTCACTTCTCTGAATGAATCGGGCACATCAACAGGTAGTTCTCGATGTTTTACCAGAGGAGGCAATAACTTACCAGCTGCCGATAGGTCATGCAACTCATATTCGGGTGGTGGCATTCCGATGCCACCATCTAAAGGTCCGTTGGTTGTCGATGAATTCGAGCTACGTGTACTGTTTAAGGAATCGCCGCATGAACGTGCTAATAATGTGGACGCGTTCGTGGATTTGTTAAGGTCGCTACTGACGTGACCAGTATGATTTGTAAAGCCAGATGTTGTGGGCGTGTTGAAATTATTGTTGTTGTTATTAGTGTTATTATTGCGAAATGTAATAGAGTCAAAGGATTCCGATGATCTTTTGCTTAGAATTTCGTCAAACGATAAAGAGTTTGAAGATGAGCCTTTCAGATAGAGACTATCGACCATAATTTCCAGGTCGTTTTGGTCGAGTGGACATATACTACTGATGCCTACACTGGGGTCTTGATGACTATTGCTAGAGAGTTTTGATTTTAGCGAAGCTGTTGCTGTTGTTTTTGTTGTTGCAGCAGGTGTAGATGTCTGCATTTCATATTGTTTTTGTTTGTTATGTTGGTGTAGTTTTTGTGTTATTATTGTTGTTGTGGCAATAGTGGTGAGTTCCGCCGATTGTAAACAGTTTTCAATTTGATCCAATTTCATTTGTTGTTGTAGATTATGTACATTTTGTTGTTGTAATCGTTCGTTAGTTTCATTTAAATATTGTTGTTGTTGATGGACATTTAATGAATGTCGTTGTTGTTGTTGAAGTTTTAATGTTGTTATATTTGTCAAAAATGAAGAATCATGAGAATGATGTTGATAAGGATGATAGTCAGTAGGATGATGATAATTATGTTGTTGTTGTTGATTATCATGTTTAGAATGATAGGCAACCATTAGTTTGTTACCAAAACCGATTTTATTAGCACACTTTTGTTTATTTATTATGGCATTGGTAGTTGTTGTTGGTGTGGTAGTTGTTAAATTTGAGGATATGGAAGTAATGGCTTTGGTCATGGTAATGGTAGAGGTTTTGGTATTTGTGGTGGGGATAATTGGTTGGCCTGTATTTTGCGTAACAGTGTTACTAATATTTACCTGTGGCGGACGGGGTGGCGGATAACGAGGTGGAGTCTTATTACGTGCAATAAACGTTTCTGGACAATCGACAGCCATCTCACGATGTGGACCTGAAAACAATAGTTATTAATATAATTAAATCAATTACAATTTTCCATTAAGGTCTGGCTGACTTACCATTATCTTGATTTACCGAAATCATTGTCAACATTTCCTGATCAATCTCTTTACTATCACTAGAATGTTGTCGATAGTGTTGACTACCAATGTAATCATCGGGTAAGCATGGTTTTAGGTCGTCACCATCGATAACAACTATACTGGAGCCAGATCGACGGCGGGGCCTAAAGCAGTAAAAAGATTTTAAATTAAGACTTTGTAGATAAAGAATCTTATTATATGTGTATAAGGCTGGTTCAATTTTATTTACATAAAACAACGATATCGATATGAGGCGTACTTCCATCATCAAATTATGATCTTA
This sequence comes from Meiosimyza decipiens, assembly GCA_963680825.1. Classification (NCBI taxonomy): domain Eukaryota; kingdom Metazoa; phylum Arthropoda; class Insecta; order Diptera; family Lauxaniidae; genus Meiosimyza; species Meiosimyza decipiens. The sequence goes on along the minus strand of OY804258.1, from coordinate 81,403,653 downwards.
TGTATCAGTTTAAAATTGCCATAATTCAACTTTTGAGTGCGAAAATTTCGGTAAATCTCACAAAAAAAAAACTAGCCCAAGGAATTTTTAGAGTTCTTTTTCTTTTTTTTTTCAATTCATCCTTGCTTTGTTTACTTTTTGTTTATTTTTATGCGAGGGATTTTTCTTGTATTGAACGATAAATTTGAAATTAATATGAATATTCTTGCCAATGAAATTTTAATTTTTTTTCTATTTAATTTTTTTAGCATTTAGATTTGTCATTTATATTTTTATTTAATGAAGAGGTTATTTTTTGCCATATTAGTTATGGTGCCAATTCCTGACAGCATAAGGCGCGTTCTAAACAGTCTGTGTCGTGTTTACAGGGGATTTAGAGTCTGCCATTTGAATGCTGGGAGTGTGAAAGTCAAATACACACTTTTTTATCAGATTTTTTGTTCTTCAGAGGTTGATGCAATTATGATTTCGGAATCATGGCTGAATGATAAAAATGCATCTCAATTGGTAAATATTTCGGGTTTTAAGCTGTTTAGAAACGATCGCCTTGATAAAGTTGGGGGCGCGTCTGCCTTTTTACTAACCAATTTATGAGATCTACGTTAATTTGTACTTCTGAAAACCCAAATTTTGAATTCTTAGGAGTAGAAGTTAAATGACTCTAAATGCCTGTTAATTACAACTTAACAAATTTTGCAACGAAAAAATCACTGAGTTTGAGGATTTTTTATTAAGAATGAATAAAAAGTACGGCACAGTTCTGGTTGGTGGTGATTTGAATGTCAACCTACTTAGTGACAATAGTGCTACCCAATTACTGAAGTATGTACATATGTCATTAGACTTGCATGTCTATTGTAAATAGCTCAATGGAAACTTTTTTCACTCTATTAATAACCCTTTGTTGTTAGATGTTTTTTTACTCAGTTCTAATACACAGGTGCTACGTTTTGATCAACTCACTCCCACCTCAGATTTTGATCACGATTTTCTGTTTTGTTCCGTCCCTCTGGTTATTAATGTTGACAAAAGTGTAACTTTCAGGTCTTTTCGTAAGATTAGTTTTCCTAGTCTTCATAATAGTTGCATATATTATAACTGGAATGTGATTTATTCTCTATGTGACATAGATGAAAAGTGCGATTATCATAATCGGATTATGTAATGAGTATATCTACGAGCTGTACGATATGCATGTTCCTATATTAACTAAGCATTTTAAAAAAAGACATCGTCCATGATTGGACAATTCTTTTAAATCTGAAATTTCCGAAAGAGAACTTTTTTTCAAAAGATTTAAAAGGAATCCTAATTATAATAGGAATCAATTCATTAGTTCTCGAAATAAAGTTAATGCTTTGATTCGTTTAACAAAAAGAATTTCCTCGTTCACTAAAGATAATCCTGATCTCAACTCCAAGCAGTTATGGAAAAATATTAAACAACAAGGAATTATAAAAAACGAATCTGATAGTGTATGCCCTTTTAGCCCTCAAGAAACGTGTATAAGTATTGGTCCTTCATCTGCTCAAAGTTATTCTTCCATTCCTGTTTCCTCAGAGTTAGAGCTTGAAGGTTGATTTTCATTTATGTGCATCAGCTCACTTGAGGTCCTCAAGGCTGTTAATTCGATTAAGTCTGAGGCGATAGGGATGGATAAAATCTGCTCTAAATTTTTAAAACTTGTACTGCCTATTATACTTCCTTATTTAGTTAATATATTTAATACATGCATTTATAGTAGTAAATTTCCTGCTGCTTGGAAGTCGGCCAGAGTTTTACCAAACCCTAAGAATGGTAATCCGACAGGTCCATCTGATTATAGGCCAATTAGTATTCTCCCGTTTTTATCTAAGGTTCTAGAAAAACTTCCAGCTGTACAAATCCAAGGTTTTCTAGAAAATAACAACATGTTGAGTAGGTGACAATCAGGCTTTCGTTATAAGCATAGTTGTGAATCAGCTGTTATCAAAGTAACTTCTGATGTGCGTATTGCCTTAGACAGCGAAATTATTTGTATTTTGGTCATGTTGGATTTCTCCAAAGCTCGACACTTGTGTCGCAGCTTAAGAGTCAGTTTAATTTTTCAAATTGTTCGACGAACTTATAAGCAGTTATTTACAACATAGGATACTTACTATTAGCACTGATCAAGGCTTTGTTGAACCGTTGTGGCGTTCCACAGGTTCATGTTTATAAATGACTTGCCAGAAGTTGTTTCGAATTGTCAAACTCATTTATATGCAGATGACGTTTTAATATATACAGCATGTCGAATAGGGTTGTCCGAAAACTGTATTGTTAGGGTAAATGAAGACCTAAATCACACTCAGGAATGGTCTTAAAGGAACAAAACAAGGCTTAATCCTTCTGAATGCGTGGGAATGATGTGTAATAAAGAAGCCATTAGGGTAGAACATTTTCCTCCAATTACCCTAAATGATATTACTATCTCGTATAAAAATCAAATTAAGTATCTTGGATATGTCATAATAATTTACTAAGTTGCTGCGATGCAACATCTGCAACTATCAAGCAACTTTATGCAAGCCTTAGAAGCCTCAGCATTTCTTCGTATTTTTTACCTCGTGACATGAAGTTGCGTTTGGTAAGAAGCTTAATGATGCCTTTCTTTATCTTTAATTGCTCGGTTTAACCAGATTCTGACTGCATGAGGAAATTAAATGTGGCTTTTAATGATTGCATTAGATTCGTTTTTGGCACACGGAGGTATAATAGTATTTTTCATCTAAAAAGTAGTATAGTAGGCATTGACCTGGATCAGCATAATATAATTCATGACAACTGTCCAAGTTACCTACTTGATATGTTACAATTTATGCAGTCACTTAGGGGATTAAGATTAATTGTACCTAGGCGCAGAAGTTTAGTCCAGGAACGCTCATTTTTCATCACTGCAATTCGCTTGTGGAGCAATCTTCCGCACGATTTGGAAGTGATAAGGTCATCTGCACAGTTTAGGCGAAGGGTATCCTCTTATTTAAATTTTTAAATCTTTGAATTTAATAGATAATTTTTCTAAGCAATATATAAAGGGTGTTTTTTTTAGAGGTATAGAGCTTCGAATTGAAATAAAACACAAGAAAATCGTTTTAATGTCCATCAATTTGGCTTTATTGGAAGGATAATTTTATGCCATTAATGTTTAAATATGATTTCGGGCATGTGGCCGCCGCGGCTGGCTCGCATAAAGCCAATTCTACAGGTCCAATTTTGAACCACTTTTTCGAGCATATGGGGCCGTATGTCGGCAATAACGCCACGAATGTTGGCTTCCAAGTCCCCTAACGTTTCTGGTTTGTTGGCGTAGACGAGCGACTTCACATATCCCCAAAGAAAATAATCCAATGGTGTCAAATCACACGATCTTGGTAAGCCAAATCTTCCATAAAGTTGATGGACAAAGCTCCAATTGCTGTGCACGGTGGCGAATCGATTCATTCGGGTCCGCTTCAACATTTTGCTCTACAGCGGCAATTGTTTCTTCGGTGCGCACTGTTCGACGTCTCTGCGGATGCGTATTATCACATAGAGTAAACGTAGTGCGAAAACGATCCATGGTTAACCGAATTAATTGCTCTGATGGACGATTATGTCGACCATAAAATGGACGGAGCTTGCGGTAAACTTCGCGAACTGAACCATTATTTTCGAAATAAATTTGCACGATTTGCAAGCGTTGTTCTTTTGTCAACCTGTTCATGATAAAATGGCAAACCAAACTGAACATAAATGTTATTAGAGTTGCCAGATTTGACCATAAAATGCCAGTTTTATCTCTATTCGAAAAACAAACCTCTAAAAAAAACACCCTTTATGAGATAAGACTTATTAATTTGTGTTTTCGTTTGTTAATATCCATTTCTAAAAATTGTTGGACATTTTTTTTATGCTTTTCATGAGATATAAGATCTTGTAGCATTCTGTACTAATTTATTTAAATCAGGGGTGCCCAAAAGTTCCTGATGGAAATGCAAACACCAATACATATAAACTTTATTAAAAAAAAAATTATAGAATTGAATATGTACACAGAAAAAAAAACGAATAATATTTTCTGCAAATTTATCTGCAATGAAAAAAAAAAGTTATTGAACTAAGTCTCCTTTCATTCTTCCACGATCACTCCAATAAAATAACAGCCTCAAGATTATGAGTGTAAAAAATCACTTTCCCACTTCTTTTCTAAAGATTTGGAATTCATTTTTCAAAGTAAGAATAATTTTAATTTGAAACTTTAGTCAAACACAAATTTCTCCAAGTGCTCTCAATCCACAGCTATTATCGATAGAGGAATTCGAATCCGCGATTAGTTTCTCTTCTTCTCTTTTTTTCCTATAAAAAATGTAAAATTAACCGGAGACAAATTAAAAAATTCGGAGTATGTACTTTAAAGTTGCAAAATCGGCCCACATTACTTTAGCCCCGATCCCGTGATACATCATTTGGAATATTTTGATATTTGCTTAAAACAATGCTGTAAAACGCATATCTACTAAGATATCTACATTTTTCTAAATTAAACAAGGGGCGCCAATCCAGTTTTCAATATTAATAAAAATCCTTTTGAGGAGCCTTGTCTAGACATGTAAGGCTATTGTAATCCGCTGACACATCGAAAAAAAAAACAAAAATCTTTTTTCTGAACCGCTCTAATGTATTATACATACACAATTTTCTATTTTTCCATGAAGGCTATTAACATTAAGTTACTTGCCACTATATTAGGTAATTGGTATGTTAAAAATAAAAATATGTAGTTATTTCCTACAGTCGTGTTTAAAAAAATCACGATCCATTTTTTTTTTCTTTTGACTTATTCAAGTAACAAATTTTTAAGGTAGATAACTATCATGTTCTGCTATTGCACTTCCGGACAAGCCCTCTCTTTCGAACAAAATTACATGCAACAAGTGTTTCACTTTAAAAATTCTACGCAGCCTTTTTGTCTACCGACCGATAGACAGGATGCCAGATACAATGAGTGACTCTATTGTGATGGTATTTATGAATGCATTAATATGTCAGCCTGTGTAAAGGTACAATTCTACTTAATTGCGTACACACAGCTGTCAGTAGCGTACCTAGAGGAAGGAGGGGGAGTCAAGGTGGTCCTCGTACAATTAAACTAAAATTTAGTTTCGATCAGCAACTTTTTTTTAGTAAAAATAAATTTGTTGGTGAGAGAATTTTTTTGAAGGTTCGAGGACGGCAATCTAGTTATTCTCGCCGGGTTGCAAGTGTTCACGCTACGTCACTGACAGCTGTAATCAAACGTACATATCCAGATACCCCAGCAAACAGCGCTCAAGCGTAGCGACAGATTTCATTGAAGAAATCCAACGCAGTTACAGTGTAGAACCATCAAGTGAATAATGTTAACATGAGCCGCAGCTTTTGTTATCTAAAATGACTGCCCAAACGTTGTTAAAAAATCAGGAATGTTTCCGGAACTTGAATTTTTCGTAATAGATAAAGCAAAATGAGCGATTTCAGAACAGGAAAATGTCATCATTGTGAAAAATTTTATTTTAATAGTAAGCATATAATTAGCAGAGTGGTGAAAATAGAATTGAATTTTCAATGCGCAATTGCTTCCACCACTATTAATTGTTACAAAGTTTTAGTAGAATCAAAAAATTCACTACCACTACAGTTTTAGTGGAAGATTTATGCTTTTAGCATTAACCATGTAATGGTAATGGAGCTCAAAATCTATAGCTATTAAAAAAGTTAGATGAGATATTTTGTACTATAACTAAAAATTTTGGAGGAGATTCTTTCAATGTCCATTAAATTTACAAAAAATTGAGTAAATATTTCTATTAAGATAATTATTTATTCCATTAAGTTCAAATAAAAATTAATCTTTAAATAGAAATGTTTATTTTGGCATTACAACGGATCCGAATCGGAATCCGTTTCGGATAAATAATCCGAAGCAACGGATCCGTTTGGCACATTGGGCAATTGATTATTCAAAAACCAATAAATAAAAGTAATGCATTGGCTATGTTGTTTAACTGCGTATGCAACAACTATTGGATAAGCAGAGGGAGGTTCCAGGTTCAAACCCCAGCGACGAATATTATTTTTTTTAATTTTTTTAATTTAAAGATATTTAAAGAACAAAAAAGTAGTAGAGAACTGTGTTTGTTTATTGAAAATATCTTGAAAACTGCCTTTTATGTTAGTAATGAAAAACGAGCCCGGATCGAATCCGTTTTATTAAAAAAAACGGATCCGTATATGACGTCCGTTTCGGATCCGTTACGGATCCGACAAAGTGAATTCCTGTTCTTTGAGCGGATTTTCATACGAAAAAGAGTCCGAAACGGAATCCGGAACGGAATGTATATGAGGTCCGTTTCGGATCCGCATCCGTTTTTGTGCACATTGGACTGTCTTAAGCCATCCAAATAATTAAATTTTTCGAAAGAGAAATTTCTTAGACGCTACTGAAGTACAACATCTTTTTCTTTGCTTTAAGAACCGAACTATTTTTCGTTTCTCACAATAAAACTTTTGATTTTAACTTCTCAACTTCTCTTCGATTCTAATCAACTTATTGTAGCCGAGCTCAAACAATATCCGGTATTAAATAATAAGTGTATGGGTGCGTAATGTAAGTGGAGCTTGATATTTGATGAGAAAGAGCAAGGGAAAATCAACTTCGTGTTACACATGTTATTGTTGTATGGAAACTTTTATTTTGGATACATATTTTTGGAAGATGTGATACATTTTTTTTTCAATAAATGTAATGAATATTTTTTGAAAGGCTCTCCATTTTTTATTGTTAAAACTAAATAATTGATATCGAACGCACATGGGTGTTTGTAAAAAGCTTTCGCTTTTTATGTGCGGGCATTATTTTGAACAAAATTTGACTTCACCTTTGAAACCAATGTTCTCATATCTACTCTTGAGCATTCCACCCCATTTTTAAAAAATTTTGACTGCATGTTTTATGAACCCTCAGATGGATACAGTGGGGATTTCAATATAAACTTTGCAGATGATAAAAATATTCCATAAACATGTCAAATGATCGCAATCTTAGCACAATAAAATACAAAACTACTATTGATGTGGTCTTTACAGGATATTTAAATAAATTCGAATCAAAACTGTTCGTATCCTACTTTAGCTACCATAAACCAATCGTATCAGTTTTAGGAATTGGCAATAACGCTGGCAGTGATGATGGTGCAAGAGTTGTTGAAATTATGGATGAAAATTGATTTTTCCGAGTGTACTTAACTTATTTTTGTAAAGTAATTGTAATAATACTGAAATGTAATTTTATTATTGTAACTTACCAAAAACATGATAGTACTTTATATTGATAAATAAAACAATTCGTGGAAAATTTTTCCATAAACATTACAAAGCATCATGAAAAAAAAATCCAAAATATTATTTCAAGTTTTCACTTCTGTCGGCACTCCCAGAGTGCAACCCGCCGGTTTTTTTTCTATAAGAAGAAAAAAGTCTCGTAAGTTTTTTGCAGTCTTACCACTCTTTCGAAGATCTCTTTTAATTTGAAGCAAATATCTCTCAACTGGGTCAAGCTCTGGGAGTGGGGCGAATTTGCTTATTTTGGTGCAAAATTGATGTTTTTGCTTTTATACTGTGCCATCTTAGCTTTAGAGTAATGAGATGCTGCACGAATAAATGGTAGAACACATTTTTTGAGGTACTCGTCTCTATAAGCTTTGGAATTGATTGTGCCTTGCGTAAAAGAAGCTGCTTCTAAGGACACAGGTGCATATGGCCTGCCAAATCCTATCTATTTATATTGCTTGGGAAATTTCGAAATTTTTTTCTGTTTGAATTTACAAGGCACATGCCCCTTCTTCGGTTACGTATAACTTTCGTGCCCAGGTAGCTGCTTAAAATCTGCTTTATCTTAAATTTCTTCGTCCATAACGCAGCAATCAAATTTAGTCAGCTACCTTTCATACAATTTTCGGGTACGCATCTGCTTTTCATCAGAACGGTCTGGTACTTTTTGACATCTTTATGGCTTCAACTTACTTTTCTCTTTTATCTCTTGTACTAGATTTTGATGTTCCTGCTCTAGCCGCCATATCTCGCACTGAGGTGTTGGGATTATGCCTAAAAAGACGCTTTACCTTCGCCGCTACCTTTGGGTTAGATGATTCTGGTTTTCTGCTTGAACTTTTTTTTCGGGAAACTAGAAGATCCTTCTCATATTTAGAAATAACTGTAAAGACAGTTTTATCTGATACACCAACTACTTATTTTTGCTTTAGCTGAATCAGCTCTGGATTTTGATATATGTGGACAAAATCAGTTCACGGAATTTTTCTTGCTTGCTAGACATCTTTGCCGTTAGAAGTGCTATCTTCAAGTATTATATATCAAATCAAACGTCACTTTGTATAGAACAAATATTGTGTCTGTTTATACTTATAAGATTATCAGGTAGTGTAATCTCAAAAAATAATAACGTAAGTTTTTTCTGGGACAGTCCTTAGTTGCTTTTTATTTATGAAGTGTGCAATTTAATTGGATAATAAAGCAGTTCACTTATTAATACAATTAGTGATTTATATTAAATGGTATACGAGTACCATAAATCAAAAAGTACAGGTACTCGAACTGTCTTGGCAAAGAATTTCTCCATAAACATACAACGAAATTCTGATACTTCGTACTTAATCAAAGCATGACGTTTTTGCAGACGTTTCTAAATTGTATTCTTTCATATTTAAGGGTAGAGTTCAACTTTGTACTAAAAAAAAAAATGCCACACTATGAACTTTTTTACTTTTATGTAAAATTAGTTTATTACCAGTAGTTTTACAAATTGTTTGTACAAAAGTGGCTTTTGGCTCATGTTACAAATTGACTATTAAAATCCCTCGACACGAAATTGGCGCTGGCGACACGTCGCTGACTATCTTTATTTGTAATTTGAAATGAATAGTGAATTTTCTATGTAATCCATAGCAAAAATAATAAATTTTGAAAAAGTCACGTTGGTTTTATTGATATTGCGTTGCGTTACGTTGCGTCACATATATTGGTATTGTTGTTGTTGAAACCGCCAGAAGTGCCTTACACTGATAAAATAAATCATATTTAGGGTTTTACGACTTAGTTTTAATTCGAACAAAATAAATATCAATTTTATTTGTTATTAGTCGACTGTTATTATTAATTAATTGAACAATATTTTGATCGAATTGTACAGTCTTAGCAGAAACCGATATTTTTGTGTGAAATTTCACAAATCGGTCAATGCTTTTTAACAAACATGACAGAGACTACAAAATGGAACAATTTAACCTGGTAATTGGTGACATATGTTTCGGCTATTACCACGTATATACATATTCACATACATATATACATAGCCTCATCAGACCAGTTTTGGTTAATTTGTACACGGATTTGAACCCCGACCATTCCATGAATTATGTTTTGGACAGCCGCTCTTAACACTTGAGCCATGAAGGGAGTTCTCCAAGACGTGTACAAAGTGCAAATTTGTTTTTAAGCACACAATGCGCCACATGCCATCTCTTGTCATTTCTTGTTTGCCATAGCTTTGTTGGACCGTCGGTTCAAAGACTTGCTATGATGAGATTTTTTCGTATAGTTGTGATTTGCACCACTTATGTATATGAAAATGGATGATCCTTCCGGTATAGAAATTTTATTTGTTTGTAGTCTCTGTCATGTTTGTTAAAAAGCTTTGACCGATTTGTGAAATTTCACACAAAAATATCGGTTTCTGCTAAGACTGTACAATTCGATCAAAATATTGTTCAACAAAATAAATATCTTAAAAAATAACACCTATAATCTGAATTTCTTTTGTTTGACGATTTTTTTTTTTAGATAATATACATACATACATATGTCCTTGTAATTTTGCTAGCCCCCACTTCATGTATCAGAGCTAACACAATATCAAATCATATTTATTTTTTCTCCACACAGCTCTACAGTAAATTAAGATAGCGATGTGTACTATGACCATTGTGCATCTTAAAATACTGATGTACTCACAGTCAAAGTGCTTCTGTTTGATGAGCTCAATATTCAGTTTAGGACCCCAGGAAATATTCAGTGATTCTCAGTTACAGATCGAGTATCTAAATAATGCTTCGAAATAATGTTTTTCCGATAGCTTTATTCTAGTTCGCGTAATGGGGGGCTCTGCAAATCCCAAAGGTATGCTCGGATAACTCTTTCAAAAAACAATAAATATAGATTATAGAATAACAAGAGACCATAAATGATGGAGGAATATTTAGTTCAAAATTAGCGATGCTTAATTTTCTTCAAAAAAATTTATTAAAATTGGATACAAGCTGAGGATTCAACAGAATTTTGAACTTTTATTGGGACTATTTATTTATCCTCCCGCAAGTGATTGGCAATGATTTTAATATGTAAGTTACCATGGAAAACATATTCATTTCCACAAATCGGTTGGGGCAAAAAACTGTAGAAGCCGCATTTCCCGGAAAATTATTAAACTTTTTTGAGTGATTTTTCTATCATGTAAAAGATATAAAAAATGCGATGAAATTTTCTTGAACAATATAATTGTTTAAAAAAAAAAGTTTTAAATTGTGTTCAAAAAAGCTCGTAAGTAAAACAACAACATTCATATAAACAAACCAGCACAATTCAAATTAACTTTTATATTATTTTTAGGTAGTTGTGTACTAGTACATAAAATTTTAATATATTATCTCCCAAAGTACAATAAATGTAGCATTTAACGTTTTTGTTTGGATGGGAGGTGCCACTGATGCAATACTGTTGAATAATTATAAAAGCAAAGGAACCGACAACTCTACACCAAATTTAATGAAGATTACTCCCACAGCACAGTACCTATAAGATTTAAAGTTTTTTTCTTCTGTGGGAGGTGCCACGCCGACATGTAGTGTTGCGTTCACTTTTATTTATAAGATACCCTATAGCACGCAGATCTTACATATTAACCCCTTTATTACGTAAGGCGAAACAAGGGATTTTCGTCCGCCCATATCTTGAAACTGTAAGCCCGAATCTTAACTTTTATTCTCAAATTATAGTTGGAGCAAGTCGTTAATAACAAGCTTGTGGTAAATGTGTCACTTTCGGTCACTCACTTGTTTCGCCTTAGATAATACGGCGGTAAGTTTCACAACGCCTTTTAACATGTTTTGTCAGCACAGTGACTTAGCTGGTTTTTATCATTGATTTCAGTGGTATCATCTACAAAATATTGATGAAAATCGTCGGCGCCATTTTCGAGTAATTTTTTATCAAAGTTTGCGATTGTTGAGAATTTCTATGCCCTCTTACTTTCGATACAATTCTGAATATATCTGATGTGCATTCGTTTCCAAACTTCATCACAATAGCATTATCATAAATGGTTTGCAAGACATGGGGCGGTAACACACCCCTGTAAGAGCCTTTGAAATCTTAAAGCATAGCCCAATTTTTATTTCGTCCACATGTGCACCATATCTTTAAGTTTCATCAAAATCGCTGCAGATGCTTTTGAAATAAGTTTTGATTATGTTTTTATTTATTTATAAACATATGTATGTTATTAGCCGAATTAGTTTTTAGCATAACCTAGTTATTCCTAGGCCAAACTAGTTTATTCAGTGTTAGGATGAACTAGCTCAGCCTAAGATGAAGTAGGGTAATTAAGTATGTACTCCAACGGCTTCACTCCCGGTCTTTGCTAATACACCGGTGTTGGATGGACTACAGTCAACCGCAACTGAAGGCCGCCCACTTACCCTTTTCTCAATAGCCAATTAAATCAGAACTGCGCCCTAACTGACACTTTGACATACGCTTCTATACAAAAGAACTATTTTTTCTTGAACTTACAGTCATTAAGAATCTTTTATATTCTTGTAAGCTCACAATCGGTCAATTCTTAACAAACATGGCAATAAAGAATCAGAGTTGGTAACACAAAAACCAATCTTTTCCAAATAGCTAGGAAAAAAGCATATTTTTTTTATTTTAACTATTTATTTATTGAATAACTTTTTACTTGCGGCATAGAGCTTCAAGTTAAATGTCTAAGTAGCTTAAATGCATTATTGGTATTATTAATTTATAGTTGAGGCCGTCAAAGCTTTGGGTTATTTCACAACATCAGAGGTTAAAAGCGAGATCTCTCAATTCAAGAAATATTTTATTTTGGTTCTTATCGACCATTATAACGAATGAAGACGTAGCTAGAGTTCTTATAACGCAGTGGTACGCGTCGCTTCTCTAATCCAATAGCTCAGTATCTTTTTCACTAAAGTCCTAGGTACAACCGTGCTAATTAACCAAATTGATTTCATAATATCAATGTGGTTATAGACATAGCCTGTGTCATCACCAGGTTAAGTAATTCATTTTTGGCATTTGTGGCAGAACGATTAATGGATCTGATAATAGGTGTGTTTGTTTACTTTCCCAGTAACAATAATCCAGTAAGGAAATTTGAGAGAGAAAGTTAGTATTTGATCTCGAAGAAAAAAATTTCCATAAAAGTAAACAAACGCAACCTAGTAAAAATTCGTACAAACTAACAAAATATTTAAGATTTCCAAAACAATTTACTTTTTTACTTATGAAAAAATATTGTCATATGTTTTTCCTCTTGAAAAATGTTTGCTAGTAAAATTTTATCCAGTGAAAACTAGGAAGCTCCCTCGCAACAAATTGTCACTTTATATGTTGCTGCATCTCTCGTTACTGGATATTTGGTGTTAACAAACGCAATCCATTAACAATTGTTACGAATTCGCCCAAACTTTCAGTAAACAAACAGATCTAATTTCAAAAATAGCAATGTTCATTTGAAAAAAAATTAAATTAAAATCAATTAAAAATTAGATGATAAAAACAAAATACTAAAATCTAATTTCATACAAATTTCTTTGCCAATTAAAGTCCCATTACTTGTGTAACTTGGTTTTAACAATATGGCCCTTGGACTTAATTTTCATTGTTTTCTTTCATTCAAACAGTAATAAAATAATATTTTCCTTTGTAACATAATTTAACCAGCTATTTTAACTGATATGGAAGCTCTAGTGTTAAAGTGATATCAATTTAAAACATTCTTAAGAACTAAATTCTGATGCAATCTAGTTTTTTTTTCAGTGGCCAACAGTCAGTAGCAACGGCACCATAATCATCATCATCGATAACGATGCCAGCAACATTATTTCAGGTGCATGTGACACATGTTACTGTTGTTATGCAGCAGTGTCAGAAGTAGCAGCAGGAACTAAAAGTTTGAACTCGATATTGAAAAGACGTTACGCGATATCAAACCAAGCAGAATCAAGAAAACGTCGAAGGAAGAAATTTAAGGAAAAATATAATAAAAGTAGTACCAGAGCTTACATATTTTGTTATGGCATAAAAATGTAAATTTAGTTCAAGGGTAAAGGAGGAGATCCTTAATAAAATGTACTCAATCCTTTTGGCCTTTAAAATTTATTTATTTATTTATTTACGTCTACTGAATTAAATTCTTACAGACTAATTAACAACCAAGAAAAATTATTTAATTGAATAACATAAATAAACTTAAGCGAAATCGATGTTCAGAACAATTAAAATCCTAAATAGAGAAATAATAATTACATAAATTAATACATCTATTGATTGGTTCATTTATTACATAATTAGTTCTATGAAAAACTTCTTCCAACATTCGTTTACGACGAAAATTTTTTAGTGCATGGTACAAATGAAAAAAGACTGACAATTCATTACAATCAATTTTATTATGTAAAATATTATGCACGAACAAGAGATCATTGTTGGTTCTTCTATCTCTTAATGACTGGACAAAAAGCAATTTACGTCGCGCATCGTATGTGGGAAGACCATCAGGCCACTGAAGTTTTCTAAGAGTATATCTTGTAAAATTTCTTTGAATTTTCTCAATTCGGTTAGAATATTCATTACAACAAGGATTCCAGACAACTGAACAATAATCCAAATTACTGCGCACAAGTGATACATAAAGAGATTTTAGGGTACAAGGATCTTTAAAGTATATAGAGTTTCTTTTTATAAATCCAAGCATAGCATTTGACTTGGAAATAATGTAATCAAAATGGCATTTGAAATTTAGTTGTGAGTCAAAAATTACGCCTAAGTCTTTTATTTCAGACTTTCTTATTAAAAGTGAATTATGTAGGGTGTAATCAAAAATTAGTGAATTTTGACGCCTTGTGAACGACACCACACAACATTAACTTAAATTTGGTTGTAGATTCTTTGTAAGACACCATTCATACAATTTATTTAAGTCAGATTGGAGTTTCTCACAATCAGACAAATGTGAAATTTTTAAAAAGAGTTTAACATCATCCACAATTAGAAAAACTAAAAATTTGAGCCAAATCATTAATAAATATCAAGAGCAACAACGGGCCACAATGCGTACCTTGCGGAATACCAGAAGTTGCATTTACAGCAAATTCAGAATATTGATTGCCAATTTTGACAAACAATTTTCTGTTGATCAAATAGCACCTAAAGAATGCCAATAGGTGATCTGACAAACCAAAATTTTTTAGCTTTTTCAATAAAATATTATGATCTACTTTATCGAACGCCTTGGAAAAGTCAGTATAAAGTACATCCATTTGCATACTATTTTCCATAGCATCTACCATGATATTCGTAATAAGTGTCAGATTTGTACTAGTGGACTTGCCCGGTAAGAAGCCATGCTGACTGTTTACTATGAAGTTCTGAACTTTTACAAAAAGCTTGTTTTTTAAGTATCCTCAAATAATTTTGCCATCGTGCACTGCTTCACAATTGCCCTGTAATTTGTAATATAATTTCTTATGCCAGATTTATATATTGGAACTATCGAACAAGTCTTCCAACATTCCAGAAAGATACTTTACCTAGGCAGTTACTGAATAAAATTGTAATTGGCTTTACAACTATACATATCAGCGCATAGTTTAAAAAAAATCGGAGGAAAATCGCCTTTATCAAATTTTAAACTAGGTTATAATTTTGAAATTGCTAAATATACATCTTCTTCTGAAACCTCAAAATATTCAATGGCTTCACCATTTACTATTTCACTTGTAAAATTGCTAATGTAAATTGAATGCGAATAGTTTTCATAAACTTTCTGAAAAAATTTGGCAAAAAATTAACAGCATTGTTGTAAGCGAAATGCTTGAACTTATAAAACGATCGTTGGAAAGTGTGTCTTGTGTGTATTAAATTTTGGTTAACATGACTACATAATTTAAATTAGATACATATACATCCCAGTAGGCAAGGGCAGGAGCTTGCAGGCCTTCTAGCAGGCCTTACCTGGTAAGATTAAGGCCTTGCCACCTCCTTTCAAACTTACTTTCTTTTTTATATGAAACGTCTCGATAAAACAGGCATCCTTTAGCAGACCCGATAGAAATACTCTTCCAGCAGGTCTTCCTACATCGCTTGCGTCAAGAGTTCTTTTAAGAGCGCTTACCGTAGAAGGGGTCATAGAAGTACTTTGAAAAAATTAAATTTTAAATACGTTGTGAGACTCTTAGTTAAATTTTTTTTTTTATCTGCGTCAACATCCCTTGCGTTGATATTTTTAATGTTTATTTTTTGTGACGTTTTCTTAATTTATAACTTCACATTGATACACAACACTTTAGCATAACATGAAACAGAAGACCAACCTAGCAACATGCACACCGTTCCTTACTGCTAATCATGTATCAACTTTTGATGTCGTATAAGTACAATCCAATGACAAAAAAGTAATGTCGAATCATAAAACATTGCAATACATGAAATAAAAAAATACATGAAGTCCTTCTTTTTTGCCTTCTATTAAGAGGCCTTGTAGCACTGCTGCTGTGGAAGGCCTTATAGCACTGCTGCTATGGGAATGCCTTACAGCAGTACATAATAGCATTTCATGAGTATACACTCAATGGAGTGTAGCTATTCTGCTAATTAAAATTTCACTACTTATAAAATTTATTTATTGTTAATATTGACAGATTGTAAATGAAAACAAAAATCATAATAAAAACAAAAAAAAAAAATTTGCATTTGTTTTTATTTGCATGAAAATTTTGTTTTGAGCAGACCTCTTACCATCGGAGTAGTGCTAGCAGGCCTTCTCCGGGGAAGGCCTTGCTCAATTGCCTGCTGGGATGATATCCTATTTTTTATGTTAGTAAGTGTCACTAATATGAAGAAATATAATTAAAAACTGCTCCGCGTGACTGCATTAGAATTCGAAAAGAGACTGTGTGCAGTAGACTTGTAAATATGGTCATGCTCTAGAATTATTGATCTTGAATGCTGCTTTGGAGTTCTTTTATCCTTAATCCAAAAAAAAAAATATCTAGAATTCTTAAGGGAACACCTCTATGAATGCAAACCCATGAGGAATGGCAATTTCACAGTTTGATCAGTGTTGCCGCAGCAATGTAAAAAATTTATCACACCTTAATGATAAAATGTCTCAAAATAGGTTGAACTAAATTAAGAAATAACAAAATAATTAATAGTGTTACGAAATTTCCTGTCTCTTTTTAGGATAATTTCGATCTCTTACACTTTTCTGAGTTCGATCACTGGATTGTGTAGCAATGAAAAACACAAACTTTATTTAATTATAAAATGGTTTATTTAAATCAAAAGCGTTAGTTTTTAAACGGTACAATTGTTTATTTCCTTTAATTATCGATATTCAAACTCTAATATTGAACTGGCACTGTATAGACAATTATTTCACTTTAGCGCTTTGAAATCCACTGTATTACTCTATTGCTTAAGAACAACCTTTATTACTCTACTGCTTACGAACAACTGTGTCTCGACTGCTCAAATGACAACCTTTTATAGCAAATTCACTTCCTTCTTGAAAGTTCCACCACTATCCAGAATGTCATTTCCGGTACCTTCTAGATGGCGCTTATCGAGTTCAAGATTCATCTAGCATACCGCAGCGACATTCAGTTTATTCGTTACCTTCTAGATGGCGCTTATCGAGTTCAAGAATTGTCTGACATATTGCAGCGACATTCAGTTCATTATTTCTAGTACAGAAACCACATATGACTGCCAGAGGGTGTTCGAGAACTGGCATACTGCAAATTTCGCTACAATAGGAAAACAAACAAAAATTCTGAGAATCGCAAACAGTGAAATCCAGACAAACAAAAAAATTAAATAAAATCCTTTAGGACGTAAATTATTTATCGATTCAGAAAACTGATGCAAATATCGGAGAAGCAAATAATTTTAGACATATATCAGTGTTGTATATTAGCCATACTAGATTTTTCAAAAGCGTTTCACTGTGAGAGCTCAAAGAAGAGATTAATTTTTCCAATATAGTATGTCTGTAAAGCTAATATCAAATTTTCTACGTGATAGGATGTTTACTATTGCAAGTGAGCAAGGTTTGTCTAGCCCTGTCATGGCTAACTGCGGTACGGTGTTAGGACCTAATTTATTTTTGATGTTTATAAACGATTTGTATGATGTTATAGTAAACTGTCAAACTCATTTATATGCTGATGATATATTGATATATCTTTCTAGGTCAATTGGATTGTCTGAAGACTGTGTTGCCAGGATTAACGAAGGCTTGAAGCTACATCCCTTGAAATGCATTGGCATGATATGTTCTTAACATAACCTCTGTTCACAAAATTTTCGTCCACTTGTTTTGAATAACTTCACTATCCCGTATACTGATATCATAAAGTACCTCGGATACAAAATTAATTGTTCGTTGAGATGTTGTGATGCTACCAAAGCAACCACCAAACATATATACGTTTGCCTTAAAAGCCTTATAGTTTCAGCATATTGTTTGACTGTTAACTTGAAAATTCGCATTGTAAAAACTTCACTTCTGCGTCTTTTTACGATTAACTGATCGGTTTACCCTTGCCCTTGCGTGTACGCGTAAACTAAATGTCGCTTTTAACGACTGCTTAAGATTTGTTTTCAATATACCGAGGCATGAAAGTGTGGTTCATCAAAAAAAAACCATGTTGGGATCAATACTATAAATTCCGTAATATAATTAAATTGCACAACATTATTTATAATAATTGCTGGAAATGTCTTTTTGGTTTGATATTATTTTTGCCGTGACACAGAAGTTCTATTGTGGAATGCTCTTTTTATGTTGCTGCAGTTCGTATGTGGCACAACCTTCATCTCGAATTGCAGACTATACACAATTCAAGATTAAGCTATTAGATAAAGGGTGTTTTTTTTAGAGGTTTGTTTTTCGAATAGAGATAAAACTGGCATTTTATGGTCAAATCTGGCAACTCTAATGTCATTTATGTTCAGTTTGGTTTGCCATTTTATCATAAACAGGTTGACAAAAGAACAACGCTTGCAAATCGTGCAAATTTATTTCGAAAATAATGGTTCAGTTCGCGAAGTTTACCGCAAGCTCCGTCCATTTTATGGTCGACATAATCGTCCATCAGAGCAATTAATTCGGTTAACCATGGATCGTTTTCGCACTACGCTTACTCTATGTGATAATACGCATCCGCAGAGACGTCGAACAGTGCGCACCGAAGAAACAATTGCCGCTGTAGAGCAAAATGTTGAAGAGGACCCGAATGAATCGATTCGCCACCGTGCACAGCAATTGGAGCTTTGTCCATCAACTTTATGGAAGATTTTGCGCAAAGATCTTGGCTTGCGACCTTACAAGATCCAGCTTATGCAAGAATTAAAGCCGCGAGACCATGCAATGCGTCGTGATTTTGGTGTTTGGGCCGAAAATGAGATTGATCTCGATGCTGATTTTCATCGCAAAATTTTGTTCAGTGATGAGGCTCATTTTTGGTTGAATGGCTACGTCAACAAGCAAAATTGCCACATTTGGAGTGAAGAGAATCCACATGAGACCCTTGAGACGCCATTACATCCACAAAAACTGACTGTTTGGTGTGCTCTATGGGCTGGTGGAGTCATTGGGCCATACTTCTTCCGAAATAATGCTGGAGAGTCAGTTACCGTTAATGGAGACCGGTATAGAGCCATGATAACCGACTATTTTGTTCCCGAATTGGATGGCATGAATGTGGATGAGTTGTGGTTCCAACAAGACGGCGCTACATGCCACACAGCGCACGTCACAATCGATTTATTGAAGGAAACATTCGATGAGCGCATAATTTCGCGGAATGGACCTGTCAATTGGCCACCAAGATCGTGTGATTTGACACCATTGGATTATTTTCTTTGGGGATATGTGAAGTCGCTCGTCTACGCCAACAAACCAGAAACGTTAGGGGACTTGGAAGCCAACATTCGTGGCGTTATTGCCGACAGACGGCCCCATATGCTCGAAAAAATGGTTCAAAATTGGACCTGTAGAATTGGCTTTATTCGAGCCAGCCGCGGCGGCCACATGCACGAAATTATATTTAAACATCAATGGCATAAAATTATCCTTCGAATAAAGTCAAATTGATGGACACTGAAACGATTTTCTTGTGTTTTATTTCAATTCGAAGCTCTATACCTCTAAAAAAAACACCCTTTATTATAAGATTCGGTCAAGTTAGATATTTCTTTTCGGTTTATTTAATTTTTATTTTTTTAAGTTATTATTTTTAGTTCAAATTAATTTTTTTGTCAAAATTTGAATTGTTAAATTTATTTTTATGCTATTTATAAGATATATTATCTTGTTGCATTGTGTTAAAATGAATGAAATGAATTACTTTCGAAAAAGCTGCCAGCAGACTGACTTATGGGACGATATGAACTAACTTAATTATCTGGATTCTTAAGTTTTAGTTAGTTTTTCATAATTATTTTTGCGCACTTCCAGATGGGTGGAAAGTGCTGAAGCGTCAGTATGGCATTAAAAATAATTTTAAGACCTCGCATGGTCTTCTCTGTGAGGCGCTTTAGTACCGTGCTGTCTATTTGCTTGTAGCCTAGACTCTTTGTTTTGCTACTTTTTACCAATTCCACTTTTACTTCTGATAAGAGAATATACCTTATTGGAAGATCCATTTGGCATGGAGTATTCAAAAAGTGCATCACTTCCCTTTCATCAATATATTTAAATGGTATGAATACTTCTTTTAAGTACATAGCAAATGCCTCTGATTTATCCTCATTTGACCTATGCCATGAGTCCCGGAATCTTTTATTGGATTCTTTCTAACTTTTGGCCTTTTGAGATATTTTGTGGCACTCCACAAACAGTCTGAGTTTCCAGCGTTAGGACTAAGGTTGGATAAAAACGATTCAACAGAGTTGTTTTTTAACTGCTTAAGCCTTGTCTTTAAATGTTTGGGAAATGTTTAACAATAATTTGTCAGATGGATGCTGGCTGGGTTCTTTGCCATACTTTCCTCAATGCTAGTTTTTCTCTAGTAAAGTTTTTGATTTCCGAAGGGATACAGCTATTGTTTGCTATGCAAGTATCTTGTGAAGTTCAGATAAATCCTGCTTCTACAATAATCTTGTTTAACTTCTCAACAAAGTCATCGAATTGGTTAGTTGAAAGTTAGAAAATTATGAAATATCACTTCGTGAGGCCATAATTTTTGGCTAACCTTGAAAATTATATGGAATGATTGGAGCACTACAATTATGGGTGAGTGGTCAGAGTTTTGATAAAAATTTTCTTCAATTTTCAGCAAATTACTAGAAATACCTGAGTATACAACAAAATCTACTAAGTCCGTGTCTGAAGTTGGGTCAGATAGCCAGTAGGTAGGCATATCGTTCAAAAGAACTGTCAAATTCTTATTCATAGTACATTTAAATAGTTAATTACATTTCGGGTTATTTCAAATAGGAGCCCCACCAAGAGTGTTTGGCATTAAAATCTCCTCCGAGAATTAATGTCGTTACACATATTTTCATATTCATATTGCTACGAGTATATGAAATGAAAATTAAAAAATGGAGGAAGTCTTTCGGACATTATTCAATAAATGCAATATTAATTTTAATTAAAAAAGAGGAGAATTATTCATCAAGTCTACCTTACGAAATTTTTTATTTGTATTTTATAAATAAATAATTATAAATTGAAACTGTTTTTGAGAAAATTCAATGTTATTGCTAACAGGCAACCAGCATAATCAGTAGCAATATTTTTATTTTACTCCTTCCAAAAAAACAAATTTGCAACCGAATGAGACGCCTATGGGGGACGAAGGGTTTCTTGCCCCTGGGTTGGTACAAACCTAGTTAAAATTTTACAATTTCAAATAAATTTAGTGCCAGAAAGCTCAATGCGATAACGATACTTTTGAAGTAGAATTTTTTACAATATGTGCGAACAATCTGGATCAGCTTCACTACTCAACTTCTTATCACTGCCTAGCATATCAATTGAAACAGAACAATCATCAAATAACTTAAAAATTAACATTTTTTTTAAATTGTTTTTCGTTGCATTTTAACAAACTTTTAAAGTTATTTTAAATATATTTTCTATAAAAATAAAAAAACAACTTTTCCAAATAAATATCACCTATCGATAAGTAGGCACATATTACATATCCGTTTTTATTTGTTCGGTCTTACTGCCCTCACTTCTTTACTCAGCGGCAGTAACAAAATCAGCTTTCTATCTGTTTTCCATCAAAGAGCACTTAACAACCATTGGTTCAATGGCCGCAAAGTGAAGTATTGTTACCTTCTTTTATATCTTCAGACTTTGTGTATTTATTTTTATTGGTTTCTTTTTTTCTCTAAGTGGATAGTGTAAAATGCTTTCAAATTCGCTTTGATATAAAAATTAGTTTAACAAAAAAAAAAAAAAACTGCTGATTCAATTTTATTTTATTTTTGATATCTATACCCGCTTTTAGAATGTTATGGCGCCCTTGACTGGAGTTAGTATTCACACTCTCTTCTGCATTTTTTTTTTTGGTACAGCAATAGAAAGTAGTAAAAAATAGCGCAAATTATTAAAAATTTGTACGAATTTTCAAGTAATGAAGCCAAACAATGCCAAAGCTAATAAAAATTCGACAAATGAAACATAAAAAAAAGCTAACACAAAAATCAATTCTGCAGAAGTAAAATAAAGCAATGCCAAAAACCCGAATAGAAATTCTTATCAGGCAAGGCCTACCATAGTCAGCTCCGGATCAGGCTAGGAATAGCGGACCACTTAACAGGCAGCTATGTGTGAATCATATAAGGATCTAAAGGTGGAAACGTATTAAGGAGTCCCGCATCAGGTATAGGAAAGGTAAGCCATATTGCAGCTCTATTAGGGAAAGTCTTATAAAACTTTTTTCGTATAAATTTTCATCCAATCCCGATCAGTTTTGCCAAATCATGAACAAACCTGCACGATTCTGGTAGAAACAAGAGCTGGCTAGCATCATTAATATATTTTATGGAAAGCCCTATAAAAACCTACACTGAGAAAACGGTTTGTTTGAATATATCAAACGTATATTTCATATAGAGCAATCAAATATTTATTTGAGCCAAACATATTGTATTTGGATCAAATAGTGGTATATCTTGGTTGAAGCACATTTTGTTTGACTCAATCAAATATTTAATTGTTCTATATGAATATTGATATTGATATATTCAAACAAATCGTTTTCTCAGTTTAGTTTTAGAAAATGTTTTGGTAAAATTAGAGCCAAATATTAGGATTTATTTATTTTTTATTCTAACCTGCTTCAAGTAACACGTAAACCTAATAAGTTATTCCATGGAATTCTATTTTACTTAAAAAAAAGAAAAATTATCTTGTCCACTAGGTTTTGAACTAGGACATTCACTGTTGACAAAAAGACTTCAGCCGACCTATAGTTGTTTTTTGGCTGGCTAAAAGCATTTTATGTCAATTATCAATTTAACATTTATGCATAGCCTCATCAGACCAGCTAATTTGTATCTATCATGTGAGCATTGAATACCAATATGTAACTGTAAGTTCAATTAAAAATAATATCAAATTGTAATTGACGGACTTAAAAAAGGAGTGGCAGAAGTGCAGAATTTTATTAAAAACTGGCTAAATTCTAAGTTGAAAATGTCACCATCAAGTTATCAATAACAGTAGATTAATTAAATGGGCTATTGCTAATATGCATGCACATATATCTGTAAACTAACAAGTAAGTACTACTCAGTGATAGCATTTTCGGTACATTTGCACCTTTTTCCTTAAATTTTGGTGAAATGTGCGCAAGACATCCGAAATACGATAAACGTTGCTGTAATATGCGTAAAACAAATGTTCACCACAAAACAGCACTCGCCCTCTAAAAAGTAAATTCCAAGCCTCCCATTCCTTAAAATATTTCCTACAGGCTTGGAAAAAACAACACAAAATCATTCACAGCTAAGTCCTAAAACAAAACTTTAGAAAAATAAACTAAAAATAGTTGCATCTCAAAAGTACGAACGAAAGAGAAAAAGAAAAGAAGCAGAAGGTAAATTTTTTATTTTTCTTTTGGTAACCCAACAATGAAATCGGTAAGCAAAGTTGCACAATAAGATCAAAAATAAAATAAAGATGCTTTTTTTGGAGCCTCGCTCAATAAATAGAACCGGGTTGTGTTTGTACACGGGGATTTTTCTTTTAAATTATACACCTGCATGCATGTGCCTCTTGGTTTTTATTTATAAAGGAATCATATAAAAAGTCCTGCGGGAAAACGTGTTATGCGTGATTTTCAGTTACGGGGACTCCTGCAGCACTTAGCTCTGCTGTTATATGGTTGAAATATCCGTACTTTCATACATATTAGTCATTCTTTGATTAAGTTGAATTTTGAACATATTAAAATTTCGAAATAATTATTTTCAAAAATATAGGAGTATTAAAAAATTTCACTCAAAATCTTTTCGAAACGGAACACTGGGAATACAATATGAAAACTTAGCATCATTTTTATTCAGAACTACTTTAGTTTTATAAAAAAAAAATAATTTACTTTAAATAAGTTTTGTTTATAAAATTAATTTTAAGAATATTTCTCAAAATATCTTCGACACATCAACTCATTTTTGATTTTTTTATATGTTATTAGCTAGCCCGGCAGACGTTGTTCTGCTCTTATTGGTAGATGAGGCGATGAGTTTAATTTGGTTATAGTCCTTTTATAAGAAAGTCTGGACAGAAGAGGCCGTTGGCGCGATTTTTAAAATTGAAATTTGAACATTCCAAATTAAAGTCTATCATTGAGTTTTGAAAATAAAATCATGGATTTTAACATGAGGCAAAATAAAAGTTTTCGGGTTTATTCATAAAGGAGGCGTGGCATCATCCTAGTTGATCAGATATGATCAGTGTTGTCCAATTTTTCCAAACTTAGCTATGCTAAGAACATTTCACAAACTATAAGAAACATTTGTACCAAATTTTATTCATAGTCGTCAAATAATTCCTGAGAAATGAAAAATATCGGATTTAGCTCATATGACGTGTATCCGCCCATTTTTTCATTGAAACTTACACTTTCCCGTATCTTTAATAGATCGACACTTCCAATTTAAAAGACAAAATAGTAATAGATATATGCTTTTACCGTGACATGTGCTAAATGACGAAATTCAAGGAAAACTCCAAATAAAATTAAACTGGGGGAATATCTGACAAAAATAGGTTTGAGACTTTAAAAAATAAAACTATAAATTTATGGATAGCAAAAAGGGTTTAATATCAAAACATTGTAGGTCACATAAATTGTCGCATTGATTAATGTAACATTAGATTTTTTATAAAAATAGCTAACAATAATTTTAAGACTGTGTTTGAAGGGGGAAGCTGTGTGAAATGTTTAACTTAATGCGGCAAAATACAACCTGGAACAATGAAAAAATAATTTAAATTTGTTAAAAGCGTATTCTAATCGAGAAAAGCAAGGAGACAAATTAGGTAGCCTCTACCGTGATATATGTACATATGAGGGGCTTAGAATGATAGACGAGTATTTTTTTTTTCGAAATTGAGTTAAACCCAAGGATGTTTGTTGCTGTGGTTCATAAGGAGGAAGAAACAAAAATTAGAAATCGTGTTCCGTTCGACTTACTCCAGTGTCATTCTAAACTCTTTAATTATATGTTTTATCAGTATAAATTTAAACTTGAACCGAAAAATAATTGTTTTACGTTTTGGCATGTATGCGCCACACCCTCTGCACCTATGGTAGGAAAGGCCCTGATTTTATGTTATGATCTTTATTAAGTTATTCATTATGATTTTCATACAACTGTTCAACCTCAAAAAAATATTTTTTTTTTCGATTCTTCTTGGTCAAAACGAGGGGGGCTTGTTGTAATCACCCACACATATGTCTTGAAGCATATCTAATGAATTCAATACAATTTTAAATCATAAAAGCAAAATTGTGACGCACTGTTGATTGTAAACGGGAATTGCATTAAAAGTAAAAAAGATTAAATTTTTTTATGTATAGAAAACCGGAAGTAAAAATTTCAAATCAAATTTTTAGTAACTTCGACATAGTAGTTTTTAAACACATTATTTTAAAAAAAAAGCTTTGAGTATATAGATGTTTCGCAAAAAAAATTTTATCGCAGTCGCTATTAGTTATGGAGATACATAAATTAAAATACTTGAGAAAGTGCCAAGTTCCATATAAAGCGCAGCACGTATGCATTTCAATTCACATATCTCGTAAACCAATGTAGATCACGCTTTAAAAGTTTTAACATATTTTCGGTATATCTTATGCTTTATATAAAAGTTGAAATAAAAAAAATAAAATGTGTCAAAATTGTTTTAATTCTGAGATGAAATGTTGAGTTCCGGTTTTCCATAAGAAAAATAATAAAATAAATAAATAAAAAAAGTCAAATTTCAAATCTGATTTCATAATTAAAAAGAGCAGTAAATGTCCTACACATAGTAACTACAATGTTGATTATTTTAATAAAAATTTGTGAAGTTCGAAAAACTGCTTGCGAAAAATCCATTCTTCATATAACGTCAATTTTTACAAGTCCATTACTTGACAACTAATTCTTAAATAAAAGAAAACTTAAGAGCTTACACCTTTTACAAGGACAATTAAGCCGAATATGAACAAATTTTTAAATCTCATTTATTTTACATTGTCCGCTTCACATGAAATGCCCCATGTTCATAATTCTCTTGCGTACATTTAGCTAATGCAAGCAAAAGCAATTTCTTCACGCCAGAAACTTTGATAAAAGGATTTTTTCACCACAAAAAAATTGGAATGAAAAACAATAAATAAATCATTTTATTGGAGTTTTCTCGGGGAATATCTTTTTGCTTTCATATCTCTCATCGCCTTCCAGATATACTTGAAATTTGAATTTTTTGTATTTGAAACGGGTTTTTTCAGAATCGGCACAGCAAAGATTTTTGGTTTTCATCGAAAAATACTTGTGAAGCATCCCATGTACAAGATCAAGAAAAACATTTGCAGTGTTCGAACTTATGGGTTGAAGTCACATCCGATGAACCGTGCTTAATACAAGAGAATCGGCCATAGTCCTTTACAATTTTTAGATGAATTTGTTATTATGAATTGCTTTTTTAAGTCAAAACAATGACTTTGATTGCCCTAGTGTTTGGTTGCTACACAAAAATTAAATCTAACTAATTGTAAGTTGTTTTCAAAAATTTATAAAAGACTTAGTTTTGTACTGTCAATTTTAAATTTACGTCTAAGATAAAGAAAACAAGACACGCTGGCTTGGTATTCTTATTGATGAATTCATACAGTAATTATTCTACATCTAAATTAACGCTTGATATTCAAATTCATATTGTCATACAAATATGCATTTTTAATAACTACGATCGTTAAAAAGTTGAAACATACATATTTTTAAATGGCATTTTTAAGCAAACTAAATGGCATATAGAAAAAAATCTTCCGCCGGGCCTGTTTAAGCATATGTTACAAAAGCTTTTATAGAAACATTCCTTGCATGACACAGAAATCTGTACTGCAGCAAAACATTTGGAACTTGTGTGAAAGTTAAGATTTGTCATCAACATGTCTTTTATATTTGGAACATAAACAAATCTTAAAATCACATTGAGCATGTCTCACTAATAATTCCAATTATGTGTAACGATCTTTTGAACATAAACATTTAATTATGTCTGGGTTCATGTTTCGTTAGTAAGAAATTTTGTCGTAAATAAAATATAATTAATTATGTGGAATTGGGAGCAAAAGAATTTCAATCGAAGGTCCAAGTCGAGTGCAATAGTCTTAAGTTACAAACCAAGAAATGAATCAGAAGAAGAAGAAGAAACTAACATAAAAGCCTGCAATATTGTAAATCAGCAGCTCAGTTCAATTACGAAAGTAAAAGTGTTAACTTATTTAATCTTGATTAAGATATTGAAAAATAGTTAAGTATTTTTTTCAATAATTTCTGACTAGAAATTTTAATTTAAACGATTTTCTCAAAAAGAATTTGTATAGTAAGTAGTAGTTAAAAACAGTTGGGACAAGTTAAAAATGTATGTTGTTATAAAGGTAATGAGTAGATCCTTTAATCGCAACTACTAATAACTGGTATACTAAGGAAATTGTCACACTCACCAATGCTTTAAGATGCGCATTTTATCTTAACAGTTAAGTTTTCAATGGATAATCCAAAAAAATATCCAATTAAATTATTCCTTCTGAATTAAAGTACTCGTAATTCCAACAGCGGCAACAGTAGTAGTTCATTCTTACGCGCTCAATTAGTGAGAAACTTTACGATATAATTTCTGCTTTTAAAACAAACAAAACTTTTCCGCTTTCCAAAAGTGTTCGTGCAGAGAAGTGCAACACATTTTCGCGCATGCGCAAACACAACAAATATGCTGCACATGAAAACAACGCTGCGCTTTATTACAGAGTGCGAGTTTCTAAAAAATAACCGATTTTGCAATTAACAACACAAAAAAAGTTGTGCCTGTGCCGAATGCGAACATTCGATGCAAGCACTCGCGCATGCCTTTCAATAGCTCATTAAAAACAAAAGTTTCACTTTCAAACGCGCCACAAACCCAGCGATTTTATGATGCAAAATAAAAATCGATCACAATCGCTAGACAAAAAAGATCGTTTAATGGTTTGTTAGGTACGTTACACTCACGTGACTGACCGCTTCCATGCAATTAAAAAACATTCACCAAATACAAAAAACTCCAAGGAGAAAGAAATTTAATGGTTTAAGTAAAAGCCTGTTTTCATTTCACAAAACAAAAAACACTCACGTAGCACGTAATCCATTTTGCATTTTCAATAGTGGCACATGCAAATGTCACTTATATCTCACTCTCTTTCACTCACTATCACTGTCGACGCCTGTCTGAAACACAGGTACACATTTAATTACAATTTAATGTCTTGACTTCCTAGAAATCTTAAATTGCATCAGAACACACATTTTTGAAATATAAAACTTCACAAAATTTCGAATTCGTAAGAAGTCGTTGTGATTTTGAAAATCTATTTCGGACTCGCTCTTTCTCGCCGTTGATGTACTACGGTTGCGCAGTGTTGTAAAGTCGATTTGAGACTGACGTGTCAGGATTTTACGCTCCCCAACCAAAGTCCATGTTTGGTTTGATCTCTGGTTTGGTTTCATGGGTTTTGTATTTGTATGTGTTTTATTTTGCTTTTGTTTAATTTTCCTTCTTCTATATTTTTGTTTTTTTTTTTTTACCGCATTCCGACTCACCGTTGCTTGAGTAGCGACAGGTACCCGTTTACCTGCATTTGTTGCTTGCAAATATGTACACATGTATGTATGTATGTACATATGTATGTATGTATCTACAACAGTCATAGAGTGGGCAATGCAACAACATCAACAAAGAAACAATACTAAAGCAAATTCAGAGTGTAACGACGCTCCCTCTGCTCAGCTTACAGACCGGTGTGCATTGTACATTGTAAAAAATTTAAGTATATATATACAGTCGTGTCTGGATATAGTGAACACCCTATATAGTGAACACCTTGCTATAGTGAATACCAACATTTTTACATGGAGTACTCCAAATAGTGAACAAAATTTTCAAACCCACTTCTACCAGAAAGCAACAATAAACACACAAAAGAACCAAACCAAAAAGAGGCGCAATATTATCTCTCAAAGGGAAATTAGACCATCTAAGGAGAAGATTCTTAGAAAAGGCGAGCATCCGCGCATGGAGCAACTGAAATGCTGCAGGAAAAGGCAATAAAGTTGCACGCTGATATTAAGCAAACAGAAGATAGCTTTCATGTCAGCTCCGCTTGGATATCTGGATTTGAACCTCGTTTCGGACTTCGACTGTTAAAA
Source organism: Meiosimyza decipiens (assembly GCA_963680825.1). Taxonomy (NCBI): domain Eukaryota; kingdom Metazoa; phylum Arthropoda; class Insecta; order Diptera; family Lauxaniidae; genus Meiosimyza; species Meiosimyza decipiens. The sequence continues at coordinate 81,374,313 of OY804258.1, read as the reverse complement.
GTGTCCGCCGAAAAACTGTCATCGGATACCCAAGCAATTGAACCATTTAAGCATAAGCTCAGCAATATTATTTATGAGTTGAAGCTTTGCAAGGACCAAATTTACAACGCAAACGAGACCAGTTTTTTTGGAAGATGCTTCCCGAAAAAACATATGTCAGTCAAATTAACATATTTACGTTGCTTTTCTCCCCGTGACAGCTCAGGGGAGAAAAGCAGAAAAAGCCAGAATACCATTACTTATATGCACTAATGCAGCCGGAGAGCATATAATCAAACTGTTGATAATAGGGCGTGCAAAGAAGCCGCGGTCTTTTAAGGCGTATGACATCCCAGTAGACTACCGAAACTCTAAGATTGCATGTATGAGTGCAGACATCTTCAGAGAATGGTTGCACCATTGTTTCGTTCCTCAGGTAAATTGAATAACACAATTGAAATTTAGAACAATTTTACGGGGTACATACACATATACATATTTTTTATTTTTAATTGTCTTAAGGTCCAAAAGTTTTTGCGACAATAGGGTTTACAAACCAAAGCTGTCCTATTGCTTGCCTAGTCATTCGCCAGATAATGAGCTTAAAACTGCTGTTGGCTCCACATTCATGATTTATTTCCCGCCCGCTGTTAAGCCTTTGATTCAGCCCATGGATCAAAATGTGATTCGCTTGACTAAACTATTTTACAAAAAACATCTGGTGTTAGTAGCTGTGATGACATCACTCAGTTTTTAAAATCTTTGACTTTAAAAGATGCTGTATAGTTTTTAATATATGCATGGAATCAGCTACAGGCAAATGTCATAGCGAAATGTTGGAAGCCTTTATTATAATGCATTAATGCAACAGAGTCAAATCAAAGCAGTGATGAAGATGATGATATTCCTTTGTGCTTACTTTGACAAAAAATATTGCAGAACACATAGTATACAAAAATTCATGAACACAAAGTTAACTGCAAGTTGTTTTTTCGGAGGAAATTTTAACGATCCTTGGTTTAGTCTACCTGTTCATTTAGTTGTTATGTTATTTATTTATTTTAGAAAACCTACAATGAAATCGATGCTGAAAAATGGAATGTAATCGAAGCCGACGAACCGATTCATTTTGAGAAAGATACCGAGAATTTTGAAGAATCTGATGATGACGACCAAGGCGAAGCTATTGAATGTTTCGACAAAGAAATCGTTTCGGCTGGAGCCAACACTATTGATTATTCTGGCATACTAACAATGCGAGGCCTATGCAAAATAGCGGTCGAGAAGTCAATTTCTGAACGCAAGAAGCAAACATATATTCGCTAATTCTTTGAATGAATATATGCACATTTCTATTTTCCAACAACTTTATTCTAATTAACTCGTTTACATATAAATACAAATGCGAATTTTGAGCAAATTAAATGAATTTTTGAACAAAAAATGTCAATCTGGGTATAGTGAACAACTTAGATATTGTGAACAGGCCTTGCAAAAATTAGTTCGCTCTATTCAGACACGACTGTATTTAAATTGAAACCCTTTTCCGATCAAAATCTAATAAAAACTAGAGGTAACGTGGGTTAATGCCCAGGGTGGCAAGTATTACAACGCAAGTGTAGAACGTTTGTACCGGTTCATGTTTTACACCAAAACTATTACCAAAAATATAACAGCTTCCAACTGGCAAAACAGTTCAATCAAATAATGACAGCACTTGCTTGGCATGACCCCCGCAGAATTACTCAGTATCAGATTGCTGATTACTCGCCATTTTCAAAAACATTTAACATTACTTTGTGGAGGAAAAACAGTTTATAATCTTTGCAAACCCAAGGACAATATGTTCAGCAGAAATTGATTTACACGGAAAATATGTTCCTCAGAAAAACGTTCTAATCGCATCGATAAGCCATTTTATTCGCATTAGCGTTGAACCAGTTACCATTTGAGCGCAAATCCGAATACGTTACATTGTTTGCTGGTCTATCCAAAATGCAATAATTTTTTTTCCCTCATCAAACTGTTAGACATAACCTTAAAATAAAAACAATACATGAGAATGAATTGTATACCGCGTAACATTGCAATGAAACTGCACATGGGGTGTTTATTTTTATAGTAATAGCTGTAACAAACTTCAGAGCAGTAAGATTGTTTTTACGTTTGAAAAGGACTAAAAACATTTTATATTCTATAGTGATTTGGGAGAGGACTCCGCACACAAAATGCATGAAAAAGGCCTTTCGGTCAAATGAGCTGAATTTAAGGAATAATTGGTTTTTGTGATGCTGCTCAAAGGTCTCACTAGTCATGAAGGGCGAAAATCCTTCCGTTTAGAGTTAACAATAGTGGAAGTTGCCCTGAGATCAAAGAAGTCGAGTTATTGATGTCTGATTCATTGTGCAGTTTTTGTTTTAAAGCGAGTGGCAAAGAAGTTCTTTAGCTATCTCGCTTAAAGTTTTTTATCAATTTTCTGAGGAAATGGAAAAACATATTGGAATAGGTTATAGGAATCAGATTTCGAATTTGAAAATGTTAATTATACTCTTATAAGAGAGTTATAAACGGAGGCTAATGAAATGCAGACTAAAAGTAATAATTTTTTAGATAAGAAGCAGAGTTACGAAACAGGGCAATACTTTGGGCACCTAGAAGATCCAACGAAGAGCTCTGTGCCTCATGGTTCAAAAGATAAGAGCCATTAAGTCAAATTGGCTGGGATACATGAAGCAAATAAAAGATACCACTTTCATCTACCCAGAACTACTGGTTTCAGAGGTTAGAATTTATTTCTAAAGTTGATATATTGGCATCATTTCCTTCAGTGCATAACTACCTTGAAGTACGCACCTACTCATCTAACCAACTAAGTTTACTTCAAACTCATATCGAAAGAATGGCTGCAAGCGAATATATAAGTGTTGTTTTCATTGTAAGTCTCGTGTTATTTTTCAAGCTTTGACTTCAAAAGACCAAGATACTTAAAATATAATTTATAAGCTAAATAACAATGTGCTCAGCCCTATGCCTATGCCGCTAAGAGTTCCAGGACATACAAAGAATATTTTGCAACGTGTAGAGTTTGACAGAACAGCAATCCAAAATACAGTGGACGTAGTTCACCTAACTACCCTATATAACCCTAAACAATGAATTCGACGGCACTGTGTACAGGTAGTAAAAAGTGCATTGTTCAATTTCGCTTGGAGAGCAACGGCAATGACATTACATTAGGGCATTCAATCCCGATACCTGTGATTCCGGACTATTTGCAATATCGGGATCCCGAAATACGGGATTAAGAATGAAATATAGAATCCTGAGATTGATAAGTGAAATCACGGATTCATAGTTAGTTTTACTGAATACAAAACTGCAAGTTAGTTATTCAAAATTATCAATATTCCTCCTTTTTTTCGTCCTATTTTACTCACTGACGAATAAGTTTGATAGTATTCGGTGCAGATTTTATTTAACACAGTCGGGAGTTTCAGATACTAGTACACAAATAAAAGCAAAACAAAGCAAATTTCTAGAAATTTATACTTCAGAACCCTTTACACATATTACTTTAATTTTTTTTAAAATTTATTTTAATCAAAAAAAAATTTTTTTTAGTTTCGACAATTTGTACTATGAATATATTTCTAAATGACGTCGAAGCTAAGATCTTGGAAAATTGATATCTCCATGGTGGAAAGTAACCCTCTGCATTGGCAAGTCAGACACAAAAAAAAAATTAAAAAGATCCTTTAAGGGTAACGTATTGCCCACATCTATTTACCACATAAGTGAAAAATCTCTAGTAAAAAGTTGCACTACAGTAGTACCACAAAATTTATCAACAGGGTATTGTTTTTGACACTTTTACACATAAAAAATAAAATTGCTGAGTTTTTTAAAAAATTTATTGGCAAATAGATGCAAGGAATATGTTAATAAGAATAATTTAAAAAAAATTTTTAAAATCGGCCGAGCCAATCTGGAGGATTACTCTCTGCCATTTGAGTTTTATAAAACGAATATAAAAAAATTTTAAATGAATATCTTTATATGTTAGTTTTTTTATTTATAGTTGTGTCTGTTTACTTTCGAAGTTATATTTGTAGTTAAATCCGTAGTTAAATAATTTGATCGAAAAGAGCGCAATTGTTCTCAAAAAATGTTTAACTAAAAAAAGTAAACAGACAGGAAATAGTTGAAAATGTATTTAAATTGGCCATGTGTCAAAAAGCTGTCAAAAACAGAAAGTGTATAAATTTTATTTCGAGTGTCAAGACGTAGATATTAAAAATACATTTAATTTTTTGAACAGATGTTTGTTTTTTTACACTTCACAAAATTTAACTACGAAAGTTCTTGAGGCGATTTTTGTTAACTATTTTTTGGAGAGAGAGCGAACAGCTGTTTATTTTCTCATTTTTGCGCTCATATTTAACTACGATTGAAAGTAAACAGACACGAGTTTAGCAGATTTAGGCAACAAAAGACACCTTAGGTTAACTATTGACACAACTTACAAAGATATTCCTCAAAATATCTTTGACATAATATCGTCCTCTTATTCTCTTCGACCGATTGGAATGATCTTTTTTATGATGGGTTTATAATTGTTCAGGCAAGGTTTATAGTAGAGATGGACGCGTGTCGATTTTTTCAACCACGACACGACACTACACGATGACGAATTACAAATTTCAAAAATGAACGCAACACGAACACAACACGCACGAATTTTTCAACTGTAAAAAATACATCTTCGTATGATCAACAACACATCTTTGTTTTACGTTTACTCGTTTATTAATACATACTTTTGTATACACAGTAGCGTACCTATGGAGGACGAGGGGGCGGCAAAATGGTCGTGAAATATCTCATTTGGCTAAGGTTTATGAAAGTCAAAAGTAACGCTGTTTTTTTGTAGTACATAAAAACAGTTCGATGTAGCAAATTTTAATGTGTAGGTGAAGATTTTTGCGAATTTAGTCATTTTGCTGGACTTTTTGAACGTCAAAAGTGAGGACTTTTTGTTTGTTAGTCAAAATTTTTCGATTATAAAAAGGATTTTTTTTTTGGTACATAGGAAGCGGTATTGCAACAGTTCGCCCCGGGCGCCAAATATGCATGGTACACCTCTGTGTATACATATTTTTATTTACAGACATATTTTTGCTAAGAAAAATGAATTTGTCTAGATTTGCGCTCAATAATCTAATGCGTGTATATAAATTTGTTCCGTTTAAGGGCAAAATACACCGCACCAATAGTTTGTTCTGCTTTTGTTTGAAGTGTTGACAAACTGTTTGTGCTTCACAAATTGTAATAACACGTCCTGCGTGTTCATGTCACAACGTAAAACACGACACGCACCCATCTCTAGTTTTTAGCAAAAAAGTTTGGAAAAACTTGATGAAAAACCGGAAAATTCCAAAAAAACTATAGCGTGTTCTGAATGGGAATTTGTGGGATAGGGATAGGGATAGGGATAGGAATAGGGATAGGGATAGGGATAGGGATAGGGATAGGGATAGGGATAGGGATAGGGATAGGGATAGGGATAGGGATAGGGATAGGGATAGGGATAGGGATAGGGATAGGGATAGGGATAGGGATAGGGATAGGGATAGGGATAGGGATAGGGATAGAGAAAATCAAATAATATCACCCAATCTCTAATTGAATGAACAGTTTGATATTTTCTAAAGCTATGACTGGAATTTTGATTCGTAGGATTGATTGAAGAATAGTATATAAAATCGAACAAACGAAATAAATCTTATGTCCAAAATATTTTGAGAAACATTGTGCGCGCTGTCAATAAAAAATTCATATTTTCCAAAGGTATGGCAGGAATTCCGATATGGAAGCAGTTAAATTCTTAGGATTGATTGAAGAGCAACATAAAAAAATAAAAAAGGAGATGTTATGCATTTATGTATATCGAATATATTTTGAGAAACATTTCTATAAATTAAAGAATTAGTGTCTTAGCAAATTTACATACATTCTTTTGTAAAACTTAAGCAGTTTTCAACAAACACTATGATAACAGGATTTTTTTTTATTTTATTCCCCATAGTTTTTGTGATATTTCTTTCCAAAACGACAAAAAACAAAATGTGCAGTTATATAAAGAATGACCAATATGTTTAAATAAATAATTAGAAATTGTTTCATTTTGTTCTGAAGCATTTAATTTATATCTTTGCGAAATAATTTTTCACGGAATATTTCTTTATTTTACTAAAGTCTATGGAAGTACAAAAATTTGGAAAGGGTTTTTTGTGTCATGTCCTCAATCCCGGGATTAAACGCCCTACAATACATTCATATCAGCTGAGAGAGGCGCATGAAGTCAGAACAGGTAATAACAGCCAACAACAACAACAACAACATGCTAAAGATAGAATCTCAGTGCTTCTTTTGAGCTCTTATGACGGATTTATTTTTATTTAATTGTTTTGTTGCTTTCTTCTGTATACATTTTACATTCTTTAGTTTTATTTCAATTATTTTTTTTTTGTTGTTCTTACGGCATCATTCTTGGGATAGGCATTTCCTCTTAGACCAGACCCTGCCATATGTTGTATAAACGCGTAAGAAGGTGCGAGAATGTGAGGTTACTTGTACATTTTGTTGTTAGAGGTTTTTTCTTGGCCTAAGGGTAATGTGTGGAACATTTTAAAGGAAAGATGTGCAGGCTTGTTATTGTTTCGCTAGTGTATTCACAGAACTTTAACATACATACATGCATAAGCCAATAGCTCTATCCTACTGTATGGCTGCACAAGCAACTCTAGCGAATTTCGATATTTTTATACGGAAATTCTTAGTTTTGTACGTGATTTTTGAGCAGTTGCGAGTTGCGGTTGTGTGAATATATAATTGTTGAAAACTGGTCACTCAAATATCAATTATTTTGAGTATTGCAGCATTCAACATTGGGATAGACCGAAATATATCTTCAAGAAAGATTATTTTTATATTTGATGATGATGGACTTAAATTAAAATGGACAATTGGATGATTTAATTTTTTGAAAAGGGACGGATACAGCTAATTTAAATGTGGTTTTTAGTATTCAAGCCTTGACCTGCAAATCTACACACAGGAATCTTATTTTGCTCAGGAAATAACATAGCATAGTAAGATCTAATTATCACTTTTACAAAACAGTGAGCTAGTTTTTTAGTTATAAGAAATTTTCGCTTTGTTTTGGAACGATTTATATATGTCCATTTCTAAATTTTAGCTTTCATTTTTGCAAGTATTTAATACAAAAAGTGTTTTAAATATAATGTTTTTAGAGATTCACGGATTTTCCAGACCTTCCTTAAAGTACAAAGATAATTTTCCTTGCGCTCGCATCGTTTTTGCTACATTGACTGCTCCAAATCAAGCGATATATTATTTCCTTCAAATAAAGCTCTTTGGAGCACTGACTTCAAATTGCGGAATTTGTTACTGATAAAATACAAATGTATGTTGTTTTTCAGAGGACTCGTATTACTCCGATTTGATTGAAAAAAATTTTGTACGAAGTTATGCGCATTGCGAGTTAATCAACGTGTCCCGATATACAAAATTGTGATTTTGGATTCAAATTCAGTTTTTTGAAACATTATGACAACCAATAGTAATAAAGAGATTTTTCTACTCCTTCAGATTTATTTCAAATAAGTTTCATCTATGGGCCAATTTTTTTCGAATTGCTGATTTAATAAATGTCTTTATATACAGGACTATTTAGTTTATTTCGTACTGTTTTTAAGGCACTTTAGATAGAGTAAGAAAGAAGCGCTGTTTGCAACACCATGACAATGTTCATGATGGCGCTATTCGAAGGCAGACTGCGGCACAATAGAGTGATTTCTTCAACGCTCTAAAAGTAGCTTTGGTCTATTTTACTAATAATATTGCACTTTTAATATACTTCAGATACACTGAGACGAAAACGTTTCGTTGGACTGGCATGCAAATGTTAAAAATACGCTATTCGATACAAGAGCAAAACGCTTCAGTACTGTTTTGAAGAGCCTCAAGAGCACTTATGAAGTTTTTTTTCTCCAAAAAGGATTGTAAGGTTAGTCACTGTATGTAATTCTTTCAAAAAAGCTATTCTCTTGGTACCGTGACAGCATCTCTGCCTACATAAGTGGGTGATTGAGGGACCTAAAGGTATTCTGAGGACTGACTTACATTCACTTTCAATATAGGGTATTTTTTTCTCACACTCTTCATGTTGGCTGGTTTGATTAAAAGCACCCACATGGAATTAGACAACATTTATTTAAATAGCTTTCTGTGTAGCGTTTTGAAGCAAATGCTTCAGGTGGTGTCACACCCTCTGTTTGGAATTCGCCAACTTTTATCTAATTTGGGTTCATTACTTTAAAGTACCAAAAGACCTCCCAGTGTTCGGTTTTTTGTTTTAATCTTATGATTAAGAAAAAGTCTGGAAAAAGCTGAAAGACGTTGGATAAGTCGAACAAACATGAAAAATATTGAATAAAATTGTAAAGGTTGAAGAAAATCGAAGATGTGGAAAAAAGTTTCAATGTTTGAAAAAGGCTGTAAATAAAACAGCTATCTAAAGTCCTAAAAAAGTCGAAAAAATATTGGAAAAAATGAAAGAAAGTGTTGAAACAGGTTCTCAACTTTGCTGAAAATTCGAATATTCGAATATGATTATGAAATTTGGTACTCGAATACAGATCTTATAAATCTTGAATTGCGCATAAAGTGGGTGGAATTGTAAAAGTGGGCGTGGTACTTTTTAGCAATTGAAAATTTGGATTTCGTATAACTCCAAATTGGCACATACGATTTTCACAAAAATTTTAGGTATGATACCACTGAAAGTAGTCATCAATACGAGCTTCGTCAATATACTGGAAAATTTCGCTAAAGGGTGTGGCACAGCGTACAATATTTATAAACGTTATAAAAGGAGAACTAATAACGCAATCGTTATGAAATTTAATATAATCTCGCAAAATTTTGGCACAATAGTGCCGGTGGGTGTGGCACCTCCCATATAAGCAAATTATGTTTAATACTATATATTGTGTGCTATGAGAGTAATCATAAAATTTTGTGCAGAGGTGTCGGTTACTACAAGCTTTGAAATTAAATGAAACTTGCATCAGTGGGCGTGGCACCTCTCTCATTAACATAAAGTTGTAAGTGCTATTTCAAGTGAACTATTGGAGCAATTGATTTGAAATTTGATGCAAGTGGTTTACTGGGTAATAAGTATAAATGAATCAAAAGCTGGCAAAATAGCAACAGTGGGCGTGGTACCTCCCATTCAATTAAAATTGCTTAAGTGGCATAACTATTGAAATATATCAGCAATCATACTGAAATTTGGTGTAAGAGGTTTGTTTATAGAAAGCTATTTCTGGATCAAAATCGGACTGGATTGCACCGTTGGGTATGTTACCGCCCTAAATTTTAAGAATAATTACGACACATATCGCAAAATATACTATTAAATGTGTTTTGGTTTTATGAAAAAAATAGTTTATTTATTTATTTATTTAATAAATATTAACAATAAATTAAAATTTATAGCTAATATGATATTTAGCTTTGGCGTCATAGGCCTTAAGCTTAACTTATTATATATGTATCTAGAATACTATTAATGATTGTTATTACAATTTAATTTTGGTTATAGTTAATAGTTATGTTATAATATTTTAATTTTTTAAATATGTTTATATAAATCAGTAATTTTTAGAAAATTTATAATTTTGAATATATTATCTAAATTAGGATTAGAAATTAAAGACAAATAAATTTGCTTGAGAACATCCATTCAAACTAAAATCATTTTTCTCAATTTTTAAAGTTTTGTGACGTATTCACTTAGCTCTATAAATGCCTAAGGAATAATGTGTGTAAATTTGTTGTTCTAGAATAGGGATGATCAACTTTGTTGACCACTCGTCGACAGCGAGTTGGCTTTTATCACATGAGTTTCGCGCTAAATGTGTTTAGAAATCCAAATGTAAACAGAACATTACCCAGTAGAAATCTGTGCACCACTGATGTAAATTAATATATACATATATAAAAATGAAGGCATAAATATCATGCGGAAGCATCGCATGGTTACACTAAAATTTTTAAGCTCAAAATTCACCATCGAGAGCTAAAACTATATTTCCATGAACATGAATTGTTTTTACAACAATAATGCACACAAGATCAGTTTGTTTAGCCTTTAATTTTTTCACCAGTCAATAATTCAAACGAAAAAATTGCCTTTCGCAGATACAATGTTTTTGACCTGCGTTTTTCTCAACTGGCACTGCGCAGTACCTTCGCGGACATTTGTTTTCTTTGTGCACATTTGATTCCGACTAGGTCTCTTGCATATTAATTTGACAAACGAACCAACTCATAGAAGATCATCCAAGCACGGCGGGACGAAAGATTGATCGTTTCATTGATCGTGACCGTGGGAGGCGAAATGGCCAACCCTACTCTAAAACAAATCTAATCAATTCAGCAAACAGAATTGTACCTTACATTCTTGCATTATTTGAACATACCGATCATTATTGAATTGAGTTTTTCTTAATGCGGCGTTAAAATATTCTTGTTAACTAAGCACATAACATTTTGAGAATACAAAAGACATCTAGTTATTAAACATCTGAGATACACAAACAAATAGAAAACAACAAGTAATAGCGTGGTATCATTAAACATTTAGCTGACCCCAAGGGGAATCGTTCAACTACAACATCGACGAACGACTATACCCGGAGTACAACAAAGCGGAAAGTGGAAATTCTAAAACGGCAAAGTGAAAAAAGGAGCAACCAAATATTATGGTCAAAAGAGAATCGCAGCACAATTCACCTGGTTGTTTTATGTGTTATCGCTATTGCTGTTGCTATTAATGTTGTTGCTACACGTTCATTGTCTCTTACGTGCTCTAGAAATTCCCAAACGCACACAGCAGCCTTACTGAATCGATGAAGCCACGAGTTTGTTAGAAATCTCAGAGCATGGATGCAATTGAATACAGTTGGCCAGCAATTCAAAGGCGCAATGCCAAGTAAAGGCGATGGCAATGGTAATGATATCGAAGAGAAAGAGGACAAACAAATAAACTACCAAATAACGAGTTAGAAAAGAATAAAAAAGAAAAGCCACTTTTATTATTCTTTACGCTGCGCACAGCAGCGTGAAATGTGGTATGCGAAAATTAATTTTTAATATATATATTGCTTATATATAGTCCGGGAGTCAGCTTTGCATTTTTCAAGCGTCAGTCTCCAGAATCGTGGTGGGCCTGGTTGTGAGAGCACGACGAAAAAATGTTCGCTCAATAGCTCGGAAAGTAAGCACAAGTGGAAAGTTATGTTAAGACCAATGTAGTATCGATCGATTTCATGCCCGTAAAATTTCGGTATGGCAACTTTTCATAGTTATTTGGCGACACTTTTTTCGCCGACCTATCACAACCTGACCCACCACGATTCTGGCGACCGACGCTTATTTACATTATCAATTTTCTTAAGCTACCAATTGCATAAAATCATAAGCGCAAGAAATTGACCTTGAAAAATGCAACGCCGTCTCTCGGACTAATGGTGTGGTACAAAAGTGAACCAATGACCGTAACATATGAATAAGAAATTTCTGCCTACTTAAGTTTTTTTGAAAAATACTCAAAATTATTATGTGACCTTCATCCAGACAACCACTTTCACAGTTTGCGGGAAAAAAATTTTTGTTCTTGGTTCGAAAGCTTTCTTTAATTTTCAGCTCTCCTGAGAATGATAACATTATTGTCAAGATGCGTTTAATGCAAACAACGATATTCAAGCTTTTGATATATAGTTAAAAATAATGAAATTGGGTGTATACCAGAGAAACGCAGTGAGTCACTCCTCATTTGTAATTCATGGATCTGTTGAAACTTTCAGCAGATTCACACAGGTTCATCGCTCACAGAAAATTTTGTGAAACGAGCTACCATTCCGTCTCATGGCGAAGTCTGTGAATGCGAGTGCGTTTCACAATCACTTCTAGTGAAAGCCGTTTCATTTCGTTTCCTTTCGTATGAGTATATAAGTGTTACGTGAGCTACTCATGAAACACGATTCTGTAATAAAATTTGTGATACTCGCGTGGAAATTTTGTGAAGTTTTTTAAAAAATCCGGACCTTGCGAAATACCGTTTTTAGCCCATTTTCGTAACATTTTTTTTTTGCAAGCAGTGGGGGAAGGTTGAACATGGACTTTGGACATCACTTAGGATGGCTCCGGATCATGGAAAGGACCATTTTTGACCCATTTTTGAGAATATTTTTTTTTGCTGTAATCCATGGGAAAAGATCGAAAATGGATAATGTATGTACATCACTTGGAGTGTTTCCGGATCCTGAAAAGATCCCTTTTCGACACTTTTGACCCTTTCCATGGTCCGGAGCTGCTCTAAGTGATGTCCAAAAGTCATTATCGACCATTCCAGATCAAAATAAAAAAAATTTGGTTGTTGTTTAATTTTTTGAACTTAAGGTCAGGTGATATATGGAAAATATATTAAAAGAAAGTCAATAATCTCATATTTCTGTAAGAAATTACTCTATAAGATGGCCTAAAATAGTGTCTGTCAACGCATTAAGAAGATTGCAAATTTTTATATATATTTATTAGGGTGGGACAAAAAAATTAAATATTTTTTTTTGGATCCGACACACGAAAACAAGTTCCTAGGTACCTCTAGAAAGTACTTACCAAATCTGAGTTTTCCTTTTTTAATTTTGTCTCATATAAAAATGGTCATATCTTATCACCAATAAATTGTTAAACCAGTTGCATTGTCAATATTTATAGGAAATTAAACGCTCTACAAAAATGATCTCACACATTTTTTTCATTAGTCTTACCATTTGAAAGATATTCAAGGTCAAAGATTGAAGTATTTTAAGGAATATTATTTTTTTGTTTTGAATTTTGTAACTTACTAAAAAATAATTATTGTCAAATGAGCTTCAATTATTTCTATAGGAAATTGAACGCTAATCGGTAATCTGAATACAAATTTAAGAACAGTGGCAATCACTACTCTACCAAGGTGAGTACCCCGAGATCCGTGGTGAATACACCGAGACCACCATCGAACTGGTTGATTTTCGGGTGGAAGAGTGCGGTAAGCTGTGGTCAGCTGTTGTGAAACATGTTGAATTTCACAGCTGCTTTTGACATTTCTCATTTGTTATTTGCAATTTAAAATCACAACAAAGGCCGTTTTTTGGAGGAACGCAATAAAAAGGTAAAAAATATTGTTTATCAAGTATTTTTATTTCAAAACAATTAATTTCCAGACTTAGCAACAACCGCTGAATTGAATGAGATGATGCACAGCGTGGTAAACGCAATGGTAGCATCGACAGCTAATGAAATGAGAAAAAATTTCAGCAGAAATAATCGCTACATCACACAGGCGCAAGAAGTCGTTCGTACCGCGGTGGCCATGGGAAGTTGGCACTCCAATATCTTTTAATCATTCAATGAAATGTAAATCAAATGATCAGCGAAAATTTGATATAGAGGTGGAACTGTTGAATAATTAATATTTTGTGAGTGATATGATTAAGTGCATTTCAAATGCAGGAAAACAATAAAATTAGGCAGTGATAAAAACAAACTGTGATCATATTTATCACATGAGGTCATATGTTTGTGAAGTGAATATTAAACATGCTATCTTTAAAAAATAGTAAAATAAAATATATCCAAATAATTTTAGGCATCTCCTTTCAACGCAAACATGTTTGAGAAATTTGCCAGCTTGAAAGTAGCCAGATATTGAATTTTTTCACAAATAAACAATTCGTTTGATTTTCCTTTACGTTTTTAAGAATTGCAACATAATGTTAGTGCTAACGTTTTCTTCAACAATTTATTATGGTTTTCTTTAGAAATTATACAATTTTTTTCTTTAAATCCTTTGAAGACTTATAAAAATGACATTTACTTGAAGCAGTTTTTTCTCAGTTGCTTATTAATATGGAAAAATATACAATTAATTTTAGTTTATTTTCTATTGCCACTAAGGGCAGCAAATCTGCCACTTGGTTTTAATGTTCACTATGGAAGGCAAAGTTTTTTGCGGAGCGAATTTAAGCGCTACTGACCACAAGAATATGATTGTTGCAGTTTTTTTATTGAGGGTTTCTTCTTTACTCCAGCGTATTTTTTATTTAATAAATTTGTATAAAAATTACTTATATTTTGCCAATCATATATATATATATATATATATATATATTATATTTTTTCAATCACTCCCTTATACTTTCATCTCCAAAACGCGCAGTGCAACATAAATCGCTTTGTGAGTTTGCATTTCATTGTCGATACAAACTCATAAATTAATAACTTTTTATGAATGTAAATAAAGTAAGTGTATAAACAAAATCATAGAGAAGTAAAAAAGAGACAATTTTTTCAAGCAAAAATGAGCCAGGAAATGTGTGAAAGTATCTGATGCCGCCAATGAATATTTTTTTTTGTAAAAGTTTCAAAGTTTTTATACATGGAATAATTTTTTAATATCGTCTTGCTACAACGATTTTTATCGGCTCTCGGTGAAGCACTAATGCTATCTCGACCGCTTTTTATGCAGTGAGATTTTATGAAAACTTATGATATCATAGCAAGTATTACTATAATTGCGCACATAGCTCACTAAGTACAACATTTTAGGTTTTATATTTGTGACGGTGCTACGCCTACAGCTGCAATCTCACCCACTTTCGGGTCACAAATATTTAATAGCTAGTGGATTTTGGACAATTTCTGCAATAGTTCATTAAATAATACGTTTACAATTTGTTATATGTCGCTTTCACTGTTGAAATTCCATACACTCCTGATCCAATGAAAGTTTGTAGTTATTTACAACATCATTCGCTTGTGAGAGCGATGCCACGCCCACTGATGCTATTTCGCTCAATTTGGCACAGAGATATCTTTTAGCAAGTTGAATAAATACATATATTGAGTTATATATCTGTGATGACTTAATACCACCATATATAAACAATAGCACACAAGAAACAACTTATCTAAAATAAATAATGTTTAAGTTTTTGATGTAAGTTTTTTTAAAAATCAAAAACTTGTTTCACATTAAAAATGTATTTCAATTAAAAATTATTATTCAAGAGTAAGACTAACAAATAAAGGAATATTGGAAATAAAATTTATGAAAACTAATTAAAAAAACTGGTAAAGGTGTTATCTTCGGCCAGGCCGAAACTCACATACCCTACACTGCATTGCAAGTGCTTTTTAAATAAATGTTAAAAAATGTTGAAGAGGTTGAATAAGGCGAAAATAATGTAAAAAGGTTCAAAAATGTTGAAAAGTGTTGGAAAAAACTGAAAATGTTGAAAAAATATGAAAACCATTGAAGAAAGTTGAAAGAAATTGAATGTGTTGAAAAATATGAAAAATGCTGAAAAATTTATGAAAAAGTGGAAAGAATAAAGAAAATGTCGATTGAAATTGAAAGGTAAAATATTGAATATGGGAAATGTTGAAAAAAATAGAATAGAAATGAAAAACACGAAATATGTCCGCCCACTTAATGCACAATTCAAGATTTATAAGATTTGTAATCGTGTTCCAAATTTCATCACAATATCTTGCACAGTTTACGAGCTATGGCGTTATAAAAGTCAAAATTTACGGCTGTTAAAAACTAGCTTTGTCTTAATTTTGTTCTCATCTTCACCAAATCACCAAGTTTCATCAAAATCGCAGCAACTTTTTTCAAAATGGACTTGGGTATATTTACATAGAGTATGGGCGGAAGGCGTGGCCGTGAACTGATTTCACCCATTTTTATATGCTAGCAAATGTGCTAAATTTCATTCAATTAGCTTGCTTAGTTTTCTCGTAATTTTCTATTATCTGAAACCGACATATCACTTAAAAAATCTTCATTTATCGAACAATTTTGCTTAAACAGCCGTCCTTTTGGCATTTTTTTATAAAATTTAATAATCCTGGTTCAGACGATAGCCACTGTCATACTGAACGTAAGTGTTATTGCTTTTTGTATATCAAACGATTCCCCAAAAATCGGCACCGTTGGTTATGTATGGCTACGCAGATGCCGCTTACTTAAAATGAAAAGTACATTTTTTTTCGTGTATTTCACGAGTGTATTTATTGATTCTGAAAAGAACTAAAATCATATGTACTGGGTGTGTTATAATAAATTCTAAAAAATAGCTTCTTTGTCAGGATGAAAAATTAAATTGACGCCCTCATTTGTGCCTTTTATGGGTATATTCAAAAAAAAAAATCCGCTTAGGAATATTCAATAATATTAGTTTTCTTTTTTTTATAAATAATTAACTAAAAAAATGAATTAATCTCATGTTTTCCTATCATATAACCCACTGCTCGCGCGCCGCTATCATTTAACTTTTTAGGGCGTGCCTTCTCACAGGATAAATAAAAAAAAATCTTTGAATATTTTAAATTTCCAGCAAAAAAATTCAAAGTTAAATTACAAGATAAGTTAAGATAATTTAGAAAATATGTGTTGTTCATTGTGCTATTATTTAATTTTATTTAAACGACCATAAACCTACTTATACACATAGTTGGTTTTTTGAGTTTAAAAATTTCTGACAAACTGTTCCCGGTCCGTAGGTTGCCGGGCCTCTATGCTAAATCATAAACGTTTATGACTGTATATACAATTCTAGTTCGTTTCAGAATTCTAGAAGTACAGAATAATAATCAAGATTTATGCAATTTGACGAACGACATTAAAAATTCAGCCGTCTCAATTTTATATAACCGAAAGCCCAACCCAATTCAACCCATTACATCACCCAAACAGCTACAGAGCAAATCTTGAGCATTCTTATTCATTTCATTTTATTTTCATACAAATTTTATCGTTCCATCGATTCAATGGTATTCCTCCTCTTGTCGTACGTACGAGCGAGTAACCATAAAAAAGTCACAAAATTGTAATAAATTGGTTCAATTGCTTCTTTGATTCAATTTCAATGAATTGTTAAAAATGTTAAAAATGACTGGTTGTTTGCCTATTAAGTGCTGGTATTTTTGTTGTAAATGATGTTGTCAGCATATCAAATTTTATTTATGGCATTTTTTGTGTGTTTGATTTTATATTGCAAGCTCCACTTTTTAAATAAATTAATTATACCATCTGTTCCCAATAAAAAGAATTAAGTTTTACAAGCTGCAGTCTTATGCAACTATATGTGATTTATTTTCAAAAACAATTACATGTATAGGTTTAGCAAATCTTACGTATGTAGCTTAAGCCAGGGTTGACCATTTCACCTCCCACAGTAGCGAGCAATGAATCATTCGTACAATCATTCGTTTCGCCGCACAGTTGCAAACTTTTCAGAAAAGCGTTGCAAAAATCAACTTTGCTAAGGGTCTGCTTGATAAATGTGATACTCGGATCGGGTAGAAAAATGTCTATAGCTAATAAATTTAAAATTTGAACCCATTCGGATAAGAAGTTTAGTTTTTTACATTTTCAATTTTTGGAATAAAAAATTTGGTGTTTGAGCTGCAAATGCTGAGAAAAAAACACATATTTTTTTAATAAAAGCATTATTGGTTTTAATTAAACAAAAAAAAATTGGTAGACTAATTTATTTTGTTTTTGTTTATTTTTTTCTTTTTGAAGAAGAAGAAGAAACACTGATTTTATCGATGTTTTTGAGCTTTCATTTGAGTTTAAAAACAAACTTCGCAAAACTTCAAGATAAGCTTCCACACAAATAATCACTAACTCTTCTTTAACATATTCTCAAAACAAACGAGACACCACTGTTTGCCTTTTTGGGGGCTATAGCGATTTTTATCGACAAATCTTTAGCTAGAGCAGCCTAACGCATATCTGAAATATTAAATGTTAAGCCTTTAACTAGAAAACATTTAACTTGCAGTGCCTGTTTAATAAGTCATAGTTCATAATTAAAAACGTTTCAATAAAACTACAGCCCACACATTTTTTTTAAATAAATACTACAAAAAAATTTAAAAATTCAACATGTACATAAAAAATGAAACATCATTCCAACTATTTCAAAGCACGTCAAGTCAATCAGAGTTTCAACGCATAAGATGTCTGAATTTGAAAAACTTTTATACAACTTATATTGGAATATAAACATAAAATGGATAAGCACAAAAAAAAAGTTCGAATGACATCCCCCAGTTAGAAAGCTAATATTTTTGTCGGTCTCTAAATTCTATGCGAGTTTGTTTGTTTCTTATGTCTCCCCTATTTGACGTCCGATCAACAAGTGTAGTATATCGTTGTAAATATCTCAACATGGGCTACATTTCAAAATAGAAAGCATTTATCTCAGACTTTTTCGACTAGTTGTATACATTATCTCTAGTTGTATAATGTACTCAGACTTTATTAATAGACTAAATGTAAATTATTTTAACGGAAATGAGAATTCATCTTATGTCTTAATAAGAGAATGCAGCAATACGAAATATCAAATAGATAATTACCAAATAAGAAAATTGTTTTTATATGATTATTCTCCAGAATAATTACATTATTTCCAAATTTTCTATCAATGTTTTGACTTTAAATTTTCAATTCATATATAGGTTTTTCTCACTTTTTGCCTATAATTTTTTCTTAATATTTTGCATTATTATTTACTTCACTTACTTTACTTTATTTTATTTGCTGAAATATCTTAAATGATAAAAACTCATTATAATGTTATGTATTTACTTTTGTATTATTCGCAATTATGGATGAATAAAATTGAAATTGAATTGGAAATTAAGGTTTTTCCCTTGAAGTTGTAAGTTAAGTTCATTTAAATATTTAGTAACGCCAGAGATAAATGCTCAATCTAAAATAGAATCATTATTATGTAAAGCCAGCATCAATAGCATTTTGAATCATAAAATACGTTGTATCATTTGCCATGACTGTATAAAATATTCTCTACGTCCATAACGAACGACATGACTTCTCGACAACTGAATGGAGGAAGAGCATAAGAACATGTGTAATATTTGAGCGCACAATTGTGCTATACGCGCCGACCTCTGCATTAGATGTTTTTTTTTTTTTGACTGTGGATACACCTACTGAAGAATTCTAGGAAATGAAGATAATTTGAACCTGTTCATGAATGCCAAACTTTTTCTTAAATGGAGCATTTCGCAATTAGGTTGGAAATTCTCAAATAAAAGGTGTAATAATTAAAAAAAAAACGATAGCAAATGATACACCAAAATGTTTTCTTTTATACTGTTCAAAAGATGCACATTATGTTGAAATCAGTTTAAGGATTCACAGCTAATACTAATTTTTAGAAATGTTCAGCCGCATCTTTTAATATTTCACAAACCAGATTCTAGGTTATTTTTTTGCTGACTTCCTCTGTTTTCTTTCACTAAAAATACCTCATTCTGGGGAAAATATAATAAATTTAAAGCGTCGCTATGGTTAATTTGCTCAAACTTTTTCTCTAATGAATATGTACCTTCTAAAACATTTTTTGCCAAGGGTTGTAAAATTTATTTTAAGTTTTTGGAGGAAAAGTTTTAGGATGCCTCATTTATTCGTGCCTATTTTTTAAAATAAAAAGTTTCATTATAATTAACTTTTTATTTGAACAAGTCGAGTGTACAAGTTTGCAATACTAATCACCTGTTATATACAACGTTAAATTAATCGATTCCTTTAAAAATTTATACGAAAATAAAAATAGCATTCATGCCATGCTGTAAGGTTCAGAAAATTTAATTAGACAGATATGCAACCGTTACGCAATATTTTTGAACCACGCCTAGCTGATAGTAGCGTAGCTAGGGGGGTTGCCACGGGCGCAATGGATTCGTAGGCAGAAAAATGGCTTTCGTAACATTGAATTAAAATTGTCTTTTGATCAATTAGTTCCAAATTTTATTAAAGTTGGTTTTTTTTTCAAGAGTACAGAATAATGATAATTTTTTTGCTATTTTGTTTTTAATTAAATTAAAATCCATTGTCGGGTGCCACTGCTACTTTTGTTTTTTGGAGATTCGATTGCTCAGAGAAAGTTCTGCTTGGACTACATTAAGTCTCGTGATTGCATACTTTGAATTTTTTTACCTCAACATCAGAAGAGACAAACTTAAGATTTCATAAGCGTTATTGGCAACATTGCTCAGCTTCAACGCACTACTATTTCCACAAGACGTGTTTTTTGTGCTTTAACTTTATAAATATTGGTCATTCATTAAATAACTTCACAATTGATTTTTATTTGACTTTTTTGAACATTTTTGGAAACGAAATACATATCTCCAAAACTATGGGGTTTAGGGTATGGTATAAAAAATCCTTAGATAATTTTTGATTAAAAATGTTTCTCAAAATATTTTCGACACACATTTTTTTATTTCTAAGAATTAATATGTTATTCTTTAATCAATCCTAAGAACGTATCAGCTTTCAAATGTAAATTCCCGACAAACTTTGGAAAACATCACACAATTACAATTTACGTATATGTACATATATGGTGCGCGGAAATGGTAGCTCATTATAGGTCGCATATAATTTTTTTGAACAAGGTGTAAGCACATTTTTGCCGTGCAAATGTAAGAGGAAGTAACTTTTTAAAGTTTTGAGAAAATTTAATATTTATTTTCAATGATAAAGGCGTACTTCCGACGCTATTGATGATGTATAATTATTTTTTTTTTTAATTCTCCTTTGAAAATTTCTCAATTTATAATTTGCAAGAGATGAGGATAAGAAGATCAAAGTTTCGTCTCCCGATACTTTCGTTATCAGGAAGTATTAAAAGAACTAATATTCAGCGCACAGACATATGTATGTAGGTATATAATTAATATAATATAAAAAGTCAGAGTTGCCAAGTGGCTGTGCCTAAGCTGTAGGCCGCATAGGAAGTCGTTTAGACTTTACTTGGAGGTAAAAGTCGTTAATACCGTGGAGGTAAAACTATTTTTATTCAAGCAAAATAAAATACACGTTCACATTTTGTTCACTAAAAATGGTAAAAACTATTCAAAATTGCTGACCGAAAAAAAAAATGAAAGACCAAGTTATTTTCAAAAATGTTTGTTAGTTTACCATTTACAACTTGGCAACTCTGGGTCATGAGCATTTTTGCGATTGCTTTTACA
Source organism: Meiosimyza decipiens (assembly GCA_963680825.1). NCBI lineage: Eukaryota > Metazoa > Arthropoda > Insecta > Diptera > Lauxaniidae > Meiosimyza > Meiosimyza decipiens. Next base: position 81,353,115 of record OY804258.1, on the reverse strand, counting down.
TTTGATATTACTTTGAAATAAAAAAAAAATGCATACATATATTTACATGTCGGAGTTGGTATAGATATGTCAAGTGATAATACTTGAGCGAAACAAAGGTGGTACACTTGTTAAGAAAATCACTTGATCAGTAATGAATGAAAATGTAGAAAGCTACGAAAAGTATGTTTGTGAAAAATAAATTATAAGAAAAAGGAAAATGTAGTTTGAAAAAGAATTATTATTATTCTGGTGTTCAAAGGTTTAACATTAATGTGAATAAGTGTAGCCACCAGCGGATCGCTGCAAATTTATACATGGATCCGATATACATATATAAGTGCCTTAGAATATTCTCAGTAATCGTTACTTGAAACAACAATATTTCACAATTTCCGTCAATATTTTCCAAAGCAAAAGCTAATCATGGCCTGAGCCATTAATATGGCAACATACATAGTACTATCTTTAGAATTTAAAGAACACCACAGGTAGTTTAATGAATCCTAGCATTTTTGCAAACACTATCTTGACACGCAGAAAAATTTGTCGGTAAAAATTACAAGATTTATATAAATTTTTATTACATTCATGGCGTAAACTTGTGGCCTGCAAGTGTCATTTGAGCACCATATTTGCAAAAACCACAAGAATCTAAATGAATTTGTGACTTATATGCTACATTTTTAAATTGCTTAGTCAAATTTATTTCTAAGCTTTTAATTTCTAAATCAACCCATTTAAAAACTCCATTATCAATTTGGAAATTTCAGTTTATTTATTTTTTTCGACAGATTATTCATTTTTCATTTGTTTTGTTTATTAAATAAATCTAAGTTCACATTTCTTGGAACAATTCTTTCCAAAATCTGAATGTACTATTCCACCAAAATCTGGTTTTAAATTTAGATTAAATAAAAAATGCCATACCTTTATACGTTTTTCATCATTTTTGCCATTAAAATATCGGAATCTGGAATTTTCTGAGTGAAGCAAAACAATGCGTCAATTTTGTATACAAAGGTTATAAATTAAAACTTTTCCGATGAGTGCGAACGAAATTATAAATTTTTAGCTATCGCATAACCAACTTACATTAATTGCCACAACTGTTAACGGTTTGAAAGTTATCGAAATAAAAACACAAATGCCTGAAGGCATGCAACAAAAACTGAAACAAAGCGCATTTATAATGAGCATGAATGTATGCGCGTTCATATCACACGTAACAGCCCAGCAAACATTTGGGAGTTTTAAGTCCACCACATTATAGCTTATCACTTTTCCAGATGAGTTTTTAGCGATCAAACTTTAGCGCTATTAATGAGTAAACCTCACAACACCCTTCTGGCTGTTAAATAATAACAGAAATATCTGATTGATCCATGCAAATATATGCCGAATATCCATCCTCCAAGCCATGAATTTATAACTTAACTTGAAGAGTTGAATTGGCTTTTTAGGTACTTTAGCAATTTCATATATTCCAATGTTTCATGATTCGATTTTACTCGCTTGTCATTAACATTGCACATAGACCACATCAAATGTAAACACCTGGTTAGAAAAAAAAAATAGTGTAAGTGATAGCAAGCTCAGTCTCTCTCTCTCTCTGTTTCATAAAAGTTTCGTGAAAGCATTTTCAATTATAAATTATGAAAGGTCACAAGCAATAACTATTCAATATCAGCTCTCTAGTGGCACGGATAACATGAAACAATAATTCAGAGCCTGATGACGTAACCATGAAAAATCAACTTGCAAGTGCCGCGAATATAAGCGAAACAATATACGCAAAGTCGTCCGATTACGAAATAAAAGTTTTTGTTTCCCATTTAACAACAATTCAAGATTCTCCCCGAGCAAACTATCGCCTGGCAACAGAATATGAGCTCACACGTGTTCAAAACCATAGTCTCGGCAATTGATATGACTTTTTCGCGATTAAAAATGTTTGTTGGGATGTAACAAAGTTGTATTGGTTACAGTGATGGCATTAAGAGCATTCCGGAATGTATCAAACTCAATGTACTGAAAATAATTGAATTGCTCTGGAAGTAGGCATCCAAAATATAAAATTTATTTAGTCGCTCTGAAGGTGAAAATTCATAATTTTTACAGCATTTCTCGTAAGGTTTATATGAAATTCAAGGAAAAATATCATTTTAAAGGAAATTTTTGTCCCATTATGGGACAAAAAGCTTTGAAAAGTAGATGGTTAAAGCTTACAGAAAAAGAGAAAAATATGTCTCATACAGTGGTGCTCCGGTATAACGAAAGATATAATATCATGGGTCGTTCGTTATGTCGAAAAGTACGTTAAATCGGTAACACTGTTTAAGCAGGGAAACAAATACAAGTTTTCCAGGTGAAACTGATGAAGACATAATAATGGCATTGACTGATGCCAATTACCGAACAGCAAAAGTCATCAAACGGCTTCCAAATATTGCGGTAAAATGGTTGTTTTAATAAAATTTCTAGAATCGTTGACTTAAGTAGGCTGTGAAAGCTCATTTTTACAAACTTATTTGAGTTTCTTCCATAACCAATCCGTAACAAACTTAAGATATTGGCATAATTTGAAATTTTTCAAAATCGTAGAAAAATTTCAAACTATGCCAGGTCTGTTGATTTAGAAAAACGCAGATATCTTGGTTTTGAAATAAGATAATGACATACGGTTTGCGGCATTCATTTAAGAAAATAAAATACATTTAAAATGATCTTTCACGGCATCGGCGGTAGAATAATATGGGGCGATTTTGCATTTTTGAAGCAGAAAATCGGCATTTTTTAATTTTTTTCGGTCATTTTTCAATTTTTTTATAGGAAAAGAAGAAACATTAATCACGGATTCGAATCCCTTGATTGAAGATAGCCTGAAACCACACCCACTTTGTTGGAAAATTTGAAAACCTCTTGGACTTGCACTATTTTAAAATCAATATTTTTAAAATTTCAAACAGGGGGCGACGATCTAGTTTTCAATATTAATGAAAATTATTTTGAGGAGCTTTGCCTAGACACACACCCAGTAGGCAATTGAGCAAGCCCTTCCCCGGAGAAGGCCTGCTAGCACTGCTCCGATTGTAAGAGGCCTTCTCAAAACTAAATTTTCATGTAAATAACAAAAAATTTTTTTTTTTTACTATGATTTTTGTTTTTATTTACAATCTGTCAATATTAACAATAAGTATATTTTATAAGTTCAGGTAGTCCCCGACTTACGACCGTTCGACTTACGACTATTCGCACTTACGACCAATTTTTTTTTCAATTTTTTTCATAGAAAATGCTTAAAATAGTTTCGGGGAATCCCTAAAATATGTATATGAGAAAAAATTTAAAAAAAACAGTAGTATGTACAAGGATTCGATTTATTTCAGTACAAATAATACGTTTGTTTAAGTGAATAATTTTATATCATCCCAAAAATGGCTGGAACTAGTAGTACAGTATGTATGTAATATTTTTCTTTAGTTATTTTTTATGAAACTCGACTTACGACTTAATCGACTTACGACCGATGACTAGGAACCTATCTCGGTCGTAAGTCGGGGACTACCTGTAGTGAAATTTTAATTAGCAGCATAGTTACACTCCATTGAGTGTATACTCATGAAATGCTATTATGCCTTACCACGGCAGTACTGCTATAAGGCCTTCCCATAGCAGCAGTGCTATAAGGCCTTCCCACAGCAGCAGTGGGAGGACTTCATGTATTTTTTTATTTCATGTATTGCATTGTTTTATGATTCGACATTACTTTTTTGTCATTACATTGTACTTATACGACATCAAAAGTAGATAAATGGTTAGAAGTAAGGAACGGTGCGCATGTTGCTAGGTTGGTCTTCTGTTTCATTTTATGTTAAAGTGGTGGAGTGTTGTGTATTCAATGTCAAATTATAAATTAAGAAAACGTCACAAAAAATAAACATTAAAAATATCAACGCAATGGAGACCGAAGCAGATAAAAAAAACATTTAACTAAGAGTCTCTCGACTGGTTTTATCGGGACATTTCATATAAAAAAGAAAGTAAGTTTGAAAGGAGGTGGCAAGGCCTTAATCTTACCAAGGGAGGCTTGCTAGAAAGCCTGCAAGCTTCTGCCCTTGCCTACTGGGCAAGGCTATTGTAAGCCGCTGGACACATCAATAATGAGTATACATTCAGGTGTGAATAAGGCCGTGAATAAGTAGGTAAGTCCAAAATTTCAATAGTTCAGGAGGATAGGTTTTAAGTTTATAATAAAGGTTAAGTTTGGGGTATCTTTTTAAATTTGTGGCCAATTATATTATAGTAATGTTACCCTAGGTATAGAGAATATTCGGGCTAGTGAAAATGAATTGCTACATCAGTGATAAACGTGTTTTCATTGTTAAAACTCATTTTAATAAAGTGAAGAAAGTGTTCCGACAAACCGTGCTATTATTCTTATCATTCTTAAATTACTGTGAGTGGAGCTCGATATTGAGGGATGATTAGACACTTTTTGTGGAGTCAATTGGTCGATTGTACATTAGTTTTACAGGAAAGTGCAACATGCCACACAGCAACGGAACAGAATGATCTTTTGAAAGATTACATAGCTTAAAATCGAATAATTCCTCGAAGAACAGACGTGAATTGTTCACCAAGAACATGCGATTTAGCATTATTGGATTTTTTGAAGAGTAAAGCTTGTGAGATAATACTCAAACTGTTCTTTGAGATATTAAACCCAACATCATCGAGCCAGTATCACTAATTGAACCATCACCAAGCGAAAAAGTTATTAAAAATTTTGGTTAGAGCTCTTCAGCCTGCCGAGCTAGCAGAGGAAGTCACTTGAACAATATTCTTATCCATTATTAACCGGAGCTATTGTACTCTAACTTTTTATAAAAAATAAAGATTTTATGTCTTTTATTAAACATTTTAAAATGTACCTCAAATTTGAGCACCCTCTATATAAAAAAACTCATCGCTGTATTTAGCTTTGTAGATTTCTTTAGTCTATATTTTAGCATTGTGCTTAAAAATAATTCTCAATAAATTTCAGCTTTTCAGTTCAAACCAGTAAACGGCGCGCACAGTTTGTGTCCGATTTCATTAAAATTTGACAAAAAATGGACTAACTAAGGCCTTCTGAAAAATTTAAAAGAGTTCAATGACAGAGTAATATATTTTAATGCTGAGTTTAAAAAAGGTGGATCAGAAGCAATAGACATGAAATGTGCTGTCTTAAAGCGAACAAGTCTTGGCTAAATTCTTTTATAGCATTCAGCTAATTAGAACAAGCGAAATGTGTCCGCAAAGCAGTTCCATCTGAGGTATGTAATGATAGAACCAAAGAAAAGAAAGTCATATCGCTTAGAGACAACACACTTTTTACCTTCTTTAGCTTATGCTACCAAAATGAGCTTGCGAGCTCCTGTAAAATTTGTAATAAAACTACAACTTCACCAACAAGAGCAACGAAATATCTTGAATTAACTTATAAAAGTCGACGACGAAACAACAAATCTTAAGGATTCGGTTGTAACTCGCAAAGATATATATTTCGAAGCTAGTTACAATTTGGCATTGATGATGGCTGATGCAAAAGAATGCAAAGCTTGAACTAAAAACAACTGCCACTTGTGTTTTAATCAAATTTGGCCTTTCCAAACTTCACGGGTGGATTTAATTTTGTGAGTGTCCGCTGCATCTATCGTACTACTCACCTTTAAAAAAGTGGCAAGCTCCATTAGAAAATAAAAATCTTTTGTTTTCTCAAAATAAAGCACGCATACAAAATAAATTTTAAATGAAACTTGGGCTGATTGTTGACCAACCGAAGCTGGGGTTCGGGAAACCAAGCGACGCAAAACTGCTAGAGTTTGTTTTAAAACGTCGATCTGTCAGCTGCAATCACGAAAATTGATGTTAATTTGATACAAAATATGGACACAATTATGAGAGTTGTTTAATGTGGCCATCAAATTGAGATCGAAAAGTTTCAGCAGTTTGCTTTTAATACAGCCAAATATTTTATCAAGTCTTATCTGTGGTACAACATACCTTACACTTGGCCGTTGCATCATAACGCCCCAAACCATAACGGCCAAATTCGCTTAAGACATAACGCCCAAAAATTCTTCTTATAAATTGTTGCGGAATTATTTGGGCATTTTTCAATGCTTGATATTATATATTCAATTAATGTTTTCAAATTCGGCGTTATTCAAGTATATTCATTCATTTTGTGCATCAAACCATTATCATCTAGAATTCTTTTTATATCTTTTTCATATGTATCACTTTTACTCCAATCTATGTTAAAATCACAAGCTATAATAACGTTCTTTTCTGTTTCTAGAATTGACCGCACATTTATTTTGGAAAAATCACAAAATTCTCTCTCCGAATTTCTTGGTGATTTATAAATAGCTATGTATGTAAGTAGTTTCATAATTTTTGTACTTGCACCTACATCCTACAAGCCATATCTTATAATCTATCACTTTTTTAAAAGTTTTAATAATTTTCCAATCCTCTTTGACATACATTGTTGTTCCACCAGTTCTTGGTGACTTAGATAATAGACAAGATATATTTTCATAACCCTGTATCATTATTTCGTTCTCTTCTATGTTTTCTGTAAGATGCGTTTCCGAAATGATTTTAAGCTCATAGTGCGCCCCGGACGCAAGGGTTTAGGGAGCGGCAAAATGGTCGTGAAATATATCTCAATTTGCTAGGGTTTTTGAAAGTCAAAACTGAGGACCTTTTTTTTAGTGAATGGAAGTAAATCGATTTAGTAAATTTGAATGTGTAGGTTTAAATTTTCACAGTTTTAGTGAAATATATTTAGTTTTGGTAGAGTTTTTGAATGTGAAAAGTGAGGACATTTTTTTTTTCTTTGTTTTGTGAGGTAAATAAAATTTTGTTAAAAAATAGGGACTTTTTTTTCAGTAGGGGCGGTAAATAATTTGTTTCCCCGGGCGCCCGATATGCGCGGTACGCCTCTGATTAAAACATCTATTTCATCATATACCTTACATTTCGCCAACCAATGCTTAGTTTGCCTTCTTGAATTATCTTAGGAAACACATCCTACATTTAAAATTATTTTTGTTAGGTTCGAAATATTTTACTACTTTCATTTCACTATGCAAGAGAATGGGTTCTGTTTTCTTATTTTGTCAATTATTTCAACTTCCTGATTTTTGAGTTTCATATTTGCTCTAATTATTCTTCAAATTTGAAGTGGGCTATTTTGAAACCTAAGAGTTGCTTACACATTATCTTGACCATAGCCTTATGATTCCCATTAATGCCACCAAGGTTATGAAAAGTAAAAAATGTTAAAGTCGGAAGAAAGATTTTCCTAGAACCAATCATCAGAATTCCTCCAATCAGGTGTGCCGATTACGTGAATACGGTGCAATCCCTATGACAATTACCTAATAAAGAACATAAATTTCGACAGCTACTTCTGGCTTGTTGAATATGAGTATGTAAGCTAAATTTTAAAATGAACTCCTCAAATATCTTTAAGGGACACCAAGTTTTCTCGAATACACTTGGTACATTACGATTGTAAAGTTACTCGTATATTCTTCTTAATCAAACTTATTTTTAGATCGTTTCTGTACTATTTTTTTTACACTGAAGATGTACATATTCATTTCAAGATGAGCTCGACAAAAATTTTGAAAATTCAAATGTTTAAAAACACATAACTTGGCTTATTTAAAATTCAATGTTTCTGAAATAATTTATAAAGCAATTTAGTTACAGCAGATCAAAAGGACGCTAGATCTACTCTCATCTCTCTCTACGGCAACTAAACTTTATTTTTTGTAGAGCTGTGTACATATCGTAGATTTAAAACGCTAAACGTACGTGTACCTACTATGTAGGAACTGTGGAGCCAAATCAAATTTATTATTTTTTATTGAAAAAATGGAAGTTTTTTGATGCCAAATAGGGAAATTAAAGAAAACAAGAGGGCGTAGCACGTAAGCCAAATTTTTTAAGCATTTATATTTTCTATAAATAATGACACAGTTTTATAATAACGTGTCAACCCACACATAACTCGTTTTGTGATAGAAGTATTTTCGTTCTCTCATCGTGGACCAAACACTATGAAATATAAATATTACGAATTTGACCTGTTTTGAACCACTCAATAAATGAATAATTTTTTGGTCTTATACTGAGAGGAAAGTGCAATGAATTTTAAATTGACTGGGGATGTACATAAGTACGAGTAGTTAAGCAAAAATAGATACGCATTCCTGAGAGTTTACTGGGACATCAATGAGAAGCAAACTTTTTCTGCTGGACTCCGCTTAAATTCACGCTTTTTTATTTAGCCAAAGGAATGATTTAAGAAATTAAGTGAAATAATAGTGAAGTATTATCATATTTAATTACTTTCATTTCTTGTCATCGTCAATTGCCAAAGTAAACAAACGATTGTAATGAAAAGGTTACATCGCCTCGTACTCGCCTCGTTCTCGCCTCGTTTTCGCCTCGTTCTCGGTTCTGAGAACGAGGTGCCTCGCAGCCTCGCTTTAACACTAGCTCGTACGGAAGTAAGTGCAGTATTTTTTGTTTTGATAATATTTTTTGAAATTTGACTCGATATTTATTTATTGGAAAACATAGATAAGGCTATAAAACTTTTATTTTTAGGGTGGCCCTCATGAAAATTATTTTTTAAATATCATTTTCTCGAAGACCGGTTAACCGATTCACACCGAACTCACACCACGTTGCTTTCACATTAAGAAGCTCAGCTTAGGCTACTTTTATTAAGAGTCCATATATTTCGTCATATCATCGGGCTTTATAGTCAGCAGTACTAAAATGATCTCTAATCGAATGAGAGTTAGAATAATACCATTACTACTCTCTTTTCTTGTTATTATATGACGAAAGATTTAATTAGGGGACCCCTACGTTCGGCAAAAAACTTTGTTGTTAATGTCCAAAACCGTTCAACCGATCGCCTGAAGATTTGGCATATGTTTATGTTTCTTATGATTTGGAGAAGGTTCGTAGCATACTTTGGTATCATCAACTACTTGACGCAGATGAATAAACTTTTTTTTACATCTCAGTAACTATATGACGTAAATGGATAAGATTTGGTACATGTAATTCTTATAGTTCGTAAAAGGTTCGTAGCTTAGCTTGATTTGAATAAAAATGGACAATGCCACGCCGTCCCATACAAGAAAAGAATTAAATTCATCATAGCTCATCAATCATCATATATGATTCAATCAATCAAAAATAAAAACATATATTTTATTTTACTTCTTGAGGCGTAGCAACGCGTGCCGGCTTTGCTAGTTGAATATCTCGTTGGCATACAAGCAAAATTGACCATTTTTTTAGCAACCGAAAATAATATATCACAAATTTAAGAGGATGTAAAAATAACTAAGCGATTTATTAGCGCCACCCACTTATTATTTGTTTGCAGATAGTCAATTTTGCTTGAATACCGACAATATAGAGGTATGATAATTTTTTTTCAGTTTAATAAAATAATGAATACGTCAGTATCCATAAAGTCTTATGGCCAACAAAAATCACAACTTTTGATCAGTAGGGGCTCACAGTCGAAGGCTGCGCCCACAAACAGAAACAATAGTAGCAAAACTTGTTAACACAAACTTTTAACAAAAGTGTGAATTACTACAAAAACTTTAATTCTTAATGACCAAAAGAAATTCTTATTTCTTAAATTTCATATTTACTGTTTTCTAATAATATTACATATGTATGTTAAACACACTTATGAAATTTAAAAAACATCGATTTTGTTCAAATTTCGAAACGTCAAAGGACTCTTATAGATAGCACTATAGTCCAAATCAGCTCTCTAGACGGTCGAGGTCTGAGAAACAGCCATATTTTGTACTGTCGTTTTTAGTCCTTTTTAAATGTTCTAAAAACTCACATATCTAAATTTAAAGATTTTGGATGTCAATTTTTTTGTTATGTCATCTAATATATACAAAAAATAGTTTTCTCGACATTAACATCTTTTTTTGCAACCAGGTGAAGTGAAAAAGGTCTTAGTAAAATGTGACAACTTTTAAAATGGTGGCCACATCGAAGTTTTATTCATAATATCGCGATTACGATTTCGTTAAAATTTATATACCCTTTAAAATGAGATATCACACAGTAAAACTTGTTGACCAAGTTCAGAGATATAAGACATCGAACATCTGCCGCTTTCGCAAAAATAGCGATTTTTCGAAACTTTGACCTAAAAGTACTCAAGACTCCAAATACCTATGAAACTGAAATTACTGCTATGGGCTATCTTTCATGGTTCTTTGACGTGGCAGTTTGAGCAAAATCGGATGTTTTTTAAATTTCATTCGTATGTTGCACGTATTTCAATTCCCCGGGAATTTTTTTTTCTTTTGAAATCCCAAATAATTCCCCATTCAAGTTTCTGTAGTCATCAACTTATCATTTAAACTTGGCTAAAGCCCACCGTGGGCTCTTCATATTGTACACTGGATTGTGTCTATGATGTAATGCTGATAAAATTGGATTGGACACAGCAACCAATGGTGGAGCTGGTGAATTAACGCCAAATATAAAAAAAAAATTTTTAGCATCATATCTCAAAGATAAGACCGCTTGTTAAGTAAGACCTTGATCACAATATTGATAGCACATGAACTTAATCAATAAGAAAATTTTTCAGATTAAAATTATTGTTTTCCTTTTGATCTTACTTTAAAAACTATTTACTCGGAGTCTCGTAATGACTGTCGTAATTGAAAACTTTAATCCACTCACCTTAAATCCTGTCTTAGTGTTTGATCACCCAAGAGTAATTCGGTCCTTCCTTTTGATATGCTTTGAGGGCTATTGTTTTGAAGTTGTTGTTGTAATAAAATTTGTTGTTTTTGCTTATCAAATAGATCGTTGCCAACATCAATTGTATCTTCGTTAAGTGTTGTTAGTAACTAGCGTAAAAACCACCAAAAAATTAATTTTTAATAATTAATAGAACATTATTTGATCGAATAAAATTTCTATATTTAATAATAATTTTAATGGAAGTAAAAAGAATGCATTTAATAAAATGTTTTCAATAGACAAATAAATATACAAATGAATTTGTTTCAATTTTGCAAACAAGGGTGTTCTACTCTAACGTTTTATTTTAGTTTTGCTTTAGAATATCCGTCTCGGAAAGGACTGCTGGTATTTACTTACATTGTTTTCTTAATAATACTTATTTATTGTATTGTATGTGTGGCATAGTCATTATTGTGATGAAAACAACTTTATTTGCTATTTGGATCTCAAAAAACAACATTGTTATTTACCGTTGAAAATAGATCACAAATCTAGGTTATTGTTCACGGTCGCCTTTTTAAAGTGTTTTCAAGGTACACTACGGTTAGCGAAGTTAGTTGTTAACATACTTAATGGTATCGTTTCAAGGCCTCATCAAGAGCGCCCACTTACCCAGACTTTACATAATAAGTATTTTGTTTGTATGGATTTGCCAATTAATTTTTTCTGAAAACCTCTTTTACCGCTAACAAATGAATAGTAATATACCGTAAACAGGGCAAGCAAAGTTATAGGACGTTCACGATATAAAAATATGGTGTGAAAAGTATGCTTCAGCCGATAATACCAGGATTAGCAATGCTCTAAATGATTTTGATACAGTACACCCCGCTTAGTTGATCCTTTTAACGGTGCAAAAATTTTGGATCTATTGACCGCGAAATCAATAAAGTGGGCCCGCTTATTTGATCTAGCGGATCAATTAAAAGAGTCCCGGATAATTGATCGAACTAGTCAATTAAGCGAAGAAAATAAGTAGGTATATATTTTACTGACCTTATCCCAAGAGCCGAACATAAGAACCAGAAAAAAATTGAATAAATATCTTTCAGTTTTAATTAAAAGGTTTTAATTTTTTTTAATTATACGCACATAAAAAAGTAAAATAACCATTTAAGAAAAATAACTTCAATTCAACTTAAGATAAAATATACAAATTTTATATAAATTCAAGTATGTGTAGCATTTCACCAAAAAAGTTGGTATGTACATTAGGGTATGTTTTTTTTTTTAAGTTTTGTGGATGGATTTTATTTTAATATTTTATTTTTCTACAGAAACTATGTCCGTGCCGCTTACAGGTTTGAGCAAGGAAGCTCAAATTTTGGGAAAATTATTTTTAACCCTCAAGTTAAAATAAAAACAAAAATAAAATATAAAATCTATATACAAAACTTTGAAGAAAAAAAAAACACCCTAAAGCTCATAGGTACTCCCTTCACATGCTTAAAAAAATCGTGCGAAAGGTTTGAATATGTTGAAGTAGCTCGCTAAGAGTTTGAACCCTATCAGTCGTTTCTTCCTCTTCTTCGTCTGATCTCTTAAAAGGGAAATTTTACATGTTTTTGTCACTTGGACATATTTTTGCTGATTATTTAAGCGGGGAAATCAACTAAGCGGGAATCATATAACAGGGGATTTTGATGCATGTTTCAAATGAGGAAAATTTCATTTGGTTTTTTTAGACCAGTTGTTCGGGGAATTCAATTAACCGTGGATCTATTCAGTGGGATCCACTGTAGCTCAATTTGATGGCATATTTTGAATATCAAATTAAAGACAGTTGACAGTTTACTGTCATTTATTTACACAAAGCCTTAAAGTATTCTTAATAGTGCACAAGAGAATCGACCTATAAGTACGAATCTCATGCGTTGAACCAAAATTTCTGGAAATTAATATCAACTGCAAAACAGGTGTAGAAAAAACGGATATTTTTTCTGACCTGCGTTATGCAAAAGGTAAAATGTTTAACATATTCAGTGTAGGTAAATAAACGTGGCGAGTTACATCAAAATTAATATCAAATCATGCAATGAAAAATTGCTTTTTTTGTAGCAACAGTTGCTATTCCCTGAACTTACCTCTCGTCTCGGTGGATGAATATTATTCGATATCAATAAATTAGTACAATTATTGCTAAGGTTACCAGCTGCAGCAGCTTTTGCTGTGGCATTGGTTGCTGTGGGTGCACAAATCTCTGACTTATTGTTGGCAACAGCTTGCGAGCTACCATATTTTGCTGGTGAGGCTTGTGTTGCTGTTGCTCCTATTAAACTATTGCTATTATTGTTGTTGTATAATAAATTGTTAGAAAGTAAATTGTTATTCGAATGTTGCTGACTTAAACTAAAGTTTATTGTTGCTGCGGCTACTGCTGCAGTATTATTATTGTTGTTCTTATTTATGATTAGATTTGTTGCTGCCGCTTGATCTGTACCTGCTGCTGCGGCGAATGCGTGTTGCAGCTGCTGACTGCCTAAAATTGCTGAGGAGTACTCGGTTGTTGGTGTTGTCGTACCGCCCCCACCAGCAACTACGCCATTGCTAGCAGCGCCATCGTGTGTTGCTGTTAATGGTGATGTTGATGTTTGCGCATCCACGAGCAGCGTATTGGGCTTCGTTTTTAAGCTGCAACTGCCGCTAACGTTATTATAAGGAATATGCAGTGGCGCTGGCCTCTGTTGTTGCTGTTTGTTGGCTACAGCAGCAATCGTTGTTGCTATCAGTGCCTGCTGTCCTGGAAGTTGCGGTAGTCCTGGTAGCTGAGCTTGCTTGTTGCTGTAATCAATATATCTGATGCTGCAATAGTTGGCGCCATCACCAATTAAATCATCATCATCGTCATCTTCTTCTTCTACAGCTGCAGCTGCAGCTGCAACTGCAGCAATGCCTAAATGTTGCTGACTATTTGCTAGAGATGCTACCAGCGCTGAGGCGATGTTGCCAGCAATTTGTGGCTTTTTGGCGATTATTTGTTGGTGCTGATAAATTTTTTGTTGTTGGGTTATTTGTGCTCTTGTTGCTACTGCTGCCGTTACAGCTGTAGTTGTTGTTGTGACCGATGTTAATGCAGTAGCATTGTTGTTTGCATTGCGATCAGCTGCCGCGGCAATTGTTGTTGTTGTTGTTGTTAGCTGCGTGGCGCCGGGTGCAATTATCGCCGACGTGATGGGCGCTGCAGCGGCAGCAGTTGCTGTTGTTACGGTTGCACTGCCTGAGGTCAAATGATTGCTGGTAAACGAGGTCACATAGATGGGTGATGCTTCCTTAAGGAAACTCAAATCCTGATTTTGTGTGGATGTGATACCACTCTTCGTTTGATGAAGCTGCGTCCAGTGTAAAAAGGAAATATGACGTTGAGAAATTTAATTGTAAGGCAAATGCCAGAAATAAAGAGAAAGAAGAAGGAAAACCACAAAACGTTTTTAATTATAAAATATTTTTAATTTGGTAAATAATAATTAAATCATCGCTACGTATTGGCAATTGATATACGTTTTCACGTGTCATACGTGTCGTGCGCGACTTCAGAAATTAACATTATTTATATAATCACTCGTGCAAGTATCACGAATTTGCTTAATCCCATCGCGACGGTTTAAAAAAGTCCAGGTATTTATGGAGATTTTTTTGAAAGCTATTGGTAATTTAGAGCGGAAAATATGTTTTTATACTCCAAAGTACGAAAGAATAATAGGTGTTTGGACCCAATAACCAATACAGTACAATGTCGAAAAGGATTGAAAAATCAGATAAATGTCGAAAAAATCGAAATAGGTGAAAAGGGCAGAAAGACTCGAAAAAACATTGAAAATTCTAGAAAAATGTTGAAACAGTTGAAGTAGGTTGAAATGCTCGAAAAAAGTTGAATGAGGTTGAAAAAGTCAAAAAAAAATATATGAATTGGATGCGGTTGAGAACGTGGAAATAAAAACATTAAGGTTGAACAGTTGAAAAAGGCAGATAAAGTCGATAAAATGTTGAATGAGGTTGATATGTTAAAAAATCGTGAAAAAATCGAATAAATATGAAACTAATAAAGAAAGTTGACAAGGTTGAAAAGTCGAAAAAATATGGAAAATATTAAAATATGTTGAAAAAGTCGGTAATTTTGTGAAAAATATTGAAAAAGGTTAAAAGCCGAATATGTTGAGAAAGTCGAAAAAATTTTTAAAAGGCTGAAAAAATTTATTTAAAGGCTGTAAGATGTTGAAACAGTTGAAATAGGCTGATAACGTCGGAAAGATGTTGAATAAAGTTGAGCGTGGTTGAAAATCCCGAAAATCTTGAAAGAGATTGAAAATCTGCAAAAAAATTTAAACAAGTTGAAGAAGTCGTGCTGAAACGTTGAAAAGTCGTGGTAAATTCAATGAATTTGAAGAAGATTGAAAAAGTCGAGAGGAATAAGAGAAAATGTTGAAAAAAGTTGAAATAGTCAAAATATATATATAAATGGTCTGAAGAAGCCACGCTTGCAACTGGTGTTTGTTTGGGAGGTGCCACGCCGTTTAGTCAGGTAGTTAGTTTATAGTAGCCAACATCGCTACACTAAATTGTATATGGATCCCTCGTATAGTACACTAAATATAACATTAAACGTTTTTCGCTTGTATGGGAGCTGGGGGTGTGACCCAATCAATCTTGTAGATATCCATTTTATTTTAGACTAAGGTAACTGACGTCTCTATACCAATTTTATAAGGATTGCTTTTACAGTACACTAAATACGTGTCACGTTTATTTTTAACATCTCTGTACCAAACTTTATTATGATCACTGATACAGAACACTAAATAAAACATCAAACGTTTTGTGTTTGTATGGAAGGTCCTGTCGATTTTCATACAGTTTCAAGGCTCGTACATACATAAGTAAGTAATTTCCTTCTGTGGAGATTGATATTTGATGAGAAAGAGCAAAGGAAAATCAACTTCGTGTTCTGTTATTATTGTCTGGAAGTTGTTGCATATTTTTGATGCAATTTTTTTTCGAAGAATCCGCTATTTTATTTTTAAAAGAAATTCATTCAAATTTGATTATAAAAAATCCCCGCTTTTTGTGTGCGAAGTCATGACTATAAACTAAAATTGAATTTACACTTGAAATCATTTCTACTCTTTAGTATTCTCACTACCCAATTTTTAAAAAGTTCTGACTGCAAATTTTAAGAACCTTCGGATAAATTTGTATGTATAGTAAAAATGCCTTTTAGTATAAGACTCTAAATGTATAAGGTAACAACAAGATTTAAATACGAAAACATTCGATTGTAGGACATATAAAATTGTCCCATGGATTATTGAAAAAATTAATTTTTTCTAAATATCAATTCACAAACATTGTAAGACTGTGTTTGGAGGAAGAAGCTATGTGAAATATTTATCTTAATTCGGTAAAAAACAACCTGGCTCATGGAAAAAAATACTTTATTATTGAGAAAAATAAATGGAAAAATTAGCTGGATTTTATCATAATATATGAGGGGCTTAGAATAATAGTGGAGTAACTGATACTTTTTTTCGAAATTGAGCTAAGTCTAAGGATGTGTACCTCAATGATACATCTATTGAGAATAACAAGTCACTGTTTGTTGATCTGGTCCATAAGGAGGAAGGAACAAAAAATAAAAATTCGTGTTTTTTAGGTCGAATCTTTGTTTTAAAGATTTTAGCCGCTTACTCGTGTGGTATCCTTAGTCCTCATATTTTTTCTGGGAAACGTTTAAAATAAATGTGGTTTATTTTCCTACTGATTATAAGTTTTATCAATAAAAACTTAAGTATAATGGGGAAAAAATTAGTATGTAAGGTTTTGATATTGTCAAAGTGAAGTCGAATTTGTCTCCCTGAAATCCGTGCGGCTTGAGGTGTTCTTTGCTTAATAAGCCTCTAGAACCTTAGATGAACGGCACTCGTCCATGGTAGGTCGTTGTAAGTTTTTTTCTTGGGATCCTGTTCAGTTCAAACACTTCAAAAATATACTCGTACTATGTAGATGTCATACTTTTTTGATAGCAAAGTAAAGGATTTCCTGTGATCAGTTGAGAAACGTAAACAGTTTTTCACAATTTCTAAACATTTTTAGCAACCTGACACGTCGTTCTGTTCGCACACTCCTCAGATACAGTAGATGTGTGCTTATCAGTTCGTCAAAATATTGCTCCGACGCCAACTTATAATGTACTTGCTTTATCTTCAGAATAGTTTTATTAGAATTGTGTTTAAAGTGCGGAAGCTAAATGAACTCTGAAACTAAAAAACTTGTACAATATTGGATTTTAAAATTTTATAAAATTCTTTCAAATTATTCTAAATTTTAAGTTCATAAGTCGATGTTATTTTGTCAACAGGAATTGTCGGGAAGCGAACATACCGAATTGGTATGATTCAAAATGTAATCTGTTAGAATAATGTATACTCTCTAAATTAAATAGTTGATGTGAGGTTTTCATTTAGCCCCCCTCGCCCTTGGTGAGATTTTACCGCACCTCCTTCCGATATGGAAAATGCACAAAAACCATGCAAGTTAACCCACTGACACGCCTTCGCACGATCCATACAATTTTAGCTCATTTAATAATAGTAGATATGCATACAGCCTTAACACGTTTAAGTATGTTACGTAGATATCTCACGTAGTTTTTTTACCTGTTACGACGCCTTGGTCTTATTGAAGATATATGCTCTACAGTAAATGAAAATAGGGTTAATCCGACAAAATCCTATGTCAATTGCGAATGCAAGCAATTTATGATTTAAAAGATTTACCAGCTATTGCATTGAGCTTAAATTCGTGAACTATGAGCTATATTTCCTATTAGAGGTCTGCATGAGTGCGCTTGTTGTGTCAACAGATTATTGTACTCGCTGTTGTGTACATTGATTCTATGACATTCTGCAAGTCATCAATAGACTCGCGCAAAACATATCGATTCATCAACATGACTTGACTTCATTAGCACTCTGATTTGTAATTCGCTGTCAACGTTGTTCAAGCCAAACAAAACATTTACAAAACCGAACACGAGACAAAGTAATATCAAAGCGTCACCAGATGGGCGACTGTTTTGTTTTTATTTATATATCATTATTAGTTTTGAGTTCGTTTCTTAACGGCGTGCGTCATTTAAATTGTTATCATCATTTTTTATTTTTGCTATAATTAAAAATGGCTCAAGTTAAATGAAGTTTTTTCTTGTATTCCCTTTAAAATTAAATTAGTGCTATTTTTTCAAATCAAAATTCAAGCGAATCCTAGAATAATACAGCTAATAAGAGCAACATTTTAAGCGGCGTGTATAAAATAAGCAACAAAAGAAAATGTGGCGTGCTGGACGTATTTGATCATGTAGCAGCTGGAGCTGGTGTTTAATTCGAGGGCATTGTTGCATGCAAAACTTGCAGACAACAAGTCAATTGGTCCCAAATGTCATAAGTTACGAGTGCTTGAACTCATAGAACATTTTATTTGCGAGTGCAGCACTCACCCTCTTGCATGGAATTTCGATTTGTTTTGTGGTTTTTGTGCACAAGGGCTTAATGGACTTGCAATCGTGGCAAGTAGCGAGTGGCTTGGTGGTCGTTTCAAGTCGACTCGTGCAAAACTCTAGTTCCAATATGGTTTCGTTCTAATTCTTTCTTGAGCTGTCTACATCGTATCAATTCTGTCTGTTTGTAAGCAAAAGTACCAAGAATCCAACCATGGTTCGAATTTCTATTTTGAGGAAAGTCGAAATGCTATGAAAATATATATACATTGGCCGATCTTTAAACAGCAGATATCAAAAACTATGGGGAACAAAATAAAAACATACGTTTATTTTTGTTTAAAATTGATTTAGTTTAATAAAATAAAATTCAAAAAAATGGCCACACCATAATTCTGATACACGATTTTTTTCAGGATTTTAAAATAATATTTTAAAATCTTTGTTTTACTAGGTATGCCTGCTTAATTAACTTTTAAAGAAGACGTTAACTTAATTTGTGATAAAATACTGCTTTCTTATTGATCTGTAAAGCAATGAGCAAGTAGTTTAAAAATCCTTTATAAGCATGACTTCATATTATGTATGCAACAAGGACTCTCGCTAATGGTACGCTGGAAAATTGTGGTCATCATTGAAGAATAACGTCAGAAGGGTTGAGAGAATTCATAAAACTAATTCATAAAAATAATGCAAGTGGGACTCTTTTCTACACTAGCGCTTTCAATCTACTATATATTCTTCTTATCCAGAGAGATCGTCGTTACCCTTATCAATTATTTTTCCAATCGATTATTTAAACTAATTAACTAATTCAAAGTGAATTTCTAACGAAACAAATCGCATATTTAAGCTGTGACTTCACCGATTTCCAATCCAAACGTCCTTTGAAAATAAAGCGCAAATATACAGTTTAGTGTATAATTACGACCATTTCAAAATATGCTTAATCAAATTATATAATTTATTACAGAAACCTTCGCTTGAGTTCAATATTTACCGGCACTTGTTATCAACACGGCAAGAATGCATTTTTAAGCTCACAATTAGTTTGGTTTTCGAAAATGCAAGCAGCGGTCGCATTGTGCATCCTCTTTGGATGCGTTTTTATAAATTCTGGTACTTACCAAAACCTTTTTAGAAACTGATGCAAAGTAGCACTGACTTTTGAATTATTTCTTTAGCATATATGATCAGAAGCAGTGGTGATGGAGGTGGTGGTTCTGGAGTTGGTGGTAATGGCGGTCCAGGTAGTCAAGGCAGCAGTGGAGTCGGTGGTGCAAGCGGTAATGGAAGAAGTGGTGGTCCAGGCGCCAATGGCGGTTCAAGTGGCAACGGTAAAGGCGGCAACGGTGGATCAGGTGGCAGTAGTAACGGCGGTGCTGGCGGTAATGGTACAGGCGGCAACGGTGGTTCAGGTAGCAACGGTGGTACAGGTAGCAACGGCGGTTCAGGTGGCAATGGTACAGGCGGCAACGGTGGTTCAGGTGGCAACGGTCAAGGTGGCAATGGCGGTAACGGGACAGGCGGCAACGGTGGTGGAAGTGGTGGAGGCGGTGGAGGTGCAGGAAGTGGCGCCAGTAGTGGAAACGGTGGCAGTGGTGGTGGAGGTGGTGGTAATAGCACAAGTGGTATGGGTGGTCCAGGCGAGATTGAGATTGGTGATTTGGACTTGTTTTGGTGGATGTGGGGGGGAAGTATTTACTAACGTCAAAAAAATACTGATATTCTATAAATACGCACTTTTGGAATAAATAAATGTAAGAATGCTATACTTAAGAGAGCCAGCGGTACACATCGTGTGAATCGAAGCTAGCGAGGTCAGTCGCTGCTTTGAAGGAGATCGTGACAAGTCGTGAGCCTGGCGAAATAGTTTTAACTTTTCTTTATTTCCAATGGTCTTACTTTTAATAGACATTAATTAATTTTTATAAACTTTAAAAATCTCAAGGAATGTGTAATATCAAAAAAGTTCAAAAACGATTGCATATAGAGGGGATGAGGGGGGAAATTTAGTATCTTGGCGCGCTACTATGTTTATATTTTTTGATATGATTCTTAACTGGTCAATGCAAAAAGTAAAATGTAGCATGCTTGCAGATATTTAAATGTCGACTAACATTTGTGGGCTCAACCGGAAGTGAGTTCATAAGTGGCTTTAATAGAAACGAAATGAAAGAAAAAAAAACAGCTGCTGGTGCGTAGCATAGACAGTGGATAGGAATTTCGTAAAGTGTTCGAAAGTTGCTTTAAAATGCTTCAAAGTTGTTTTGAAATTGTTAAAAGTTGGCGCTGCAATTGCAGATAGAGTAGATGAAAAGTTGAGGAGTAGCGAAATTTCCAATAATTCAAGCATCATCACCTAGGCGAGTAAAGAACCAAGAGACGCAAACAGGAGTACACAAAAATCGTCACATGAGCACGAGAAACGTGGAAGCCATAGAAATTTCAATGTGTCGACAAAGAGGACACCTGTAACAAAAAGCAAACAAAGAGAACAAACGAGGATGTAGCAGAAAGAGGTTACGGAGGAGAAAATATAACAACTCAGCCGATGCAGCAGATGATAAAACTATTGACACTGATAATACAAAAATTTCAGCAGTCAAATCCTTTTAGTGAGTAAATGCTGATCATGAAAAAACTGCTGCTATCGGAAATGTTGAAAAAACTACTGTGTTGCGTTAAATTGTTGATGATCTGTAGATGATAAATTAATTCAAGGGTCATTTATATGTAAGTAAGTCATTCAAATCACTTAAGAAACATTATGATATTTACGAGCATCTTGAAAAAAGTGAAAAGCAAAAGACTGGACAAACAAACTCAGTTCGAATGCAAAGGAAAATGTTAAAAAGAAAGAATATCACTTTAAGTGTGGCTCAGTGATCAGGGAACTTTGAAAACAAAATGGTTTCACTGCAACGAAAGTGGCCATATAGCGCAGTCGTTCGCGATCGCAGCCGCATGAAGATTATCTCTATAAATGATGTTGACATGGATTGCCTTATCGATACAGAATCCGACGTAACCCTTACCAAAGTAAATGTGTTGCAAAAGTTGGGGAATATAAAAATTAATAAACTTTTATCAAAGTTAAGTGGCTAAGGTAAAAAGGATGCAAGGCCTATTGGTTTTTGAACAGCCCACCTTGTAACTGATGAGCTGCACACTTATCAAAAGTTTTTGATTGTTTCGAATAACTTTATGGATTACGATATTTTAATGGGTTACGATTTCACCAAAAAGTTAAGTTTTCACTTCGATAATAAAACTTTTAAAATGATATTTTAATAATATTTTTGATGCGGATAGTTCATTACAGCTCCTCTGCAGTGTGAAAAATAAAAAAATTAATGTGGAAATTTTTCCAGGCGTACCACAAGGCAGGGTTTTTGGCCCAACTCTTTACCTTACCTTACGTATACTTATGACTTGCCAACAACCAACTCTATGCTTACATCTACTTTTGCTGATGACACTGCAATTTTGTCTCGTCACGCAGACCCTTACAGTGCGTCACATACCCTCGATGAACATACATATCGGTCTAATTGAAACATGGCTTTTAAACTGGCGAATAAATGTAAACGAGCAAAAATGTCCTCATGTAACTTTTACATTCAATAAAAGACTTACTCCACAGTTCACCTAAATAACACCGCAATAATTCAATACTGAATACTTAGGTATTCACCTCGACAGACGGCTTACTTGGAAAGCTCATATTGAAAAGAAAAAAATACAAATGTAGTTGAAAGCATCAAACATTATTTGTCTTTTAATCTCTCTTGTATAAAGCTATTCCCAGTAGGCAATGGCAGGAGCTAGCAGGCCTTCCTTGGTAAGATTAAGGCCTTACCACCTCCTTTCAAACTTACTTTCTTTTTTATATGAAACGTCCCGATAAAACAGGCATTCTATAACAGGCCTGAAAGAAATACTCTTCAAGCAGGTCTTCCTACATCGCTTGCGACAAGAGCCCTTTTAAGAGCACTTACCGTAGAAGGGGACACAGGAGTACTTTAAAAAAATTAAATCTTAATATGTCGTGAGACTCTTACTCTTAGTCAACCTCCCATGCGTTGATATTTTTGATGTTCATTTTTGGTGACGTTTTCTTAATTTATAATTTGACATTGAATACACAACACTCTACGACATTAACATAACATGAAACAGAAGACCAGCCTAGCAACATGCACACCGTTCCTTACTGCTTTTGATGTCGTATAAGTACAATGCAATGACAAAAAAGTAATGTCGAATCATAAAACATTGCAATACATGAAATAAAAAAATATATGAAGTCCTTCTTCTTTGCCTTCTAATATCAGGCCTTTTAGCAGTGCTGCTGTGGGAAGGCCTTATAGCACTACTTCTGTGGGAAGGCATAATAGCACGCCTGCTGTGGTAAGGTATAGTACCATTTCATGGGTATACACTCAATGCAGTGTAACTATTCTGCTACTTATAAAATTTACTTATTGTAAATATTGACAGATTGTAAATAAAAACAAAAATCATAATAAAAAATAAAATTTTTTTTTTTTTATTTGCATGAAAATTTAGCTTTGAGAAGGCCTCTTACAATCGGAGCAGTGCTAGCAGGCCTTCTCCGAGGAAGGCCTTGTTCAATTGCCTGCTGGGTTATTATACCTATGCAATCATACAGAATCCAACTGTGTAGTCACATCGACTACGTCTCGACTAAAGAGACAGGAACTACCATTCTTGGCGGAGAATCCGTTTACAAGAGGTTGAAGCAGATGCTGCCAAGAAGTATGTAAACGAGTGGCTAGCGCACGCTATAGTGCGGGGATCCTCATCGACTGTTCATAAAATGTTTTTTTTTCTTATGGGAAACCGGAAGTAAACATTTCCTCTCAGAACTTAAACTTTTTCGATACATTTTATTTTTTGTATTTTGATTTTAAAATATAGCTTAAAGTATAAAAATATTATGCTAAAAAATTTAAAATGTGATCTACATTAGTTTGCGAGATAAATGATTTGAAGTGCATACTTGCCACATTTTGCATGGTACCTTGCCCTCGCTTAAAAACTTGAATTTATCTATCTTCTTTGACTAATACCGATCACGTTATAATGTTTTGTTTTCAACAACTATATACTTAAGGCTTGTTTTTTGAAGTTAAAATATTTACAAAATATTATGTCAAAGTTACTGAAAATCTGATTTGAAATTTGCACTACCTGTTTTCTATTCATACAAAAATTTAACGCTTAAATTTGACCCAAAAACTCTAAAAAATCATCTAGTTAAAACAATACTTTTTATATTTTATTATAAATTCATTGATTCCAATAACAGCGTTCAAAACTGATGATTCTCAAATTTCTTCAACTCTTCAGAGGCCCTTAACTCGACAAATAAGCCTCATACCAAAAAAAAAAAAATTGGGTACACATTTATGTCTACTAGTTGTATAACTAACCGGAACATAAACAAATTTCATAGCCTCACTTTATTTACATTGTCGGCTTCGCATGAAATGCCCCATATAATAAAAAAAAACGGATATATTTAACATCTTTATATGAAATCCAGTTTTTTTTAACATATCAGTAGTCCAGTCGAGGGTTTCAAGACGGCGCAGTTTCTTCTAGCAAAATAATTCAAAAATTTCAGCTGAGCTGATATCGATTCCTTTATAAATATTTACCAAATCCAATCCATTCAAGCGATCTTCTGTCACTGTTGATCTGATCTGATTTCAATCGTTTTAACACAGAAAAAGTTCGTTCTGGTGTTGCCGAAATTGTAATGCTTGGGAAGAACGATTTCAGTTTTTTACTTTTGTTAAAGGTCAATCCTTTCATTGCATTCAAAGCATCTTTGAAATCGGTTTTACAACAGTATTGATGCCACAATTACATTACAGACTTAAACTCTATCTTATTGCCATTTAAATCACTTTCGTAAGTGAGAGCAACCTCCACGATTTGGTCAACTGACACATTCGACTGATTTACCGCTATTAAATTTTCTAAGGGTAGAATGCTCAAAAATTTACACAGGAATATTGATTTCAATTCTGAAATCATATGATCCAAATATGGGTCGATAATTTTATAAGGATAAGGGAGCAGGACCGGAAAGGGGTACAATCATATATAAATCAATGTCAGATGTTCCAGGTTTGACTGAGAGATTCGCGAAGTTAAGTGCGTTCAAGGACATAGAAATTGTTTACAAAACAGATAATAATTATAAAGTCTGTATGATTAAACTCGTAGAAAAAATAAATAAATAAATAAAGTTGGACATTTTTATAGCAACACTAAATATAAAATATCAAAACAGGATTTGCCTGTCATATTTACGCGATTCCTTGTGACAGAGTTGGATGTAATCTTTGCCAGAAGGTATATGTAGGTACTATAAAAAATAAGCTAGGGACAGTACTTTCAGGAAACAGGTCGGACAACAAAAAAACAGAAATGGACAAGAGGTCTTACAAAAAGAAAGTAATTACGAAAAAAGATTAATATTAGAGATAATTCCATTATTATTAACACCCCCACTGACGAGGCCAGCTAAAATGACAGTTTCTGTGGAAATGCACACATGTATAAATTTTAAAGGATCAGATAACAGCTATAAGCACAAACACACCCAAAATTGTTCGCCTTCATTCTGTCAATGATATGCTGATTTATAAATAACACTCGCGTTTTTGATGTTTTTCATATCTGCCAATGCATCATATAAATACCGCATATTAGTATGTAAAAGTTTGCATTTCGTAGATATGCAATAAATTATTCAAATGTCACTTCAATGCATGGAACACACCTTTCCTCATACAAATTGAGGAGTGGTAAAGAGGTTTTGGCGTTGGCCCAATTTATGCGCATGTTTATCCAAGAAATCATTGCAAATAACGTGCGTGAAACTTATTACTTTCTGTAAACCAATTGAAATTAATTATCTAATTTATACAAGCATGGTGTTCAAACGCTAATGTTTCTCAAAATATCTTATATATTACAAATTTTAGTTTTTTGATTTATTTTATATGCTAATGCTCCCAAATACCTTTGAATAACATGAGTAAATCAAAAAAAAAAAAATTGAACAATATTGTGAAAAAAAAAAAAAAAAATTGTATGTGGATAATACATAAGAAAAAACATTCTGTAAAAATATTAATGTTTAGCAAGTTTACTTAAAGTTCTATATTATTTTTTGTAAAATATAAAAAAAATAAAATAAAATATGCAAAAATATTGATTTCAAAGGAAAACATATCAAAAAAAATTTGTCGTACACGCAAAATATCAAAAAATCAAAATCTGACACAGTTCACTTTTGAAAAAAACTGGTCCAAGCTTAAAAAATTATTCTATGAAAACAACACCAACAATATGTATCACATATACATATATTTATCATACGGTTAGAAATCTTCGACTGATTTTTAATACAGATCAAATATTAAAGCTTTTGATCAACTCGCTCCTGAATGCAGGTAATTGGCTAGAAAAATCTTTAAAAGACGCAAAAGTTAGATTTTGGATTGGTTTTCACAATGGTGCCATTTGTTTTTGCTTAAAACCCTCTTTTGGTGGTGAAAATTTAGTTTGAAGTTCATGAAGTTTTTTTGAAATTCGACAAAGTTTTAAAAAAATCAAATTTTCCCGAATCGAAAGAACAACTCTACAGCAACACTTCCATAAATTTTCAGAGTAGGATAGCATGAAATTCGTAAATGCCAAGTAAATAAAGACGGCGGCGTATAATTTTTGCATGCATTAATTAGTTTTCGACACTTATCTCGCGGATGTGGAGTTCTAATGCATACACAAATTAGATACCTCCGTCTTTATTTACTTGACATTTACGAATTTCATGCTATCCTACTGTGAAAATTTGTTGAGGTGTTGCTGAAGAGTTGTTCTTTTGATTCGTGGAAATTTGTGGAACGTGAAATATTTCAGTCATCTTTCACCACGAAAAAAAAGTTTTCAGAAAAAGCTTACGGCAACATCACGAAGAACAGATCTAAATCTATCGATTCATGTTTTTTTTCTATTTTCTGGCCACTTCCCTGCTATTACGAGCGAGTTGAAAATAGTCGGTCGAAAAAGAGCAACACGCGCCCCGTGGCCCGCAATTAATGAAAGCACCTATATAAGGACTGTCCAAAAAAAAACTCATGCTTTGTTTTTTAGTTGTAAAAAAATACCCAATGTAATATTAGTTGTTTTTCTTTTTTTATTAATTATGGTTAGTATTCAAAATATAAATAACCAAAAACTAATTAACAATTTCTGTTTGTTCTATTAAAATTTCTTACTTTTTCTTAAGACCCTTCACTAATTTTGCACAGTTCTTTCAGCGACAGTACGCTACGATCTTTTCCACTTAAGTCAGAAGTCTCGTAAGTTTTTTGCAGTCTTACCACTCTTTCGAAGATCTCTTTTTATTTGAAACCAATATCTCTCAATTGGACGATGCTCTGGCTAGTTGGGCGAATTTGCTATTTTTGGTACAAAATTTGTCTTTTGCTTTGATACCGTGCCATCGTAGCTTAAGAGTAATGAGAGGTTGCTTAATCAAGCCAGAGCATCACTGTACCCTCATGTGCACGATTACATGGTAGAACACATTTTTTGAGGCACTCGTCTATATAATCTTTGGAATTCATTGCGCCTTGTGTAACAAAGAAGCTGCATTTATGGCGCGGTTGCTGCAACACCATCAGAACTCAAGAAAATTAAAATGGGAGAAAAACGCATTTAATATTGTAGCGAAATTTGCAGTATGCCTGTTCTCGAACACCCTGTGGCAGTCATATGTGGTTTCTGTACTAGAAATAATGAACTCGATAAGCGCCATCTAGGAAGTAGCAAATAAACTGAATGTCGCTGCGGTATGCTAGATAATTCTTGAACTCGATAAGCGCCATCTAGAAGGTAGCAAATAAACTGAATGTCGCTGCGGTATGCTAGATGATTCTTGAACTCGATAAGCGCCATCTAGAAGGTACCGGAAATGAAATTCTGGATAGTGGTGGAACTTTCAAGAAGGAAGTGAATTTGCTATAAAAGGTTGTCATTTGAGCAGTTGTTCGTAAGCAGTAGAGTAATAAAGGTTGTTCTTAAGCAATAGAATAATACAGTGGATTTCAAAGCGCTAAAGTGAAATAATTGTCTATACAGTGCCAGTTCAATATTAGAGTTTGAATATCGATAATTAAAGGAAATAAACAATTGTACCGTTTAAAAACTAACGCTTTTGATTTAAATAAACCATTTTATAATTAAATAAAGTTTGTGTTTTTCATTGCTACACAATCCAGTGATCGAACTCAGAAAAGTGTAAGAGATCGAAATTATCCTAAAAAGAGACAGGAAATTTCGTAACAATTGGTGTCAAAAGTGGGATTGTGTAAAAAGAATTAACAATCAAATAAAAATAAAAAAAAATGGTTAAGTTTGATGAACTGAAAGTGGATCAGCTGAAGAAAGAGTTGCAGCAGCTGAATCTGCAATCATCTGGCGGAAAGGTGGAGCTACAGAAACGCTTACGGCAGGCTCTTGATGGTCAAGGTGTAAACCTGGAAGAGCATGAATTTTATGGTGATGTCGCAGAATCGACAGCGAAAGTGGAGGAAGCTTCTGGAACGGTGGCAAGTGGTGAAGTTTTAGATATGTCAAAGTTCGAGAAAATGTTAATGGCGATGACAGAGACGATGACGCAGAGCTTAAGTCAAAATGCACTGCAATTAGACCAGAAGTTAAGTGAGAACGCGCTACAAATTGATCAGAGGTTGAGTCAGAACGCGACAGAAATCCATACAATTAATCAAAATATGGAAGCTGTTCGAACGGAGGTTGCCAAAATTGTAAATGGCCTCGATGCAAAAATGACTGAGTTACGAGATGACGTTGGATCATTCAAGGAAAAAGTTCAAAATAATCTAGAAATAGTTCAAAATAATTTTGAAAACGTTAATAAAAGGATTCAACAGTTGGAAATAAGCGAGCCAACCACTCAAGTGATAAGAGAGTTCAGTACAGAGAGGCTTAAGGCACCCATGTACGATGGAACAACGCCATTTAGTGTTTTCAAGCTCCAGTTCGAAGCAACATCTACTCACAATCGTTGGGATAACGATAGCGCAGCAGCAGCACTAATTGTGGCATTAAAAGGCGCAGCTGCGGAAGTATAGCAGACGGTTCCAGTGGCGGAGCAGAAAAATTACAAGGCGGTAATGGATGCCTTACAGCGAAAATATGGCAGTGACCACATGAAGCAGATTCACAGACTGGAGTTGAAAAATCGTATCCAGAAATCTGGTGAGTCCTTGCAGGAGTATGCTGCGGATATTGAACGATTGGCACGCCTTTCTTACTGTGACGAGTTAAGTGTCGTAGCTGAAAAATTCAAAATAGAGGCGTTTATTGACGGCATACGT
The DNA here is from genome assembly GCA_963680825.1 of Meiosimyza decipiens. Taxonomy (NCBI): domain Eukaryota; kingdom Metazoa; phylum Arthropoda; class Insecta; order Diptera; family Lauxaniidae; genus Meiosimyza; species Meiosimyza decipiens. The sequence goes on along the minus strand of OY804258.1, from coordinate 81,324,324 downwards.
GACTCAGAGACAAAACGCGAGACAATGAGGAACCCAAAGACAACATTTAATGAAACAGTAACGGTTGCCCTCACTCAGGAGACGATTGCGTTGACATGCCGCCCATCATTGAAAACTCGTCGAATGGAGGTAGAGGTTGAGAAGAAAAATTCATCGTTCGCCCGCAGCAGCTTCAGCGGAAAATGCTATAACTGTGGTAAGCAGGGACACATGGCACGTGACTGCAAATCACGTCGTAAACGATCTGCATCACGTTCACCAAGAAGAAAAATTGAAAATAAGGTGGACGATGGCGAAAATGATTGCGGACAGCAGTCGTTAAACTAAAGAGAGTCAGTACAGCGGGGCGTGAGCTGACTCCCACTTATGATTGCCCCATAGTTTTAGTTTCGAAGCTCTGCCGAAATTCCAACAGCCTTACCATCGGTGGAAAAATCAACGAAAGACCATATGAGTTAACTTTGGATACAGGCGCATCGCATTCAATTGTGAGGAGAGACTTATTTGATAGACGACGAGTAACGCCATTAAATGGGATCCAATTGAGGACAGCGACAGGAGAAATTGCGCAAATAGTAGGAAAAGTTACAGCGAGTGTTCTTATCGGCAACAAAACTGTGGAACATGATTTTATTGTTGCAAATATCACCGATGAGGTTATCATTGGCGTGGACTTCATGATTCGACACGGGTTCACTTTGGATCTTAAGAAAAAGACGTTAAGGTATGCCAATGTAGAGTTGCCTTTAGACATTGGCTGTGGACAAAACTTGACAATTGCAAGAGTCCACATAAGTGAGCGCTATCGAATTGAACCCAACACCGAAGAAATTATTTGGGCTACAACAAGTGAAGACTGTGGGACAAGCCATCTGTGGGTAGTAGAAGCAGATAAGAAAAATTTAAAGAAAGATCTGATTATTGGAAAGACCCTAGTAAAAACAAGAGCGGATAACAAAATACCAGTACGAATTTTGAATCCAACAAATGAGCCAAAATGGATACAGAAAGGTGAACTAATAGCGCAATGTGAGAAAGTTACGGCTGTTATTAATTGCGAAAATGACCAGCAGGACACAAAAGGTACAACTTTAACAAAATCGTCGGCCTTGAAAGTATTGACGAAAGAATGGACGAAGGAGTTGTCTGCCCAGAACAAAAATAAAGCAAAAAGGTTTCTGCAAAAGCATTGGCGGATATTTGCGTCCAAAGGAGAAAATAATGGCCGAACATCAGTTGTCAAACATCGCATTGATACAGATAATTTTCAGCCAATTCGTCAACCTCCAAGGAGACTAGCACTCGCTAAGAGAGAAGAAGTGACGGGCCTTATAGAGGATATGGCGCGAGAAAATATCATTGCACCATCAGAAAGCCCGTGGAGTTCACCGGTCGTACTGGTCAAGAAAAAGGACGGAAGTATGCGATTCTGTGTGGATTACAGAAAATTGAATGACGTCACCAAAAAAGACAGCTACCCGTTACCCAGAATCGATGATACACTGGATACGTTATCTGGAGCGACATGGTTTTCCACCCTGGACTTACAAAGTGGATATTGGCAGGTGGAAATAGATGGAAAAGACAAGGAGAAAACTGCCTTTAGTATTGGGAATGGTCTATGGCAGTTTAACGTCATGCCGTTTGGTCTTTGTAACGCTCCAGCTACGTTTGAGCGGTTAATGGAACGAGTTCTCAAAGGATTACATTGGAAGACTTGTTTAGTGTATCTCGATGACATAATCATCATGGGAAAAGATTTTGATAACCACTTGAAAAATCTGGAGGAAGTGTTTGAGCGCTTGGAGGCAGCTGGACTAAAATTAAGTGCGAAAAAGTGCTCACTTTTCCAGCGAGACGTCAAATATCTGGGGCATAAGGTTACGTCAGAAGGAATACACACTGATGAGGATAAAATAAAAGCTGTGAAAAATTGGCCAAGACCAACAAATCTTCATGAGTTGCGAAGTTTTCTGGGCCTATGCACTTACTACAGACGTTTTGTTCCTGGTTTCGCAAATATCGCAGGCAGTCTACATGAGCTGACACAGAAAAATAGGAAATTCGAATGGAGTGGTGCACAGGAAACTGCATTCCAAAAGCTGAAAGATTTATTGTCTACAGCGCCAATACTAGCGTACCCAATACCCGGTGAAAAATTTGTATTGGCCACCGATGCAAGTGGACATGGTATTGGAGGAGTTTTGTACCAAGTCATCAATGGACAAGAAAAAGTCGTCGCATATTTCATCAAAATTCTGTCGAAACCTGAGAGGAATTATTGCGTAACTCGGAGAGAGTTACTGGCAGTAATGGAATGCGTAAAACACTTCCAGAAGTACTTATATGGACAGCACTTTCTCTTGAGAACAGACCACGCGGCATTAAGGTGGCTACTTCAATTCAAGGATCCTGAAGGTCAAATCGCACGGTGGATAGAACGCTTGCAGAGCTATGATTTCACCATAGAACATCGCAAAGGAAGCCAGCATGGAAATGCAGATGCACTTTCTCGCCGTCCATGTAAAATTGAATGCGGTCATTGTTCACGAACGGAAAATAAAGCTGGAACAATAGATGTACGCCTTTTGAACGCTTTGCCTGAAGAAAAGTGGACAAAAGAGGAGGTACAACGGGACCAGCGCAGTGATACAGATTTGGCAACTATAATTAAGTATAAGGAGCTGGGTAGGAAACCAGCGTGGCAAGAAATCTCAAGTGAAAGCCAAATCTGTAAAGCATACTGGGCGCAATGGCAAAGTTTGGAGTTGCATGATGGTTGCCTCTACCGAATCTGGGAAAGCGAGAATGGTAAAATTCGCTCAAAACTCCTGGTTATTCCAAAGGCAAAATTTAACGAAATAATCGAGGATTATCACAATGGATCAAGTGGTGGACATCTGGGCATAACAAAAACCACAGAGAAAATAAAGAAACGTTTTATTGGGTAGGATGCCAAGAAACAGTCGCTGACTGGATCCGCCGTTGTGACCAATGTGCAATTGCTAAAGGACCCAGGCAACGTACTCGGGGAAAAATGCATCAGTATAATGTTGGAGCTCCCTTTGAGAGGATAGCCATGGATATAGCGGGACCTTTTCCAATAGGCAATGCAGGAAATAAATACATCCTTGTGGTAATTGATTACTTCAGTAAGTGGCCAGAAGTATATCCCATTCCCAATCAAGAAGCAAAAACAGTGGCAGACATTTTCATCAAAAATTGGATTTGCCGATATGGAGCTCCACTTGAGTTGCATTCCGACCAAGGACGAAATTTTGAGTCGGCACTTTTTAAGGAGGTTTGTGACATGCTTGGAATACAGAAGACACGTACCACAGCATTGCATCTTCAGTCCGATGGAATGGTCGAAAGGTTTAACCGTACTCTAGAGGAGTATCTGAAAAAGGTTGTTGACAAAGGACAAAAAGATTGGGATGAGCTTTTACCAATGTTTCTTATGGCTTATCGTTCGTCAATACACGATACCACTACAGTCACGCCAGCAAAAGCCATTTTTGGTACGGACTTAAGCTTCCAGCAGATTTGAAGTACGGAGTAAGCGTTGTCCCAAAAACGACCCATGCTGACGATTACATGTCGCGGAAAAGAGAAGATTTGGCAGATATACACGAGCTTATCAGGAGACGTACTCAATTGGCTAGCGACAAGATGAAAGCTCGGTATGACCTGCGAGCAAATACTGAAGGGTTCAAAGAAGGTCAATTAGTGCTGCTACACAACCCACAACGGAAACGAGGCTTGTCTCCTAAATTACAGACTCATTGGGAGGGACCTTACCGGATCGTCACAAGGATTAATGACGTTGTGTATCGAATCCAAAAATACCCTTGCAACAAAGGTAAATTAAAGGTAGTCCACAACGAAAGGCTGGCACCTTACTATAGAGATGGAGAGACTCTTGTTCGGGACGAACAAGTTTAAGCGGAGGGCAGTGTAGCGAAATTTGCAGTATGCCTGTTCTCGAACACCCTGTGGCAGTCATATGTTGTTTCTGTACTAGAAATAATGAACTCGATAAGCGCCACCTAGGAAGTAGCAAATAAACTGAATGTCGCTGCGGTATGCTAGATGATTCTTGAACTCGATAAGCGCCATCTAGAAGGTAGCAAATAAACTGAATGTCGCTGCGGTATGCTAGATGATTCTTGAACTCGATAAACGCCATCTAGAAGGTACCGGAAATGACATTCTGGATAGTGGTGGAACTTTCAAGAAGGAAGTGAATTTGCTATAAAAGGTTGTCATTTGAGCAGTTGTTCGTAAGCAGTAGAGTAATAAAGGTTGTTCTTAAGCAATAGAATAATACAGTGGAGTTCAAAGCGCTAAAGTGAAATAATTGTCTATACAGTGCCAGTTCAATATTAGAGTTTGAATATCGATAATTAAAGGAAATAAACAATTGTACCGTTTAAAAACTAACGCTTTTGATTTAAATAAACCATTTTGTAATTAAATAAAGTTTGTGTTTTTCATTGCTACACAATCCAGTGATCGAACTCAGAAAAGTGTAAGAGATCGAAATTATCCTAAAAAGAGAAAGGAAATTTCGTAACAATATGTTCAATAAATTGCTCTTATGAAAATTAAAAAATCTTTTTTGACATAAACTCTTCTCACAAGGCACGTTCATTTGATACTTTTCTGATTTCTTCACAGAAAGTAGAACATGATATGGCGGATATTTCTGCATAATTTAATTTTTTTTATGACAGTATTGCAACAAACGCGCGAAATGTTTGTCATAAAATGTATCATCCAAGAGTTGTTAAAACAAAGAACTTATGGTGAACAAAAAGAATCTATAAAATAGTTTTATTAATTGTAAGTAAAATGCGTTTAATTTACAAATTTATTTATAAAAAAATATAGGAATAAAGTAAACAGCTCGCTGGAAACTTCCTTGTACAGGCATTGGACGAGCGACGAAGTTGTCGTTAAACGAGTCAGCAAAATAGTGATATGCCAGTGGGAAACTTTGAAAAAAAAAACGCCATACAATAGCGAGATCAAAGAAATGCGTGCAGTATTTGATATCAAAGCGAAAGTTCTGTAAGGCTGTCTAATAATTCTTCCGATAACGGTAACGAGACGATAATAAAAAAATATTTCTCGTATGACCGAGGACGATAATGAGAAAGTTTGGCCGATATCTCGTTCTCGACGATAATGTAGTGTTTATCGTACGATACGTAAAACAAAACAACGATACCAACGATAGTTACTAAATTATCGCCGATAACGAGGTATCGTCCAGAACTTCCATTGTACAAAAACACTTAAAACGCAATATTTTTAATTTTTGTTTTGAATTTTGGTGCTAGGATGCATATTAGTATGCTGAGCACCTCTTAAAACCCGAACGGAATTAGACAATTAGGCCAGCCACCTTTGTTCAATAAAAAACTTAAGACGCTATAAATTGACAGTTGTGAAACTTGATATGTACATGTAAATTGTTTGTGCCAAGAAACTCGCTAAATGTGAACGGGGTTGGGTAGTGGGTCTTGGCACCTCGCATACAACAACAACCTAATGCTGGTTCTTGGTACTTATACTTATAGGACTGCGTAAAATTCAGGCATGTAATTTATATTGTTTTGTTCACATACCAGAACAAATCTATCCTATATCTTTTAGTCAAAAAAAAGGTGGCGTCTTTGAGAAAATCAACTTTGTGTATTTTCATAAAAAATGTCATAACTCGCCCAATTTTCAATTATTTGAAAGTTTTTTAAAAATTCTGATAGAGAAACAAATGAACTATTTTCATATGTCTGTGAAGTTGGCCCACCATTTTTTGATTTTTCAAAATATGAAACTGGGGCTGCGATATGCCCGACTTGTGCTATGATGTGCCGTATTTAAAAAAAATATCATTTCTAGGATTCGATTTTTATAAGCAAAGTAATTTTTAGTGTGAAGTTGGCCCACCATTTTTGATATTTATAAAAAAGTAGCCTTGTGCTGTAATGTGCTCAGGATGTGCTGCCGTGTGCCGTAAAGGATATAAAATGAATCCTGCGATTTCGACCTTTATGAGCAAAAGCATTTTTTGCGTGTGAAGTTAGCCCACCATTTTTCTATTTTTCAAAGAATTGATGTTGTGCTGTAATGTGCTCGACTTGTGCTATGATGTGCCGTTTCGCAAAAAAAATAATTCCAAGTATTTAATAAAAAAATGTGGGAAGTTGACCCAGCATTTTTTGATTTCCAAAAAAAAAAGTATTGTGCTGTATTGTGCTCCACTTGTGTTATGTTGTGCCGTATTGCAAAAAGGTATATTTCAAATTTTGCTACATAAAACTTGCAAAAAACTATAAATCATACAAAAATGTATGTGAAGTTGGCCAAACATTTTTCGATTTTCAAAAAAATGTTTGTGCTGTATTGTGCTCGACTTATGCTATGTTGTGCCGTATTGCAAAAAAAAAATGGTTAAAATTTTGCTACATAAAAAAATAACAGTTTTTTCAAAAACTATTTGAGAAAAATATTCAAAAATTTAAAACTAAAAATTTAATTTGAAAGATTTTTAAACCAATATTGTAACTTAATAAATTATCTTTCATACGATACCCATAATTTGGACCTAAATCTTGGACTTTAAAACTATTTTACAAAAGCTATATCCGCAAATTTCGATTTCTTCATCTTCGAAACTAGATCCGACCAACGTTTTTGGATTGAGTACTTATTCTTAGAACTAAAAAGCACATAAGAAAAAATTGGATCAATAAAAATTGGGAGCTTAAGTAAACTAAAGTGATTTTTTAGTATATATGATGTTTACTTTTCAGCAGACAAAATATGAATGAACAATGAAAGCTAGCGTAGGGTCGTATAAATTGCCTTCATGCGCTCAAACTTTGCGCTCAGCTTGTGGAAAAAACCAACAATACGGCACAACATAACACAAGTTGAGCACAATACTTTTTTTTTTGGAAATCAAAAAATGCTGGGTCAACTTCCCACATTTTTTTAAATAATTTTTTTATTAAATACTTGGAATTATTTTTTTTGCGATACGGCACATCATAGCACAAGTCGAGCACATTACAGCACAACATCAATTCTTTGAAAAATAGAGAAATGGTGGGCTAACTTCACACGCAAAAAATGTTTTTGCTCATTAAGGTCGAAATTGCAGGATTCATTTTATATCCTTTACGGCACACGGCAGCACATCCTGAGCACATTACAGCACAAGGCTACTTTTTTATAAATATCAAAAATGGTGGGCCAACTTCACACTAAAAATTACTTTGCTTATAAAAATCGAATCCTAGAAATGATATTTTTTTTAAATACGGCACATCACAAGTATCGCAGCACAAGTTTCATATTTTGAAAAATCAAAAAATGGTGGGCCAACTTCACAGACATTATTTTCATTGGGATGGAAATTAACTTTCTTTTAAAAATATTTAGCGGTTTTTCGATTTTTAACATCTGAAATTATAATGCGCATATTTTCGTAGAAATTGTTTTTCGATAAATCAGAGAGATACGCTGATCAGAGGATCCCTTATTATATGAAAAACAACATGTCGTATCGACAAAAAAATTCCACAGTTTGAAGTCCATCAGAGTGCATGACTTGAAATGGATTCTTTCTTGAATTTTCGAGCGTTTTAGGGTCATAGAGAGACACAAGCAAAAGAGAATAGAGAACATATATCAGCTATGTAAAATTTATTTGAATAATTTAAGTTTTACAAAAGATTTGCAAACATATCCATTTGGGGTTGTAGACGGCTCAAGCTGAAGTAGTGCACCAGTCATTTGTTTTATGCATATGTATGGTATAGAACGATACCATATTACAAATATAGCATTGTGTTATGACGTAAATGTGCATTTTTTTGGAGCACTGTAACTTATCTGATATTTTTTACAATTTTTACCTAGAAAATTTTTTGGTTAAAATTTCAATCTAATTTGTGGAGGAAAAGTGGTCAGCTGGTTTTTCCCTCATATTTTGCAATCTCATTTGACTAAGATTTTGAGTACGGGAGTAAGATTTAGTCTATAGGTAACTTGAAAGCTCCTATAGCTATTAAAACAATATGAATATCATTCGATATATAATTGAATATGCTGCGACATTAATTTGCAAACAGAAATCAATGAATATATAAATTCCAATAGGTTTGAAACTTTCAAAACGATATAATTAATGAAGGTATCAGTTGATTGAAAATTTATTAAGCTAAATCCTTCCTTGCGTGTAATTTTATTCTATATCTTTCAAGTTGTTCGAGCGAGGATTTATCCAAACCTTCGCCAAAATGAGCAGAAACACAAAAGCAATATTCCAAAAAAATTGCACGAAAAGTACAGTACAAAATATAAAAAGTAAGCAAATAGCTAGAAATAGAATTACATGGTAAAATAGAAGAAAAAACAATGGCAAACTTATGTCATTCTAAGCGCAGTGCATGAAAACAAGAACAAGAAAAAACAAATATTAAAATGAATTGCAAAAATATTTACAAAATAGAATGCAAAATGTGAGTTCACAGAAACTTGAAGTAATAAAAACTCATGGATACTCTAGACGCAGCTGTTCACCCGAGCTGAATGGGAGTTGTAAACAAACAGCGCTAAATTATGCGGTAGCTAAGAAAAAGAAAAACGTGAAAAGAAATCTACAAAACAACACAAGAAAACACAAATTCACATAAAACTGTAATTAAAACCTAAATTTAATACAAAACAAAAACATATGAAGAGGAGAAGAAAAGTACCCAGCTGGCAATTGAGCAAGGCCTTCCCCGGAGAAGGCCTGCTAGCACTGCTCCGATGGTAAGAGGTCTGCTCAAAACAAAATTTTCATGCAAATAAAAACATAAATGCTAATTTTTTATTTTTGTTTTTTATTATGATTTTTGTTTTCATTTACAATCTGTCAATATTAAAAATAAGTAAATTTTATGTGTAGTGAAATTTTAATCAGCAGAATAGCTACACTCCATTGAGTATTTACTCATGAAATGCTATTATGCCTTTCCACAGCAGGCGTGCTATTATGCCTTCCCACAGCAGTACTGCTATAAGGCCTTCCCACAGCAGCAGTGCTATAAGGCCTTCCCACAGCAGAAGTGCTATAAGGCCTCATAATAGAAGGCAAAAAAGAAGGACTTCATGTATTTTTTTATTTCATGTATTGCAATGCTTTATGATTTGACATTACTTTTTTGTCATTGCATTGTACTTATACGACATCAAAAGTTGATAAATGGTTAGAATTAAAGAACGGTGTGCATGTTGCTAGGCTGGTCTTCTGTTTCATGTTATCTTAAAGTGGTAGAGTGTTGTGTATTCAATGTGAAATTGTAAATCAAGAAGACGTCACAAAAAATAAACATTAATAATATCAACGCAAGAGATGTTGACTCAGATAAAAAAAAACATTTAACTAAGAGTGTCACGACGTATTTAAAATTTAAGTTTTTCAAAGTACTTCTGTGACCCCTTCTACGGTAAGCGCTCTTAAAAGGGCTCTTGACGCAAGCGATGTAGGAAGGCCTGCTTGAAGAGTATTTCTATCGGGCCTGTTTTATCGGGACGTTTCATATAAAAAAGAAAGTAAGATTGAAAGGAGGTGGTAAGGCCTTAATCTTACCAGGTAAGGCCTGCTAGAAGGCCTGCAAGCTCCTGCCCTTGCCTACTGGGTAAGTAAATTGAAGCAGCAAAGCTCACGTAGTATGCATGCATTTAAGTACTTGTATCGCTAAGATACGTTTAAAGCCAAACACGTTTTCGCGAAAACTAAAATAAGAAAAGTAGAACGGCGACAACAAAATAAATAAAACTCGTCTTAAAAGCACTTTTGAAAAGTTAAACGAAATATTATTTGTTACATTCACACGCACTCAAACATTCTCAGATAATAGATACACACACTTATGTGCACATCTCTTGGATGCGTTGGCGAGTAGCTGTTTGCTGTTTTAGGTTTTTAAATTTGTATTCTCCAACTCAGATGATTTGCTCTGATAAATATTTTACAAATGATACAACAAATATTTTTGCTGATAAATACAAATGTAAATATTTCCACTTAAACTCTTAAAATTTTTTACTTGATAATAACTATTATGAAAGTAGGAACATTGGCGTAACTAGGGTGAGCTGGGCGGGGCGAAGGCTCCCTAGGGCAAAGTTAAGTTTAACCCTCTCAGGATGTAACTCTATGTAGCTCCGCCAATGAATAGGAACAGCAATAACACTATTTCTGGCTTAAAATTAAACCATAGGGCTTAATCAAAAATCGTGTGGATATTCAGTACATACAAAATGCATAAAAAAAGTTAAACCGTCTGTGGTGTTAATTTTTACCTTTCTTTCGGTACTGGAAATTTGCTTATATTTGCCCTCTTTCATAATTTTTTTATACCATTTTTGGTGTAAAACTTTTTTGTATTTTTATTATGTTTTTTTTGCATTTGATCAAATTTTCCCAAAATTTACACAATTTACATAGGATATTAAAGAAACAAATTTAACTTAGCAATTGAAAAAAAATTTTGGTAGTCACTTTAAAAATGTTCAATATGCAAAAATTACATAAAATAACGTAAAGGATGACCAGACTGCCGTTTCAGAATTAAACAAAAGAAAACAACAATATTTTAGGCGCTCTAATTTTGCAGGTTTTTCGGCCTGGATACGAATCTAAGCGTAATCTCACAAAAACAACCGCGCGCACCTGTGTTTCCAATTGACAAATAGGATTTTATTGACATTTTTGGATATACTATGTCTTAAACAAAAGATCATATACATTGTATATAATATTTTAATACTTTAAAGTTCTAAATATAAAGCCTATCGAAAGTTATAGTACTGCTCTTTAAATCACAAGAATCAGTGGAGAGGCCTTATATATAAATATGTATGTATATTAAGGTGGCCGTAGTTTGTATGAAAAAAAAACTCATTAATTATTTGCGGGACACCCCCTTAAATAGCGAGGATACCCAAGAAACAATCACATATCAACTTTCAAGCCAATCGTAGAAGATTAAGAGGTTCCGACTTGAGCCTGAAGTTCAAAATGCAGAAATATCGGTATTTTTCCCAAACTAAGATCTTGTGAGGTCAAATTAAAATAGCCTATATATTTTTTATATATCAAATGTCATAATAACTGATAGCTTACAATTTTACGTTTTAGAATCTTCATTGGTGTCTCACTAATAATGATTTTATATATTTAATTTAGCAAAATCAAACAAAAATAAATTTTTCAAAGATAATATTTCAATAGTTCCATTGCTATTATTATTTTCTTTATTTTTAGTTTAAGTATATCAATATTAACAAAGTATTTCGCATGAAAATTTACAAGTATTGCATAAGTATTCCAGTTTAAATAACAAAAAAGTTACAATAAAAGAAAGAGTTAATTTAGATTCACCAAACTGTTTGATCAGAGGGGTTGTCACCGTTTTTTTGGGTCAATTTTTGTTAGTAAAGATTACAGCTTGAAATGTGTGCAAATGATTGAGCTCGAAGAGTTTAAATGGAATATATAGGGTTATCTTGTCGAATCCTTTCCCAAACATGAGTTGTCAACCATTGGTCCAAAAAAAACGGGTGCAAACCCATTTTTGGGACAGGATTCAACAAGGAAACCCTGTATATTCTATTTATTTATTGCATTAATTGTTCAAAAATATAAATGGTTTTACAAAAGCTTAAGAGTGATTAAATTTCAATCGTGAGTACTGCCAGATTGATGCAATATTTATCTTATCTTTCCCGTAGATTCCATTTTGTAATCTTATAGGCTCAAATTTTCTACAGCGGGCTCTTGGGCTATCGTATATGTAGTAAAAGCAAAAAAAAAACAAAATGTTTCTAATTAGCTGCCCACGGCTGTATGCATTTTTTCCCATCAAACTTTGCAAGTTTGCCACTTTTACCATATTTCAATCTAATTTTTGAAAAATCCTTACAATTAATGTTAAAACGATAGAAAAAAGAAGTAAATTGTTATCATATTTTTTTCTGTAAAAAACACATAAAAATGCATAAAATAGAAAAAATGGGCAACTAGCTGCCTATACTAGTTTTAAGCGCTGCTGCACGTTATCATCAGTAAGCTTTGTTAGCCGACGTTTAAGGGTTTCCAATCATACTATGTTTTACTTTTTGCATAAATTAGTCAAGAATCATAGCAAAATATAACACAGTGCGCCAAAAAAAATTCTACATTTGTTCCCTATGTACTACACATTTCTTGCGAGCGGTCCGTAGAAAGAAGGGAACAAAGGGAAGAAATGTAAAATTTTGGCATACGCAAGCAGCATGACATTTTATAGAAGATTGTGCTGGAAATGTCGATTGCAGCAAGGATTATTTCTTTCATCATCAAATTGAAGATATCGCATGGTAGGGAATCACCTTGTCTGAAACTTTGCTGAACTTTGAATGGCTCAGAAAGGTCCTTATCAATTCATACCGCGCTGGTGTTATTAGTTAGCGTCATCTTGATAGTCGGTTGTTCATTAATTGATGCCAAATTCAGACATAGCGGATTATAAGTGATGGCTGTTGAATGGTATTTATCGGGTCTTCTCCAACAGTTAGCGCAATGTTAATATCTGATCAATGGTGGACTTGCCAGGTCTAAAGCTACACTGATAAAATCCAATTAGCTTGTTGACGATAGTCTTCAATTAAACACAGAACACTTGACAGAACCTCGTATGCAATACTAAGGACGGTAATCCCTCGGTAGTTGGTGCCGATTGTGGGATCACCTTGCATGTGGATTTGGGCAGAGCACGCTGAGTGTCCAGTCGCTGTTGATGCTTTCATCACACCATATTTTGCCTAGGAGCATATGCTTGCGTTTGGCAAGTTCTTCGCCTCCTATCTTGAATAGCTTGGCTTTGTTTCACATCAGCTGGGCACTAGCTCTCTTAACTTTGTTATGGTCGGGCGGCGCAACATCAGCACCGTCATCAGCAACCGAGTTAATGATATTACCTTCTCTACCGGCGGAATTGTTAGCTTGTCAGATTACAAGATATTATTTATTGTGAAATAGTAACGCCCGCGGCAAACAAAATATAAACGTATTTATTAAAATTCTCTTTAATTATACAAAATTTGATATTGGCAGGAAAAAATGAAACTTTTTGGACAACTATTTTTTAATTGAAGTTAGTATTTCCTTAAGCTAAGAAAATTTTTTCAAAGTAAATTTTTACTTAAAACGATTAAATTTTTCCAATAGAAGAATGGCTTTTAAGAAATTTTTTTGTATGCATCTGATTCCAAAGTAGTATCCTAAAATTTAGTTTTTACGCTCCTTGAAAATTTAGGATAATTCAACCCACCACCAGGGGACTGGCAGAACGACATATGTACATATATTGCTCAGTAGATACCACTTATATAAGATTCAGTATGTGACCTTTCAGGACTTTTGAAATGACAACTTAACATACGTTGCTGGCTTTGGTTATTTATCAATGGTTTCGGCTTAAATTTTGGATATTAAAAACAATTGTCCTTACCTTTTTCGATAGCTGTGTTATATCCACAGGCGTCACACGCTTTAACGCCGATAGACGCTGTAAACGCTCGCGTGCCTGCTGCTCAACGGCAATGACGAAGGCATCCTGCACAGAGTTGCCAAGTTCACAAGCTGTAAGAAATAAAAAAACTATAAATATTAAGTTTGTAATATTGGTATACATATAATTATTTTGATAAAAAAATATTCATCTTATGTGAAAACATTATGTGTGTACATGTATGTATATAACACTTTTCGAATGTCGACTAAGATACAGTGGATCTGAAACTGGAAGTCGGTAAACCGTTAAAAGGATAAAGTGGCAAGGGAGTTATGTATGGCAAGGGCAAAACTTGCATATCCTTGACTGCAATAATAACAGGATATAGCCAATTTATTTACACCAGAGAGAGTTCGTACTTTATTTGAAAGGGTCTGTAATTTAACTTCTTTTATTTTATATAAAAAGTAATTACTTTACCGTCCAGAGTAGTGCCTCACCCGAGGCGAGGCGAGGTTCTACTTGTTCTCGGTCTCGCCTCGTTTTATAAATTTGAGTCTCGCCTCGCCTCGTTCTCGGACGAGGTCTTGAAATCACATACCTCGCCTCGCCTCGCCTCGGTAAGAACCGAGGATTTTATTGTATATTTTATTTTTGGTGGTTTGAATCATAAATATATGATGATTGATGAGCTATGATGAATTTAATTCTTTTCTTATATGGGACGGCGTGGCATTGTCCATTTTTATTCAAATCAAGCAAAGCTACGAACCTTTTACGAACTATAAGAATTACATGTACCAAATCTTATCCATTTACATCATATAGTTACTGAGATATAAAAAAAAAGTTTATTCATCTGCGTCAAGTAGTTGATAATACCAAAGTATGCTACGAATATTCACCAAATCATAAGAAACATAAACACATGCCAAATCTTCATGCGATCGGTTGAACGGTTTTGGATATTAACAACAAAGTTTTTAGCCGAACGTAGGGGTCCCCTAATTAAATCTTTCGTCATATAATAACAAGAAAAGAGAGTAGTAACGGTATTATTCTAACTCTCATTCGATTAGAGATCATTTTAGTACTGCTGACTATAAAGCCCGATGATATGACGAAATATATGGACTCTAAATAAAAGTAGCCTAAGCTGAGCTTCATAATGTGAAAGCAACGTGGTGTGAGTTCGGTGTTAATCGGTTAACCGGTCTTCGAGAAAATGATATTTAAAAAATAATTTTCATGAGGGCCACCCTAAAGATGCACTCAAAATAAAAGTTTTATAGCCTTATCTATGTTTTCCAATAAATATATATCGAGTCAAATTTCAAAAAATAGTATCAAAACAAAAAATACTTCACTTACTTCCGATACGAGCTGCGAGGCACCTCGTTCTCAGAACCGAGAACGAGACGAGGCGAGGCGAGGTGCCGGTGTGATCTCGCTTCGCCTCGGTCGAGCGAGGCAAATTTATTTTTCAACCTCGCCTCCTTCTCGCCTCGGTCTCGCCTCGTTCTCGCCTCGGTTTCGCCTCGTTCTCTCCTCGCAGCCTCGGTGAAGCACTAGTCCAGAGAAGATAAAAGCAACTTTACCTTACGGTCTTTATTTGGCAATGATTTTTTCATTGGAATAAGTACTTATAACTTTTTTCGTCCCATTCAAAAAACATGCTGCTGTATCGCATTCAATACACTCTAAGAAAAAAGTACTACTAGTCAGTTTACACTATAAAAAGCGTAAACTGAATTACATGTTTGATGTAAAATTCACACACAAAAATGTTTTTTTTCGCAAAATAATTAGTAATTTCCAGTTTAGTGTGTTTTATTACACTATCAAAATATTGAACCCTACGTAAAATAGTTTTGAAATAAAATTTTTAATTTTATTTTGCACAAATTTTTCTTTATTTCTTTATAAATTTAGTTAAATAATTTCAGAATTTCTAAAAAATTGTTAGGATGTATGTATAAATAATATTATACATACTGCAAAAAAATTACATATTAAAAAGTATTTATTTATTTTCATTTAATGCAACTTAATTCTATTATTAAAAAGAAATTAATAAGAAATTAACAAAAACAAATAACGAAATTCTTGTTACATTGAATATATATTTATATGTATAAATATATATACACACATGTATGTGTGCGTATAACACATACATATATTTAAGTGAATATATATAAACTTACATGTTAAAAAAATATAAAAATTTATTTTCATTTTAATTCAACTTAATTCTTTGGAAACAAAATTTTTTAATAAGAATTTAACAAACACAAATCAAAAAATCTTTGTTACATTGAATATATATATTATATATACATGTTTCACCATGTATGTACACAAAAAATTAAATTTTAATTTTAATACATGATTTTCCATGGAATTCAGTATCAAAATGAAGTTATTGCTTTTACTTAGGCTGTTAGGTGTTTTTTTAGGTCCCCGAGTTTTTTAACAATAGTATTTAAAAAAAATATATGTAAAAATTTTATTTTTTAGGGTACATCATATTAAATACGATTCGATGATTTTTTTAATTTTCGATTCGATGATTTGGAATTTTTGCCATTTCCTAAATTAATTTTAATAATAATTTTTTTTTTGTAAAACCTGTTTTAGTTTAATTTATATCTTAATGTTTGTTAGTTAAGAAAATATATAGTACATATATGTAAAATATGTTAAGTTCAGGACACGCTATGTGTGCAGTTTGGAGAGAAATTATGTTTATTTTTATATTTTAAAATATTTAATGGATTTATAAGTAAATTGATCTGATAATCAACACATCAATATTGTTTTGCTCATCGGATTCGCATTAAACATATTTTTAACAAAATTTTGGGCATCATTGCATATGATAAAAGTATTGAAACGATCTTCATGCAAACAAGCCTGAGCTTCTTGATGACTTGTTGAAAGAGTAAGAGTAATATTCTTAAAATTTTTTCAAAATTTTGATTTACTTTTAAGCTCTTCATGTTTTTGTTCGTAAGTTTTTCAATGGCCCAAATTCACGTATTAGCTCCGGATAGTGCTAGATAAAATTATGTTTTGGTCGTAGAGCTACGGCAGGAAAACATTGTTTTCTACATTTTTAATAAACATTTATGCAGTGCGATAATAACGTAGTTTCGTCTTTTGAATTGAGTGGAGCATAAAAAAATTTACTAATTTATTGAAATTAGACTTAATACATTCCTGTACCTTTTATTTAAATCAATTCTTATTTTAATGAAAAGCACAATAACTAAACTGATCACGCACGTTAAAAACTATAACTGATCGTGTTGTGACAAGTCTCTGCTTTTTTTTACATCTACAATTAATGCTCGAAAAGATGTGTAGATTCATGCAAAAAAAAAATTTTAAATCCACACATTGATGGAAAAATTATGAAATTTTCATATAAAACATTAAAGATGTGCGTATTCATTATTCAATTTTTTTTATACGCAAAATTGTATGTATATTAACTACTATTGAAATAGTATTCACAATGTGCACAAAAACGGATGCGGATTCCAAACGGAAATCATATACGGATCCGTTCAGGACTCCGTTTCGGATTCTGTTTTCGTATGAAATTCCTCTCGAAAAACCGGAATCCGCTTTGTCGGATCCGAAACGAACTTCATATACGGATCCATTCCGAACCGTTTTTTTATAATATATAAAACGGATCCGTTTTCGCATTCGTTTTCGTATGAAATTCCTCTCGAAAATCCGGAATCCACTTTGTTGGGTCCGTAACGGCTCCGAAACTGACGTCATATACGGATCCGTTCCGGATTCCGTTTCGGATCCGTTTTGGAATCGTTTTCGTATGAAATTCCTCTCGAAAAACCGGAATCCGCTTTGTCGGATCCGAAACGGACATCATATACGGATCCGTTTTTTTTAAATGAAACGGATTCGATCCGGACTCGTGTTTTATTATTAACATAAAAGTTGGGATGCAACGATACGCGCTTTGGCCGATACGATACCGATATTCATAAAAATTGTCGCAGAGACTGACATTGCATTAAAAAGAAGGATTAACTATGCCGGAAAGTTGTAAAATCATTATAAATAAATCAATTTTTTTTTTTTGATTTTTAATTTTATATATTTCTTAAGTGTAAAAGTTAATAATTTTTATTACCACTTACTAGGTTTTTATTAAGGAAGCACAACATCCTCAAGTTATGCGGGAAAATGCGATTTCGCAACTCTGTTTGGATTAGACCTGATGTTGAAAACTGTCGCTCGGATGCGACAGAATTCATTTGAAAACTGAAATACATTTGTGTCAATTTTTTTTAAATTTGGATGCAGAGCCTCATTACGCCAAAAACTGAGAGGATCTGCATCTGTTGCAATATTGGAAAATAGAAAATATCTCTCAATTTCTTCTTTGAAAGTATTGGAGCACGAAGAGAACAATGGTTCTTCTTCTTCAGGTTCCTTAATAATAGTTTCACAAACACTCCATATCCCCGTCTTGTAAGCGGCTGAGAACTCGTACTAGGTTGGAACGTAACTGTTTCTGAAGAGGTTTCGGAATATAGTGGTAAATTAATTAAATTCGCTAGCCGCTTTTTTGCCGTAGAAATAATAGACCGCATTTGGAATGTTCGTAGTTTATATCGAGGATCAAGCGCCGTTGTTAAATAATAAGATTCTTCACTTTCCAATTTAAATCTTTTTTCAAGAGCCAATAACAGATCGGCAGCTACTTGCTGCAGTAACGGCTGGTTTTCTTTGTCTTTGATGTCTTCCAGTACTTTTCGAAGACCGTTAACTAACTGAATAGCTTTGGATAATACAGCAGTGGGTTTGCTTATTGACTTTGTATCCTCTTAAAAATATTTCAAGATGTTTACCACCTTCTCCATCATGATCCATTCATTAGTTGAAAGTTCTACTTTGCATTTTATGCGTGGTAAGCAAGCTTGCACTGCAACTCGAAGCTCTAGTAGTCGCCTTAATGCTTCTAGTGTCGAGCCCCAACGAGTTGATATGTCTTGTATTAGAACGAAATTCGGAACATTATGCGCGGCTTGCATTTCTTTCAAAATTTTACTGCTACTAACGGAATGACTAAATTTTCCAATAATGGACCTTGTTTTGGCAACATGATCACCTGATTGATTCCTGAATGATTCACCTTTTCCTGGTTCAAAAAGCTCTTTGGTGCACAGGAACATCTTTTTTGTATGTACCGGTGTATCGGCAAATAAATATCACCGATATCGATATATTGGAATATACCGATATATCGGTAATCGATCATTTTTGTTTAAAAACAAAATTATGTCGTCGCCGGGGTTTGAAACTGGAGCCTCCCTCTGCTTAACCAACAGTTGTTGCATGCGCAGTTTAACAACATCAGTACAATTTTTGAATTATCAATTGACAACTGCTCAAAATGAATCTTCAATTTTTCATTTTGATTGAAAAGTAATTAAATTTTAGTACTTATGTTAGCAAATTAGTGAAAGTAGCTGAGTTGGTTGAGATGAGCACCTTTGAACAGTGCCATGGCACGGGGCGCAGGTTCAATTCTGGTGGGTGACTGGTAAAATCAATTTGAAGAATTCCTTAAAGTTTTCAAAACATATCACACATAATCCGTTACGGATCCGACGAAGCGGACGATCCTTCCATTTCTTCGAGAGGAATTTCAACGGATCCGAATCGGATCTGAAACGGAATCCGTTTCGGATAAATAATGCGAAGGAGCGGATCCATAACGGATCCGTTTGGCACATTGGGATTATACTAATTTGAAATTTTATTTTTTAGAATGTAGGTAATAGCACGATGCAGCAAAAATTGCAACCAAATCTTAAGTAAACATGCCAGTACAATCAAAACTTATTTATGTATGTTTGTTGACAATTATTTTTATTTGCAACGGAAATGTGAATCTTGTGACACAGATGAGAAAGAAAAATAAAATGCATGAAGTTATATGTTAAGTAAAATAATATTATGCTAACAAAGTTTTCTTTTTCCAACTTGTACCCATGTATATATTTTTTTCGATCAAATACTTCGTCATGATGTCAAACTCTTTTCGCTAAAAATAATAGGAAATATTTAAAAACAAAGTTTTCCAGGTCTGGATACTCAAAAAAAATAATTTAAAACAAATATTTAAGATGTTAGATAGGGGCAAAAATGTTTTTAAAAGTATAAGTTCTTTCCAAAACATTTCGATTCAATTTTTCATCATCCCAAAACTTGGGAGTGATATATAACAGCCATTTTACTTATACGGATCGGATTAACAACACGATAGGCACAAGAGATGTGGCACATTATTGTCCATTTTTGGATGCTTTACCAAAACAAATGTGAGAAATATATGATTCACCTTTGACATGTAAAATAATGTATGACAGGAAGCCTAGTAGGTAGCGCGCAGGACTATCAATCGCTGGGACATGGGTACGAAACCGACTTTGCAATTTTCTAAAGTAAATAAAAATTAAATTTGATAATAAAATAAAATTAAATAAAATAAAGTTCTACAATTTGTATAGTAAATAAAATAAAGTCAACAAAATCTTTAAGACCGGAAATCTTTTTTAGGTGTTTTTAAGGTGTTATTTAAACAGCTCAGAAAGGTACTTTACCGAGTCTTTTGAAAGATATCAAATGGTCAAATGGTTCTTCAAACCCAAAGAATTTATATATATAATATGATGTATTTCTACTTGTCTTTAAAAAGCCTGTTAAAGAAGTTGTAAAACCTTTTTTGCTTCTAGGGAAATCATTAAGAAATTACGATAGCAAAGGAAGTTGCGGTTAATGTACTCAGGTGACGTCAATAATTAGCGTTAATAGTGTGAACAAATTGGAACAACTTATGGAAATTTTCAACGAAATGGTGTGATCTTTGAATTCTACCGTCATTTGACGATCAGGGTGAAATTCTAAAAATAGATCACTTAAAAATACGCCACATTTGCTTGAAAAATATACAGATGAGACTTGAATTTGTAAAATTTGAAATTTATTTATTGTGTTTGGCTTTGCTCTGTATAACAGTTTGGGTAAGTGAGCTGCTTCTTCCAAGGGTTTTTTATTATATAGGTATGTCCAAAACCAACTTAACAGTGGCTATGTTATTCATTGCATACTTTTAAGCATAAAAGCTTACTTGTTTTGCTAAAGGAGACTCGTTTTGCCTAAAAACTACTTTGATGGTAACATATCGCTATATATCTTCCTAAAAAAATACAAATTTTCAGAAAATTGGAGAGAGTATATATATATGTTACCGGCCAAACTACTTACCGTTAAGCCTAAATATTTGCAATGAAATCTTAATTCATAATATAATGCAATTGCAAAGTAAGACAATAAATTTTATTAGTTTCATTGTATGCTTGGTAAGTGCTGAGGGAGGGTAAGTGGGCGGCCTCAGGCCACGGCTCGTGATTATCATCCTCCAATATCTCCAGTACCGGCAATCAGTCAATAATATGTGCAACACCGCTTTCGCTATCTCCAGTAATTTTACATTAATATTAAATTGCACACTTTCAGGCATACAAATCAACTAGTTTGGCCTAGGAAAAACTAGTTTATCGTAACAACTAGTTTGGCCGTTAGCACGCATATATAAAGGGTGGTCCAATTCCAACTGGGTTGTTTTGACAGATGTCATGTGTCAATTGGCTTGTCTATATGACGTTTGTGTTCAGTATTCAATACAACTCAATCTTGAATCGACTTCCTCCTGAACAACGTTTATTTATTGTGGAAACTTGCTACCAAAATCAGTCATCAGTTCTTCAACACCATTTTGGCCGTTATGAGCGTCCAACTTACCGCACTATTCGTAACACCATCGAGTTCCGAAAGCCTATAAAATACAGCTCGTACAAGAATTGAAGCCGGCTGATATTGGTTTACGTTTTAATTTCGTCTTATGGGCATTACAACAAAAGTACGAAGGTCTTATTGGATCGACCTTTAGGACGTTTCACGCCAAGTGAATCAGTTTTTGGGGTCGGTGATTGGGAATCTGGGGCTCGATATCCAAAATTCTCAAATTCAAGATGGTGGATCTAGCATGGCAGACATATTTTTTAAAAATCAAGCGATTTGTACCAAAACTGCTGGACTGGGATTTGGAGGTCACTGAAAACGAATCTGAGGTCAGATTTGTAAAATTCAAGATGGTGGGCCCAATATGGCGGAAACTCTATAGCCCAATCCACTATATTAAGTACACTATCTAAAATTTTCAAAACATTACTTGAACATGTCCACTGTTGAAATATTATTCTTGAAAGGGACGACACTATGATAGATGAGGATTCTGAATAAAATGTTACTTTAAATGTGAGTCAGTGTCAAGAGTTGGAGAAAACTTTTTTTAAGCTCTTTTCTTAAGCTCTTATAAAACGCAACTAAAATATTTAATCGCAACTGTTCTTATGTTTTTATTGATAAGAAATTAATATTTTTCTTAGCAAAAATAAATAGACGACTACATAAAGGATTATATTAATACGAGTAAGTAATTTATTACTCCTGATTCACTGTTTACCTGGTCCTGATTCAGTGTGCAACACCTGTAGTTCACAGTGAATCACTCGAAAGGTTATTTTCAAGTTTAATTATTTGTTTGTTAGGCCGAATTACACAATTTCCTGCTTAATTTCGAGCCACAATATTTGTGGCAACAGAAGGGCAACAAGCAGGAAATGATCCACTGTTGAACAGTTTGCCCTACCCTACTGCATGGACGGGAGGAGCCACGTCCCTTTGCCCAGTCCTGTTTACATCTTACGAATATATCAAGTATAAGGTTTCACAACAGTTTTTTTAATTGTGATTGTTGGGCTCAAGTCAAAAAGTTTATTTATAATTTCGTGAGTCATTTCTTACATCATCAAGTTCCTTTATTAACAATAAATTATTTTAACATAAAATCTTTAGTTGACACAAAAACGTTAGATTTAAATAAAAACCATAAAACATAAAACAACTGTCACTAACTTAAACAATTATTTTCTGTGCTAATCTGGTACTAATGAAAGTGAAGTGAAAAAAACTTGACATTCTTAATCCTCATATAACCCTAAAAATACTTTGATTTTGTCGAAACTATGCGGGAACGAGTTCAATACTTCGAAATGGGATAAGAAAATTGGATTTATGAAGTGTCATTCATTTTATACTACTGAGGCTATTTATAAAAAGACTTAACTTAATGTTTAAAAAATTGTTCATTATGGGCGCTGGGTAGTTTTAATTCACTTTAAAAGAACTGCATCCCAAAGAGTGTAGAGTTTAATATAAACAATCCATTTCCAGTCTAATTTCTAAGTTCTAAGAAATTATTTCTATGAGTAGAAATAAAAAGATAACATGTAAACAAGTCACTTGTGCATTAATATTGCGGCCATAACAAAAATGACAACTTTAAAAATAATCGCCTCGTGCCAATTAAGGTGACCATACCGAATCGGTACATACACCTGTTCTCCCGCAAACAAATCAAACGGCACTTCAGAAAAAAAACGCAAAAAAAAACCAGTGCGAAAGAACACAAGACAAAGGAGAGATATAAATATATAACAAAGAAAAACAGTGGAAAACATGCCGCTTATCTGAAATAAAAACAAACATTGATAAGGCTTCCCGCGTTACTGACACACCATTACACGGCTGACACACAAACTGACAAGTTTTTGAGGCAGCCCTACTTTGATATCGACTTGTAAGTCGATGATTAAATTAATTCGTTATGGTGCATTTTCATGTGATGTCGGTAAAAGTAGATTTAATAAGCTGCAAAGAAAAATCAATTTAACTTTACTAATCAAAATTTGGTAATATTTATTCCATAGACAATTGCTCTCGAACTACCAACCTAAATATTACTTTCAAGTACTAAATTAATTCAGTACACATGATTTAAGTAAATCAAAACTTCATATTGTTTTGCATGCTAAAAGTTTTAGATGAAATGAAAAAGCTTATAAAAATCAGCTAATACATTTTTTGCTACTAAGGCTATGCAAACAAATATTCAAAGTATCGCAAACATTTTATAAATAATTAAACTATATGACAACAATTCATTAAATAAATTACTGTCCAGACGCACCCATATGAGTATCCCATGTATGAAATATTTTTACACCCAAACAAACAAACAATCGAATAAACAGAGCTCACTGTTGACAACAGTGAACAGAAACTTGTCCATTAAGCATGAGTAATTGAGAAGAGGTTTGCGTATTGAGATCAGAACAAGGTCGACGCAGTACAGAACAGCACTCGTGGTTACAAATCTCCAGAGAGTAATTAAATTATGTTTATTGTTATTGTTTCTGTTTCACTTAAGTGTAATTAAAGCAATTAACATTTTTTGTGGGTGTATCAGCTAACTTAATTTCATTTTACAAAAAATGCTGGCGATAAGAACAAATAAAAGATTGAAAATAAGCATTGATTATTTTCAGTTATAAGGCTAAGTTCGATAACTCTTTGGATAACTAGCGGGGATAAGCAGAAAACTGCTTATGAAGCTTAAATTTTGAGTAGCACTTCTCCTTTTGAATGCAAAACAATATATGAAGGAAGGAATTTCGGCAAATCGCGATAGTTTTCAACACAAAATCATCTGAGTTATATGATACGTCCGCTATAAAAACAAAAATACGTTAGGATTACCTGGCCTACCAAAAGCAGAGATAACTTTAATAGCTATTGAGATGAGACAAATGTAATTTTTCCAAAAAAGTAAGTCATTTACATGAACTTTGCTTTGTATATTTTTTATTTAGAATTCAAAAATGGCGTGATTCATAACGTCATTTTCTAATGAAAATAAATACTTCTTATTGTTAGTATGAAGATAGGTGCGATTTTTGATCTTAGAAAATATCTATAATATTTTTCAGGCTTTTTCTTTTATGTCATTAACTACAAAACCGGGATTACGTAACTCATATTCCATCTAGGGATGACTGGAAGGGAGGATTCCCGGGGAGAAGGGGTCATATTAATTTCTATACTGATGACTCCAAGCTAAATAACCAAGTGGGTTATGGTATCTACTCCAAGGAACTGAAGTTAAGAATTGCTGCGAGGTTACCTGATCATTGCAGCGTTTTTCAGGCGGAATTTATAGCAATAGAGGGAGTAACATCCTGGCTAAGAAGGAATGCTGTATCCAAAAAGGATATAAATATTTTCTCAGATAGTCAGGCAGCTATCAAATCTCTAGAATCAGTCTTCCTAAACTCACTAGTGGCCCAACAATGTCGCTCGTCTCTAAACGAGATGGCTCAACATTTTCATATTCACCTAATCTGGGTGCCTGGGCATAGGAACATTGACGGCAATTGCAAAGCGGATGAACTTGCTAGGCAGGGGACTACTGCACAAATTCCTCAGGACAAGGAAGGTGTTGGCATGCCATTTGCTACCTGCAAGTTTCTGCTTAAAGAAGAAATGGTTAAAAATGCTAATAAAAGATGGACTGAAGGGTCAACTTGTAATATAACTAGGCAAATCTGGCCGAAATGGGATGCTAAGCGTTCGTCAGAACTAATTTTTCGCACTAGACATAGTGTCTCGTCAGTTGTCGCAGTCATAACTGACCACTGCCTCATCGGCAGACATGCGGAGAGATTAGGTGTTAGGTCCTTTGACTTCTGTAGAAGTTGTGAAGATGTGGAGGAAGAGGAAAATATTAAACATCTTCTCTGCTCCTGTCCCGCACTTGCTAGAAAACGGCACAAAGCACTTGGGTCGTTTTTATTTGATGACCTGGATGACCTTAGACATGTCAGTATAGGTCAGCTATTTAGTTTCATAACGAATTCTGGCTGGTTCAACGAGAGGGTATAGTAAAACACCCTGTGGTATCACAACGGATCATGTTTGGTCTAAGTGAGTCAGTTTTTCGTAACTGATTGCCACTCCTACCTAATCTAACCTAACCTAACCTAACTACAAAACCGCTCACGTTTTGCATATTTTAGAACCTATTTTGCCAATTTTAACGTTTTAAAATTGACTTTCTCTCACGTTATAAAGACTCTCACAAAAACATTTCTCTGCCCATATAGCAAACGTTGCAATGTTTTGGCTAATAAGGCGCTTTTACAGCTATCTTCATTGGCAGACCAGAAATGCACTGCAATATACTTTATAACGCGCTTGAAGAAATCAGAATTCAGCATTCCACATATCCTTACAGTAGGAAAAATGCAAGAAATAGTTTTATAGCTATACCAAATATTGTCTAATTTTTACAAAAAGTGGTAGAGTATAGTTATTAAAATGACGTTTCGAAAACTGGTATTAATATTCGGAGGCATTTTGTTGCAACAGTTTTTGAATTTCGTCAAATTGTAGACATTTTCATCAGAAAATTGCAAGAAACCGATACAATGTTTTGTATGGAGAAAGTACAGCAAAACTTGCGATTTAATTATCTTGCATCGCTTATTCGATTTTCCTTATTTTTTTTTTCTATTTATATATATATGTATGTACGTTGTCCGCTATTTTTAGTTTATGTTTTATTTCAAAACTCCCATGGGGCCGTCACTGGGACTGAGAATGCGTGCATTAGTCTCGCAAAAACTCGAAATACTGTTCGTTTGGCTCCACATAACGGATTTGCTTGATTTCTTATTCATTTCGTTTGTTATTGCATGTAGAAGGTTTTTAGCAAAACAAAAGCTTGGAAAAACCGTTATGGTGTTTGGTATGAAGAATGCACGCCATGGCACGCGATTGAATTGATATACATAGATGGAAGGGACAGGAAGACCAGAACAGAGTCTGCGAAGTTCGCTAGTTTCATAAAACTCATCTTCGTGTACCTAAATATTAAAATACACCCGCACTTTCGATTTTTTGGGAGGTTTCTATGCCCCCAAAACCCTTCGAAATGTTGCTGGTCCTTCTGACTTCTAACAATTTTCAATCTGGCTCTTGGATAGAAAAAGATTGAGACCTATGCCTTAGACTACGAGGAGCAATATAACTTACAACGTTTACTTTGACTGTTTGACTGGCGCCTTCAAACTTGCTTCCAGGCCCCCCTATGCTGGAAAAGCTAGTTAAAATTGCTAAAAATCGTTAGAAATATTTGAAAAATCGTAAGCGCTTGTCATAGTCTGTATTTTCAAACGACATTCCGTTCATATCTATCTTATTGTTTTCATTTTCCTGTACCGAAATCTGAAAAAAATTTATAGAATTTCATTAAATGGGCTACGATGAAACTACATATGTAAGAGACTTCCATGTATTCAAAATCTTGCGAATGCCGTGTGGTGCCTTCTTCAAAATCAAGATAGCACCTCCATTATGGCGGCCGCGACGGAAATGGTCACGTAAAATTTTTGAAATGACAAAATATTTTTATGGTTTGTATGCATAGCTTGGATGACTTAAAATATATTAGGGTCTTAAAAATTTACGGAAAAACTTAAGTTTTTGCGTTGGTGATGGGGACAGTTTTGATTACAATTTCACTTTAAATAATTTTTTCTTCAATGCTATCAACTTTCATTAAAAATCGCACTGAGTAAAAAGTTTTATATTTTGACAAAATATTCAGAAAAATATTTTTTTTTTCAAACAATTTTCTTTTCAATGCATACTCGTACATGTGTTACCAAAATTTTAAATGACCATTTCTGTTTTCGTCGTCATATTGAAAATACCATTTTGGAATTTGCAATAACATCACACAGCAGTGTAAAGTAACTGTTTCAAGGAATATTTTAATTTACAATGGACGAGTGGGGTGGTCCATTTGGCAGAGAACGACCCATGTATAAAAATCAAAAATCTGGCAAGCGAAAGTTTTGAAAGTATTAATGACTAAATTGGTTTAGTCGTTAATTATCGGCACATAACGTTCCAAGGTTGCAATAAGTAATCTTTTATAACGTGTAAAACAAATGTAAGTATTAACCAACTAAACATTATTTTTTCTATGACATGCATATCAAATTCAAGGAACATTTAGTACATGTACTCGTGTATCGGTTTTTCGTTTAAAATTTTAATATTTTGAATGTACCTGATGCTACAAAGGCTAAAGGACTTTTCACAACTGTTTTGCAGCTTATTAAAATAGATTTTGAATTATTCAATTAAATAAATCGATTAGAAATTCGAACCATTATCTTGGGGACCAGCTATAAATCCAAAATTTATAAAAAATAATTTTTCTAGCCTTTACTTTTATGCCCGTCAAACTCCAAGTATTCATAACCAATTGGAAATGGGAAAAGTTTTCTTTACAACGGGCTATAGAAAAAGTGGTAAAGTAAAATAACTACATGAACGCATTTAAATATCACGCCAAAGATGGTAGCAGGAATGCTCAATGAAAACAGACAAGACGGAAAATAAATAACTGAAAAATAGAATGATGAAGTTGAAGAAATGTGAACAAAAGAGGAAGCAACTGTCATGTACCATATACAGATATACTACGAGTACTAATACAACTACATATTGTATTATTAGTCTATTTGATTGTCAGCCCGTTTACGTGTTGCCTTCTGCTGTGCATTTTATCCGGCTCAAAACTTCATTGCCAGAGTCGTTAGTCAATAGCAGCACACGACATCATGTTGTTTATTGCATCTTAATTGGATTTGCAACATGCCACCCACACAGAAACGTAACAGTGACATACATACATGCGAAAAAAAAATTGAATGTATCGAATTAAATACAAATAATTTTTGTTGCTAAGATTATTTTATTAAATATTTTAAAACTTATTTAAAACACTCATAACCGAAAAAAACATCTTGATATCAAAACCTAGTGCTTTGCGGTACTGGCTGAATCTATAAAAACCCGATGCATTCGTTTCATAAGGAAGTGGAGATCTTTCTTTGGTCATCAAGCAACAGCAAGTAGTCGCAAATGGTGTTACTCCTTTTTCACATTTTATCCTCAAGAGGCTCTTTCTAACGAAACGAGAACGATACGATAATTCAAAAGATATCGTATCGTCCTCTCAAGCATATCGTTTCGTACTCGTTCCCGTACGAGAAATTTTTAATCTGTATCGTTATCGTCTCGTCTCGTTATCGCCGATAATTCTGGGTTATTCTCGTTCACATTTTTATATATATAAAACTAGCTGAACCAGCGGCTTTCCCGAGCACTGTACGTTTCACAACCACGTCTACATATTACGCAGTCTTTACTGCTGACAATTGGGTTCATGTACCGAATTTCACAAGATAGTACTCAGAATAGGTATCTATGGTGAAATTAGATTTTATTATCTCCTGTGCTGATTTTTTATCAGTAAACAATTTATCAAACTCTTTCGAATGCATTTTTTTCAAGTGATATTTTATGCCACTAGTATTATGAGTTATCATTTTAAATTGAACGTTAAAATTTCCTGATTAATCCAATCCACACAGTTTGCAGCAACCATATTTTATTTTATTCACAAATTAGTACTCAAAATAAGAATTATACACACTTTTCAAAGAATTTCTGAAATTATCCTCTGTTGGACTAACCAGGTCTCTTTGATTTTTTCCATAATTTAAATTTGTAGTGACATTTTTTTCAACTGTTTCACCAGGAATTGCCAAGTTGTCTTGCAGCTGATCCATATTTTTATAAGAAAGCGATTGTTCTATATTTTTTCCAAGTAATAATATGGCACACTCAGTTTTTGAATTTTAAAGAGGAAATATAAATTGCGTAGTACAATTATCTAGGTAGAACTATTTTGTCAAATTGAAATTAAATGCAACTGTGAAAACGGTTCCATCACTGGCAAGAATAAAAAAAAAAAAATAAAGCATGCTTATTTTGACAGGTATGGTGGTATGGTAACCCTAAAAATATAGAGGAAGGAACATTATTTTGACTTGCTGCTACCATGGTAAAACACTACATTATCGCCGAAAACGAGATATCGGCCACACCATTCTCGTTCTCGCCCTCGGTCATGCGAGAAATAATTTTTTTTATATCGATTCGTTATCATTCTCGGTCACGATAACGAGAACGATATTTATCGTTTCTCGGTGAAGCACTTTTTCTAATCTCAACGCTTTTAGTAAAAAATGTCATTAATTTTTCCCATTTTCAAAACTATAGCCATGTTCAACCAGATGGAATATCATTTACAAAAACATCAGGATTAAACTATTCAAAGGATATTAAAACACTTATAGCTGAAGAAAAAAATTGCCTTAAAAGTGGCAACAAATTGTTCTAACAACTTTCAATCGATATCTTAATTTAGTACCCTAAAGCCATGCAGAACCAAGTTGCAAATGAGAGGCAAAATGTTCCAAAGCAGTTCACAAAGCACGTAATCAAGAAATAGGAAAAACTCAGCATCAAAAGATGATGGCTCATTAGAAGATTATCTCATTCTGTTCTCTACAAATTTATCATCTACAAGCTATTTTTCAGATCCTATGGCACATGATTTGCACTTTGTTCTTTTTTTATTTTGACATTCGGTTGTTCATGACGTTTAACAGTTTCAGAGATAAGTTTGACAGCTTGCGAGAGCCGTAATTGTTAAATTCATGGTTTAATGATATAAGGTCGGAGCATCTTGTCAAAATTTGTAATTGCAACCCTGGGAGAGCATAGAAGATCTCTTCTCAAATTGTCAACAACATTACATTCCACAAAGAACATGGCCAATGCAGTTTTATAAGTAATAAATGTTTATTATAACTAACATAAGGTAAAATCCAATAATCGATTTGCGTAACAAGAAACTAAACAAAATCTGGAATGGAAAAAATGGAAGTGAATTGGAGTTGAGTGTAGCGCAAACGTTGGTGAATCATCCTTGCGCAGAGTTGCGTTGTTAGCAAATGTTTATTTTATTTGTATTTAAATACAAATTTCAATTAAAAGTATGGTTGCACACAGTGGCGGATACAAGGAGGTGGTTATAGGGGCTGAAGCCTCTCTCTGAGATCCACCGAAAAATATTTTGACACAAGAACATTTCCGAAAACCAAAAATCGTTAGTTGCAAAAATCTTTCATTTTCATATTTTTAAGACTTAGGATGAAAACCTATTCCCTTACAAACCTCAATTCTCTTGTCAAATCGGACAAGAACTGTAAAATTTATTCAACAATCAATGAAAAAAAGGTAATTCATATATATATGTACATGCATTCCCGTGTATACGCTATTGACTATGTAATTGAATAAGGAGCTAATTCGTTAAAGGTAATTTATTGTCTTGTGTGTTTAATTGTACCCTAAAAATGATAAATTCAATAGTACTATTAATCTTAGACTTGGACTTTTGAGAACGGTACAAATTTGTCCCATTTTTATGTTTTTAATTATAACTCAAACTCCATACATTTTTGGTAGATGGAAATCATATCGAAATGGCATTTTATAAAGTCAAAAAACTTATTTTTTCAACAAAATAAGTTAAGAAAAAAGTGTTTAAAAACCCGTTTACCTAGTTAACGAAATAGTTTTTTATACAATTTCACATGTATGTAGTCAATATTCTATATACGAGAATGCATGAAAACAAGGAAATTACCTATTGTAATTGATTTTTGAATAACTCTTACATTTCTTTGTCATTCTGTTTCCGCAACTAGGTGAAATTGGAGATGTGGGCGTGGAATATTTCAACTTATTCATATATGCTACGTTTCCAACGATTTTGAATTGTTTTTATATTCCTCAACAATTTCGATTCAGTACAATTGTACAAAACCCAAATGCCGCTGGTAATCACTGGTACAGACCCAACACACACAGTTATTGTAGCTTTTATTTTATTTTTTCAAGCTAATTATTGTTAATGAAATAACTCGTTAGTGCCAAGCTATACTGAACTAAAATTGTACTTGTCAGATAAAAAAGTTACTTTTATGCTAGGAAAATTTCATAAAAACCTAGTCAAGGAAATATTTCTTGTAATCTAAGAAAAAGTATTCATAAAGTTACGATATCGATAATTTTTAAGAAAGTTTTCTTATATTTCAAGAAATGTGTAATATAATTTATTACAGTTACGGACAAAACAATAGAATCATGCATATCTTTGAAATACTTGTTTAATTTAAGTCTGCGATACATATTTGATTCTTTCCATCTCTAGCGGTATGTGGTGCAGAAAACAAAGTATCTGAGAGCTTCAAAATCACGAACTAATAACGGGAAATCGCCGACTTTAGAAAAAGGGCGTGTAAGGAGCGGTCATAACAATGGAATCAGAAGATTTAAAATATTCAAAAACCACTGAAATTTTTATTTATAAGAAAAATGATATTGCTGGTGAGTCGTCTTGAATACGATTATAATAGAAAAATTAAAGTTGCAACAAATATTGTGTAGGAAATTTTGTAAAATGGGTCGCACTAATAATCACTGCACGGTTAAAGAACAAAATATCATTAGGAAACTACGGAATGAAGGGCAAATCCAACGCTAAATAGTCACTGCACGGTTAAAGAACAAAATATCATTAGGAAACTACGGAATGAAGGGCAAATCCAACGCTAAATAGCCAAATCCATTAGGAAATCACAGTCTTTTGCTTATACCACCTTATGTCCGCAAAAATCTTATCTGAAAACAGGGAGGCCATGAAAAACCACGCGCAAGGATGATGACCATATTAAACTTCTTTTGAATGTATCGCCTTTAAGTTTGCTGGAACGATTCAAGCAGAGCTGGCACTGCCGATTTCCATTTAGATTGTAAGGCGGAGCTTAGTCGAAAATAATCTTTTCGGTAGACGCTCTCGCCAAGTGCCTTTGCTTACCAAGAAGCAGAAAACAAGTCGTATAATTTTTGTAAGGCAACGCGTACATTGTGATGTACCTCAGAATTAGCGGCGTCAATTCAGTAGGGCTGGGCAGGTCATTGCTCCCCCCTCCCCGCAAGAGTCTGATACTAGTTATTATTCACTACATTAATTCAATAAACCTGTCCAATAGTGATGGAATTATAATTCTCACCCTCTCCCCTCCCAGATTTGGTGAAGTGATGCCACTGCTCAGAATGCAAAAAAATGGCGAAATATTCTGTGGTCCGATGAATGGAAGATAAATATGATTTAAAAGTGATAGGAAAACATGGGAAAGGCGTCCAAAAAATCAAGACCTAAGCCCACGTTACACCACCAAAGCATTTAAACATGAAAGTGGTAATATAATGGCATGGAGATGCTTCCCTTGGTATGGTGTGGCCCTTTATTTCGGATAAAAACGATCATGGATACAAATTTTTAAATACACATTCTGGAGGAAGTCATGCTGCCCTATAGCGATTTGGAAATGCTAATATAATGGCAATTCCAACAGGACAATGACCCGAAATATACGGGACTTCTAACATTGAAGTGGTATTCAGACAAAAAAATATATGTAATGGAGTAGTTATTGCTATCTCTGGACTTTAATCCAATAGAGAACTTATGGAAAATTGTCAAGAACAAAATTGGGCCCGTAAAGCCAACTAATAAAGAAGAAATGTGGGGAAAAATAAAATTTGCTTGGTCCTCCTTACATACAGGTATTTGTCAGGCTCTGGAGGAGTCCATGCTCAGCAGATGCAGCGATGGTTACCTAATAAGGGAAATACAACCAAATTCTAACTAAAACAGTAACTTTTTATTCATTTAATTTTTGTAGTAATTTTGTATCCAACATTTTTTCTTGTGATTCTATTGTTTTGTCCCATGAATTTCTTATGCTCTGATTGTTTTTATCAATTTATCTGTAATTGCTTGAAGCTTTTGGATTATTGTTTTAATAAATACTAAGTAAAAGAAGTTAATATTGAATAAATATGAACTTTTCGTTTTTCTTTAAGTTTTACATCGTCATAGCATGAAACTCAAAGTGATTCTATTGTTTTGTCCGTTACTGTATATTGAGGTGTATAAAGATGCAAGCAGCTGTTCTTAAGGTATAAGAAACATTAAATATAATTATTTTAAGAAACGTTACTTAGAATTCAAAAATCTTTTTAAGAACGTAAGAAACGAAACATAGAACTAATTTATGTGGTGATTCTTAGTCTACAAGAATTTTTTCATGTATAGTATTACTTTTCTCTTTACGAAATTAAAATAAAATTAAGTTTGCGGAAAAAAATGTTGAATATTTTATTATATTTCCAATGTGATAGCTTACCATATTAACATATTCATTGGCACTTTTTCATAAAACTTTAGAGCAGTCAATGCTTTGCAATCGTAAGGAAGGAATTTCGAAAGCAAAATTTCAGTACCATCTGCTGATAATGGGCTCGAACAATTCGAATTTGACAGCGCTGTTATTGAGGCAAATGAATATTGGCGTGGACAAACTACAAATTCAAATAAGAAATTCATCGACTCCCTCCATTCCTCATGGAATGGCCACTGTAAAATTTGATTTTTATAAGCATCTCACCTATTTTCATCTATATTTTTTGAACTGCTTATTAAATGAAAGGTCTAATCATAACATTTGGTACTAAGAACGATTCAATTGGGCATTTTAAGCTCGAGATATGAACTTTAAGAGGTCGAACAAATTAAAAAACCACAATATCTCAGAAACTGTACCATAAATAAAAATTTCATTTGCATTTCCGTATTTAAAGGGAAAAAGTACATAAAAAAGTAGCCTCTCATTAAGGGAACAAAAACAAAAAAATTAATGTATTCAGAAAATGTGGCATTGGATTGAATCATTCAATTAAGTTGTCATTTTACAGTATGTCTTATTTATTGCGTAAAAGTATCAGCTCTACGTGCATGAAGTTAAATTATTTTTTTAATTTTATTTCTATTTTTTCGTGGCCACAGAATCAAATATGAAATTAGATATTTTTTAAAATCCGGTCTGTTTTCATAGATATCCGTTTAAACCGCTTATTCAATAAAAAATGTAATTATACATGTTTGTTCTTTATTTTAAAATGTTCAATTTGGTTCCAAGAACGATGAAATCGGACATTTTTAGCTCAAGATATTAATTTTAAAGTGAAGGAAGGTCGAAAAAATTAGGAAACCACAATATCTCGAAAACTGTACCATTCAAAAAATTTTTGTTTTCATTTTCGAACTCAGCAGAAAAAAGTACATAAGAAAAAAAGCCATTCGTCAAAGCAACCAGAAAAGAAATCATTTTGTAAACTAGTGTTATCTATCTTTATTTTGTTTGATTTAACAGCTGTTTGGTCAACATTATTTCGACATTATTGAGAAAAATGAACAGCTCTGACGCTGCATTCACAATAATATCCAATATCGAAGAAAAGTAACCTCTTATCAATGGAACATTTTGAGTGTAAACTAGTGTAATTTTCTGTTTCTCAAAAATGTATGTACTTTTTTAGTTCAGTGTACATTGTTTGTAATATAATGAAATGTATTCAATTACTATAACGATTTTAATAAAAACATAAAAAGAAGCATTAACGGTAATGATCGCACTCACGCATGTGACCACCACAAATATTAAGATTTTCTCAATGTGACGGGTGAAGCTTGTACGAGATACCACAAGATTGGAGCTGTTTTGAGGAATTTTTCATTTACTGTAGTGTGAATATTAATACCGATTCATTAGCATAGGCTATTACAGGATTACAATAAAAACAAAGCTCATTTAAATGTTTCCAGTGTTTCGAAAAATTTATCAGAAATTACTTATATGAAACCCGCCAGTGTAATATGCTTTATTTAGGAGACAAAGGAAATGTTTCTTTGCTGTTCTATGTAATTTGCATATTTTACTTTTAAAAATGATATTTTGTTTCTAAGAAGAAGAAAATTCAATATTTTGTATCAAGCAATAACAAATAATTATATACGAATATATAAATTTTGGAAGAATAAATTTTATCAAAAATAATTCACATGGCAATTGAACAAAATTAATTTTATGTTTCATAGAACAAAAGAACACATAATAAATTAAAAGCACAACGAAACGAAGATGAAATAAATGTTTTCCATCCAACTCCAACTAAACACCAAACTTCATCTATGTGTTTTTAGTTTACTTTGTTTTCTATTCTCATATTTTTCTCTCATCTATAAATAATTTCAAATTCCGTTGCAATCTACAAAGTAAAATCTAC
Organism: Meiosimyza decipiens; assembly: GCA_963680825.1. Lineage (NCBI taxonomy): Eukaryota > Metazoa > Arthropoda > Insecta > Diptera > Lauxaniidae > Meiosimyza > Meiosimyza decipiens. The sequence goes on along the minus strand of OY804258.1, from coordinate 81,288,637 downwards.
ATCATCAAAATCGCAACGAAACAGCACGAAAAATTAAATAAAATACAACAAGTTCCAATACGCTCACATAGCCAACCACGCTAGACACGAGTAGATAACTACAGAGATTTAACGGCCAGTTATTTATTCTGTGGATAATTCTAAGAAGAGGTAGTGCATTAAAAATAAAAGTCAAGTAAAGCAAAACAGCAATATAGTATTTGAGGTGGCCCTTAAGTTGATTAACATTTATTTTAACGAACTATATGTCGGTCGTTCTTTGAATTCGGAAATTTTTTTTAAACGAAATATCTCAAAAGCTATGGTGAATAGGATAAAAGTACGCAAACCATTTTTGTTTAAAAATTTTTTAATTTTGTAAAAACTATAAAAAAACTTAAATTTGCTTAAGCATTAATATTTTATTTAAAAAAATGTTTCATAAAATATCTTCGAAATCTTACTTTATATATGTGTAATGTAATTCTTCAATCAATTCTAAGAATGTATCTGCTTTCATATCGGAATTCCCGACGTTAAACTCGTTATGATACAATTAGACTGGTGTTCACCTTCAATAAAAAATTCATATTTTCCCAAGTTATATCAGGAATTGCGAATTGAAAGCATATACATTTTGAGAATTGATTAAGAATAACACATAACACATATGTAGAAGATGATTTGAGAAACACTTTTATATATACAAAAATTTATTTTATATAAAAAAAAATAATATTTAAACCAAAGCATTTGTGAGCAAAAATGATATTTTCATCAATTTACATTCCATGTACTCGTAACTTATTTGAAAATAAATTTTTTGAGGTTAAACTATGTTTAAAATCCACATTTATTATCGGAGTAAAAAGCACACTCTTGTGCAGCTTAAAGAATGACCGATGTTCATTAATGAGTTTATTTCGAAAGTTTTGTAGATTTTTTCATATTTTTATTCCCATGTTTTGTCATTGGGCTTTAAATAATTCCAAACCACGCAAACAGATTATTTCCATGCAAAAAAGGTTTTTTCCATCATTTTTTTCGGTCTCATAGGAATACGTTTAAGCATTGAACTTTAAGAAAATTCCCTCAAAAACAGAGTTTGTTTTCAAAATAATTAATTTCTTAATTTTTTATCCTTTCTTCAGTGGAGTCTGTAGTTTTTATTTAGAAACTCATTTACTAATCAAATTCGATTTCTGCTTGAAACCAGTATCTGCTTCGACCAACCAAACTGACTTGAATTTATCACATCAACGTGTTAATGATTTTTACGAATACTTTTGTTTACTTTCCTTATTTTAAGTAAATATGTCAGCGCGTATTCTTTAAAACGATTCAAGGGCAGGCGCAAAGTCCCCTACATATACCGCCTCAAGCTCATCTCTTCGCGCATACACTACCCCCCACCCTCGCTACATTTATTTATGAAATAGCACAAGTTGTAAAATGTGAAGAAGAAATCAAAGATCCACTCCTTTTTCACCCCCACCTCATTCTCCATCATTCATCAAAATGCGAAAATATCGTCAAAAATCGATTCAGCGACGTCCAGAACTTTGGGGTCCAGTATTTTTATATTTTTTTTTTCGTATAGATTTAGCATTGGTACTTTTGTCCACCTTGATTCGGAATCCATACCGTGCTGCTTGTTTATAAATAAATAAAAATCTTATAAGGTGTGCAACTGTGTTTGTCCACTTGTGTCATTTTTTTATTACAATCGATTTATTGCATGCACCGCCTTATAGTACATATGTAACGATTATTTAGTAATTTCATGGATCAGAAGTCTTAGAAATTTTACAAAATAATATAAATTCATCTTGAAAAATCGTTGTTTTCGAGGCACAGCTGCAATTGTGATTCACTCCATTCACTTAAACTTGCAATTTGAATTCTTATATATTTAGATTCTTTCACCCGCAACAGCATTCAAAAGGCTGATTGTGATCAAAAGTAAAGAATCAAAAGTTGCATTTAAGTTTATGTTACATATGCACGTTTACAACACACATACGATACCAAAACCATCACTTAAAGATATCTTTCCATTAAGTGCCGAAATGCAGTTTTTAAATAGGAATAAAAATTTTTATAACTCCATTCCACGTTCGGATTTCGACGATAAAGTTGGCAATGGAAAAAAATTCAAAAATTTTACATTTTGTACATATCGCACAACTCAAATTTTGTCATTTTCGAGCTTACTTGTTAAAACTATTCATAGGTACCAGCACAAAAGAGATGAGTTAATTTTTTGCTGTACTTTAATGTCAGAAAGAGTTATGTCTTTCTTCATGTTGCAATGGAAATTGGGCTGTAATACGCAAACCTGTAATATTTTTAATTGTGTCGAATTTTAAAATTAAAGCTTCACGAGTGGCTTCATACTATATTCTATTAGTACCTTCTTCTAAATAATCCACACTTTATATCTGCAAAATAGTTCACAAGTTCCAAAACAGTTTATTGCGTTTTCTGAAAATTCAAAAATTTTGAGTTGTGCTTCTTTAGTAGAACGTGTGCGATACGGCTTCAACATTTCAAAGTCCTTACGAGGAAAAAATGCAAATCAGAAAACAACGTTTGGTGTGATAAATTTAAATCGGGTCACAAAACTCTCAACCACGTTAGACAAATCAGATATACCCAAAATATAATTCTTGCCTTCTTATTTTTTCTGCGACTCTCGGATAAAATACTTCAAAACCTGAAGTGCTTGAAATATTCTTCGAGCAGATTTGAAATCATCTTTCAAAAGTCTAAAGATTTTCTGATCATGGATAGCAAATGTAATTTTCTGCAGTGAACTTTTGTCTCAAAATGCATTCGGTCTAATATGCGCAACGCATAAGAAATTATGTGCTCGAAAGCCAAATGAACGCGCCATTTACGCTTAATTTTATTTTCTTAAGCTTTGTAATTCATCTTTAAAACGATGCGCAAATTTTTAATCTGACAGTATTTTTACAAAAGTTAAAGCAATCATTTTCCAAGAGATTTATAAACAGCGTGTCGTATGAATGACCATTAAGTTACTCATACGTCATGTTACACATAAATTACATGGAAAAAGAAATCTAATCAACGAAGATTTCTAAAATTTTAGACAAATAGAACAGAATCCAAAATATAAATTGAGTTATGTAAAATGTGTTGGATTTAGTGACCTTTATATTAATAAATCTGTTTTGATAATTGGGCTTTAGGGTCCTAAAATGTAAATGGGTTATGTAAAATGTATAGCTAAAAAAGCAATAGACTTAAATTCTTAAGGTTTTTATGTTCTTTATCATAGCAGATACTTTCAAAAAGATCTTAAATCCATATAATCATTTAAGAAGCTATAAAGTTGCTCGTTTCTAAGGACCCTCCCAATAAATAATATTTCACGTACGAGTATAGGGCAGTAATATAACGTTGACTGAGTACTTAAATTTCGTAAATAGCAGGAATATCAGAGGCATGGTGAAGCTTTATTAACCGTGGTTCAACCTTAATTTTGAACAAGAAATCTAATATTATACGTTTGGTCTTCTTAGTATAATATTTAATTTCAAGTTGCTCAGTAAACCAACTTGACGTTCGATAAAAACTTTTTAAAAAATGTGAAAGTTGTTGCAGGGAAGAAAATTCACTACCAGATTTCACCATTTAGTGCAAAGTTTTGTATAATATATTGACAACTCAGTTATTTAAACTGGTTTTCCGTGCACATTGTGTTGATAAATATAAAGAGCGAATAGATTTATTATGTAAAATAAATTGTTGCATTAAGTGAATGTCAGCTGAAAGATTTAAAAGTGTAAAGTTTGAGTAAAGCGTTGGTTACTCATAGGTTTCGAGTAAATTTAGACTGCTTCCAAGCACTAGACTTATGAAGTCATTACGATAAGTGTTTTGGAAGTTTTGTTTCTAAAAAAGTTTTTTTTGAAAGCTTACTCGTAATATATGATATAAGGTAGCAATTCTTGCACATTGCTCTATCTTACTCTTCAATAGAGATTATCAGTGGCGTACCTAAGGGTACCAGTAGCAAAATTATCATGAAATATGTCTTATTTTGCTAGGGTTTTGAAAGAGAAAAAAGGTAAGCCATTGGAGATTATACCTGGCAAGCAAATCTGGCATATTGTTGTCATTTATGTAAGGTCTACCATTCCATCATGTATAAGTTGACATCACAACAAAGCTTGCAAATTATGGAAGATTACTTAATTCACTGAAATACCAAATTTACTCAAAAATCATGTGCTCGATTGCTTGCAAAAAAATTATTGAAAAGTAGCTCTTAGGCTACGCTATATTCATGCTATTCGCGACGTTTATATAGCCAATATCATATTGGAACGGTAACGACATAATTTTATTATCTTTCGACAAAAGCAATTTTATGAGTTTGGCGATTATTTAAGTCAGTACAGCGACTTTCAGGAAAAACACCCTTTACTATAATAACAAAAATTAATTAATTTCTAACGTTAGATATGTATGTTAAAGCATGTATGTATGTATTTTTAGCTTCAAAAGCATTTTTTTTTAGAGAAATAGAACTAGGATCAAGAAACAGTTCTTATAATAGCAAAAAATACAGCTTTTGGTAAATATATGTAATACCTATAAGTTTCTTCAGTAAAATTTTGTTTTTAATAAATTTTTTGTATGGGAAACCCTGTTTATTCCATTGTTGCGTGTTACATGGCTTTGCCTGACTTCACCGCAAAGTCTAATGATGGAAAATTAATTCTCCATAGCGCACGCGGAGTCCGTTCGTTCATCCGTTCGCTAATGCGCATTTGGATACAATTTTTACAGTTGCATAACTCAAAGATTTTTTTTTACTTTTATTTGTTTTTATTTTGCATCTACAAGTATATTGTCTTCATTGCAATTAAAACGGAGTTTGAATTATGCATTATCGACGGAAAATAGTTGTGAATGAACACGAATTTATTTCAACAATGTATATAGTATATATGTACATACCAACAGCATTGCTTTAACACACTACTTAAAATGAAGGTTGTTAGTCATAGCTCTAGGTTAATTTTCAATATGTGAACTTCGAAACTATAGGTATATCGAAAAGTATCATCATTCACATGAAAAATTAAGTTTCGTTCCGCATGGGTTCGAATGTGCCGAAAAAATTTTCCCACACTTTCTAGAACCAAAAGCGTAAGAATCAGGTAGTTAGGAGGAAAAACACTTTGATTTCATAAAAGTTTCTTTATAAAAAAATTTGAAGTCTGCAATTTCTGTATAGAGGATTTTTAGGCCTGAAGTTTCTTACATAGAAAATGTTAAGACATTCATTTATTCAGATTTGCAGTTTTGTTGTCATCTACTAGTACACAACTACCTAAAAATAATATCAAAGCTAATTTGAATTGTGCTGGTTTGTTTATATTCATCAATGAATCTTGTTGCTTTACTTACGAGCTTTTTTGAACAGAATAAAAAACTTTTTTTTTAAGAACTAATATTGGTCAAAAAAATTATATCGAATTTTTTTATATCTTCTACATTGTAGACCAATCACTGACAAAAAAGTTTCAGCCATTATAGATGGAATGACCCATACATGTATGACATAATTTTTTCCGAAGTCATGTCAACGAAGGTATAGTACAGATATCCTGCATAATCACAAACGATATTCCAGCTGATGTTTTGACAAAGGGACTAACTGCAGCTGAGCATTGTTTTGATTCAATTAATTTGGGGGTATCAATTAATAGAAAATCAAAGAAAAATAATATGTATTTAAAAGATAACATTAAAAGCACTTTTAAGTGGGGTGTTAGAGTATAAAGTAGATTTGCTAATTATTACTACTTGGCAACACTTTTTATCGTCTTATAATTTTATTCTTAGTTCCTTGCGCGTATGTCGATTTACCTTATAATATTCAATAAAACTTTCTATAAACTTTCAATGCACTGGGAAAGTTATTTAAATATCTCTAATATTTTTAATACAATTTTGTATTCTGTTCGTATTTTTTGGTGAACAAGAAAATTTAAATATTTACTTTTATCAGTACTGCTTTTTGTGAATAAAAAACTTATTAACAATTTCAAAACAATCATTTACCATTTTTATTATTAATTTCTTAAATTCAAGGTGAGCGTAATAGACGTCACACCACGCACGTTTTTAAATAAAATCATATCTGTGGATATTTGACAAATCAACCTCTTTCGATTTAAGGTAATAATTCAATATAGCATAAACTCTTTGCTTCAACCCAAGACTTACGCTATATTGAATAATTACCGTAGATCAGTGGTGGGTAAGATAATCTATCAAAAGGGCGCAACAACAAAATCAAGCAGCAAAAAAACGAAATTTTAAAAATTTATTGCTTTCATTTCCAAAATCGCCAACAGCACAAAAAAAACCAAATTGCTGTACAAACAAAAACAATTGCTACATTCGTCGAGACACAATGCGGCCCCGTCACTAATGCCTTTGTGTGTTGTTTTTGTTTTCATTTGAACTCAAGTCAACACTGTGCGTCGATAGTGTTGAAATTCTGCAAAGTGATTTTTGCTTGTTTGTGCGTCGAATAACGGCTCGGGTCATGAGGGCGAAAAGTGCCACTACGTGCCCATCGCTGCCGTAGATTGAAAGAAGTTGTTTTTTCAAATGTCCACAGATTCACCTCTCTAGAAACTTATGACCAAACTAATGCCTCTTCTTTATGATACCAAGTACAATATGCGTGCAACTACTGTGCATTGTAAGTGAGTTCTTAGCTGCTGGTCGAAAAATTAATTAAGCTGTGAAAATAAAGGAATAAAAAGTAGATATACGGTCAAAGTATGCAAATAAAAAATAGAGCCTCAAAGCGGTCAATAAAATGTGTAAGCGAGATAGGGGACTAAGTTATAAGAAGTAGATTTGTCTACCAAGCGGAGGACATAGATGCAAAGTTGTACAATCTCACCACCAAATAAATGCACATAAGTTCCTTAATGTTCACGTCCAACAAAAAGCTCTGTTATTAGATTCATTTTATATTATTTACCAGACAGCTGACGTTACCAAAATGGAGTCAAAGTTATTTGTTTTACCCTTAACTGCAAAAGTTTCATGTGAGAGCGAAGAAGAAATTGTAGAAACCCATTGTTTTATTTAACAAAAAATTTTATTTCATAATTTTTACTGAGCTTTTCTGTTCAGTACTTTTAGTGCAAGAATTAAGAGAGTTTTATAATACTCATAATATAACAAAAAAACAAAGATTTTTTTTGAAACACTGTTAAGCTCATTTATTTTTATAAAACACAGCATTTCAGCATTTTGTTCTAATGATAGTGTGCACGTTTGATGTTATGGATACAGTTCTTTATCAAATATTGTATAGTAAATAGCAACGTTATCTCGTTTTCTACATATGTACATATCGTTACCTTAATATAAAAAGCCATATCTACCATTTTTGCTACTTTACAGGAGAACGAGAAAACTTAATAAAAATTAAAGTTTTGTAGAATTGAAGTGGGTGATGGCTTATTTCCTTTGCTTGTAAATGCTGTATTATCCAACGTAGCACACACATTTTTTTATCAATGGTGTTTTAGTGGGGAGCTACCGAAATCCACAAAAAATCAATTTTGAAAAAATGTTAGTTAGGGCATTTTTATATGAAGGTAGCAAAATGTATGTACATGGGTACATCTGTATCTTTTTCCATTAATTAATTCCAACATTCTTCTTCGTATTGAGTGTCAGTATTATAAATTTTTTTCGCTGTTAATAAATTAACAACAATAAAAACACGTCTTTCACTGGCACTCGTAAGCCTGGCACGAAATCTCGCAAAAAATTTACGAGTACAAGTATGTCTGTATCTTTCCAGCGCTGCAGCAGCAACAAGAGACAGATACTCTGTTTTCGTGTTGTTGTCATGAATTTTGTTTGTTTGTTTTTTGTTTTTTTCTATATTACATTTTCTTCTCTGATTGTTGTTGTTTTTCTTACCGTTTCTCACATATTTTGTTTTTCGTGTTTACTTTTCTTTTTCTCTACCTTTTAGTTTTGACGTTGCCAGAAAGATAAAAAACAAAGACGAAAAAAAAAAACAAAAAAAAAACTTGTGATACCGGATTGGATGCTATTCTTCGTGTTGTTTTTCATGTGATACTTAGGTGTTTTTTTTTTTCAATTTCGTTTTTATGTTGGCCACATAGCTTTATATTGCTAACGTTTTAGTTGTTGTTATTGCCATTGGATCGTATTACGTCTCTTAGTTATGCAGCCATTTGAATCTTCGTCTCAGCAACAGCAACAGACAAACGACTTTTTTGTTGTTTTTGTAATAGGTTTTTAATGGCATTGTGGAACATAAGCTTGGCCTGATCTTGAGGCTGGAGTTTGTCTACCTTAAATTTGGAGTTCAAATACACCACATATTGCAGCACATTTTTGAGGTTGGAGAATAGATTATTTATTAACTAATATTTAGAACATTATCTTGTAACGTTGTTGACCCCTCCATCCCTGTGTCACAACCTTTCACATATGTACATACATATATAAAATTATAATTAGTGAATGAAATTAAGTCGACATGTAGTAATAATATTCAATCTCATATACCTGAAATGTGGATCATTTTATCTCATTTATTCAATATTCGCTTAAGATAAAAAATCCCATTTATTCAATATTCTCTTAAGATAAAAAACAAGTACAAAACTCAAGTTTTTTACTAACGTACAATTTCAGTTTATCGGAAATAGTTAGTGACATTTGTATTTTATATAACAAAATAGTGATAAAGTACTGACAAGAAATATAGAAAATATCTAAGAACCAAACAAAATGTACTCGTACATATGTGCTTATGATGTGGTTGGTATCAAAATCGATACGCCATGATTTTATTTCTTTTAAGAACGCAGAGGGAGACTTAATGTATCGTATGCCTTCCGAAAAACTCTTATGTAACTTATGTGATAAGACAAAGTGCGCACTGTTCGACGTCTCTGCGGATGCGTATTATCACATAGAGTAAACGTAGTGCGAAAACGATCCATGGTTAACCGAATTAATTGCTCTGATGGACGATTATGTCGACCATAAAATGGACGGAGCTTGCGGTAAACTTCGCGAACTGAACCATTATTTTCGAAATAAATTTGCACGATTTGCAAGCGTTGTTCTTTTGTCAACCTGTTCATGATGAAATGGCAAACCAAACTGAACATAAATGACATTAGAGTTGCCAGATTTGACCTTAAAATGCCTATATCTCTATTCGAAAAACAAACCTCTAAAAAAACACCCTTTAGAAGTAGCTGAATAGTTTAGTGCAAAACGCAGGCAATTGGCAATTCCAAGATGTAAGAATCTTGTATTAGACTCTCATAAAAAATATTTGTTACACTTTAAAATAATAAAGATGTTGAACTGGCACATTTTTATTAACTCCAAACAAATCCATTGATGGAATTTTCCGTGAACATTGCTAAGGCGTTTAAAACTGCGGATTGAAGAGAGAAAATAACTTCTGAAGCAGGAGATTTGCTCATCCCAATTTAGCTTTCTGTATACGATGATGCCCAAGTAAGTATTTAAAGTAGTTCACGCTTTCAATATCAAGGCAATTAGGATCACATACAATATTTGGATTAAACTAGTTATTCAACCATCGGTTAGCACATGCATTGCTAAATAAAATGTGACGTCTACAGTTTGTTGCATGAAAAATTATATCTAGGTGAAAAGACTACTGGAACTTGGGATGAAAAACCATAATTTTAGTTTTATCACTGACTACTAATCTACGCTCAGCAAACCAGCATTGCAGTAGTTGGACATCATGGTTTATATTAATAAGCAGACTAAGCAAATCTGTTAATTCATCTGCAGTTCCTAGGTCATTTGCGAGCGCTGTAACTTCTCATTTAAATGGCTCAGAAAATAGGGAATTAATATAGACTAACCACAAAACAGTTCCAAGGGCTGGTCCCCTTAGATTTTAGTGAATTTTTACTCACTGAGTTCGATTTTTCAAGTAAGACTCAAACCAACCGAAATCGTCAAACGAAGTTATCTCGAACGTGAATTACATTTAAATCTATTATTTTTATGTTCGATATTGGACATTATTGTGAATGCAGCGTCAGAGCTGTTCAATTTTCTCAATAACGTGAAAACATTCAGCTGTTAAATCAAAAAAAATAAAGACAGATAATCGGCAAATATATATAAAATAGATTTTAAAACGATATATGTACATTGGTAACTTTATTTATTTATTTGTTTCTTGAATATATAGTGGAACAAGATATAAAATCTTATAATTACACCACTAGTAACTCACATAGCCAACATTATCATTTACAATTAAAACTTAAACTGTAGTTATTAGTTCCATAAACATAAATTTAAATATAAACATGAAAAGAAAACCACATAAAAAACATAAAAAAAACAGAACAGAATATTTTCAAGAATTAATTTTTTTTCGTGGAAGAAGAAGCTAACGATAGCGAAAATCAGGCAATGGCGGACAAAAAAGGTCTAATATTTTCAGGAATTATAGTTCGTAGTTATTTGAGGATCATACCAAAAGGAGAAATCCATCAAATTATCGGAACTGTAACAGCTAAAGTTCGAAGTTCAAAAATAATTCCATAGTAAATTCCGAGCATTAGATTTAGATTTTAGATTCAACTTCGGTTTTCAATTTCACTTCCGAACTAAATCAGCATCATAACTGGCCTGCATATCAGCGACATTGCGACAATGTTAGTGGGAAAACTTCTGTTTGAATTACGAAACGAAATCAAGATAAATAGCATTCAGATTGACTTTGATGCCAATTGCTTGTACGGAGAATTCAAAAATCCTGAGCAGTCAGCATGCAGAATTAAATATAATTTGAAATTAAAATTATCGGTTCTAAATTTTTTTCGGAAAAAATTCAAAATTCAGTTAATTGGGACAAAAACATTAGGAAGATTAAAAAGTAGCGTGCGATCAAATTAAAGCTAATTTAACAATTTTTAATTTGATATGCATTTCATTGAAATTTATAAGTAACATTTGTTGAGTAACGTGTTTATTCTTTTAAATGTAATTTTTCAAATCAGCACATAAAATAGGATGATGTTATTTTATGACCACGTTGATTAGTGTTTTCAGGAACATCTATGTGAATTGAAATAAAATATAGGAATGATTTTTTTTTTTGATTTTTCTTAATTTTTTCTGTGGAGTTGATTTGATTAAAAGCACACATGCCTAGGACTCTGTTTTACTTTAGTTTTTTATTGTTTTACCTTTGCCTGCATTCATCGTTGCATTTGATTGCGACTGCACTCACTTCCTCCGAAAAAACTCAAGAATGTTTGTATGATATTCGATTTAATTTTATTTCTGCACTTAATGGCAAGATTGTCATATCAATTAGTTGTTATATTTACTTTCGTATGCATCAATTTTGATAAATGCAGGTGTGTGAAAATTGTTTCATAAGAAATTTAAAGTATTACTTATCAACTACAAATTAAATAAACAACAGCCACATCAAAATAAGAAAACATTATTATTGACAAACTATTGTGTTGCTCACTCTGACGAATCATTAACTTTTCTCGAGCTTCTATAGAAGCAAAAACTTAATTTTATAACTTTAGGCTCCTTGCAAAAGCCAAGCTTCAAGGAGCCTCTTATTGTAAATAGAACTTCATATATATATACAAGTAAAATATTTTCTGCCAAAGCCACTATGTACATCATGTAAGAACTGATCTGGCTCCAAACGAGTATATTTTTTCGTTAAGTTTTTTGAACCTAAACAATACATAAATATACTATTTTTCTTATTTATTTCCGTATCTTTGGAATTTTATTTCGTAGATATGATAAAATATTACGAATTCTATCAACCAATACCTTCCCAGAAGATTAACCAAGCATCCCTAAATGAGAGAGGTTTCGACCATCTCTTTAGAATTTTTAACAACAACTTTCAGATCTTTAAAAGTTCTAAATATCAAACAATTTAGAAATATAGCCTATCCCCATTTAATAGCAATGTGAGCTTCACAGCCTTCTCTTAGATCTACCACTACTTTCGATGAATTAGTGTTTCAGCTGAATCATTGATTCAGTGGAACTGTGAACCGCCAAAGTAGAACACGAGTATAATTTTTGGTGGTTCAAACCTCTGAGAAATACAGTTCAATAAAAAAGACCACCAGGCTGAAATGAAACTTTTAATTTACTGCGATCATCACGAAATTAAAAAAATTAAAAAAAAATATGTCAGAGCCTGAAATGACAGCAAGGCCGTGAACGTGTATCAGATTCGTATTTAACAGCTCGAAGAATGCATTTCCTGTTTCCAGTTGGTAAAACAATAGTTTTCTATGTATAAACTATTATCAAAAAATATGTTTACGTACAAGTACAGGTCTATATTTCCCTCAGAGTGTAAGTGTCCTAGCTCATTTTTTGGCAGCTTTGTTTTTAATATGCTGACATACTGTTTGGTGTTATCGAACTTTGGATACCTCTTCCCATCCAAAGGTCGGTGTATGCGTGATATCCTGACAGCAGCTTTCAGAATAAAATCTCGAAGTTTAACAGCATTTTTGCCTTTGAAGTCACATTAAACAAGAAAAAATCACTCTCAGGCCAAAATTGAGAGTGTACTTTAGAAGGAGAGCGGAAAAGGTATCCCCCGTGGTGGTTTGGCCTCATTTAAGAACAAAAAATTTCTGCCACCAACAGATGCAAAAAGGCCGGATTTCGGAAGTACGAAAGTAACGAAAGACAAAGTTACTGCACCATTTAAAGCGAAGAGGTCGAAACTAGATTTTGGGGGTGGTTGTACCTCGCAGTATATTTGGCCCTATTCAAAAAAAATAAATATTTCCTTGGACCATTAGATCGAAAAAGGTCAGAAATGAATTTATGATGAAGGAGAGACTGTCAAAAGAATTTTTTGTCCCCATTTTCGACGCTATTCACGTTCAGTACAATCAGTTTTTTTTTCACTTCATCCTTTAAAAAATTAATTTCGACATTTTCGCATCGATTGGTGCATATATGCATACACACCGGATAAGATTCGCGAGGTTTTCCGATAATTTTTCTACATCCTATTTTCGTTAAACAAAAACCTGGTGCATTTTTTTTTCGTTTTGAATGCTTGGTGCATTTCTAAATAAATTCATATATATAAATAGTTTTTGTTGAATTCATTGTTGAAATGTCACATATTTATTTACTTCTCTACATACATACGAGCACAATACAGGTTCCTCTGTGAAAAGAGTTGTGAAGTATTAATAGAACCATTATTATCTTCTTCATAATATGAAAACAACGACACTTCGTTTGTCAAAATCGGCTCAGTAGCTTAGAAGCTTTGGTCTAAAATATAAAACAGGCATGAGCGTGCCGTGAACGCTAGCACGACGCGTGACGTAACGGTTCGTCCAAAACACTTTAGCATAGATTTTTTACGTACCCGTTTTTCTATACCCACCCATCAAAGATGTTCACGCATAAAAAAAAGACGTTTTGTTTGTTTTGGATGCGCCTCGTGATTGTCCTGTCAATAAGGCCTTTGACGAAAATATCGGTATGTACACCACATGACCGAGAAGGAGAGTCGAAGCTTCATCACAAGTCAATCGCAAATGATTCGCTATTATTGCCTGGGTTTCAGGAAATTGTACACTCTGTGAATACTTCATCATTTGACGATAGAGTACACATTGAATGCTAAAACCCGGGCCCCGAGCTCAAGGGGTCTCCCAAGTAGCGGATAAATAAGCTAATCGCAAGCGGTTTAAGATACTTAGTTCAAGGACTTATTTATATTTTGATGGGGTTCTATTTTAACTTTTAAGCCCCGGACACCGCAAAGTCTTAATCCGCCGCAGAGGTCCTTTTGTTTGAACAACAAACCTTTGAATTTGTCCACAAGTAGAGAACGATCGTTGTTAAAACCATGTATCTACGCCAGTAATGGCGTTCCCAATGAAGTTGAAATGTTTTCAGTACATTCGCGCTTTGAAAACTACGTTCGGTGCAATAGGCTGGTTTTTAGTACATCCAGAGAACTTTCAGGATTTTTCTAATATAATTTTTTTTTATGTTTTTTTTTTAACATAACTTTTCGTGACAGTTTTAGAAAGTTTTTTAATTCAAGTTTCGATATTTTATAAATGCAATACTTTCAAATGTGACAAAAGTGAGAGTGAAGCGAAGTGGAAAGAGCTATTGATCAATCATCCAATGTCATATAAATAATTTCATGATTGTATTATATTAAAGAGATACAATTAATAGTTATGTAAGGTAAGGATGAAAAAAGAAATATTAAACACATAACTTTGTTTTGACACGGTAGTTTTTTACACGAGTTTGAAATAACACGGTTCACAAATAACAACAAATACACTTTTTACACGAATTTTTTGTTCTAGCATGAATCTCCAAAAAGCTTTTTTTTATTCTAATTTTTACAGTGTCTTACAATAAATTTATGTATGTTATACAAGAACAAAATACAATTGGGGCAATACCCAATTGAATACGGATTTTCGTTATTCAGTATTTATTTTGTGTTAAAGCGTCCAGTTCGTAGCATGCAATAAGTAATTTCAAAGAAGAAAGCAATTTCGGTCCAGAATATGATTTTTTCTTCGTTATATAAATACGTAGTATGGATTTCATTTATTTATACTTGTTTTGCATGGTTTTTGGAAAACATTTCAAGTTTTTTCATCTTATACAATTTTTTAAAGCTGTAGAGCATATCGGAAAATTTACCATATCTCGCATGTATTTCTTAACACAATTTTTTTACATGGTTTTCTAAGGAACGTACCTACGGTGTAAAAAAATGTTTTGGTGTATTTAGATTTATGAAAGCAACTTTTTTTTGCCAGTTTCCGATAACTTTGAAAAAAAAGTACGCTCAACCTTTTTCGAAAGAGTTCAACTACAATCACTGATCAACCAACGCCTCCATTATTCTTTTGCATACACTAAAGAAAAAAATTGGGAAGTTTTTTATTTTCGATTTTTTTTTTGTTCCAAGTGTGGACAAACAAACCGGCGAACGGTTACTTTTGAGCAGAGAATGAAAAAAAACTCTATCGTATGGTTCGATTTCGTTCTGTTCTATGAGCGTTAACTTTTTCCCTCTGCATTCCGTACTTCACTCATTGATTGAAACACTAACACAAACAATAGCAGGCGACATGAGAGAGCGCAACAGAATGGTATCGTTCTGCTCTTCGTACAAAAAACTTAATTCAATTTGTTGTGGTTTTGACTCGCGATTGCTATCCGAACCCGTACCGTGACCGTTTTTGTCATTGGTTTCGTATGAGGAAAAATTTTTTTTTTTTTTCAAATTAAAAATAGCTCAAAAAAAATTTTGCACCGCACTAAGGTAGGCTCGGGACCTTAAAAAGAAGCGATTTTGACCCGAAAATGGGTTCCCGGACTATGGTACTCGTTTTCAACCCATTTTCGTGTAAAAATTTTGTTTTTCAAAATAGTTTTGAACATTACTAAGGGATGTTCGGGACCCTGGAAAGAACCTTTTTTGACCCGAAAATGGGTCCCCTTACCATGGTACCCGTTTTTTACTTCCAAAACATGGCATCACTAACACGAATCTAATGACAAAAACGATCACTACATTTGGTACGAGTTCGGGTAGCAATCGCGAGTCAAAACCACAACAAAGCGAATAAAGTTTTTTGTACGTAGAGCAGAACGTTACCATTCTGTTCTTCTCTTTTATATCTGCTTGCTTTAGTACGGGTTGGTGTTTGAATCAAAGAGCAAAACAAAGAATGTGAGACGTAAAGTAAAGGTGCGGTTTTTTTTCGTTCCCTGCTTTTGAGTGTTCCTATCTCAAAACAAAAAATGGCAAAAAAGCGTAGCACATCGCAGTTATGGGAGTTGCGCGTGTGAAATTTGCGATGCAGCAGTAGTGGCAAGAACAATAAAAAATTTTTTGTTTATGCCATTTGTCCTTAGAATTCTCTGTGCTGTTATACACACAGTAGATTAATTTAAAATATTTTTATGCTTGTACTGTGAATTCTATTCTAGCTAGAACTAAAAATATACTAAGAGATGGTACATACTTATATATCAGTGAAATGTAATAGTACAAGTAATCGATGTATTTTTTAAACTCAAACCAACGGTTAAGGGATAGCCCTTATAAATGCTATGCATTGTGTTGATTTGTAGGAAACGGATATAGGTTATTGGGGAGGGGAATAAGAAGAGAAGTGTAGATGGATATTTTTTGGAGTTAATAATGTCAGAGCGTTTAGGAAAATCACTTGAAGGGAGATTGTTCCACAACCTAATGGTACGACCAAAGATCAAATTATCACGATAGTTCCTCGTTCTAGCCAATACCGTCGTGACGCAGAAGGGATGGGCCTGATGAGACGCCCAAGTGCTGCCCAAACTGTGGAGACCAACTCATAAATTTCTCTAGAGCAAATCCCATCAAAACATCTATAAAATAAGGTTTAACACCCTACGTTAGGACGTGCTCGAGAGATTCAATAGAATTGTCGCACGTCGCTGTACTTTGTCTAGCAATTCCAAAGGAGATTATTGAGACCCTGCCCATAGGACCTAATCGTATTCCAGTTTAGGTCTGATATAGGTGAAATAGAAATTGTTTTAAAAAATTAAGTTACTTGGCCGCATATTTCGAAACACCAAACTCATGATCTGTCCGAATCAGATTTGATTGAATTAATGTGCCAAGAACGGCATGAGTTGTTGGTTTCGAAATGAATGCGCAAGCCACATTCAGGGGTGCAGGAAAATAGTATATTCGTCTGTGAGACATCAAACAACATTGTCTTTTTCCAGCATTAAGATCAACCTGATAGCACGACCCCACTCGGAAATTGGTTTAGGTCATTTGAGAGTGTTTCATTCATAGAACGCCTATCTCTCTCAATCTCCAAAGAGCTTGGGCTCTTTTTAAAGCAATATGAATGAAAAATGTTGCTGTCATCCGCAAAGAAATGAATTGGGTTAGTGGTCGACGACAGAAGGATCAAAACAAGTAAGAGGGATGGAGATAGGACTGCACCCTGGGGAGCAGTCTTTGACAACACGTATAAAACAACCACTGCAGAAGCTTGTTATTCAACGAGCGAAGGAGTTTCTGATACCATATGCAATTAACTTAGACACGAGGTTTCGGTGCCACGCTCAGTCAAATGCCTTAGAAATATCAAGAGCGACAACCATAGCTTCACCGAGAATATGAACACATTGATTCCACTTTTCAGTGAGTAACGCCATAAGATCTCCGGTAGAGCGGGACCGGCGAAAACCATATTGGCGATCACGAAGCAATTCGTTACACTCCAGATAGTTCATAAGGTGAAATTTCAATGCACTCTCCATTACTTTGGAGAGCGCAGAGCATATCACAATAGGGCGGTAATTTTTAGGGTTGGTAACATCGCCTTTTTTGAGAACTGGCATAAGCAACCTTCCAACATAATAAAAATTCCCCACAAGTGTAGGAAATCGTCGATCCAATGTGTTAGCACACTTTCTCAACAGATGGGCTGATATACCATCTGGCCCTGAGGCTTTGCTGATGTTGAGGTTTGCATGGACTCTTTTCACTGCCTTATTTTGAAAGTAAAAAGTCGGCTTTACCAAAGATTTACTATTTACGTAGGGGAGAGGTTGATTACTCTCAAAATACAAATTTTGCTGGAATTAGCTTTATAATTCATATTTTCCACTCAATTTACGAGTGCTCGAATAGTTATATTGGCGCGTATATACAGCTATTTTTCGTTATTTGCTTTGTCTAGCATTTTTTCAAAATCTATATAATTATAAGTTTCTAAAAATCCTTGTTTGTAACCAAGCCATTTTTGAACCGTTCTTGAAGACTTAAAACGAACTAACATTAGGGCAAAATTAAAATTTTGTTCTTTCATAGCCCTGCTGCTGTTTGGCTAAAAATATGGAAGTGGCTCAAAACCCCCAGTATGCAGTACTCAATGCAGTTCTCTGGTGCACGTGTATGTATATATATTGTATGCTCACTCTAGTAACTTAACAGCTTTGTAACAGCATAGTGTTAAAGAGACGAAGTGCAAAGGCTTCAATCTAGGTAACTCATAATCAAATCTATCAGTTGGCGTCCACTTTCGAAGTAGTATTGGAGATGATACCTCGAGTTGACAGGAGGGTGCATTTAGTCTCTTACTTACAACATGCATTTAATTTGGTGATGTCAGTCGTGAAGATATGTGCATAACTCTGACTTAATCTGCAATAACTATAGAACATCTTCAAAAATAGGAAAATTTCTGCTAAAGACAGGGTTTCAAAATATAAAACTTTTTGTTAAACTTGTAAAATTTTTTGGGAAAAGTTGATTTTGTTTTTGGTTTCTCTGGATAAATTGTATGACGTTTTTTCTTTCTTGTATAAAACCATTTTACCTCCAGTTAACGACTCTTTGAGAAATGTTGTAATTCTTACGCGGCCTATGGCTTTGTCATGCAATTAATGACCTGACCGCGTTAACAGCGGCCAATTGGCAACTATAGCTAGAGATTATGTATATGTTACCGGCCAAACTAGTTTTTTGGATAAACTAGATTTTCCTAGGCCGAACTAGTTCATCCGAAGCGTGTCAGGATGAACCAGTTTAGCCTAGGACAAAATGGGGGTGTTACTTAATTTAACGGTCTCACTCCCGATTTTCTTGAAGTTTTAGTGTGTGTGTTCCTTTGGCCTCGGCTCAGGGCTTTAATCCTCAAATATGTCCAATGTTTGCTTCTGGGTGGCCTTCGTCCACGGTTTTTTTGGACCTATAACGTTATCGGGTAGAGCATAATACAAAAAATAAACAACGTAAGTTTTTTCTGGGACTTTCCTTAGGTTCAACACGGCCTTCGTTACCACACAGGTGATGAATATAGTACAGTAAACCAAGGGCGAAGACCTCCGTAAAGCCGTTGTTCGACATACAAACTCCGAGTCGCGGCCGAAGGCCACCCACATATCCAAACATTCTAAAAGCCCTGCCAAACCGATTAAGTCTAAATAGGTTGGAAAGTGGAAATTTGCAATTGCAAAGGCAACAACAACGCAAATGACGCAAGATCGGTTGCGAATTTCTTATTTTGGAGAAGTCAAAATAAAAATCCTGCTTCTGGATTTGCTGGTTGCTTGGTAGCAATAGAAATCAATTTTCTTAAATAGGGCTCAAATGCAAATAAAAAACTCCATCCTTTTATTATTGAATTTATTGAATAGTTTCCGAAAGACTCCTGTTTTTATACCCTACACAGAATATACATTCACTTTGTCATTCCGTTTGTAACGCATAGAAGGGGGCGTGGCAGGTATGGAAAAGTATATATATTCTTGATCAGCGTCACCACCTGAGTCGATATAACTGGGTCTGTCTGTCTGTCTGTCTGTCCGTCTGTCTGTATGTCTGTTGAAATCAAGTTTACGGAAAAACTAAGCATGCTAATTCAATGAAATTTGGCACACAGGTCACACATTTTTGCAAGCTGCTAGCATATAAAAATGGGCGAAATCGGTTCACAGCCACGCCTTCCGTCCATACTCTATGTAAATATACCCAAGTCCATTTTGAAAAAAAGTTGCTGCGATTTTGATCAAAATTGGTGATTTGGTAAATTTGAGAACAACATTAAGATTAGGCTAGGTCTTAAGTTTGCAAAGGCTCTTAAAGAGGCGTAGCACAGCCCTAAATTTTAAGTTTTATGACGCCATTGCTCGTAAACTGTGCAAGATATTGTGATGAAATTTGGTACACGGACACAGATCTGTGAATATGCGCATAAAGTGGGCGGAATTGTAAAAGTACGCGTGGCATTTCTTAACAATAAAAAAATTGGATTTCGTATAACTCCAAATTGGCACATACGATTTTCATTAAAATTTTAGGGATAATACCACTGAAAGTAGTCAACAATACAAGCCACGTCAATATACTAAAAAAATTATTTTAAGGGCGTGGCATAGCCTACAGTATTTATAAACGATATAAAAATAGAAGTATCAACGCAATCGTTATGAAATTTAATAAGGCGGATACACTTGCTAAAAGGTGTCTTCTTGCAAAATTTTGGAACAATTGCGCCGGTGGGTGTGGCACCTCACATATAAGCGAAATACGTTTAATGCTATAGATAGTGCGCTATGAGAGTAATCTTCATAAAATTTTGTGTAGAGGTGTCGGTTGCTATAAGCTTCAGAATTAAATGAAACTTGACAATCGGTCCCACCCCCAAAACGGACAAATGGGGAATCGTATATACTGCGTCTCTCATCGGTAAAATATTTGTCACCCCACGTTCTCGAGGATACTGAATACGTTGTTGGTGTTTAAAATTCTTTCTTAGTTGGCCCCGCCCTCAAAAATGGTTATGTAAGTCCATTTTTTCGCAAAATTTCAACGAAATCGGACATAGTCCGCACCGTTTACAGAATTCAGCTAGGAAGCTCAAATTTTGGATATTTAAGCCTCAAGCTAAAGTATAGGCAAAAAAACCAAATCCGTCCACAAAATTTTCAAATAATACACCCTAATCTAAACATAAACATATATAGGTAACATAAATACAAATATATTAAAGTCAAAAATACTTTTTTACGAGCTTCATAATTTGACATGAAATACCCGAGTTAAAAGCCCCCCCTTGGAGGATTTCTGCGCACGGGCCTGCTAATATTAATAGCCGTCTTTTCGTAGGTGTATGCAAATTGAGACACTAAAGCACTTTATGTAAAACTCTTTCATAAAACAGATCACAATTTATACTTCTATATATTTATGTACATGTATGTATATATGTATGCGCATATTTATAATTGTCAAACCAAATGTTGCAGCACTATTTAAAGATACGTTGCAGGTTCAATAAAAAAAGATATATAACTGTCACTGAATTGGTGTTAGCTAAAGTATATGGGGACAGTAATTATGATGGCAATTTTTTTACTGCCTTTTTTGCGTCTGCTGAAAGAACAAGACAGCAATGGAGAGGTCGAGAGAAACTAAAAATATAATCAAGATGAACTGTAAAAATAGGTATTCACAGTTTCCGTTTTTATTTTTTTAACTTTTTTGCAAGTGAAGAAAACATTTAGTTTAAGGAGGCTAAGAAAATGTTTCTAAAAAGTATTATGTGAGTCAGTGCGTCTTCTGCTTATCGCCGACTCACAGATCGTGGAAATAAATAGAAAAAAACATTTAATCAATCCTTACAGTGCTAAGGATTTAAAGATTTCTTAAGACAATCGTCAGATAATACTTAATGGAAAAAAAGCTATAAAAGCTAAAAGATAGAGCGCTCTACTTAACTGATTTGAAATAAATTACAATAATATGGTAAGTTGACAGAAAGTACATTGTTTCTACTTTATAAAAACCAATTTATTTTTCTTCTATCGCCTTTACATGAATTGTACAGATTTCTCAAAATTAAGAATGAAAAATGGTCAAAGAAAATTTGCAAGCATTGACAGAAAAAAAGAGTATCTATCCCCGAATTTCGAAAGTTTATTAATGTATTGTGTGGGAGAGTATGGTTAACCAAAATCCAAAGTTCCAGCAGTAGTTTTCGCAATTTTTTTTCAAATGGCCCTTAAGAAACCTATTTTTCCCGAATAGTTGCAAAATAGTCACTATCAGAAATAAGTTAATTCTTCCGCGCACCTCTGAAAGTACTACTGCACAGTGATCCAAAATCGAGTTTTGGTTTCAAAATCGCTGGAGAGCACAAATTTTGTCGGAAATGAATTGAAAATGATAAAAATGAATACCAATAAGTAGCCCGAAATTCAAAAAAAAAAAGATTAAGTTTTCCAAATTCGGGTTTCGAGGTTTTGATGGAATTTTAGTAAGCTGTAATTAAAGGAAAAAATTCTTTTAGCGTTTTTAAACCCAAAACGCGATTTGAGACCACTGTGCACCAGTGCGCAGTACTTTTAGAGGTGCGCGGAAGAATTAACTTTTATGGGATAGTATTTATTGCAACCATTCGGAAAAATTACGTTTTTGAGAGGCAACTTGACTAGGAATTCAATGGCATTTCTTTAATTTCCTATCAAATGGCTTTAACAATTAATTTGTTACAAAAAATATCAATTTTTCAGGAATTACAATGGACAAAAATTCAACAAGAAAGCTGAACTTTTTAGCTTCAAAATGATATATATTCTTATTTTATTTTTCCGTTAAAATTTTTACTAGAGATATGACAATTTGAATATGACCATAAAACACCCTAAAACGTAAGACGTTCAAACTTCACAACTCGATATCTTCGATAACAAGATAATTACCGATAAATATGTTCAATGCCTTGAATATTTAAAAAAAAATTTTTGAGTGAGTTAAAAATAGGTCGGACTAGAGTGTTCGGATTCTGAAAGAATGTCTCATGTACACAATTTTATGTAAATATCTCCATAATTTTCTTTAGATTGATTAAAGTAACCTATTTGTTGTACTAGTTAGTTATGGGGAAAATTTTTGAAAAGAGTACGCTCGACCAGTAAGGTACTGTAGACATTTGCTGCCCGGGCCGAAGATGTAATTTGTCGAATTTTTTTTACCGGTAAAAGTTTACTAAAAGATATGAAAGGTCCACAAAATTAAAAAAAATTCGGTACTTATGCTAAAACCAAAATTCATATTTCATAATCCCATCATCATCTTCAAGTAATGGTTGAGTTAAAGCCCGACTGCAGTCGTGCAAGAGGACTCGTGGCGAATATTTTAGCGTACTACTTTCCTACATACGAGTACATACTTATGTAAGGTTCAAATAATATAACGAAATAAAAATTTAATCAAACTCCGAATTAAATATGTTTTTTGAACTTTTATCTCCGAAGCATTAGATGTTCAACAATAAAGAACATAATTTTTTGTCGAACTGTAGCATTTTCATTCAAAACAAACTGTAGTTAAATTGTATGAAAATGGGCTCTTAAAAAATTGTTATCACATCTTATGATTACGCTTATAGTAACTAATAATATGATATTGAATTTCCTTATGATTGCTCATATAGTCCAATAAATATCACATTTAAAATTTTTACATTTATGGGGGATACACTGGTACAATTTCACCCAGCTCTGGTGTAGTGAAAGCTTATAACAACAGCTATCCTTGAGCTAAATAGTTCGATTGCTGCCACAGCTCACCGTAATCACTGTTAAAATTGCAATCCCTTCAATTTTTGTATCGGAAATACTTACTAGCTAGCTGAATTTTCATATTAAGTTTCATGACAATTGCTCCATTAGCTCATTTAATATAACATTTGCACTTTCTTTCTGTATATGGTAGGTGTCACGCCCACTAGTGCAGTCCCAGAGATCTGTTAAAGGTGCATAGTAGAAACATCATCAAATCGACGTTTATTGAGATTATTCGTAAAGTTCATATGTAAAATACATATTTTTAGGTTTTTGTATGTACTTATGAGCGGTGCTAAGCTGCTTCGCCTGCTTTTGATTCAAAGGAACATTTTTACAGAACAGCTACATTGAGTTCATAACAATTTCTGCAAAGGCTCACTTAAAATAATTTTTAAAACTTTTAGACCATAAACCTATATGATAGGTGTCACGCCTTTTGGTATATTAATTTTAAAAGTCTATAATAACTAAAATCCTGTTACCAAACTATTTTCAGATCGTTCCTATGCACACCAGCAAGAAGACCCCCTATATTGAATTTCAGGAGAAGTGCTGCAGCAGTTCAGTTAAAATAATTGTCTTTATAGAAAGTGCGTCGCCCACTGATGCAACTCATGTAATCTTTCCCATTTGAAGTGCTTATAGTAACAAGCATTTGTGTACCAAATTTATTTATGATCGCGATGCCTGTGAAGAAGATTATCTTATATTAATGACTGTTGTCATAGGCATGATTTTCAAATTTGAGCAATATTGAATCATGTTTTGCCATTCCGCCAGCTTTGATCCAGTAAATGATATTTCAATCAACGACTGGCTATCGTCGTGCTATTATGTGTTTTTACTTGTGCTTTTTAACCTGCATTCGCGTAATACTTCATTAGTTAATCCCGTTAACTACTCATATCTTTAGTTAAATTAAAAATATCACCATACTAAAAAGAAAGAAATGCTTTAAAAATAAAATAAAGCGAACGCTTATTGATAATGATATAACCGCACCGCGGTTTGTCAAAATTATGAAAAAAAATTAAAATTTAAAAATACTTACTTAAATTTTCCAAATACTTACTTTACTACAAAATGTCTCATCGACAATAAGTCCCTGCCTTAGATAAAGTAAAACAGCAACATCATAAGCAACCCATTTTCAATTCAAGAAATTAAAAGCCTAACCTTTAAATTGATTTCATATTTGCAAAATTGTAAAACTAAACCCGTCATAATGGATAGCTCAACATATATTACTACATATTTGGAATGTCACAGGTATTAGAAATAAAAGCGAAGAATAATTCCATTTTTCAGCAAACGTCTATTTGTGTTTGCTATATGAAACATGACTTAAAAGCGTCATTTTCATCAAAAGCAGCCACCTCTGAACGAAGAAGCGCAGTGATTATTAAAAAGGTACAAATTTTTACCAATTATAGATACAAACGCTATTGATATTTACTAGCATCAATGATTCCATTCATATTTATTTCTGTCATAGGCAGCGCCTATGGGGAGCCTGGCACCTTTTGCCATTCTCCCAAATATTTTGAGGGCCATTGTCCTCCAATATTTTATAGAACAAAGATCTATAATATATCGATTCACATCTTTAAATATAATTTTAGTTAATTCAAAAAAATTGATTATGCAATTCACATTGTAAAATTGGGCTGAAATACAATGCTGTAATTTTACGAGGTGATAACTTGTGTTGATATTGTTTCCCGTATAAATATATCCATATGGGTCATTCCATCTATAATGGTCCTATAATTACCCTCAAGTAGATGGCAAAAAAACTGCAAATCTGAACAAATTAAGGCCTGAACGGTTTCTATGTGGTAAAAGATAAAAGAATTGACTTTTTCAAAAAACATCATTTTAACAAATACTCCATCACCTTTATAGGCTCAAAATTTTTATCCATGTTTTTTTACATTATTTGATTTTACAAGCATTTAAAGTTAAGATTTATGATTTGCAATGTAAATTGAAACATTGAGAATGAGTCCGAGAGAATAAAATTTGAATTGATTTCAGCCTTTTTAGGCTCAAAATTTTCAGAACATTCAGAAGCACCATCTCTGAAAATTTCATTCATTTTTGTTAACCTTATTTCATTTTATAGGTTTCTTAAGTTAAGATTTAGGATTTGCAATGTAAATTGAAACATTGAGAATGAGAACGAGAAAATTTGAATATTCCGTTATATTTCTTTCATAAATATTCCACTGTATACACTCACTATAAAAGCTAATTTTTTGTTTTACTTACGAGTTTTTTGTTAACACAATTTAAAACTTTTTTTTTAAGCAATAATACTGGTCAAAAAGATTTTATCGATTTTTTTTTTTATATCTTCTACATGATAGACCAATCACTGAAAAAATTTTCAGTCTACATATTTAAAAAACATGAGGGTAACTATAGGCTTATTATAGATGGAATGACCCATATGCATGTAATTTTCAAGTTGTACTCGTTTTCTATTTTGGTGAGAGAATCGTATGGGACTGACAAAAACATCACCAGAAGATAAACACAACCGGGAAGTGCGATTTAGCTTCTGTGTCAAATCGCACCAAAAAATAGAATTTGTACTATTTCCCTGCGATAAATTTTGTAGTGTCAATTTTGTACTCACTATTAACGTATAGGAAAAATCCAGTTGTAATTTTTTCACGTTGCAATTTTACTATGAACTGTGAATTGCATAAATGATTTTTTTTTAAATCATTCAGACCAAGAGTCTTTTGAGTTGTTTTTTAAAATATGTATATGTATATTTTAGCGTTTTCGAGATACATGCTCTGGAGCGCTCTAGGAGTCTCTTTGCTTCTACATTTATATGCAATAAAAGGTAACAGAATCTTTCCAAAAGTATTCCAGAATGTTTCACTCGAAAGCAATTTTATGTTCTCATGTTGAATTATACACTGAAATAAGTAAGAGGTTATTAATTTATTTTTGAAGGGTGTTTTGTAGGGTGTAATATCCACCTTCATGGTGCTCAATAAGTTTACGGTGTTGAAAAAAGGACCCAAATGAAAGAAACAGGTATATAAAAATCCAGTGATTCAGCGATTTGTTTGAAATACCAGTGGGTAAATTTATTTTAAATATTTTTATCAAATTTTCCCCAAAAAACTTTTCATAAAAATAAATTTTTTTTGGCGAACATTATTTAATATGTATGCATAATGTTATTTTTTATCAAATTTGTTTCCCCAAAATGAAGGACTTTCTAGCCATTTTTTCCAAAAAAATAATTGATGTATTTATAGATACATATATGTAAATTTTACATAAATATTTATTGAAAAGTTGGTGAAAAAAATGATTGAATGGGTGAAAAAAATGATTGAAATTTTCAGAGATGGTGCTCCTGAATGTTCTGAAAATTTTGAGCCTAAAAAGGCTGAAATCAATTCAAATTTTATTCTCTCGGACTCATTCTCAATGTTTCAATTTACATTGCAAATCATATATCTTAGCTTTAAATGCTCATAAAATCAAATAGGGTGAAAAAACATGGATAAAATTTTCAGATGGTACTCCTATATATTCTGAAAATTTTGTGTCTAAAAAGGCTGAAATCGATGATGGAATATTTGGGAAATTGATGTTTTCTGAAATAGTAAATTTTTTATCTTTTAGCATATAGAAAACGTTAATTCATTCATTTATTCAGATTCGCAGTTTTTTTCCATCTACTAGTACACAACTACCTAAAAATAATATAAAAGCTAAATTTTATTGTGTTGGTTTGTTTATATTCATCAATGAATTTTTTCGTTTTACTTACGAGCTTTTTTAAACCCAATTTAAAACTTTTTTATTTGAGCAATAACATTGTTCAAAAAAATTTTATCGAATTTTTTTATATCTTCTACATGATAGACAAATAACTGAAAAAAGTTCCAGCCTATTTAAAAAACATGAGGGTAATGATAGGCCCATTATAGATGGATTGACCCCTATACATAGCGAATAATAATTTTATGTTCAGTTTAACATAAAGAACAATTACCTTATGTTTTTTTGTTTAATATAGAGATAGTTAACTTATATTTCTAGTTTTTTTAGAGGTATAGAGCTTCGAATTGAAATAAAATACAAGAAAATCGTTTTAATGTCCATCAATTTGGCTTTATTGGAAGGATAATTTTATGCCATTAATGTTTAAATATGATTTCGGGCATGTGGCCGCCGCGGCTGGCTCGAATAAAGCCAATTCTACAGGTCCAATTTTGAACCACTTTTTCGAGCATATGGGGCCGTATGTCGGCAATAACGCCACAAATGTTGGCTTCCAAGTCCCCTAACGTTTCTGGTTTGTTGGCGTAGACGAGCGACTTCACATATCCCCAAAGAAAATAATCCAATGGTGTCAAATCATACGATCTTGGTGGCCAATTGACAGGTCCATTCCGCGAAATTATGCGCTCATCGAATGTTTCCTTCAATAAATCGATTGTGACGTGCGCTGTGTGGCATGTAGCGCCGTCTTGTTGGAACCACAACTCATCCACATTCATGCCATCCAATTCGGGAACAAAATAGTCGGTTATCATGGCTCTATACCGGTCTCCATTAACGGTAACTGACTCTCCAGCATTATTTCGGAAGAAGTATGGCCCAATGACTCCACCAGCCCATAGAGCACACCAAACAGTCAGTTTTTGTGGATGTAATGGCGTCTCAAGGGTCTCATGTGGATTCTCTTCACTCCAAATGCGGCAATTTTGCTTGTTGACGTAGCCATTCAACCAAAAATGAGCCTCATCACTGAACAAAATTTTGCGATGAAAATCAGCATCGAGATCAATCTCATTTTCGGCCCATACACCAAAATCACGACGCATTGCATGGTCTCGCGGCTTTAATTCTTGCACAAGCTGGATCTTGTAAGGTCGCAAGCCAAGATCTTTGCGCAAAATCTTCCATAAAGTTGATGGACAAAGCTCCAATTGCTGTGCACGGTGGCGAATCGATTCATTCGGGTCCGCTTCAACATTTTGCTCTACAGCGGCAATTGTTTCTTCGGTGCGCACTGTTCGACGTCTCTGCGGATGCGTATTATCACATAGAGTAAACGTAGTGCGAAAACGATCCATGGTTAACCGAATTAATTGCTCTGATGGACGATTATGTCGACCATAAAATGGACGGAGCTTGCGGTAAACTTCGCGAACTGAACCATTATTTTCGAAATAAATTTGCACGATTTGCAAGCGTTGTTCTTTTGTCTACCTGTTCACGATAAAATGGCAAACCAAACTGAACATAAATGACATTAGAGTTGCCAGATTTGACCATAAAATGCCAGTTTTATCTCTATTCAAAAAACAAACCTCTAAAAAAAACACCCTTTAGATTTGTTAAAAATGTATTCATTTTATATACGTATATGTACGTGTGTACATAAATCGCTCATTACTCAAATAGCTGTACAATTTTAAGGTTATGACTTTTTTGAAACGAAATATCTCGAAAACTAAGGAGAATATAGCAAAAAAAGAACAACACATACCCTTCATGTTTAAGAACACTTTAATTTTATAAAAAAAAATTAATAATTTTAAATAACTTTGCTTAGGCAATAGCTTTATTTATTTATAAAAGTGTTTCCCAAATATCTACGACATAGTTAACATATTATATTCGATTTTATTTATATGTCATCCTTTAATAAGAATGAATTTGCTTTCAAATCGAAATTTCCGACATACGACATAACTTTAAACAATATCATACAAGTTCATATTTCTGAAAGTTGTTATGTCGAAGATATTTTAAGAAACAACATTTTTACAATATTCCAGACAATTCCTGGGTATCTTGTTGTTTCAAAATTACATTAGAAGGCGCCGTGATAGCAATCATCAGAGATGTTATTATAGCGCGAGCTATTTAAGCTTATATTTTTTTTTTCTTTTACTTCTATCTCCACAGGACATATTTTTTTCGACAAATCTTTTCCCCACAGTTTTCGTTTCCCCAAAATTTACGAAAAACAAATTTTTTCCCTGAAATTACGAAAAAAAATCAATTTGAGAACTCTGACGCAAATAGGTATATTGTTGTTCTTGTTTTATAGCTCATATGCTTTGATGTTTTCACTATATTCATCTTAATATACTTTTATTTGAACTTTTTAATGTCACTCAGTGCCAGATTTTTTTATCCAAAAAACTGGAAATTCCCAAAATAAAACTGTTAGTAAAATTAAACCATTTTTGGTAGAAAAAAAGCTTATGACCATCTTTATTTTGTTTGCCCTGTAATTTTGAAAAACATACAAATTCATTCATAATTGAGGATAAAGTTGGCCCTTTTTTTATAAAATGAAAACTGTAATTCATACAAAAAGACTGCCTTAAAAATTGTATTTGCATTTAATCCTGTATGTGATATGGCAACACTGATGCCCCTGCATAAATATCGCTTAAAAAAAAAAGAAATGAGACAAACAAATTTAGTTGTTGGTCCAAAAATTATCAAACCCAGCAGAAATGACTTGGAAAGTTTTTTTAACAAAAACTTCGTCCTAAAACGCAACCTGAATAGAGGTTATTTTGTTCCAAAATAATAAATCAACATCATCATTCAGGTCTGGTTTTCGAAATAAGAAAGTAAATTTAAATTCTTGGAAATCAAACATCATCTTCATATGCTTAACATATTTTAATACTAAAAACATTGATACTTTAATAGATATTGTGAAAGGCAGAAATCACTATTCCCTAGACAATATTGAAAAAAAGACTTAAAGTGCAGAGGCAAAATGCTTAAAAATTAATTGCAATTTAACCATAAGCTTCAGAAGAAGATGAGTACTGACCGTCTGTATTGGTGTTCTCGTGTCAATAATTCAATATTTTATTTTTAATTCAAGCACATAAGACATTTCAAGCACCTTTATGTTATGACTTCTAGTAAAATTTTATTTATTTTATATTTTATAAATTTTCTTCCACACTAAGATATTTTCTCTCTTTGGAGATAAATATTTTTAAAATATTATTTTCACTTTGCACGTATTTTTACTACAGACACATTTATTTTATATCAAATAGCTTTTTGAATTCTCTGATATATTTTCATCTTTAAACACCTGCACAAATGATTATGAAAATTTCCAATCACATTATAATGCTTTAATTTAATTTTCAACTTTTTGCTTAACAATTTTTTGCACCTACTTTTGTGCTCTTTTTGTAAAATTTTTCTATATTTTTTGCATGTGCGATAACTATCGATGCTTTTTGTTATTTTTTTCCTCAATTAACATACATATGTAGGTACAATTGGAAAAATCTTTTTTAAATTTTATATAATCACTAACACCTTCGATATTTTTCTATCTAAAACTGATTTTTTACGTTTTTCTGCTATTTGTTTTTTTTGTTTTCACCTATCAAAAACTTGTTTAAGCCGCGTTTCAAATTTCTTGCCCACTTTCCGTCGATGTATTGCGATCTCTTTCTTTCGCAATACGATTAATACGCACGCGTACCTGAAATTCGCTGCGCCGTTCCTTATTGCGTCTACCAGTTTTGAGCTTAAAACTCTGACTGACTGGCTCGCGTTGAATTTCGATGTGAAATTCCTGCATCGTCTTGGGTTACATACACATTTTGTATTGGGTCTGTGCTTCGTTTAATCAGCGCCATTGTATCGTTTGGTTTTTCTTTGGTTTAAGCACTCTCACATCGCTTATTCATGCAAGAGTGCTCTCTTCTTGGCGTATTTGTTCCCTCTCTCTTATTGGGTGTATTATACATATTGGCTCTTCTTAGCCAGTTTTATAATATTTGGAATTTCCTTTTTTTCTGTCATTTATTCATTCATGTTTTCGTCATTTTTGTTTTCAATGTTTGGGTTTTTGCCTCGTTAACCCCATTCGTATCTCGGTTGAAGCTTGTTTTGGCTTATGGCTCTTCTGATATAACTATGTAAGAGCGTTGCCACCAGTTTTATTTACTTCAGAGATCGTATATTTACTTTAGAAATATTTTTTTTTAATAGTCAGTCTACTGCGAGAAATTCAAAATAAGGTATATTGTGTACATTGCGGATCGGACCACTTGGAGAGCTGAAAGTTTAAATTTTTATCAACTTGAAGAATGATCCGAGAACATACAAGCCTCTTAGTTCAACATTTACAATTGAATATTTTCGTTAAGCTCAACTTAATAACTTCAATGACAATTATACTTAATATTTTTTTAAATCTTATGCACGAAAAATGTCAGCATTATCTTCAAGTTTAAACGAGCTAAACTTATTAATATTTACGTATGTATAATTATGCATGTTCAAAATGACCTCTAGAGCTCTTCGGGAACGCTTAAAATTCGAAAATCTATACAGTTTCGAAAAAAAAACTTTGGGGGTTGCTACCAGAGGACAGAATTGAGTGGCTAACTGGTGGTTTTGAGCCACTACCAAAAGTATGAATCGTTAGTGTGCATTAATATGAATTTGAAGATAGCATATGCTAATGATAGCATAGCCCAATGTGCACAGAAATGGATGCGGAACTGGCTGGCAACACTGCTACTTACAAGTTGTAAAAATATTTTGCTCAAGTAAAAATAAAATAAAATTAATATAAGTCTGTTTTTTTATCAACATAAAAAACTAAAATAATTTATAATTTTAAGCGTTGAAAGTGTGAAATTAATTGATCTACATAGTCATGCCGAAAACCAAAAAACTAAATCCTAGGTTTCCTTGTACTGGGTGTAAAAAAGAATGCCTTGATGGTCAGGAGTGTATTTGCTGTGATAGTTGCCTCAAGTGGGTTCACGCGGCATGTTCCAAACTTACTAAAACTCATTATGATTTGCTGGCTAACTCGGACAATGAGTTCAAGTGCTATAAGTGTGATCCGAACTCTTTGCCAAGCATGAGTGGTGCAGCCTCAAACCTAACCTCAAACTCTATTGCGAGAAATGATTCAGCAGTTATTAATCTGATTGAAAGTTTAAAAAAATAAGTCCTGAAGGAAGTAAAAGAATTGAAAAACTCAGTTGCATACTTAAGTAGTCAATATGACGACATTAATCAACTTGTGTCGCAATATAATATGGAAATTTCAAAGCTGAAAAAGGAAAATTTAACATTGAAAAATAGAGTTGATCAGCTGGAAAGTGGAATTTTTCTGATGGACAAAGAACACGTCAGGAACGATATAATCGTGGCATCAGTGAAGGGATTGATGGGTAGTGACCCAGTTGCTTCAATAGTGTCATTGGCGTCTGAAGTGAAAGTTTCACTATCTAACCAGGATGTGTCATCGGTAATGGTTCTAAAAATTACAATGTGACAGATAAGGATGGAAAGACTCATGAGAAAGTGGTACTGAAGGCAACCCTTAAAAATGGAATGCTTAGGGACGAATTGTTAAAAAATAAAAGAAATTTAAAGCAATCAACAAAGTTCTGTAAAGTATCGTTGCGTGAAGCTCTGCCGAGGCGTTCGCTTGAATTACTTCAATATGCAGGTAATCTACGTAAAATCGGATATTCTATGGTCTATTCTTATAGAGGTCGTATCTACGCAAAACTTGTCCATGATTCAAAACCGGTCCTGCTGAATGACAAAGATGCGATAGACTGCCTAATGAGAGAACGTGCTGGTGCTCCGGATCCTGGGAGAGTCCCTCTTCACCAAAATTAGCCGTTGTAATAATTGCTAAGTATTCATTAACATATTATATTTTATATTATGGATTTCAATAGTATACTGGATTTTAATTTATCCAACAGAAATGTAAATAATTTAAGTATCGTCTCTATTAATGCTCGCAGTATTAGTTCCTTCAACAAATTTGGCCTTTTTAAAGAATTAATTTCTTCTTTTAGTGATTTGCCTAAAATTTTAACCATCCAAGAAACTTGGTTTGACCTTAGATTAACGGATTTGTACCAACTTCCTGGTTATTTTGCAGTCCACTGCTGTAGATTCGACTGCTTTGGGGTGGTTAGTATTTATATAAACGAAAAAATTCCCTTTTCTGTTATTTTTAATGAAAGTGCACATTCCTGTGAATTTATTGGACTTAGACTATTAGAGTTTAAAATTAATGTAGTTGGCTACTATAGATCCCAACAATGCAATATTGATTTGTTTATGGAAACTCTTCGTCAAAAGTTTGTTTTTTGGTAATTCTGAGACTATGTTCTTTGGTGATTCTAACATAAATATACTTGAAGATACGAGTATATCAAGAAATTTTTCAAATTTTTGTTTAAGTTACTCTTACATTCACGTGTTACAAGACCCAGTAGTAACAGTTGCATTGATCATGTGCTCTCGAACGGTTCGGTATTAACGGAAATTTCTACTATCAAATGTGGCTTAAGTGATCATGTGCTAATTCATGCTACTCTCAACTTTCTTATAAACTGCAATGGGAGTGAAGAGCTAATATTAAAAAAAATTAATTATTTAGCAATAAAGCGAGAAATTCAAGCTTTTGTTTCTACTATGGATAGTAATAGCGTTAACTGTGACGTTCTAGTTAACTCACTGTCTTCAATTACCAAAAGAAACACTCAGCTGAGTAAAATCCAAGTCAATAAAAACAAAAAGTTAGCTCCTTGGGTGGATGATAACCTATTAAGACTAATTGCTATCAAGAATGAATATTGGTCTAAGTTCAAAAAAACTAAAAATAATATAAACTGTCTCGATAATTTTAAAAGGCTTAATGCAATGATCAAACCTCTTTTAAAAGAGAAGCGCTCCAACTATTTAAATAATGAATTCGAAAAATGCGGAGGGGATCCAAAAAAGATCTGGAGAAGCGTTTATTCTTTGCTTAAAAAAAATCCCAACAAAACGTATCCCATCTATGAGAATAACGTATTACTGAGTGATCTAGCCATTGCTAATAAGTTCAATGATTTTTTCAGCTCCATTGGTCAATCTATGGCCCGTTCCTTTATTTATTTCCCTTGGGATGATATAAATTTTTTTCGGTCACTTAATCCTGTGGCTAATAATCTGTCCTTTGCTTTTCAGAGAACCTAAGTATCTGATGTGGTTAAGGTTATAGTCTCTCTAAACAACAAAAAATCATCTGGTTGGGATGGTGTCTCAAGTTTTATTTTTAAAAATTCACGGGAAGAATTGTCTTTAATAATTTGCAACATTTTTAATTCAATGATTGATTCTGGCACCTACCCGGACTCTATGAAAATTCAAACTGTGACACCAGTCTTTAAGCAGGGAGAAAAAAGTAAATTAGATAACTATCGTCCAATATCGATGCCCCCAACTCTAAGTAAGATTCTTGAAAGACCAAATGTATTTATATATCTCGGAAAATAATTTATTATATGAACACCAGTATGGATTTCGTCGTGGATTTAGTACTCAAATGGCTCTTATTGAACTGGTCGACCTAGTATGTAAAAATATTGCAAAGAACAAGTTGGTAGGTGGAATGTTTCTTGACCTTAATAAGGCATTTGACTCAATTGATCACAATATTCTTCTAGAAAAATTAAAGTTTTATGGGTTTTCTACAGATTCGATTAGCTTAATAAAACGTTATTTGAGTAACCGGAAGCAATTTGTACGCATTAATAAAGAAAATAGTAAATTTAAATTCATTGGTGTGGGTGTCCCTCAGGGGTCTGTATTGGGGCCTCTGCTATTTTTATTATTCATTAACGACATAGCAAGACTGCCTCTAAAAGGCAAAATTTTCTTGTTTGCGGATGACTGCTCGATTTCCTATCCCGGAGATAACGTTGATGAGATCAAGCGTAACATGAAGGAGGACTTAATTATTGTGGATGAGTTCTTTCGATTAAATAAGTTGCATCTTAATGTAAACAAAACAAATATTATCTTCGTAATAAACGAAAGTCATTC
This sequence comes from Meiosimyza decipiens, assembly GCA_963680825.1. Lineage (NCBI taxonomy): Eukaryota > Metazoa > Arthropoda > Insecta > Diptera > Lauxaniidae > Meiosimyza > Meiosimyza decipiens. The sequence continues at coordinate 81,253,513 of OY804258.1, read as the reverse complement.
ACAAGCCTTAATATCATCCACAATGGAGCCTTATTATGTGAGGTCAGTTGCATTAAGTTCCTTAGCGTCAAAATTGATTGTTTCCTCAATCAACGATCATATTGATTTAGTAGAAAATAAATTAGCCTTGGTCAATGGTTTACTTTATAAGGTCAGGCATAAGCTCTCAGTTGAAGTGAAAAAGTTAATATATTTTGGTCTCGCGCATTGTCACATTACTTATGCGGCCGGTACATGGGCATCTTTCTCCAATATTAATAGGATTCATGTGATACAAAACAGAATGCTTAAAAATGTTTTTAATCTTCATTATCGCCATCACTCGGTTGATATATACTCAACCTATCGTACATTACCAGTTAAACAAATTCATAGGTTCCAATTACTGAGCTACATTCAGAAAATAAAAAGAAATTTAATACCCAATACTATTCAAATTGCAAGTTTTCAACATTCTTATGACACTAGAAACAGAGACAACTTTGTAGTCTCTCGGTCAATTAATAATGTATCGTCGCAAAATATTTCCCATGCTGGTTTCATTTTTTATAACGCACTTGATAGATCCTTAAAGGACTTAAATAATATGGTACTATTTAAAAAGAGGCTAAGAAACTTTTTGTTAGATAGAAATAGGCTTATATCTGTATTTTAAATTAATTTAATATTTTATTCTTAGATAACATAAATTGTAGAGTAATATATTGTACACTCATGTAATATAATAGCTCAATCTTGTTATTTGGTTGTAAGTATCTTTAGTTCATAAGACCTCTTGGTTGAACTTTTGTTATTATATACATATATAATTGAATTATTGTACATAAACAGACTTAAATCAATAAAAAAAAAAAAAAAAACTGTCTTGAACCAGTTACTAATCCGTCAGCGCGGATTTAGCTTTTTAATGCTTCGACGGATCCGCCTCGAACAAGGAACGCGCTTCACGTACAGATTCGAAATGACTTAGTTTTTTTTTAAATAAAACGGATTCGATACGGACACGTTTTTTGAATATAATGAATTTGGGATGGACTCTTTTTTTTTAAGCAAAACGGATTCGAGATAGACTCTTTTTTAAAAAAAATGGATCGAGACGGACTTGTTTATTTTTAATAAAACTGATTCGAAACGGTCTTGTTTTTTATCATTAACATAAAAAACCGTTTTCAATGTATCAAGGATACGAAATACAGTTCCGTACTAGATTTTAATTTAAGTACCTTAAATTGGGTTTGAAATTGGACATTTCCTGTTAACACAATGCGCTGTTTAACGTCATCAGCCAACGTATCATTATTTTTCGTTGGCTAAAAGTATATTATTTGCATTATCACTTAACAACTACATAAAATTAAAATTGAATTTTTCATTTTGACAGAAAAGTAATGAAGTTTTAGTCTGTCAGAAAAATAATGAAAGATGCTCAGTTGATTAAGGTGAGCATCTTTTAACAGTGGTATGGCGCAGACGATGTAGGTTCAATTCTGATCGGTGACAGGTACATATATAAACTAATGATAGTTACAACAGCACTAGAGAAGAAGATGAAAGTTAAAATACCAAATCAAAAATGCACATTTACATTAGCCAAATTTTTTTAATAGCGTTAATTTTATGCAGTGAAAGTTATTGGGATGTTTCAAAGAAAAATAATAACTATTTGCTTGAAGAAATAAATAGGAGTCGCCCTTGTACTCACCAACATTGCATTATCTATAAAATGAATCCGTCTCGAATCCGTTTCATTTTATAAATCGTGATGATCTCGAATACGTATACGAAGTCCGTTCTGAGTTCGAGACGCATCCGAAAAAGCAAATGGATCTTCGAAAGGAATTTCATACGAAAACGAGTTCGAGACGGATCCGAAACGGAATCGGATAAAATATACGAACAAACGAGTCCGTCCCAAATTCGAGAAGGATCCTTTTGACGCACTGGGTGCTGTTCATGAATGGGAGCGTGTAAGTAGCTCGGGTTTCATGAATGCGAATGCGTGTGAAGCTCACACTTACATGTATGTATTAAGCATTCATGAAACTTTGAAAAGTTTATGTGACAGTGAATGGCTCGAGCCACTAATGTTGAAGTGTAGCAAAGAAAAAATGTTTCTTTTTTTCCTCCAATCGATGGGAAAGATTCAAAATTGATTTTCAACCTCATTTGGATTATTCCAGTAACATGGAAAGGACCCTTTGACCAATTCTCTGGAACTTTTTTTTTCAATCAATAGAGAAACCTCGAAAAATTTTTTTGGACATCACTTAGAGTGGCTTCGGACCCTAGAAAGGGACGTGTTTAACCTATTTTAAAAATAATTTTGTTTACTCCAATGGATGGAAATAGGTTGAAAACGGATTTTGGACGTCTCCTCGAGTGTGTCCAAACCATGGAAAGAACCGATTTTTAACCCATTTTGGGTAATTTTTTTTGTTCCAATCGATGGGAATAGACTGAAGATGGATATGCTAGTTTCAAACACCACTACATGGTATCATCAGTAAGCGGTGGTTGAGACTAGTACAAGCAGCTAAGTAGTTGCCCACTTTTGTATTCTTTAATGCATTTTGCGTTGTTGTTTTTTGTGTTTTTGCACTTAAAGTCATGGACGTATCTAGAGAAATTTTGCAGGGTGAGCCTGGTCCCTAATAAGTGATAGCCAACTAAGCCAAAGACCAATGTACGCAATGAATATAATTTCAACGTAAATGGTTCAGCCATATTTCGGTAATCGATTTTTGGAATGTTTCTAATCAATTGACTTTGTTATATTTTAATTTTTATTATTTGTTTTTGGCAAAAATATTTCAACTTTTTTCGGTCGTGACGTTTTCTTTAACATTTGAGGAAGAGAAGTACTTGAGAACCCCTCTTTTTCCATAATGGAACTCAGCCACGTCTTGATTTGACACATAGCTGAAATCTGCCCTTGCATCCAGTTGATCTGACTAGTATGACTATGCTTGTATTAACTTAGAAAGATTCGGACAAAAATATCTTTTATTTGTTCCTACATGATTTCAATCGTAACGTAAATTCTTTTTTGTTTTTTTAGTTCGTTTCTTATTCTTAAACATTCTGCTCCAAAAAAAGAGTCTCCGAAGAATATACTTATGAAAAGCTTTCTATTTTTGAGACCCAAATTCAAAAATACTTACATCGATCGATTGTGCTAAATGTGCATTAACCATTATATTATCAACCATATGGCAATTGATATTGATTTTTCCAATATCCATAGGCACGCGTATCAGACGGCACAACAATATTCTTTACCGAGTCGATTATGTCTATGCTCACTATTTCAACTTCCCGAGAAATTTCATGTTTATCTGGAAACTCTTACACTTTTTCCAACAATCATCAAAGCTGTGCCAGTTTTGTTCGATAGTAGTAATAGTGTATAGTACAACACCATCATGCTACCTTGCCCAAGCAATTCAATTTTAGCAGGGACCCAAAAAAGCTATTAGTTGCTATTTTGTGATTGAGAAAACTGCCCGATTTTAAGGAATAATTTTAAAAATTGCTTTTAAACTATTATTGATACGAAGTAAGATATTCATTGCTGATAATTATTATTTTATACGTTGACTTATAACTACTTTGTATGTGAAAATGATTTTCCATTGTCAATATCTATTATTTTTGAATGGATTCCTTTTCTCGTTTTTCATAACTATACATAAGACATTGTTTTCTATAGCCAATAACTAATAAGTTATTTGGGAAAAAGATTTTTTACGTTGCTTTGAAAAAATTTTCAAAGAGTCTCATTCCAAAAACTCCACGATTTTGATCGATTTTTGAAAATTTTTACACCAACCAATATAAAGAGGTCGAAAATAGATTTTCGCCATGACCAGATTCGATCCCGAATCCAAAAATGCTCGATTTTGGGCCATTTCCAAAAATTCATTTTGTGCACTAATCGATTAAAACAGGTTGAAAATGGATTTTGGCTATCACCAAAGGTGGTCCCAAGATACCAAAAATTTCATAAAATCCACCTCTCCCAATCAATTTGTGAAAACAAAAAGTACACTCTTTGAACATTTCTTCAAAACAACGTAAAAAATATTTTTTCCAAATTAATATTTATTTTGAATGGATAAATAATTACTTATGCATAATAGTTATGAATCAATGTAAAAAGAATCTTTTAAAACATAATAGTTACTGACAGTGAGAAAACAATTTCTTATGCATAACTATTATGAGTCAACGTAAAAAAAAACTTATTGAAAAATAATAATTATCACCAGTTCATATAATATTTCATACCAATAACAATTGAAATCAATTTTTTGGCAAAAACCATAAATAGTTACGTCACTGATTTTTTAAAAACTTCATATTTTGAATATTTCTGGACAGGTCTAATGCATACCTATGTAAGTCTCAGATGTGGCTCTTTTCATTACAGTGCCTAGTGTCATCAAAATAAATTCGATGTCTGTATTTTCTTATTTGTCATTGCGCTTTATCGAAATACATCACTTGATAACTTAATTGAAAGACTTGTTGCATATGGGGGATTTCATGTGAAACGGACAATGTAAAAAATTAGATTTTGAAATTTGTTCATATTCGGCTTAGTTATACTCCTAATTTTTTTTACTCAAGGCTTAGTCATCAAATTATGGGCTTCTAAAAATTGACGTAATATGAAGAATGGATTTTTCAGAAGCAGCTTTTCGAACTTAACAAATGTTCACTTAAATATTAAACATTGTGGTTTCGAAAGGAAATTTACTGCTCTTTTCAATTATGAAATCAGATTTGAAATTGGATTTTTTTTTCTTGTGGAAAACTGGAAATGAACATTTCATCTCTGAACTTAAACAATTTCGACATATTTTTCTTTTCTTTTATTTTGACTTTAAAATATAGCATTAAATTAACCGATAGTAAAATGTGATTTACACTGGTTTGCGAGATATATGAATTGAAATCTATACGTACCGCACTTCCTATGGTGCCTGACACTTTCTTAAGTATGTACTTTAATCGAAATATCTCTTTTACTAATAACGATTACCTTAAAAGTTTTTTTCTGAAACATCTATATATACTTAAGGCTTTAATTTAAAAAACATTATGTCGAAATAACTACACATAAAAACTTTTAAAGTTCGAATTTAACTAAAAAATTAAAAATTTGTTATTTATGTAACTTGGTAACGTATACTTGTGTGTTTCTTCTATTTCCGATATTTGGTACTATTTTTATGATTTTGGTACTTTTTCTGCCAGGTTTTTGATACCTTCCCAAATATGCACATGCCAACACTGCTTAACACGCATTGACCAAAAAATCACAATGCTGCCAAATTTAAGGCTGATGCATTATAAAGCCTACTTTTCGCTTAAAAATTTATGAGCGCTTAAGTCAAACGATTTACCAAAAATGTCATTCAGTTCAAATTTGCTTGAAGCGTTTAAACTGCCTGAATGAACCAAATACCGCATACACAAAAATATGAGGAACTTAACACACACAAAAACAGGAGAAAGCAGCGCTTTCAACAGGCCTTCCTTTGGCAGAACAGTCGCTCCAACTCTTTTCAATCGTACTTTATTTTTTATATGAAATATCTCGCTGAGGCAGGCCTTCTACTTGAAAAAAATTTTAAAACTTCGTGAGACTTTGAATTAATTGTTTTTGTTTATTCGCGTCATCTCACTTACGTTAGTATTTCTTATTTTTATGGTTTGTGGCGTTTCTTAATTTATAATTAGGCAATGAATACACAAAACTTTACCACCTTGTGAAGGTGGAAATCAGTGCGCTTCATTTCCACCCACAACTTCAACAGCAGCGCAAAGAAACGCCCAATATCCTCGACACTCTATTTATTTTTACTTCTATTTATTTTAATAAATTATTCATCCTAAAATATCCAACATACGGTGCAACGTGGCGAAGCGTAGTTGTAGAAGAATAGGTATTAATAAGTCAAATCAACGTATGAGAATCAACATGCGGTAGCTCTGCTCAACAGCTGACACGGCGAAATATATAGAACAACTGGTAAAGCTTTAATATGGAAAGTTATAGCAAACAGCTGTTCAAGCTTTACTGTGGAAAAAGCTACTTAGGTAACTTAGTCAAAAAGATATCATTAATCGATCATTCAACTGGAGACCACAGGCACCAGCGGACGCGCAGTTCAGGAATATTCTAACTTCTATTCTCCCACTTAGCTTCGGTCACCCAAGTGCAAAGTCGTCTTCACGTGGTACTCGAGTGGCGGACTCGAACGCAGCCATCGAAGCGCAAGGAAATTTGGCCTACTGATCTATCGAGTTAAAACACACGGATATAAGGTCGTAGTCACGTGTTATTCATGTGTGGAAACAAGACGCCACCGTCCCACAGTTTAGCATAGGAATCGCCGCCCACCGCTGACCCATCGAGTTTAAACACGCGGTCGCAGTCACGTAAAATTCGTGTGCGAAAGCGAGACGCCGCCGTACGATAACGGCAAGCAGACTACTCGAGAGCAGTTAGCCCAGCAGCATCAGAGAAGCCGCATAGCGGCCAAATCGCAGCCGAAATTCTAAGTATCCTAAATCATTGTATCATAGTTAATTGTTCTCTATATTAATTGCATCTATATATAGCTATAAGGGTTTGTTTTTTTATCAAAAAAAGTGAATAAAGTGGATTACAAAGCAAATAGAAATACGTTAAACTTTCAATAACTCCCCGCTTTAGCCACCTGAAATATAAATTTTTGTACACGAACTTTGGACGCCGACGAGCCGAGACCCTGGCTGAAAGATTCGTTACAACCTTAACATAACAGGAGGCCAGCCTGGTAATATAGACACCACTCTTTACTTCTAACCACTTATCAACTTTTGATGTCGTAATATCCGAATCATAAAACATTCAAAACATTGCAATAAATGAAATGAAAGATATATAAAAAGCTTTAATGAGTATGTATGGGGTCCTTCTTATTTTCCTTCTAATATCAGGACTAATATCACATCTGATGTGTGCATAAAAATTTACATTTGAGAAGGCCACAAATAAGCGCCTGCTGGGTACATACACACAGCCACGCATCTCACCAGCGTTGCCACCGAGACATAATTTTGTCACATGTGACTTAAATGTTTTGTTGGTAACATGGTTGAAAACAGAATTATGCTGACATAAAAAGTTACAGAATTCAACATGGCCACTGATAATATGTGAGTAAATTTTTCATAGGAGAGCTCTTTAGTTCAGGGAATCAAGACAAAAAAAAGCCGAACTTTGAAAAATTAGGGGAAAGCAAGATCAATATATGAACCTTACTTTTGTGGCTCTAATCAAAATCCCAAAATACCACATCGATACGTGTGCCGCTAAAAATGTAACACGGAGTTAAAAGTCGCCAAAAATGATTCTTCGTGAAAATCTCGTTAACGATCACTTATATCGAAAAAAATGTCCGCGCAGCACGCAAAAACTGTTGCATAGATTTAGATAATTTTTTTTTTGTGGTTCCTAAGGCACTTGGTCTTAATCTCTAATCGAAATTGTCACGATATTTTAACTGAATATCAAATTAGTTAAGTTTTAAAGTTGCTTAAAAAAATTTCTTGCGCATGGAATTTTTATTTGTATTTTACGATTTTTTTTTTTGTGGTTTTGAAAAGATTTATATATGTATATATACTGTAATAACGTTCTTCTTCCATTTTCTGTGTTTCCACAGTTTCAATCAAAAACCACAATGCATCAACCTCTTCAGGAGGCACGTAAATATCAATCACAGATATTCAAAGTTTGCGAAATTTACAGAGCTCAAAAAACCGTCGAGTTATCTTCTTCTCTTGTCTATTACCAAATGCAAGTATGGCTTGTAGTGCTTCACCGAAAATCGATTAATAACGTTATCGTTCTTGCTATCGAGACCGACAACGATAACGAGACGACATCAAAAAATTATTTCTCGTAAGACGGAGGACGAGAACGAGAAGAGTTTGACTGATATCTCGTTCTTGGCGATAATATAATGTTTACCGTACGATAGGCACTAAATTATCACCGAGAACGAAATTCAGCCAGTACATCCATAATACAAAAACACTTTAAACGCCATATCTTGGCATCTATGGTAGCAGGCGATCTTTGTTAAGTATCTCGCGAAATCTGAACAAGATTAGATAAACGGGAGTGGCACCTTTATAAGAAAAAATTACTTAAAACGCCATATCTTGGCACCCATCGCAGCTTCAGTTGTGAAACCTAATACGAAAATGAAAATTGTTTGTGCTAAGCAACTCGCTAAATGAAAACAGCATTGAATAATGGGTCATAGCTCCTCGTTTTCAACAAAAACCCTTACGTCGCTATTCTTGGAACGTATGTCAAGTTGTGAAATTTCGTACATGGACCGAATTGACTGCAGTATAGACTGAATAAAATGTAGACTTGATTGTACAACGGATAATGCGCGGGAAAGCCTTTGATTCAGCTAGTTTTATATACATAAAAATGTGAACAAGAATAATCGAGAATTATCGGCGATAACGAGACGAGAACAAGACGATAACGATACAAACTAAGAATTTCCCGTACGAGACGATAAGCTTTTCGCCTCCTCCCTCTAAATTGGGGATAGACGTTACAGGATAAAATTAGTATTCGTAGCAAGGCACGTATCAATGGAGAGTTTTGGGATTGGGAAATATCAAAATAATCAAAATGATCCGGTTCCGTCATTTTGCGATGAAAATGTTGTCGCGTTGGTCTAAGCTGTTAAGCCTTTTCTCATTCCTTTTTTACGCGTTGAAATATAAAAAGAACAAATGCATTCAAACTTTGAGATACCCTTGAAATATTGTTTTCGATATGGAAGATCGAAGGATATCTATTGTAGGCAATAAAGAGTACTCAAGGATTGCGATAAAGAGAGTGAAGAATTTAGTTTTAAATGATGTTTCAGAATTACTTATTGTGATTTTCAAACAAAAACTTTTTTTTTTTTGTTAAATATCTAGATGATGGGACTGTCGGTCGAAGGTAGGTGGAGGAGTTAAAGGAGGTCAAATGACTCCATTTCGCTGATTATAAAGTATTGAAGGGATGGGGATGAAAAATATAAAATTTTTCAATATTGGTGTTGTGGCGTACATCGGAAGTCATACCTCCTATCTTCCAAAATATTTTATAAACACAAAAATTTGTTTTTCATCACAATTTTTAATTAGAAAAATAATGGATTTTTCAACTCAAAACCCTGCGCCCCCACCTTTCCGCTTCCACCACCAAACACTTTTTAGTATTGTCCAAGATCATCAGTGCTCCCTCTAACCAGCGGTCCCCTCATCTAGGCACTTACTTATGTTTAAAATAAATAAATTACTAATGTTATGATACACAAAGGTTATATACTCATGTTTACTACCAAAGTTATTGGATGGCGCAAAATGTGTCTGTGACTGGCAGGTTTGTTAATTTTTTTCATTCTGGCAAGAGAATTATGTCAATGACATTGTTTTGGAGTCAACGTGACATAATTTGTTTGGGTTAATGGCAAAACTGCATCTCACAATCAATAAGTAGCGGAAGAGATGATGAGAAACCTGAAATGCTATCAAAAACGCGTTCATTTGTTAAAATGTAAAAAAGAGATGTTAATTGTTTGCAATTGTTTTTGTTTTGCTTTGTTGCTTCTTTTGCTTGCCTTTATTTATATTGTTTCCGATGTTGCGAATGAGTGATTAGGTGGGTGAATGGATAACTGACGATGGAATTGAATAGCATAGCTAGGTCACAGAAGGCACTTGAGGATAGAGAACAAAAACCTAATGATTTAAAATGTGTATGAAAACTTGAAAGTTGTATTGATTCGGATACTCGGCCAGGTAATGTTAAAAAATTTTAATGTACGTAATCATCCATATAACATCATTTGAAAATATACTTGGCCAATAAACTGTTTAAATTCTCTTCTACATTTCGGCAAAATTTGTTCACTTTCCCTTAAAAACTACCTTCAATCAGTAAGCACAGTGAATTCAAAAATAAGCAATCGAATTAATGAGTAATACATAACTTACAGATTTTATACATATGTTACCGGCCAAACTATTTTTAGGCCAAACTAGTTACCATTAAACCTAATTATATGCAATGAATTCTTAACGCAAAAGCACCGTGGCTGGTGAAGAATAATACAGTAGCAAAGTAAGACAAAAAACTTATCAATTTCATTGTCTGCTTGGCAAATTTTAAGTAGTGGTATTTGAGCGGCCTTCGGCTGCGGCTCAGGATTTACATTCTCCATATATGTATGTCTAATACCGGCTTCGCCGTTCAGTCTATTTTTAGTGCAACATCGGCTTCGCTTTTCACAACGCTTTTGCATTAAAATCAAATTGCATACTTTCAGGCATACAAATCAACTAGTTTGGCCTAGGAAAAATTAGCTTATCCTAACAGGGCGTTTATTTTGAAAATAAAAATAGCTCGGCTTATGCGTTGCAGATATCACGACTGACTTAACGCGCACGGAAACTTCCCGAATGATATTTGAAACTTACGATACTCGTTTCAAATTGGGTAATCCCGGGCATAGAAAATATATGATATCGGGTGGTATGAATAAACTGAGTAAAATCTTACTCGAACTATTTGCTCAGAAATGCAGCTTTTACTTCGAAAAATATGAGTAAATGTACATTTACTCCAAACATCTTGAGTCTGCTACTTTGTTGACTCAAAGAATTTACTCTGACTATTTTGCTTAAAGCTATTTCTTCTTTTACCGCATTCAGTCGTTTAATTTTGACTTTACGCGCTTTATATATCAGAGACAAACGTATAAAAATTATACTTTAGCCGGATAAAACTACAATCACAGCAGCTCAGCATATTTGGCTAACACCAGAAATTATAGCATTTTGGGTAAGGAAATTAGTGCACCATCGGCGCTACCTAAACAAATTGCAGCTATTTAGATGCGAACTTGGAACAGATTTACTTAAGCAGAGTCTCGCTTTTTTTAGGGCTGAAAGAGCGCTAAAAACAACTAAAAATTATGAAAAAAAAGTGTCGCTCGGGCATAGCTTTTGTCAAAACGATTATAAGTTGGGAAGTCCAGTATAAATATCAGAAATATGGGTGTTATAAGAAAAATATTTTGTTGGCCTATAATAACGGATCACAAAGCTTTAGAATTAGACCTTCAATTTTGGAGATATAACGATTTTTCTGAAATTTTGACATTTTTTTTAGAAAAAATTATATGTATTTGCATAGTTATTTTTTAATTTTACCTATTTTTATCATAAAAAGTAAAATAACTTTGGTGAATTTGGTATTAAAATATAAGGTAATAATTTACTTTAACCGCCTCTCTCAATTTTCTGGAATTTTTAGTATTTTGTACAGTTCAGTGTGCTTATCAAGAACTTATCCATATGATGGGCGCGAAAATAAGGTTTTTAAAAAAAAAATTGCTTAAAATTTCAGAAAAACCGTTATATCACCAAAATTATTGTTGAGTTTTCAAAACTTTATTCATCTGTATTTTTTTTAGGCCCATTAATTTATCTTTTCTAAGACACAAAAAATACCAAAAAAATGTTTTTTTATAATATTTTTGGCTTAGAAATGGCTACAGAGCGCAAATTTTGTAACAAAATTGACAATTTTTTCATTAAATTAAAGCAAACCAAAATTCCAACAAATCTTCGGAGTCTGAATTTAAAAAAAAAATGTGTATAATTTAATGAAAATGCCAAGAAAAACGAATTGTTTTTAGTGTTTTTTTGGTTCAAAAATTGCTGAAGACCAGAAGTTTCGTTGATAATTAACAAATTTATTTTAAATAAAAGCTAATCAAAATCCCAGCAAATTGTCGGATCACAAATTTTGAAAAAAATTTTCGGTTTTTAATTTATTAAGTTGAAATCCAAAAAAAATTCAACCAAAAAAATATAAAGAAAGCATTTTTTCGGCATTTAACTTAAGATAATAAAAATTAACAGACTTGAGACTTGAGCTTTTACGAGGAATTCAGTGGTATTTTTTAAAAATTCGTGAAAGGTGAAATGGCTCTATAAATCAACTTTAAACAATTGATTTGTTATAAAAAATTTTAATTTTTTCATGTACTCCCATAGGCAAAATATTAACAAAAAAGCTTTAACTTTAAAACGATATAAAAAAATTATTTTTCCGTTAAAATTTATTAGAGATATGTCAATTTGAACACGACCACAAAACGTAAAACGTTCAAACTGCATAGCTTCATATCTCTCGATATCTTCGATAACGAAAAAATTCCCGACACACTTGTTCACTCATATAATGCCTAGAATACGTAAAAATAATTTGGAGCGATTTTAAAATGAGTCGGCCAGAATAATTTTGTTTGTAAAAGGATGTCTCATATGGGTGATGGTAAAAAATTCCCACTTTTTGTGTGTAAAGTCATAAGTATTACTAAGACGAGCTTTGGTCCTTGGTTCAAACTAAGTGGACCATTATTTCGCAATAACTCACCGAGAAACTGGTTCAAATCATTGCCAGACGAGTCAACAGTGTCACTAAAGCCAAGGGCCATGGGACTAAATATTAAAAATATTATTTTTTGAACGTGCAAAAGTGAATACATTGAGTTTTTTTATTTTATGAATTATATGTTTTGCTTCCAATTTAGAAAGATGTTGTTATATATTTAGTATTTTTAAGGGTAATAAAGAAAATCTGGTTACGATTGCTGTATTTTTAGGGTTCTAGAGCTACCCAAAATAAAATGTGATCCGAATCATTGAAGCAAGTTGAAAAGTCCAAAAAAGTATGGATAATGTTGAAAAAATTGAAAGTGGTTGAACAGTTGGAAAAAATTGATAAGATCGAAAAAATATGGAAAATGTTGCGAAGTTGATTTTGGGTTGGAATAGTTTAAAATCACTTAAAAGTCGAAAAATTGTGAAATTAATGAAAAGTTGAAATAGATAGAGCAATTTCATGAGTAAAGGGTTAACCAATTTTGGTTTTTAACTAAAACGAACAACAGCGAAGTGACAGGAAGCCACTGTAATCTTAAAAGATGAATAAGTAGGTTTGTTATCGAATTCCATTTTGTTGCCATATAAAGTTCCTGGAAAAGAATTTATTAGCCACCACAAATAAATGAAGTGTTTTTGCCATAAATCATTTAACTTAACAAACACAGGTCATTCAAAAACTGTACCAACATGACATTTACTACATCGAACTATTTTCATTTAATACAAAAGGAAAGGTCCTCACTTTTGACTTTCAAAAACCCTAGCAAAATGAGACACATTTCACGACCAGTTTGACTCCGATCCCTTCTGGGTACACTACTGGGTGGAGTCTGGAGATGAAAATGGACATAGGTATGGCATCATTTAAAAAAAAATACGACCAGTAGATCTTATAACAAGGGGATTATTGACTACGTGCCATGATTAGTGAGAGAAACGGTATTTCATACTGTAGGCAAAGTTTCTTTGGGAGAATTTAGAGAAATTATTTCAATAATGTTGGCTGTGGTGTCCATTTTTTCAATAGATCTGGTCTTTTTTTTTTGGTTTCTTAAGTCTTAAAAGTTTTTTTTGCTCTGCCCAATGAAACTTGCTTGGTATTTGAGATCAAGGGAGTGGATGCAAAAGTCGTAGGAACATCAGCTATAGTTTTATTTGATGGATAACTATCGTCAGGGGAATTAGTTTCTTAAAAACTGTTTTCAGTTTGACAAAATAATTGCTTTAATATCATTAAAATTAGTATTCAGAGTGGGCTTAAGGTCGCGATGTCAAAAGAATGGGGGAATCGTCGGAGTGGAGCCGTTCTGGATAGCTGGATCTGATCCATTATTTATAAAAATTAAAAAATCGCCAGCAGTACTGCAACTGGTGTTATTTTTGAACAGCTGACAAAAAAGTATAAAGCCAATATGGCTGAAATCTTCTAGATACTTTCAAGACATGCTTGCATATACAATCACAAAAATTTCGTGGAAATTTCCAAATTCCCGCTATTTTCTGAACACACCTCGCAACATATATATGAATTATAAACAGCAACAAAATGACAGAAGGACACTGTAATTTTAAAAGTTGAATTAGTAAGGAATGAAAGAAAAGCGTGGGCAGGAATGACATTATGTTGACTTATGCAGTCTCTAACAGTATCAGCAGTTGTAACAGGATGGAGTTGGGAACTAAAAGTGGACCTAGGTTAAGGAATTGCTTGTAAGAAAATAGGAACAGTAGAGCTTGTAGCAAAGGGGTTATTTACGACTGGGTCATAATTAGTGGGAGAAACTGTATTTAATATCTCAGACAAAGTTCCTAAGGAAGAATTTGGAAATTTTTTCAGAAATGTTGGTTGTGCTTTCCGTTTTTTTAGTTGGTCTGGTTGTGTTTTTTGGTTTCGTAAGTATTTTAGGTATTCCTCTCTTCCCATGGAAATTAGCTTGCAAAAGCAATAGGGACATCAGTTATAGTTTTATTTGATGGCAAACTATCGTCAGGCGAAAATTATCCCCAAATTTATCTTGTCGAAAAAAAAAACCGACAGGGAAAGGACAGTACCATTGCAGACCTGAACGGTTAGACCATAATAATTCTGTCAAGGAGTGGTCAAGTTTGTACAGAACCTACAAAACATCTGCATTCACAGCCCTAAACAAGGAAATATAAAATTTAGGATATTCTGGATTTCGCAATATTCTTCGTTCATTTTCAGCAGAAAAAAAACTTTTCTGTATAAAAAATAAATGCCTTAGTTTTTTTTTTTAATCATCTTTTATTTATTGTATCTCTTTAAATTGCAAGGACTAACAATAAGTTATAAACTCTTATTTCTAATTAACTATTAAAAATTATAAATTATATACAAATTGGTATAAATATGTATTATAATAAGTAACTAAAAGCTCTTTCTTATTATTATTAGAGGACAGTGCCCGAGGCGAGATAGGTCCCTTTACAGAGTATATCGTATCCCTCATCAGATTCATAATGTTAACCGATATGCCAGCTGATTTTGTGATGTAATATTGCTGAACTCATCTGGGGTGCCTATTTTCAATAGCTGCTCTGTCAGCTCTCTTCAGTCGAGAAAATGGCAATGTGTTACAGAAAGTCCTAGCCAATTGACTGACATGACCTTGTAATTTGTATATGTATCTTTGTCTAAGTCTTTCAAACTCGACTTTTACTATTGGGATGTGCAGATCTCTGTGAATGCATTCATTTCTAATAAGTCAAGGAGCTCCTGTAATACCTCTCAATATTTTAGACTGCGCCCTTTGTAGAATTTCAATGTTCGATGCAATTGTATGCCATGAGCCCAAATTGGCTTTATGACTTGGTTGTAAAGGAGAAATTCATACTCTAAACTAAGAGGGGAGTGTCTACTTATGAGCCAATGCAAGCTAGCAGCCTTATCTTCATTTGATTCTTCTTGGCATCTACGGGTTTATTCCATGTCAAACACTTGTCTAGATGAATGCCAAGGTATGTGACATTATCTGTTTGTGGAACAATTATTCCATTGAGTAATATTGCTGAAGACAGACTTTTGTTGAGAGTAAAACTTCATTGAATTTCATTCGCCATTATGACAACAATTTCTTGAATATCGACAAATGGGATGGAAACTGACGTGAAGCTGTTATGACGGTTTTATGTCGACTCGAAATTGCTATATCGTCAGAAAATGTATCATTTGTGGGAATATCTGATGTGAATAAAGCATAAAGAAAGGGATCTAAGGCACTACCCTGCGGTAATCCTGCCCTAATTGGAAAATCAGATGTAGCAAAAGTTTTATGTATAACTCTGAAAAGCCTATTTGCCAAGTAAGACTCTACTACCTCGTGAAAATGTTGGGATAAAAGCAATCTAATTTTATAAATGAGCCCAAGAGTAGAACAGTATTCACGGTGCTTGAATGCTTTCCTGATTTCGTTAGTTCTACGGTTTCATGTTCAATATTTC
Source organism: Meiosimyza decipiens (assembly GCA_963680825.1). Taxonomy (NCBI): domain Eukaryota; kingdom Metazoa; phylum Arthropoda; class Insecta; order Diptera; family Lauxaniidae; genus Meiosimyza; species Meiosimyza decipiens. The sequence goes on along the minus strand of OY804258.1, from coordinate 81,237,523 downwards.
CATGTTAGCTTTAACGTTTTGAGTCCAGCGCCCTCTAAGGTGCCTAATGGTTAGCTTTCTATAGAGATGAGCTTTTTGTTCCGTTTAGGAACAGTTTTCGAATAAAAGTATATTGGTATCTTTATTTGTGTTTTTAGAACAAAGTAAAATTTTAATATATATTTTACTGAGCTTATTGTTCAGTACTTTTTAGTGCAAAAACATCAAAAAAGTTACAACGCAAATTGCATTAATTGTTAGAGAATAGCTCAAGCATTTGTAATCAAACAAAAAATGGACAACTGGCTGCTTATACTAGTTTCAATCACTGCTACGTGATATCTTCAGTAAGCTTTGTTAGCCGAAGCTTAAGAGTCTGCAAGCACTCTTCACATCATTCATCACATCAACGTTTTCTTGGTAGAGAAGTTCGAAATTTCTAATTTATGTGTGCTTACAGCGTGTTACGCCTGGCATCTTAAATAAAAGGGAGAAGCTCGCTTAATCTTTAGTGGCAGGCACTAAGACTTCCCGGCTAGGGTCGCGGTTTCCCTATGCCAACCGTAGCGCAGCATAGATCAAAAAAACACGGGGAGCAGAAAAACCCCAGGTCACACTTTTTCTATTTAAATTTCTATCGGTGGCATCACGGCTTCACCACCCCGGCACCTCCCCTAAATCTTTTGCCTAGCAAATCTTCATTCTTGAATCACAAAAATTATATTTTTTTTTGTTTGAAATTTACTTTATTTTACAAGTAGCGTTTGTTTTATAAGCTTATTTAATTAGTACACTTGTGATATTGACGCTACTAATTGCTTAGATTATAATAATTAGATAGAAATTCTACATGTGTATATAAAAATTGTAAAATCTATAAGGAAAACATTTTTATTACTATTGTAAAATACCCAAACAAAAATAACGCATATTTGTGTTCAAGAAAATAAATTAAAACATTTTTACATACAACATTTTTACATACAAGGTGTTCTTAAGTAATTTATCTGTAATAGATGTCTCTGCTGTATAAACGCGTTTTGTAATTAGAAAATCACGCATGATTTTAAAAAAGTAAATTGATTTGTTAGCGTTAGAAAACTAATTAACAATACAAAAATGCCACTCAATGGCAAAATACAATAAGAGGATTTGCGGTAGTACAATGGACGTTTGCACTGCCGTAAGAACCATGTAAATAATTGATGGGTTATGAAAGAGTCTCTTAACAAATACTTAGTACTGGGCGTCTGCAAGTTGAATGTATGCGTATATGGTGCTTGTCATTGCTGGTGTTTTGCTGTTGATGCTGAAAATTTATGATGTTGTTGTTGATATTTTTACTGTGTTTTTTTTTTTTTGGCCAATTATGTTAGCCAGGTTTGTTGTAATTTTTTGTAACTTTTAGCTTTTAATGTATTTTTTTTCTCTTTGTTGTCTTTATTTTGTGGTAGATCTCCTTTTGTCCTTGTTAATTTACGTTGCTATATAACTTTTTCCTTTTTTTTTTGATTCAAATTAAAGCTACTTTAGACACTGCTTTTAAATATAATTGGGACTTTATTCCGGCGCAGCCCCTTTAAATGGAATTGTACAGTATCATATTAATGTTGCAAATTCCATATTACATATAATTTAAAATATGTTTTTCTTTTAGCAAGTTTTTGCACTTTTAGAAATTTTTGTATCTTGTTCTTATGTTTTGTGTTAAAATCTTTTATTTTAACTTTTAAATTTTTTTTTTCTTATGTCGCTGCTGTTTTGCATGCTTTCACATTTCTTTAGTTTTATTTATTTTAAGAATCCGCGTTGTACCTTATTCGGTGCAAATATAAAAAAATAATTCTTTGCAAACACTTCTAAAATCTTTGCAATCACTCAAGCGGGATATGAAGAAATTCTACACTTTTCACTTTATACCAAAATTGGGCTAAGTTTTGCTTTAAAACACGTTTATTTTCCGTCTTTTCATTTTTTAATGAATTGAATAATGCAGTGAAAATGCCACTTTAATTTCCAGTCCACTTAAAGTATTCACTTTTTCCCTCGTTTAACTAACTTTTTTAATTTGTTAACAAGTAATTGAATCAAGTCTTCAAAAAATGAGTATATAAATGAAATTATTATGTCTTCGGTATTTTCTACGCAATTTTGGACAAATATCGTTTGTCTCTATTTTACTTTATTTGCCACGCATATTATTTACAAAACGAAAAGACTTAATTCTTTTTCATTTTTTAATGAATTTAATGAAAATGCCACTTTAATTTCCAGTACTTAAAGTATTTATTCCCTTTTTCCTCGTTTAGCTAAAAATCTTTTTTGGTATTGCCTTTTTCCTTTGTACAGTTTTTATTTTTTTTAATGCCCGCACATTTATTCCGTCGACAACTGTCTTTAAAAATTTTCCGCAACTGATGATATTTTCGCATGATGCCGCTTCCCAGCCGTCCGTCCGCTACACAAGCTACGCATACATCAAAAAAAAAATCTGAACGGCATCCTTGGCCCATTGATGCCCACACTTCCTAATTGACTTTTTGACATTTTAAAAACTGTCAGCTGAAACAAACTAAATTTTTTTTTTCAACGGTTTTTTGAATAAGTCCTAAAGCTAGATACCGGGCAATGGTGTGTATTTTATATTGAAATTGAGATTCAAGAAGGAAGATTTTAAAAATTTTTAAAAACGGATTTTTAGTGTTAACAGGGACGCTTGGGTGCGCATTCCTATTGGTTGAGCTGTCAAACCAGGTGTCAGTTTGGGATTGGGCGATTTTATCGGCTGATTTTTCTCAGTTTCATCACACCAAACTGAAGTTTTTACTGTAGCCGATAGGTGGCTGAAAATAAAGTTGACAGTTCAACTCCAGTTTAGGCCTGTTCAATGAAACGCAATCGCGTTGACACGCGGGGGGCGTTTTTCTTACGCTTTTAAAAAGTACGAAATCCGTAACAAGCGTTTGAGTTTCATGCGCAGATATTGATGAAACTCATTTTTAAATCAAAAGAGCCGCATGCTAGCATGATTTGTGACAAGCTCCCAGAGGACAGCAATATCTCCAGGTTGGTATTTGGTTGTAAAAGTATCTGCTGTTCTATAGTGGTACCTGACCTTAATGTAATAGCAAAAGACACACCTGGAATAATTGGGCTAGGAGTGAAGTGCTGAGGAGCAGTTTTACTTTGTAGTCTCTATATATATTGCCGTATTATTTCCTTGGTAATTAATACGTTTTTTTACATTAGGATCGTCGTTCTTTGATCACATTGGGAGCTGTGCTGAAGTTCACCACAAGCGACGCACACAGAACGTAAAGTGTAGTACAATTTTGTGAGGCCATATTCTTGACAGTTTAAACATCGGAGTGGACCGCCGCGCTTGTAAGGCTCTTCAACAGAGATTCCTCATTCAACTTTCTAACCTCTTTTAACGTTTTCAACAATTTTCATATATTATCTTAACTTTTTTTAACATTTTCATATTTTATTTACTTTTTCAGCCTCAGTCTTCTGTTTTTACTCCCCAGGATACTAAAATAAAGCTTATAGCTTACTCTGAAAATATATATTGTAAGCTTGACCCAATTTCATTACATAAGCTTTTGGCTGCTTTCAACTTTGCAGCACGCTATGCTTTTTCCCTGAAAAGATTTGATCACATTTCTGAGAAACGCTGTGCAAATCTTTGCTGTGAGTTGGTCAATTATTTATACACTAGAAACTGTATGTTTCTACATATCCTTGTTTTAAATCGTTCACCGGCGTACTTGTACAACAAACTGCAGTTTAGCAAACCAAATAGGTACTTAAATTTCATTAGTTCAAAATTTTGCTTTTTAAATTCAACGAGGTATGGAACAATTTACCAGCAGATCTTAGGCAAACAAGTAATCAGAGCAAATTTAGGAATGCGGTACTAAACCATTTTAAAATCAATTCATGTTTCTAGGAACTCTCATGCTAACATTCGTATTAGAATAAATATTAGTTTTAGTGTAAGTACAAATGTATACTGCAAATAATTTTCTTTTTTTTTACATGTAAGCACATTAATTGTGCATCGAAAGACTAAATCTCATCGCACTAATATACAAATAAAATAAATTGAAATACGCGTGATTCAATTAACATGGTTATTTATTTGAAGCAAATGTCAAAATCGGACTAAGCAAATCGGGTAATTTGGTTAAGGAGAAAACTATTTTATGTTTCGCGTGTGAATTTTTCTTTACAAGTTTTATTTTTATTGAAGTACTGCGCCGAATTTTCGTGAATTATAAAACTTTCTATAATTTCTACTTGTGTCTATAATTTTCTGAACTTTTCTTAAATATTTTGATATGGGCATTTCCATGGTGTCGAACACACTTGAAGTAAAAAAAAAATCAAAAATAAATCGGATTTTTATTTTGACAATAGGCTTAACTTATAGCTTTTAATTGGCTCTATAGTTGGTGCCAAGGTTGATTTTGTGCAGTTTTTCGTGTTCAAGATAATTGCAAAAAACCAAGGTGTTCGCATGGGACAAAAACAGAAGTAGTTTTCCTGTTCAGCAATTCAAACGCCGATTTCAGCGAAACCTGAGGCAATATTTCAATGAGACTAATTTTAAAATGTTGTGCATCGATGTCTCTGAAAAATGGTTTTGATTTTACCTAAAAATGATAATACTTTTTTTAAATTTAATTTTAATCCTGGTCGCACGGGAAATTTTTTTCCATCATGATATTTATGTTGTTTCTGTTGGTCCTTTACGAAATTATATATAAATATGCTTAGCAAAAATGTTTTCAAATCAACAAAAGTATTCAAAGTATTTATTTTCACATAATAAAATCAAAAACCATGTGGTATGAATAAAGTATTGTGGAGTAATAAATATTTTAGTTTATTCGCCGACGTTTTTGCTCATCTAAATTTAAATAATTTAAAAGTACACGGTGGGCTTTAACCAAGTTTAAATAAAAAGTTGAGTTACTATAGAAACTTGAATGGGGAATTATTTGGGATGTTATTTATAGTCTATATACGACATCAAAATGAAAAAAATCCCTAGAGTTTTATTTTTTAATTCCATATTTAGTGGTTTTTAATATATTACATACGTATGTACAACATACGTGTGAAGTTTCAGATACATCTGATTTTGCTCAAACTTCGGCATGTCAAAGAACCATGAAATTTGAACTGTGATGCTACGTACGTGTCAAAATTTGAAAAAAATCGGATGCATTTTGAATTTCATACGTATTACACATACAGTAAATATGTAATTAAAAACAAAGCTCTAAAGATTTCATTTGTTTAATCATATATCGACTCTACATTACATCCCAAACAATACCCAATTAAAGTTTTTGTAGTAACTCCCACTTTTATAAAAAGTTGGTTGGAGTATGTCGAATTATTCATTTTCACTTATATAAAAGTAGTTTTCAAATTTTTTGAATTTCAGACTTACGGTGTCGCACGGTACCAACTTTATATAAGCACAAAGATCAGTCATCTTCTAATTTTTCAGCAAGTTTGTTTTTATTTTAATTGTATAAAAAGTCCTTGTTTGCACTCAATATTTAATGAGCTTTCTGTATGTACTTTCGACGCACTGATAAAAAATGCTGTTTTTTAAGGTCGCACGGGACATCGAAATGTGCGACAACGCAAACCAAAAACTTACAGTTATTTACAGTAGCATAGATTCTTATGCATTCTTTTTTGAATCTTTATACCCTCAGAAAGATTTAGAAGAGCAAAAGTCAATGTATAATGTCTCTCTTTAAGATCTTTAATCAAAACACATCGTGCAATAGAAATATCCAAATAAGAAAAGTTTCGCTTGCGCGACTGTACAATCGAATATCTCGAAATGTGTTGTAAATAAATGTAAAATTTGTTTAGCTTAGTTAAATTTGATTGTTTCCCTGTCCAAAAATGATAAAACAAAGTGCTTTCAAGAACTTAGAATTTTTTTGTCGTGGTGTACCTTTCGGTGGAAATGCTCATATATTTATACCCTACACAGGGGGTCTATTCACTTTGTCATTCCGTTTGTAACGCATAGAAGGGGGCGTGGCAGGTATGGAAAAGTATATATATTCTTGATCAGCGTCACCACCTGAGTCGATATAACTGGGTCTGTCTGTCTGTCTGTCTGTCCGTCTGTCTGTCTGTCTGTCTGTCTGTTGAAATCAAGTTTACGGAAAAACTAAGCATGCTAATTCAATGAAATTTGGCACACAGGTCACACATTTTTGCAAGCTGCTAGCATATAAAAATGCGCGAAATCGGTTAACAGCCACGCCTTCCGCCCATACTCTGTAAATATACCCAAGTCCATTTTGAAAAAAAGTTGCTGCGATTTTGATGAAAGTTGGTGATTTGTTGAAGATGAGAACAAAATTAAGATTAGGCTAAGTTTGAAGTTTGCAAAGGCTCTTAAAGGGGCGTGGCACAGCCCTAAATTTTAACTTTTATAACGTCATAGCTCGTAAACCGTGCAAGATATTGTGATGAAATTTGGTACACGAATACATATCTTATAAATCTTGAATTGCGCATAAAGTGGGCGTAATTGTAAAAGTGGGCGTGGCACTTTTTAGCAATTGAAAATTTAGATTTCGTATAACTCCAAAATGGCACATACGATTTTCATTAAAATTCTAAGGATGATCCCAATGAAAGTAGTCAACTATACCAGCTACGTCAATATACTGAAAAATTTCTTTTAAGCCTACAATATTTATAAACGTTATAAAAAGAGGGGTAACAACGCAATTGTTATGAAATTTAATATGGCGGAGATACTTGCTAAAAGGTCTCTTCTTGCAAAATTATGGCACAATTGTGCCGGTGGGTGTGGCACCTTCCATATAAGCGAAATACGTTTAATGCTATAGATAGTGTGCTATGAGAGTAATCTTCATAAAATTTTGTGAAGAGGTGTCGGCTACTATAAGCTTCGGAATTAAATGAAACTTGACAAGATTACATCAGTGGGCGTGGCACCTCTCTAATTAACATATAGTTGTAAGTGCTATTTTAAGTGAACTATTGGAGCAATTGATCTGAAATTTGATGTAAGTGGTTTACTGGGTATTAGGGACACATGAATCAAAATCTGTGGAATCTTGTACCAAGCATCGGATGCCACCTATTTTTTGTCAAACTTTTTTAAGAAAAAAATGTATTGTTTAAGTTTCCAGCTTAAAATATAAATCAAATGATAGAGCTTGATGAGTCTAAGTAAAATATATAGGGTTGCTGGTCGAATGCCGTCTCAAACATGGGTTGCCACCTGCTTGGAATGTACATATATCAAATGGGAAAATACAATTCATATCACTCTCTTGCGCGATTTGTACTGAATCCTTTTATCTTCACAAAAGGAGGTATATCCTTGGAATTAATTATTTTTAGTTGCAACTAAGCAGTGTCATTAGTTTTATTAGGGCTTAGATGTTTGGTACTCGACAAGACAACCCGATATATTCTACTTACACTCATCAAGTTTCATTATTAAGAATAAATTTCAAGCAGGAATCTTATATTATAAACTTTAATTAATACAAGTTAACTCAAAAAATGGGTGATAACACATGTTTGGGACGGGACTCGGCAAGACTACCCCATATATATCATATTTAGGCCAATCAAGGTGTATCATTTGACATACATTTCAAGCTGGAATCTTAAACCATAAATATTTTCCTAAAAAAGTTTCCCAAAAAAACAGGTGGCAACCCATGTTTGGGAAAGGATTCAACCCTATATATTTTATTAGAGATCATCAAGGTCATCATTTGATATACATTTTAAACTGGAATAGGCGGCAGCCCATGTTTAGGACAGGATTCGGCACGGCATAGATATTATATTTAGGCTCTATCATTTCACATACATTTCAACCTGTAATTTGATGCACTTTTTATGACAAAATTCGGCCAAAAGTCGGTTTTTTCGAGCTGTTGGTTAGTTTCACCAAATTACATTACTATCTTTCCTGTACTTCCCATCCTGTAATCTTATACACTCGACATTTCTACAGCCAGCTCTTGGGCAAAAAGCTTTCTGAAGTGGAAATGAAATATTTCTGAAATGCAACTGAAGCTTTGTGAACGATTTCTGAAAGGATCGAAGTGTTACATGTCGAGTGGTTATATATTAGGTGCGCAACTAAGTTCTCGCTGTTTGTCAATAGATGGCGCTAGCGGTAAGAGCTGGTCGATTTGGTTCATATCGAAACGTTATGAATCTAGCCTATGCATATGGTAAGCAAACCGATTTGACACTTTTAAGATTTTGTGTTTGTGGTTGCTCGAAAATGACTGATTTTGTACCAAATAATCGTCATTTGAGGGAGATGTTGATTTTCCTCTTTCAATCGAAGAAATCGGCGGCTGACGCGCATCGAGAGCTCCAAAAAGCTTACGGAGATGGTGTTCTGAGCGAAACAACGTGCCGAGATTGGTTTCGTCGCTTTAAAGACCATAATTTCAACATCGACGATCGACCACGTGAAGGAAGGCCAAAAACCTTCAATGGTACGGAATTGGAGACATTGCTCGATGAGGATTAGGCCCAAACGCAAGAAGAGCTTTGTTCAGTATTCGGAGTTACCCGACAAGCCATTTCCAAGCATTTGCATGCGTTGGGGATGATTCAAAAGCAAGGAATTTGGGTTCCTTATAATTTGAAAACATGGGACATAGAGCGTCGTTTGTTTTCCTGTGAAAAACTACTCGAGAGGCAAAAGCGAAAGGGTTTCCTTCATCGCGTCGTTACAGGTGATAAAAAATGGATTCATTACAGCAACCCAAAGAAAAGAAAGTCTTGGGGACTACCCGATCATGCTTCTACATAGTCAGCTCGGCCAAATATTCACGCTGATAAGGTTATGTTGTATATTTGGTGGGACCAGGTCGGTGTAATCTATTATGAACTTCTGAAACCGAATGAAACCATCACTGGGAACGATACCGAACTCAGCTGATGCGGTTGAGCAGAGCACTCCATGGAAAACGGCCCCAATACGAACAGAGGTACGATAAAGTAGTCCAATTGCATGAGAACGCTAGGCCTCACGTTGGTAAACCAGTGAAAACATACTTGGAAACTCTCAAATGGGAAGTCCTACCCCACCTGCCGTTTCCCCAGATATTGCCCCGTCAGACTACGACTTGTTCCGTTCAATGGCACATGGTCTGGCTGATCAGCAGTTCAACTCCTATGAAGACCTCAAAAAATGGCTTGAATCGTGGATAACCTCAAGAGACGAACACTTCCACCGTGATGGCATTCGAGCTCTACGAGAAAGATGGGGAAAAGTGGTATCTAGCAATGGGAAATACTTTGATTGATTCATCTGTAACTGTTTTTGACAATAAAGTTGCATTTTCTAACAAAAAACAGCGAGAACTGAATATTATAATGGGAAACTTTGGATTGTGAGTTTTGAACTTTCTCTTTGACTGCTGACGAAATATCTAATTCTGAGGTTGGAGGTCGATTGTGGCGTACTATTAATTGTTGTGGCAATTTCAAATTTTGACCTACTCTTGTGGCCGTTTCTGTATTTTTAAGTGGATGGACCTAAGGCCAACGTGTATTTCTATCAATGGCGGTTAATAAGTATCTATAACCATTTGATATGGGTAGTGGACCAACTAAATCGATATGTATGTGTTCAAACCGAAAGTGTGGGATGTTTATTTTCTGGGGTTGTGTCTTGGTGTGCCGTTGTACTTTTTCTCTCTGACAATTTATGCATTCTTTTGCCCATTTGTAAATCTGTGTGTTCATTTTGGGCCAAAAGTAACGTTGTGTGATGAGACGTCTGGAAGCTCTAGGGCTTCACCGAGGCTGCGAGGCAACCTCGTTCAACGAGGCGAGGTGGAAAAATAAATTTGCCTCGCTCGACCGAGGCGAGATCACACCGGCAAAAAGGGAAAAGTGGTATCTAGCAATGGAAAATACTTTGATTGATTCATTTGTTACTACATTTTTACAATAAAGTTGTATTTTTTAACAAAAAACAGCGAGATCTTAGTTGCGCACCTAATACAAAGTTTTTTCTGTGATATAAACGAAGGGCAATGATAATACGTTTAAGGTACACTAACGTAATAAAAGGGCTGTGGCAATTCTTCACTCACTTCATGCGTTCCCTCTATTGTCATGATTGGAAATATGACATCCATTCCATTTGATAGTATAGGAAGACATAATTATGTCTTAGCGTCAACTTCGCATAGGAATGAAGCTTTGACAATGCGTAAAGTTTTTGAGCGTCGCGACGACAAAGCAAAACAAACGTCCAAGCGAAGATTGATTTTGTGACACAAAATGCTATCTGTTGTTATAAATTATAATCTCTGAATTAAAAAGTTGACGTGAGATTTTCATTAACCCCCCTCGGTGAGGTTTGATGAAAATTTTCCGGACCCCCACCCCCTATTTTGTCTCACGTATTTAATGGTCAAAATAAAATCTTTTGCTAAACGCCAAAAAATAATACTTTCATACTGCAGTTATATATTTGAATTTAGAAAAAGATATAGTGAAACTCATATTTTGAACTGAAGTCGAAAGTGAGTGTTGCTCAGTACCTAGTATGTAAGCAAAACACATATTGATGATTCCACGTAACTGTCACACCTGTTAGTAGTTGGCAGGAAATTCCGTCGTTGAAAGCCTTAATTTTTTCGAAAAAAATAAGATACTGTTTACGTGCTTGAGATTTTCATGCAGGAGTAATCATGCACAATAGAAACTTGGATGTTATTACAGCCTGTTAGTTTTTGCGTAAAAATGTGACAGTTACTAAGGACTCACTTATGTAATTTAATAAATTTAAACTTACCCAATCTCAAGTCGTTTTTCTTGCGTACACGTAAGCATATTGTGCACGACACGATGCACTGCAAAGAGTATAAAATACATAAATTACATTTTTATTACACCGCGCTGCGGAGAATCTTATTTCCTCCCACAGATTTATCTCTCCAATTGACTTACCTCGTGTATGTGGCGTATAACCTCAGTTCGTGAAAAATTATCCATTGTGAGGCCATTAACTTCGAGTATCTCATCGCCCACTTCCAGATTGTCCCTGTCCGCTGGGGAGCCATATAATTTAATTTTGCCATCGCGATTTTCGACCAAAATTATCACGTAACCATTTAATTCGACCACTTGCTGCTTTAATTTGAAAAAAAAAAAAACTTTGTTATTATCTATAAGACAAAAATAATAAATTTAAAATAAAATACATATGCTTAACAATTAACTTTTTATAAGGGACCACCACAGATTCATTTCTAGGCTAACCAAAAAACAAACAAGGCTTTTTAATGTCTAATTTTTTCGTTTTGTTTCTGCCAAAAGCATTTTGTGACAAGTAATGGGTCATTAAAAACCACCAGTAAATCCTCTGAGTTTTCTTTTTAACTTTTCTAACGGTTTTAACAAGAGTCGCATGAAAGTATTTTCTTTCCTTCCTTAATTACCTTGAATGTCCTTTAAGTGAAAATGTTGTTACGACAAGACAGAGTCGTACAAAATATGAACACAATCAAGTTGGCAGCACGTTTACTTTGCATAAGAAAGGGATTCCCGAAATTATGTTGCAAGCATGTCATGTGTATTTGTGTGGTTGATTTTCACTGCGTTTTAAAAGTTTGCAAAAAATTGTAAAAAATCTCATAAAAATGGTATGAAGAATACAGTGGGTCTTCCAATAAAAATAAAATTAATAAAAAATTGCTCAACGAAGGCAAACGCTTTGCATTCATAAAGGAACTTTTTGGTGTTGCTAACGACAGTGGAGGTAGACGTAAAAATCCAGCGAGAGACAATATAAATTGATCGCAAAGATTGTTAAACATTGTCCATTTATAACCTTTACGAAATTCAGAAATGGGTCGAATACTTTAATCTGAATTCATGAAGTCCTAGGAAAGTACATTTGCTGTAAGGTGTGCATTTGATACGGAGACTTCAGTTCGTCAGATTTTCTTTGAAGGAACTTTAGACCGTTTGGCGCAAAATATTATGGGCGGATGAGAGAAAAATTGTACAATTCGGCTCGCCAGAGAAAAACAATACGTAAAATTTCCTCCTGAGTAAGAACTCAGTGTGAAATTCCCCAATAAGGCTATTAAGCATGGAGTCCTGAAACTAATGCTGTGGGGATGTTTTTTGTGGAATGGCGTCGGACCTCTATCTAGAATAGTTGGCAGTATGAACACTAGTTGCTATGTTGAAAATATACTAGAAGCCGCAATTACCAAACGCTGAAGAAGAAATGCCGAATGGGAGATCTTTCAGCAAGATGATGACCCGAAGCAAACCTAAAAGAAAGCAAAGGAGTGATTGCTATGAAGTGGCCGGCACAATTACCGGACCTTAATTCAATAAAGCATCATTGGATAGATGTTAAGAAAAGAATAAAAGACGCTAGACCCAAAAAATCTGAACATGTATGGCAAGTAGCGAATAATGCTTGGGAGAATATATCACTCTAGACGTCATGACCTGACATCTTCAATGAATTTCAGGTGGTCCAAAGTAGTAAAAAATCATGGGGAAGCCATTTCATACTAAATATAACATCATGAGAGCGTATTTGATGAACATAAAAATTGAGTATTGTATACTTTTTATCCTTGTTCTTATTTTTTAGAACAGCTCATTTTGGACTAAATGCAACAATATTGTCACGATTTCAATTTTTGTCTTAGTTGCTCTTATTATTTCTAACACGACTATACATTGTATTCATTTCGCTATCCATACAATTTTTCAATATGTATAATCGTCCCGAATGTAAATAGACTTCCTGGAGAAAGCGTTTTCCTAACGTAACTCTTCGTATCTGCATTCCAATTTTCGTTTAAAATGTTTCGATATGAATGTTTCTAAGTTTTCCTCACATTGCGAAATAATTTACCGTATCAACTTGTAAGTTATATACATAAGTTCCTGTTGCATAAGTCAGGTCAACTGTTTCATTTATTTTAGTTTTTAATTTAATTTATAAGAAGTTGACTCAACTCGCACGACAAGTTGAAAACCATATGTAGCTTCAAAAATAGATTATTGTTTGATGCAACATTAAACATTAGGCAAAATTAAATTTTTAAGCGTAATTTCCTCTTAATGTTTGTCCATTTTTTTGGAGAATAGTCTTGTATATACTACAAAAAGGTTATATTCATTCTGGCATTCCATTTGCATTGCATAGAAGGGAGTGTGGCAGGTACACATAAAAGTGTCTAAATTTTTCATTTCATTAAATTTTATTATTAAATAATCAGAAATTTTTCAATGATACTGAGGAACTCCAAAATAAGTACAATTAAATAATAATATCTGCAATCTGTAGCTCAAAATACACTGCTCACTACGAGGTGTGTTAAAAAAAAATCGAGAATTTCGAATTATCGCGGGTTGCGTTTGTCCGATTGCCACGATATATCTGTTGTTGTATTTGTCAGCTCTTCAAAAAATATCACCTGTTGCAGTATTGTTGGCGATTTTTAAATTTTTATAAATAATGCATCAGATCCAGCGCTTCAGAATCACTCCATTGGAACGATTGTTTCTTAGTTTCGACATCAAATCCATATTTTATCACCTGTTATGATGCATTTTAGTAGTTCTGTATCGTTTTGGACTTGATTCAGCGACACCGGTGCAACTTCCGTTTGCTGATGTTTTTGTTTGAGTTTAACACTTTTGAAAAAAATTTCGCTGGAACACGATTCATACGCAAAGCATCCGAAAAAATTTCATGGCATGAGCCAATTCGTCATAACATGGGTTTATGGTTACGATGTCAAAACTAAGGTACAATCGTCCGAGTGAAGGCACTCTGGGTATGTATGTAAGTTAAGATTTGTCATGAACATGTCTTTGGTACTTTAAATTATAAACAAATCTTATTATGTGGCACATCGATTACTAATGATTCCAATCATGTTTTACGACTTAAAGAACATAAACATTTAATGTGTCTGAGATTCATATTTCGTTAATGAGAAATACGTGTGTTGAAAATAAAACATAATTGGAAATACTTATTAATACGATCTAGAAACAAAGAACTGTAAACGAAGGTCCAAGTTGGGTGCAATAATATTAAGTTACAATTTAAGGATTCAATCAGAAGAAGAACAAGAAGTTTGCATAAAAGCCTTTGAGATCATTAATCGTCAGCTCAGTGCAGTACAATCAATTCAAAGTGAAAACCAGTTTAAGTTGCTTAAGATATTTAATAATTGTAAAAAGACTTATGTAATATAAATAAAAAATAAAATTATTTTTTAAACAAAATTTCGAGTTAGAAATTTTAATTGGCGATCCTGCCAGGAGGTGTTAAAAAATCCCCTGCAACATAAAAGTATCCGATTTAAAGTTACAAAGTGCAAAAAGTATCCTCGGTAAAATAATTAACCAAATATAAGGAGAAATAAGAACATTTTGGAAAAAAATCTTTAAAATAAAACGGAGAAAAAATACAAAGTTGAGAACATCACATCAGTAGATAAATGTATCAACAAAGCAGATAATAACACCTCACTGGGACCAACAACAACAACACTGCGGTATCAAATAGATATAAACAATCATTGTCAGCAAGCCTGAAGACAACAAGGAGACAACGGTTGCCGCTTTCAAAAAATAAGTACCCCAACAAAGGAGGAAAAAAAGTAAGAATTTATTTTAAGTATATTAAGTAAGAAGTGGAAAAATTTCAGTGAAAAATTGAGTGTAAAATAAATGTTTAAGAAAAAAACAAGATCATTAGACACAGAAGATTTATCAGAATTATTTAGTAATTTTAGTTTGAAAGAAAATTCAAGTTTAAAAGAAGATCCAAACATGGCGAATAATATAACAGCTGACTTAATCTCACAGTTAATTGCTAACAACAACCGTGAACTACAAACACAAATTAATAATTTACAAAGCAGAATAGTTGCTTTAACTACATCTGCAACAGTAGAGAGCTATGTTACTCAGCCAATTGACAATTCGATTGCTTGCAATGAAGCATTAGATATGGTTAGATCATTACCAGAGTTTTCAGGTAAGCCTAATACCTATGTTAGCTGGAGAGAAGCGTCCAATAACGTAATGCCGCTTTATGAAAGAGGAAGTAGAAGGTATTTCGGGGCTTTAACTATTCTACGAAATAAAATAACAGGTGAAGCGAATGACGCTTTGACTAACCATGGAACGGTATTAAATTACGACGCGATTTTAAGTAGATTAGATTTCCCATACTCTGATAGAAGACCAGTTCATATTATTGAACAGGAACTAAGTGTGTTAAGACAAGGAGGATCCAGTCTTTTAGATTATTATAATTTAGTTAATCAGAAATTAACACTATTGATCAACAAAACAATAATGACTCATGGAACAACCTCTTCATTGACAGTCGAATTAAACAAGAAAAGTAGGGATAACGCACTAAGAGTTTTCATAACGGGATTAAACCCCCCGTTGTCAAATATTTTGTTTTCATTACAACCAGACGATCTGCCTAATGCTTTGGCAAAAGCACAAGAGCTGGAATCGAATAATTTGAGAACAAACTTTGCATTACAATTTGTCAGGACAAATAATCAAATGCAGAATCTACGATTTCCAAAGACGGGAAATAATAATTTCAATAATTTCAATAATTATAAACCTAATAAACCACAAAGGGTAGAACCCATGGAGGTGGATCAATCCATCCAAATAATGAATAAACCAAAACCAAACACTAATAATAATAATTTTAACAATAATTATAATAAAGGATTTAATAATGGATGGAATAGAAACAATTATTCCAGACCAAATAATTATAATTTTAATCCTAATTTTAACAGGAATTTTAATACAAATTTTCAAAATCAAGGTCAAAAAAGACCACATGAAAGCATACAACAACCCCAACAAAAAGTTCAAAGAATAAATAATCTAGACGAGAACGCTTTTTTAGGAGAAAGTATATCCTCCCCCATATCATCGGAAGTCACGACATCACGGGGCAAGCGGTAAAAACTTTAATAGATACTGGTGCTACAAGTTGTTATTGTAGACCAAATTTAAGTTTAAACAGGAGTGAATTGCCAATAAAAAAAAGAGTAAAAACAATTAATGGTTATACAATTATAACGCATTATTCAGAATTAAGATTTTTAGGAGTAAAACAAAGGTTTCACGAATTAAAAAATTTAGGATGTGACCTTTTGGTAGGAATTAATTTCATTAGGGAAAATAAAATAAAGTTGAATTTTGAAAAGGGAATCCTTGAACATAAAGGATTAAAATATGATATCAAGTACATCAATGAGATGGAAAACAATAATTTACTTGTGGAACAGAAAAGTTCTACAAAACCAGCGAAGATTAATCCCGCTAAATTAAATAAAATAAACACTACTTTGGAACAAAAAAGTTCTAAAACGCCGTCGACGATTAAATCCGACACTAAGGGAAATTTAAATAGTATTTTGAGATACGAAAATCTCAAGACGCCAGCCGAAGATAATACCAGCATAAGAGAAGATAAATATGAAAATTTAAGAGAAAAAATAACTTGTGAGATAGAAAATTCTCACAAAAGAATAAATATGGACCTACCATTTAGAACAGATGTTAGGGCAGAAATTAGGACATCGGTGGAAACAGCGATATGGAGTAAGCAATATCCATATCCACTATCAGTAAATTCATTTGTGAATAAAGAAATTGCTAAGATGATGGAAAAAGGATTTATAAGGCCAAGTAAAAGTCCATATAATTCAGGATTCCATCAAATTTTAATGAAACAAGAAGACATAGAAAAAACAGCTTTCTCTGTCAATAACGGTAAATATGAATATTTACGTATGCCTTTCGGTTTAAAAAATGCACCAAGTATATTCCAGCGAGCAATGGATGATATTCTAAGGGATTTTATAGGGAAGTTCTGTCACATATACATAGATGACATAATAATTTTTTCAGAAAACAGAGGAACATGAGAAGCATTTAAAAACAATTATTGAGACCTTAAAAAACGCTCATATGAAAATATCTTTAGAAAAATCTAAATTTTACAAAGATGAAATAGAATTTTTAGGATACATCGTTGCGCACAATGTTATTAAGACAGATCCGGGAAAAATCGAGACAATTTCAAGTTTCCCAATTCCAAAGACATTGAGACAGTTAAGAAGCTTTTTAGGATTAACTGGCTATTATATGAAATTCATAAAAGACTATGCAACAATAGCAAAGCCATTGACAAAGCATTTATCAGGAGATAATGGTAAAGTCTCACAATATAAATCTAAAAACACGGAGATAATATTAGATGATGACGGAATTAAAGCTTGTGACAAACTAAAGAAATCATTAAAGAATCATATTGAATTGTTTCAACCAGACTACGGTAAAAAATTTATCTTAACGACTGACGCTTCAAATATTGCTATAGGAGCAGTATTATCTCAGGACAAAAATCCAATAACTCTAAGACTCTGAATTCAACAGAACAGAGATACGCAACAAATAAAAAGGAGTTATACGCAATTGTTTGGGCATTGAAAAACTTGAGAAATTATTTATATGGGATAACAAATTTAGAAATTCATACGGATCATCAACCTTTAACTTTTGCAGTTTCAGTCAGGAACCCAAACGCGAAAATGAAACGATGGCACGCTTTCATTGAAGAATTTGCACCTAAACTTATTTACAAACCAGGAGCTACAAACGTAGTAGCCAACGCGTTATCTAGACAACAATTTAACAGACGAATCATCAATTCATTCTACACTGCATTCCGCTGAAAGCAGCGATAATAGGAGTATTAGAAGAAGTAATAAGCCTTTAAACCATTTTAAACAACAATTGGTTATTAATAAGAATTCACAATTAATAAATACAATTCATGAACAAAAGAATTCATTTGGTAATACCAGACATTTAATCGAATACGATACAACTGAGAATCTTATGATAATTTTAAAATTATTTTTGAAACCTAATTTGGTGACAGCAATTTATTGCACAGTAGAAGATTTATACGAAATAAAGGAGTCATTGTTGAATATGTTCGCTATTAATTTTGTTCATGTAACAAAGTTTCCTATGGACGTTGAAAAAATAGAAGATCAAGCATCTATCATCGAACAAACGCATAATCGAGCACATAGAAATTATAGGGAAAACTTAAAACAAATCAACGATTTGTATTATTGGTCACAAATGGCTCAAAAATTCAAAGAATTCGTAAGAAATTGTGATATATGTAATTCGAATAATTATGATCGACACCCAAAACTTATACCAATTGGTGAGGCACCAATTCCAAAGAAGGAAGGGGAACAATTACATTTGGATATTTTTTATGCTCAAAAATTAATTTTCTTAGATTGTATTGATGCATATTCAAAATTCCTAATAGTAAAGAACATTGAAGATAAATTAAACTTAGAGGAAAAAGTTTTAGAAATATTATAGTCATTCCCAGACGTCAAAAAAATTAGTTTAGACAATGAACCAGGTTTCACAACACCACAATTTAAGTCGATGATGCAAAGGTTAAATATTGAAACATTTTATTGTACACCATGACACACAATCTCAAATGGACAAATAGAAAGAGTTTATTCAACAATATTAGAAATGGCTAGATGCATTAAACAGGAATATAATTTGGTCAGTAATTTAGAATCAATTATACGAGCCGCTCAACAATACAATAAGACAATTCATTCAGTCATTAATAATAAACCAACTGAAATTCTCTTTAATAAAATCGAACATAATGACATAAGAGATAAATTAATAACAGCACAACAAAAGATGTTGACAACACACAATAAGAATAGATATGATAAGACTTATCAACCAGACAAATAAATCAATAAAAATTAAAAGAGGAATAAATGAATTAGGAACAATTTGGAAATGGATTGCTGGAACTCCAGACCATGATGATTTAATCAATATCAATACAAAATTGGATGAATTGGTCCAAAATAGTAACAAACAATTTGTAACGAATTCGCAGATGTTCAAAGCAATAAAACAGTTAAATGAAGCGATACGAGATATACCTGAAGTCTCTCAAACAAAATTGATTATAAAAAGAAGAAATCAATTAATTGTAAATGAATTACATGATGTCATTCATACTATTACTTTAGCAAAGACAGGTATATTGAGTCCTATAATTCTTCACTTAGAAGAAATTAAAGAAATAACACGTCACGAAAATGAAAAGGTGACCATGATTGATTTGTTGGATGTTTCAAAATTTAAAATAGTTCAGAATAAAGATCTGATTGTAATTTATATTAGATATCCAATATTAACTAAATCTTGTGAATTCTTTGAAATAAGATCGCTAAGTCAAAATAATTCAAAACTTGAAATCCCAAAAGAAATAATTAAATGTCACAGTAAATTTGAAAACATTAAAAAATGTAAAAAAGAGTTAAGTAATATTTTCTGTGAAATAAATCACGAAAAAGAATCTTGTCTTGTACGTTTATTAAATAATAAAAAGGGTAATAAAAGGTAATAAAATTAAAGCCCAAAATAAGGAAATAGAAATAATAAAAGATGGAGCCATATTGTTAAGTGGTAACCATACAGTAGATGATGTACAAATTAATGGAATATATTTAATTACGTTTAATAAAGAAGTTATAATTAATAATGTAACGTATTTAAATAATAGAGATAAGATTGATAATTATATAAGGAATACAAATTTAAATAATTATGAAACACTAAAATATATTGATAATGAGATAATAAATACAGATTTTGGAAATATAGATATTTTAGAAATTAAAAATAATTATTTTAAAAAGAACACAATTTGGACTTTATCATCAATAATTGTATTAACTATAATTACACATATAATAATTAAATTACTACAGTTATTAAAGAAAAGAATTAATTCATTCACTAACAGTCACGAGAATATTACACTCGAAGAACTGACTAGTAAAATTGATAATTTAACCAAAGAGATCCAAGATCATGAAGTTTAATAAATCGGGACGATTTATTCTTTAACAAAGGGGGACGTTAAGATTTGTCATGAACATGTCTTTGGTACTTTAAATTATAAACAAATCTTATTATGTGGCACATCGATTACTAATGATTCCAATCATGTTTTACGACTTAAAGAACATAAACATTTAATGTGTCTGAGATTCATATTTCGTTAATGAGAAATACGTGTGTTGAAAATAAAACATAATTGGAAATACTTATTAATACGATCTAGAAACAAAGAACTGTAAACGAAGGTCCAAGTTGGGTGCAATAATATTAAGTTACAATTTAAGGATTCAATCAGAAGAAGAACAAGAAGTTTGCATAAAAGCCTTTGAGATCATTAATCGTTAGCTCAGTGCAGTACAATCAATTCAAAGTGTAAACCAGTTTAAGTTGCTTAAGATATTTAATAAAAAAAAAGACTTATGTAATATAAATAAAAAATAAAATTATTTTTTAAACAAAATTTCGAGTTAGAAATTTTAATTTGTATATATGTACATATTTATATGTATGAATTTTTCTGTGATATTTTTTCTCTTTTATTTGTGTAAGCAATTTAGCAATTGAAAAGCATGGAGGTTGACTCAGCAATTTCTATAAGCCATTTTTGTTAGTGGGAACTTTACGACAAATAAGGATTGCTCGGCAGCCAAAAATCAATGTCTCAGAAAATGGCACTATAAATGTGCCTATTATGCATAACCCTAACCGTTTTGTTTTACCACTAGCATTTTAATAGTTTGAGCACTTTTGGATCGAAAAGGTTAAACAGGCAAAATAAAGGCAAAAAAGGCACAATGACAACTGAGTAAAGGATGCTTTTACTCCGAAGTAAGAAAAACGAGTCGAGTAAATGCTATCTGAGTAAAGTAAATATTCATATGAATAATCATTTTCTTTACTCAGTTGTTTGACTCTGTTATAATTTTGTATAACAGAGTTTTAAAACGTCAAAATGAGACATCAAAACGTCAGAATTAGTTTTGTTGACATCACAAATAACAGAATATGATGGAGTTAAGCGATTTTCTGATTTTCTACACATTAGAGATCCAAATTTTCAGGTAAGAGTACAAGTGGTATGATATAAAATTCCATTTGTAGCACTATTAGCCCTAAAACAAATTTGCGATTGCGACCTAAAATATGGGTCTCATAAGAAAGATAATTAAATGGCCGTAAATAATGGTATATGCAGTTTGAAATTTAAGCTATAGTTTTGAAGATATAAAAATTTTTCTGAAATTTTGACCTATTTTTTAAAATTTTTTTTTTGTTTTTTCCGTTTCCAACATATGGTTAAATTCGGGATAAGCACACTGAACTATATAGAATACTTCACATCCAAGAAAATTGAGAGAGGCCTTTAAAGTAAATAATATTTTAATACCAAATTCACCAAAGATATTTTTCTTTTTTCGATAAAAATAGGTAAAATAAAAAAAAAACTATGCAAATAGTATATTATTTGAAAGCAAAAGAATCAAGCTTTCTTGACATGCTAATAAAACATATGTTATTAACACTTTTTGGAATAAATAGCGTTTTTATAAAAAAAAAATTTTCTCAAAATATCACAAAAATCGTCATATCTCCAAAATTAAAGGTCTAATTTTAAAGCTTAGCGCACCGTTATTGTAGGCCACCTAAATATCTTTCATATGACACCCACTTATAATCGTTTTAACAAAAGCTATGCCCGGAGCTTCTGATGACTATATCTCCGAAACCAGATCCGAGCGACACTTTTTTTTCATCACTTTTATTTATTCACCCCCAAATCGCGAATCTCAGCGATGTTGCACTCATTTCCTTACCCAAAATGACATAACGAATTATGTATATAACGAATTTTTACAAGTTCTGCGTTGATATATAAAGAGCATAAAATAAAAATTAAACGACTGAATGCGGTAAAAGAAGAAATAACTTAATACAAAATAGTCAGAGTAAATACTCTGAGTCAACAACGTAGCAGACGCAAGATTTTTGGAGTAAACGTAGCTTTTTCTGATTTTATCAATACGAAGCTGAGCTAAAGTTATCGTTTAACAAAGTAAATACTTCAAATGACATTTATGAATGAAATGCATTTACATATATTTTTCAGAGTAAAAGCTACATTATCCATACCACCCAATGGCAGTTTTACTCGTAATGTAGAATGCATAGACAATTTTAAGTACCTGGATATTTTCTTCGACAAAAAACATAATTGGTGCGATCCCACGCATTACTTAAAAAAATATTTAAATAATGCTGTTAGTCAGATTCAACATTTAAGTTTATAATGCCCTTGGAATGTTTTAAAATTGGTATATATGGTTTGCTTAAGTCAAAACTACAATATGGAATTACATGTTGGGAAGGCACTCACTCTAATAAAATCGAACCATTTCTTACTAAGCAGAAATATTGCGTTCAGGTTAATCGTAGCACTTCAAGTATGAGACTATTTGGTTTCCTTGGCATCCTTCCTCTTTAGCACCTTTACCTTTACAATATTTCAAAATTGCTATTTAAAAATTCGAGTCATAGCTGAATACGTATTCCTGAAAATTAATGTTAGCAAATCAATAGAAAAAATTTCGCAAGTACAACAAGAATTTCTTAGTCTCAATACTGTCACTTTAATAGCGCTATTGAAGCTCGTTTTCTTGATAAGTTAAGATTTTAAAAAAGGTGAACATTTGATTATTCTCATTGGATTTGGCTTTGATTTTGTCTTCCATAAGAGTTTAAGGTCCGAGTAAGAAACGACCTTCAACGGATGAAAATTATGTATGTTAGTAATAATAAAAATTTAAAATGATTTTTTTTAAACATTGCACTTGTTTGTTTAATAGACAAATTGTATACCAATCGAAAGTATGAAGCCTATAGAATATGCAAACGTTAGGTTGACTATTTTTTCCCCGTCATAACTATTGGTTAGGCAGGTATAAATAGGTAATTCGATACTAATAATTTTCACTCGGCTTTTTAATAAATAGAACTTGATTCAAAATAAAGAGAATTTCATTCCGAACACGGTGATATAGGGTTGTCTGCCAAAAATCTGTCATGAATTCCGGTTGTCGAGTTTTAAAAAGTGAAATATTGCTGCGAATGAATACTTATTACATTAAAATAAAAATAAAGAGGTATTTCAATTAAGAAAATTTTTCTATTAATGAACATTATTCTGAATCTGAGTCATCGGAAGTTAAACTTCGATCTTGAACTTCGGAAGATTCTTCGACGTTGCTTTTTTTTTCTGTTGTATATTTTCTATTTTCTATTATGTTTTTTGGAGCAATGAATGGGAATCAGTTATCTTCTCCGACGAACAGAAAATTAATTTAGATGACCCGGACGGTTCCCAGTAATATTTCCATGACTTGAGGAAGACTATTCGATTTTTTTCCCGCCGGCACTCTGCAGTTGGTTCAGTGATGGTGTGGGCAACTATTTCGTCACATGGTGTCGTAGATTTAGCTATCTTAGAAGGAAGACAAACGTCAATGGACATTAAACTTCTGAAAATTTAGACAATTAATTTCGACGAAAAGTGCAAGGATCATTGATAAATATTTCAGCACGATAACGCTCTAATCCACACGACAAGGCAAGTAAAGCATTGGTTTCTGCAAACAATGTGTCCGTTTTGGATTGGCCAGCCTTGTCTCCTGACTTAAATATTATTGAAACTGTTTGGGGATGGTTATCACGTCAAATTTATGCAGGAGGAACCCAAATCCATAGTAAATTTGGAAAACAAAATTAGTCCTGAGGTAAAATTTTTAAAATATTAGGTCGATGGACAGCTCACACGAGCGTTAAAAATTTAGATGACATTGATTCCATTGAAAAAAGCCACGTAGTGGCCACTCAAAAGGACCTATCTCGCAAAGATGTGAATTGTTGATCGACTTAAGTCCAATATTTTTAAAAATTTATCACAAGATTAATTTTCTTTTCCAAATTCAACAACAAAACTTTTGTTATCACTAGAAATTTCCTTTCGCGGAGTCGATATATGAATCAAATGTCACTTCCAAACCACAACTTAGTACAAAGTATGACTTGTATTATAGATACAAAAAACCGCTACTTTGACGTTTTCTAAAAAGTTAATAGCTCAATGCATAAGTTGCGTAGTGTATGTAGACTTATGTCACTCGTTTTTTTGTGTTTTTTTTTCAGATAACTTGTTCAATTTATATTGAAGAACATTTTTGTTTTTTACTCATTTTCATTAAATAAAAGTTTCAAATAAAACCGCATCATTACTTTTTTCCATTATGTTTTCGGATTCGCGATCTAGCAAAAAGTAGGGGCTTATGTAGACTTCTATAGCTCACTGTACATGCGAGTAAACATAAGCATTTACATATGTATGTACATAGATACTTTTTTAATTACAGGTAAATGGAAAAAAATTTAATAAAACGTTTTACCACAACTTTAGCTTCATCAAAATCATTAACTTTAGCCCCATTCCTCAAGCAACAACAGCAGCTAAGGTAACAACAATAAAAAACAAACAAACCTATCAACACCTCGTCATCATCAGAGCAATCATCGTTCTCTGACTGAGTGAAGTGAGCCGGGCAGCAAAGGTGTTGGCTTCGTGCCAGCGACAGCAGAGACCAACGACTGCGACAATCTTCAGACCAGTTGCAACAAATTCAAAGGACTTTTTGGTTTTACAACATTTTTTTTTGATATTTTGCCGTTGTTTTTTATACCCTACACAGAGCGTATATTCACTTTGTCATTCCGTTTGTAACGCATAGAAGGGGACGTCGCAGGTATGGAAAAGTATATATATTCTTGATCAGCGTCACCACCTGAGTCGATATAGCTGTGTCCGTCTGTCTGTCTGTCTGTCTGTGTGTCTGTCTGTTGAAATCAGGTTTACGAGAAAACTAAGCAAGCTAACTCAATGAAATTTGCCACACAGGTCAAACCTTCTTTGCAAGCTTCTAGAATATAAAAATTGGCGATATCGGCTTACGGCCACGCCTTCCCCCATACTCTATGTAAATATACCCAAGTCCATTTTGAAAAAAAGATGATGCGATTTTGATAAAATTTGGTGATTTGTTGAAGATGAGAACAAAATTAAGATTAGGCTAGGTTTGAAGTTTGCAAAGACTCTTAAAGAGGCGTGCCACAGCCCTAAATTTTAACTTTTATAACAACATAGCTCGTAAACCGTGCAAGATATTGTGATGCAATTTGGTACACGAATACAGATCTTATAAATCTTGAATTGCGCATAAAGTGGGCGGAATTTTAAAAGTGGGCGTGGCACTTTTTAGCAATTGAAAATTTGGATTTCGTATAACTCCAAATTGGCACACACGATTTTCATTAAAATTTTAGGGATGATACCACTAAAAGTAGTCATCAATACAAGTTTATTCAATATTCTGGAAAATTTTGTTGAAGGGCGTGGCACAGCCTACAATATTTATAAACGTTATAAAAAGAGAACTAACAACGCAATCGCTATGAAATTTAATATGGCAGATATACTCGTTAAAAGGTTTCTCTTGAAAAATTTTGGTACAATGGTGCAGGTGGGTGTGGCATCTCCCATATAAGCAAAATACGTTTAATGCTATAGATAGTGTGCTATGAGAGTAATCTTGATAAAATTTTGTGTAGAGGTGCCGGTTACTATAAGCTTTTAAATTAAATGAATCTTGACAAGATTGCATCAGTGGGCGTGTCACCTCCCTCATTAGCATAAAGTTTTAAGTGCTATTTTAAGTGAACTATTGGTGCAATTGATCTGAAATTTGATGTAAATGGTTTACTGGGTATTAGGGACACATGAATCAAAAGCTGGCGAAATAGCAACAGTGGGCGTGGCACCTTCCATACAATTAAAATACATTAAGTGGTATAACTATCGAAATAAATGAGCAATCATACTGAAATTTGGTGTAAAAGGTTTGTTTATGGAAGGCTATTTTTGGATCAAAATCTGACTGGATTGTACCAGTGGGTGTGTCACCGCCCTAAATTTTAAGAATAATTACGGCACATATCGCAAACTATACAAGCTATTGTGCTAAAATTTGGTTTGTGCATGTCAATCACGAATGTCATTTATTGAAACAAAAGTGGGTGGGATTGGAGAAGTGGGCGTGACATATTTCGTGTTTTTCATTTCTATTCTATTTTTTTCAACATTTCCCATATTTTTTTGACATTTTCAGTTTTTTCCAACACTTCTCAACATTTTTGAAACTTTTTACATTATTTTCGACTTATTCAACCTCTTCAACATTTTTTTAACATTTATTTAAAAAGTACTTTCAATGGAGTGTAGGGTATGTGAGTTTCGGCCTGGCCGAAGATAACACCTTTACCAGTTTTGTTTAAATTTAGTCCTTTTTTTGGTTTTAAGTAGGGCTTGGATTTGTTTTATTTTTAACTTTTCTATTTTTTTTCTCATTTGTTTTTTTTCGTTTTAACAATTTTTTTTCACTCTCTCACGCAGTGGCGGACCTAGGGTTCTCTTCAGGGAGGGCTGAAATTTTTTTTTAGTGAAAACGCACATTGATTGAATTTTTTAACGAAAAATATTTATATTTTTTGGTATATAACTAAAATGAAAACTTTAAATTTAGCCCTTATAAAACAAGAAGATCTTTTTTATCTACTCAGTAGTCCAGTCGAGGGTTTCAAGACGGCGAGGTTTCTTCTGGCGAAATAATTCTACGATTTCATCTGAGCAGATATCGATTTCTTTACGAATATTTCCCAGAGCCAATCCATTGAAGCGGTATTCTGTCATTGTAGATCTTAAATACGATTTCAATCGTTTTAACACAGAAAAACTTCGTTCTGATGTTGCCGAAGTCACTGAGAAGAACGATTCCATTTTTTGCTTTTGATAATGGTCAATGCTTCCATTGCATTCAAAGCATCTTTAAAATCGATCTTACAACAATACTGGTGCCACAATTGAATTTCGGATTTGAGCTCAATTTTACTGCAATTTAAATCACTTTCCTAAGTGAGAGCAGCCTCCACGATCTTGTCAACTGACACATTCGAGTGACTTGCCGGTATTAAGTCTCCTAAGGGTAAAATGCTCAAAAATTTTTATTTATTTAATATTATCTTGCGAACGCGGCCTTTTATTAAAAAATTACGGATATCCATATAATAAAATAATTGCTCAGATTTATCTACATATAAACGGTCGACACACGATTCGACTCAGTAGCATATGGAAAAACTCGTAACCAAGGCAACCGATTCAAACGGCAGCATAGATGACACACACGCCACCTGGTGGCGGTGGCAACTAAATGAACGAATACGCTATTCACACACACCGAATTTGAGCGACGGCGTGTGACATCAAAGTAGTTTTTTGTTGTTTGAATGTGGTGTCGGCGTAGTGAGTCGAAGCACAAGTTCACTGTCGTGTGAATAAGGACTTGTCCCTATATGTCGGCGTTGAAATGTCAAAAATGCTTGTATTAAAATTTAAGTAAAATAAATGTTTTTAGCTTAAATTAATTTTAAAATTTAAAATAAATAAATTTTAAAATAAAAATGTGAGAAAGTTTTGAGAAAATATGTATTGTTATTAACTTTTCATTTTAATTTTAGACTACGTCGCAGCAAAGAGTTCTTCTTTTGATCTCAGAATAAACTTTTTGGTGGCAATGTTGTAGTAACATGAACTTAGGAAACAATGTAGCCACATTTTCAAACTTATGTATTATTACCACTATTACATAAATCTTATTTCATCTTATATATCCCTAATAAACGAAATCCATTCAGGATTTTTTTTGACTTTAATTTAGATATTTAAAACAGTAAATATGAAGATCTATGACTATTTTAGTTCGTTGTAGTCTTAATATACAAGTTATGCGCATGTGCACAGTTGCATAAGCTGACTTCAATCAATGCATGTATAATTTAGTTAGGTCTTGAGATTATTTGTTGGCTATGAAAGTGGAATAGAAAATCGTGAGCCTGTAAATAGAAGACGGGGGACTGGTAGTGGTGGTGTTGTTGTGCTGTATAAAGAAACCAAAAAGAAATGTTCGTTGATATATTTTCTACATCACAACAACACTTCACCACCACAAACAATTTTTTCGATTTCGATTTTCTGAAACGTTCTTGAATCCAAATATTTTTCGGCGGATGCCAGGGGGGCTACAGCCCCCCTTTGGGTCCGCCACTGCTCTCATGCTAACAGACTACTGCTTCGTTGTTGTGGTTTTTTCTTTTAATGCTGCATCTTCTAATGAATGTCCTCGAATTTTAAGTAGGCTTCACCCAGGACTCAGTATTGTTGTTTTTGTTGCCATTGTTTCTCACCTGTGCCTTTGACATTGTTGTTATTTGCTGCCATAACTCTCTTGTTATTGTCACTTGCAATGTCCGCTTTTTGCGAACAACGTTCAATTGGTTGTTGGGCATTTTTTGGGTCCTTTGGCGCCAAAGGTACTTTGAGCTTAGTGTTTTTTTTTTGTTTGGGAATTCGTTATTCTTACAGTTTAATAAAACAAACAATTTTGTGGACAAAAATGAGCAGCCCACAATCCAAAATTTTTCTTATTTAGTTACATTAAACAGTTACAGGAACTGAAAAAAGCCAATTTTATATTGTAAATTATATTGGACAGCGACTTTGATTGTATTGCATTAGCTTAAAAATTTGGGCGTCATCTCGAGATCTGGTTTCTCATAAACTTTTGTCTATGTATTTTGATGCATAGATTCCAAAAATGACACCCATTTTTTTCCTAAGAATCGTTTTCGACCTACCCCCAAAAAAGCTAATTTTTGCACTCTTTCCATATATTTACCCATACATACATATATCTACTGCTGCTAACTCTGGACCGGCAAAAAGCTCACTTACCAGTGAAAGAACAAAAATAGGTCGTTACAATACGGAATACCAACAACTTTGGCACGAGAAGAAACAGTGCATTTATTTATGAAATACTTAAAAACAAGAAGATCTTAACGATATGGAATACAAACATGCAGTTAATCTTATGTATGTATATTATTTTATTTTAAATCAGACCAAAACAAAGAAATCAAACATTTTGTTATTTATATCATCGACAGACATAGCGCCAGTACTGGTCGATCGCATAAAAAAATATTTTTCTTGACTGTTGATTTAGCGAAGAAGTTGTGGTTGTATCTTCAAGGATTGACTTTTAGACATAAAATGCTTTTTAGTGTTGATATATGGAGATTGAATCCAAAGAAGTATAATATATACTTCTTTGTTGCATCTTTCTACTTTCCAAACCTTTGCAGTGGCAACAAAAATACGTTCGGCAGGAAAAGATGTTCCAGACAAACATAAAACGTATTCGATGACTTGAGAGATTCGTCACATTCTTTGTTTGAACGTAAAAAGCCTTACAAATTTCCGCACCTATCTTGGTATATTCGCAGTTAAAACGAGTGGTCAGTAGTCAGATAACCATGTCAGTTTTTTCCAAAAAATCACGAATTTCGGCAAAGAAAGTCATAAGTTCCGAAAAGAAGCGCCACTAGTGTTATATGCTGTTTTAAACGTTAGACCATGCTCCATAGATCCCACCTAGCTCGGTATATGCACAATCAAAAACGAGTGGTCAGACGCCAGATGGAGCTGTTAGTTTTACATGAAAAATTAATTTACTGAAAAACAGAAACTGCCACAAAATTTTTGTCGTTGGAAACGTTGTTTTATGATCTCTTGAGTCCACATATAGTGGCTGATGCTTCCTGAATAATTTCCTATCTGAACCTTCTTCAGCGTCATGTTAACATTTCTCTGTTATTGTTCTGTTTTGCGTTTCAAACGGTTAGAAAAAATAAAGAAAAGCTGTAGCATACTTTCAGTTACTTTTCATTAAATACTCGTTATTCTGTGAAACGGTTAGAAAATATTTTTAAAAAAGTGTAGCATACTTTTAGTTAACCTTTTAAACTACTTTCATTTATAAATTTTACCATGATTTGTAAACACCCTATATACTTTGTTAAAACAAAGAATTGTATATAAAAGAACTGCACTCCGATATTTGTCGGTAATTGCAACGTACCGTAGCGTAGCGCAAAGTAAAACCAATGGTCTTAGAATCAGGAGAAATGTGATTTTGGCTTACGTCGCACATTGGGTTTTTAACAATGACGTCAAAGTCCCCCTGCTCTGCCATTTTTTATTTTATTAGGTTTTTCTATTTTATTTATTTAAGTTTATATGAAGTTTTTTGAATATATGAAAATGAGCAAATTGAAAATTAAAAATAGAAGGAAGCCTTTCGGTTACTGTTCAATAAATTCGACATTTTTATTTAGATTCTTTGTAAGTTTTAAAGAAAATTCCATTTATTTGTCTTTCGAATTTTGATTTTCGTGTTTCTTTAAATGTCGAATCAGTTCTAGTGATTAAACTATTCATATTTAATTTATTTAGTTTTTAACTTGTTTAAACTTAGCATTTTTCAAGTAAAACAAGAATATATAAACATAAAATTTCATAATTTCGTTGGAATAAATTGCCCCATTGGAAAAAAAATGGTTGCAAGAAGTAGCAAAATGTGAAACACATACAAGCAAACAAGAGGAATATAAAATTTTCCAATTTTCATTTGAATTTTTCGACCGAAAAAAAGCAACTATACAAATTACGGGATCGGTTGTGAACTCAATGACGTATCCAGGATTTTATTTCGGGGGTGGTTTTGGATATGAGATTTTTTCTACGTAGTGTATATTCTTTGCAAAATCGTTTCTATATAGTGCCCGTCAAAATATTTTTGGGGGGTGGTTCTATCCCATAGGATGCCCCCCTAGATACGGCCCTGTGTCAACTACAGAAAAAGAACAACAAATACATGCATTTTGTTAGGATTTTTTCAGCTGAATTTTTTTAGAGAAAAAAAAAGCAACAACAACAACGCAAATGACGCGGTTGTAAATTTGTTATTTTGGAGAAGTCAAAATAGAAATCCTGCATCTGGATTTGCTGGTTGCTTGGTAGCAATAAAAATGAATTTTTTCAAACGCAGCTTTAATGTAAAATAAAAATTTATTATTTGTAAAGTACGAATAAAAATCGGCGGAAGGAATTCAATTATTCTCAACAGGGTTTTCCTCTATTTTCTTATTTCATTTAATATTGAATTTATTGAATAATAACCGAAAGACTTTCTCCTATTTTCAATTTGCTTAGCATTCGTTAAATGGATATAAACATAACTTAATACGTTAAAATCGTCATCAGTGAGTGGGTCATGTTTCGGGAAAATACATATGTATACACAGATCTCCCATTTTGGCTTGCTGATTCGACGTCACAAAGCTTTTAAATTTCGCGATTTCTAAGTGATTTAAATGTACGTTGTTGTTGAATAAGTTGAGTTAATCTTAATGTAAAAAGATAAAAAAATGTGTGTATATATGTGAAATTTAATACCATATGTTAGTTTCGGGCCGGGCTTTGAACAAAAAAGTATTCGTGCAGACCCGGTCTTTTTTCCAGATGCTTGTTTCGTGTTCGTGCCAGGCCGGGCCTCATCTAGTTCCCATCTTTACAAGGGATGTCTGATTGCTCGGTTCAGGTAAACAAGCAAGCATTTCTGTACTTTGGCCGACTAGAAATTGTCCTAAAACTCTATTATGAGCGTTGGGAAAGATGTTCTGGGTTTTTTTCTGCATCTAGCTCCCAAGGCGCTGATCGAAAAGTTCCCCTTGAGTTTTCCGATAGGAGTGTGGTTAGAAGTTGGATGAGATTCCTTATTCAAGATTATGCAAAGCGATCGAATCCTCAATATCTGTTTCAGATAGGAAGTTTCATAAGATTAGATATCTGTTGTACCACCTTGAACAGTCAGAAAGAATATCGTGGGCCCGTTTCAAAAGCTGAGCTACCCAATGTGCCAAACGGATCCGTTACGGATACGTTCCTCGGACTATTTATCCGAAACGGATTCCGTTGTCGAATGAAATTCCTCTCGAAAAAACGGAAGGATCGTCCGCTTTGTCGGATCCGTAACGGATCCGAAACGGACGTCATATACGGATATATATACAGATTATCGGATGAAATGCCTCTCGGAAAAACGGAAGGATCGTCCGCTTTGTCGGATACGAAAAAGCGGATTCCGTTTTTTGAGCGGAATTTCATACGAAAAAGAATCCGAAATGGATCCAAAACGGAATCCGGGACGGATCCGTATATGAGGTCCGTTTCGGATCCGTTACGGATCCGCATCTGTTTTTGTGCACATTGGGTACGTTGTAGATTTAATGCATAGTATGCACTGTTTATGTGTATTCGCACATTTGCATAAACTGAATTCAGACCAGGATTGCAAGATTTCTAACCGTGTATATTTTAAAAGTACCATAAATTTTTTGATTCCTGGGCTAAGAACAAACAGTTCAGTCAGGGTTTTGATTTTATTTAGATAACCACTCATAGAAATCTTAAGAATTTTACCTAAGTCTAGAGCTTTGAAATCTTGTAAGAATTGAAATGAAAAATCAGAAGAATGAAGGAACACAAAAAATCCAAAAAAAATTTGGACTGTACGTAAATGATTTCCATAGTAAACTCAATTTTCAATCACATGACTCAGCCTGACGTAACCTAGCTGCGTTACGTTGTACTTGAACAACCCCTAATTACTCATTCCCAAGAGCATGACTCTAAAAATTAATACGTTAGCATAATACGAGCGCAATTTTGCAATAAAACCACCAAAGTTTCAGTTTCGGTGCTTTCAGCAATATCCGCATTGTTGCGTCGCCATATGCACTACATAAGCACAGAAAAGAATTAGGAAAAACAAAACCAGAAAACCAGAAGCAAAATGAAGTGTAAGTAGGTCGTAAAAATTGTGTACGCTGCCAAAGTCGTAAAAATCTTCGTTTGTCATTATCGCGTTGACACGTTTATGACATTTCTGACGCTTAGCTGCCCTCTCCCCAATTTCGTTACGCTTAGCAGTGCTGACTTGCATCATCGCAGACATCGTCGCAGTAAGCATTACTGTTACTTACTCCTTGCAAGCTTACTAAGTATGAATGAGTTGGGGAATGAAGTCAGGGGTCATGAAACTGTTTTGTGCCTGTGTTCGTAAAGGTGTTTTACATTTGCGCCATCAAGAGTTCTGTTTATTTATCATTAACGAACTTGGGCTCCCTTTGTGCCGTCTGTGCTGTTTATTAGAGTGATTCGAAGATTTAATAATTTATTTAAAATTTACTGGTGTATCAAAGCCTAAGTTAAGCAACATCTGGCTGTGTGCAGCGTATTGAGCAAGGCCTTCCCCAAAGAAGGCCTGCTAGACTGCTCCGATTGTAAGAGGCCTTCTCAAAACTAAATTTTCATGTAAATAACAAAAAAATTTTTTTTTTTTTTACTATGATTTTTGTTTTTATTTTCAATCTGTCAATATTAACAATAAGTAAAATTTATAAGTAGTCAATTTTTAATTAGCAGAATAGTTACACTCCATTGAGTGTATTCTCATGAAATGCTATTATGCCTTCCCACAGCAGTACTGCTATAAGGTCTTCCCATAGCAGCAGTGCTATAAGGCCTTCCCACAGCAGCAGTGCTATAAGGCCTCATAATAGAAGGCAAAAAAGAAGGACTTCATGTATTTTTTTACTTCATGTATTGCAATGTTTTATGATTCGACATTACTTTTTTGTCATTGGATTGTACTTATACGACATCGAAAGTAGATAAATGGTTACAAGTACGGAACAGTGTGCATGTTGCTAGGCTGGTCTTCTGTTTCATGTTATGCTAAAGTGGTAGAGTGTTGTGTATTCAATGTGAAATTATAAATTAAGAAATCGTCACAAAAAATAAACATTAAAAATATGAACGTAAGGGAGGTTGACGCAAATAAAAAAAACATTTAACTAAGAGTCTCACGACGTATTAAGATTTAATTTTTTCAAAGTACTTCTGTGACCCCTTCTACGGTAAGCGCTCTTAGAAGGGCTCTTGACACAAGCGATGTAGGAAGATCTGCTCGAAGAGTACTTCTATCAGGCCTGCTAAATGAGGCCTTACTTATCGGGACGTTTCATATAAAAAAGAAAGTAAGTTTGAAAGGAGGTGGTAAGGCCTTAATCTTACCAGGTAAGGCCTGCAAGCTCCTGCCCTTGCCTACTGGGAAGCTGTTGCTACTTTTGCACCCATACATATGTTTGCTTTGTATTTGTATGGAATATATTTTGGATACTATCTTACATAGAACTAGTGCAATGTTCTTCAACAATTGCTGATAAGTTAAGGGTCCCGCAACATGTGAGTTTCAAAAAGTAATAATAATATTTTATGTTCTAAAGTATGGAATTTAATTTTGAAAAAATATGTACTTGAAATAGGATTAATTTGTTCAACACGAAATTTTTTGACTTGGTTCCGTTGATTTTCAGATTCTATCTTAAGTTCCATGAAAAAGCTCTTCGGGACCATATGATGGAGGCGAATTTTGAGCCAACAAAATCCCTTTTGAAATTTCGTCTATATGGGGTTCTCGATCTTGGCGAATTATAACTTCCTAACTAGATAATATATTTTAATAAACTATATACTGCACTAAAAGCATTACAAAAAACTTAAAGCTTAGAAAAAATCAAAGCTTTTGAGCTAGATATTCTATTTCAATGATAAAGCACATTTTTCAAAAATAGAAGATAGAAAAATACCGAAAATTCTGAACTACTTAAATATATAATAATATGCCATTTGCAGACGATTACTCCTTATCAGCCTAACTACTCATCTGTATTAAATTGTATACTCTACTATGGACTAAAATTTAATGCGAACTTAAATTAAAATTTAATCCAAAATCAGTATTAAATTTAATAAAAACTGAGTATTAAATATTAATACAAATTTTTATTGAAATGAATTTTAATATTTAGACAGTATTTAAACCCATAATATAGTAAGACATTTTATGAAATTCAAGCCCGATGAAGGCACGACGTCTACACAACCATCAATAGTTAAATTTCATATCATGTGAAAAAAAAAACTATTTTTCCTCATTGACAGAAGAGGACTAATCGTTCAGGCCTAACAATGAAATTTTCTGCAAGAGTGTGGTAATACCGAGTTCCAGGAAACAATGCTACAGAATCTGGAAGTAGCAAAACCTGTTGCCGGACATAATATTGTAACAAGTGATATGTGAGTGGGTAGGAATATGTAAATTTTATCTCAATCATATAGTTTCATACATACATATATGTATGTCATATAGTTTCCGAAAACATTTTTTTTATTTATTTATTTAAATAATTTGGTGTATGAACACTCGTTCTTACAGGCTAGAATAATGATATTTAAATTAATTACGAAAATACTTAAAGTGTATTATTTAGCATCACACTCCTTATATTTTTGGATAAAGTAAAATCTAAATTATGAACTTGAGAGATATCACTAAACAACTTCTATTCTATAGATAGAAGCATTAGCAGCATAATTAGTGCGAACCGTGTTTAAATAAAAAGTTTCACAGAATTTGAGAACTCTTCGTGATACCTTAAACTGTATCATACTAAGAAGTGCAGAACAGCGAACTCCGCCCCATACAATGTCGGATAAGAAAAGTAAAAACAACATTTTTCTTCTATTTTCCAAAGATTATAAGCTTGGCAAAAGCCAGCGCGAATCGTATGATGGAAGAACAGTTTCAAAGTTAAGAGAGCGTAAAGCAAACTTAGCAAATGCACTCTTTCAGGACTTGCAATATGCATTACACAAAAAGGATTCCATATGGCTGATTCATATTCTAGCCTTGACCGAACAAGACTAGTAAATAAAATCTTGAGTGTATACGGAATCCCTAAAAGTGGAGCCATTCCACCTTATAACAGCAAGCATTGCATAAGCTTTAGAAACAATATAGTCCGAATGAGACCGAAAAGTAAAACTAGATTCGAAATATTAATAAACCGTCAAATATTACCTGTTTCATAATCGAGATGCCGATCTAAAACTTTAACACCGGAAATAAATCAGTACTTTTATTTTTAAAGGCTTTTTCTCTTTGTTTATGATCAAACGATTTGAGTTGACAGAGGCACAAAATTTTAAAAGACTGACCCACAAATTCATATTTCTAGGCTGATAAAGATATAAAATGCTTACATTGCATACTTGGTATTTTGGTACAACGCCCAATTCTCTTCAAGCATTCAGTGAATCCAATTGAACTTACAAATAATTTTTTGGAATTATTTGTTTATAACACGGGGGGCAATTTTTTTTCTTTTTGGAATTTTCGGTGGCGATCTACTCACCTTAAAATAATAATTTAAAAATGGAAATAAGTTTAAATTTAAAATAATCATATATGATTACAATTCTTTAATGGAAGAAATCATTTCAGATTTATTTTTAAAATTTCGAAGCAGCAATTCTCCTGCCTTAAAAAACTCCATGTTTCGCCGTCTTCAAAGGGATTCGTATGTTATAATAAAATTTCTGCGGCTTTGAATGAAGTTATGGTAGCTGTCTTAGACTTCGTAGTCGATCATAAGAAATGATAGTTTCTTTGATAATTGTGTTATTAATTCTCCGACTTTTCACATTGGCCCTTTTATGAATTGCTATACTTGAACGACAAGTAATTCAAATATATTTATCATTCTTCATCACAACATAAAATTCTCTTTCCCTCAGTAGCGTCACTTCACCAAAACCTTGGGAGGAAAGAGAATTATAATTAATTAATTAATTAAGATAACGTTACAGTGGCAATGGGGATCAGGAAGCCATCCTCTGAATTAAAAGAAAGTACAAAAGAATCGTCATCAGAATCAAATGTAGAAACAATAATCAGCAAAATTCAAAATAGTACGATAGTGACAAATATTTTTCATATCACTGGTTTTAAATTAATTTTTTGTGAAATAAAAATAAAGTTACAACCTCTCAATATTATATTCAACTCTAATTCATTCAATATGGTGGGACGACCACCAAAAACTTGTTCAAGAAACTTGCAAGTCCAAGAGACACTCGAGGGTTGTGGATGTGCAAGGTATGTTAGACTTAAAGATAGTCATCTAGATTAAAAAAAACTTTTCAGTGATGGCGACGTCCGTGCCATCTGAGTGTGTTTAGTGCTTATTAAGTGCTAATTTAGGGCTGAATGGAAAAATTTAGTGCTACACGAATTCTTGAAAAAATTAAGGTTTTTGATAGCTGAATGAGGAGCTAGCAAAGCATATATGAAAATTTTTAGCAAAATTAAATTTTACCAATGCCATAATTTAGTGCTAATTAAGTGCTGTAAAAAAAAATTTAGTGCTTCATGAGCAATTGAGAAAATCGCGGTTTTTTTATTTTACTGGCTGCATGAGCATATGGTGCATATGGTGTAGGTACGTTAGAAAACGTTAGCAGAATTCAATTTAACCTATGCCATAATTTAGTGCTTGGTAAGTGCTAATTTAGTGCTGAATGGAAAAATTCATGCAGCACAAAATTTCTTTTACAGCACTAAAGTAGCACTTAATAAGCACTAAATTATGGCATTGGTAAAATTTTATTTTGCTAAAAATTTTCATATATGCTTTGCTAGCTTCTCATCCAGCTAGCAAAACCCTTAACTTTTTTAAAAAATCATGCAGCACTAAATTTTTCCATTAAGCTCTAAATTAGCACTTACTAAGCACTAAATTATGACATAGGCTTCGTTGCATTCGGCTAACTTTGCTTTGCTGAGTTAAAGGTTCTGTATTTTTTCTACTCCTGAGAATTTTGTCATTGGTAATTTTGAATTCGCTAGAGACTTGTTAGGCCAAATTAGCTTTGGCATATAAAGGCCGAATTTTGGCTTTAAAGTGTGGATATGTGGGAAGGGGCTAATTTTTCAGTTAATATAATACATAAGTATATAAAAAAGCCTAATTAAGTTTAAATAGATTTTCTATACAATGGTAGGAAACAGGCTCGAGGTGCCGTACAATTGAGTTAAGTGTATGGTAAATAATAGGATCGATGGTGGGGTTTTTACTGTTGCAATATTTGCTTTTGTTGTAAGTACTTAGTTCTTGATTCAAAAATGTTTGCCCATCTATGCTTAAGGACAGAAATGCGCACAAAACTCAATTTATGTAAAAATTTCAAAAACATTTTGCGAAAAAATACCTAGCTGGTAGCGGCAAGCTAATTGCAAAAGAAAACATAAACAAAAATTACAAGCTGAAGGAGCAAATGACTTGAAAACAAAGTCATACAAATAATAGAGTGCATTCAACACAAAATTACAAAAGCAAAAACTATTCACGGATAGTGAACCGAAAAAAACCTATTTAACTTGAGTAACTTATGTAGCTCGAATAACTGAGCTCAATATTTTTTGTTATTGTTGTAAGAGCTGGAAGAGCCAAACGAGCTATGGGCTGCGCATCCTTGCCTTAGAGGACACAATGCGCGTTGAGTTACTGCGTTCATATAAAAGAAGGGCTGAAATAATAAAAGCAGCCACGAAGACGGAGCAGGAATATAACGTACTGAAGCAAGAATAATTTTTCTTTTCTTCTTAACAATTTTTTGTAGAACAATTGAAAGCTGGAGACACTTTTTCCAACGGTATACACAACTGCAAATGGTTGCGCTTGTCGCCAACGCATCTTCACTAACACTTACATATACACAACAACAAATTCTCATCTATGAACATTCCGAGGCTGATGCACCACAGTTTTATTTAAACTGAAATGCCGACGCCTTAGCTGCTTTGTTCAGTAATGATGGAATAACGGAGACTTCTTGCTTGCTATCTGGAAGGGTGTTTAAATGATGGAACAAAATAATTCATAGTCACCAATTGTTGAAATGTAAGGGTTGCACTTACTGCTAACAAAGAAAAAAGCATTCAGAGAAAATGGAATTGCAAGATGCAATTCAATAGATTGGCATTAGAGAATTTAAATGGAGCGCAATGAATTTAATTAAGTTTTGAAATTGAAATGCAGCAAACTTTCGTTTTTAGCAAAAACCTATTTTGAACTGAATATTAAAGAGAAATAGTTGGCATGAGGGTTTGCGAGTCAATAAATATATGAAATAATATAGCCGAGGCATTCTTAATAAAAACTATCTCCTGTGGCGCTTCAATTCTACTACTAGGATAATATAAAAAGTTCGAAACTTCCCAGTAGGCAAGGGCAGGAGCTTGCAGGCCTTCTAGCAGGCTCTCCTTGGTAAGATTAAGGCCTTGCCACCTCCATTCAAACTTACTTTCTTTTTTTATGAAACGTCCCCATAAAACAGGCCTTATTTAGCAGGCCTGTTAGAAATACTCTTCAAGCAGGTCTTCCTACATCGCTTGCGTCAAGAGCCCTTCTAAGAGCGCTTACCGTAGAATGGGTCACAGAAGTACTTTGAAAAAATTAAACCTTTAAATGCTTTTTAATCTGCGTCAACCTCCATTGCGTTGATATTTTTTTAATGTTTATTTTTTGTGACGTTTTCTTAATTTATAATTTCACATTGAATACACAACACTCTACCACTTTAACATAACATGAAACAGAAGACCAGCCTAGCAACATGCACACCGTTCCCTACTTCTAACCATTTATCTACTTTTGATGTCGTATAAGTACAATCCAATGACAAAAAAGTTTTGTCGAATCATAAAACATTGCAATACATGAAATAAAAAAATACATGAAGTCCTTCTTTTTTGCCTTCTATTATGAGGCCTTATAGCACTGCTGCTGTGGGAAGGCCTTATAGCACTGCTGCTATGGGAAGACCTTATAGCAGTACTGCTGTGGGAAGGCATAATAGCATTTCATGAGTATACACTCAATGGAGTGT
The DNA here is from genome assembly GCA_963680825.1 of Meiosimyza decipiens. Taxonomy (NCBI): domain Eukaryota; kingdom Metazoa; phylum Arthropoda; class Insecta; order Diptera; family Lauxaniidae; genus Meiosimyza; species Meiosimyza decipiens. Next base: position 81,197,616 of record OY804258.1, on the reverse strand, counting down.
AACTATTCTGCTAATTAAAATTTCATTACTTATAAAAATTACTTATTGTTAATATTGACAGATTGTAAATAAAAACAAAAATCATAGTAAAAAAAAAATTTTTTTTTATTTGCATGAAAATTTAGTTTTGAGAACGCCTCTTACAATCGGAGTACTGCTAGCAGGCCTTCTCCGGGGAAGGCCTTGCTCAATTGCCTGCTGGGTTATTTCATTTTGCGTACATATGTATATAAAGGTATTACACATACATATGTACTAGGGATGGCAATCCCGGCGCATTTTTGAGTTTCGGGATCGAAATTATATAAAATATGTATAAAAAGCTAATTAAAATTACTTTATTTTACAGCACAACAATAAGGAAGAAAAAAAAACATTTTTCTGAATATATAGGCAGGTCTAGATATTTATGTGTCAAAATTTCAAAGTTAAATCTAGGTCGGCTGTGGTTCTTTTGAAGACAAACCTACATATATTTTTTATTGAAGAATTGTATCTTATTAAGAAAAATAGATATGCTTTGCTTATATTGTTTTTTCTCTAGCATTTTTATTTGTTGCGTTATTGATAAAAATAGTCTTAGTATATATTTCAGATTTTATAATTTTTTTTCCTAAGCTGATCAAAATATTTATATAAATTAGGATTAACAAATGTAAAATTCAACCAAACAATTTTTTTCAATCGACTCAAACTAATAGAACGTTTGGCCCAATAAGCAGCAATTTATATTTCAATTAAGGACATGGTAATAATTACCAAAATTTGATGATAGTTAACAAATATTTTAAAAATCTATCAACTAAATACATATATTTAAAGGAAAAATACCATTTTCTATTTGACGCAGAAAGTGTTGCCAGACATTACTTTAAAATTATATTGCTTGTCAATGCTTCGGTATTTAAGGTCGAAACGCAATTAAAGTGCATCTCGCAGGCTGATGCATTACTGTTTCATGCACATAAAATGTATGGAAAATAATAATTAAATAATAAAGCACAAACAAATTTTTTATTACAAACATTTTGCATTAATAAAAAACAAGGACAAAAATCTTTACTAAGATAAGAATAATGAAAATACCCAGTATGAGAATGAAGCATACTGTTATTCAATCTTTTCTTTATACATAAAGGGTGTTTTTTTTAGAGGTTTGTTTTTCGAATAGAGATAAAACTGGCATTTTATGGTCAAATCTGGCAACTCTAATGTCATTTATGTTCAATTTGGTTTGCCATTTCATCATGAACAGGTTGACAAAAGAACAACGCTTGCAAATCGTGCAAATTTATTTCGAAAATAATGGTTCAGTTCGCGAAGTTTACCGCAAGCTCCGTCCATTTTATGGTCGACATAATCGTCCATCAGAGCAATTAATTCGGTTAACCATGGATCGTTTTCGCACTACGTTTACTCTATGTGATAATACGCATCCGCAGAGACGTCTAACAGTGCGCACCGAAGAAACAATTGCCGCTGTAGAGCAAAATGTTGAAGAGGACCCGAATGAATCGATTCGCCACCGTGCACAGCAATTGGAGCTTTGTCCATCAACTTTATGGAAGATTTTGCGCAAAGATCTTGGCTTGCGACCTTACAAGATCCAGCTTGTGCAAGAATTAAAGTCGCGAGACCATGCAATGCGTCGTGATTTTGGTGTATGGGCCGAAAATGAGATTGATCTCGATGCTGATTTTCATCGCAAAATTTTGTTCAGTGATGAGGCTCATTTTTGGTTGAATGGCTACGTCAACAAGCAAAATTGCCGCATTTGGAGTGAAGAGAATCCACATGAGACCCTTGAGACGCCATTACATCCACAAAAACTGACTGTTTGGTGTGCTCTATGGGCTGGTGGAGTCATTGGGCCATACTTCTTCCGAAATAATGCTGGAGAGTCAGTTACCGTTAATGGAGACCGGTATAGAGCCATGATAACCGACTATTTTGTTCCCGAATTGGATGGCATGAATGTGGATGAGTTGTGGTTCCAATAAGACGGCGCTACATGCCACACAGCGCACGTCACAATCGATTTATTGAAGGAAACATTCGATGAGCGCATAATTTCGCGGAATGGACCTGTCAATTGGCCACCAAGATCGTGTGATTTGACACCATTGGATTATTTTCTTTGGGGATATGTGAAGTCGCTCGTCTACGCCAACAAACCAGAAACGTTAGGGGACTTGGAAGCCAACATTCGTGGCGTTATTGCCGACATACGGCCCCATATGCTCGAAAAAGTGGTTCAAAATTGGACCTGTAGAATTGGCTTTATTCGAGCCAGCCGCGGCGGCCACATGCCCGAAATCATATTTAAACATTAATGGCATAAAATTATCCTTCCAATAAAGCCAAATTGATAGACATTAAAACGATTTTCTTGTGTTTTATTTCAATTCGAAGCTCTATACCTCTAAAAAAAAACACCCTTTACAATGTCATTGGACGTCAATTCTACAAAAAATGGAGAAAAGAGAAGAGCAGGGCCACCGAGAGAAAATCGTCTATACGAGGAAAAGTGCGGCGTTAAAAATCTAGTTTTATTTGTGTTTTTTTTTCACCATAGCATTATATTCACTAAAAAGAAAAGGATATCACTTTTCACATCCCAAAAACCCTTGCAAACTTAGAAGTGCTTCATAGCATTCATTACAAAACCCCTGCACAAAACAAAAGGTCCACAAAATTTAAGGACCATTTTGCCACCCCCTAGGTACGATTGTGGCAAGTACCCATTTTTTTAAGCTATACAAAAAAAGACGTTTTAGAGTGGAATGCCGCTCGGAGTTATTGCAATGTATGATGCCTTTATTAAACACCTAATTAATTAAAAACTCCTAAGCCGATTCTTATTATTCAAAGATAATTTAACAAGCAATATGAAAACTTAAAAATCTTTTAAGTTTAGTATAATATTTGGTTAACATCATTTTTTTGATATATATATTTTTAACGGGCTAGCAGCCCGTTTTTCAATAAAGAAAAACTATTTTCAAATTTATAAAAAAAAAACATATTGGTCAGATATTATTCATATATTTTGTTTTTTGACAAAAAAAAAAAAGTTTAAAAAGAAACAAATGCAGCTGTAAAAAGCTCATGGGCAGTAAGTTACAAACATCCTGTAAATTCAACCAGCAGGCTTACACTGTTAGCCGACAAAGCTGATACTTGTCCCAAAGTAACGACATATTTGAATAAAGATACTATATCAGAAGTCTTATATCGTTAATGCCCAGTAATTTTTGAGGACTAAAAAAAAACGAAAAATCAAAAATAGAGAACAGAGATTGTTTCTTCTAGTGTAGTCTGCTAGCAGGCTTACTGTTGCTTAAAATATCGGAGCTGTTGTTAACTTTTATCGAGACTTTAAATCCTGTGTAAACATGCATCTTATCTAAAAAAAACTGAAATCGAGGATGGCGTATTTTTGAAAGTGATGTTTTCTTGGAAGGTCAATTTTTTTATCTTTTACCACATAGAAACCGTTCAGGCCTTAATTTATTCAGATTTGCAGTTTTTTTGTCATCAACTAGTACACATCTACCTAAAAATAATATAAAAGCTGATTTGGATTGTGTTGGTTTGTTTATATTCATCAATGAATTTTTTGGTTTTACTTGCGAGCTTTTTTGAACACAATTTAAAACTTTTTTTTTAAGCAATAATATTGGTCAAAAAAATGTTATCGAATTTTTTTATATCTTCCCTGAAAAAAGTTTCAGCCAATTTAAAAAACATGGGGGTAATGATAGGCCCATTATAGATGGATTGACCCATGTTCAATTGTACCGTATAAGTGATAAATGCAAAAGTGCGATTAAACTTCGGCTTGGACTTTTGAGAACGGTGCAAATTTGTCCATTTTACATTTTTTTTTAACTATAACTCAAAAAGTATACATTTTTAATGTCAAAACACTTATTTTTGCAACAAAATAAGTTAAAAAACTAAAAAGTTTATATTGTTTGAATTTTTTTGAATTTATTGTGTATAACTTTTTTCTTAGTGGATTTAGGTATAGCCATTGGCTCACAAAAAAGAAAGGTGACGTAATTTCCGCCAAAATGGTGGAACAGAATTTTTGATGAAATCTTTTTACCTTTTGTTAATTTTAATTTTTACGCACAGAAATAATGTTTATTCGATAAAAAATTATTGATAGACTGAAAATATCTTTATTGTTGTATAAACATTATGTTTGTGGGTAAAAATCAAAACTAACAGAAGGTAAAAATTTGGTAAAATCATACAATAGTAGATAACTTATCGATCGTATTACAGTCAATTTTCAAAACCAGTGATATTATCAATTTTATTAGTAATTCAAATATGAATAAATTGAAAAGTTTACTGTACCTTGTTGTAGACCGTTCACTATAATAAATACTATCAAAAACTCTTTCAAAGTCTATTAAGAGCCAAATAGACGTTCATGCGTGCATGATCAATCAAATTATGGCGCCACACAGTGGTTCGTCTCCATACAATCGATGGACAAAAATAGGAATGGTCGGAATTGAAAAAAATTTCGTTTCCTAGTGAATAACGGCATGCTAAATTCAAAAACTACTTGAACATAATTTGATTAAATTGTACAGTTTAGCAGAAACCGATATTCATGTTAAATTACACAAATCAGTCAATGCTTTATTAACAACATGACAAAGACAAGAAATGGAACAATTTAACCAGTTAGTTAGTTGTGTACATAGATATATACAAATTCATATAACATATGTGCATACATATATACATATTCATATATATACATACATATAGACATAGTCTCATCAGACCAGCTTTTTGGTTAATTTGTAGATGGATCTGAATCCCAACCATTCCATGAATTATATTTGGACAACCGCTCTTAACGCTTGAGCCATTGGGGGTTCTCCCCACAAAGGGTAGTTTTATGTATTACATTTCGCACACAATGTCTCCAATTACCAGGTTAAGTTGTTCCATTTGTTGCCTTTGTCGAAACGAAGGGAGTAATATCGTTTTTTTAAACAATAGAAATAATGATTGTAATTATTTAGGTGATACTGATGATAGCTTATCTTTATATCATTTCAGAACAAATGCATGATTGAAGCCAATATATGTGCAGGTTAGAGTGAATGGTGTTACTTTGCAAATGGAAAATGACAGTGGTGCTGCATGTTCGGTTATATTAGGCAAGGATTATAAGAAATAGTTTTCCAATTCTAAATTATCAAGCCTTTAGGAATATGTAGTATGAAAATTGAATTTAATAATCATTACAAAATAATTGATAAGTAATTCAAAATGGTGGTCCGCCATTACTCTGGCGAAATTGGCTACATGCATTCAAAGTGAAGGCGATCGAAGTTTAAATTAAATTTTAAGAAAATACTCTAGTGTTTTCGATGGAAATCTAGGAGCGTTCAACAAGTGCACTGTATCACTAAAATTGAAAGATAATGCATAGCCACAGGCTATTAAAGAACGAGTGGAAGAAGAAATTTGGAATTTAGTTTCGTTAGGTGTACTAGAGCACAGAGATAGGTGAACACCAATAGTTCCGATAATTAAAAAGAATGGAAAGATTAGGATTTGTGGGTACTGCAAAGTTAAGCTGAACAGTGAATTGCACATTGACAAGTATCCTCTTCCTAAAATCTCGAACTTTTTGCTAACTTGTGTGAGGAAAGGAGTTTTATAAAATTGACTTGTCAATGGTATATTAACAGCTTATTTCGAATGAAAAATCTAAGAATCTTACAACGATTTCTACCACAAGGGATCTTTTTCGGTACACTTGACTTATTTATGGAGTTGCTTCTGCAGCAGCTTTATTTCAAAAAGTCATTGCTTTTATGGATGATGTTTTGGTAACAGCAAGTACCAAATTAGATGAAGATGATCTACATACATGTAGAGAAAAAGTAGATGCTATAGTTAATACTCCAGTTCCAAAAAACGCACAGGAACTTCAGTCGTTTTAAGGAGATTTTAACTATTGCAGGAAATTTGTTACTCAAGTAGCAATATAATATTAAATTTTACTGGGGTGAAAAACATCAAAGAGCGTTTATATACATACTATTCATATGTAAAAGAGTTGCTAATGTCCAATCAGATACTCGCTCATTTCGATCTACAGGCGGTAGGTAAACTCATCGTTGACGCTAACTCTTTAGGTGCGGTTGCGGTGCTTTCGCACATATACGAAGATGGTGCAGAAAACCCGAACTGATATTCTTCTAAAAAGCTAACTGAGACAGAGCAAAGGAAATTTCATCAATATTTGTTTGGGCGAAAATTTACTTTGGTATCAGGTAAAAAACCACTGTTTTCGATATTTGGGCCACGAAAAGGTATTCCAGGCTGCTTTCTATATATATGCACCCTTTCTATCCGGTTACACATTTGATATAGAGTACGTAAGCACCAAAATTAATGTAGCATATATTTTTTGAGAGCTCCTCCAAATGCTGTAGATGATGGTAAAACAATTGAGGATGTCGGCAATGTTTGCATTAATTATGTTAATCAGGTATCCGATTTGCCTATTACATTTGATATGATTAAAGTACACCCATAAAGATGAAACATTAAGAAAGGTTTGCGTTTTTATAAAAAATGGTTGGCCTAATAATCTAATGAGCTCCTCCTTAGAACCATACTTTGTAAGAAGAAATGAGTTATCATGGTGAAATTTCCAAAGCAATTGTTAGGGGAAATTCATGACTCTCACATGGGTTTGGTAAAAACGTAAAACATTTCAATAGGATATTGTTGGTGGCCTACTCTAAATAAGGATTTAGAAACATAGCGAAAAGTCTCACTGAGTGCTTGCCATTCAAGAGTAATCCGACTAAGAATGAATTAGTAACATGGAATTGGCCAAAATGACCATGGAGCAGAATTTACTTAAATTTCATGGGTCCTGTTTTCAATAGATGTTTTTTAATACTAGTTGGCGCTCATAGCAAATGGCCGAAGTTTATTGATATGGGATATTACTGGCGGTCATACATTTTATGTATATATAACGTCAAATATTTGCGAGATTCTGTTTGCGTACTGAAGCTGTCACTGACAACGGAAAATCATTTATTTCTGGTGAATTTGAGCATTTCCTCAAACAAAATAGCATTAAACATTGAACAAGCCCTGTAGGTCATCCAGCAACCAATGCATTGGCAAAAAATGGAGTCAAGATGCTTAAACCAGTACTGCCAGGTCTGTAGGGCGGAAAATCCGTTAAGGCCAGAGTATTGTTGTTTGTCTGGTTATTTCACTTCACGTTTAAGCTAAACAAATTATCTCATATTTTATCACAAAACTAGGATTCAGAAATTCTTCAATTATTGCTCCTTAAAAACGTTTTTATTTGACGTAAATTAAATTGACAAACATAAAAGACAATATTTTCAAAAAATATAAAACATGTCTTTGTCATTCTAATTTTCGTCTTCATAGCCGCTTAACCAGTCCAATTTTTTGTCTTCATATTTGGGGTTATTCGTCAATTTTATGTATGGCGTCCAATCAATAACGGTTTTCTTCTTAACAAGACTCTTACCATGAAGAATTCCTGATAAGGTCTTAGTTCCCAGACTTGCTCTGGCTTTGGTTTTATTGCGACTTATGGCGCTAAATATGCGTTCGCAATCAGCTGAAGTAAGTGAGAGTACTTCGAGTTGTTCAAAAATTCGAGACATAAGTAGAGACTGTTGAGTACCGTCCCCTGTTCCGCATAATTCATTCGCTCCCAAAATTTGTGAACATCGTTCTCGCAAGAATATTTGTACGTTGCTTTCAACACACGTTCAGGTTCAACAACAGCCTCAAAACAACAACAAAAGCAGACGCAACAGATATTCAACTGCGGGGTATTCGCTTACTAAGCGAGCGGATCTGGCGACGCCCGACTGGCGTGCCATTGTCATGCTATCTTTGTAAATTTCTTTAGAGAGAGGGAGAAATTTGAAACTTTGCCAACTTCAGACATGTGTTTTCAAATGTAATGCCAAATGCTTTGATGAATGCATGCTTTTTATGTGTTTTGCCCTTTTTCTATAAATCCATGCATATAAAATAAAAAAATGAAAAAATTCTTGAGTTTCAAATCCGTTCTGAAATATGTTCTTGTTTATTATTTCACCAAAAATCTGTTCAAAACGGATAAATCCGTTGATCTGACAGTACTGGGTAGAACTCGCGTTGAAAAAGACATTTCACAAAGGTGGCGTAAAAGATTTGAACGCCAGACTTGCAAATTTCTTGATGGACTAAACGAACATGATTCACTCTACCACAGGTGTTGCACCTGCACAGTTACTGCTAAATAGAACTTTAAGAATCAGAATTGATTTGCTAAATCCTTATATTAGAAAACAAGACAAATCCTTATATTAGAACAAAGTAGAATAGTTTGTAAAAGAAAGCCAATATAAGCAACGGATATTTAATAAGGGTAAATGTAAACGCAAATTTTAGAGCGGAGATATGGTTATTGTAAAAGACTATAGAGAATTAGATAAAGTTAAATGGATTAACGGTGTTATCAGGGCCGTATCTAGGGGGGCATGCTAGGGTATAGAACCCCTCCCCCCCCCGAAATATTTTGACGGACACTTTATAGAAACGATTTTGCAAAGAATGTACACAACGTAGAAAAAATTTCAAATCCACAAACCCCCCGAAATAAAATCCTGGATACGTCACAGCGTGTTATTATAAAAAAAATTGGAAAACAGTATTAGTTATATTATTAAAGTTGAAGTAAATAGCAAAATAATTAAGTGGAAACGGCATGTAAATCAAGTTGTTTCAAGAAATGAAAATATAAATATGTATAGGCAAACATGCTCCAAGTATTTTAGGGAATCCAATTGAAAAAATAGTGGAAAATGTCGATACTCCAGATACTCCAACAATACAGAAGTTTCGGCTAATGTATTAAGCTATGAACTTCAAAACCCACCTCGAATGATTTTAAGAAGTGATTGTACGAATAGGTCAAACTTTAGTAGTAATTAAGATTTGAATTTTGCATTCCTTTATTTAAAATCTATATATAAATACACAGTTGGTAAACGGTTACAACGCTTTTTCTCAGCTATGTATATCAACAACATTATTGCTTATTTTTTTTTTGTTGGAAAGGTGGAGAGAAGGAGGGACAGGTATACTTCATTTTTCTATAGTGGACGGTGCGACACCCCTAACAATAAAAACTATTCCACGGCTAAACTAATTACCCGATTTTAATAATGTTTGGTATGGAGATAGATTGAACCCTAAAAAGGTTATTAAAAACAATGATTTCTTTAAGAGGGCGTGGCTCCACCCTTAATGGAAAAAACGCTTTCTCGACTGAGCCGACTCTTCGATTTTGATGAAATTTGGTATTGAGATAAATTGATCCTTGAGCAGAATAAATTTTTTTAAGTGGGCGGTGCCACGCCTATTACAGGCATACACGTCGTTACTCCTTAACCAACGAACCGATTTTAATGAAATTTTTTTAGGACATAGATTGAACTCTAAAAAAGATTTCTAAATAATCAAATTTTTTTTAGCATGCGTGGCAGCACCTCTATCAGGAAAAAAGGTTTTCCCTGCTAAACTAATGGACCGATTTTGATCGAATTCAGTATAGAGATAGATTGAATCTTGAGTAAAAGTGTCTTTATATATAAATAGGTAGTTGCTAAACTCAGTTTCAACTGCCGTAAACCAACACAATCGCTTAATTTTTTTTTGTTGGAGAGGTTGTGAATGGTTTTCTTTTTTCTAATAGTTAGCGGTGGCACAACTCTAACAGGAAAATACGTTTCCACGACTAAACTTATGAACCGATTTTGATGAAATTAGGTGAAGTTAGATTGAGCTCCAAAGGATGGTATCAAAAGTGTGTGTTTTTGAAGTGGGCGTGGAACCAATCTTAATAGTGAAAAAATGGGAAAACATGTTTTCTCTGCTGAGCTAATGGACCGATTATGATGAAATTTGGTATAGAGATATGTAGATACATATATTGAACTCTATGAAAGGAGTAGAGATAGGGCAACATGATACAATGATACTCTTTCTTATATCAGTTTTTCAATATTAAATACCAAAAAAGTTGGTTAAATTTCAACCACTGGGCAAACTCTAGTATCTTTAAAAGTACAGCCTCAAAATAAGAGCCAGTCATTTTTCTTAAAAATTTACTTTATTATACATATTTTAATGATTTTTTACAATGCTTGGCTATATAACTTTTAAACTTTATTTAAAAACTAAAAACATGCATTTCTTGGTTAAATTTATAAGTAAGTTAGAAAATAAAGACACAAAATTTGTCTGAACCTCTCAGGATCCTTTGCTATTCACAGAGATTTTAAAAGCTTTCGTACGAGTCAAATTATTTATGTTATATATTTATATCTATTTGGTATTATTGAATTCAAATCTACCCTATAATATCACTCCACGGAACTTAAGATAACCTAATTTGGTAACCATCACAAGAAAAGCTATGTAGTTTATGGGTACCAGGGATGCTAATTGTAGTGAAACTCCTTAATTTGCTCTGAAGAGATGTAATGAACTTGTACACCGTTAATGATATTTTGGGTGCATTTGAAAAAAGCAAAAGCATCACGTAAAACGACATTTTTTGATTTAGTTATTTGCCAAAGTTTTCTTTTTAAATTTGCTCCTACTCCATCAACTGCGCCTTTTCCATGTGAATTTGCGAAGTAGTTCAAATCCATGTATTTGCACCGGAATCCTCTTAAAAAACCAAAAAATCTCGAAACAATGAATTTTTTTCAAACTGCGAGTTGAGAACACAAATATATTTATAAAATTTCCATACTGACTTTGTAACTGCTGTATGAGTTTCGTTAAAAAACAGCAAACGTCTTCCTTTTTGTGGCTTAATATATATAAGTATATATACATATATATATATATATGTATATACAGTGGAAGTTCGTTAATCCGAATAAATGATTGCAGATCCTAATTCGGATTAACGATATATTCGGATTACTGAATAGGCTGTTTTTATGTATAATACATATATGAAATAACTCTATATACACCAAATTTCTCCGCTAAAATCTTTCCAGATAAAATAAAATAAAGACTCGGATTATAGAGTTGCAATCAATGCGGAGTATAGAGTATGTAACGCGTCATAAATTCAATTCGGATTACTGGATAATTCGGATTACACGCCTTCGGATTAACGAGCTTTCACTGTAAATATATATATATATATGAATATGCCGTAGTACTGTACTTATTTTTATATAAAACGGCAAGTGGCGACACCTATGTCAAAGGTATGGGTATGGGTAGAATCGACTGGCACTACAAAAATAGATTTTAAAAAGCAAGCAAGAATAACGGTAGTAAGCAGTAGTACCGAGATCGAGACTGCCTCGTTTTTAAGTTTCAATTTTCAAATAAATTTTCAAAAATAAAATAATAATAATTTTAAATAAAAAATATTGAAAATGGATGAAAACCCAACATATAATAAAATTTTAAAGTTTTAGAGCTTTTTTAAGATTGTCCCTTCCGAAAAATTTTTGTAAGTTTTACAAAAATGTCGGACGGGACATTAAAACATGAGCTTAAGCAAATTAAAAATTTACAGTTAATATAGTTTGATGTCTTTACATTCTTTTAAGCTTATTGATGTTGAGAGAGAGATTATTCGGAATGACTATCATCATGTATCATCTCTCTTATATATTTAAATATTTAAGACAAAATACTCTTTAAAATTACAAAAAAGAGAAACTGCATTTGTGCAATTTTGAAGTCGGTTTGCCCACTGTTGTGAATGAATTCAAGTATAAATTGTTTGAATTAATAAAATTTGGATATTTTTCTTAGATAATATCAGATAATAACGCTTTTTTAATAACTTTTAATTTTTTTCTCATGGTGTACCTTTGGGTGGAAATGCCCATATGTTAGACACAACTTCAATTGAATTTTTTCAAAGTATGTTTGAACATGAAGATATTGCACTCACATCGAGCAACACCAACGATGACAATATCAACAAAATTGTGCTGACGAAAATTGGTGTTTATCTTTCCGAAAGCACTTGCGGCAAGCAAAAAAACATAGTGGATTGGTGGAGCAGTCACAAAGTAATTTTTTTTTCAAATTTGTGGAGGGTTCCAAAGACAGTTTTGCATTTTCCCGCAACTCAAAAAACTAGCGAGCATCTTTTCTCAATTGGCGGACACATATTTAGAGCCGAAAAAGCTAACCTTCTCACGGAACATGTGGAAAAAATTCGATTTTTGCATGAAAATATGCAACTAAATTTAAATACAAAAAATATTAAACAAATAAAAAAATATTCAGTTAATCAAGCTTGTAATTAAAAACTCTTTGAATTCGGTCAAGTAACTTGCTCTGAAAGAAAATTTGTGCATAGAGATTTTTTTTTTGTACTGTACAGCGCTTCACTTTTCTTCTAACGACTTGTACGCAGACACAAACAGAAGTAAAATAACGAAATATGAGCGAACACACCGAACAAAACGAACTGAGATGAATCGAACCAAACGAACATGGTTTGGTGTTGAAATTTTGTGATAAGTTCGTGAATTTTGAGTATGTTCGAACAAGTTCGGCTCGTTGCATAGCCTTACTAATTTTTCCGTAAGTCAACGTTTACACGAGCAAATTCGGTCTGAGAAATTCTCGTCTATTCTCTTTTGTGAATATCTTTTGCGTTTACACACAGAAACTAGAATTTGTTTGTGCAAGAAAATTTCAAAGCAATTACTGCGTCAACCCGCCACAACAAACGTAAATTCAAAGCATAATATCAGCTAAAGAATAGAACGAAAGCGATTTCGCGTGTACTACAAATTCCGTATACCACCCTTTCGTTTTTCCCTTCATGCCTACAGACAGGGAAACTTTCTTTGAAGAGTTTCCTCGTGTAAACGCGGTCTAAGTACATACTAACAAAAATATAAATAAAACAATTTCATTGGGCACAACAGCCTTTAAAGGGTCTTGGTGTAGCTTTTTACTCACCGCCATTCTATTTTGTCCATTTGGATTTTATTGAATGGCGGGGACCTACAGTTCAATACCAACAACTGCAGACGGCTTCAAATAAAAACATTTTAACGGCAAATTATGCTCTTGTCAGTATTTTGCGAGAGTGGGAGTCGTAAATAAAAATATTCTCCACTTACACGCTAACCACTGGGCTCCCTATTGGGGGAGTCCCCAATATCATGAATACACTTACTAAATATCTTATTGTCTACTTACTTTGCCCGCTGATGATGTTGTCGATGTTGCTGATGGTGTAACAGATGATTGTGCACCTAAAGCAGTTCGATTATTTGCTTGCATTGCCGCGGTGCAAAACACAGACGAGGTCGCGAACTTTTAACTTTAATTATCATTGCATTTTAAGATTTGAAGTTTTGTTTGCTAGAAAAGACATTTCTGGTTCTTATGTTTTACACGTGCGATATTCATCGAAGTTTCATTTTTATTTTTTAGTTTTATGTTTTATTAAACATTTTAAAAAAAAATCCTACAAATAAACAATATGAGTACTGTTAAATAACAATTATGTAAAGCAGAGATGCACACACAAATTATCTCCGATAGCTGGTTGAAATAACAACAGCTTGGGTAAATAATCTCACAAATATTTTGCGACAAAAATCACACAAACAAAAAGCATGGAGCGATTGCGAACCGTAAGCGTTTACCTCGAGTAACGATAATACCTGAATTACACAAGCAAAAAGCATGCAACGATAGCGAAATTTCTTTAACTTAAGTTACAGCGTACCTCTTGCGTAGTGCGTATTGCATACTCGTGCACACGAAAATTTATTGTGCTAAGGGGGCCTATCAACTACATGATTCGATTTCGGGGAGAGAGGTTCCGACAATTCGCACCAACGGTGAGGGGATGTAAGTTACGAGTATTTTAACCGATACCATTTTGTATCACAAAATCAATCTTTGCTGGCTCGATTCTTTCGCCTTGCCGGCATGCCGCTCTCAACATACGTTTTTTAAAGCTGCTGTGTTATGCGCAGTTGACGATAATCTGGAGTGGCTGCACGATGAGGGTGTAGACACATACATCTCAGTGCTGTCTTCCTGTACTACCAAAAGACATGGATGTCATGTTTCCAATCATGACAAACGAGGAAGCACATGAATGCGTTGAAATGAGTGACGAATTGGGGAAGGTGGTGCCGCAGCCTACTGTTTACGTTATTTTAATCATTTAATTAAATTTGGTATTGTGTATAAACCTTAAACGTAGTATCATTTGTCTCCTGATATTTTGTAGAAAAAACGTAGTACACACCCACTCGTCATGTAACATTTCGTGAGCCTCTCAAAAATCTTTCACATCAAATCACCCAAAATCATTTTAGTTCAGAAAGCTTTCTACAATGTGTCAATATCGGCCTTTCGATTTTATTTGAAGCTTTTTTGAAACGAAATGTAAGATTAAGGGAAAAACAATCGTTTCCAATTGAACTCTATTTTATCACGAAATCGGGACTCAAAATTATTATCTCATTTTACTCGCGTCATCCCCAGCGTTGATACTTAACTAATATGCAGATATTTTTTGTGACGTTTCCTAATTTATAATTTACAATAAACTAAACTTAGATAGCATAGATATAGAGAATACTAAAATATTATTTAGAAACATTTCGGACACGTTACGTACTGTCTATGAAACTTTCTGAAAGGGTACGCACCTAGTGGGCAGAAGACATCAGTATTAACGTATAGGTATTTAAGGGTATGAAGCAAAATATATACATGAACATTTATAATTATTTATAAACTATAGGGTTAATCTCACATGAGAGAAGGGTGGAGGGTCTCACCACCAGATTTTACAAAATCTCATCAAGGGAGAGGGGGTACATCAACCACATCAATCGGTACGCACGTCAAAATTGGAAATTGAATAGCATTGCGTACGTACCTTGCGTATTTGGGTTGGCTCCATACATTTTGTATGCAGTACGTGCACCAATTTGGGGTAGTTCGAGTAAGCAGGCCCGGCGGAAGACTTATTCTCGGTGTAGAGTACTATGCAGCCGAAAGTTTTGAGGGTGTCGAATTCTCCACCCGAACTTTATAAAACGGTCTATCAATATTTCTGTATGCCATTTAGTACAAAAAATATTTATTAAAAATGAATATAACCATGAATTTGACTATCAACCAGCGCTTAATCTTAATATAATAACAGGTATCTTCAAATATTATTCTGCTTGCAAATGTTTCTGCAAATTACCGCTCTAAATATATTTCATTAATGTCACATTCTTTTAGCTGCATGATCCATTTCTTTGTACTAGTTTAGGCGTAGCGTTAGATTTCCTACCTTTAATTCTTTTGGCAATCTATTAAATATTTCATTCCTCGTGCAACACTCGAATTTTCTATACAATTTTTCCTTAAAAGTTGGTGCTATATGTCTACATTTATTCGTAAAGCGTTTCTTTCTAACAGTACTTTGTAGTGCTCTGGAGCGTTTCACTCAAACGACTATTTTCTCATGTTGAATAACATACTAAAACACGCCTTTCTTCCCTTACGCTATCCACTTACTACCACCGCACAATGGTCAAAAAGTGATTTTTTTTCTTAAAATCAACTTTCTGGCTGTAAGAATGATCGTACGATTTCTGTTTTTGAAGTAAAACTTCTTTGGCGAGGGGTGATTTAAAAATTATGCAACGCAAAATTTGACACGATTTTTTTATTTGGGATCTAGAACAGCTAAAGCAATCAATTAACACATCACTTAATAAGTCCCGTACCTAACATATAGATGACACCACCACCTAACTTTGTAGCTCTGACCTTCAAATGACAAAGTTACAGTGGTTTTAGTGAAGCATTCATTTTTTGACGCTTTAAAAGGATGCTGTCTGCTCAACTGATGATCTTTTTGACTCTGGCGTATAGTAATAGATCCATTTTTGTGCATTGTCCCATATCCAAGCAGAAAACCCGTTGTATTTTGCTCAAGCAACTCCAAACAGAGCGTTGGGTGCGTTAACACAATGCAGAAACAGCTGATTCCGTACCGAAATTACGACCAGTTTCACCCTTTGCTTATGCAAAAGCCATTTAATGAAACTTTATCACAAACTTTTCCCACTTTTTACCACAAAGGTAGTTTAGTAAAAATGCAAAAATTTCAATTATTACTTAACATATTTAGTGGTAATGAAGTTTTTCCACTAAGTGAAAAATGAAAAGTAGTCAATTCCAAGTTTGATAAATGCAAGGCATCACATTGTTTTGTAAAATTAAAAGGTTTACGTTAGAGGGGTAGATGGAAATTTTTTATTATTTCTCAAATGGATTTCACTAGTTACAACACTTTTTGAAGGATTTATATGCAGGCTAATGAGTGCGAAAATATTGAATAAAATAGTTGTATTTATTCATACATACATATATGTATATGTAAGATTTCCAAATAACGTTTAGTCAAAATAAGCATTATTTATTTTAGGGTTTTTGGAAATAAAATGTGAATAGTTTTTATAATTTTTTTTTTTTTGCTTGATAACTTTCAACTTATCGGCTAAATCGTTGGTATTTTTCGAAAGTGGTGGAAATAATAATAATAATAATTTTGAGCGCACATGAACCTAAAAGGGTTAATTCACTGCTGACTGCACACGCCACGCACAGTAATTTATTAGAAATACAGTGAAATCCCGATAATTCGTACCCCGTTAATTCGAAAGCTCAATAATTCGTAACAAACTGTAGGTCCCTTGAAAAAATCGCTTTAATTCGTAAAAATTGCATACATTTTGGTCCCCTCGATAATTCGTATTTTTTTTTTTTTCAATAAAGTCTGTTTAACCTTTTATAAGTCGTAATTGGATCTGACAACCTCTTATAATTCGTAATGCAAAGCAAAATTCTATGGAACTATGGTTTGAAAAAAAAAATCAATCATAGTAGGCAGCTACGGCTACGTTTATCGTTCACTTTTTTTGATAGAATTTTTTGTGATTTTCATGGTCAGTTTGTCCGTTGCTTTACCAGAGGTGCGTTAAAAACAAAGTGTGGCGTGAAAATGACAAACAAACGTACTCATAAGACTTTATCGTGTTGCAAAAGCAAAACATCATTTCAGCCATTAATAATGGAGCAACAAAAATTGAAGTGGCTAAACAATTTGAAATCGCTCCATCAACGATTACTTCAATCCTACAGAAATGAAAATTTATAATGCAAGCATCTTCAAGCAGTAAGATAATGCGTCAAAAACAACCTGAATATCTGGAAATAGAAAAGTCTCTACTTATATGGTTTACTCAGTGCCGACAGTCTAATATTCCTGTTGGAGGCCCATTATTAATGGACGAAGCGCTGTTTTCTGCTAAAAATTTTAACGTGAATAATTTCAAAGCAAGCAGCGGTTGGCTCGATCGTTTTAAAAAAAGGAACAATGTAAAATTTAAAAAAATTTGCGGCGAAAGTTCTGCCGTTAATGAAGGTGTTTGTTTAGAATGGAAAGACAAATTAAATCATTTTATAAAGGATTTTAATGCCAACGATATTTTCATCGCAGACGAGACTGGTTTATTTTATAAATGCATGCCAGATCGCACATTTTGCTTCAAAAATGAAAAGTGCCATGGTGGTAAACACAGTAAAGAAAGAGTGACTTTATTATTAGCTAAATAGATAAAAAAAACCTGTTAATTCGTATTACTCTTATTTTAACCTCATTAAATCGAAATCTCGTTAAATTGAAAACCCCTGTAATTCGTAAAAAATTGCTGGTCCCTTGCGATTACGAATTATCGGGACTCCACTGTATAACCAACGGATCTCAACAATGAGTTAACGCAAAACATAAGTAAACGTAGAAAACCAACGATACTGCAAAAAATTTTTTTTGTATTGTGTCTCCATTCCTGATTTATTTAAGTTTTTTTTTAAGTATTTTTCAATTACTATTCGTTATATGGGGCATAAGTTTTCAGAAGCGTTCGCAATAAAAGGTAATGAATGTTGAAATTTGGTACTTCGGCAGATCGGATTATCGTTTAAGTGAGTGTACGTTGCACCGTGAGTTGACACATCGCATAAATGAATAGAATTTTGGAACGATTGAAATTTCCATTTCAAAATTTTGAATATACTGCATGTAACACTTCCAAGTCTTATACATATGTACATATATGCAGTTTGGAAAATTCTTCCGTTCAACGCGCACATATGCAAGACCACACTTAATCTAATTTCTCTGTTACTCTAATACAGGGTTTTCAAAATTTTTTCTGCAATGGAACTCTTCGCAAACCCGGAAATTTTAACGGAACACTTGGCATCTTTTTTAGGTTGGAATATTCCTAGCATAAACTCATGTGTAGAAATGTGTACACATATGTATACGTATCAAAAGTAAAATTATTAAAAAAAGTGTAGTTGACAAATTATACACCAATAAGTTTTTTTTTCAAGTGATACCCATTTTGTTGATATCAGTTTTTTTTCGTTAAAAATACCTTACTTTGGGAGAAACATGAAAAGTTACAAACCCCACTAAGGTTACGTTACTTCATATTTTTTTCCAACTAAAAACCTATTGTAACCGAAACCTTTTTTGCCCTGGCTAAAACGAGTTGAATTTATGATAAGTTTTTGTTGGTAAAGTTTCATAAGCCCACATTAGTTAGTGCATATTTATAAAATAAAAAAAGCTTTTAAAATAACTTATTTACATGAACATAAAATTTTGGTGTACAAATTGTCCGTACAAATCACCTGTTTAATAAAAGGTCGAAGTAATCGCTTTCATAAAAAATTCATACAAAAGAAAAGTGGAGTTTTTGCAGTACGCGTATGCAATATTTTACCTCCTGTGCCTCTCATTGCTGTTGCGCCAAACAGCTGCTTTTACTTTTTACTTCTTTTACTTTTTTACTTCTTTTGAAAGCTTTAATTTTTTACGCATTTAATGATTTTTCTAATTTTGTAGTGATTCGAATTGCTCAGGGAAATTTGAGCTTTCACTATCTTAAATCTCGTGATTTCGCACTTTTCATTTATACCACAAAGTCAGAAGAAACAAACTGAATATTTATTAGCGCAGCTAACCGTTCTATCAATCTTGGCAACTGTCATTAAACTGACAGTTGGTTATGGTTATGTAAAAAAAAAATATACTCCATCGCTTTCGTGCGCACGGTATGAGAATAGCTGGTCCTCCGCCTGTATCTAGATACTTGGCGTCATAAAAATCAGTGGAGATTGATCAGCATTCACCTTTCAATATGAGGTAGAAGATCGAAGAAATGTGTTGCAGTATATAAAACCTTTCAAAAGATGTGTTCCACGGAACATAGTTTGGGAAACCTGCTCTAATGAAACAAAATATCACATGTATTGTGACATTCTAATCGAATGTTTGTCCATGGTATAAGATATTAAAAATGTTTCAACAAGGCTTTTAAGAACCAACTAAACGTAAAAAAACCTGTTTGATTTATAGATTTAACACAAATTCTTTTCTATAAAGGACTTTCTCTTTCGCAAAGGAATGTCATTTGAATTTTTTACTACCTATGGCAACATTAACGCAGACTCCATGTTGAGTTTAGCCTTGTGGCTCTTGCGATACTCCTGCTGCTGTGTCTATTAATATTTTATACCGAATTGGGAGTTATTTAGAATTCGCTTTAAAGGATTGCTCTAAAATGAGGCAATTTTTTTCTTAATTCTTAAATTTATGTATAAATGTTTTTGTGTTTTGATAATCAAGAAGAGGTGGAAAATATTTGTAAGAAATGATATCCTTCCTTGAATTTTTTATACACATTTCCACAATGATTTTCCTTAACTCTGCACTAGCATCCGCACTAAAAATCACAAAAAAAAAATTCTTGGATGGGTGGCATCGGGTTAGCATATACTTTTATGCAGGCGTACACAATTTTCACATTTCCACAGCTCTGGATTTTTTCTCAAGCTGTGTCTGCGCAACTTTGCATTTTCTTATTATTTAAACACAAACTACTTAGGTTTGATCACAAATTAAATGTGTTTTCTTTTGATGGCTATTTGCATCTTCTTTTATGAATTTTTATGAAACTTAAATTGGAATTAAACATTTTCCTAAAAACAAACAAACATCAGCAAAATTCCAATGATTTTCTATCACGCTCACAACCGCCCGTTTATCATTGCTCAGTTGTCAACGAACTCTTGCGCGTAACTGGCGAAAATCGTTTCATCAGAAGAAAAACTTCGGCTGCGTTGCACTCACAGGATACACATCGTTTCGCATTCGTTACTTTGTACCAGCGCTGTCGTAATAAAATAAATTTCTGAGCTAATTTTTTTAACAATTGATGTCCAACGGTTCCAAGGCAAAGTCGAAACCAGCTTGTAGGTGAAATCACTAGCATCACAGTATGGGTGGAATAGAAAAATTGAGTGTGAAAGGTTTTCCAGATTTTTAATTTTGAAAATGCTGATAGATGTAGTCTTCTCCATTTAATTTTAAACTTAATTTTCAATATGTACCTTCAAACCGAGCCCCAGACTCGGTACTCTTTTTGTTAACATTAATTAACCTGGCATTTTGATTTGCAATTAAAATTAACTGAGCATTTTATTGAAAATGTACTCTGTGTGTCTTGTTGACATTATTTTTATGTATGAACAGTATAATTCGCTTAGCTGCCTATCATAGGCGTGGCCTATGGTCCTCGGAACCCACACTAACTTTTGCGTGGCGTAAAAATCATATTCAAATTCACTAAAAAGCTATTGATTACAGGCACAACCCAATCTGTTTTATTGTTTTATATTACAAAAGAGAATGTTTTGATTTTAAAAATGTAAATAAAATAAGAAAAACTTCCATGAAAGCTGTTATTTTTAAAAAGCAACTGTATTACAAAAAGATCATAATTAGCAATCATTTTGACACATTGTGTCTTCGTCAGATGAGTATTATAAAACGTATGCCAGTTTTATCAACTTAAGATATATTTATACTCGTCAAAACAAAGTAGTATACACCTAAGTCTGTTTTTACACGGTAGATTGGTTCCAGAAGAAGCCGTGTAAAAAAAAACCGTGTAAAAAAAGACATTGATCGTATACAAAAATGGGTGATTTGTTCCTAATCTCTAAAACCTATTAAAATTAGTGAAAAACAAGAATTTTTAAGAACAAGAATTCATGTTTATTTTATTAAATCAAATATATAATGCTTATTTTCACAAGCATAGTAATTAATGATAAAAAAGATATGCACTCTAATCTTAAAAGTAATATAAATTAAATGTATGGCAAGTTCAGGAACTAAACAACTATGTTGTGAACGAAAAGAATAGGTTATTCAATTTTTAAGGTAAAAAATAAAATAAAATAAAATAAGTGATAATCATAAATACAGCAACATAAATTTAATTGCTGTCGTCATCAGTTATTCGCATTCGCTTGCTTCGAACGCGTATACATTCACTATCATCGCTGGAATAATTTTGAACTGGACTTTCTCTTGCTCGTTCGGCATCTACATTTTGAAAAATGAACTCTGTTATGAGCCGTTGTTCGCCAATTCTTGCTACCTCTTTGTATAATTCCTTGTAACGAGCCATATAAGAATTCAGCTCACGTTGGAATTGTGCAGCTCTTTCGACATTGGGATCATTTTTGACGAAATGGTGTCCTAATTTATTTGCAAGTTGAAGCCCTTCTTGAATTAAATTTCATAAATACTTTTTTGTGATATGAACATACTTCGCAAAAATTAAATTTGACAAAAAAAATTTAAGTACATAAAATTTCAAATCGTGCTAAATGGAATAAAATCGTGTAAAAAAATTAAAAATATTCAATTTTCAAACCGTGTTATATCAAAACCGTGTAAAAAAAGACCGTGTAAAAACAGACTTAGGTGTATACTACATAACCTCTTCAAAATTTATAGATTATGTTGGCAGCACTCGTCAAAACATACTTCTACCTATTGTGCATTCGCGGAAAAATAAATGAAAAAATACATTATAGCATATAGTATATGATAATATTTATTCCGAAGTACAAAACGTTTGCGATAAGCTTGAGATTGAAAGTTTCTTCTAGATTGGATAATAATCCAGATAATTCATTTAAAGTTCAGGATAAAAAAGAAGAAGTAAGACTTTTAAAAACAAAGGAAAGTGAACATTTTCCACCTTCGAAAGCTCTTGACTGGCTCAAATGGATGTCGCAGCACAATAGAAAATCTATGTTTCCAGTTTTTTAAAATCTAATGGAAAAATTTGCGACGATTCCGGTAACAAGTTGTACTTGCGAGAGAACGTTTTCCAAACTGAGTATAATTAAATCAAAACTTCGATCAACAATGTTGCGGGACCGTTTGGAATATTTACTGGTGCCATTTGTTGAACAAGAACTTGCAGGAAAGAGTGATTGAAGAATTTAAAAAAATTGTACCATTTGAGCGACGAATGATATGTGCTGTAATATTTTATGACAATATATTTTTATTTCAATCTAAATTATTATTGCATTTTATTTACTTATTTTGTCATCAACATTATTATTTTAAGGAGAGTTGCCGGACAAAAGTAGGAATCTGTACCATGGAAATTTTCGAATCAGTTTTTCGGGTATTTTAATACGGATTAAGCTGAAAATTTTTTACAAGTCATTTACAACATTTTGAAGCAAGTAATAGAGCGCATTTTTTAACTGAATAATTTTTTGAAATTAGGTTTCTACGTTACCGAATATTTAACGTGGGGATATATGGAAATTTTCTTTTCGATATATTAAAAATGTGGCTCTATTACTCTCTTCGTAATAGTTTTATAGTCCCAAAAACAAATTTTCAACATAATCTATTCACATCTGATTGAGAAAAAATGATTTAAAATCGGTTAGTTAGTTCCCTTAATTCAATCCAATTCTATAATCATATATTCCTTTTAATCGAGCAACTAAAATTTCCAATGCATTATCTAATTATTAGTAATTTTATTTTCTTTATTTGTATGTACAGTTCTGTATATCAAAATCAATTTCGATATGTTTGTTTAAAAATTAAAAAAAAAGTATAAATTCTAATCATCTCATAAAAATTTCATTGTAAAAAAATTATAAGAATATAGGGGGTTAAGACCTTTATATAGGGCGCAATTTTCAGTATTGGAACCCATTCGAAAAATTCCTGGCCACGCCTATGCTGCCTATTCGCTTAAGGGCGCTTGTAAGTTACCAGCCCAAAATCAAGATTCTGCTGATTTTTTTTAAGTATATGTGAGAAAATATCTTGTTTAGCTACCTCCCGCTTAGGATCACATTTGCTTTAACAGCACTTAATTATTGGCTAGTTAAATTCATTTTTCATACTAAAAGTTACATTTATCAGCCTTTGTTAAAAAATGCAACACATCGAATTTCCCGTGGGACACAAGAATACATGTTACTGATAGGTATGTAAAAATGCCTTATTACTTTTAACTTAAATGTCCATATTAACGGAGAGCCCGCTGTAGAAAAGTCGAGTGTATAAGATTACATGATAAGATATACGGAAAATACAGCAATGCATTGTGGTACCATGGTTGCTTTGCCAAAGCCTGTTCCGGTGCCCGAAAATGCTCGAATTTTTCAGGTCAGGCTTTGGCAAGGCAATCCGGATTGATTAGTTTCACCCGTAAATGTTATCCTGTAATCTTATACGCTCGACTTTTCTACAGCGGCTTCTTGGACTATATAAATGAGTTGTTATTTTTTCATCTTAGGTTTTTTATTATCATTTTTGCTGAAAATGATATTGGTAGGTGCTCAGGAAATGAAATAATGTCACTTTTAACAGTCTTACTTATGCGCTTATGCGAATTCAAATATTTGAATTTATAAGGCAGTTAAAGAAATTTGGCTGAGGGCATTTTTCGCTTAAGGGCGCAATAATTCCATTTTTGAAGCTTAGCTTAAGTTTCATTCGCAAAGTTAAATCGTTTTATAATATCAAAACAAATTTTTGCATAATAAATTTTAATTGATACGAAGCATAATAGCATCTGAAAATCCATTAAACGCTTAGTCCCAACAAATATCTTTGTCGTGAAGCTGTCTTGTTTGATTTCAATGTTGCTTTAAATATTTTCGTCTATAAATTCTACTACAGTAGACGTCCAATATAACGAACTAAGTAATTAACGGTTCAGTCGTTACAACGGAAAATTCGTTGTATCCAAGTTTTTTCTTACTGATGAATCCGGATTTAATTTACGCAATATTTACTTGCAGCACTTTTACTGGTATTCCTTTCTTAGCAGCTTTAATTATTTGAAATTTAATACTTTACGTAAGGGGCTTGGGTTGAAGCGGCATGATTTCAACACAACAATCAATTTTATAATACTGGCAAAGCATGCAAAAACGACGCCAATAAGAAAGTGAAAGGACTGACGTTAAAATCCAGTTCTTTCTGGACAAAAAAAAATAAACAAGAACACATGATGAATTAAACAACGTTTGTTATTTAGAACAGCGTACATTTTGCGAGACATCAATGGGAAAATCGCCATTTGAGAAACTGTTCGTAAAAATGGGAATTCGTTGTATCGTTTTACGTTATATTGGACGTCTACTGTATCAGTAAATAGCTTTCGACTGCAGGCACCAGTTTGTAAATTTTAGGATTTTCACTTAGAAATTCTTTGTTCTAATTATTTGTTGATCTCAGCATGTATGATAGGAAGTGAATATATGTATACTTTGGGTATTGTTCAACTTTTTGTTTTCGGATGCATTTATTGCCAAGCATCAAGCTTACTGGGTGGTGCCGAAGAGAGCTAGAAATTTTGTAAGTGCCCATTTGGCACCAAAATGTCGATTTCGGAAGCCCTGCTTCGTACACCAGTTCGCAATTTACAGGCGCTTTGCCATTTTTTTTTTTTTGTGGTGAACCATATGGTGTACTTGCTAGTATCCTGCCTGGATGCTGCGTGAGCGTCCGAGTTTTTCTCATGTATTTGTTGTCATGATTTTTGTAGAGTTTGCAGCTTCTACTAACTAAACCGTTATTTTTTCCATATACTTCGTACTCTCGCTCACAGTTTTTGCTCTCTCTCTCTCTTGCTTTCTCTTGTGTGGAATATAAACTTTTAGATAACAGTATTATTTGCGCTCATTTGTGTGTGTAAAAAATGCTCCATTTACCACATACCACAAGTCAGATGTTTGTTGCCAAATGTTCAAAAGTAAACTTGAAAGTGATTTTTTTTTAATCAGGTTGCTTGTGGCAAAGCTTGTTTCCTACCCTAAAAGTCAAAAAAGTCTTAAATAGGAATGCAGATTTTCACTGGGACCATATGGTCATGAAGAAGTCTGAGAAAAATAATTTCACATTGACGTAATAGCCTATCTAACTATCCCAACCTGAACAAATATACAGAAACCACTATTTTTAACAACTCTGTTCAACTCTTATACATACCCTATAATGTTGTAGGCCAAAATACTTACGTACATTGCAGAACCAAGCCATAAGGATCGAATATGCATTTCACTCCACCACAATTTATTCAATGCTTAGAAACATAAAATTTAGACGAATTTCAGTCAATCTGTCCTATTTTCCTCATCTATTTTTTATTTGTTTTTCTTATACATATGATCTTGATAAAGTAAATTTCTTTCTCGCCGAAAAAGTTTTAGTTTCACGAGTTAAAGTACAATAACTTTCGAAAATATTTACGTGGCAATTTGATGTAATTTGCATATCGGAATGGAGGCCCCCTTTCCAAAGATCATTGTGGAGTTTTATCCATGTGTTTATTGGTTATTGTGATAATGAATATGCCCAGCAGGCAATTGAGCTAGGCCTTCTCCAGAGAAGGCCTGCTAGCACTGCTCCGATTGTAAGAGGCCTTCTCAAAACTACATTTTCATGTAAATAATAAAAAAAATTTTTTTTTTTTTATTATGATTTTTGTTTTTATTTACAATCTGTCAATATTAACAATAAGTAAATTTTATAAGTTGTGAATTTTTAATTAGCAGAATAGTTACACTCCATTGAGTGTATACTCATGAAATGCTATTATGCCTTCCCACAGCAGTACTGCTATAAGGCCTTCCCATAGCAGCAGTGCTATAAGGCCTTCCCACAGCAGCAGTGCTATAAGGCCTCATAATAGAAGGCAAAAAAGAAGGACTTCATGTATTTTTTTATTTCATGTATTGCAATGTTTTATGATTCGACATTACTTTTTTGTCATTGCATTGTACTTATACGACATCAAAAGTGGATACATGGTTAGAAGTAAGGAACGGTGTGCATGTTGCTAGGTTGGTCTTCTGTTTCATGTTATATTAAAGTGCTAAAGTGGTAGAGTGTTGTGTATTCAATGTGAAATTATAAATTAAGAAATCGTCACAAGAAATAAACATTAAAAATATGAACGTAAGGGAGGTTGACGCAGATAAAAAAAACATTTAACTAAGAGTGTCACGACGTATTTAAAATTTAAGTTTTTCAAAGTACTTCTGTGACCCCTTCTACGGTAAGCGCTCTTAAAAGGGCTCTTGACGCAAGCGATGTAGGAAGACCTGCTCGAAGAGTACTTCTATCAGGCCTGCTAAATGAGGCCTTACTTATCGGGACGTTTCATATAAAAAAGAAAGTAAGTTTGAAAGGAGGTGGTAAGGCCTTAATCTTACCAGGTAAGGCCTGCTAGAAGGCCTGCAAGCTCCTGCCCTTGCCTACTGGGTGTATATGATTTTATTCGTTATTGGAATAAATTTTGCACAACTCTCAATATAACAACGTCTTTCGTGTTCGTTAAGTGAATTGCACTGCCTACAATAGATAACTTTCGGCCTTCCATAACGCAAACAAAATGGAATGTATTTTTTCTTTTTATTTTACTACGCTTTGAAAAAAGCATGTTACCGAAAGTATGTTGTTTTTCAGAGGAAGCTAGAAAACACGTATCCATCCGATTTGATTGGAAAACATTTTTTACGAGCTATGAGCATTTCAATTTAATTTGTCAAAAATCGAAAAACCGCAAAAAATTTTTTCACAAAGCTTTACTTCCATTGCTAGTCAAAATAGTTTATAATTTTTGCGTCTTGATTCCAATAGAACTTCTTACCCTCTATCAGAATCTTTAAGAAATTTTGTAAGGGTGAAAAATTGGCGGAGCTATGGCGTTTCTTATGAAAAAAAATACAAAGTCGACTTTCTGAAAAACGCCACCCTTTTACCACTACAAAACTTGAATTTAGATTTTTACTAATATAAGAGAAAAATGATATAAGTTTCATGCGGTCCAAATAAAATTTGAGGTTTCGAATACTTTTTGCATCAATTTGTCTTTGAAGTCGATTTTCAGTATTTTTCATGAACAGTAGAACCTCCTTTTAAATATTATTTTTTAATCGTTTTCAACACATTTGTGCTAACAATTGGACAGGATGCTTAAATATAACGTCAGATGGCCAGAGGTCCTAAGGATAAAAACTTTGAAAAGAGAGCATATCGTCACCCAACATCCAAAAAGCCGTAGCCACGAAAAAACTCAAAATCGATTTTTTGATTGATTGTGTTGCATTTGACTAAACGACATATCCCTACAAAAAATTAAGTCATATGTCCAAGATTAAAGAAATTCAAAAATTTTTAGGTTCCATACAACAAATAGACGTAGCATACTAGTAAGAAATAAAATCAAACAAAATATTTAAATTTTTTAGATAACTAACAATTGGTATGCTTTGACTCTTTTAAATTTTTTACATAAGAAATTCATAACGATAAAGATTTTCAGTATATAGCGTTTTTACTTCTCCTGTATAAAACTAAAATGTGTGGTAACGGCAGGTTTTTGGATGTCAAGTGACGATATGTATGTTCGTATTTTAATTATGTACATATATTCAATTTTTTGATAATATTTGTATTCTTAAATAGACAAAATGCTCAAAGTTTTATTCTTAATAATTTTATTTGGAGTGAAATTCCTTAAAAATAAGATACAGCTAAAAGTTTGGCAATTGGCGGCTTTTTAAAACCTCAAGTTGACTCATTGTTTAATAAATCAATTTGCGACGACTGGCTTGGTTAGCTAGCAAGGCGGTGTGGGATCTTGCAACTGGCGGTTTGTTTAAAAGTAAAATTTTAATTTTTTTTCCATCTAGATATTTCATACCAAAAAAAATTTTTGCAGGTTCTACCGAGATTTGAACTCGGATCGCTGGATTCAAAGTCCAGAGTGCTAACCATTACACCATAGAACCTAGTTGATAGATTTGTTCTCAACCTATATTTAACTCTACAACTATATTCTCTGCTTACAATAATGTTCTATTTAAGACCAAAACCATACGGTAAAACAATATTGTAAATGAATAACATCATGTATCAGAACCAAAGTAAAATTACTTCTATCGTAATATAGTCGTTTCACTTCAACACATCCTTCCTGTTTGAACGTACTCCAAAGTGTTTCATATTTTAATAATGGGGCAGTTCACATGACCCATCATGTTGTACAACATGGCTTGTACATCGAACACAAAGTCAAAGTGACATTGACAGTCACACATGTTGTACAGCTTGGCTTGACAGCATGTGTGACTGTCAATACCACTCATCGTTCACATGATACAACATGTTGTTAACTTCATATACAGACAAATTTCGAAGCGTTTTCATCATGAAATTTTTGTTGTAACTGTCGTCGACAAAATTTCAAGTTAATATCTTGAATTTCTTAATAAACTATGATATGTTAATATGTTAATAACATATTTTTTATTCAAAAAGCACTACACTTCGTTCCTAGAGCTCGTCAAAACTGCGACGAAGCTTCCGGTTGGGGTCTTGGCTCGCCGTTGCCCAAGGTGCAGGATATTTTTATTTCTAAAATTTCAAACGCAGGTGGTTTCAATTTTCAGTTTACAAAACTTTAATTTTATACATTAGAATAAAATTAATTCGCAAACTTCAAAATCTTATTGTAATCCGGAATGAAAGGAAGAGGGACAACAATAGGTAGCCGATGATATGACGGCTGTCATGGCTTTATTAGGACATTTTGTTTCTCTTGGCTGTTTGTTCCCATGCTCACTCTATTAACAAAAAAAAATCTGACACTTGCGGATCACGAGAATCAAAAAGGGTGGGCCTTAATTAAGATGGACTTTATATTTTTTTTAATTTGCCACCGGCACATTTATTTTTACTTTTTATTTTATTCTGGAAGGTCACACGCTACAATGTGACTGATGAAAGGTCGGGTGGGAAGTCGGATGAAAAAGTCTTTGCGCTTGTGGCGATCGTACGACTAAGTCGTATAGACAGTAGTATAACAAATCTAAACGTCTGAGGGCGATGGTTATCATATGTAAATCGCTTGTCTAAAAACGTGGATTTTAAGGACGGTTGCTTTATATTGGATCTTGCCAGCTATGAAACAACTACTCACTTAAAAATTTTGATCTGGAAAGTTTTTAAAACCTCAATTATTGTTCACGTAATCCTTCGTGTTGTACAAGATCCCTAATAGCAAAAACATGTTTTGTAGCTACTTTTACAGGCCTTTTGAAGACAAGTACTAAGACAACATACGATATTTATAAATTCTTTGTAAGGGCTTATAAGAGCCATTTGGAATATGAAGTGTAAATTAAATTTCCCCTCTTTGTTGTCTTTCTGAGCTGTTTAGAAGACACATTAAAACACTAAAAAAAAACTCCGCTTGTTTTGTGGAAGTTTGATATGCGCGGCTTGAGTAAAGGAAAAAAGAAAAAAACTCGCGGAATATTCCCGGCTAGGGTCGCAGTTTCCCTAAGCCGCATCTTGGCGTACGCATAGAAAATTACAAAAATAAATTTTTTTACACATACGGGGAGCGGAAAAACCCCAGGTCACACTCCTTAAATTTTTCCCAATGGCATCACGGACTACTTACCCCAGCATTCCCCCGAGCTCCGCATCCTCCGCGAATCCCCAAACGTTCCTTCAAATTTAAAGAATTAATTTCTGATTTAAAATCAAATTTTTAATATAAAGTTCATTGCTTTTTCGTTTAGTGTTCTTTTTCTTTTGTTGTTTTATTCGATCTTGCTTTTAATATAAATTTGCCATAAGCAAATGATGGTAATAATTTAATTATAATCCGATAAGTTCTTAATGTATAATTTTTAACGCGTTAATAAAATGTATTCAACTACAGTATAATCTAATATCAAATTTATGTTCGCAAATATTGTTCATATTATAATCTACATGGGATTCTCCTTAAATACCTTAAATAAATTTTCTTTAACATACTTATATATTTTCTGCTCCATTTTCATATGTCGTTGTTATTGTGGTTGCCTTGGTTGTAGCTTTTGCTATTGTTTTGGTGTTTTTGTTACCCAAGAAATTTTTCGTTGGTGTAGATAGTTTTTGTTTTCATAATTGTAGATAATTTTAATTGTCTTTGTTTTTATTTTAATTATAAATTGATGTTCAAACTTGTTTCGGTTTTGTTTGCTAAATTTGAATTTTTATTGGCTTTTCCTCAGTTTTGGTAAATAACTTTATTCAATGTCCACTCTTTTTTTTCTTTTGATTCATCTGTCACTGATTTAATGCAACTTTTTACTGTTTTTTACCTAAATTTTGTTAAGCTTCTTTTTGTTTGTTTTCAGTTAATTGCTTATCAAATAAAAATTTCGGCATAATTTTAGTTTCGGAGTACTCAAGCATTGAGCAGGTGCGGAGCAGCGACCGCCGCTATCACAAGTCCGCACCCTTTTTCAATTTCACGCCAACTGACTGCTTTAAAATTTTTCATCCACTGTTGTTTTTTTTTGTAGCATGATGCCGCGTGTCCGTTCACCACTTACACCATACATACATACAAAAAAATCTAACCGACATCATTGGCCCATTAATGCCTACATTTGGTTTTTGACCTGTTTGACATTTTTAGTCTTAACAGGTTTGACGTTCTGAATTTTGTTTAACAATCTCTTCTTATTTTGACATATTATACATGCAAATACAGGCTGTTTTACATTTAGGATTATTCTAATTGGAATACCGGGTAATTGTATGGAATACGTATTGAAATCAAAACACCTTTTAGAAAAAAAATTCAAACTAAAGAAGTTTAATGTGCAAATAGGGACGCCAGAGTTCGCATTCCTATTGATTGAGCTATCAAGCCAGGTGTCAGTTTGCGATTGGGGGATTTTATCGGCTGGTTTTAAAAATTTTCATAGCTCAATTGAAGTTTCTACTGCAATCGATAGATGGCTGAAAATAAAGTTAGACATTTTAACTTGTTCACGTGTTGACAGCTTGATTACGTTTTACTTAAGTTTTCAAAAAAAAAGGATATAAGAAATCGGTAACAACTTTATTATATTTAATTTTATTTTATTATGAAATTATTGAATGTGCAAACTGTAAAACTTTATTATATTCAAATTAATGCTAATATAAAATTAAATTTTTACTTACGATTCACAAATTTTCATGTCACAGCGATTTGTAACCCTGCGCGCTACGTACTAGGCTACCTGTCATATATTAAAGGCGAATCATATTTTTCTCACATTTGTTTTGATAAAGCAACAGAAAATGAAAAATAATGTGTCTTATCTTATGTATCTCTGAAACATGAGACGTCAGGAGACATGCGTTCTCTATCATGATTTTATGTCTAGTTCCAGCAGGATTTTATAAATCAAAGTTCGCTACAAAGGCGAAGTGTCTTATTAATTACAATACAAATCTATTTTTAAAACATCACTGTCTTGTAAGCTGAATTTTTCTCTCATAACTTCCCCTGATGCCACTAGAGATGGTTTAACAACAATGGGGTTTAATCATGTGACCGCTAGGTACAGTCGCTTGACACACATGTTGTATCGATTTCATTTTTTATTTTACTGGCTTGTCCAACCGTCGTACTGATTGTTGTAACGCTGGCTGCAACATGCTGTGACATGTCAACGAGGATCAAAGTTTACATTCAAACATGCTGTCAAGCCCATCGCACAACTAGCACATTCACCGAACTTGAGCGCCGGCGTGTGAACTCGGAGTAGTTTTTGCTATGTCAACGTTTACACGAGTAAATTCGGTTTGAGAAATTCTAGTCTATTATCTTTTGTGAATTTCTTTTGCGTTTACACACGGAAACTAGAATTTGTTTGTGCAAGAAAATTTCAAAGCTATTACTGCGTCAACCCGCCACAACAAACGTAAATTCAAAGCATAATATCAGCTAACGAATAGAACGAAAGGGATTTCGCGTGTACGACAAATTCTGTACACCACCCTTTCGTTTTCCCTTCTTGCCTACAGGCAGGGAAACTTTCTTTGAAGAGTTTCCTTGTGTAAACGCTGTCTAGGAAGATCTATCACTTATAATTGACGCTACAATGATGGTCATGTGAACTGCCCTCCGAATGTAAAAACAGAAATTTCGCACACATTCAAACAAACATGACATTAGTAGTTTGTACACCTTTTGTTTTTCTATTCTATTCTTCTTTCGATTCCTTGAGTTAACTCGGTAGAGTAAAACAGTAAAAACGACGAAGACCAAGAGACGAAGAATTATCAAATTTTGCAGTATATGACCAAAAATATTTAAATACTTTAAAAACATGAACTAGTTGTTGTTGAAAAACATTATTATTAAATCTTCGCATTAAAAGCAACGAAAACGAACGTGAAAACTAATGTAAAAAGTTTCTTTTCTGCTTTCATAAATGTGTGTGTAAAGAAAGCAAATAAAAAATAGAATTGTTAAAAAAAAACGAAGGCGATGATAAATAGATATAAAAGAAGAAAAACTATAATTTCAACTTGCATGGAGACTTGAATGTCCACTGAAGCAACACTTAGCGGGAAAGCACTTGATATTCGTATGGAACAATAAAATTAACGGTGAATTGAAAGCTTATATAAAGAATTTAATTGTCTGAATAAAAGACAAGCAAAGAAAAACAAATTTTGTCACAGCAGCATGCATCAAAAGAAAAACTGACCCAACCCCACCACACCACACCACAACACCCACTTGCGTCTTAAGTTGCTCCACGGGTGTGTAAAATATTGTTTTTGTCTGTGTTGCTTTCTTTGGAAGTAACCGTAGCGGTTGTTGTTTTTGGGTTTTGGACACGTTTTCAGAAGTTGATCTACTTTGTTGTTTCAGTTAGTGGCTCGTAGTACAAACAGTAGCTTCTGAATGATGAAATTTATTACAAATGTACATATAATGAAAAGCAGGGAACAGGTTTACTTTAGGGATAACTCTCCGATTTTATTTATTTCGTATTATTAGTAAATAATAAATCCACAAAAAAAAAGAAAAACTATCGGTCGGATCTGGTTTTGGAGGCATAGCCATCGGATGTTGCGGATATAGCCTATCTTTATAAAAAACGCTATTAGTTGGGAACCCCTGGATGGTTTTCCAAAATATGGATGGTTGAAATAAATATGAGAGGTAATTTAATGAGGTATAAAATTGTGATACAAATATTTAAATTCCCTTGGTTAGTTTTCGAGACATAATAATTTAAAAAAAACCTTTACTTTTTCCAAAAAATGTATTAACTTATGATGATACTTATATATTCAAAAGGTATAATTTATTACCTTTAAAATGGTATGCTATTTGTTGCTATTTTTGAAACACTTTTTTTTAACGAAATAAAATAAATTGTGAAATTTTTTAAATAAATATTAAATCTCGAATGCCAAAGGCCGCCCACATACCCTTACTTTTATGTAGAATTACAGGGGCAAGCGAGTTAGGGTAAGGGTGCGGCCTTTGGCCGGAGCTCAGGGTTTAAAACTTCCAAAAATCCGCCACTGGGTTCACAGTGGCCTTCGGCAGCGGATCAATCTATAATATATCCAACACCTAGTTTGCTAGCCTCAATAATTTTACATAAGAGTGAGGGTAAGTAAGTAGTCTACGGCCGCAGCTGAGGATTTAAAACTCCCAAAAATCCATCAATTCGGCCGTGGTTCAGTCTATAACATCGTTGTTGCCCATATATATTATGTTGTTTTCGAAACAAACGAATATTTTTTTTTGTTTTGCGGTAAAAAACTTGATCAATAAAAAAAAAAATATATAGTACAAATGGCACACCATTTTAAATGTAATGACTTCTTTCTAAATATATATGTGTCACAATAGGTTAATAATAAATTTTTTTGGAAAAATTACATTAAAAAAAAAAACAAAATTTTTCAAAAATCCACATATCTGAAAGCAATTCACATATTAATATCACAATTATATACCTCATTTAATTACCTTTCATATGATATCCACATTTTGAAAATCCTATATCCGCAACCGATAATTTTTTTTACAGAATTATTATTAACTCATAGCACGCTACTTCCCCTTAAAAATAAATAAAAATTGGAGAGTTGTTCCTAAAATAAACTTAAGTTGGGTAATAAATTATGATTTTTGAATTCTGTTATATATGTAGTTTTCGAGACATGACGATTTTTGTAAAACTCTAACCTAAATGTATCATCAACGTAAATTTTTTTTAAGATCTCAAGAAAGCTTAATTCTTTCCCTTTAAAGTGATGTATTGCTTGTACGAAAATTTTTATATTAACCCGTTTTTTACCGGGAAACGAGGAAATAATTGATATTTTTTTTTAAACTGTATTTATGAACTGCGAAAACGATGCCAAAACAATAATGCATCACTGTAGCACTATCACTGCTGCGCTATTTTTTATAAAGAATAGCTGAATTTAGATAGAAAAATCATATTACTTTACTTACTTTTTTGTAGAATTATTGTGGCTAGCGAAGCAGAAGTTGTATACGATATAGACTGAACCGCGACCGAAAGCCGCCGCGAAGCCGATGTTGGACATATTGTAAGCCCTGAGTTGTGGCTGGATGTGACACTTAATCGTGGCCGAAGGCCTCCGCGAAACCGGTGTTTTACATGATAGAAATGTAAACCCTGACCCGCCTTAACTTTACTGATCAATCTGGAGCTAGCGAATCCAGTGTTGGATATATTACAGACTGAACCGTGAATCCGGTGTTGTGGAGTTGTAAGTCCTGAGCCGCAGCCGAAGGCCGTCCACTTACCCTAACTCTTATATAGAATTACTGTGGTTAGCGAAGGTGTTAGGTATAAAGAGGCTCAAAAAACCAATGAAGGAGGTCTAAGCGCGCCTATATATATATTTGTTGTTGTAGTAGTGGTTGTTGTCTTAGTCGTTGTTATAGTTGTCCACAAATATATATATGCAATTCTCACTACATAGTAAAATTGTAATGTGACAAAATTACAATGTTTCAAATTATACAACTATGAGCTCGAAAATCTATTGCTTACACATTTTGTTTTTGTCACTCTCTTTTATGATACGTTTCTCTCACCAAAATAAAAACGAACACAACTTTCAAAATACATGCGTTATAGTCCGGGAAGTAGCGTTGCATTTTTTCCACTTAATATTTATTGCAAATGATAATTTAAGTATTGCTGATACTCGAATCAAACGTCAGTCGTCAGAATCGTCGTGGGCCTAGTTGTGAGAGGCCGACAAAAAAATTTTGCTCAATGACTTGCAAAGTACTCCTCAACTAGAAAAATATGTTTGCATCAATGTTGTAGAGGAGATAAAAAGACATCGATTTAATGCCTGAAAAATTTCCGTTAATTTTCTATAAAACACTTGCACTACTCCGGGATCGACATTTTATTTTTCTACATTACGTACGGATCCCGTTAAAAAAGTCAAAAAAGTATGGAAAATATTGAAAAAGCAGAAAAATTTTGGAAATGTTGAATAAAATGCAAAAAGTTGAGAGGTCTAAATTTTGAAACAGGTGAAAAAAGTTGAAAGAGTCGAAAAAAAACATGAAAAAAGTGTTAAAATGTTGAAAACTGTTGAAACAATTGAAAGAGGTTGAAATACTCGAAAATAGTTTATTGGTTTTGAAAAAGTCGGAATAAATTGAAATAGCTTGAAACAATTAAAAAAGGCTGATAAAGTCGATAATATATGGAAAGTGTTGAAAATAGTTGAAAGTGTTGAAAAACTCGAAAAAGTTGAAAATCTCGAAAAAGTTGAAGTTAAATAGTTCAAAAAAGTTGAGAAATGTTGGAAACATTTGAAAAATATTGAAAAAATTGTGAAAAGCCGAGAAAGTTAAAAATGTTGAAAAAGTCGAAATAAATGTTGAAAAAAGTTGAAATGTGTCGAAAATCGAAACAGTTGAAAAAGGCTAAAAAATCGATAAAAAATGTGGAAAATTACGGAAAAAAGTTTAATAACGTTGAAATGAAAAGTCGAAAAAGCTTAAAGAGGTTGAAACAGTATGAAAATATTGAAAGCGGTTGAAAAAACAAAAAAATCAAAACAGGTTAAAAAGTCGTGTTGAAATGTCGAAAAATGTTGGTAAACTCAAAAAAGTTTAAAGATTTTTAAAAAGTCGAAAGAATATATTAAAAAAATCAAAAAATTATAAGTCACTTATTTATGTTAACATGGGAGATTGCTGCATGGGTGATGCAATATAAAGCTTAAAGAAGCCGACATATGTATGCAGTTTTTTGTCACCAGCTCTCGTACTAAACAAACAATAATATCGAAAAGTGGATTAGACAGTGCATATGCAGCGAGTGCACTATTGCTTTTGCTAATTCGCCAACAGCGAAAAATATAAACAACCTTAAAATAAAGTAATTTTTAATTTCCTATAAAGTTCTTAATCGTAATATTATAATAATAATACAAACATACATAATTCTAACGCCAATAATTTGTTTTTACTTTTTTCCTTACTACATACATATTATGCATTTGCCGTAAACTGCTGCTTCGTTCTACAGTTGAATGGCGCAAGTTGTCGATGCTGTTGATACGAACAACAGTAATCTAAATCGTTCTCCGCAGCAAAAGCAATAGCAATGATCAAGCAGTCATCAAAAAATAACTGTGTGGCAGCATTTGCGATTCAAGCCGACGTGTGCAGTCCCTTAGAAGAGATCATGAATTTTCACCTTTATATAAGCTTAAAAAATAACGGTACATTTTTTTTCGATACTTGTGGGAACTACGGAAAAATTAAAAAAATATAATATTAAATTAGAAAAAAATTCAATTTTCATAATTTTAATACTCAAATTTCGAAAAATGAAAATTTTACAGCTTTGGAAGCAACCCTAGAAGTTTTGTTTTTTGATTAAGGATACATTCTAAAATGAATAAATTATCGATTATGAGGTTATGTTGAACATGTCTAGTGTACACCATCCAAATCTATTTGCGGTGATTCCTTTACCTAAAATTATTTGTTCGACAATTTTTTGATTTCTCAAGGCATAATCTAGAAATGTGTTTGGGAGCACCTTTTCACGGTTTTAGTAGCGAAATTCATCTGACCTTATTACTATTGTCAGCTTATCTTGGGTGTGTTTTTCCAAATGTTTAATCATGCATGTTGTTAACATGTTGTCTGTCACAATATCCTTACCTTCATGTACCAATGTACATTGATTTTTATTTAAATTAATGGAACTAAAATTGCATACTTTAACTTTGTTTCAAAACTCAACGCACTCGAGTTGATGACAGGAGCTAATTTAACTGCGTGTATCTCCATTTCGAAAGCACGAATATCTCCTGCTAGGGATCTTATTTAATCCTATTGTTTTTCTTTTTTAGGTCGATCTTCCCTTTGGATATGATGCTTATATGTTTCTTCATTGATATTTTTAGTATTGAACCCTTCACATAAGTCGCACCTATAATTTTTAAGTTGAAACAACATGCGTAAATTATAATTATAACACTTAGTTATGGAATCTAGTAGAATCTTTGAGTGTATTGTACTGCTGGCAACGATATCGTTGCTGAAATTTGGTTTTGAGGGTTGTATTTATATGTTTTTCTTTTTTTTTGAAGCAATTAAAATAATCGACTATTTAAATATAGTCTGAAAAATTTATGAAGCACGCGACATCATTTTGGTAAATTAAATAAAAAAAATGTTACCTACATATTAATACATTGTTATATTGTAATCGCACGTATCATCAATTCGTTAGAATTAGTTTCATAAAAAATACAGAGAAGTCATACTATGTAGTATGAATCCAAGATTTCTTGGAAACTTCCATGATAATGGAGCACTGATGTCAAAACTGACTCAATGAATGATATTACGTAAATAATACATGATATTACAAGGGCTTAAAATTGATAAAATACTAAATTTTATTTGTTTTACATTTCTGAATCTATGGGGTGCAATTTTTACAGTAAAATGCAATGAAAAAGTTAAAATATCGAAGGATAATGTATGTTGCTTCGCTTTAGGCCATCGAATCGTTATTTTTTATACTTGCTATTTATGTTATTGCTATTTTTATATATATTTTTTATACTTGTTCTTTTCTTAAAAATTATTGTTGATATTATTCTTGTGATCTCGTGATATGAATAATCCGACTATCTATCTCTACGAGAAACCGATGCGTGTAGAAACGGTTGTATGTCATTTTTAACATAGGATCCCATTGCGGTAATGCACATCTTTAGAATAAATTTGCTAACTTGAATGCTGAGTAGAAGTCTACTCAGAATTGGATGTGGATGAAATGCACTTCCTTGGATGTTAAGTACATTTGTAGCATCCGCAGATATTGTAGCGTTCTCGTTTGAGCTTTGATAAAAAAAAACAACGTGCTGTATCAACAAGAAGGATAAAATAAAGTAAAGTACCTACATAATTAAAATTTTAAAAGATTTTATTTTTCAATTCACGATTAAAGGAATATTTTATGTATGATATTATTTTTGACAGATTTGGCTAATTGTAGAAAATTCTTTTTTACAAACGCCGATTATAAAATTAAGAAAAACGTTTAAGACTCCGGTATATAGAAAGCAGCGCATGCATTGCGCGCATCGGGCGCTACGCATCTGATGTGACCAACGCGTGTGGGGTGTTACACAGAACTAGAGATAATAACTTTTCTTAACAAAATATGTGTGTAGATAAAATTATATAAGTATAATTAAACATGTAAACGTAAAATAAAAATGTGTTTTTGATCATACATTGATAAAGTCGTGCGTGTCGTGTTCGTGTTGGGAAAATTTATGACCGTGCGTGCTGCATTCGTGTTTGAAATTTGTAATTCGTGTTCATGTCGTGTCGTGTTTGAAAAATTAGAAAAAATGTTCAATTGTCAAAAGCGTCTAACGCGCTTAAAAAGTTGAAAGATGACGAACCATTGGCATTGAAAGCTGCCCGCGCTTCAGTCGCTTTTGTGTATATGTCACTCTCCTTGTAAATGCATGTAATCAATTCTTCTTTCAAAGCATATGATGTCCGCGATGCATGCGTCGCTTTCTACGTACTGGAGCCTTTATGCTGTTGAGGAAGCGCTTTTGACCTGCTCTTGAAAACAGCTTCCATTACTTCCCGTTGCAGTGTTGCGTATTTTTAATTTTTAACATAAACAAATAATTGTTAATAAATATAATTTATTTTCTTCTGTTACAGACCTTAAATCCATTTTTTCATATTAATTAAGAAAACGGCTATCAAAGGAATGGCAGCATTAAGTAAAGCCAGTCTGATCCTTACTCGTTGTCGTTGCCAAACTATTTATCGCATCCGACGCGCAACTGTCTCCAGAAATTAAAATTAAATTTATGCCAGCCCATAAGCACGTCCACAATAACGCTTCTTCAATGCTAAGCATTAGCGAAGAGCATCACTCCGAATCTACGTCGACAATGCCAGCAACAAATGATGTTATCAGCAGTTATGGCAATGGTAATAATTATGCTACCAACAACAATAATAGCGTTAAAAGCACAGCACCTGCTGTTCCTGATGGTAGCCTTTGGACAGCTTTATATGACTACGAGGCTCAAGGTGAAGATGAGCTCTCCTTATGTCGTGGACAAATTGTTGTTGTTTTATCAATTGATAGTAACATTTCAGGCGATGAGGGTTGGTGGACTGGAAAAATTGGTGACAAAGTAAGTATCATGTTTGAATAACCTCCCAAGTGGCATTACAATACTACTGTGTAATAATTGCTAAAAGTGTGATGTAAAAACACTTTTGATGCTATCGGCAAGTCATTTATTAGCTTTTTTAAGGCTTATTTTAAACCTTATTCCTATTATTAAAAAACGCTTTGACAGCTTGTGTCTAAAACCGTTTATACAGCCAAAATAATTGTCAAGGAAGAGCACAGCTTCGTATTTATTTTCCTTAATTATTAACTATACTTTAACGGAAAGATTATAACTTATCAAAAGCAACTAGATTTCTTCTTTTGATTTAATATATATGACTAAAAGAATTTACAAAGAATAGTACGGATTCGGGGCTATTATTGAAGCGCATTTATGTAAAGTTATAGTTTTTATTTTGCAAGCGAACTTCAAATTATTGCTAAATAAAATCCACACACAATTTCTCTCTCTATACTGATACTCACTATCACAAGCAAATACGCTCTTTAAGCGTCTACTCGTTCGCACTTTAACGCTCTTTTGAGCGCCTGCACGTTATGCCAGTTTTTGGTTTTTAAAATAAAAAATTAAAATAGAATTATTGTACATCTAATTTTTCTTCAATTAATTAGCTGTTTTTTCAAATAGTTATGCTAATAGAGCCAAAAAAAACTACTAAACATACCCTACACTGCATTGAAAGTACTTTTTAAATAAATGTTAAAAAAATGTTGAAGAGGTTGAATAAGTCGAAAATAATGTAAAAAGGTTCAAAAATGTTGAAAAGTGTAGGAAAAAACTGAAAATGTTGAAAAAATATGAAAATCATTGATGAAAGTTGATAGAAATTGAATAAGTCGAATAATATGAAAAATGCTGAAAAATTGATGAATAAGTCGAAAGAATAAAGAAAATGTCGAATGAAATTGAATGGGAAAAGGTAAAAGGTTGAAAATATCAAAAGAATATAGGAAATCTTGAAAAAATAAAATAGAAATGAAATACATGAAATATGTCACGCCCACTTCTCGAATTCCGACCACTTTTGATTCAATAAATGATATTTGTGATTGACATGCACAAGCCATATTTTCGCACAATAGCTTGTATAGTTTGCGATATGTGCCGTAATTATTCCTAAAATTTAGGGCGGTGACACACCCACTGATACAATCCAGTCCGATTTTGATCCAGAAATAGCTTTCCATAAACAAACCTCTGACACCAAATTTCAGTATGACTTCTCATATATTTCGATAGTTATGCTACTTAAGGTATTTTAATTGTATGGGAGGTGCCACGCCCACTGTTGCTATTTCGCCAGCTTTTGACTTATATATACCTAATAGCCAGTAAACCACTTACATCAAATTTCAGATCAATTGCTCGAATAGTTCATTCAAAATAGCACTTACAACTTTATGTTAATGAGGAAAGTGCCACACCCACCGG
The DNA here is from genome assembly GCA_963680825.1 of Meiosimyza decipiens. NCBI lineage: Eukaryota > Metazoa > Arthropoda > Insecta > Diptera > Lauxaniidae > Meiosimyza > Meiosimyza decipiens. The sequence continues at coordinate 81,156,083 of OY804258.1, read as the reverse complement.
TACTATTGTGCCAAAATTTTGCAAGAAGACACCTTTTAGCAAGTATATCTGCTATATTAAATTTCATAACGATTGCGTTGTTAGTTCTCTTTTTATAACGTTTATAAATATTGTAGGCTGTGCCACGCCCTTCAACGGAACTTTCCAGTATATTGACGAAACTTGTATTGATGACTACTTTCAGTGGTATCAACCCTAAAATTTTAGTGAAAATCATATGTGCCAATTGGGAGTTGTACGAAATACAAATTTTCAATTGCTAAAAAGTGACACACCCACTTTTACAATTCCGCCCACTTTATGCACAATTTAAGATATATGAAATCTGTATTCGTGTACCAAATTTCATCACAATATCTTGCACGGCTTACGAGCTATGGCGTTATAATAGTTAAATTTGGGGCTGTGCTACGCCTCTTTAAGAGCCTTTGCAAACTTCAAACCTAGCCTAATCTTAATTTTGTTCTCATTTTCACCAAATCACCAAGTTTCATCAAAATCGCCGCAATTTTTTTCAAAATGGTCTTGGGTATATTTAAATAGAGTATGGGCGGAAGTCGTGGCCGTGAACCGATTTCGCCAATTTTTATATGCTAGCAGCTTGCAAGAAGGTTTGACCTGTGTGGCAAATTTCATTGAGTTAGCTTGCTTAGTTTTCTCGTAAACGTGATTTCAGCAGACAGACACACAGACAGACAGACAGATAGACAGACAGACGGAAATAGCTATATCGATTCACGTGGTGACGCTGATCAAGAATATATGTACTTTTCCATACCTGCCACGCCCCCTCTATGCGTTACAAACGGAATGATAAAGTGAATATACCCTCTGTATAGGGTATAAAAAATAGCTGTAGCATTCTCGATGTTAAATCCTTAATTGTTAGCTCGAAATCGAAAGGCACCATTATATTGAGATTCCTGCAAAATATATTCGAATATCGAATGAAATCGTATTTATATTCATTATCACAATAACTAATAAAATAATAAAATGCATGGAAAAACTCCACAATGAACTTTGGAAAGAGGGCATCATGGGCTATTTTGCTCCCATTTATGAAAAAAAAAAATTGCTGTACCAATCGATTGGAAAAGGTCCAAAATGGATTTAGAAAGATAGAGATATTCCCCTTCTTAACAATAGGAAAAAGTACCTGGCCTTTCCCGCAGAATGATGCAATAAAATATTTTTCCTCAAAAGGCGCAACAACACTGTCGTGGGGTGTACCCATTCCCTCTAAAATTAATTTTCGACCCATTTTCATCGATTGAAAATGCGGTCTTTAAATTTTGATTTCCAAAATGTTATTCGAATAACTTTTTTCTTCACATTTGTTTAATTTGGAGACTTTTCGGCTACCACTTTAAGTAATTTTTGAAAATGATCTTCGTCCTTCGTTATATGTTTGTAAAAATGTTGCACAAGTTCAATCGCTTTTTCTGCGGTGTCGTATCCATATATTCGTTTATTTGATTCAATTAATCAATTATTAAATGCCCATTCAAGGGCCTTATATTTATATTTAACAATGCATAATATATTACTAAATTTGGCAACATAAAATATAAATCTATATATAAAAATTTATATGGAAAACCTAACACACCTCTTTGGAAACAAATATGAAAAACACTGTGATTACGGTTTATCGATTAAATGTGAACAGCAACCACTTCAGGAACGTAAAATATGGAGTAAAAATATTTAAAGTAAAAGCAATAACGCTACAAAATCTTCTAGAAAATGCACAAATATCATACAAATCGACCCACTGATACGCTTTCTCATGGTGTCTTTTGTCTTTTGGTTCAAGACTCTCATGGACTCATGATATATTGTCGGGATTGAGCATCAAAAATCAGACCATGTAATGGAATTTGAACCACCCTAGTATATATATTAGGTTGTTTATTTGATAATTTTAGATGCATTTCCTTTTTTGCCTATATTTTAGTTTGTGGTTTAAAAATATCTGTCTCAAAATTTGAGCTTCTTAGCTCAAAGCTGTAAACGAGGCAGAACTGATATAGCGTTTTAAGTATTATTTAAGGGAGGTGTCTCGCACTGTTGTCAAACCACATCCACGAAGGGCGCTTTTCTTTTTTAACTTTCATTCCCATAATCCTATATTATAGAATGGGGTTTGAAGAAAGTTCTCCCAAAATTTCAGCTTCCTAGATCAAACCCTCGAACGGCGCAAACAGTTTGTTTCCAATAGGAAAATACGGAAAACAGAAAAACGAAAGACAGATTTTATTTTTGCGTTTTAGTCGTCGCTTCACACCCCGCTAAAGAAGTTTTACTTAAAAAACAATGTTATCTAACGCGTCGTTCGAACCCCCCCTCCTCTGTAACGCATCGTAATGTTTTACAAGACCCCCTCCCCCTAAATTGCGATACGTAATACGAACCTGTTGAAACTTTTTTCTAGATTTTCAAGCTCTTCCAACGTTTTCAAATATTTTACATGTTTTATTAACATTATCAGCCATTTTAAACTGTTTTAACCTCTTTCAAATTTTTTTCAACCTCTTTAAATTTTTTTCGACTTTTCAAACTTATTAACATTTTTTAAGTGTCCAATCTCTTTCAACTTCTTTCAACATTTCCCATATTTTTCCGACTTCTTCAAACACTTTAAATTTATTTCAACTTTTTCAATTTCATTACACTTTTTTTGAGATTTTCAACCTCTTTCAACTGTTTTAACATTTTTCGACCTCTTTAAAATTTTTCATGTTTTTTCGACTTCTTGAACATTTTTCACCCGTTTCATTTCTTCAACCTCTTTCAACCTTTTTTTCAACACTTTCCATTTTGTTTCCAACATTTTCCGGCTCTTTTGACCCTTTTCCACAGTATCCATACTTTTTTGACTTTTTTAACCTCTTTCGACGTTTTTCAAAATCGTTCATTTTTTATTTATCAGCCAGTTTTCAGCCTTAACAATTTTTCAACCTCTGTAAAATTTTCAAATATTTTCCATATTTTTCCAACATTTTACATGTTTTTTTGTTGTTCAACTTCAAAACGAAAAACCGAACAATGGTCGGTCTCCTGGTACTAGATATTATTAGCTGTAATAATAGTTCTTTGTAATTTAATCAGTGTTGGGCATTTTTGATTATTCGAATAGATAAATTCCGACCTTATTTTGCACTAAAAGTACGAAGTGTAAAACCAGGCCTTCATTATTTTTCAAAAATTACTCAACAATGAAAACACGTTTTTCTTTCGTGTAGCGCTCCATTGGACTTTTGAGTCAGCTTTTACATTAAAAACAATATAATTATAACCAAGCATAATGAAGCTCGTTTTCGGATTCAAGAGAGTAGAACTACGAATCGACCCCTTAGTCCCTCGCCACAGAATCCTAATTCCCCTATGTTTTGGGTAGCAAACGTTTCAAATAATGGACTTGTTACACCCTACGCACGGTATATTCACTTTGTCCTTCCGTTTGTATCGCATATTTTTAATCAGCGCACCATCTTAGTCTATATAGCCATGTTTGTCTATTTGCCTGTCTGTCTGAAGAAATTGCGATTACAAAAACGAAGAGATAAATTTGTGGTAGATGGTACACCTTGGATTAAATTCGTTGAATTGAAAATGGATGAAATCGACCCAAAGACACGCTCACACCCCAAAACAAAGCAGCCCAATCGAGATTTTTTGCGTTCACGCAAATTTTAGTACAGCAACAATTGGCGACACAAGTAAGCACTGAATAATAAGTGGGAAAGCAAAAACTTAGATACGTTATACGAAGAAAGTTTTTAGGAAGTTTTACCAAACTTTGTGTAAGATCATTTAGTAACACAAGCAAGTATTGGTCAACTGGTAATAAAGGGTGCCCGAAATTGACGCATGAAGTAACTGTAGCTGCCAAAACTTAATAATTTTTAAAATATTGCTGAACAATAGAAACGCGTTGTTCTTGCGTGTAGTGCTCCATTTTTAAAAACCCTGAACTGTCTGTGAAATTGAAATCTTGCGAGAATTTTGTTGCATCCTTTACTTCTTGCGTGAATTCTGGGAAACCCTTTATAAGCGAACACTGACCAAAACCTACATTCCTACACATGCAAAAACTTTAAAACGCTGTAGCGTGTACACCAAATCCTACCATTAATATTGTGAACTGAATTTAGCTTTTGGCTAGGTTAATACAACACTGCCACTAGATTTAATTCATCTTCAATTTTCAGGTTGGTATATTTCCTTCCAACTTTGTCACAAATCAGGATCCAATGCTCATTAATGTGCCTTCTGCTATCGGCGATATACAACCACATGAAATCGACTACGAAGAACTAGATGTCCAAGAGGTGATTGGTGTCGGTGGTTTTTGTAAAGTACATCGTGGCTATTATGGCAATGAGGAAGTTGCCATCAAAGCAGCACGTCAAACGGCTGATGAAGATATTGAAACTATGCGTGATAATGTCCTACAGGAAGCAAAACTTTTTTGGGCATTAAATCACGAAAATATTGTAGCGCTGCGGGGTGTTTGCTTAAAACCATCTAAACTTTGTTTGGTCATGGAATATTCACGTGGTGGCTCATTGAATCGTATTTTGGCAGGACGTAAAATTCCACCAGATGTTCTTGTAAATTGGGCTATACAAATAGCTCGTGGCATGAATTATTTGCATAATGAAGCACCGATTTCTATTATACATCGCGATCTTAAAAGCTCAAATGGTAAGTTAAAAAAAAATCTTTCATATTCAAATGACTTAATGTAAAAACCAAACAATTTTTTAATTTCTCCCTTGCAGTCTTAATATTCGAAACTATAGAAGGCGACAATCTGCAGAAAAAAACATTGAAAATAACTGACTTTGGCTTGGCACGAGAATTATACAATACGACACGTATGTCCGCTGCAGGCACATATGCTTGGATGCCGCCGGAAGTGATAAGTCGCGGCACTTATTCAAAGTATGTAATAAAATTTCGAAATTTCATACGGGCATTCCATTTAGTTTTAGACATACAAATTATTAACGTTTATTGCCTTATATTTTTAGATCATCTGATGTTTGGAGTTATGGTGTACTCCTCTGGGAGTTAATTACTGGGGAAACCCCATACAAGGGGTTTGATTCGTTGTCCGTTGCTTATGGTGTAGCAGTTAATTCACTTGCGTTGCCAATTCCAAAAACCTGCCCGGAAGCATGGGGAAAGTTAATGAAAAGTAAACTGAACGATACAAATTTAATGGATTTTTATCAATTATAACACTAGTTTACACAAAAAATACCTGGTTTCTCATATACTTCTTTCTATGTATTTTTGGGCGTGGATTCCAAAAATGCCAACCATTTTTTTTTTTAAAATCGAACCCCAAAAAAAACCGACTTTCAGTACATTTTTCATTTATTTGACCATATTTACCTGAATCAGTTGTCAACGCGCCGTCACGTTTAATTTAATTTTTAGGAATAATTTTTTCTGAGTCCTAATGGCTACCCATAAAAGTTATTTTTGGTAAAAATTGGCTTAGGATAATTTTATCTTTATACCATGCTGGTTTTAATTTTTACACACAAAGAATACTTTTTATTCAATAAAAAAGTTACCTTCAGCTTATCAATGATAATGATGAAGGTATTTGTTAAAATTTTCGACACATTTCCGTCCCACTTTGAAGTTGCTGATATTATATGTGTTGGTTCGTTTGTCAAATAAATATGCAAAAGACCCAGTCAGAATCAAACGTGAAAAAAAATTCAACGGCGTGAAAATGAACTGCGCAATGCCAGTTGAGAAAACTTCAGATCGAAAACATTATTCCTGCGAAAGGCATTTTGCATATATTCACTGGTAAAAAAAATTGAAGACTAAAAAAACTGCTCTTGCGTGCATCATTGTTGTAAAAAAAATTCTTAATGATGGAAAAATAGCTTTAATTCTCGGAAAAGGAATTTTTTTTATTTTTATTGATAAATATTGAGTTTAAAAATTTTTGTGTAGCCTTGCGATGCTTTCGAATTTATTTTAGCGTGAAATTTATGTTATAAACGTCAACTCGCTGTCGACGTTTGGGCAAGAAGTTGAACATCTCTAGTACTCGTATATATGATCTTAGATATAAAAACAGCTTCAAAAAAATTTAAGTTTTTCGGATTTTTTAAAATAGTTTTTAAACTTATTTTGTTGGAAAAATAATTTCTTTGACTTTAAAAAGTGTGATTTCGATAGAAAATTTTATTCCCTTCAAAAAATATTAAGCCAATTATCCACCAAAAACGTATAGTTTTTGATTTATAATTAAAAAAATTAAAAAGGGACAAATATGCACCGTTCTCAAAAGCCGAAGACTAAATTTAAAAGCATTTTTGGATTTATCTTTTTTAAGGTACAATTGCACATATAAGACAATAAAATACCTTTTACGAATTAGTTCCTCATTCAATTACCTATTGGCCTATATACGGGAATGCATGAAAATATTAAAATTACCTTGTTTCATTGATTTTTGAATAATTTTTACATTTTTTGTCCGATTAGAGCATATATATATGTACTTAAAATATCTGTTAAAGAATAAATTTCCATCCTGAATCTTAGAAACAGAAAAAAAATTTTGTACACTTAAACGGAACAATTGAAACTTTATGACTGTTAAAAAAGACCAACAAATAATTTTTTTCGACTTTAATCACTTGTAACTCCATCAAATCTTATCCGATTTTCATTAACAGCAAATCATTGTAAAGAAGACAAAATTAATTTCTGAACAGAGTGCAACTGATTTAGTAAAAAAACTTGATAGAAATATGGCCATTCATTTATTTAAATGAAAAATGTGCTAAAAATCGGGATTTTTTTGGGATATCTCCAAAACGATTCTTAAGAAAAAAGAAAATTGTTGGCATTTTTGGAATCTACACGCCAAAATTCATAGAAAAAAGTATGTGAGAAACCAGATCTCGAGATGAGGCCCAAATTTGTAAGTAACACAGTTCACCTTGTTAAATAGATTGCTGGGAGAGTGACCCACATAAACGACCAGGTTTCAAAGATATACTTATGAAGTTGGAGGATATATCACGATCTGGTTTTACTTTAACGCCGCAGGAGTCTTTTCACACAATGCAAGATGGTTGGAAAAAGGAAATTGCAGATGTTTTACACGAACTACGCTTAAAAGAAAAAGTGAGTATCAAAAGACATGTACAGTCATATCTAAGAAATGCTAAGTAGATACGTGTTTTGCATGGTGTCGTGTTTAATCAGTTATTAGTATATCGTAAATCCATTTGTTGTAGTTTTTTCTTTTTCCTACACACTCTATTTGCTTACTATTGATAAAAACCAAAAACTTTTTACAAGTACAACAACAATACATATTAGTGCACAGCGTACTGGTATTGGGATCTCGATCTTGACCTTAGAATCAATCAAACCAAGATTATAAAAGGCGTTTAAGAGATGAAGTCTTCGTTCCCTTGCCAAAAATTCCGTCCAATGATGATCATATACAAAAACTTTCGGTATTATCGACTACAGAGAAAAAAAATGAGAACATGTCCGTACACTTACAGTATACAATGTCGCTTCTTCAAGCACTGACTTAGCCTCTACATTAATATGGTCCTGTTTTCCTCATGCTGAAGCCAGTGATTATTTAAATTCATAAAAACTTAGCAACAAAAAAAAAATCAAAACGTAATTTTTGTCGTTATGAAATATGTGGACGACGACGACAATTTTGAATTAGCCTTAAATTTTACTGACAATAAATTAATATCATTTTCTGTTCTATTTGAAAATTTCACGTGCTTGATTGCATCTGCTGGTATGGTATAAGGGTGGCGCCGCCCATTATGAAAATCCGTTTAGTAGTTTGCGAGTTTATTTCCGACAGACGATCGGTTTACGGTATTTTCTCATATGAGAGGTGTGGTACCGCCTAAGGTTTCTCATTCCCCGGTAAATAATGAATGCCAGGAAACGAAAATATTTCGAAGATATTCCCGGTATTCCCAGGAAAACCGAGATTTAATATTTAATAACTAAAAAAAAAAAATTGTTAATTTAACAAACAATTCAAGTTTTTTTATTTTTGTTTGGTATTATGTGCGAAACGAAAATAATTTCAAATTGTTATTTCATTGAGCTAACAGTTTCAATAACTTTTGTGTGCCAAAAAACCTTCTCTGCTAGGAGGACTCATCATTTCTAGTGAAACAAGTATAACTAGATTGAGCCCATATTTCTTGTTTATTTATCTTTATTATGTGTAATTTTTTTGGTGTTTTGCCACTTAAAAGTTATTGAAACTGTTAGCTCAATAACATATCAATTAGGAATTAAAATATTATTTTTTTCCATCATTAAATAAAAAGCTTATTTGCTAATACATAGAACATTAAAAATTATTTACCAGAAGAGTTTTTAAAATGAGCTCTGATCTAAACTAGCGCATTACCAGAATTTTCGTTGAGATGTGTGCTAATTTTGGTGAACAGCCAGCCAGGCCAGCAGTCGAAAATACTCTTTCACTTTCCACTGATGTTGGCTTAATGCAAAGGAAAGCATCTAAGAGCACTATCAAAACAGTAAAGATGCACACGTTTTGATTTTTAAAAAATTTGTACGTACTTAGTTTTCAAATATTTTTAAATATCATAAGTAGTTTTGAAATACTTATTTCCCAGTTATATGATGATAAATTTTTAAAACATTACGGCGAATTGTGTTTTTTTTTTTCTTGGAAAATCGAGAATATATATTTTTGTGGATTTCCCGGGATATCGGTAACGAGATATCCCGGGACAGCAACCCTAGTATCGCCTAATTTTTTATTGGAATCTACTTTTGCCCGTATTTCTTCTATGTGTACCAAGTCTCAATCATCTGCGTCAAATAATTGATGAGGAATAAACATTTGCAATAAAATATAAGAATCCGTTGAGAGTTCGCGAGCTTATGTTGGACAAACGAACTGTTTCCGTTATTTTGTTCATATGGGACGCAAGGAACCGCGCATTGTAATTGATAAGATCTGATTAATTTGATTTTTCTCTACTATACTTAGAGCCTTTCACAGACTATGGGTAATTTCATGGTAACTCGCGTTACTTGCATAAGGTTTTATTGAGTTCAATGGAGCCATTAATTTTTAATATTTAGATTAATTCATAAAATTGGATTCTTTATGAACATATATCATTTCTAATGTTCTAGATTAGCTTAAAATCTAGTGAAAAAATAAGTTGTATTGGTAACTTGTGTTACCATTTTTGGAAAACATGTTCCAAGAGTAAATTTCAATCGAAAAACACTCCGAAATTTGTGAGTAGATTGCTTTGTAATAGAAATAAATAAATCAGCAGGATATCAATAAGTTTACCATTATTCGAAACAGCAATAATGAATCATAGAATTTAAAATAATCCCAAAATTATGTGATAACTCGCGTTACAAAGAGTTGGCAAGTAGTGTTACTATGGATTTTTATACCAAAATAAGGAGCTTCTACTACTACTCTAATACACAAAAATTAAAAATAAATCAAAGTTTAATAATAATTAGGAAATTCTTCAGTCTTTAATGCGCAAAAAATAAAATCAAACAAAAGTCATCAAATTACTCTAAAATGCATAACTCGTTTGCGGTAAATTATGATTTTAATAGAGACAATGTTATATTATCGTCAGAACTATAGCTATCACTACTACATACAAACATACACTTCTTGGTAAAAGGAACATTTTTTTTTGATGCCCATGTTTACTCCTTTCAATTTGATCGAACCGCAATGAGTGAGTAGCGCCGTGAGTTTGCTCCGCAATAAAATTGTTTATTTAACATAAAAAGTGGCAGTTTAAATAATAAATTTTGGCCAAGTGTATTCAGTTTAAACAGTTTAAATATTATGTGTTTTTACTGAAGGCCATAAAACATTTTTAAATAAAAATAAATAAAACTAAGCGAAGTTGATTAAACTTTGTACCAAACTGATTTGTTAAGCATTCCTAACCCAAACATCAAACAAGTTCGGCCTTTTGGCAAAGTACACTGGAAAAAAAGATTGCAAACTCAGTAGCCGCGAAAGTGGAGAGTGAATTTGAATATCGAATTATGACCATGGAAAAAGAATTCGATGCCAAACTAACAAGTCAAATAAATGGCATTAATAGTCAACTCATTAAAAAAATTAATATGTTGGTGCGGAAGAATGTGGAGAGAGGCCTTGTTTTTCATGGGATCCCTTCCAAAGCAAACGAAAATTTAAATGAAATTTTTTTTCGATTTTGTGCTGTATTAAATTTCAATTCAACTGCTTCTTTCCATATTTTTAGGACTAAGCCAAAAAACAATAATTCTTCCAATGCAGATATGGTTAAATTTGCGTATTCTCATTGCAGAAATCTTCTACTAAAATTATTTCATCCAATTACAAAAATAATCATAAGATTGTTACTCTTTTCGACCTTGGGTTCGAGAGCTATAGACTCGTTCGTGCATATGAGAGTTTGATTAAACAAGATCATGCAATATTCTATAGAGCCAACATGCTGCGCCGCAACAAACGTTTGCACTCTCTGCAATGGTATCGCTTTCTTTCGTTTTCACTTTGACTGGATATTTTAAATTCTAAAATACCTGTGTTTAGAAACATATGATGTTCCTTAGAAATAAAGGCCTAAACCTCTACAAGTCTAAGGATACGGATATCGGATGGCGTGCATGGCTATTTTCTTGCTAGCTCGTCGTATGTCGGAGATCTTCTCTAATCCACAATCCTATGACCTATGATAAAATTATGTGCACTTTTGAGATAAAAGATATAAATCAACAAAAAAAATATATCCCGACAAAACCAAGGTTAATCTATTGCTACTTTACTTGATTTGGTGGGGAACCAATGGTGTTAGTGATCCCGTCTTCACCCACTACACCTTGGCAATTCGGAATGCTTTGTGAAATTGCTCTTATGCAAGTTAACATAAAATTTAATCTATGCAACTAACATTGCACATGCTGATGTTTTGACGGACAAAACCGAATGATCTAAAAAGACATAATTATTATTCTCAGAGCGAAAACTCACATTTTATTCAGTATTACACTTTTATATTCAGTGTATAACACTTAGGCCTGTAGCTCACTGCGACAAAACAGTTTTGTTTTTGTTTTGAGGTTCATGTTGAGTGCACTAACTGCGACAATTTGTTTCGCGACAAATTGCGTTTTTATGATTTAATCAGGAAAATGAATTTGACGGAGAAGGTTGCGTTGTATGTTCTAATTGAACGAACACAGAGAAAAAAGCAAAAACAAAGAAATGCCTGATTTCTAATGACCCAAAGGCAAAGCAATTCTTTTTTCTTTGCTAGCAGATGAAGCATTTGGTCTCTCAACAAACATATTGTGTCCGTTTACAAAAAAAAACTTACACCTATGCAAAAAATATTAAACTATTGTCACTCATGCGCTCGGCGCATGGCAGAATGCACATTTGGAATTCTTAGCAATAAGTGGAGAATCATCCATAGACCCATAGATGTTAACATTGATAGCCATAATTTATTTTTTGTGTTGACATTTGAGTATTCGCTCAATTGTTTGTCATAAAGTGCTGGCCTTTTTTCCACTTCTTCCCCTTATAACTCATATATATTTAATATTTTCTTCGTTAATTTTCTTTTTTTTCCATTTTTATTTTATTTGCCAGAGATTTCGCGATCTCTTTCGTCGAATACCACGGAAACACAAAAATTTTCGAAACAAAAGTTTCAAGTGAGCGCACTCCATATGATTCTGTCATACCGAAACAGTTTTGTTTTGCAAAAGTTGCAGTGCCTCAAAACAAAAAGTTTTGAATTTGTCTCAAAACACAGTGAGCGCACTCCCATATGTACTAATGTGACACAAACTGTTTCGATACTTATTAAAAAAAAAAGAATACTATGCGAAGCTAAACATTTCGAGAGAGTTTGCAAATACAGTGCAAACGTGATGTTATAAAAAAACAATTAAATCAAAGGAGAGAAATAAAAAAAATAAATATATGAGCTTAGTGAGAGAAAAAGTGCTATGCTAATTGCAACAACGATATGCAATAAGCCTGCATTGTATGTTATATAAAAAAAACTAAGAATCTGAAACTTATTTAAGATTTTTAAAGGTATCTTGGTCCGCATTTTACGGAGTTGCGAAAATAAAAATCTAAAAGAAAATTTTAACATTTTAAGATATTAGGTGTAAGGTAATTTGTTAAGCACATATTAATAAAATTTTAATGTAGGTAATTAAGGCATAAGTTATATATACAATATATTAGGGTGGGTCAAAAAATCAAATATTTTTTTTTTGGATCCGACACACGAAAACTAGTTCCTAGGTACCTCTAGAAAGTACTTATCAAATCTGAGCTCTTAATATTAACGGGAAGCTTATGCTCATCATAGTTTTCCATTTTTAATTTAGTCTCATATACTCATATAAAAATGGTCATATCTTATCACCAATAGATTGTTAAACCAGTTGCAATGTCAATATTTATAGGAAATTAAACGCTCTACAAAAATGATCTCAAACACTTTTTTCATTAATCTTACCATTTGAAAAATATTCATGGTCAAAAATTGAAGTATTTTAAGGAAAATTATTTTTTTGTTTTGAATTTTGTAACTTCCTAAAAAATAATTATTGTCAAATGAGCTTCAGTTATTTCTATAGGAAATTGAACGCTCTACAAAAAAGGTCTCATGTGGTTAATCAATTACTCTAACCATTTAGAAAATATTTGCAGTAGAATCCCAATGGCTATTGATTTTAATATTTATTGAAAAACTTTATTTTATTTGTATTTAAGGTGCCACGCCCACTGTTGCTATTTCGCCAGCTTTTGATTTATATACAGTGAAAGCTCGTTAATCCGAAGGTGTGTAATCCGAATTATCCAGTAATCCGAATTGAATTTATGACGCGTTACATACTCTATACTCCGCATTGATTACAACTCTGTAATCCGAATCTTTATTTTATTTGTATTCTTCTGTTTTTTATTGCTGTGTCTAGGTTTGCAAAACTTTTTTGACAAAAGCAAGAATGAAATATAAAAAACGAACGGGACATCATTGAGATTCAGAGCCTACTATGATTGATATTGTATATGATGAGAAGTACATGTGTAATATTTGTGTCTTATTGCGTTTTTCCTTTTAAGCAAAAACCTCAATTTGAATTTAGTATATTATGGCCAAAAAACGTGCACATAGAACGCTATCATTAGCACATAAGCTTAAAATAATTGAATCAATAAATCGCGGACAATCTGGAAAAATTTTAGCGGGGAAATTCGGTGTATATAGAGTTATTTCATATATGTATTATACATAAAAACAGCCTATTCAGTAATCCGAATATGTATATCGTTAATCCGAATTAGGGTCTGCAATCATTAATTCGGATTAACGAGCTTTCACTGTATACCTAATACACAGTAAACCACTTACAGCAAATTTTAGATCAATTTCTCCAATAGTTCACTTAAAATACCACTTACAACTTTATGTTTATGAGGGAGGTGCCACGCCCACTGATGCAATCTTGTCAATTTTCATTTAATTTCGGAGCTTATAGTAACCGACACTTCTACACAAAATTTTATGAAATTACTCTCATAGCACACTATCTATAGCATTAAACGTATTTTGCTTATATGGGAGATGCCACACCCACCAGCACTATTGTGCCAAACTTTTCCAAGAAGATGACTACTTTCAGTGGTACCATCCCTAAAATTTTTATGAAAATCGTATGTGCCAATTTGGAGTTAGACGGAATCCAAACTTTCAATTGATAAAAAGTGTCACACCCACTTTTACAATTCCGCCCACTTTGTTCGCAATTCAAGATTTATAAGATCTGTATTCGTGTACCGAATTTCATCACAATATCTTGCATGGTTTACGAGCTATGACGTTATAAAAGTTAAAATTTAGGGCTGTGCTATGCCCCTTTGAAAGCTTTTGCAAACTTAAGGCAGGTTTTCACCTTGTGGGAAAAAAAATCGATTTTTTTTTGCCTTATCGTGTAGATACATGTTCCAAAAATGTGCTCTAGAAATTTCAGTTCAAAATCTGAAAAATTACGAAAGTTATAGCCCGTTACATAGAGTACTGTCGAGCACCGGCCGAGCGAAGCCAAAACTTTAAACGCGTATTTCTCAGAACCACATTTTCGGACCTAACAGAAGTGATTGAAGACGCTGCAATGAACCAATCGTCACCAAATTTTTTTTAATATGTTCATTAGGGTTTTTTCTAATAAACGAACTACGATCAGCCAAAAATATTGAAAATTGTTTATTTAAAACAATAATTAGTGAAGAAAAAAATGCGAAAATCGTAATTTTTTTTTCAAAACCTCATAACTTTTGGAATTTTGATTTTTTTTTCATGATCGTAGTTCATTCAATAGATGAAACGATACAAATTAAGAATGTGTTCGGTTTTTGTGTTTCAGATCACGGGTTTTGAGCCAATCACTTCCGGCAGCGAAACACATGCCGCCACTGACGGGCGCCCCCTCCCCTCCCTTTTTTGATTTTTTCAATTTCGAAAATTGTATTCTCTGAATAAATATATGTTCCGATTCAGACAAAATTTTCAGCGTTGTCTTTAACCGTTTTCTCAAAAAAAATTCCTAAAAAAAGTGAATTTTTCGGTTCCACAAGGTGAAAACCTGCCTTAAATCCCAGCCTAATCTTAAATATGTTCTCATCTTCACCAAACCACCAAGTTTCATCAAAATCGCAGCAACTTTTTTCGAAATAGACATGGGTATATTTACATAGAGTATGGGCGGAAGGCGTGGCCGTTAATTGATTTTTTCCATTTTTATATGATAGCAGCTTGCAAGAAGGTTTGACCTGTGTGGCAAATTTCATTGAGTTAGCTTGCTTAGTTTTCTCGTAAAAGTGATTTTAACAGACAGACAGGCACATAGACAGACAGACAGACGGACATAGCTATATCGACTCAGGTGGTGACGCTGATCAAAAATATATATACTTTTCCATACCTGCCACGCCCCCTTCTATGCGCTTACAAACGGATTGACAAGGTGAATATACCCTCTGTGAAGGGTATAATAATAGAAGATTTAAGAAAATCTAATAAAGATGAATACTAGGTAATTTTGTTGTTGTCTGGTGTTGTATGGCATGATCCAGTCTTATATAATTCGATGTCGCAATGCAGATGGCAGCAGGTCAAAGTAAGGTTGCGTCCTATGTGGCGTTGAAGGTTAATTTCAACTGAAACAACAGGTTGGAGCACCCGCATAGTTGTACTAAGATAGCCATATTTTCAGGAGACAAAAATTTCATTTTCTAATGGAAAAACTCACCAAAATGATTCGAAACTTGGAGCAAAAATCCAATGAAGAATTTCAAGGTTTTGGAGTTTGAGATATCCTTCAACTCACAGTAGTTTATAGCAAACTAAAAATAAAATTCGGTCACAAGTTAAAATAAATCTTTAGTTATTTTTAACTTTAACCTATAGTATTATTGGTTGAACTTTTCACACACAAAAATGTATGCAGTCCTTTGAAAAAGACTTCAACTTAGGTTTGAAAAAAAAAAAGTTTTAATTTTGTACCACTTGCAGATGTTGATCCGTCGTTGGTTTGACGCAGAAAAAATGAAAGAAATTTAGTGTTTAACCATAAGAGTTAGCAACTAAGAACTAGCGTGGGTGTTTTTTTAGTACTAACACAACAACAACAGTACATGGCAATTATGTAGATCGATATGGCATTGAAATTACAACAATAACAATAACGCAAACTGGTTTTGAGTAATTTCCGCACATTGAGATGCGTATACTTGATTGTTTGCAATATATTGATACCGGGTGCTTTGTCCAAAAAAAATGTTTATAAACATTTTGGCGATTTTTGGTGGCAATATAAAATTGAATATTACATCTCTCTTCACCAGAAATTGAAAGGTGTTTGTTAAATTGTTACCTTCAATAGATCCATCATATGTAGACAGCGTAGCAGCTCTTGAGAGATTGTGCTCTGATGTTATTGCTGCTGAGAACACTGCGGGGGCCTCGAATGTTGCTTTAGCTACACGTTATAGTAGCAATAAATCTGCGATTTTTCCCTTTTGATCAATTGTGTGCCTCAAAGAACTTAGGCCTCTCTTTATTTTTGTTATTGCCGCCACTAGCAAAAATTTTCACTTATTTTGTAGTTATTATTTATTATTTTTTTTATTGCGTAGTATCTTACTACCTAAACATAACACTAATTGTGCATTTTGTGATGAATGGTTTTGCTGAACATTTTAAATATTATTTAAGTAACTATTTAGTCATTAGTTAAGGTTTAGACTCATATTCTTTTACTTTCCTTGTAATTTTAACTTAGGCTTCGCTGAGTTTGTGTCAATACCTGCGTATTGTAGTGTTTTTAAAACTGAACACAAGTCCTGATACTGTTCTGAATATTCTGTGTAGAACATTTAACGGCTTCAGAGAGTGTTATTTGAATGCATGTAGCATTAAAGCAAAATATTCAATTTTGTACCATATATTTATTACATCTAAAGTTGATGCAATAATGATTAGTGAATCTAGGTTGTACAATAATATACTGCCACAACTAGTGAATATTCTTGGTTTTAAGCTTTATAGGAACGACCGTGTTGATAGAGTTGGAGTTTGAGTTTTTATCAATCAATTTATTAAAACAAAAACTGTTTGCTACTCTAAAGAACCAAATTTTGAATTTTTGGATGTTGAAGTAAATCATAATTGCCTCAAGTGTTTACTAATTGTTGTTTATTGTCCTCCCAATAAGTTTCGAAGTGAAAATATTGTTGAGTTTGAGGAAACTGTAATAGGCTAAATGCCATAGCCTTCCGTCTATTTTTATTTGCATAAAAATCTAGTTTTGGGAAGACCTTATATCTCTCGCAGCAGTGCTAGTGCACTTTCCCCGAGGCAGGTCTTGCTCAATTGCTTGCAAGGTACTTTTGTCTTGATTTGTAGCTGTTTAGAAAGTGAACACACTGGCTTTATTGGTAGTTGTTGCTTCGATATCACAGCTGACGATTGCTGATTTCATTGAGTATGTTGAATAGGTCCCTTTGAAGTGCTTGCAAAATCCGAGTGTAATGACCTTCGACGTAGTGTATCACATTTTTGCAGCGATAGGCCACATTATTAGAAGTTACTTATATATAATTTAAGTCCAGAGCTCCAATTTTGACACTCGCATATTTCAGATCAGAGTGGCAATTTTCAAATCAGAACCTGAAATTTGATGCTAGAAAGTACATATATTATCGATGCCAAGCACCTCACGAAATGTGGACGGTATTAGACAACGGGGCGTGGCATATGCCATACAACAAAAACATTTAAAACTCTATCTGAATACTTATTTGCGCAAGTATTTTTGTGTGTGAAATTTTATAACTTTGATAACTTGATATTAAATAGGAATATCCGAAAAATTTGGATTTAAATTAAGCGTCTACCGTATAAATCAACAAATTTCTTCAAAATCGATCCCACAGTTTTTGCGAGAAGCGCGACCATATCGTATATACATTTGTAGCTATCATTTTATTTTTAGATGTACATGGAAGGCAACAAGATTTTGAAAACTTTAAAAGAAACTATTTGTAATATGACATAAATATGTACAGCAAATTGCACATGTTATGACACTTTGTGAATTGCCTACTAGGGTGCAGAGTTGTATTATCTTATTTTATGTTCATTGACAAAAGACAGTAACAAAATTTTTACAACTGCCTAAATATGTACAAATATTGTAAAATATCACTTCCTAAAAAAGAAACATTGAAACTGTTTTTTTTTTCTTTTGCTGTATGACTAGAATTACCCATGTTTCTATATTTAAGTTTACTACTAGTTTGACGAGCATTAAATTATTATTATCTGGCTCTTTGCAAAAAACGCTTTCCGACTTCTGCTTTAAAGTTTCTGTCTTTGCCCATATATATATTTTTTATATTAAAGTTTTTTTTTTTAAATTTTTTAAGGAGTTACGTAACAAGGAAGAGCAATTGCGCCGTGTGCAATTACAGCAACGTGAACAAGCCAATAACTTGAAAAAGTTTGAACAACAATTGATGGCACGTGAAATTGAATTGATTGGACGAGAATTAATAATAGCACAAAATACACCAATACCTAATAAAAGACGTGGAAAATTTAGCAAAGTTAAGCTTAAGGTAATTTTACATTAATAAAGTCATTGCATTCAAAATCTAATTGCTTTTTATTCACAGGTTCTAAAACGCAATGAACCAGTACAAATTTCACTTCCCACTGACTTTCGTCATACAATTACAACTATTCGTGATAACTCCCGTGTACGCACAGATACACCACCGGGATCACCAGCCATATCGGGCTTACGCATTGTTGCTCGTAAGTTAGTTTTCTAATTCAGGAAAAAGTGTTACATTAACACAGTCCTTAAATTCTCATATATATTTTTTTTGCAGAAATCAAATAATTAATATATATCTTGGTGATATTGTATGTTTTGGTCATCTGGGGCAATTCCAAAATTTATTTTAAAAAGCCTTGCTCAGTAACGATTTTGTAGTTGGAATATCTATTTTTGTTTAATTGATTTCATTGTTAGAAATATGACAAAATAACAGGCTCAATCCGCGCATCCAGATGGTAGTAGAAGAAAGATTATATATCAGAGACTTTGCGACGTTGACGTAAAGATCAGATACAATAGTTCCTTGTATGTGATTTAACAATGGGTACAAGGTTTTAATCTTTCCGCAAAACTGTGCTGTTACTAATGCAAAGTCTTAAATATAACATTTTTCGAAGCAGTATGTCGTCCTGACTGACAACCATACAGATTCACAAAAAAGAATGTCAAGGTTTGTATAGGCTACAGTAAAGAAATTAACATTTCGAATGTGCTGAATTAGTCTTAAAACAATTTGTAGTACTTAAATGCTCCATTTGCGTGTGTTGATGTTCGACAAAGTTTAAAATTTGATGCGAATTTAAAACTAGGCTTTTTTGGTCAATAAATTTTTAAATGCAAATGTAACAAATTTATTTCATTTGTCTCGTCCGACTTTTCGGTAGGTGTTTCCATCTTCTTCAGGGACAACTTTTAATCTAATAACACACAAGAAATGAAAAGATGTTTGACACTTTTTGACTGCTTAAATCTTTTAAGAAATGTTGACCTACAAAAATTTTTTGTTCCTTTGTTTAAAATTAACATTTCTGGAACTGCACAAACGTTTGCATGAAAACATAAACATTGCACAAATCCGTATATGAAATAATTAAAGACAATTTAATAAATTAACATTTAAAATAAAAACAAAAATTGTACTGATTGTTGAGAATCAAGTTATAGTTTAGACTTAGTTTGTCCTTATTTTTGGTGTTCATAGTTGTTTTTAATTTTTCTTGTATGCGTAGACTCTCAAGAGTATGCCGTCATACTAAGTTTTTCCCTTTATCAAGTACCTTTATTTTAGTAAAGTCAGCTGTGTGTCCCATTTCTAAAGCGTGTTGTGCAAGGGCTATGTTGGATTTTTGTTTCTTGGTGTCGGCCTTATGTTCTGTCATACGTGTTTCCAGCATTCTCTTATTGTGTCAATGTATACGAGAGAACAGTCAGCGCAGGGTAATTCGTTACTAGATTATTTAGTTGCTCTTTGGTGATGTTGTCTTTCGTGTTAATGAATATTGTGATCACCCAACAGGCAATTGAGCAAGGCCGGCTTCGGAGAAGGCCTGTTAGTAATGCTGCGATTGTATAAGGCCTTCTTATCAGGCTTGATATTACAAGGCAAAAAAGAAGGACTCTATTTACTTTAAGGTTTTTTATATATTTTTATACCCTACACAGAGGGTATATTCACTTTGTCATTCCGTTTGTAACGCAAAGAAGGGGGAGTGGCAGGTATGGCAAAGTGTATATATTCTTGATCAGCGTCACCACCTATAACTGTGTCCGTCTGCCTGTCTGTCTGTCTGTCTGTCTGTCTGTCTGTCTGTCTGTCTGTCTGTCTGTCTGTCTGTCTGTCTGTCTGTCTGTCTGTCTGTCTGTCTGTCTGTCTGTCTGTCTGTCTGTCTGTCTGTCTGTCTGTCTGTCTGTCTGTCTGTCTGTCTGTCTGTCTGTCTGTCTGTCTGTCTGTCTGTCTGTCTGTCTGTCTGTCTGTCTGTCTGTCTGTCTGTCTGTCTGTCTGTCTGTCTGTCTGTCTGTCTGTCTGTCTGTCTGTCTGTCTGTCTGTCTGTCTGTCTGTCTGTCTGTCTGTCTGTCTGTCTGTCTGTCTGTCTGTCTGTCTGTCTGTCTGTCTGTCTGTCTGTCTGTCTGTCTGTCTGTCTGTCTGTCTGTCTGTCTGTCTGTCTGTCTGTCTGTCTGTCTGTCTGTCTGTCTGTCTGTCTGTCTGTCTGTCTGTCTGTCTGTCTGTCTGTCTGTCTGTCTGTCTGTCTGTCTGTCTGTCTGTCTGTCTGTCTGTCTGTCTGTCTGTCTGTCTGTCTGTCTGTCTGTCTGTCTGTCTGTCTGTCTGTCTGTCTGTCTGTCTGTCTGTCTGTCTGTCTGTCTGTCTGTCTGTCTGTCTGTCTGTCTGTCTGTCTGTCTGTCTGTCTGTCTGTCTGTCTGTCTGTCTGTCTGTCTGTCTGTCTGTCTGTCTGTCTGTCTGTCTGTCTGTCTGTCTGTCTGTCTGTCTGTCTGTCTGTCTGTCTGTCTGTCTGTCTGTCTGTCTGTCTGTCTGTCTGTCTGTCTGTCTGTCTGTCTGTCTGTCTGTCTGTCTGTCTGTCTGTCTGTCTGTCTGTCTGTCTGTCTGTCTGTCTGTCTGTCTGTCTGTCTGTCTGTCTGTCTGTCTGTCTGTCTGTCTGTCTGTCTGTCTGTCTGTCTGTCTGTCTGTCTGTCTGTCTGTCTGTCTGTCTGTCTGTCTGTCTGTCTGTCTGTCTGTCTGTCTGTCTGTCTGTCTGTCTGTCTGTCTGTCTGTCTGTCTGTTGAAATCAAGTTTACGGGAAAACTAAGCAAGCTAATTCAATGTAATTTGGCAGAAAGGTCACACCGTCTTGCAAGCTGCTAGCATATAAAAATGGGCGAAATCGGTTAACGGCCACGCCTTCCGCCCATACTCTATGTAAATATACCCAAGTCCATTTTGAAAAAAAGTTGCTGCGATTTTGATGAAAATTGGTGATTTGGTGAAGAAAAGAACAAAATTAAGATAAGCCAAATTTTAAGTTTGCAAAGATTCTTAAAGGGGCGTGGCACAGCCCTAAATTTTAACTTTTATAACGCCATAGCTCGTAAACCGTGAAAGATATTGTGATGAAATTTGGTAGACGAGTACAGATCTTATGAATCTTTAATTGCGCATAAAGTAGGCGGAATTGCAAAAGTGGCATAACTATCGAAATATATAAGCAATCAATCAAAGCTATTTTTGGATCAAAATCGGACTGGATTGCATCTATGGGTGTGTCACCGCCCTAAATCTTAGGAATAATTACGGCACATATCGCAAACTATACAAGCTATTGTGCTAAAAATTGGTTTCTTTATTGAACCAAAAGTGGGCGGAATTGGAGAAGTGGGCGTGGCATATTTCGTGTTTTTTATTTCTATTCTATTTTTTTCAACATTTCCCATATTCTTTTGACATTTTCAATCTTTTACCTTTCTCCTTCAATTTCATTCGACATTTTCTTTATTCTTTCGACTTTTTCAGCATTTTTTATATAATTCGACTTATGCAATTTCTCTCAACTTTTTTAAATGGTTTTCAACTTTTCAACATTTTTGACCCTTTTTACATTATTTTCGACTTATTCAACCTCTTCAAAATTTGTTAACATTTATTTAAAAAGTACTTTCAATGCATTGTAGGGTATGTGAGTTTCGGCCTGGCCGAAGATAACACCTTTACTAGTTTAATTTCATATATTGCAATGTCTTATGATTCGACATTACTTTTTTATCATCTGCATTGTACGTATACGACATCAAAAGTAAATAAGTGGATGGAAGTAAAGGTGGAATGTTAAGGTGGTAGAGTGTTGTGTATTCAATGTCAAATTATAAAGTAAACAAACGTCACAAAAAATAAATATTAAAAAATATCAACTCACGACGTATTAAAATTTAATTTTTTTTCAAGTACTTCTGTGAACCCATTTATGATAATAATCTAGATTCTTTGCGTAGCTAATGGTGTTCTCGAAGTGCAGTATTGGACATATATTTTAGCTATCCGTTAACTTAGTAATGTATGTGATGATGTGATATGGTTTCTTATTTACTTCCTTCTCATTGCGTGTTGTTAGGGTGGTAACATTTCGTCCACATATTTCATTAAACTTTTGAATTCAATGCCCTTTTCTTTAAGCTTTTCAGTTGCGTCGTCAAGAAAATCCGCTATAGTAGGGGATAGTGGGTTCTCCATGGGCATGCCATATATTTGGTAGTACAACTTTCCGTTGTAGCTAAAGTAGTTATTGTCTTTAAGACAAAATCCTAAGATTTTCAGAAATTTTGGTTTAGATATTTTGGTAACTAGTTTTATATTGATCTATTTATTATTTTTGTTCTGATCGCTAAGTGTATTGGGATGTTAATAAAAAGGGATACTACTTCAAAAGAAAGGAGATCGTCTTCTTCAAGCGTGATTTTTCCGTGATTTGCTTTAAGTCATATTCGTTATCTATGTTGTATTTGTCTGAAATTATATGTTTTAGCATCATTCCTATATATTTGGTGAGTAGCATGGATTAATGGAAGAGGAAGACATTGGACGATTCGGTATACCTAGAA
Source organism: Meiosimyza decipiens (assembly GCA_963680825.1). NCBI lineage: Eukaryota > Metazoa > Arthropoda > Insecta > Diptera > Lauxaniidae > Meiosimyza > Meiosimyza decipiens. The sequence continues at coordinate 81,133,241 of OY804258.1, read as the reverse complement.
GCTGCTGAGCAGTACAACTATAATTGTTTTTTTATATTCAATAATGTTATTTTTGTGGAGCTCGTTAACAATTTTGTCTTTTGAAGTTGTGGTGTAGTATACTCTTTCTAATAGTCTTGTATGTGGTTTTGTCATCAAATAATTTCATAATTTTTTGCACGTATTAATTTTTATAAGAGTTTGAAATAAACTTTTGAAAAAGATTTTTTTTAGGTAAAAGTTAACTTTAAACTTTTATATTCTTGAAATAAAAGCTTTTTTACTTATATTCTTAAAAGTCACATGTAAAAAGTTTTATTAGACTTTTATATACGAAAGTCGGAAAATAAATGTTTTTTTTTGCTTCAAAAAACAAGAAAAATTCTAGACTACATAATATCTTGGATCACTGAGCAAAAAATTTCAAAGGAGAAATCTTAGGATTTTCATAATAAAATCCAAAAGCAAATACTTAACAAGTTTCTAATATGAAAAAATTTATATTAAAAAAAAACTTTTATTTATTGATGAGATTTGGAAGCAACAGTCGAGGTCACCGATCCTTGTAAGAGGGTGTTTGGGACCCATTGTTTTGAAAAAATTTTATTGTATCAATCGATGGGAAAAGGCCGAAAATGGGTCTTAGAAAGGACAGGGGAGGTCCCCAACCCTCCTAAAGAGGTGATTTCGACATACAAACCTTAGGGCCCAAGATTAATCATTTCGTGATGAGCTGCTTATGACATCGGGATTTTATGAAATATGCAGTATTTTGCAGTCCGCTGGGAACTTTGGTAGCGTTTCTTCCATTTTTGCATCTCTCTGTTCTTAAATATTTTTGTCAATTGTACTATTCTCAATTAAGTTTAAATGTCTATATGAAGAATTCAAATTTAACTTTGTGTGTTGCATTTTTTGTTAATCTGAGATTTCTTAATACTAAATAAATGCAGAGGAGGGTTACCAAATTCAATTCGAGATGCAATCGCTGTTTATAAAATCTCCGATTAAACTGGTATTAAGGAAATAGATCAGTTAACTTATAAGTTACACAGCATTAAAGAAATAAAAAGATGGAAAGATAAGTAAAAAATCAAAAAAAAAATAGATTGGGAAAGAATAAAAAAAGAAATTTTTAATTGCATTATTGGAAAAAAGAGTTCGTCTCGACTCCGTTTTATTTAGAAAAACGAATCCGGAACGGATACGTTTTATTTACAAAAAACTGAATCCGGAACGGATCCGATTTATTAACAAAAAACGAATCCGGAACGGATCCGTGTATGAAGTTCGCGAACGGATCCGAATCGGATAAATAATACGAAGGAGCGGATCCGTTTGGCACATTTGGTTAAGCCTAAGTTCTTTAAAGTTTTCTAAACGTCGTATCACACATAAATTAACACACACAGCATTAGAGAAATAGATTCGATGGAAAGATAGGTAAAATTAAAAAAAAAAATTTGATTGGTAAAAAAAAATTTTTTTAAGTGCGTTAATTTTATACAGAAAAATCCGCATTATTGAAAGAGTTCGTCTCGAATCTGTTTTATTTACAAAAAACGTATCCGGAATGGATCCGTTTTATTAACAAACGGGAACGGGATCCGTATATGAAGTCCGTTTCGGACCCGTTACGTATCCGAGAAAGCGGACGACGATCCTTCCAGTTTTTCGAGAGGAATTTCATACGACAATTTTTCTTTTCTTGTGATGTTAATTTTCCTTTTGTCTGGCTGCTTAGTTGTCTTTGTCGTCTTTTATCCTTTGTATGACATGCTCTGTATCAGCTATAGTTTGTGTAAGGGAAAATTTTGCGTTGTCCACAGGTATTGCAAATTTTGGTCCAAGAGATAATATCCATTTACTTTCTTCTGGGATAACGAAGTTAGTGGAGTTGATTCGCCAATTTTTGTTATATCTGATTCCCTTCGTTCGAAAAAAGTCAAATTTCAATTTCTTAATTTTTGAAGTGATAGTGATCTGTGTTTAAGTCAATGTAGCGCAATATTTCTGATTTGGGTTGTCCGTAAAAGTTTTATGTTTCACACTATTCAAAGTTGCTCTCATGTTAATCTCTGCGTGGTATGTTTCTTTCTGTTGCCCTTATGTTGTACTTGGCATGTCTAATTCCTAGGTTAAGTATTTTGAAATTAAATTTTTCTTGAGTCCTCCTTAATTTTTCCAATTTTGTTGATGCTGTAAAAAATTGTTGAACTCTCTTCGCACTGCCCGTCAATTGTTTTGGTGCAATTCCATAATTTCTACACGAGAGTAGGAATTTGAGTCTCTCTTTTTGTTTAGCCAGTCTCTTTTTCGGTCTGAAGTAGTCTTTGAGTGTAATGCATGTTTCGTTGTTGTATTTTATGGTAATGTGTTGGAAAAAGTTTTTCATAGTGTTCTCATAGTTTTAAAAAAAGAAACAAACAAATTTTGTTTGTCAACATTTGTTAAAAGATTTAAGCAGTCAAAAAGTGTCAAACATCTTTTCATTTCTTTTGTGTTATTAGATTAAAAGTTATCCCTGAAGAAAAAGGAGACACTAACGAAACGTCGGATGAGAATAATGAAATGAATTTGTTTTATTGCATTTAAAAATTTATTTGCCAAAAAAGCCTACAATTTTAAATTCGCAACATATTTTACGTAGTTTGGTTCATCAGCATCAATCGCTTAACTTAAACCAGTTTGCACCGGTCATGCAAAATCAATCCAGTAAGCTCTATGAAAATTCTATGTAAAAAAAAAAATTTCTATCTATATAAAAAGTAGTCGAATAATGAAGGGCGATTAGTTTTATGGAGCATTACATAAAGCTGACTGTGTCTTAAGGGAAATAGCACATATGAAATGCGCTTCCTTGGATGTTGAGAAGAAGCACTGTTTTGGAGTATACAAAAAAGCTTAATACTGAAGAAAAACGTAACTATTTTTATACCCTACACAGAGGGTATATTCACTTTGTCATTCCGTTTGTAACGCATAGAAGGGGGAGTGGCAGGTATGGAAAAGTATATATATTCTTGATCAGCGTCACCACCTGAGTCGATATAGCTGTGTCTGTCTGTCTGTCTGTCTGTCTGTCTGTCTGTCTGTCTGTCTGTCTGTCTGTCTGTCTGTCTGTCTGTCTGTCTGTCTGTCTGTCTGTCTGTCTGTCTGTCTGTCTGTCTGTCTGTCTGTCTGTCTGTCTGTCTGTCTGTCTGTCTGTCTGTCTGTCTGTCTGTCTGTCTGTCTGTCTGTCTGTCTGTCTGTCTGTCTGTCTGTCTGTCTGTCTGTCTGTCTGTCTGTCTGTCTGTCTGTCTGTCTGTCTGTCTGTCTGTCTGTCTGTCTGTCTGTCTGTCTGTCTGTCTGTCTGTCTGTCTGTCTGTCTGTCTGTCTGTCTGTCTGTCTGTCTGTCTGTCTGTCTGTCTGTCTGTCTGTCTGTCTGTCTGTCTGTCTGTCTGTCTGTCTGTCTGTCTGTCTGTCTGTCTGTCTGTCTGTCTGTCTGTCTGTCTGTCTGTCTGTCTGTCTGTCTGTCTGTCTGTCTGTCTGTCTGTCTGTCTGTCTGTCTGTCTGTCTGTCTGTCTGTCTGTCTGTCTGTCTGTCTGTCTGTCTGTCTGTCTGTCTGTCTGTCTGTCTGTCTGTCTGTCTGTCTGTCTGTCTGTCTGTCTGTCTGTCTGTCTGTCTGTCTGTCTGTCTGTCTGTCTGTCTGTCTGTCTGTCTGTCTGTCTGTCTGTCTGTCTGTCTGTCTGTCTGTCTGTCTGTCTGTCTGTCTGTCTGTCTGTCTGTTGAAATCACGTTTACGGGAAGACTAAGCAAGCTAATTCAATGAAATTTGGCACAAAGGTCACACCTTTTTGCAAGCTGCTAGCATATAAAAATGGGCGAAATCGGTCCACAGCCACGCCTTCCGCCCATACTCTATGTAAATATACCCAAGTCCATTTTGAAAAAAAGTTGCTGCGGTTTTGATGAAATTTGGTGATTTGGTGAATATGAGAACAACATTAAGATTAGGCTAGGTCTTAAGTTTGCAAAGACTCTTAAAGGGGCGTGGCACATCCCTAAATTTTAACTTTTATAACGCCATAGCTCGTAAACCGTGAAAGATATTGTGATGAAATTTGGTACACGAATACAGATCTTATGAATAATGAATTGCGCATAAAGTAGGTGGAATTGTAAAAGTGGGCGTGGCACTTCTTAACAATTAAAAATTTGGATTTCGTATAACTCCAAATTGGCACATACGATTTTCGTTAAGATTTTAGGGATGATACCACTGAAAGCAGTCAACAATACCAGCTATGTCAATAGACTGAAAAAATTTTTTTAAGGGCGTGGCACAGCCTACAATATTTATAAACGTTATAAAAAGAGAACTCAAAACGCAATCGTTATGAAATTTAATATGGCGGATACACTTGCTAAAAGGTGTCTTCTTGCAAAATTTTGGCACAATTGCGCCGCTGGGTGTGGCACCTCCCATATAAGCGAAATACGTTTAATGCTATGGATAGTGTGCTATGAGAGTAATCTTCATAAAATTTTGTGTAGAGGTGTCGGTTACTATAAGCTTCGGAATTAAATGAAACATGACAAGATTGCATCAGTGAGCGTGGCACCTCCCTAATTAACATAAAGTTGTAAGTGCTATTTTAAATTAACTATTGGAGCAATTGATCTGAAATTTGACGTAAGTGGCTTACTGGGTATTAGTTACATATGAATCAAAAGCTGGCGAAATAGTAACAGAAGACGTGGCACCTCCCATACAATTAAAATACCTTAAGTGGCATAACTATGGAAATATATAAGCAATCATACTGAAATTTGGTGCAAGAAGTTTGTTTATAAAAAGCTATTTCTGGATCAAAATCGGACAGGATTGCATCAGTGGGTGTGTCACCGCCCTAAATCTTAGGAATAATTACTGCTCATATCCCAAACTATACAAGCTATTGTGCTAAAAATTGGTTTCTTTATTGAACCAAAAGTGGGCGGAATTGGAGAAGTGGGCGTGGCATATTTCGTGTTTTTCATTTCTATTCTATTTTTTTCAACATTTCCCATATTCTTTTGACATTTTCAATCTTTTACCTTTCTCCTTCAATTTCATTCGACATTTTCTTTATTCTTTCGACTTTTTCAGCATTTTTATATAATTCGACTTATGCAATTTCTCTCAACTTTTTTAAATGGTTTTCATATTTTTTCAACATTTTCAGATTTTTCCAACACTTTTCAACATTTTTGACCCTTTTTACATTATTTTCGACTTATTCAACCTCTTCAAAATTTGTTAACATTTATTTAAAAAGTACTTTCAATGCAGTGTAGGGTATGTGAGTTTCGGCCTGGCCGAAGATAACACCTTTACTAGTTTTTATTTATCACTGATCAGATTTTCAGTGTTCTGAGATGCGCACAATTTAACCAACTGAGCTACTCTTATTATTAATTTCGGGGAGACTAAAACTAAGGACTGTCCCAGAAAAAACTTATGTTTTGCTTTTTAGTTATAAAAAAATACCCAGTAATTTTTTTGGTCTTTTTTCGTTTTTTATTAATAATGGCTAGTGTTCAGAATATAAATAACTAAGTAACAATTTTTTTTTCATAAAAATTTCTTACGTTTTTCGTAAGGCCCTTCATTAAATTTTGCACAGTTGTTTCATCGACAGTACGGTACGATCTTTTCCACTTATGTCTGAAGTCTTGTAAATTGTTTGCAGTCTTACCGTTATATCATAAGAGCCCAATATTTTGCAATTGGGCGAAGCTCTGGGCAGTTGGGAGGATTTGCAATTTTTGAAACAAAATTGATCTTTATATTTGCATACCATTCCATCGTAGCTTTAGAGTAATGATAGGTGGCTAAATCTGGCCAGAAGATCACGGTACCCTCATGTGCACGAATAAACGGTAGAAGACGTTTTTCGAGGCACTCGTCCATATAAACTTTGGAATTGATTGTGCCTTTCGTAACAAAAAATCTGCTTCTGAGACCACAGGTGCATATGGCGTGCCAAACCATATATTGCTTTGGAAATTTCGAATTTTTTTTTTTTCAAATATACTAGACACATGCCTCTTCTTCGGTAATGTATAATAATAATGTGCCCAAATAGCTGCTTAAAATCTGCTTTGAAGTAAGTTTCGTCTTCCATAACAGCAATCAAATTTAGTCAGGTACCTTTCATACAATTTTCGGGCTCGCATCTCAGCCATTACCTGCCTTTCATCAGAACGGTCTGGTACTTTTGGATAGAAGACAACAAAGACAACTAAGCAGCCAGACAAAAGGAGAATTAACATCACAAGCAAAGAAAAATTTATTTTGAAGGCTTCCTAGTGTACCAAACGGATCCGTTACGGATCCGCTTCTTCGTATTGCTTATCCGAAACGGATTCCAAACTGAAACTATAATATTCTAAAATTTGCATCAATTATCCAGATCAAGAGATTAATTTTGAATAACTTTTTCAAACTTAACATTTTAATACAGTGGAATCCCGATAATTCGCAATCGCAAGGGACCAGCAATTTTTTACGAACTACAGGGGTTTTCGATTTAACGAGGTTTCGATTTAACGAGGTTTCGATTTAACGAGGTTAAAATAAGAGAAATACGAATTAACAGGTTTTTTTTTATTTATTTAATAGCAAGAAAAAAACAATTATTCATTTAGTTTAAATATGTATGTGTACAAATATTGTACACCATTAAAAACTAAGTTTTAAAATAGCTTCTAAGTCTTAATTTTTTGTTGGGTACGGCTATTCTTGCATAGCTTGTCCACTAAATTTTCCATAGCTATTAACGAATTATAAACCTTTTCATCAACACTATGATTTGAGAAATAAAAACGTAATTTCTGAATGGTAGATTTTGCTTCTTTATTCGTCATAAGGTCTTCGGCGTTGTCGCCATCATCGTCATCACATTCATTGTTGTCAGCTATAACTTCTTCCAAGATTTCATCATCTTCCAACGTACCTGCAGTAGCCACATCATTATCAATGTTTGCGTATTCTTCAAATGTTACAGCATTTTCAGTATTGTAAGGAATACGATTCCACAAGTACCCGACGTTTAATAGCTGATCTTCAGATAAATCATAGTTTAAATCCTTAGTGAAACCACAAGCACGAAAGCAATTTTGAATATAAGATTTACTGATGTTCTTCCACGCTTTATAAGCAATATGCATAGCTGTTAGCAGTGTAAATATGAAATATCTTTTATCATCAATACAATTTACCAGGTTGACAACCATTTCGTTGCGGTGTAATGTTTTGAAATTGTTTATTACACCTTGATCAAGAGGCTGCAGCTTAGATGTCGTGTTGGGCGGCAGGAATTCTAATTTTATGTGGCTAAGGTCGAGGGACCCATTGTGCGCAGTGCATGTCCATGAATAAGAGAATCTTTCGATTTTGAATCTTCATGCTGTTGTTTAATATTTGAAGCCATTCGTTAAACAGGTCTGTCATCCACGCCTTCTTAATGTGACGGTAATGCATTAGAAAACTGCTGACTTTTCAATTAGTAGTGGCTTAAGTTTTTCTGTGCCATCCATGCTCACAGCATGGATGGCATACTGTGTTTACCACCATGGCACTTTTCATTTTTGAAGCAAAATGTGCGATTTGGCAGGCATAAAATAAACCAGTCTCGTCTGCGATGAAAATATCGTTGGCATTAAAATCCTTTATAAGATGATTTAATTTGTCTTTCCATTCTAAACAAACACCTTCATTAACGGCAGAACTTTCGCCGCAAATTTTTTTAAATTTTACATTGTTCCTTTTTTTAAAACGATCGAGCCAACCGCTGCTTGCTTTGAAATTATTCACTTTCAATTTTTTAGCAAAAAACAGCGCTTTTTCCATTAATAATGGGCCTCCAACATGAATATTAGACTGTCGGCACTGAGTAAACCATATAAGTAGAGACTTTTCTATTTCCAGATATTCAGGTTGTTTTTGACGCTTTATCTTACTGCTTGAAGATGCTTGCATTATAAATTTTCATTTCTGTAGGATTGAAGTAATCGTTGATGGAGCGATTTCAAATTGTTTAGCCACTTCAATTTTTTTTGCTCCATTATTAATGGCTGAAATGATGTTTTGCTTTTGCAACACGATAAAGTCTTATGAGTACGTTTGTTTGTCATTTTCACGCCGCACTATGTTTTTCACGCACCTCTGGTAAATCAACGAACAAACTGACCAATAAAATCACAAAAAAATTCATCAAAAAAAGTGAACGATAAACGTAGCCGTAGCTGCCTACTACGATTGATTTTTTTTTCAAACTATAGTTCCAGAATTAAAGCGATGTTTTGAAGGGACCAACAGTTTGTTACGAATTATTGAGATTTTTGAATTAACGGGATACGAATTATCGGGATTCCACTGTATTTGGTACTTTTTTTTTATAATAAATTTTTTTGTTTTTAGTTTTATTTCTCTACTCCGAAAATAGGCTCAGTTTTATAAAATAACAAATAAGTCTTGTGTAGTTAACACTAAGGTGGAGTGAAATTGTTCGATAATAGCGAATCTTTAAAAATCATTATTCCTGTATGATAGAAAGTTGTATTTTGATGGTCAAAATAGGTCTTCACAATATGACCGCTCTTCAATAAATTTTATACAATTTTATTACTTAACTAATTTTGATTTGTTTGACCATATGGTAATATCTTTCGCGACGATTTCGTGTTTTGGATGAATCCATCTCTTGATTCTAGTCCATATATTGCAGCTGAAGCTTCAATAACTAATTTGATGCATCTTTCCACTGCTTGACTGTGACAGGGAAAAGACCAAACTTCCAACTTTTCATTAAAACTTCCGGTGATGTTTTTAGGAAAATATTTTGATAAACTAAGTGTCAATGGTGGTTCAGTAATGTCCATTGACTGCCAATTAATCAAATCAACGCAATCTTATTCCCCAAGTACTTTCTTCTTTCTTTTTCATCAAATATCGATTAAGTCTTTCTTCCTCTTGTAATTTTCGATCAATTTTTTTTAAAGAAGTTTTATTGCTCTTAAATCAATATTGCCGATGGCGAACTTCCGAGATGTCATTTACTCTGCTTAAAACTCATCATTTAAAGGTACTTTAACAATAAATTTAAATTGTGAATAATCATCACACTTGCTTGATGAAATGTCAAATACCTTTTTATCAAAAGTTTCTACAAATGTTTCGTTTTTTTTTTAAATTTGCTATTGTAAAGAGATTTAACATATTTCTTCAATCTCTTGCATATCGTTTATAATTAGCGATTATTGTAATATACGTTGATCAGAAAATAAAGGAATACAATTTTTTTCCATACAGAGGGATCTTTACCATTACATTCACTTTTTGACAGAAATCTTCTGCACAAATAATCTCTCATGACATCTGCATAAGTTGGCGATAAACTTTCTTTCACTTCTTCAGGTGCTCCGAATATCGGGCAAAGTAACTTCACGAGTCTGTATTGATGGAAGTTTATTAAATTGTTAATAATATATGAACGTTTTAAATTGAAAAGGTTTTTTCTTTGTTGAAAAACAGGCTGTTAGGTCAATTTAGATTTTATGAATAAAACAATGTTAAATTCATTTGTTCACCCGACGTTTCGCTTATGGGTTTTAAGCATCCTCAGGGGTATGTCAAAATTCTTTATTGAATATTTACATCACACTGTTAACGAAAATTTACATTAAAAAACATTCATATAGGTACAAATTTTTGGTTAATATCAAAAACTTACAGCAAGAAAAACATTATTTGAATTTACAAAAATATTAAATTAAAAATTAAAATAACAAAAATTAGTAATTTGAATATAAGCTTTATAGCACCACACTGTAACTGAGACTAATTTTGTCAAAATCTTCTTTTATGTTCATTGCTGTTTTGTAATGTTGTCTAATTCGTAGGCTCTCTAGAGTGTATCTAATGTTTTCTCTTTTTTCTCTGTCCAGTATTGTAATGTTGTCAAAATCAGCTGTGTGTTCATTTTCATCCATATGTTTAGCTAGTGCTGTCGTATGTCTGTTATGGTTTACATCGGCTTTATGTTCTCCTATTCGTGTTCCCAGTGTTCGTTTTGTTGTTCCTATATAAACTCTGTTACATGTTTCTCCTTCTTTGCCTTTACATTCTATTTTGTACACTACGTTATGTTGCTGAAATTTTTCTGTTTTGTCTTTTGTTTTTGTAAATAACGTTGAGATCGTTTGGTTTGATTTAAAGGCAAAAGCTGTGTCATCTGTTTTAAAATGTTTAAGGGTTATGTCGTCTGTAAGTGTAGGTATGTATGGAATCGCAAAAAAGTGTTTAGGGTGGCCAGATGTTGTGGTGCTTAATGTTGAATTCTGTTGTGTTATGTTATCATGGATTGTATTATATTTTATTAAATGTTCCGTAAGTTTTTTAGGATAGTTATTGCAGTATAAAATATTTCTGATTTTACTAATGTTTTCTGACCGAAAAGTTTTGTCGCTGATTGTTAGTACTGTTTTTATCATATTGCTTGCAGTATTGCGTTTTTGTTTAAAGGACTGCGTTGAATTAAAATTAATTATTCTTCCTGATGCTGCTGGCTTCGTATACCAGTTAAAGATTATATGACTATTTCTTCTATGAATTGTAGTGTTTAATATATTAACCAAAAATTTGTACCTATATGAATGTTTTTTAATGTAAATTTTCGTTAACAGTGTGATGTAAATATTCAATAAAGAATTTTGACATACCCCTGAGGATGCTTAAAACCCATAAGCGAAACGTCGGGTGAACAAATGAATTTAACATTGTTTTATTCATAAAATCTAAATTGACCTAACAGCCTGTTTTTCAACAAAGAAAAAACCTTTTCAATTTATAAAATCAAATATATTGGTCAGATATTATTCATGAACGTTTTGTTTTAACTGCTCTCGGCACCTGAAGATCAAGCAGACTTGTCAGAATAAGCCCTAGCTTCCACCTAATTACAATATATGATATATGGCAACTATTCCCCGCACAGGCTAATACAGTTATGTAATAACAAAAACAAAATTGCTCCACCCTAGTAAAGACAGGTTAGTTTTGAAATACTTTTTATTTGAACATGTGGATACAAGTAATTTCTAAATAAAAAAAGTAGTCTAGAAGTGAGTGAAATTATCAACAATATACCTTAATTAAAAAATTGATAATTTTGCTGCTAATCCGGGAGACGTAAATGTTGCACGACTGATGTAATTTTTCTAAACTCTACATTTTTGTACTTGAAAACAAAAATTTAATTTATATTCTTGTTAAAAAAAATGATTTAAAATCTACGTTTTCGACAAAAGAAAATCAAACTTTAGGCTTAAGGCTCCTTGCGTGCGACCTAAATATTTTTCAATTTGACCAAAATTTTATTTTTTGGTGAATATGTGTCTATATTGACAACTTATTATCGACTTGAAATTTTGAATTTCAAAAAAAAATTTATCATGATACATCGTACTTTGCAATGGCTTTCCATGGCCAAACTCAATGTTTTCAGACATTACAAGCAATGGCTTTCCATGGCCAAACTCAATGTTTTCAGACATTACAAGCACAAAGAAAAATAAGAAACCATGAGGCTTGCATTAATTATGTATTTTTAATATGACGAAATACAGTTGACTACTCCCCCATGTCACAGTTCGTCACACCCCCTAGTCGCGTTACATAATTTGTGTATGACTCTACTTATGTACGAACTCTAAGATTTTGTATACGCTGAAGATTAGGGTATTTCAATTGCATATGTAAATGTACATTAGGGTTTTTTTTCAAAGTTTTGTTTTGTTTTGTTTGTATATTTTAGCTTGAGGCTTAAAAATAATTTTTTCAAAACTTGAGCTTCCTAGCTGGAACCTGTAAGCGGCGCGGGCAGAGTTTCTGTCCGATTTCGTTGAAATTTTACGAAAAAAAGGACTTAGTAAAACGTAGAAAAAATCTACTTTAGGTGTCAAGATCTCTGTTGTCAAACCACGCCCTCATTTTTCGTGTTGCTGAAAATGCGAATAAAATACACCCAAAGGCCTTTTTGTAAATTTGCGGTCCCACAGGCCTATATTAGAATCGGTGTTGAAGAAAATTCTCACAAAATTTCAGCTTCCTTGATCAAACCTGCGAACGGCGCAAACCTTTGAAAAGGTTCGTATAAATGCATCTTAATTATTGCTCAAATATTTTTATGAGTTTGGTGATGAATTAAACACAACTGAATTTAATCAACGTTATATTTAAATTCATGAATTTTTTTCATTATACACGTCGTATGTACGTTAGTGTGATTCAAACATTTGGTCTCAAAGTTGACCTACCATGTCAGAAATATCTGAAATATTTGTGGTAAAGTATACAAAAAATTATGTTAGGTGAACAAAGTAGACAAAAAACATAATTTTTTGTCTACTTTGTTCACTTTATTTTCAATAAAAGCGTCATTTAGTACCGTCTTTCCCCTTTAAAACGAGCTTTAACTTACTTCACCTGTCACTTCCAAAATTTATTTCCCATCGATTCTTGCAATAAATTTTTTTTCGAAAAATGGGTCCAAAACACCCCTTTCAGAGGGTCGGGACCTCCCTTGTCACTTCCAAAATTCATTTTCTTTACCTGTTCCCATCGATTCGTGCACTAAATTTTTTCTTGAGAAATGGGTCCGGAACACCCCTTTAAGATTGTCGGGGACCTCCCTGTCACTTCTAAAATCCATTTTCGACCTTTTCCCATAGATTCGTGCAGTAAAACTTTTTTCCAAAAATGGGCTCAAAACACCCCTTTAAGATGATCGGGGAATTTCCCTGTTACTTTCAAAATCCGTTTTCGAAATTGCTCATCGATTCGTGCAATAAAATTTTTTAAAATTACATATAAGTACATAATTATCATAAAATTTTTATTTTTAGAAACTTGTTAAGCATTTTCCTTTGGATTTTGTTATGAACAATCCTAAGTTCTCCTTTGTAATTTTTTGCTTAATGATCCAAGATATTATTTAAGGGTTTTCCTCGTTTTTTCAAGCGAAAAAATGTTTTATTTTCGTCTTTTGAAAATAAAAGTCAAAAAAAACTTTTTACAAGTGACTTTTAAAAATATAAGTTAAATAAACTTTTATCAATATAAGTTTTTTCTAAAAGTTTTTTAGAAAAACTTGTATGAAAAAATTTTTTAAAAGATTTTTAGAAAAGTGTTATAAATAAGTTTTTGAAAAAGTTTTTTAGAAAACTTTTATCCAATAAAAGTTTTTAAAAGAAGTTTTTATAACAAAAAGTTTTTAGAAACTTTTATTTTCATGACTTTTTGAATAATATTATAAAAGTTTCAAGGTGAACGTACCAGTCACCCTTGTCACCTGAACGTCTTGAATCTTTGTTTAATGTAATTATTTTGTTGTTGACGCTCACTATACTGAAAAAGAAGCTCAGTAAAATAATTAAAAATTGTTCAGCATTTAATAATTTCAAAACAAAAAATCCGTTTCGGAATTTGTACGTTATATCAAAATCTGACGACAAATTATACTTATCGCATAAGGTTTTAACAAAAACAGCAATCTGTGTCACAATGTATTTGCTTCGTTTGATATATGCAGTTTTGCTACATATGGCGATAGATCAGTGGAAATTAAGTCTGAAACCATTCTTTATTTTGAAAAATCTGCATGCCGTTTAAGTGCATGAAACGAATACTTTTTTCGCTTTTTTCAAAAGTTTGTAATGGCCTCAAATGCAGTATTTATTAATATCAAATCCTTTGAAGTAATATTCATTAAAAACTTTTAATTCAAATTGAACTTGAACTCATGTAAGCATAAGCTAGCAAGGACAATTCTGTTGAGAATTGAGTTAAACAATAAATATTTTTTTTTAAAACTATATTCTTCGAATAATTTGAAAAAATTGTTGTCTTTACATGGATTATGGGTGGTCTTTTTAAATTTTTGTCATTTAGTTTCAGTAATCAAAAGAAACAGAAAAAGAAAAGAGCACCTGAACAGTTACTTTTTTTTTCTAAATACAATTTATTTATTTTATTTAGTTATTACAAATTTATAGTTTTTAATTTGATTTTTTGTTTTTTTCTTTTATTTTACTTTTATGTTGTCACAAAAAGTACCACCGGATGGCTATAAAGGTAAAACATGGGGTCCATCCACGGTGCACCAACGTGAACGTTCGCATTTACCAACGTCATTAAGTTCAACCGAATGGCCACGGGATGCCTCAACGCACTCTTTCAGTAAGAGTGCGCCAAATTTAGACAAAAAGTCCATTCGAATACAACAACATGCAGGCTCAACGCCTACGTCGCCTACAACACTTGCAATTATTGGCTACAATGCACAAGGTATACCAATAACCACAACAACAACAACGTCCAATTCCACTTCATCTAACTCATCCTCAACGACATCCATTACATTGGCTTACTTAAATTTAAATAATAACAGTAATCAAAATTCTATACAAAATAACGGTAATGGCATCATTAACAACAGTAATCAAGCTTTTTCAATTAACAGCTGTAATAGTAGTAGTAATACGAGTACTAGTACACTTACAAACAACCACAAAAACAACACCGATATCTTACGTAGCAGTAAGAAATCGAAAAAGAAACAGCAACAGCAACAACAATATGCAGCAGCAACATTACACCATTTGGGAAAAAGTCATGATCGCGGATTGGACATCTTTATGCGAAACAACACGTCCAACAATGTGTCTTCCACTCAGGGTCCTTTCAACTTTAGCACTAAAAACATTTTTATGTCACCAAACAATGGCGTACTCTTCCCCCCTGCGGTTGTAACTGAAGACAGCAACTCGAATGTTGAAGCTATATCGCCTACCACTGGATGTTTTCCTTTCAGGAAAATAACACCTAATTCACCACAAAATTATTCGCTAAATGACCGCTGTCCGTTATCCGAGCAAGACATTCTCTGCAACAGCGTTGGTAATAGTCCGGTTGAGGTGCGCAAAAAGTTTTCATTAGACAGTAAAATGTCACCAATAGCTCGGCGTCAACAACAACGCATGCCCCCAAGTCCTCTTGCGAATCCTACACTAAACTGCCATGAGAATCCTTTACTCTCAGAAACTGGTGGGTCACTTGTGGTAATTGCGAATGCAGATAATTTAACATACGATCGCGTTTTTTATAAATCAATGCAAAAATCCTTAGATGAAATTTTCTCATCGGCGTTGCCATCAACGGCAGCAAACGCTGCCACTTCCCCCTCATGCACCAACAATTTTAAGCGGTCTACCTCTAATCGTACCTATTGGCAACGTTCTGAACGTGTTAACTCAAAATCTAGTGGTGATCTTACAATGTATAGTTCAGCCTTACATCTAACAGAAGAAAGCGCCGATGATTCCGAAGGAACATATCGTTTTCAACGTAACGGTTCTGGTTCCCAATTCCCACGGCATTGTTTCTTCGTTCAAGCCGCGAATAATGATAATATTGTAGCTTCTGTTAACATAAATGATGTGCCACAAAACATGCTTGAAACCTCATTTGGTTCCATAACGTCTATTGACGAACGTTTCAATTCCATGTGTTCTGATCAGTCATCTTCGATTGACACTTCGCAACAGCAAGCCTCTTCGCGCAAGTCGAGTGTAACATTTCAAGTTAATTCGCAAACCACTGTTACTCATGTCGATATGCATTTAAATTCAACAGCATCTTCCACTAACACATCTGCTTCAACGGTATCCAACGCTGATGGCAATCGTTCTTTCAGCTTTGCAACTTATTCTAATGAAAGCACATCAGCTAGGCAATTTTCCATTGATGATATTGCTAATGAATCAATATGTGAGGAAACACATGATCATGCCACAATTTTCATACCACAAAATTCAATTCTAGCTATGCGTAAACTGCGTGATGTAGAACCAGACCCGGAAGTAATAACAATGAAACGACATCTGCTACGACAACAACAGCAGCAACAACAACAACAACAACAACAACAAACGCAGAAACAGCATAAACAACAAAATCTGTCAAAGCAAACAATTTTAAAGCAAAAAAACACCACAGAAGCACACTCGTCATCATCCTTTTCCTCGACACGTTCAACTAAAATGAAAAACCTTATGAATTTCTTTACACTGGGTACACTTCGTAGCTCTAAAAAGAAATATCGTCAGAATTCAAAAAGTGCCTACAAATTATTTGAAAATGCGTCAAATAATGAGTTTGGGAACGATATATCACCAGCACAAAGCCAAAAGCATACTAAACAGAAAACAAAATCTTGCGAGCAATTAGAGAGCTGTTAACATAACATAGTTCAAAAAAAAAATATAGCAATAATTACACTAGGTGCTACATGATGTTGAAACTGGAATTTTAATATCTGTTACGATGTGAAATTTTCATTACAACTTGCAAAACTGATTGCTTAATATACAGTCAGCGGATATTTCATACATCCTTCAAACGAAATCAGTTGAAATATTCCAATTTCATTTTCAAATTTAAACTGCTTGGATTTATTCAAATTTGAAAATCTAAGTACGTTAGGAAAATTTTTACTCCTTAGGCTTTTAAAGTTCGAGATGTTTTCCAGGCCATCTAATCACAAATTTTTTCTTGTATCAAGGTGAAATAATTACACTGTAGAACAATTTTCAAACAATATGGATTCACAAAGATGAATTGTGAATATTAATGTTACTTTTTTAAATGAACTCAAAGTTTCGAATTTTTTATACAAAAATCTAAGATAGTAAACATTTTAATCAGTTAATTAATGTAAATTTAATTAAAAAGAGTATAAAATGAATGAAAAAGTTTTAAAAAATTTAGTAGTACACATTTCCAAAAATGTGTGTAAAACCCAAACTTCGAGTTCGTTTAAATATAAAGGGACGTGACAGAGGTATATATTTTTTGCGATAGTTGTTCATCACAAAACTATATTTCCAAAAATATATGTTTTATCTATGTCAATTTGTATTGACATATATATTATATAATTAATGCCTTCTCTAAGCGGCAGTACGTATGCTATCTTCTATTATTTCGTTGATTCTTTCTAACTCGATTTCAATACGCTTATCTAAATATAGGAGAAATATAAGACTGCAATGCTCGCTTGAAACCTTAATGTAGAACATTCATAATCTATTTTTAATAGAAGGAGGAAAAGTGGACAAGCAGCCATCCTTATTAAAAAGGGGAAAGTAGGCCCTCTGACGCTGGTTTTCACCAGAAAACTAAAGGAGAACAAATGGTCTGATTTTATTGATATTATATGTTTCCTACATTCGAAGTTTGTACTCAGCAATTCACAAAAAAAAATTGGGAACTAAAAAAAGTGACAAAAAAATAATATGATGTATTGGCTTCTGGTATGAAATTTGCAGCAGACCTGCTACTTGAAGACATGAAACCTGTTGTTTAAGAAAGGGAAATTTCCTGCAAAGGGCATTCATTCTCGTACTGTGATATGCTTTTAATAACTACAATGATACTGAAATGAAATTATTTCTCCGCAATTAGCTGAAATCTGGTAAATAATTTTTACATTTTAACCTATTTTCAAAAATTACGTAACGGAAAACTTTGTGATACTTTTGAATCCATGTCATGTCCGTAAGGTTACATGTTGTCACCAATCTTGTTTTTGATAATGCTAGACGACGTTCTCAGCAGAGCTGACTACGAATCGTGATACTCAATGGACTTTCAGCGAGCATTTTGAAGACCTCGCTTATACCGATTACAGTGCCGTCAGATCTTCTTCGGAAGAAGTGGGTTTTAAAATCAATATAAATAAATCCAAAAGCTCGTCCATTTGTCGAAATCTGAATATTTAGCTGACCCAGGACCATCTCTAATGTCGAATTGCTCACCAAATGTTGTCAAGACCAAATATCCATTCAAATCAAAGGGCGGAAATGGCAATGGATTAGACACCACACGTTGCGAAAATCACCAACTGAAGTCTGCCGGCAAGGATTTGAGTAGAATCCTTAGGGCAGCAGAAAACTATTGCTAGAACAAGAAATACGTGAATCGGAAAAATGAACAAAAGTGAAGGCACTCGCCACTGATTGTGCACGTTGGAAGAGTTTTGTGAAGCCCCAATGCTCCGTGAGGAGAGGATGATTTTTCATATTTTTTTTGCGAAAAAAGAGGATTTTTCTACTTGTTCAATTAAAGATTGATTCCAATTTATTTGAGGTTTAATATCTTTTGTTATAAGTATGTACGGAAAACGTTCATATAACAATACAATTATGCTCAGTCAGCGAAAATATCAGAATAATATCTCGGCATACCAATCGCAACTCCTCTCTCACTGAGTTTGGAAAAGGCATCAACGACAGCTAAGATATAGTTGTACCATTTGTTTGTAATTTCCATCGGACCCACATGGTCAACATGATATGTACCCAATGAAGTTCACCGTAGAATGACCCTTACCTTAATTATTTCTTGCCTCATCAGAGTAGGAGTCACGGCAAGTTACTTGGTAGAATTTTTGTGCGAAATATCGATTTTCGTAAAATAGTCATCACAAGAGTCTTTCTCTAGAATAATTTTTCTCACTGCTTTATAGGATGTTTTACCGAATATTCGATAACGAGGCAAGCAACCCTGGAGAAAGCGCCCACATTCTTCATCTAAGGACCAGACCTATGTTCTACCTGATAATCGAACTCTTGCAAGAACATTGCCCCTTTCGACACCCGCAACGGTACGGATTGACATATTTTTCACCGTCATTGTGAACACATTACAGTCTGTCAAAATTTTTAATTCCCAATACCCAACACAAAAATCCTTCACTTCTTTAAGGCTTTGATTATCGCAACAACTTCAAGCTCATATAAGTGATATGTCTGTTCATAAGGTTTTGCTATATTACTCATATACTGTAGTGCTCCATAGCCGTATATACTAGCGTCAGTGTGTACCTCAGTTAGTGCTGCAGGATCAACTAACTGGAATGCAGGCGAGCTAGCAGCGCCAACTTCAACTGTTGGATGGCATTTAAATGTTGCTATAACAGCGTAGGATTTCACGAACCGTCTAAAATATGTTGTCAGACCTAAAAATCGTTGCACTGCTTTTGTGTCTGCTGGTGTCGGAACATTTCTGACTGCAAGTGTTTTCTCAGTTGATGACTTGATGCTTCCCTTCTCAAGAATGTATCCAAGAGACTCTATTCTTCATGTGAGGAACTGAAATTTTGACCACTTGATACGTAGCCCATTTTCTGCCGTTACCTCAAACATTTTTTTTAATTTTTGCTGAAAGTGGAATCATTTGATGGAATAATTACATCGAATATATACGCAACCAATGTGCCATCGTTAATTAAATTTTTCAGCATAGCAAAAATGTACATTGAAAATACAGTCGGCGAGTTAGAATTGACAAATGGAATGATCAAAAATTCATATTGGTCGTTGTGAACTACAAATATAGAATATTTTCTGAACTCGACTTCGACTGGTACATGAAATAAACCGTTCATCAAGTCCATCGTCGTAAAAACGTTCGCCTTCTGCAAACTTTCAAGCATTCGTCAATGAGAACAATTGGAGAGCTTTTCCGCGAAATTTTCCCATTAAGTCGTTTGTAGTCGCAACACCATTTTTGCTCCCATCTTTTTTCAAAACTAGTACTACTGGAGATGTACATATATTCTGATTTACTGGGTTGAATTGTCGCCTTCTCATTGGAGACACATAGCTCTAAACCTTCGAGCATCGTAAGCACATCATACCTTAACAAGCATAAATCAATTTCAGTTTTGATCACAGCTGAAAACTTATGATTGTTAATTTCGATGCACAGGAAATCATTCCAGTCTCGGCTACAATTTTTAATCACATTAGTTGAAACCTCATCATCCACCATAATTGCTCTTTTGGATTTTGAATTGCCCATACACGCCCTTGCATTTAAATGAGCTACGTCGCAATTGATTACACTTAAAGCAGTGGTCGGCAAAGAGGGAAATTGAAAGCGCTCTTACCACTGAGAGAAATTCTTGAATTATCTTACTCTTTTTTGCGTTTGCAATATCTTCATTTTTATTTTTATAAACTTACTCTTTACCGAGTGGATAGGTACAAATTATTTAAATAGCCCAAGAGCCCGCTGTGTAAAAGTCGAGTGTATAAGAATACAGGATAAGATATACGGGAAAGATAGTAATGCATTTTGGTGAAACTAATCAACCAGGGTTGCCTTGCCAAAGCCCGTCCTGATGCCCGGAAATTACCGAATTTCGCCCAATTTTGTTGTTTCAATTAAAACTGTATAATATTGCAGCTCGAAATGTATGTATGTCAAATGATAGAACTCAAAGATGCCTGAATATAATTTATGGGATTGCATTATCGAAACCTATCCCAAAATAGGGCTGCCACCGGCTTTTATCACACTCGACATTTCTACAGCGGGTTCTCCGCCTAAAAGAAATTCATTCAAAATTTGAATATTATAGTGCTAAAAAAAAAATGCAGTTTTTACGAAAAATTATGGCTTTAATTTGTTAATTGTATATGTGACTTAAAATCCACAATAATCTAAAAGGACTTCTGCATATTAGTATTTTAAATGGGGTAAAAACAACGGTTCTCTCTTCGAAAAAAAAAAAAATTATTTGAAATCGTAGTTCACCATAAAATTTATTTGAAATCGTAGTTCACCATATTTCAAAAAATTAAATAAAAACTAAGGAAAATTTTAAAACACTATAAAAAACAATCGAAATTGGCCTTACATGCATTCGCAATTGGCTTTTCGTGCACACGAAAAGTTAAAAAGGTAATTCAAAACGAAAATCCATTATAAGTCCCTCTCATTCTTCTATTTGCTATGGATTTCATTTTGAAGGGACAGGAAACCTCCCCTAAAACGCACATAATCAAACATTGGCGTTAGCCGATAAAATGTTCAGCGAAAAAATATTGGAAAATAATTTGTAGAAAGAGTTTCAGACAGAAAGTTCCAAAATTTACAAACTGCTGCTTACCGTCAATACCTATTTGCTAATAGTAAAGGGGATGTATTGACGAAAATGATTTGAATGATTTTGATATCAAACAAGTATGTTTATCGAATACAAAAATATTTATGTTGGGCCGAAGACACAGAGATGGATCTTAATAGAATTTCAGATGCTGATATATCTATTAAAAAAGGTCTTACGCAAAACTCTGTTCTGGAATTAAAAAACGATTTGACTTAGCAGATGAAACTTTAACTAAACATCAAAAATGAAATCTTGAGAGCTTAGGAGAAATATGGTTCCTCTGTTCGATTTAAATTGCTAATTGTAAAGTTTTTAGGGAATCATATTACTTTATTAATTGCAAAAAAAAATGGAAAAGAACGGTTTCTTATGTGTTTGGTGTCCTAGAGATTTCAAAAGTATGGTATATATAAATCATGTCATTGAGACATGCGTAACATTTTCAATAAAATGCTCAATGAATTTTAGTTGTATGTATGTGAAAATGTGACATTAATTCATTTTAATATGAGGATTTTTAAAAATATTGGCACCTGTTTTTTTTATTCCGATAGCGCTGCTCCTTACATTTTCTCCGTTATAAATTGAATTCAAAAAGTTGTTGACCCAAAGCTTTCGTATCCCATTAAACAAAGGTCACTCTAATCGTAAAACAAATAAATTTATTAAAATCAATGTGTAATCACTAACGATAGAGTAAATGAACAAAAACAATTGCTCTAAATAATTTGTAATCATAATAGCGATACAATTAAGACACAATTATCATAAATGCATTTTAAGGGAAAAGCATATTCCATGTAAACTGATTTATAGCATTTTGAGTCAGAAGGTATATAGTACACAATATTTAAGCTTAATTTTAAAATAGTGTCCCATTAATGTTTAGGGACTCACTAGAATTACACATTCAAATAAGTTTGTTAGTTAAACCAATTTTGGATAAGAAGCATAATACTAAGAAATTTCCTTTATTATGACTACAGTGCCTTTTTTATTTTTTTCAAGTTTTATTATTATGTTACGAACTTAGAAAAGCGCATTTTTAAAAATTTGCAATATAAAACGTATTTGCTAGTACATACAAATTTGACTTAATTTTGCAAAATGCAAAACCAATTATTCATAGGTATGCATTAAGAATGCAATTATTAGTTTATATTTTAGTTTATTGTACCTAAGTGCGCTGTAAACATGCTGAAGCAACGTATTTTTGCTTTGGTAAAATTTTTGTACTTGTTACTTTTTGTTGTAAGCATAGTTTCTATTCTTTTGGTTAGAAATTAAGCAAACTTGAAAACTTTAAAATTATTTATGGAAAATCAGAAAAATAAAGTTGATTCAGTTTTTGTAGCACACTGTCAAATATTTCTGTTTCTGTTTCTGTTCCGTTTTTATTTTATTTATTCTTTATGTGAGCCTTGGCAATTATGAATTTTAATTCAAATGTAAAATTTTCAGTTGAAAACTGTGGTTGTTAAAATCATTATATGTATTATTTTATTAATTTTTGATGTTTTATTTCTGTTTGTATGTATATATACTTAGATTTTTAATATTACATTGTATCTAATTTTGTTGCTGATATTTTTAACCTTCGTATTTATATATTTGTTTAAAACATGATTTCATTTTTTTACCTTATTTGTATATTTTGCAATTTACTTTGTACTTTATAGGGTTGCTTGCACAGGTATTTAAGAGTGTGTGCTTTAGAATTGTTTATATGATATCATTCTCCTGCGAATGTTCGCAGATAAGACTAACTTTCTTCTCTGGTTCTAAAATTTGTTGTTTTTTTTTTATAAGGTTAGGATCAAAAGAAATCCGTTTGGAATCATACTCCAAATTAGCTCAAAATTACAGCAAGCTGTTGTTTTTGTTTATGATAACTTTTAAAAGTAATCTTCCCTTTGAAATTTTACAATTTGATCTTTCAAGAGGTTTGGTCTTGTCCGCATATATATTGCGCAGGTTAGTAGAACTTTTTTTTGAGCTTACACATAAGCTGTTCGACAAAACCTTATAAAACCATAGCTCTTAAGTTATTAATCCGATTTTAAACAATTAAGCGTCGCATATTGGTCATAGATCCAAAACTATTGATCCGGCTTCAATGAATGAGGTGTAGTTTATTTTATATTTCTAAAAAGATTAATATGTACTGTCATATTCAAACTTTCAAAAATTGTAAATTGGAGTCGCTGTGGGCAAAATAACTATTTGCTTATATTCATTTATTTCATGATTTGAATAAGATAACACTGCGTAAAAAAAATTTCAAAATGTGGCAAAAAACAAAATGTTTCATACACTAACTTTTATTTTCTGAAACAACCTCTATTCTTCCAAAAGAAGAAATTGATATTTAATTTTAGTACCTACATACATACATATGTACTTGTGTTCCCACTGCTCTAACCTGACAGCGAAACACATGATTGAAGAAATGCGGGGCCACAATAGAATTCTGGGACCTAAGGAAATTCGCTCCTCCACACCCGGTTCGGTATGGTCCTGACTTAGTTTATTCAGTTGGCGATAACTTCAAAGCAAATGAAAACTTTGTTTTATAAGATATTTTAAAATGTCCTCAATGTTTTCATCTCCTCTATAACTTTGCACTGAATATACTATCTGATAAGAGGGGGCACATCTTTCAAGTAATTAACGAAAAAACTGTTTTTGACCTTTTTAAACAACCTTCAGATACATATAACTTTATATATTAGGTGTTAAGTTGATTATAAAAATTATCCCTGGTTATAAACGAAAGGGCTGGAATATGTTGCCATTTTTTGACAGAAACTGAGAAATAATCTAAGCTTTATGAAGTGATAATGCATTTTGCCCGACATGGTCTGCCATGTATTATTTAAACATAAACATTTGTTCGAAAAAAAATAAATAGAACAGTACTTTTAAGTATGTAAAACTAATTCAAAAAGTAGTGTTAAAAAATATATTTTACCTGATAAAAGGTCCTTACATATCTTTTATATATGTAAATTTGCATTTTCCCTTCATATAAAATTAGCTGCTCTTTAAAGTTTTTCTGCGCATATCAATTTTGCTTGCATGGTGGGCGCCAATTCCACCTGTTAAAGCCACCTCACATTTTGTCCAGTACTTTTCTGCATCAGCAAATGTTCCATTACCAAGTTTGGTAAAACTAGCTTGAATGTTTTTGTAGGCGTAGCGTTTCAAAGTGTTTGCTTGCATGAAAGATGCTACGTTTGCCCTTCAAACCCCTTTCACAATGACCGCAAATAAACACACTACCAACACCAAATGTTCTCATAAGTACATTTGGTAAAATTAGCATGAATAGTTTTCCGCGCATTACTTTTCAAAGATTTTGCTTGTGTGGAGGTGCCACCCCCACTAGTTGAACTTAACTTGCATTCTGCTCAGTGCTTATGTTACAAAACTGTAGTTGGAAAATTTATAGTGCAGCTGTACTACATACATACATACTAAGGCTGTGCAACGAGCCGAATTGGTTCCAACAAACTCATTTCACAAAATTTCAACATCGAATCAAGTGCTTTTGATTCGACTCAACTCAGTTCGATGCGTTCGCTCAGATTTTGCTTCTGTTCGTGCCTGCGTACAAGTCATTTGAAGAAGAGTGAAAACGTAATTAAGTGCGATAAGTTTTTGCACCAACGTGGCGTGGTGTTATTTTGCAATTCCACAAAAATCGCACGGAAACCAAAAAATCGCGTTTTTCACTCACTTCTGTGACTCCAAGTAACCGAAAGTGACTCGAAGTAAACTGCCTCAGTGGGTGGTCACTTAAGAAGTGACTACCTCTAGGATACTTCAAAGAACAAGGAAAATATGCTTGCAGCAACAAAATCGCCAAATAGCTCAGGACGCACTAAGTGGTCAAACATTAAAAATGTCCACTACAATGTTAACACTAAACCACTGTTGTCAAAAGTCAATTGAAAAAAAAATGTTCCGAAAATGGGACAAAAAACGGTCCTTTGCAGGGTTCGGAGCCTCCCTTAGTGATGTTCAAAATAATTTTTCGAGCTTTATCTATCGATTGGAGCAAAAAAAATATTTTGCGAAATTGGATCAAAAACAGTCCTTTCCAGAGTCGGGAGCCACTCTAAAGTGATGTCCAAAAGCCATTTCATATTTCTGGAAGTGGCTCAAAACCCTCAGTGAGCTACTCAATGGAGTTCTGTTGTACACACCCGAATAACAAAACCGAGTTTTACTGAAATCGTCAGCAAATCACACGGAACCATCAAAACGAACAACTCAGGACTCGAAAAGTTCTTCACTTAGTCAACGTTTACACGAGCGAATTCGGTGACACAAATTCTTGTCTATTCTCTTTTGTGAATTCGCTTTGCGTTTACACACAAAAATTAGAATTTGTTTGTCCAAGAAAATTTCAAAGCAATTACTGCGTCAACCCGCCAAAACGTAAATTCAAAGCATAATATCAGCTAACGAATAGAACGAAAGAGAGTTTGCGGGTACGACAAATTCTGTACACCACCCTTTCGTTTTTGTCTTCTTACCAACAAACAGGAAAACTTTTTCTCAAGAGTTTCTCCGTGTAAACGTTGACATACGAGTTATTTGAATCTCATGAGTTGCAATCGTATGATACGGACAACGAAAGAACTGAACATGACTTGAGTCGAACAAATTGAGATGTTCGTGTTTGACTCGTTGCGTATGACAAAACTTCGAACATGTTCGATCAGCTCCTTGCACAGCGTTGATACATACATATCGCCACCTAACATCCAAAAAGCTGTAACCACACTTTTTAGTTTAATACAGGAAAAGCTAAAACGTTGTGTGCTGGAAAAATATATTAGTAGTATTCATCTAAGCGCGCAAGTGTTTCATAAACGCCCCTTGTAATATTTTGTGCAATTGTGGTAGTTGTGAGAGAATCGTATAGGATAAGAGAGTAACAAATACAAAATTTGTAAACAATAAGTTTTTGCTGAGAGAATTGTATGGGAAAAGAGAGGGAGAGGGAAAGAGTTTGTTCAAAAAACTTTCCATACGATTTTTAACAATTCGTTTGCACAGGGTTCAAAAGTACACAGCTTGCACAGTTTGCGGGGGTTTTGCGCGTTTAGATGAATACCATTATTATGTAAAAGATTGAAAAGAGTCAAAGCTACTTAGTTATCTAAAGATCTCAAATATTGTGTTTCATTTTTTTTCATGCTAGTGTGCTACGTCCATTTGCTACATGGAACTCAAAAATTTTTGAATTTCGCTAGAAAAGTCTTTATTGGACATCTGACTTAAAAATTTTGTAGTGACACGAAGTTTAGTAATGTTAATCAAAAAATTTTTGGATGTTGGTGACGATTATGTACATACATACATATACATATTTTGTCAAATATTATATATGTATGTAAGTTAAAATAAATCGTTTGATATTCTTTAAATTTATTGTACTTTATTTTATTTACTCATAAACCAGTGCGGTTCTTTTAGTTAGCTAATTGAGAGTGCTTAATTTTATTTTCTTAAAAGCTAGCGAACCCTTGCATTCGCCTACAATGTGATGATCTTGCAGTACGTGTAAGATATCACATTTCAGTTCGCTGCTTAAGCGACATAATTCTGCCAGCAGCATAAGTCATTGACAATAGCGACTGTTATATGAATATGCTTGCTTGCAGAAATTTGCCACTTTTAGGGTGTCGCGATAACTCCTTTTAGGGTGTCGCGATAACTCCTCCCTCTTTTAAGTGAAGGCCGTCCTCGGGCTTCCCAATCGCTCTGATAATTTCTTGGACATCGATTTTCCTACGATTCCTCTGACAGCGAAGTTTCAGTTTAAAGCCAGAATAGAGAATCACGATCAAAGTAAAAGTCACGCATCTCCGACTTTATAGCGCCAATATAACGCAGATTCTCCATATTCATTTTATGCAGGGACGGCAAGCTCAGTACGTCTTGGTGTCCAGTGATATTGAGAAGTGGTGATGATGCAATTCCTGGCTGACCTTTAATTAAGTTATTCCGATTGACGAATACGGACCCGTTTACTCGAACTTCATTCTCAAATGTCAGTAAGTAGGTCCCGGTGACAAGTTTTTTTATTTCACCCTCCTCCACTTCGGCTGGGCGATCATTAATTATAATGATGCCATCGTCGATCACCACCATAGCCTCCAAGTGACCTGATATCGTTCTGCAATGCGCCACGCCCCCAGAGTGTAATTGTTGCGCACACGTTGTCTTCAGCAATTCCCTGCAAAAAGTTGATGTCGTTGTTACTTCGCAACTGCTAAGCGCCAGCACTTTATTGCTGCATTCTGCCACTATGTTGCCGTCAGCAAACTGTAGGATCCTGCCGTTATGTAATACAGGAAAGATGTTAACCTTTCTACAAATTGACTTAGGTACTGGAAATTTTATTATAAAATGAAGCTCGTCGATACTCTGTAACGCTTTGATGCTCGCTACTTCCATTAATTCTGCTACGCTAACATTTGCAAATTGCTCATCAACTATAACCTTTAAATCATGATCATCGAGAATAGCAGGATTAATTAAGTTTATCTTTGCCAAGGTTACTGACAACATTAAATTCTGTAATTCCGTTATCAGCATCCTATTCCTTGCCAATAAAGTCTCATAGAGGTGACCAGTATCGATTTCTTTATTTTTAGCACTAACCAGAATGCTATTTACGGTTTCCGTTAATTTATTTATCTGTTCTTGCGTTTTTGTATTGATTAATATCTGGTTGTTGTTTGAATCTATTAATCGATTTTGTGTAAACCTTAGTTTTTCAAAATCATCGAAGTCGGGGGTACCTGCAACAATTTTCAAGGCAGTGCCTAAGAGGTTTATACTTCGCGTATGTCTGTGATTTACGTTCAGTGTCGCAAGAAGTGTTCTGAGGTGGTTTGTATCGGATTCCAAAATCTTCTTCATGTGGGATTGGGGAAAGAAACTGGTCATGTTTAATGTTTCTTCTATAATCTGAGAAAACGTGGTCAAGTTCGTTGTGTGCCTTAGGTAATTGCTTTTTTCCCAGATAATAACCTTACCGTCCACAACTGGAATGTAATCGGAACGCGTGTAATCGGTTAATTTAGAGCTCACCAAGGTGCATCCCAGAATCAGCGTAACCAAGATCCTAAAAATTCAAAAAGGTAATATGAGTTACCTTACTCCGTTTAACTTATAAATACTCTAAGTCTGTCCTACAATACGTATTTAGAAGCGAAGCTAACCTAAAAATTATAAAAGTTTAACCTATTCCAGGTTTAAATCCTTTGTTAGATTGATGTAAGGAGAATAACACTATGCAACACGAAACAAATAATAAGGTTCCATTGCCACTAAACAGCCCAAAAATTAGCTAAGTAGTTGTACAGATTAAACTATTTTAGGTTGTCCTTATGGACCACCCTCCCTTTTATGAGAACTGTTGTTCCCAAATTCGCTTCTATTGTTGCATCTACCCCAAGAGGGGTGAGTTTGTTACCTAATCTTCGGTTAGTT
Organism: Meiosimyza decipiens; assembly: GCA_963680825.1. NCBI lineage: Eukaryota > Metazoa > Arthropoda > Insecta > Diptera > Lauxaniidae > Meiosimyza > Meiosimyza decipiens. Next base: position 81,104,709 of record OY804258.1, on the reverse strand, counting down.
TTCACTATTACTTTATCCCCTACTTGGAATTTTTTATCCTGCCTTGATCTATTATGTCTATCTAATAATTCTTCCTGTGCTTTTTTAATCTTCTTTTTTATCGCCTCACGAAAATCTAGTGGGCACGAATGTACTATATCAATTGGTTTTTGACTCGTTATCGAGTGAATGGTTCTATTGTATTCTATTGTTGCCTCAAGAATTAGGTCAACAGTATCATCGATTTTCCTCTCGAGTTTTAGGCATCTTGCGATCTCTAATAGAGTGCTATGCAATCTTTCAACCTGCCCATTGGAAGTACTATGCAATGGGGGGGCGTTGATGACATGAACGTCAAACTGGTTTAGTAGAATCGATTTAATAGTTGCGGAGTTCAATGAGGCTTCATTATCACAAAAAATTGTTTTAGTTTGTGGAAAATAATTCATTAATTGAAGTATTGGAGGCTTCACGTCAGTAATTGTTCGTGATGGGATAGGTTGCACTATTGCAAATTTCGAAAATTTGTCAATGCAACTCAAAAAGTATTTTTTATCTGTGGAAAATATATCAATGTGTAAGATTTCGCCTGTGTGTGAGGGAATTGGTGTTTCACCAATTTTTTGTTTTTTCGGGTGACGACTATATTTAGATTTGACACATATTCTGCAATTCTTAACGAATTCGTTCGTCATCTTTGTCATCTTTGGGAAAAAATAATCCTGAAGAATTTGCCTCACATTTTCTTGTGCCGCTCTATGAGCGCGGTTATGCTCAGCAATTATAATTTCCATTTGCTCATCTTTCCCGTAAATGTCTGTTACAAAACTTTTTGAGTACCAAAATTTCGTCGCCGGAAAAGATTCAATCAATTTATGTTGAATATGAGCTAAAATCGGCAACTCACAATAAATTGCGTTCACCACATCTACCTTTACAACAGCTTTTATAACTTCAATCAAGGTGTCCCAGTCAGAGAATTCAATAAGGTGTCTGGTTTTTTCTTTGAAAATGATAAAAGTGCGTGTTGAAGCACTCCGTGCTTCTTCAATTACAATTTGATTCCTGTAACAATTTATTGGTTTTTCCGTGGTTTCAATTGTGTAGGTTAAGGAATCCTCACTATGAATTGTGGCCATATCGGAAAGAGCTTGGTTTTCCAAGGCGCTAATATTTTGTCGAGATAACGCATCGGCAACGTAATTCTCTTTCCCTGGCTTGTAAATTATGTTGGCATTGTGTTCATCGATGAATGCCTTCCAGCGTTTAATTTTGGCGTTTGGGTTTCTGTCCGATACCGCAAACGTAAGAGGCTGGTGATCTGTAAATATATTTAAGTTTTTCACTCCATAGAGGTAGTGGCGGAGATTTTTGAGAGCCCATACTATGGCTAGAAGTTCTCTTTCATTGGTTGCGAAGTGCGATTCATTATCTCGTAACGTCCTGGAGATCATTGTGATCGGTTTTCCATCCTGTGACAAGACAGCCCCTATACCGTGCGACGAAGCATCTGTCGTGAGGTCGAATAGCTTCTTGAAGTCCGGGTATAATAACATAACGTCCTCCGACGCTAATATATCCCTAAGTTTATGGAAAGCATGACGCTGTCCATCATTGAACGTTATTGAAATTCTCTTTGATTGCTGACTTATTTTACCGTTTTCACCTTTTAAGATGTCAGTGAGGGGTTTGGCTATAGAAGCGAAATCTTTGACAAAACATCTGTAGTAGCTGGCCAATCCTAAAAATGACCGCAATCCAAGCAATGTGGTAGGCTCTAAATAATTTTTGATAGCGGCAACTTTATCAGGACTAGATTTTATACCCCCTCTAGACACCGTGAAACCTAAATATTCGACGCTTGTTTTGAAAAAGTTTGATTTTTCTTTTGAAACCCTCATGTTGGCTTCAAATAGACTTTTTAAGACCCAGTCAATGTGTTTGACATGGTCCGTCTCAGTTTCTGAAAATATAATTACGTCATCGACGTACACATAACAGGTTTTACCGATTTGCTCTCGGAAGACGTCATCAATCGCCCTTTGAAAAATGCTGGGTGCATTTTTTAATCCGAAAGGAAGTCGGCAAAATTCGTATTTCCCATTTCCCACAGAAAACGCTGTTTTTTCTCGATCTCGTTCGGCGAGCTCGATTTGATGGAACCCTGCCTTTAGGTCGAGAGTTGTGAAATACTTAGCTTTACCAAAGTTTGACAATATCGTTGAAATATTTGGAATAGGATATTTATCATCTATTGTCCTTTGGTTGAGCTTCCGGAAGTCTATTACTAGACGCTTCTTTTTGTTGCCCAACTCGTCAGTGCCTTTTTTATCCACCACCCAGACAGGGTTGTTGTAGGGTGATCTCGAAGGCCGAATTATTTTGTTTTTTAACAAATCTTTTATTTCAGAATTCACGAAGTCAGCCACTCCCATAGGATATGGGTAGAGCTTAGAGTAGATTGGATCGGTACTTTCAGTGCGAATAGTAGCGACAATGTTTGTATTATATGGCAGCATCTCGTTTGGATCTGCAAAAGTTTTTATTCGATTTTTTAGCATTTTTTGGAAGTCTGTTCTTACTATTAATGGAATTTCTATGTCGTCCACCCTGGTAAAGTTGACGTTTTCGCATTTGTGAAACTTGATCGTTTCCGATCCAGATTCGAAACGAATTCTATTATTTTCAAGGCAGATTGTTGCTCCGACCTGTGTTAACAAGTCGAGGCCAATTATGCCGTCAAAGGTTGAAAGATCTTCCAATATGAAAAAAGTGGCAGTTTTGCCAAACAAATTAAAAAAACATTTCTTACTGATGTTATTAAAACCGTGAATTGATTTCACAATAAACGGAGTGTCAACCGGTGCCACATTCCTTATTTCTTGGAGTGGTTTTATATAATTTTTAGAGGCCCCGGTGTCAATCAAAAAATTTAACAATTTCCCAGCTACGGTCCGTTGGATGAACGGTAGCAAGGAGTCTCCCCTAAAAAATGTACAATATCAGAATCATCGTCTGTTTCGGCCACTGCAGCGTCCGCCACAGCTTTATAGTGCTGTTCATGAGGAGCCTCCTCCTGCAACACGTGATTAACTCGTTGTTGCCCGTGCCCAGACCGTCTATCAGAATCAATTTTCTTCCTGGACGACCCCTGGTGATTTTGATAACCTCTAAAGTTCGTCGGTTGCTTGAAACGAGAGGAAGAAGGGTCCACTTCCATCATTTCTACCTGGTCCTGTTCAGCAGAGTCCCGGGGTGAAGTCACTTTCTCACGATATTGGTTTTGGCGTCTTGTAAAATGCGGATTTTTTCCACGATGCAAGGCGCCTTCATCCTGACCGCTGTTACCTTGAATGCGTCGTTGGTTTCCGGATTTATTTGCTCTTTCTTCAGAACTTTTGGCAAAGTTTGTAGCGAAAGTATATCTTTCGCGATTAAACTCTGCCTCCTGAGCTAAGGCCAGAGCGGAGGGTAAGTCCGACGGACGCGCTGAAAAAAGAATATCCGAGAGCGATTTTCTTACCCCCGAAATGAATGTACGAAGTGCGTCTGCCCTATATTTTTCGTTAAGAGTAGCAGCGACGGCTCCGTCATAACACATAATAGTTTTATTCGTTAGAAGGGTTAATTTTTTTTCTACTTCGTCGTAGAATTGCAATAAGGTCATGTCACCCTGCCGAAGGGTGCTCATTTCCTGTTCAACTAAATGTATTGGACGTCTAAACGGGCTATGATAGCCCTAAAATTTAAAACTGTATTAAATGAAGCGAGGACAGCATCGGCTGTCCCTTTTATTTTGTTGCGAATAATCGCTACCGCTTGGTAGTGCCGTGAGCTACCAGCGTGACCCTCAAATAGCTTATATGCGGCATGCGCAGCTTGCCGCCATGACACATACGTATCTTGTCTTCCATCAAACTCCGGGATAGACTTGACTACGTCTAGAGGTTCCTCACATTTGACACCGTCTATAATTTTGACTTCCTCATACGTTTCTACTTCTGGACTGTTTAGCGTCAACTGTGACACTTAAGTTGCTACCTGATTTGTTACTTGGTCGAGTCTACTCTGAAAATCTTTTGCCTGTGCCTCAAGTGCACTACGCACCGCAGCTTCTACCAGAGCTATCATTTCCTGTGAATTCATATCGTCCGAATTAAGTTTTGTATCGTTGGTTTGTAAGGCTCTAAAACTCTCAAGTAAGTCTTCAACGTCGCTCATATAAGGGTTTTCTGAGACACACCCTAATAAGAATTACAGTTCAAGCAACAAATTTACGCAAGAGAAACCAAATTTAAATGTTTTTTTTTTTTTTTTTTTTTTTTACTTCACTTCACTTTCTATCTTTTCAAAATTATTGGCAAAGAAAAGGAAAACCTTTTAGCTAAAACACTCGATAGATCATTGATTATCTTAAAGAAAAATTAATGAGCAACTCACATATCAGCGGCAGAAGAATTTCCCTTTTGTTTGAAGAGGAAGAAAAAAAAATCTCCAGTCAGTTAGCAGCAAAAACTCTTTTTTCAGCAGTCTGCAATGAGTTCTCGAAGAAAAAATCTCCTTTCCAATTAAATTTGTGACGTAAATTTCTTTTTAATTAGTTTAGGAACCCTCCTCTGGTAGTTGAAAATGTCCTCTTGGTGGATTATCCCGTTGGGCGCCAGTTAAAATAAATCGTTTGATATTCTTTAAATTTATTGTACTTTATTTTATTTACTCATAAACCAGTGCGGTTCTTTTAGTTAGCTAATTGAGAGTGCTTAATTTTATTTTCTTAAAAGCTAGCGAACCCTTGCATTCGCCTACAATGTGATGATCTTGCAGTACGTGCAAGATATCACATTTCAGTTCGCTGCTTAAGCGACATAATTCTGCCAGCAGCATAAGTCATTGACAATAGCGACTGTTATATGAATATGCTTGCTTGCAGAAATTTGCCACATTTAGGGTGTCGCGATAACTCCTTTTAGGGTGTCGCGATAACTCCTTTTAGGGTGTCGCGATAACTTGTATATGTATGTATATTTAAATCTTGCGCTTGTAACATTTATGTGATTGGTTAAGCAAAAGATTTTTTTTTTATATTGCAGCTTTTTCAAAAAAATATTAGAATGTGGGTTTCTTATTCATGTTTAAGTGCACCATAATACAGCCTACAAGTTCACCATACAAAGTTTTAAACTGGGTCGATTTCTTTTCCAGGTATAAATTAATTGTTGTCAACACAAAAATCAAAAATTTTTTTTTTTTAAATAAATTCATTGAGTGGTGTGAGGTGGCTAAAAATTCACTTTGATAGGAAGGGGGACAGGAACTACTACATTACTATATTTTATTTCAATTAAGTTAAAACTTTGAAGCGCTATGCCAGGAAAACTGTTGAAGAAAATTTCACCAAATTTTGTACGGGAATATTTGATGAAACAGGCAAGTACTTTGCATTAGATTTTTTGGTTACACCCGAAAAAATTGGAAAAATTAAGGGCGGGGTTTGATAAACGGCGTTGCATCTCCCTAGCAAATACTGGAACACGCTATGCGCAGAAAACTAGTCCAGTAAATTTTACCAAACTTAGTATGGCAATTATTGTTGACTCAGGCAAGCACAAGATAAAACTTGAACGGGACTCTACAAGTGGGCGGGACACCTCTTACACAAATAAAAACTTTCAAACATTGTGCCAAAAATACTGCTAACGAAAATTTTTATAAGCTCAGCATTCTAAGATTTGGTGCCACTGGCAAGCACTAGGACAACAGGACGTGCAAACATGCAAAAAAATTCACCATACGCTATGGACATTTTAGGTCATGAGCATTGGTCAAAACGTTGACATTGCATAGAACTTTTTTAAGTAATTTTGACAAAAAAAAAAAAAGTTTGTATTTTAAAAATAAAATCAATAAAAACTACCCCTCATTCGAATTCAGAAGCAAAATAAAACTTGTAACTTATGTACAAATAAACACATAAAAATCACTCGATATATGTAGATGTTCAATTAGAATTTCACATAAATTAATTGAAAAAAATGTTGAAAATTTGTTTTGTGCAAGTGACCCTTTGCGCCAATATGTTCTAGTTGTATTTTAAATATTTTCAAAATATTCTATACTACACAAAAGGTAAAATAAACATTTTAAAACCTGCACGAAAAGCACACGAATCAATAAAAATAAATAAACATTAATTGCTATTGTTTGTTCAGTTAACTTCTAAAAAGTGGTTATGGGGCTCTATTTTCAATTGAAACTTTGCTTTTAAAACAGGTACATATTAGACATGGGTATTAACGCGTTTTTTAACTTTAAATTAAACAAAAATAACTGCCTGCAAGCATAAAAATCCATTTGATGATGGAAAAACTCTAAAATTACGGCTGAAGACTTTGTTTCAAAATCCGGGTAAGTTCAGTTTCTTTGAAGTAAAACTTCTTAAGTCACGGAGTGATTGAAACTCGATGAAATGGCCACACTAAAAACTACATCTATAGGACTTAGACTGAGAGAGAATGAGATAGAATACAGATAAACGGAGTGCAGTGAAAGAAGTATGCATAAGAACGTATATCAAAGAGCGAGAATTCGAGTTTTTCCCTGTGTTAATTTATTTCTTGTTGTGCGAACTTAGAACAAATCGGATTTACGAATCGAAATCCATTGGATTTTATTTCCGATGCGCTTCGGCTTAGCAATGAAGCAAAAAATCCCTGTGCTCAGCGATTTTACATTTTATTTGTAATTTCTAAGTTATTTTCTTAAACTCATAAAAAAGTTATTTCAATATAAGAAAACGAAAATGAATGCCATATAAATTGAAATTTAGAAAGAAGGGAAAAAACCTGTTGAGAAAATTATTCAATTTCATTGATTTACATTGAAATCTGCATTTGATAAATTTAATTTTTATTGCTATGTACCAAGCAACTAGCAAATCCAATAGCACGCATTTTTTTGACTTATTTTTCTTTGGTTTTTTCTTTAGAAAAATTCAGTCGAAAAAATCCTAAAAAATGCGTGCAATTGATATTGCTTTTTTTTGTAGTTCACAAACAGTGGCGGACTTTTTTTTTGAATGAAAACACACATTGAATGAATTTTTCCACGAGCAATATTTATATCTTTTGGCATGTAACAGAAAAAAAGGTTAATTTTAGCATCTTTATAAAATAACGAGATTTTTTTTATCTAATCAGTATTCCAGTCGAGTGTTTCAAAACGGCGAGGTTTCACCTTGCAAAATAATTCAACAATCTCAGCCGAGCTGATATCGATTTCTTTATGAAAATTTCCCAGAATCAATCCATTCAAGTGATCTCATATCAATGTGGACCTTAAATACGATTTCAATCGTTTTAACACAGAGAAACTTCGTTCTGGTGTTGCCGAAGTAACGCGAATCTTCGAAAATATTTCCAATAGAATTTATTTATTTTATTTATTTATTTATTTAATTTAATTCATCTACTGGGCTAAAACCCTTACAGATTACTAAAACAGTACTTAAAAATAGTTTAATAAATAATTCTTAATTTAAAGCTTGAGGGAACATAATGATTTCCTTGAGTTGTTTAATAAAAATACTCCTATTAACACTAAAATCCAATTGATTCGCAAACTTATTGCAGTTCGAAAGACATCGAGAAAGCGGCTCATTGGAACCATAATTAGTTCTATGGTAAGGAGTGTAGAAAAAATTTGACTCCCTCAAATTACGTGCTGGGACATTGAATGGAATTAATGCTAGTAATTCAGAAGAATTAATTTTACCATCAACCACATCTTTAATGAACATGATATTATTAAAGAGTCGTCTATCAGATAAACTGCTGAGGCCTAAAAGACGACAACGCACCCAATAAGAAGGCATAGTTTCCCACGTGTACAGTCTTCTTAAAGCAAATCTAGTAATTCGTTTCTGGATATTCTCAATACGGGTAATCGACACATCGTAAAAGGGGTCCCATATAACCGAAGCATACTCTAGTAGAGATCTTACAAGGCTATAATAGATAGTCATAGGTGTTAGGGGATCAAAAAATTCTCTGGAATTCCGTTTTAGAAACCCAAATTGGGAGTTCACCTTTGCGATGATATATTCCAAATGAATATCAAAAGAAAGCTTCTGGTCAAAATAGACACCAAGGTCTTTAAATTGACTCACCCTGAAAAAACTATCAGAACCGTTATACTTATACTCATAAATAGTAGGAGTTACTTTCCGTGCAAAAGTGAGGATCTTACACTCATCAAAATTAAGATTTAGAATTGTGATGCTTGGGGAAGAGCCGCTCTATTTTTTTGCTTTTGATAATGGTCACTCTTCCATTGCATCCAAAGCCACAATTTTTTTCGGACTTTATTTTAACCTTACTGCAATTTCAATCACTTTCGTAAGTGAGAGCAGTTTTTCAACTGACACATTCGAGTTATTTGCTGCTATTAAACTTTCTAAGGGACAAATGCTCAAGAATTTACCTTGGACTTTTGATTTTAATATTGTGGCTCTGAAACATTTGAGAAATAAATGAAAAATAAAAATAAAATGGAACTAGTAAAGCTGTTATCTACGGCTAGGCCGAAACTCCATACCCTACACTGCATTGAAATTACCTTTAAGTAAATGTAAAAAAGACGTTGAAGAGGTTGAAAAAGTCGAAAAACAATGTAAAATGGCTCAAACAGTTTGAAAAGTGTTGAAACAGTTGAAGAAGACTAAAAAAATATGAAAACCATGAAATTAAGTTGAAAGAAATTGAAAAAGTCGAAAAATATGAAAAATGTTGATAAATGTTAAAAAGTTGCAAAATTCGAAACAATATGGAAATTGAACCTGATAAGAATCGTTGTTAGATGCCTCATTTCTGTCTCATTGGCTCCAATTCCTTTCACACTCATAGACATTTGCCTAGGCTTACCGCCCAATCTTCTTAAAAGGCTATATGTCATGAGGTTCATTTGAGAGATCGAGTGCAATATCGCTCGGCACTCGAAGAGTTGTACGATGGCTGCTACAATTTGGATTCGAGCTATCCCTCATAAGACGTAATTGGAGCCCTTATTGTTGTTATTGGTCCCAAGATTGACTTTATTTGATGACTGCTCATTTTATGTTTCAGTTGCACCTGATTGATGCGTTGCTGCTTTGGTTGCCTGCAAGGAGGCCTTGTGGTGTGGCTAATTCATGTTTGGGCTATGAAGCAGCGCGCTGTGATTTTTAGAACATTTGCAGCAATTTCTTGATCGGCCTTCATCTGTTCGATGACCAGTTCTAAAAAAATTTACGCAACGATTGAACTCCTTAACCCATTTCCACCTTTGGCTCAAATTAGCATTTCCAAAGGTTTGGCAGACATAGAGTTGTTGAGGGTTTGATTTGAAACTGAAGGACATGTTTTTATTGCTAATTTTTCCTTATTCTTTTATGCTTCAAGGACTTGGAACCTTCGCTCCAAACATTTCAGTCGGATTTTTGTTGATGAAACTATGGACGCAATTCGTTATAAGCCATTGTTGGAGACCGTTCTTCCGAAAATAAATATCCTTTTCGGACCGATGCACGGCGGTCACAAATCGAATTTTTTGGGTCAAAAATTGCTATAGAGCGCAAATCATATCGGAAATCAAAAATTTTCTTAAATTAAAGCTAACCGAAGTATCAACAAAGCGTCGCAGCCTAAATTTGAAGAATAATTTTAGTGTTTTATTATTTTCACTTAAAGGCAAAAAAAAAGTTGTTTAATGTTATTTTGGTTCAAATGTGGCTAGAGAGCGCAAATCTTGTCGGAAATTAATATAATGTTTTTTTATGATAACTCATCGAAATTTCAACAAATCCTTGGAGCTCAAATTAAAAAAAAACCGTTTTAAATTGGCTTGATTTAATAATTTGTACTCTTCCTTAAAGGATTCAATTTATGAAGTTAATAACAACTAGTAAAGGTGTTATCTTCGGCCAGGCCGAAACTCACATACCCTACACTGCATTAAAAGTATTTTTTAAATAAATGTTAAAAAAATGTTGAGGAGGTTGAATAAGTCGAAAATAAAGTAAAAAGGTTCAAAAATGTTGGAAAGTGTTGGAAAAAACTGAAAATGTCAAAAGAATATGGGAAATGTTGAAAAAAATAGAATAGAAATGAAAAACACGAAATATGTCACGCCCACTCCTACAATTCCACCCACTTTTGTTTCAATAAATGATGTTCGTGATTAACATGATCAAACCAAATTTTAGCAATAGCTTGTATAGTTTGCGATATGTGCCGTAATTATTCTTAAAATTTAGGGCGGTGACACACCCACTGATGCAATCAAGTCCAATTTTGATCCAGAAATAGCTTTTTATAAAAAAACTTCTTACACCAAATTTCAGTATGATTGCTTATATATTTCGATAGTTATGCCACTTAAGGTATTTTAATTGTATGGAAGGTGCCACGCCCACTATTGCTATTTCGCCAGCTTTTGATTCATTTATACCTATTACCCAGTAAACCATTTACATCAAATTCCAGATCGATTGCTCCAATAGTTCACTTAAAATTGCACTTACAACTTTATGTGAATGAGGGTGGTGCCACGCCCACTGATGCAATCTTGTCAAGCTTCATTTAATTCTGAAGCTTATAGTAACCGACACCTCTACACAAAATTTTATGAAGATTACTCTCATAGCACACTATCTATTACATTAAACGTATTTCGCTTATATGGGAGGTGCCACACCCACCGGCGAAATTGTGCCAAAATTGCAAGAAGACACCTTTTAGCAAGTGTATCCGCCATATTAAATTTCATAGCGATTGCGTTGTTAGTTCGCTTTTTATGACGTTTATAAATATTGTAGGCTATGCCACGCCCTTAAAATAAGTTTATCAGTATATTGACGTGGCTTATATTGTTGACTACTTTCAGTGGTATCATCCCTAAAATTTTAATGAAAATCGTATGTGCCAATTTGGAGTTATACGAAATCCAATTTTTTAATTGTTAAGAAATTCCACGCCCACTTTTACAATTCCGCCCACTTTATGCGCAATTCAAAACTCACAAGATCTGTATCTGTGTACCAAATTTCATCACAATATCATGCACAGTTTACGAGCAATGGCTCATAAAACTTAAAATTTAGACATGTGCCACGCCTCTTTAAGAGCCTTTGGAAACTTAAGACCTAGCCTAATTTTAATGTTGTTCTCATATTCACCAAATCATCAATTTTGATCAAAATCGCAGCAACTTTTTTTCAAAATGGACTTGGGTATATTTACATTGAGTATGGGCGGAAGGCGTGGCTGAGAACCGATTTCGCCCATTTTTACATGCTAGCAGCTTGCAAGAAGATGTGAGGTGTGTGCCAAATTTCATTGAATTAGCTTGCTTAGTTTTTGCGTAAACCTGATTTCAACAGATAGACACACAGACAGACAGACGGACAGACAGACAGACGGACAGACAGACAGACAGACGGACACAGCTATATCGACTCAGGTGGTGACGCTGATCAAGAATATATATACTTTTCCATACCTGCCAAGCCCCCTTCTATGCGTTACAAACGGAATGACAAAGTGAATATACCCTCTGTGTAGGGTATAAAAATGGAGGCAAAACTTATTAATATACTATATACTTATTAATGTACTAATATATTTATTTAAAAATACAATGTTTTTAAGAACCTACAATGTTTTTTCAAAACTAGCCTTATTTTGAAGCGCCTTCAACTAAATTTAACTTTTTAAAATTTGAATTTGTTTTTGAATTTTATGCTCAATTTTGTTTTTTCAAATCGCTTATGATAAAAAACCTAGATTGCTGTTTGTAACTTAGGTAAAGGTGATTCTATTCAGTTGACTTGAAGTGTACATAAATGCATTCGCGTTAGTTGCAGCGAACACATTTTAAAGTAAGTTACAATAAAACATATATGTTAATAAAAGTGTTAACTATTAATAATGTTGGTTCCTTTTTTTCTTATTTGATACATTTTCTAAGCAAATTTTGTACAGAAAAATAATGTCATGTGGTAACGATGTCCACAGATACCAACGCAAGTATATCAAGCGTGTTAAATTTCATAACGACAACGCTGTTAATTCTCTTATTATAACGTTTGTTAATGGAGCAATATTAAATCAAAATTTTCAATTATTTAAAGGAACCACGCCCAACTTTCCAATTCAGCCAATTTGGTACATTTTAAGATATTTCTTCACCGACAAAGCCATTTTATTTCATGAATACTTTGCTAGCATTGGCAGTGAGGTGGTTTCAAAAAATCATCTAAAAGATTCTTTATGCAATGGTTTGGGCAGAGAAAATTAAATTTCTTATAGTATTTATTATAAACCTTTAACTTATTTTGAGGTTTATGTGATTCTTATGTCCCTTAAAAACACTAGGCTGTAAAAACTTATTTAATAACGAATGTAACGAATATTGTCAAGCTTTTTCCATTATTAAGAACCATAACCGCCAGCCTTACTTCTTTTAACTCATTGGATATAACCACGGCCTGTATATCTATGTTCCCAAATTCTTTTCCATCGAAATGCAGACACCAACATTCATCTTTTAAAACAGTTGTAGTTTTCTTCCAAACGCTCTGCGGCATTTATTGAAGCTCTATAAACAACAGATTGCGAAGGCGTTGCAATATCAACTCCTGATGTCACCAAGTTTCGATGCATTTTTCGTGCTTATGTTGGATGTTATAACCATTGTCGCCTTTTTGAACACGTAGCTCTTGACGGTGCTTCATAGGTTTCTTCATTTGGGACATACATATAATTGTATGTCATTTTCGACGGATGATATTGATGTGTTGAAAGCATTCTCATTTGTGGTCATAATATTCCTATTTTTTGCTTTATCTTATCTGTCGTGTATCCAAATTCTCCGTTCGTAAGTTGGTTATATCAAATAATTTGCCAAATATTGTTGTGATATTTCTTCCACAAGGTTGTTTTAAAAAATTTTTGTAACTTTGTATCAAGCATTTCGTTTCTAATAATCTGAACTTTTTTTTAATTTTCTTCAATGTTCGCCAACGCATTATACCTTCCCATCATAACCATCTGCTTTGAAATTTCACATATTTCGTTTAAGTGTTTTTCAATATTACCTATTTCTCGTCTCTTAGTTATACTTTTTTCAATATGGGTTGAACTATTTCACTTTTTTTAAAAGAGATTATTGTAATTAAAGATATTTATAAGCTAAACGATATGCACTATTAATTTGTCTTGTTTTTGTTTAGTAAAATATTATAAATTTGAAAACAAAACAAAGCAAAGTTATCATTCGTTATGTTCTTATAGAAACGCTTACTTGTTTTTTAGTTGGGAAACATTTGAAATTTGCATGCATCTTTGATTTATGCAGGAGGTGTTTTTGTAATTAAAAAAAACTATTGTTGCATTTCGTCTATTTGTATCAACATGTTTGCAACATGTGCAATTTTATTTTCAAAAAAAATGTTAAAAGTCATACCGCTAATGTACATATTTATATGCAACTAAATAGTTGTGCGACGTTATTTCACCTGGTTACTTATAACACAGTTGCTTTTTAATTGCACAACTATGTTTTGTGGTCCCTAAGACTTATTAGCCGACTTAAAATTTTAAAAACTTTAACACAGAGTTGCATCTCAATCCCAATAACATGTGATTATAAATAAAACAATAGTGAATGTCTATTATTCTTCAAATTTGGGGCGGCGCCCTGGGCAACTTCCGGCTTTGCCCTTCCCTTCCACCAGCCTTGAATCGTTACCCATAAATTGATTTTAAGCGATAAAATAAAAATAATGTTTTCTAATATGTCTGCATGGGAAATCCTAATAGGTGATTTCACATTTCATGATGCAAACTGAAAAAAGCACTACTTTTGTAATGATATTCGCGGTTCAGCAAATTCTGCCTACTGCAGCAAATTACTACTTACGTCGATTCAACCATTGGTTTTCCTATCGATCGCGTAGAAACTTTCAAATATTTAGGTTTGTTGCTTGATTTGAAAATGAATTGGCATGATCACACTAATGCTCTAAAAAAATACTTGATGACAGCCTCGAGGCGAATTTATTTATTTTACTTACTTGCATCTATTTTGGTATTATGCAAAAAAAGTCATTATGAAAGTAGTCTGCCTTTTTTCAGAAAATTTAACATTTTACCGTTAAAACATTTCAAATATTTTAAAGTCCTGAAACTATTTTTTATTAAATCGGGCATTTATTCAAAACCAGATGCCACTCGAACTATGATTTAAGTATTTGTGGTCTCAACTTAGCTTTGATCCCACCGCGTATTTTGCAACATTTCTTGCATTTTTTGTTTGTGTTGCTCCCAGGCTATTGTAACGAACCTTCGGCCAGGGATATTGACTCGCCGGAGTCCAGAGGTTCGGTCACAAAAATTTATAATTTGCGAGGAGTGGCTCTTTTATGGAAAGGAGAGAGATGAACAGCTTTTGTGATTTTTTTTTCAGTTTTATTTAATTTTCTTATAAAATATATATATATGAGTAAATTGTGTGAATAAAGGTACCTACGTATTTGCCGTCGTGTCAGCGTATCCTGGTCGTTGGGTTTTTACTGCGTCGTTGTAATGAGATTTGTGAGAAAAGGTAAGACTGAGTGTTCTGCCCACGCGCTGCCTAGCTTCGCTTTCTGCTTTGCTCTCAACCTCCACCGTGACTCACTGATACGGTAGCGAGAGAGTCACCGTGGAAACCTCGAGTTTAGCTTGCTCGTATGCGTGTCAAGTTCTACGCCTCGAGTGTATGAATACAATAGTGCACACACCCGCAAACCCGAACTCTGACGCTCACGATGGTCTTTATGCCCCTTACCCCTGCCGTGCTCTCGGCTCCACCGTGACTAACTGATACGGTAGCGAGAAAGTCACTATGGAAACCTCAAACTTAGCTTGCCCGTATGCGTGTCAAGTCCTAGACCTCAAGTGTATGAATACAATAGTGCACACACCTGCAAACCCGAACTGACGCTCACGACGGTTTCTATGTTACCTACTCAGTCAGAACCTCTACTCTACTCACTACGAAATTGAAAATGTACCTGTAACCTCGCTGTCGGTACTGCTTTTAATACCGCTTCGACTGCTGCCTCTACTTCTACTGCTATCCCTGCTACTGCTGTTACTTCTGCGACCACTGCTACTTCTGCGACCACTGCTGTTGCTTGCTGACTTACTGTTGCCTTCGCCGGCTCGAAACAACTGTCCTGATTTTTACTGGAGTATCTCCTTTTATACTCTGTCGCTTTGTTTAATTTTCACCACGTATCGTTATAACAGCTGGGTTTAATATTTCACCATTTTGTGGCTGTAACAGCTGATTGATGACAGCGTTGGTATGTTGACACTCCTGGTGTATTGACAGTAGTGTCTCGTGTTGCCACCTGGGCATCCGATGCAACTTCAGTCAAATTCTCACGCGATCCCACGCGATTGTAAACTAATTATTTTTTAATTAGTGCATAAAAATAAAAAGATAGAAAATAAGAAATAAGGGATTGCTCTGCTGCTGCTGTTGGAGTTGAGGTCGAAAACGAGGCCCTGCCGACTTTCGTCTTCACACTATTTAATAGATTTCCGCAGTGGATAGGAAACATTCGTATTAACGATGCTTTTCTCGAAGGAGCGAAATCTTAGCTATTTATTTTTATCTATATCGAAATAAGTACGCTAATGCATTTTATGTATTAGTAATCGAGTTTATCTATTGAATAGTTTTTAGTAAATTGTTAGTTTTTTCTTGCTATTTTTCCGATATTGTATGTAAACTTTGCAAAGCGTTTTTAACTTTTTTTTACCATTTTAATTTATAACTTGATATCTTTGTATAATCTTAAGACTCTATGTACTTACTTACTGTTATTATAATTTCTTTTTCTGTGTACGCCTCTAACTTATTACGAACTATAGAATTGGTAGTTTTAAAATAATAATGAAAATTTATGACCTGCATCCATTTAACAAGTTCCATTACACGATCTTGAATGGTTGGCGAGACATGTCGTTACAAAAATTAAAGCTTAGAGCTATGCCGAACCTCTGTTAGTCATTGAAAACTTAAAGCCTAGTCCTATATTAATTTTGTTTACACACGCATCAAATTCCCAAGTGTCGTCCAAATCGCTGCGGCCGTTTTCGAAATAAAGTTCGGCCACATAAGTTACATATATGTAACTGAGAAAATCAGCAGTTGTTTTGATTCGATGTTAAAGCTGAAGCTGGTATAGCCATTGTTATGTTTTATGGTAGACAGCGTTAGCAGTTTAAACGGAAATGCAAGCATAAACAAATAAGTATATAAAAATGCATACGATGACGGATGAGTCAATATCCCAAATCACAATTTCTTACAACAATATTTTTTATATGATTATGAACAAAACCATAAATGACATCAAAGTTCCTGGTCTGAAAATTGACAATTATTTTTATTCTCTTCGATTGTTAAAAATTTTTGTTTGATATCATTCAAGATCTTTAAGAAAATGTACAGTATTTGTCTCAATATAATCTTCTGACCTCAAAGTCGTGTATTTTTATCTTGCATTTATTAAAAACAGCAAAACTTTTTCAGTTAATCCTAAGTTCAGGTCCGTTACAATTATGGTTTGCTTTAGTTTCTTTTAAATTTTTAGTAATAATAATAGTATTACCACCAAACACTTGATTGGTTATTTGATTTCGTTTCACAATTTACTTTCTTATTATTTATTAAGATTCTTAAACAGGTTTACATAATTGGTAATATTTTATCTTTCTTTAATTCAAAAATAGTATTGCTTCCTCTAACATAACCTTTATTTTCATTTAAAATCAATTCTTGATTAGAAATACCAACGTTTTCAACTTGTCATATGAATCGAATTTGTTAGGTATTGTAAGTGCGAAATAAATAAAGTTATTCTTTAACGATGTTCTAATGTGTTCAAAGTCTTCAGTATTAGAATGTGCTTTCGCAGATATGTTAGCTTGGGGCTTATTGATCCTAATTTTGCTAAGTAGCTGAGTTCATAACTGAATATCCTGAATTTATTCTATATATATTTTAATGCTATCAAAAATAAATTTATTTTGAAGAATGTTCGTAGAATTTTTCAAATCGTTCACTAGTTTATTTTCATTATTGATATGGCTCATGATGTTCCTAGCGTTGTTATAACTATTTTCAATCTTATATTTTAGTATGACGATCTTCGTCATCTAATGTTCCAAACACATATTTCAGACCCATGCCTAAAACGTTTATTGGACCGCGACTATGTCTTTTTATGAATAGTCATTTTTCTGCAGCTCTGATGTATTGCATGAATAAGCTGGTATTTAAAAATTCGTGCTGATTAAGTTGATAAATTGAATTGTTAAACGCCACATGCAGTTCTGTTTTATTAATTTGAATAATATGATTCTGAAATAAAACAGGTTTGATAAATTTGCCCTGTTCTATGGCTTATGGGCACTCAAATAAAAAAAGACCCCATAAGATGCACATTGCTCTCATTTTCAGCCACATCAAAAATGGGGGCGTGGTTTGACAACATGGTGTGGCAACTCAGTACAACTAAAAAAACTTAAGCGCTATTTCTTGGCACCTAAGGCAAATTTTTTTACGTTTAAAAAGCTGAAATTTTAAGTTCTACGAAATGACTCAACATATCGGCCTACTGGTAAGTAAACTTACCACCTAACTTTTCATCCATATGGCTCATACATAGAGTTACCTGTTTTCGCACATGAATATATATTAGAAAGCTTGCATCAAGGGCAATCAGAATCACATATTGAATTACAAAAATGTTTTTTATAAATATTTTTTGTTAATTCTTAAAAATTTGACAATTTGTAGACCTTCACGTGCTAGAAACATTTTTTTCAAATTGTTTTTCTCAAACAGTCCATTAATCGATATTTAATAACAATGAAGAATATATGTGAAATAAGTGAGACTGTATGTTTGATTAAAGAAGTGGTAAGCGAAATTACCGGTCGGGCAAAGGCGGGTTAAGCAATGTGGTTTTTATAGGAAATATATTGTTCTCTTAAATTATTAAATTAGATTCGAAATTTGAATTTGTTTTCTTTTAGAATACCGGAAGTATACCTTTCAAATCGGAATGTCAACAATTTCTGACCTTATTATAATTTTTATTTTAATTTCAAAATATAGCCAACAATATTTAGATTATATACTAGAAATTTTAAAATCGGATCTGCATTGTACTCTCAGATAAAGAGCGCAAAGTTGACTTTCATATGGTCTATCGAAAGAGTATGTGTGTGGACTCCCGAAATAAAAATATGAGCCAGATCTATCCATACAGATATGTGAAAGCATCGATTATATGAAAAAAGGACCGAAAATTAGCAGTTTTGGTTCACTCGCGCTCCTTCTATGATAGCTTTAAAAAAATTTTAACTGCATAGTGTTCAGAATGACGATATCTACGATTTTAAGACCCAGCCGACTGAAAAAACAAAATTTCGATCCACCCTTATATACATACATATCTATTTTATATAATGACACACGCAACTAATATTTTTGAAATGGCCCACCACCAACAAATATTTATATATGTATGTATGTGTATACACATAATTTTAACCTTAAATTGTCCTCTGGTATTCAATTATATGTTAAGCATACATGGGTCACCTTATGCATACGTGAAAATTTTATTTCTTTCAACAACAGGCTACAGCTCAAAAGCCGAATGGAGCTCACCTATAAATGCTCTATCTGGCGGCAGACCGAATCTTTCCATCATGTCACCAAACCCATATTTACTGAGTCGTTTTACTTCCAACATTCCAATGCCAACGCTTTATGCAGGCGATTCCGTCCGCAAACCAAAACTTTCTGTTATCGAAGTGCTACTCTATAATATGGCCGCTCTACTGGCAGGAGTAGCAGCAGGCTATGACGTACGCATGTCAAATGTTTCGCCTGTACATCCGACACTACTCAGCGACGTTCCAGCTTTAAAGGCACCTATAAGTGACATTGACTATACAAAGAAGAATGAGCATTCTTTTGTCAGCAATACATACCATGGACCAGCGCGGCGCAATCGGTTAGAGAACGGAATCTCATTCAATAGTTTTTAGTTTCAATGATATATTTTACTGCTTTTATAGGATGCCACTTAATGCTAGGACTTTTGCGACTGGCGATGAGTCGCCAATTTTGCGAAGAAATGACGAAAAAACAGCACACCAACATCATAACAGTGCAGGGCCTTCCATAAACATGGGCGCAAATTTTTACCAGCACATATCACCGCCTTCGCAACCTATACCGCATCAGCAGCAACCATCGACGATATCGACCACAAGCGGTTTGGGTTCAAACTTCACTACAAACACTTCTGCTATGCTGTCCTCGTCGTTGGGCAGCAGCAATACGCAGCCACCGACACCGTCACCAAGACGAAAAATAAGTGCTTCTTCATTTACCGAAGACATAGAATACTCTAATTACAATGATATGGCACCACCGCAGCAACTGCGTCTATTCAAGGGGTTCGGCATAGGCAATGGTGGTATGGATACACCACCTTTTTATGGGCCTAATGATTACTTGCGGAATGGACCAAGTTTTTCAAATAACGGTGGCGCTTATGGCTCAGGAGCACATCGGCCGGGATATTTTGGTAAGTAGAGTGTCGTTGAGAAAGTTAATGAAATCCACTAGCCCTACTTTGAATATCTGTCCGAAAGTCAAAGGATGTTCTCCTCTTTGCACATAACCTTGTTTTCTTAGTTCCACATAAAGATATGATTCTATTTCCTTCTCGTAGCTACAGTTTTGGTAAAAATCATTGAATTCATGTCACGCCACTTTTAGAGCTTAACTTCTTTTAAGCTTTTCGTTTCTCAGGTTCCTATCTATGCTTTATACCGCTTGGAAGAAATTACCGACTGTTATTGTCTTATTGTCAAGGTCACAAAATATCAAATCAAACAATTTAATATTTTGCTGAACAAGTAGGTACTGATCTACAAAATCGTTCAAAGTGTCGAGACATATCACATCATCCATCTTCCCTTCGATGATTCTTATTTCGCCCACACCTTTACTTCCGATGCATCCCCACTTGAAAATAAACTGAATTTAATTGTAATATTACTATTTTTTTTTCGAAAGCTGCAAGTGGATATCTCCAAACTCTGTTGCGACCTTCATTGTAGCATGTCATTATTTTATTCTCGTCATAGAAAACGACATCACCACAGGATATTATTGAAGTATTTCCATTCTGCTCTCGTTTTGCTGTGTGTTGCAAGGAATTGACAGTTTTTGATGTTTTGCATGTCTTTATCTGGCATTTTTTTAAAAACTAGAGTCGTCCAGTGGTTCAAATTCAACCACAAAAAACTGATATCAAAAGAGCTACTTTTGTCATTCCTTCTACAAATTAAAATCAGGGAAATATGTTGCCCTATCCCTATTTCTATACTTTCCAAAGAGTTCAATATATCGTCGCCCGAGTTCTCCTTTGCTCCATACGGTACTTTTTGACATTTTGACTTAAGACTTCTTCTATAGGTTTTGAACATTATCTTTCTAATTCTAATGCTGTTGTCGCCATACAATCTATCTATTTTAGTTTGTGAGATATGCAGTATCCACTTTAATCCATAAGTCACATTCCTTTTCTTTTTATTTATTACTAGCTGCAAAATCCAAGTTTTAGTTTATGAAGCAAGATCCATTATGTTTTCTAATAATATTGCTCCACATACTTAACATTTCCAATATATACTTAGATAAAAACTAATCGGTTATCATTCGCTCCATTGCAATAGTTCCTAAATGTAGGTTTGCTCTATATACTACATGGGAAAAATAAGTTTATCATTGATTTGTACTGTATGGCTTATCTGATAAAATATCATATATCTTCAAAAGTGCTTTGGTCCCATTCTTGAAATTTCGAACAGAGCTATCCAATTTATCAGCATGCTGTTTAATTCAAATTTCGATGGGACTTTTCCAGACCAATTTTTTTCTTTTAAGGCTCAAACTTTCTATTTCGATTTTCTCGTCAACAGAGAATTCAGGCGACGATATGTACATATCTCTTTGCTTAGCTGTGAAAATATATTTTTCCAATTGGGAGCGTGGCACCGTCCTCTCAAAAACATACCAAATTTTTTTTTTTTTTTTTTTTTTTTGATTACCACACGAATGAAAAATAAATATCAGTACATTACAGATCCATAATAGGAATACATATAAATTTTTTATACTTTATTATTTTCATCAAAATCGGTGAAGCCGCTCAGCTGTGACCATGTTCTTTCCCATTTAAGGCTATACCACGTCTCCTTTAATAAGGCAAGTTTTTAATAACTCTTCTTAGAGTTCAATCTATCTCTAAACCTAATTTCATTAAAAATCTTTGCATTAGTTCAAAGATCCAGGGCTGTAGCGAGCATGGGGCAGGCAAGGCGGTGCCCCAGGGACCCCAACGAGAAGGGGCCCCGAAAGGGCTTAGAATTCTGTATATAATTCTATAGAAATTCTACTACAATCTACGAGCACTGGTGCAGGGGTACTTTAAAATTTGAAAAAAGATTTCCGTACGGAAGGCCCCAAATTTACTTGTTGCCCCAGGGCCCCCGAGGCTCTACGTGCGGCCCTGTTCCGGTCAGTTATACTTCTAGTAGACATAAAATTCTTTTTTTTATAAGGCTTAATTGCTGACTTATGGGCTTCTGAAGAGTTGACGCAATTTGACGACCGCCATTATTGAACGCTGTTATCGAAATCAAGGAATTTATTATAAAATAAAAACATTATTGTTTGAACTAGCAAAATCTATGCTCTTTCTAATTTTTGAGTTAAATTCGAATTTTAATTTTTTTTATGTATAGAAAACCGGAAGTAAGTATTTCAAATCCAATTTCCGACATAATATTTTTAAATATTTTATTTTTTAAAAAAAGCCTTAAATACATAGATGTTTCATAAAAGAAATTTTAACGAGATCGCTATTAATTAAGAAGATATATAAATTAATGTACTTAAGAAAGTGCCACGTACCATGCAAAGTGCGGCACGTATGCACTTCAATTCATATATCTCGTAAATTAATGTACTCGTATATACGGGACGTTTCACGTCAAGCGGATCACCTACCTGGCCAAAAATTGGCTTGACCGATCAAGACGTACGAGGTCTTAAAATATTCGTCTAGTGAAAGGCTTCTTAGAGCAAAGTTTCCCGTTGAAAAATTTAAAATGGTGGATTCAATATGGCGGTCGGAAGCCGGAGAAAAATCGATTGTCACACAAAAAAAGCTTACAAAAATAAAAATTCGCAACCAACCTGGTCGCTTCTTGGCTAAAATTGTAGCTCCTAAAAAGTTGGCGTGGTAAGTTGACAGAATCCAACATGGCGAATAAAATGTGGCGGTAAAAAATTCGATATGGTGGCCGAATTTTCGAAAGTTAACTGATTTGCACTTAATTTGGTATACGAGGGTGTTAGGAGTCATTAATCACGAATTTGAAGTTGAATTTGACAAAATCAAGATAGCGCGTCCAAGATGTCGGACGTATTTTTTTAAAATCAACCGATTTGTACCAAATTTGTTATACTGGGGTTGTTAGGGTCTTCAATTACGAATCTGGGGCTAAATTTATCAAATTTTCAAATTCAAAATGTCGGATTCAATGTGACGGACGAATTGCTTAAAAATCAAACGATTAGTACAAAATTTTGCATATGGGGGGTCTGGGGTCGGTGAATACGAATCCAAGGTCAGAAATTTAAATTCAAGACGCAGACTTAATATGGTAGGAACTGAATAACCTTATCCACCGTCTTGAATTTGAGATTTCTGACCTTGCATTCATGTTGAGCGACCTCAAAAACCCCCGTAAACCTTATTTGGTGCTAATCAGTTGATTTCAAACAATACGTCCGCCATATTGAATTCACTATTTTGATTTTGAAAATATAGCCTCAGATTCGTAATCGCTGACCATAATAACCCCGGTGCAACTAATTTGGTACTAATCGGTTGATTTTGAAAAAAAAAAACCCCTTCTGTCATCTAGATTTTGACAAATCTGACCTCAGATTCGTGATCAGCGACCTCCAAGACTCCCGTTTACCAGATTTGGTGCAAATTGGTTGACTTTAAAAAATTCAGCCGCCATATAAAATAATTAAAAATTAGGAAAGAGTGAAATAACAAATTTAAGAACAAATTCAAGCAAACAGAGCAATTTAAAAGAGAAAAAAACTTATAGAATATAACTAAATTAAATTATAGAGAAACAAAAGCATAAGAAAACTGAAATTAAATCTCCAAACAAAATTTTGAGTCCGTTCAATGATAAAACTACATATAAGGACGAAGCAAAACTTCTATTTCAGTTAGGTTGAAACCAATAAGCCACAACTTAACTTGTTTTAAAAACATTGTTAGGTTTCGAAGCATTTTCAAGGATTCCGGAAGTCTATTGAAAAGTCTACAAGATATAATAGGAAAGGAGTTGCGATAACCTGTTGTTCGAAACACTGGTACATTCACAGTATGAATATTTCGCAGAGGGTATCTGTCAGACATCGTGCTGCACAGGTAACCGCACCGTAAGAAAAAATTTTGAGCACTTTATAGTAAAAAAGATGACGAATGGGAAGAATTTTTAAGGTTCTGAAAATTTCAATGGAATATGTTGAGCGATTCTGTCACACAGTTTTCTTATTACAGATTTCTGTAAAACTAACAAAGGTCTAGTTCTGTTTTCATAGGCTCCACCCCAGCAAGAAATGCCATAATTTAATTTTGAATGAAATAGACCAAAATAAAATGATTTTAAGACACTTTCGGGACAAAGTTTTATAATATTATAGAAATTTCTCACCACATTTCGAAAATACATTTTAAGGATATTTGTGTGATCACGCCAATTAAAATTTTTGTCAATTATAACTCCTAAATATTTAAAAGAGTGAACAATATTGATTGCAAAACTGTCAGAGCTACATACAATATTAGGGTCATAAGGGAGGGAATGATGAGGACATATTTTATATTTAAGACAGCTAGAATCATGGAAAATTATTTCTTGTTCAAGCAGAGCTTGCGATGTAAGATTAAATACATTAGCCTTGTTTTACTACTAATTAAAAGTTTATGTTGCGAAAACTATTTCCTTAAAACATCGACATCGTGGTTTATGTTAACTGACAAGTCAAGGACTTTGAACACCATATTGCATCCGCCTTCTTGGATTCTGTCAACCTACCACGAAAGCTACAATTTGAGCGAAGAAGCGACCCGATCCACTAGAAATTTGTATTTTTAAAATCTTTTTCCTGGATACTCGATTTTTCTCCGGCTTCCGGCCACCATATTGGATCCGCCATTTGGAAGTTCTCAACGGCCACTTTGCTATTAGAAACCATTTTAAAGCCTCATACATCTTGATCGGTCAAGCCAATTTTCGGACAGGCGATCCGCTTGACGTGAAACGTCCCATATATATTTTCAAATTAAAAAAATATTTATTTCACATTACATAATTTTTTAGAAGTTCATAACTTGACAACTAAACCTTACATAAAAAAAATTAAGTGTTTTCACCTTCTAGAAGTACAATTAGCCCGAAAAAATTTCTAAATCTAATTTATTTTCATTGTCTGTTTCACATGAAATGACCCACACCTGCTCTGCATTGAAAGTACTTTGTAAATAAATGCTAATAATACGTTGAAAAGGTTGAATAAGTCGAAAATATTGTAAAAAGGCTCAAAAAGGTTGAAAATTGTTGAAACAGTTGAAAAAAACTGAAAAAGTCTAAGAAATATGGAAACAATTGAAGAAAGTTGAAAAAAATTGAAAAAATATGAAAAATGTTGAAAAATTGATGAAATTGTCGAAAATGTAAAGAAAATTTAGAATAAAGTAGAATGAAGTTTAAAAAAGTGGAAAAACTATACATGGGATATATTGGGAAAAGTTAAAAAGTTGAGATAGTCAAAAGAATATGAAAAATGTTGAAAAAAATAGAAAATAAATGAAAAACACGAAATATGTCACGCCCACTTCTCCAAACCCGCCTACTTTTCGAACCAAAAAATTATATTCGTGACTGACATACGTATACCAAATTTGAGCACAGTCGCTTGTATCTTTGCGATATATGGCGATATAAGTTTTAAAATTTAGGGCGCTGACACACCCACTGGTACAATCCAGTTCGATTTTTATCCAGAGATTTCAATATGATCGCTCACATATTTTGATAAGCAAGCCACTTAGCGAACTTTACTAGGATGCGAGATGCCACGCCTACTGGTGCTATTTCGCACGCATTTGACTCAGACATACCTTATTGCAAGTAAACCACTTACATAAAATTTGATATCAATTGCTGGAATAGTTCACTGAAAATAGCATTGATGCAATCCTGTCGAAATCGATTTGATTTTAAAGCTTAGAATAGCTGTCATCTATACACCAAATTTTGTGAAGATTACTCCAATGGCAACACTATCTATAACATTTAACGTTTTTAGTTTATAATGAGATGCCATGCCCACCGGCACTATTGTTGCAAAATTTTGTAAAATAAACTTTTTAGCAAGTTTCATAACGATTACGTTGTTAGTTCTGTTATTATAACGTATATAAATAATGTCTGATGTGCCACGCCTTTCAACAAAATTTTTCAGTATACTGACGTGGCTTGATGAGTGGTATCATCCGTAAAATTTTTAATGAAAATCGTATGTGCCAATTACGAGTTTTCCGATAGGCAAAATGATGACTAAGACTTTGCTTTCTCTCTAAAAAAAATCTATAAAACTTAACATACCTCTAGATGAAAATTTTCGATTTTAGTTTTTAAATTACAAATCTATTGCTTATAACTTAAGAGAAGAAAATTTTCAATACAATAATTAGAAAATAGAATATTTTGAAATACAAGCGTCTGAAAATTCATGAATTTTTAAACTTTGTGATTTTCAAAAAATTGATGTTCAGAAATCTAATTTTTGAATGTAAAAAAGAGGTAGAATGACCCATATACAGCTCATAATAATTACAATCCATTTAAATCATTCAAGAAAAACATAACAAAATATATATATGCATATAAAAAAAATTTGTAACTCTATATCCTGTAGTTATATAGATCTAGTGGCGGATGCAGATACATAAATAATGATTTATTTATATAATTAATTTTTAATTTCATCTTATTTGAATTGTGGGATCTAGAAATTTCACTAATAGAAAGATAATAAATTTTAAATACAAAAAAAAAAAAAAAAAAACAGATTTCAAAATACATAATATCAATTCAGTGATGTCTAGTTAAATTACATATTTAATTTATATATCAAGCAGTTTTTATGGATCTAGGTACATAGATATATGAGATATGACTTATCAAAAATGTTTTATGATATTATGTCATTCAAAGCATTTATATCACAAAATGAATGAAGACAGGTCTACTTCGAAGACATCTGATGCTATATGGTAGTTTACTTAGTAATCTTGGAGCAACCTAGGTATAGTAGCGTAAGAATGCGTTTAGATTATGATGTGGAACAGTTGCCTAACCAAAGTCATTTGTCCTTAGATTATAGCCAAAATGAATATTACTACTTTGTAGTAATAAAGATGTCTTAAAGGCAAAACGCTTAATTTGATAAAGAGTGATAGACTAGTTAATCAAAATACTTGTTTTTGTATGTTAAGAAGAGATCAAGTATTTATCACATTTCGCCCCGTGGAATACAAAGCTATCTAGTTGACACATTGAAAAACATTATTTTAGTTTTGTAACTGAGGACAAACTTATGTCTTAAAAAGCCGTGTCTTAAAATTTCCAAATCATGGTTAATTTCAGAAACTACATTCACAGTAGTTGCACAAGTGAACGTACATATGTACCTTACCATCAGCAAATACAATCGGTTTTGCTAGGAAAAGCTGAAAAGAAAGTGAATGAACATGGATCAAAATCAATATAAAGCCTAAGACAGAGCCTTGCGGCGCTCCTATATTTACATTTTTGAAATTATTCAACTGATAGTCTAGCATCACTTCTTGTAATCTATTAGATAAATAGGAAGAAAGCCATTTGTGCTTGGATCCACGAAAACCACACTTAGATAGTTTATTCAGTAAGATAGTATGAACCAATGTATCAAATGCCTTAGTTATATCTATGAAAAGACCTGCAGTCACCCTTTTGCAGTTCAAGCCATCATAAACATTGTTGCAGAAACTCAACAATGCATCTTCAGTTGACAAGCCCTCTCTGAATCCGAACTGGCCATCAAAGAAAAATTTTTGTTTATTCAGAAAACTTACCATCCTAGTTTTTACTAATTGATATTGGATTCGCCTCTCTTAAATAAAGAGATGACTTCAGCTCTTTTCAACTTATCAGGAAAGAAACCGGGAGAAATGCTTCTATAAATGAGGTGGCATAAGACATCTGCAATGTTAAAAGCATTTTTTTTAATAACGTGCTTGAAAGACTGCTCTCAGTGCTATAGTTTGAGTTCTTTAGGGATAAAATAATCTTATATACCTTAAACGAAGTTGTAGGCACCCGATAAAAACTATTTGGAGTGGGATTTTTATTGTGAACACAATCACATACAGAATTATTCAATATTTTTTTTATTTTATTTTACAAACTATAACTCATAATTAAAATTATAGGAATTGAAAAATAGAGCTATGGCTACTGTGACCTTCAGCTTGCTTTTTATATAAAATATTTTGTAAACAGACATCTGATTGGAATTTAAGCACCAAACTTAATAAGCGAAAACTTGATTTCTCAAATTTTGTTAAAAAAAAAAGTGAAATGAAAGGTGCTTATTAGGGTGTTTATTTTGAAAATTTTGTAGATGTATTCTATTTCACAAAATAGCAAAATGTATCACTTACATACTGGCCGAGCATTGAAATATTATTTATATTTTGTTTCAATGAACTGTAAATTTTGAAATATTAACGAAACAAAAACAAATATTGGGACGCTCGGGTGGTACGTAAGTGATACATTTTGCTCTACTGTAACGCCAGAGCTGCGTATCAATATAATATTTTGGTTGGAGGTGGAGGAGGGTCTCTAGTATATATTGAGGCAATTTACGAAAAAATTCATTTTCGAAAAAATGCTCTTATTCCACCTACTACTCAATTAAAATTGTAAGTAGTTGAGCTTTAAGAAAAATGCTCTTAACTAAGAACAAACCGTTTTCGAGAGTTGAGGCCTTTACCAAATGTAGCTTAAGTCACACAGTGTACAAAAAAAATTTCAAGGAAAAAAACCTGTTTCGATTGAAAAAATGCATCTGGCTTACGATACGAACAATATCTTCCACAAAACATTTTATTTTGGGCGTATTCCATTGTTGCAAGTTTTCACCGTGCTGGTGAAAAGTCAGAATACTACTTTTTCTAAAAAGTTTAAGCGAAAGACAGGCGATTTTCAGACTATTGTACTTTATTCAAATTTAATCACTCAAATAAAATTCTTCATTTGTTGTCAAAGTACTTCTGAATTTATTGAGCGCTGCAGTTTCATCAAACGCTTTTATATTTTGTGTCACTCCACGTTCCTGGATGACATCTTCTGTCAATGAAAGCGTATATTAAAAACTTTTAAGCCAACACACTTAACTCCTGGGTACTAATAGCTCACTAACTTTTTATAACTTTTATCTTTCAACAGGCTCCAATTACTTTCCGTATCGTCCGGAAGTCAATCTGGCCTTTGAACGTGATTGTAAGTCATATCCTGATTATTCGTACGATTATAATTATCGTTTGCCAAACTACTATGATTACAAATGTGAACAGCAGACAACGCGCACACCACCACCAAGGGTGCCACAAATGGGTGTTAATGCCGCTGAACACAGACGCACTCCTTCAAACATCTCAAATAATTCAAACATTAACCAAGGTTTCACCTACGAGCACGATGATGAGCTGCCCGAATTGTATGACTTTGATAATGCTAATATGAGCATGGCCGTAGGGGCACCAGCAACTACAACAATTGATTTCGGTCAACAACTTCAGCCACAACATATGTACAGAGAGTCAACTACAGTAGTACCACCACCCAGCAAACATGAACTATACCAGAATACAGCAAAATTAACGAACTTCACCTCCAGTGCTGCTGATGTGATTAGTTTAAGCCGTATGCGTGACTATGAATATGTACCCTACGCCACTGTTAGTCCAATACATCAACAGCATCCGCATCTGCAATGCAACAACTACCACACAAATACTCACTCTACACCCATTAGTCCAACCACGAAAAATCATCCATTGCCGAGATTAAATAAGCAAGAGCGTCCTGCTAGCTTACCGATCGAACAATCGGTCCTTGGTAATGCAGGACTAATGGGTACCAAGACGGGCACAAAGCTTCGTTCCTCTTTTAAAAAATATAATTTGAAAACACCAAAGGGCACTGCTGCGTCCGCATCACAGCAGGGTACTCCCACAAACCCAACGCCTCCCGATTCGTTTACAAGTGATGATAGTTCATACCTAAGTGCCAAAGAAGGTTCGATTTCTTCACAACATAGTCGCGTGCGCTTTAGTCCAGAATTTTTTCTTGATGCTAATAGCAGCATAACAGGCAATGGTAGCTTAACGGCCGCAGCACAAAGTATTATATACACAAGCAGTGCCGATAGATCTTCAACTGTATCCGTTATAAACAGTCGAATTTCACGACGTCATACCGATGATATGTCTTCTTTATCGTCTCCGTCATCCTAGCAGGTTTTGATATTGCCACAGTTACCACATAGTCCTGGTTCCATTGTTAACAGCTCATTATCCTTGAACTCACCACAAAACTATCGTTGGTACTTTGGAAGACGTTCAAGATCGGCTCACTATGAGTACAGACTGTAGATTGTGTAACTGGTGGTATGTATATGTATATGATAGAAGTAGAACTATGAGTTCTTAAGATTTTTTCATTATTTTCCTCAAGTACATTCTCGCAAACTTCATATTGCAGATCTAACACCTTGATATTAATTGAACTTTGATTTGCTTGTGGTTAAATACGAGACATATTTATTTTCAAAGCTACTGCAATGAGCTACTTACAATAAAGTCGTAGCTAACTTGGCCTAGAAATGTAGCTCCCGGCTTATTGAATTTTTGTGAAAAAGTGTGATAGAAAATTGATGCATCAAATGTATTTTTATTAAGATCGAATTTTGGTACCGCCACTTAAACTCCGTCATATGGCCGAAAAACTCCGTCATAAAACGGAAAAAAAACTGGAATCAGCTTTTTCGTATTCGTAACGGATCCGAAACGGACCACAAAAACGGAAAAAACCGGAATCCGCTGTTTCGTATACGTAAAGGATCCGAAACGGATGTCATATACGGATTCGTTTCGGATTCGTTTTTCGTGTCCGTAACGGATCCGAAACAGATCTCAAAAACGGAAAAAACCGGAATCCACTCTTTTTATTATTAATATAAAAGGTAGTTTCCAAGATATTTTCAATAAACAAATACAGTTCTCTACTCCTTTTTTGTTTTTTATATATCTTTAAATTAAAAAAATAAAAAAAATTTGTCGTCGCCGGAGTTTGAACCTGTATCTTCCCTCTGCTTTTCTAATAGTTAATGCATGCGTAGTTTAACAACATCAGCCACCGCATTACTTGTTTTCTGCTGGCTAATAATATTTGAATTAGCAATCCACAACTGCTCAAAATGAATCTTCACTTCTTCATTTTGATAGAGAAGTAATTAAATTTAAGTATGTCATAAAAATAATGGAAGTAGCTGAGATGAGCATATTTGAACAGTGGCATGGCGCAGGACGCGCAGGTTCGATTCTGTTCGGGGGCAGGTAAAAAAAAATAAGTTCTTTAATGTGATTTTTACTAATCATATTCACTTAATAAAACTAAGTTGAATAACATTAAAAGAAATAGATGGAAGAAAATAAGTAAAAATTCAAAAAAAAAAATGAGATTTGGGAAAGAATAAAAAAAAATTATTTTAATTGCGTTAATTTTTTTGTACAGTAAAATCCGCATTATTATAGAAAAAGGTCGTCTCGAATCCGTTTTCTTTAGAAAAAAGAATCCGAAAAAGCGGATTCCTGTTTTTTTCCGTTTTTGAGGTCAGTTTCGGATCCGGCAAAGCGGACGATCCTTTCATTTTTTCGAGAGGAATTTCATCCGACAACGGATCCGAACGGAATCCGTTTCGGATAAATATTCCGCAGGAACGGATCCGTAACGGATCGGAAACGGATCCGTTTGGCACATTGGGATAGTTTTAATTTTAGTACACATACTTCCAAAATATTTTCAATGCACTTACCCTGCTTGATCAGCATTTGGTACACATTTACTCATTTTCTTAGTTTACTATTTTACAATATAACACACAGTGTGGTGTTAAGCTAAGGCAATTGCCTTGCAAAGCAAACCAGCGGTATGTGTTATAACAACGATTGATATTTGACGTTCATAAAATATCGGTCAAAAACAAAATTGTTGTTCTACATGGGTGAAATTAAATGATAGCGCTACAATGAAATGGCAAGTCAAATGTGTTGTGGGATAGCTATTGTGAGGTATAAAGTTATTGTACATATGGCAACGCTAATACTAAATATGCAACCTTTGATAGCAGCATGACGATTTCCAAGACTTTCCATTTCCAAAAGAATAAGATGTAAGATAGAAAGAAGAGAGAAATAAAAAAGACTTGAATTGCGAACTTGAAGCGTGCGACATAACAGCTAGGTCGTGGTCATATTTTAATACCACAACAATATTTTTTCGGAATTACAACAAATGCACTTAAGAATAAGAAAATCAATTAACCAAGTGAATAAGTTTTATTATAACCATAATTAGTGCTCCTGGTGTGAGTCATGTTCAGTAGGATGTCATCTATCTAATCTACTGGCACACATGCCTTTTAAATGGGCGGGTGCTTTTCATATAGTACAACTTGTCATAACATTTTTAATTTAACCACGTACTGTTTTGGAGCCCAGACGATCGCGTCTATAGCTGGAATGGCCAGAAGAGTTGAGTAAGGGAGCAGCGAATCGGTAATCACTTAATTAAAAGAGCCAATGCGTAATTTCAAGAATTAAAAAAAAATCGATAGAACGAAATCCGATGGGAGCGATCGCAACAATTACGAACATTGCATAACAATACAGAAGCATGAAGTCATGAAGTCAAGTGTAAAGATGCATAAGCAAATGAAAAAACCACCTACGCGTAGGGACTTACAAGATTTAATGAAAAGTGTACCTGAGGAGCATAGGGAAATAATAGAAGAAAGATCCTTGAAGATGATGTCGCATCCAGCTTATGGACAACCATACGACTGGTCTACACGCGACTTTGAAATGGGTGCTCCCTTAGGCCGTGGTAAATTTGGACGTGTCTATTTAGCGCGTGAGAAGCACTCCCATTTCATGGTTGCCATGAAAGTGATGTTCAAAAAAGAACTACAGGATGGTGGAGTAGAACGCCAAGTTTTGCGAGAAATAGAAATCCAATCACATTTAAAACATCCAAATATTCTACGACTTTTTACCTGGTTCCATGATGAAGAGCGCATTTACCTTGCACTTGAAATTGCATTTGAGGGAGATTTGTATAAGGCTTTGCGAAACTCAAAACGCTTTGATGAACCACGTGCTGCTAAGTACACATACCAAGTGGGAGATGCACTTAATTATTGTCATTTAAATAATGTTATTCATCGCGATTTGAAACCTGAAAATATATTGTTGACATCGACTGATGACGTTAAATTAGCTGATTTTGGTTCTTCTGCACACTCGCTGTCTAATAAACGTAAAACTTTGTGTGGTACTTTGGATTATTTACCGCCAGAAATGGTCGATGGTTGCTCTTATGACGATTCTGTGGACCAGTGGTGCTTGGGTATTCTATGCTATGAATTTCTTGTCGGCAATCCACCGTTTGAAGCGAATGATACTGAGAAGACATATGAAAAAATTCGACGTCTACAAGTTCATTACCCTGCATATTTGAGTTCGGGTGCAAAGGATCTCATTTCAAAGTTGTTGTGTAAAAAAAGCGCTTCTCGTATCACGCTTGTTGATGTTATGAAACATGCTTGGGTCAAGGAAAATATGCCGAAACGAAATGCCTATGTGAAGCAGCAAGCGAAAAGTCAGAAATTGAAAACATAATTGAATATTTACTGCTTATTCGTTATTACTATTTTTGTTTTTTGCTTTTAATTTTAACCATTTATTCGTATGCCGAAGTAACGTTTTCTGGATTGAATACCACCACTCCAAAATTTAATAATAAAATATCAATATCTATCTTTCTAGAAGATGTCAGAAGTGTTAAGACATAGGTGGAGAAAGTTGCAATGGCTGAAAAAGTCACATGTATGTATGTACATTAGACCTGTTAAAAAAAACTCCTGTTCTAGAGTTCTTCGGGAACGCTTAAAATTCGAATATATCCTCATAAAAAAAAAAATACTCCTAGGGTTGGTACCAGAGCTGCAAAATTTAAACTTTTCGGAATTTGAGTAAAAAATTTAAGAAATTTGCATTTTTTTCTTGCACAATTTTTTTCCGTTTTTCTGTCGCATACATAAGAAAGTATATAAAAAATATTACCGTAACTTTTTAAGATTATATGTAATATAAGCAAGAAATTCAAGTTCTCTACTCAAATCAACTCAATCTTGATCCTGTTTAATAGCTCAAATCATTTGCTTAATTCACTATATTCACCTTAATAAACTTTTATATGAAATTGCCAATGCCACTACATGAAGATCGTAAAATAAGTGAGAAAAAAAAGTAATACTTGGTCCAAAAAAAAAAATTGTGAAAGTATTTCATAAAAAAGTAATTAAAATATTTTTCTCCAAAAAGTAGTCACTCTAACTAACAGGGCATGTAATAACTTTAGAAAAATAAAAAAAAAATTATTTTGATAATTTGTAGGCCAAAAACTAAATTTTTTCTTATCGTTTATTTTAAGTGAAATTCATGTAGTGGCATTGACAGTTTCAAATTATAGCGTATTAAGGGCCAGCTTTTGGTTCACGCGATACCCATACATGTGACGAATATGTGGTTAAATCTTCATATAGATCGTCACTGAAGTTTAGGAGAAAGTACTGGGACCGTACGAAAGAAATGATTTCGAGAGAAAAGCATAAATTTTTTTTTTATTTGGCCGGAGACGTGTAGAGCGCGCTTGAACAATTTTGAAAAAATATACTTAGATATCTCGGATCTTTATGAAATTTTAACACAATGTTTTTTTTTGGAAATCCGTAAAATTAAATTGAGTTGATAAACTAGGTTGCCCCTTAAGGTGAATGCAGTGAAAACAGCAAAGTATGAGAGCTGTTACACAAGAAACACAAAAGGCAATATCGGTAATATCTTTTTCAATGCTTCCTTATGTGCTATTTATTTATTTTCGTTTATAATCTAAATCAAACCAAATTACTTAACATAAGTTTAGCAAAAATCGATTATTATTTTAAAGGCCAAAGGGCCACTGATCTGTGTTGTCGCCACTGTGTTGATGGTCGGTTACGTTAACTGGCACATTAGGA
Source organism: Meiosimyza decipiens (assembly GCA_963680825.1). Classification (NCBI taxonomy): domain Eukaryota; kingdom Metazoa; phylum Arthropoda; class Insecta; order Diptera; family Lauxaniidae; genus Meiosimyza; species Meiosimyza decipiens. The sequence continues at coordinate 81,070,047 of OY804258.1, read as the reverse complement.
AAATGGAAAAAAAATTAATAAAAAAAAATATTAATTAAGAAAAATCTGGAATTTTCTTAATTTTTTTAATGCAAATTCCCTAGGAGTTTTTTATTTTTTTTAATAGGAGGATATGTACGTATGTATATGGGAAATGTTGAATAAAGTTGAAAAGAAATGAGAATGTTAAATTATGCCACGCCAACTTTTCGCGTACTTTTGGTTCAATAAATTATGTTTGTGATTGGCATCCGCATACCAAATTTTATCACAATAGATGCTATAGTTTGCGACATATGCGTAATTTATCTTAAAATTTAGGGTGTGGATGGACCCACTCGTACAATCCAGCCCAATTTCGATTCAGAAATAGCATTTCATAAATAACATTTATACACAAAATTTTAGTATGATTGCTCACATATTTCGATAAATATGTCATTTTAAATATTTTGTTTGTATGGGACGTGCCACGCCCACTGGTGCTACCCCTATACTTTTAATTCAGATGAACCAGCAGATGTGTATCAGGTAAGTAATTTTATATTAATTGCTGCAACAGTTCCCTTGAAATTGCCACTCTGCCCTCAAGTAGCACACTCCGACTTTAGGTGTACGTAGTCGATCGGATTTGGTAAGAACTTGTAACAGTTTAAGTCGGAGCAGTCGTATTTGCTCCGTTTTAAGTAAATTTTTGTTCTTTGAAGTATGATAACATATTCCGAATACACATTTGACTACAAAAGTGGGGGACTCTTTAAATATGGAATTCGGTCTTACAAGCGTGTGTGAAAGTTTTTTTTAAACTATTTATTAAAAAGAAAATTAAAAAAAAAAGTTATCTTACTTTGTTACTCGATTTTCAAAAGTAGCCATATATAATTCAAAAAACGCTTACGTACTGGGTATCGAAAATTACATTAGCGATCACGAAGACAAAAAAAACGCCTTTCTCCGTCTTCACACTGAAATTATCAAAGTCAAATGTTCGTCCCAATCTAGCCTACAGTTAGTCAGTCTTCTACAGTCGCCACAAGGCTTCCAGTCTTTTGCATCTTTCATTGGAACAGTGGGGATGCTGACATGGAGTCTGATGTACTACAGATTTCTGTCTTGACTAAGAAATCGAACTCTTGTTTTGTGATTTTCTGTTTACTGGAGTCCAAGCGTCGATGTGGTGTTCTGTGTTTAACTGGTATTTTGTAATCGGGTTCTGCTGTTTATGATGGATAGTTTTTGAGTATGTTGGTGTACTTATTGTCTAGTGTAATTAATTTTAGTAGTGAAGTTTCGGTGTATGCAGTGATCGCATTAACGGATAAATTTGTTAGTGGATCAACCAGTTTCTTGTGTTTCAGATCTATTAAGAGTCCATATGTCGTTAGGAAATCTGCTCCTTTTATGGGTCTTGAAATGTCTGCCAATATAAATGTAAACGGAAATTCGCATCTAAGTTTTAAGTTAATACTTAGTTATTTCTTACCGAAAGTTGAAATTGTGCTACCGTTCGCTGCTGTAAGAGTTAAGTCTGAATTACTTTTGTGGGCTTTGAATTTTTTAACTGGAAGCACTGATACTTCCGCTCCGCTGTCTATCAGAAGGTTAATTTGCTGTCATGGTCATAAATAAATAAACGGCGTGTCAGTGTGGTTTGATTTGCATGATTAGTCGTCGTAATGCTGGAGTCATTTAGTTTGATGGACTGTGTTGTGTGTTGTTTTGAACAAACGCGCATGCTTGTTCACATTTTCTAGCGTCTTTACCGAATTTATAGTGGTATCTATATACCCAGTTGGCCGCTCGTTGTTGTGACACACTTCTCGAAGTGGATCGACTCCTTGAAAGTTCTAGGATTAGAGTCTCAAGAATGTGAACGACTGTATCGTTCACTTCTTAGTTCTTGGACTTCGAGTGAGAGTTTATTAAAACTTTCTAGGATCTTGAAAGTTTTTTCTGCAAACATCTGCGTTAACATTGTCAGTTCTGAATTTGGAACAGATCTCACCGTGTGACGTCAATTATTATTAATTACAGAAACATTCGACTCTGAGATAACTTCCCATAAGTTATCTACGAGCCTTAACTGATCGTCGAATTCTCTATGACCTGATCCGGTTAAAGCGATGTTAAGGCTTTTGGGAAGTTTGCGAAGCCGTGTTCTATAAGTTAAGTCACTATCGACTGCCAGCTAACATGAGAAGTGACCTATAGCATTGAGATGGATTTTGGTCTCTCATCTCCGTGTCGGACAAAATCTTGTCGAACCTCTTGCTCTCACTTAAAGAATGTCGGTCAATCAAAATTATCCTTAAGCCTTGATATAAATTTGTTGTAGGAGGCTTCTGAATGAAATCGAGCACCGATATTATTACCTCTTGGGGTAAAGCAGTGACCAGGTACTCGTATTCTGTTTTATCAGTCAAAATTGCCTTTGACTGAAATTGAATTTCTGCATGAGTGAACCCTGCGTCTGGACACGAAGTATAAAATTGTGGCAATTTCAAATGGATATGTAAAATCGGTTTGTGTATTTATTAATGGTTGGTGATAGTCACCTTCGTCGAAGTGTGAGGGGTGAGGGTTAGATGTGTGTGGTGGCGTGAGAGGGGTGTGTCGGTGTACGTGCAAGATTAATTTTTAAGATTGTGGTTTAAATTTGCTAATGTGCACTTGAATATGTTGTGATGCAAACGACAAGTTTCTTCCCTCCCTTTCGTTGGACATTCGTTTTAAAATCTAAATGTGATATGTATTATACTTATCGATTATTGTTGTTGTTGCTCCTATTGAAAATGTTACTGCAGCTGATGCTGTTGTTTTTGTTGCTATTACGAAGCGAATATTGTTGAAAGCTATTGTGGAACGATGGATTTAGGTTGCTGTTGTACGTGGAGTCTATCGTTGCACTACCGATTGTGGCAGTGAACGAGTATCGATAGTAGCGTTATTGAAGTTAGTGCTGGGCATGCTGGTGTGTATTTCATTTCCAAAAACTGAAGTAAGGAAGCCTGGTGATGAGTTTGGTAGAATGGCTTTAACGGTTTAATACAATCTGATAAATTTCCAGTCTATTTTGTCTCATTGTTGAAGATGTTGGTGAATGATGTTGCTGATGTTATCACCACCGGGGTTAAATTGATTAGGCAATTGATTGTGTTAGCTGCTGCTTCTAGTAACTGGAATCTGCTATCTGGAAACTGTTATCTGGAATCTGCGATCTGATATCTGCTCCTGGCGGGATCGCCAATGAAGTAGTTGTTATGAATTTAATTTGATTTAGTTAGTTTTTATTTTAAATGCTTTTTTTGTTTTCTAATTTATTCGTTTGATTAATAATTTTGAATTGAATAACATATTTTATATAAAAACAAATTTTTGATTTTTAAAAACTTACAATAAAAACTCAAATTTTATTTAATTTAGATCCGATATTTTTTGTGTATACTGTTTCTTGTATGTTACTGTTTATATGTGGTGGTATTAACTCACCACAGACATATCTCGAAGGAGTGAGTATTCTATGTCTGACAAACACGATCTGTCGTTTTGTTGCTTATCGTATCTCTCACTAATTCGTTAAACAGAATAAGGACGGGGTCGGGAAATCGTCAACGATTACCCGCTGTCAAAAATTATATCTGATGCTTTGGTTTCCTTAGCCGATCTTACCAAACAAAGCGATGCTGGGACGTCACACGAGATTTTAGCTTTATTGCTTCTCTCATAACATTTTTTTCAGGTTAACGTTGTGAACAAAGCCAGTCAGTCACCTAAAATCAACTTTGTCGAGTTTACTGAAATGCTTGACAAATTTTGATTTTAGTTAAAAACATATACAAACAGGTTTGGAACAAACTATTGTAGCATCAACTGAATTGGCATCCGAACTTGATACGCAGCAGTAGACCGGGTGAAAAGGCTACTACAATATGTGATCCAAAAAAAAGTTTGAAGCCGAGTTTTCTAATACTCTTTTGGACACCGTGCTTATATCTATAGAGGAAAGATTACAGCATATGCAAGACTTTTCCATCACATGGTCTTTCTTGTTTGACATAAAAAATAATCAAAATAAAGAAGAACTAATGCTGCATTGTTCTTTACTGCAAGAAAAGTTAACGATCAATTTTAAATCTTATATTGATGGAGATTTGTTGCTCGATGAAATTTTAAGTTTGCCACACTATCTTGGAGACAGTCAGGCAACTCGTTTCGAAACATTAAATTTTTTTTTAAAAAAACACAGTCTTCAAGAGTTATAGCCCAACATTTGAATATCGCTGCGTATTCTGTTAACAATACCAGTGACTGTTGCAAGTGGCAAACGAAGTTTTTCTAAACTAAAATTGATAAAAGCGCTTTATAATGTCTCAAACACAATTGACTAGTTTGGCCGCGCTATCTATTGAAAATCAAGTTGCAGAAAATCTAGATTTTGTCATTTTTATCAGAGAATTTGGTGACAAAAAAGCTAGATATATAAGATTTTAATTTTTTTTAATGGTTCGTGACGTGACTGACAGACAATATTAATTTGTAAAGTGCATTGTTTAGAGAATTAATGGGTTGAATATGTTATTTTTAAAAATAAAAGATGTGGTGCAAAGTTCAAAACAAGTTTTTTTAACCATAATGAAATTAGTATATTTGAAAGGGCGCCAAAGGCATGACTCGCCTGGGGCGCCTAGATGGCTAAGGCCGGCCCCTGGGTGTGCTATAAGAGTAATCTTTATAAAATTTGGTGCATAAGCATTGAAATTGAATAAAATTCAACGGGATTGCATCAGTGGGCGTGGTATATTAACATAAGGTTGTAAGCAATTTTTAAAGTGAACTTTTAGTATGAAAATTAATGTAGGTGGTTTACTTGCCATAAGGAATATCTGAATCAACAGCGGGCGAAACAACACCATTAGGTGTGGCACTTCCCACACAAATAAAAAACTTTATGTGGCATATCCATCGAAAAATGTGAGCAATCATACTAAAATTTGATTAAATTAATTTATCTCTGGATTAATAACGGATTGGGTTGTACCAGTGAGTGTTCCACCACTCTCAATTTTAAAACTTAACATAAACATAATTTATTGATACAAAAGTAGGTGGAATTTTCCGTAATAAAAAAAAAAAAATGTGAGACTTACGCGCACTTTTCCTGTTGACGCGGTGTAGGGTATTTAGTTCTTGGCAAGTCATAAAATAAATTGTTATGATCAAAATATTCAGAAAAATTTTTTTTTTTTTACTGCAGCAATTTTTTTAATGTACATATGTACACATGTATACGTACTTTTTTAAAAAGGAATGCAACAGAAAAAATTTCTGAATAATTTTAAGAACTCGTCAATGCCTTGGCTTTTTAAGGTCGAGGCAAAAGTAAAGCGCATTTTGGAGGCTGATGCAATAATTTTTCATTCGAACATTTCATTAATTGTTTTGAAAATTTTGGACTTGGATTTGTAATGTAAAAGAGTATGTGTTAGATAAAAATTTCAAAAATGTTTTCAAGCCCCGGTATTAAGTCCTTACAATCCCGGGATTACTTCACCTCATATTAAGAGTAAGTCGAGGGATTGCCACCTCTAGTACAGGCTAAGCATATATTCATTCGAACCAATGACCATACAAATATGCATTTTTTATTTGAAGTCTAGAAATTGACACTATCTATTATTTTCTGAAAAGATTCATTTGCAAGCAGAATCAGTCATTTGGCATGTATTTTAATTTACTGCAGCAGACCAGACCATTAACAAAATCTGCCAGTTATATAAATAAAATCAAAAATGGTAATCTTTGCAAGTAAACTGAAGTTTCTTTACACCAGCTTTTTTATTTACTTTTCAGATATTGACAGGATACTAACAAAAATGACTGCCACACCTAGAAGTGCTACAAGTCAGCTAATAGCGGTGCTGTTCTATTTGTAAACGTATTAATGGGCCACGATGGGATATGTAAACAAACCAAGCGACTTGCACTTGGTCTTTAACCTTATAATAAATGTAGAGTATTTTGTAGAAATAAGCACTTTTATTAATTTTATTTTTATTTTGCTTAGAGGTACCTGTCAGAATCATATTTTTTTTTTGTTTTGTTTTTACTATGTTGCCTTCAAGTACCTGTTTAGGCGCTAAAAAAAATTTAGTTTTGGCTTAGTAAGGCGAGCCAGGCAACTGTATTATGGCTAGAGAGCCGCACTTTTTGAGTTGAGAAGTAAAAGACTATTGCATTGAGACGCATTTAGTTCAGTTTTATGTCTAAGTTTATTTAATTAATGCTGAAGTTTATATACAAATATACCCAACATACCACTATTTGCCAAATTCCAAGTCTCCCCTCCATTATTAATTTGTATGCCTGCTTGTTGTTCAATTCAATTTTAGCTGATCTGAAAATGTTGTTCATTCAAACCAATGCATCAGCATTGAAAATAAAAATTAAAAGAGTTAAATTCAATTCTTGGACTCAGAATGTAGTGCGTTTATGACTCTACTAACATAGTTGCAAGGATGCCAAATGTTGCCACTTCCTCTAAAGTTTTTTCTTCTGAAGTTGTTAAAATCGATCAAAACGTAACGTGATAATATCTATACTAGGGTGTTTATTTTGAAATCTTAATAGACTATTTTTTTATTTTGCCTGTGCTTAAGCATAGAATTTGAAAAAAAGTTTCACAAAACTTGAGCCTCCTCCTTTTTGTGTGGCTGAAATTGCTAACATTTTACATCCAAAGGAATTTTTTTTTGCGGTCCCATAGGTCTGTGTTGTAAAATTGAACTTTTTAGATGAAGCCCATGAACGGCATAACAGTTTGTTTCCTATTTTTCGTACTTTCAATATGAATTGTAATAGGAAACAAACTGTTTACGCCGTTAACAGGTTTGATCTAGGAAGCTGAAGTTTTGAGAGAGTTTTCTCCAAACCCAATTCTATAATACAGACCTATGAGACCGCTAAAAAAACCCTTCGGATGTATAATGTTAGCATATTCAGCTACACGAAAAATGTAGGAGTGGTTTGACAGCGGGAGGTGGCACCTCCCATTCAACTAAAACACCTAAAACGCAATATATTGGCACCTAACGCAGATTTTTTCTGTGTCTAAGCCCCATGCTTAAGCATAGGCAAAACGTATATATAAAAATCTACAAAATTTTCAAAATAAACACAATAATATCGGCCATTCCCTAAATAATAGCAACGTTTTTTTTACTGTTTTGAATCGAAGTATGTATTTCTTTCTTTACGAAAAATAAAATCCTTTAATCAATTAGTTTAAGTTTTATTTGGCTCCACCCAAAGAATGTATCTGAATTCAAATCGGATCTCCCAACATAACTTTGCAAAATATCATACAATTAAACTGGTGCACGTCTTCAATAAAAACTAAAATGAATGAATGACAACGGAAGCATTTTTTTATTTGTTCACAGTGTTCTATTTTGAAATTATTGAATGTTGAATCATGTGTGAAAATGAAAGAGGGTATTCCTCTGCGAAAACTGAGAACTATTTCGGGCCCCGAAAAAATGTATGTGCAGCAAAGCTTACGCAAGCCTCGAAACCTATCGAAAATTTGCAAAAGTCCAAAAATTAATCAGTTTTGCTGTGCAGTAAAACTGTGCTCGAAAACTTTCGTGTTTTACATGGTTTTCGAGATTTCGCGTTTAGAGGAATATCCGTAAAGTAATTGGCGCGAAGGTGTAACTTAATTCCTGTGCTTGGCATGAGCACAAAAAAAGCAAATAGTAAAATATAGAAATGGAACACTTGCAATTTTTTTATATTTTGGTTTGAGTACCGAGTGCAAATTAGGTGCATGCAACAAAATATTTCCTTAATTGCTGATTAAAAAAAAACCATTAGAACTTATTTTACTTATTTTTAATTTCGATCATTCAAAAACTAAATTTGGAGTTTGTAAAAAGATAGGATTTTAATTTATGAGTGAGAAAATTTAAGTAGTATAAGTGGCTGGTATAGTGAAAGCGAAAAATTATTTCTGAGCGACAATTATTTAAAGCGGCGAAATTTTGGAAAATAATATACTTAATAATGTACATACATGTATGGTAATTTAGATAATAATATAGGATATACAAATTAAAATTAATTATTCGTTCAAAATACATATAAGTATGTATGCAAGAACAGTTATTTGGTCAAAATATAAAATTTAATTTAATGAAATTATTTGTTTAAAATTTGAAATATAAAATGTATTTGAAGTAAAAATATTTCTTTTAAATACACACACACATAAAATAAATGTTCAATTATTAAGAACTTTCATAAACAAATTGTGGATTAATTGTGTTTATTGCCTATCTCTATTATGGAATTAACCCCACTTCTAGTAATGATCTGTATGGACAATGGTATGGACTTAAAGATTTCTATTTATTTTCTAATATTACTACACTAAGATCACCTACTTAAAAATCTGGTACATTTGGGGGTCATCCATAAACTACGTGACCGAAAAAACTTTTTTTTAACACCTACCCCCCCTATAGTGACGATTCATGACTTTACTCTATTAACCCCCCCACCCTCTATTTAATTACGATGCAGCATGATTTTTAAAAATATTTTCTACCAATGAATCTTAAAATAAAATACATGGTTTATTCACAATATTAAACATAAAACATTACATTTTACATTTTAATAGATATAACATATTTAAAATCAATAAATAATTTTCAATATTTAAATTTCTTCCAAGAAGGTATATCCTCAATTAAAGTAATATTTTTCTCTATATTTAATTGTTCGTCTTCCAGTTCAACAGCTTCTATGTCTTCTACACCGATCCACAATTTTACAATTTGAAGTCACGTAGTATTTCGCGAAACCCCCCGCCCCCGTCGTTACTTTTCGTAGTATTTTTCATGACCCCCCATTCCCCCAAATCGGTCACGTAATTTATGGATGGCCCCTTACATATTTGTCACATTCGATGTTTCGTTTACTTGTGATAATTTTTATTATGTCTTTTGCTTGATTCATAATTTTCAATCTAATCCGCCAGGCCAAAACTCACATGCATACCCTACACTACATTGGAGGTACCTTTTATATAAATGAAAACGACGTTGAAGAGGTTGAATAAGTCGTAAAAGGTTGAAAACTGTTGCAACAGTTGAAGAAGATTGAAAAAGTCTAAAAAATATGGCAGCTTTTTTCAATAAAAGTTGAAAAACATTGAAAAAGATCAAATAAATGTTGTAAATCCTGAAAAATGTTGAAAAACTCAAAAAAAGTTGAAAGAGGTTGAGAAATGTTAAAATAACTCAAAATTGCTGAAAAACTCTTAAAAATAAAGAAAATAATGAAGAAAGTTGAAAAAGTCGAATATATACATTATAACGAATCTTTCAGCCTGGGTCTCGGCTCGTCGCACAACGATTAGTCCTATAAGTGTACAAATATCAAACCGGTAATGACATCTAGCGGTCGATAGCCGTATATGTATGAGCTTCCGAACCGCACCAAATGTCTTAATTGTTCATTCTGTCATCTGTCAACAATATTCAGTTCACAATTTGTCAAGTTTCATACAACAACGCATTTTTTCCGCTCGTAAAGATGTCGAATTTTGTGCCTGAAAACTCTCATTTGCGGGAAGCATTGATTTTCTGTTTCCATTTGAAGAAAACACTTCTGAATCGCATCGAATGCTTGTTGAAGCTTACGGCGAGCATGCTCTTGGTCGTACACAGTGCAATGAGTGGTTCAATAAATTTAAAAGTGGTGATTTTGATGTGATAAATGAGCAGCGCGGCCGGCCACCGAAAAAGTTTGAAGACACCGAATTGCAAACATTATTGGACGAAGATGATGGTCAAACGCAACAACAGCTCGCTGAACAACTCAATGTGACACAACAAACCGTTTCCTTGCGTTTGAAGGCCATGGGAAAGATTTTAAAGGTCGGTAGATGGGTGCCACATGAACTGACCGACAGGCAGCAAGAAAACCGAAAAACCACTTGTGAATTGCTGCTCGCCAGGCAAAACAGAAAAGGTTTTCTCCATCGAATCATCACTGGCGATGGAAAGTGGATTTATTTCAACAATCCCAAATGAAAAAATCATATTTGAGCCCCGGCCAACGACCCAAATCAACACCAAGACGAAATCGCTTCGGCCGAAAGACAATGCTGTGTATTTTCTGGGATCAGCGTGGTGTTATTTGGTATGAGCTACTAAAACCAGGTGAAACAGTTACTGGTGCACGTTACCATCAACAATTGATCGCTTTGAACCGTGCTATACGTCAGAAGAGGCCCGAATTTCAACTTCGCCATGACAAAATTGTATTCCAAGATGACAACGCATCGCCACATCGAGCAGCGGTCAATAAAAACTTGCTAGAATCGTACAACTGGGAGCCCCTGCCCCACTCGCCGTACTCACCGGACCCGGCGCCATCCGATTGCTATTTGTTTTCATCGATGGGACACGCACTCAACGATTCGCACTTCAATTCTTACGAGGAAGTGCAAAAATGGCTCGATGAATGGATAGCCTAAAAAAGCAAAGAATTTTTTTGGCGAGGAATCCATAAATTGCCTGAAAGATGGAAAAGATGTGTAGCTAGCGAGGGGAATTACTTTGAAGATTAAGTTTGGAACTTTTTTTGCAAAATGAACGTGTTTTTTTGAATAAAAAATTACCGGTTTCATATTTGAACACCTAGATAAAAATAAAAAAAATTTTTGATCGGAAATAAGGAAAAATCGGTACCGTTTTAAAGGTGAAACATCCACTAAAATAGATCAGAAAAAATTTTTTTAAAAAAATTCAATTTGCAACCGCGACCGCATCTTGACAAAAAAAAACCAAATTTTCTGTAACTTTGAAATTGAGGCTTTTTCATATCAATTTTATTTCATGTATCATTAGCCTTGACCTTCTACTAATAGGTGCAAATAAAATCTTCTTCACTTTCGTCCACCTTTTTAAAAAAAGTAGTTTTTTCCAAACGACTAATGTGTTCATTTCACTTTTGATTTTCTTTTGCTTTCTCAAAACAGAAGCGAAACCGTTAAAAAAATTAACCCTGTATTGGAAAGCGCGTAAAAAATTATAAGAAATGATATATTGGAATAAAAATTATTTAAATGTTTCTCTAACGATTTCGTTTTACTTTATTTATAAATCCTTATACTCCACATTTTTGAAGTTTTTAGCTGAAAATCCATATTCGCTCTTAGTTTTACGAAGATCATTACGAATTTGGGACATCCATTTTACATTGTTGGATTCGATTTTTTGAATGGTTAAAAAGAAAATTTGCAAGTGCGAAATGTAAAAAACAAATTTTTGAGGAAAACAAAGAGAACTTAAAGATCAAATGGGACTGATTTTCGATCACATCAAGCAGAGATACGCTACTAAAAACGACGGAAATACCGCTCGATAATTCTTTTCAGATGTGAATACTGCAGCAAAAATAAGAAAGCTGCATAAAGACTATTATACAATTTTTCCTTAATATTGAAAATTATATCTTGTAGAAAAACCAATCAATAAGCAATACTAAAGAATTTGGTTTGCTTCTGCTGAGAACGAGAGACTTGTACCTTAAAAAATATAGTTGGTTCTATACGCCCAGTTCAGTGCATAAAGGTGGAAGTCAGGAGCGGAGGTAGCAGGTACTTCGATTTGCCAATATGTATGTAATGTGGTCAGATGAAAGTTAATTTCTGATTAAAGTATTATTAAAACAATTTTGTTCTCACTAAACACAGTTTTTTCAGAAGCCTTCTTTTTATCTAAATGTCATATATTTACACAAACATGTTCAGCTTAAAGATGTATTGAAATAAGTAAGCTTTTATTTCTATTGATTTTTTTTATACTGAAAAAATAATATGCGAAGGCTTGGGAGGTAAAAGAGGTAAAGCAATATTAAATTGAGCTTACTTATATACAATGAATTTCAATAAGACTAATGATTTTCAAACTGCAATTGTGAAAAACAATTTTCGAAGTTGTAAAGGGTGTTTTTTTTAGAGGTATAGAGCTTTGAATTGAAATAAAGCACAATAAAATCGTTTTAATGTCCATCAATTTGGCTTTATTGGAAGGATAATTTTATGCCATTAATGTTTAAATATGATTTCGGGCATGTGGCCGCCGCGGCTGGCTCGAATAAAGCCAATTCTTCAGGTCCAATTTTGAACCACTTTTTCGAGCATATGGGGCCGTATGTCGGCAATAACGCCACGAATGTTGGCTTCCAAGTCCCCTAACGTTTCTGGTTTGTTGGCGTAGACGAGCGACTTCACAAATCCCCAAAGAAAATAATCCAATGGTGTCAAATCACACGATCTTGGTGGCCAATTGACAGGTCCATTCCGCGAAATTATGCGCTCATCGAATGTTTCCTTCAATAAATCGATTGTAACGTGCGCTGTGTGGCATGTAGCGCCGTCTTGTTGGAACCACAACTCATCCACATTCATGCCATCCAATTCGGGAACAAAATAGTCGGTTATCATGGCTCTATACCGGTCTCCATTAACGGTAACTGACTCTCCAGCATTATTTCGGAAGAAGTATGGCCCAATGACTCCACCAGCCCATAGAGCACACCAAACAGTCAGTTTTTGTGGATGTAATGGCGTCTCAAGGGTCTCATGTGGATTCTCTTCACTCCAAATGCGGCAATTTTGCTTGTTGACGTATCCATTCAACCAAAAATGAGCCTCATCACTGAACAAAATTTTGCGATGAAAATCAGCATCGAGATCAATCTCATTTTCGGCCCATACACCAAAATCACGACGCATTGCATGGTCTCGCGGCTTTAATTCTTGCACAAGCTGGATCTTGTAAGGTCGCAAGCCAAGATCTTTGCGCAAAATCTTCCATAAAGTTGATGGACAAAGCTCCAATTGCTGTGCACGGTGGCGAGTCGATTCATTCGGGTCCTCTTCAACATTTTGCTCTACAGCGGCAATTGTTTCTTCGGTGCGCACTGTTAGACGTCTCTGCGGATGCGTATTATCACATAGAGTAAACGTAGTGCGAAAACGATCCATGGTTAACCGAATTAATTGCTCTGATGGACGATTATGTCGACCATAAAATGGACGGAGCTTGCGGTAAGCTTCGCGAACTGAACCATTATTTTCGAAATAAATTTGCACGATTTGCAAGCGTTGTTCTTTTGTCAACCTGTTCATGATGAAATGGCAAACCAAACTGACCATAAATGACATTAGAATTGCCAGATTTGACCATGAAATGCCAGTTTTATCTCTATTCGAAAAACAAACCTCTAAAAAAAACACCCTTTATTTCGTGCATCAAAAGTTTTTCGAAAGTGTTAACTTTATGCGAGATTTTGGATATGGATAATATAATACATTTTATAAGAAGTTGTTTTTCAAGATAATAGTCAAAATCTATAATTTATATGACATTACTTATAAGCATACGACGAAAAAAAAAATTGTTATGCCATTAGTCACTAAGAAATTAAATTTCATTCGATTCCGAAAACTCCTTCTATTTTGTCCAGCGTTTGTATGGAGACGAATCATTGTGCGTCGGCATCCAGAGTTCGTGTACAAAAATATGTATTTACTGGTATCTAACACGGGGGTTTATTGAAACTTTTATTTATTTTTATCTTTATAATCAATTTTATTCACTTTACAGATGTACCTACTTGACCAATAGCATCTCTAGTGGTAAGCAAAGACCACGCACGGACGAATGCGCGATTGTGTGACACAATTTGTCGGGTGCGCCGAGTACGACGGTTCCTATGCTTAATACGATAAACAGATTTTGGACGTGGTCGGAAAAGCGGCAACGATTACTCGGTGTCAAAAAAATTAGAATGTGCACAAAAACGGAAGCGGATCCGAAACGGATCTCATGTACGGATCCGTTCCGGATTCTTTTTTGTATGAACTTCCTCTCAAAAAACCGGAATCCGCTTTGTCGGATCCGTAGCGGGTCCGAAACGGACCTCATATACAGATCCGTTCTGGATTCCGTTTCGGATTCTTTTTCGTATGAAATTCCTCTCAAAAAACCGTAATCCGCTTTGTCGGATCCGTAACGGATCTGAAACGGACGTCATGTACGGATCCGTTTCGGATTCGTTTTTCGTAAATAAAACGTATCCGTTACTTAAAATTATGGAAAAGGGTTAAGAATCCGAAAAAAGAATAAAAAATGTTGATAAAAGGTTAAAAAAGTTGAAGAGAATAATGAAACGTTTAAAAGTCAATAAATCATGGAAAATGACGGAAAAAGTTGAATATGATTGAAAAAGTCAAAAAAATTGAAAGAGGTTGAAAAAATTTCAAGATATTTGAAACAGAAGAAAAAGGCTGATAACATCGATAAAATATAAAAAATGTTGAAAGAGGTTGAAAATCTCAAAAATAGTTTAAAGAAGTTCAAAATTTAAAAAAAATATAACAGGTTGAAAAAGCCAAGTTGAAAGATATTGGTAAATTCACTGATTCAAAAGGAAAATGCTGAAAAAAGTTAAAACTGTCAAAAATTTTTAAGAAATCGTCACGCTAACAAATTTTTGTTATCATGGGAGGTTCCACGACTACTGATGCAATCCCAGTAAATTCTATTTAGTTTCAAAGCTTATAGAAATGATGTCTCTACACCAAATTTTATTTGGATTACTCCTATAGTACAATAAATATAACATAAAACATGTTTTGCTTGTGTGGAAGACACCGCACCCACTGATGCAAACCTGTCACAATCCATTTAATTTTAAAGCTTATAGTAACCGACATTTCCACATCAAATTTTAAAAATATTGCTCTTACATCACACTTAATATATCCATCAACATGCTTTGCTTGTGTAGGAGGTGCCATGCCCACATATACTATTGCGCCTACTTTTAGCCATGAGACACTTTTAGTTCTCTTACTGTAAAATTTATAAATTTTGTGGGATGTGCCACGCCCTTAAACGAATTCTGTTGGTATAGTGGCTTAGTTTGTTGTGATTGCGATTATCTCTAAAAATTTTGTAATTTGTAAAGTGCATTATAAGCAGAATTTATGGATTTTGTGATCTGCATCCGTTTACCAAATTCCATTTTAAAATCATGAATAGCTTGCAAGACATGACGTTAAATAAATTTAAAATTTAAGGCTGTGCCACGCCTCTGATAGAGTCTTTAAGATTTCAAAACCTAGCCCAAACTTTATTTTGTTTACATATGCACCAAATTCTCAAGTTTCATCTAAATCGCTGCAGCCGTTTTCGATATAAGGTTCACGTAGCCTAGTAGGTAGCGCGCAAGACTATGAATCGCTGGGTCATGGGTTCGACACCGACTTGGAAAATTTATAGCACTGTAAGAAAAAATTAAATTTGATAGTAAAATAAAATTATATATATGAAAATTTTGAGCCTAAAAGAGCTGAAATCAATTCAAATTTTATTCTCTCGGACTCATTCTCATTGTTTCAATTTACATTACAAATCATAAATCTTAGCTTTAAATGCTTGTAAAATCAAATAGGGTGAAAAAACATGGATAAAATTTTCAGAGATGGTACTCCTATATGTTCTGAAAATTTTTAGCCTATAAAAGCTGAAATCGGTGATGGAGTATTTGGGAAATTGATGTTTTTAGAAAAGTCAATTTTTTTTATTTTTTTCCACATAGAAACCGTTCAGGCCTTCATTTATTCAGATTTGCAGTTTTTTTGTCATCTACTAGTACACAACTACCTAAAAATAATATAAAAGCTAAATTGGATTGTATTGGTTTGTTTATATTCATCAATGAATTTTTTCGTTTTACTTACGAGTTTTTTTGAACACAATTTTAAACTTTCTTTTTAAGCAATAATACTGGTCAAAAAAATTTTATCGATTTTTTTATATCTACTACATTATAGACCAATCACTGAGAAAAGTTTCGGCTTATTTAAAAAACATGAGGGTAATGATAGGCCCATTATAGATGGAATGACCCTTATCTAAACGTAGCCTCTTTGAATTTGAAATTTTCGTTTAATGCTAAAGAAAACCATTTTTAGGTTTCGTGTGACATTTGGTTCCATTATCTTAAATAATTTTCGCAGTGTAGCTTTTTGAAGTTTTCACCTGCCAACTATTTGTCCAGAACTTGTCCAAGATATACTTAGTATTTGTGAGAATTTTGGTTACACTACATTGAATACCTCGGCTATATAGCGTTTTAAATGTTGCACTTGTATGGGCTTGTTATGTATCTGCTATCAACAGCCGTAAAGCTTATATAATTATGTATGTATTGCTGTATGAACTATAATGCTTGAAGTTATCAAAAATAAAAAACTCATTCACAGCAGAAAATTCGAAGCCTAACTCTCGTGTTTTGAGTGCCTGAACCAACTGTGCTGTTACCGACAAAATTTTCAGTGTCCATACTTATTGCAATTTTTTAGCTATCAACATGGAATTTCTATGCGTCATGCTTACAGTATCTCCTCATTGAATTTTGGCCGATGTAAAAATTTGAGAAGTTTTCTAATTTGCATCAAACAAAATTAATTTGGCCACTACACAAGGTTTATGTGAATGTGACAGCTGCCAAAGTAATAGGTATCAAAATTATGTTGTGTTTGAAATGTAATATAATTCATACTTTGTTTTTTGTATGTTATGATTCTTTAAATGTTCATTACACAAGGTGGAGATAAGTGGCTTGATAGTTTTTTCAAAATTACACTAAAATACTACCAAAACAGTCATTTTAGAAGCGAGAACAGTTTTTTTTTGAAAAGCCGTCACTATGGATAAAATAAAGGAGATATCTGATCCTTAAAGGTCAAGAAGGTACACCGTAATCTTTAAAATTTTTTAAAAATCGAGGTCCTCTTTGGTAAACATCCCTAAAAGTGTGAATATGTTTACTAGTTTTTTAAGTATCCTCCAAATAATCATCAAAACTGTCCAAGAAAGAGAACAAGAATTCTAAGGACTGACTGAAGAATTGTGCAGAAAGCCCTAATGGAAGTGCACCAACTGAATCAGTACTGAACGATCTCAACAAAGCTGGGGTCGAAATATCCGTTAGTACGAACGTCCTGAATTCTTTATATTAAGATGTGTTGCCTTAGTCGGGCAATTCGAAGGACGTAAATGCAATTGAGAATTCCTGGTATTATTATCTCTACTCTACAGGCCGAAAAATAACACCGTAGCTCAATCGCGTCGTGTGGAAATGATACTCAAGTGTATTGCAAGTATGCCGAGTAGAATTAATGAAGGCCTAAGGTCTAGAAAATATCCAGAATACATACATACTTACATGTTTCAATAAAAAAAAGAAATTTCCACGGTATTTATATTATTTGAGGAAAATGGAAAATTTTTAAGATTTCTCTATCGGTCATAACTCAATGGGCATTATACAAATTATTTTCAGGTGGAAAAATATGGGAAAAAAATGGAAATGTGGGCCTGATTCATGCATGGAAATTTAATAAATTTACTTTCGAAAAAAAGTGGGCGACTCTGAACAAATGGTCGCGACACTGGCAATACAAACAGCTTTAGACTGTATAATGTGGGAACATTTCAAGTAAATATAACAAGTCCCATATGGCGGCTTTGGTTGACAAAAACAAGACCGCAAGTGGGCTAAAGCAAGTAGGCGTTGTACCTTTCATACGAGAAAACGTAAATTTAATCAAACGAAACTGTATTTTTGGCCAGGCTAAAGATAACACCTTTCCCATTTATTTACGAAACATTCTAATGTTTTACGTGAATATAAATATGTATGTTCTTTTTACGTTCATCGATTTAAATTGTTTGCAGTGTATTAATTTTGAATTAAATTCATTTTTTTTCCTTGATTTCATTTAACTAACTTTTGTCCTATGAAGTTGAGCTTATAAATAAATAATGAAATGTCGTGTGAAAAAGTTCAGTAAACTTTATTATAATAAAAACGCGATTAACCACTTTATCAATGTACACCTTATTAACAAAAGTTGAATTTATTTATAGTTATTAGAAATTGAGTATACAATTGTTTTTTAAACTTTCAGTTCTAAACAGTTTAGAGGTGAAAAGTAGTTTTGTTTACGCTTCATTCTATTGTGAGAGGTGGGATCTTTTAACCATTTTTTGTAATAGGTAAATTTAACAACTTACTTAGCCTATGTAATTAATGACGAGCCTATAGTTCCAACTCTTATAAAATCTCATAATTACACTGCGAAATTCAATCAAAGGAAATCTTTTAAAAAAGGAACAAAGAAGTAAAGGGCGGTATGGCAATATGTGACTGGCGCTAAATTGATAGTGAGTTCATCCTCCAGACATATTACTTCAAAAATGCGATTCGTCAACGAAAGGTCCAATATCGAAATTCATGACTTACGGCCTGGCGCAGCTCCTCCATAGTTTGAATCTACTGGCGTAAACACGACGGGACAAATGTTCTCAATAGGGTTCAAGTCCGGAGAACGCAGTGGCCACTCCAAAAGTTGAGTTTTTTTGTAGAAAGCACTAACGATTGGCACGTGACACGTGCATGACAGCATTGTCTTGCTGGAAAATGAAATTTGTGTTTGGCTGACGCTCCACAAAGTCGACGAGAGCTTCGTCCAATAGTGCTATGTAGCTTTCAGAGCTCATACATCCGAAAACTTCTCATATGGGAGTCGTCTTATGGTAACTGAAAGCAGCCCAAACCATCAAAGAGCCTCCAAAGTTTCGCTGGGTGGAAGAACAATCAGAAATCTTCATATCATGCCAAAAATAATTAAAACTGTCAGGTCCATCGAGATTAAGTTTTTTTTCGTCCGAAAAGACCACATTTTTCTACTCTGCGGTCCATGACATGGCTAGGCATTGCAAAATGAGCCTAGCCACCGAACCATTCGCAAAACTTTGTTGTTGCTTTGACCTTGGACGCAGTTGCGTAGTTTTGCAAGCCAATTCCAACACAGTACTACCTTGCTCAACGCAACTAATAGAAATTCGGTCAGTTGCGATGACTGAGGTTGTTGCAAAAACCGAGTCAAGAAATATTTTCGCCCAAAGCTGCTGTTTTTGAATAATTATGCACATTATTCATTAAAATGAACTCGCAATTGAATGCTTAAACACAAGTGGAATGAGAGTAAAAGTATTTTATTGAAAATACTGCATTCACTTTATTTAAAACCAAGAAAAAAAAACTAAAATAAATATTTCTGACGCTGTTGTTATGTACGTATGTATGTGGAACTTAATTTTGTAAAATTATTTTTCAAAAATATCAAATATTTTTGAGAGCTTTTTGTTGTAAGCTGCACTGCTTTTTCGCAAAGATCTTACAGAATCAAAATATTTTTTACGCCATCTTCTTCAGCCCATTGAATAAATACAAAAGCAGTGTTATCCTTAAGGGGGGCTAAGGTTAATTCGTACGAAGAAAGGCATGTTTTTGTGACGACTTAGTTAAAATCTCTTTATTAAAACCAATAGTACATTAAAGTACGACATTTGAATGATATTGTATAAGATTTTCACGAAGAAATATTAAAAAAACACGGCAATGGCAACAATTATTCGGACGTGTCTCGGCAAAAAGTAGAATTGCGGTGCCCCTCATAACTTGGTGCTAGATCATTTGAAATCAAAATGTCAAAGTTCATTCGTTAGATAATAGTTTTCTCCAGGTAACACTGGGAGGGTTTTTCGAACTTTTAATTTTCCACTTTTTTGGAACACTTTGAAGGGAAAAGCGCTATTTTTTGCGAAAAAATCGGCTAATTCGTTATTGTAAAATGAAAATCATTAACAAATTTGAAAAAACTCTTCAGCGTTACCTCTTAAATTATGTACAGAAATAGTGTTCAACATTTCAAAAGGATCGGTGCAGTAATTTTAAAGTTATGACGGGCACCGACTTCGGAAACATGAGTTATGGGGAAAACGCTTTAAAGTTTTCAACACTAAAAAGTATAAAACGTTCATAAGAAAAGGTATAAAAATACTCGTAACTTCGTCAATTTTGCTCCAATCGACTTGAAATTTTTACACAATATTCTTAAATATTATGCATTCAATTAAAAAATTTTTTAAAAAATGCAAAAAATAAAATTTTAATACCTTACCCCCCCCCCCCCCTTAATCTTCAATACAGATGAAGTTATTCCAACATTGGTTTCGTCTGCGCTTTTAATTTCTTTCACTTGATCTTCGTTTTTCAATAATTGGCATTTTATAGCACACAGGAAGCAACCGGTCGCAAAATAAATTTATTAAAACTGAATAAGCAAGAAACAAATGTGCACGTAGTTCTTTAATATTGTACATACATGCATATATTTGTTGCGTTATCAGAGTCTACAATGTAAATAACTGAGGTGTTGCAATAATCGAGGAGTTGCGTTCATCGAGGGTTGCGTTGAGCGAGGTTATACTGTAATATGCTTTATGAAGTGATTAAATTGCTGCAGTCAAAGTAGCGGAAGTCCTAAATTTTTGCTTTGCTAAGCAGCAGTAGTTAATATATTTGATTACAAAATGAGCTGCTGCTTAACCTTGTGCTTGCCGAAAATCAAACAGTCGCAGCCTAAAAGCCGGTACACATTAGCGATCGTGTTCGTCAGTCAAAATTTCTTCAGTTTTGAATGATTGTTCACAGCGGTCAAACTATGATTCATGTTCGTAGCTCAAACTGTCATCCAAGTAGTGTAATTTGCCTTACAAACATAACGAATAAGAAAATTGGGTGCGCATATGTTCTTTTTGTTTTTTCAGTTTTCTTAAGAGGATAAGACATTATAAATTATATTGATAAATACTAAAATCTATTTAAAAAACAATTGATAATGTGGTTATGCTCTTATACTTAAATTTTATAAAACTAAGTTGTATGTTGTATGTGGGGCCTTAATTTATGTACGAAATTCAAAGCAATTAAAACTAAAAAAACAGCATACTTTTTGCTGTTTTATTCATAATATTACTTAATAAAAGCATTTACTCTGAGGTGCAGAGGTGTTGTCCGCACACGCAACCAAAATCCGATGCATTTTTTTTTATCTCTATTATTTTCATATTTGTTAAACATATCAAATCAATAATTTGACACTGTTCCTACTGGCACGCTGCAGCATACCATATTTATCATATCATAGTTCTCTCCCTTAAGCGTACAATATATGTACGTCATACAACAACAATTGTTCTAGCTCATCGTAGCAGACCAAATATATGAAACCCAATATTATTTGAAAATGTTGAATTCCATACAATCGGGTTGAGTGTGCACTTCTGATGTTGCACCAAGTCAAAGCAAAAACCTATAATAAAAAAAAACTACTACACACACATTCTAACGAAATGCTCATGATAAACGATAAACTGTGCTCGTAGGATATTAGCGCACACGCAACGACCAACGGCCGCTTCTCTGGCAGAGAACCTCTGCCTTTCAGATGTAAGTTTTATGTTTGCAAAAAAAATTAGCACTTCAACAATGCAGCATAGTGCTGTTTAAAAATGTTTGCCAGAGAAAACTGCGATGTGTGCTCTGAATTTAGTGATCTTGCAATGTTTCGAGTTGCGATACAAACGTGTATTTTTTCAAATAATTGATACTTTGTCAACACAAATGGATATAAGATTTAAGTCGTTAAAAAGATTAAAATTTTTAGAATTGTTGAATTCAAAAAAGTTTCTCAATTTCGAAAGAGCTTTTCCAGATGAGGCTATTGAAAGCCTTAAAATATCATATGCCCCCTTCTTCGAATTTGATAAGGTAAGAAATGAGTTGAGTGTAATATATAGTATTTTCATCAAAGGCATACTCGAAATTCTTTTGATTTTGGAATTGAAAGATACGTTCACAGAAATTTTAAAGCTAAGTTCCTTAGTTTAGACAATTCCAACTTCAAGTAGCTCAGTTGAAAGATCATTCTCTGCACTCAAGCGCATAAAGACTTTTTCGATAAACACTATGTGTGAACAGAGATTGTCTGAATAAGCTTTAATTTCCATAGAAAAAGTATTTCTTAAAGAAACAAAAAGAAAAAGGTTCTGGAAATTTTCTTAAGAAAACCACGTCGTATTGAATTGATATACCAATAAAATTGTTTGGATTAAAAAAGAAATAATAATAAAAGCAATAAAAAAGATATAAAAAAAATTTAAAAAAAGCAGAAGAAGAGAAAAAAAATATATATAAAAAAATAAAAATGTGAACTTTTGTTTGAGAGACAGATAATTATTTATAACAATTAAACATTCTTCATTGAACCCTTTCATGAACTGAAAAAGTTCAATGAAACACTGTTCAACTTCTAAAAATAATTTACATCAATAGGTGCACTTTAACTCATGAAAGAAATATTAAAAAGCCATACCTTAGTCCTTCTAACAAAAGCACTTCTATTCCTGAGACATCGGATGCCATTAGGAAGTCGGTTGAATATCCTCGGAGCAACAGAGCTATAGAAATTGAAGAAGTGCTGTAAGTTGTGTGAAGGGACTATAGCTAAGCCTAAATAATAAATTCTTAGATTATAATTTACTTGAATTCTCTGCAATAAGCAGCCTGTCTAAATAAAAAACATTTTGAGAACTTTTAAGCAATACAGCTTTAAGGGCCAAATATTCAAATCTTTAAATAGCCCATTTGCAAGACACTTTTTATACCCTACACAGAGGGTATATTCACTTTGTCATTCCGTTTGTAACTCATATAAGGGGGCGTGGCAGGCATGGAAAAGTGTATATATTCTTGATCAGCGTCACCACCTGAGTCGATATAGCTGTGTCCGTCTGTCTGACTGTCTGTCTGTCTGTTGAAATCAAGTTTACGGGAAAACTAAGCAAGCTAAATCAATGAAATTTGGCGCACAGCTCACATCTTCTTGCAAGCTGCTAGCATGTAAAAATGGGCGAAATCGGTTCTCAGCCACGCCTTCCACCCATACTCAATGTAAATATACCCAAAAAAAGTTTCTGCGATTTTGATCAAAATTGGTGATTTGGTGAATATAAGAACAACATTAAGATTAGGCTAGGTCTTAAGTTTCCAAAGGCTCTTAAAGAGGCGTGGCACAGCTCTATATTTTAAGTTTTATGACGCCATTGCTCGTAAACTGTGCAAGATATTGTGATGTAAATGGTTTACTGGGTAATAGGTATATATGAATCAAAAGCTGGCGAAATAGCAACAGTGGGCGTGGCACCTTCCATACAATTAAAATACCTTAAGTGGCATAACTATCGAAATATATGAGCAATCATACTGAAATTTGGTGTAAGAAGTTTTTTTATAAAAAGCTATTTCTGGATCAAAATCGGACTTGATTGCATCGGTGGGTGTGTCACCGCCCTAAATTTTAGGAATAATTACGGCACATATCGCAAACTATACAAGCTATTGCTAAAATTTGGTTTGATCTTGTTAATCACGAATATCATTTATTGAAACAAAAGTGGGCGGAATTGTAGGAGTGGGCGTGACATATTTCGTCTTTTTCATTTCTATTCTATTTTTTTTCAACATTTCCCATATTCTTTTGACATTTTCAGTTTTTTCCAACACTTTCCAACATTTTTGAACCTTTTTACATTATTTTCGACTTATTCAACCTCCTCAACATTTTTTTAACATTTATTTAAAAAATACTTTTAATGTAGTGTAGGGTATGTGAGTTTCGGCCTGGCCGAAAATAACACCTTTACTAGTTTTAATTAAGATCCTAATCACGATTTTCTGGGAGTTATCAATGCCACCCCAACATGATAGTCCGCATTGTTAAGGTGGTATATTTTTCTAGTAGCTGATATTAAATACTTTTTTAGGGAACAAGTATGTTACAAAAAATTTATTTTACTGTCATGTAAAAGACCAAGGTACTTACAAGTTTTAACGCTGTCAATAGCAAAACAATGGGGCGAACAGAATTCTGAATCTTTATAAGAAGCAATAAGATTTGACGAAGCACAAATTTGCTCACTCACACAGAACCTTGCACAAATTGTGCAATGAGAAATAAAATCAGGATGTTTTTACTGATAAAATTTTGAAAGAAGAGAGAATTGATATATACATATATAAGAAATAGAGTAGGACCTAAATCTAAGCTTTGAGGAACTCCAATATTTAAGTCGCAAGAATTGCTGAAATGGTTTTCGAGTCTTACTTTTTGGACTCTATTTGACAAATGAGATGATAACCAGTCATACAAAGATTCCCTAAAACCGCAGTTTGTTTAGCAGCAAATTATAATCAAATATTTCAAAAGCCTTTCTGCAATTCAAACTGTCGTTAATGTTATCATAGGACTGCAGCGAGGCATCTTCAGTTGAACGACGTGATCTGAAAACATATTGGCAGTCACTAAATAAACTAAATTTAATTAGCAAACTAATCATTCTAGTTTTCATCGTTTTTCCAAAAACTTTTGCAAAATTAGAAAGCAGCGAGCTGGGCCAATAACTATCTATTAATTTTCTATCACCTTTCTTAAAAAGTGGAATCACTTCAGCATTTTTTAGTTCAGCTGCAATAGTTCCAATTAAAACTTTTATTACATAATTGGCAAAGTATATGTATCGGAAATATTGAATATTATTTTCTTAAGAAGAATGATAGAAAAACTTTTTTCCGTGAACGTATTCTAATTCTTGAGGGACATTATAATTTTAAAAACCTCAATAGAAGAAACAGATTCAAAGTAAACAACTAAGAGGTTGGCAAATTCAGTTTGTGGACAACAGCTTGGAGAATTATAGTCCCTATTTTCCGACACTACCTCACTACGAATACGTGAGAAGTTTATTGAAATCAAACGGTATATCTGACGGCCTTGAGTACACTGTACCATTAACTTGCAAAGCATGAATATTTTCATTAGTTCTATTTCTGTTAAGAATGCTATTTACTAAAAGCCATTCTTTCTTGCAAACAACTCTAATTTTGTTAAATTCATTATGATAGAAATCGTTTTTAATTTGTGTAGATTCATCTGATATTTCTTTGCATAGCAATTTATATCTTTCTTTTAAATTTTGATTAAAAGGGTATTTTTTATTTTTTTTTTTTATAAAGACTATTTTTTGAATTTATTTTTCTCAGCAACTCTACAGTCATCCACTCATGCTGTACTTTCACCATACAAATATACAACTCGACGTGAAATGGGATTGAATTTTGAATGTAAAATCGAGGTAGAATGACCCATATGTGTTATACCATTTTAAAGTCCATGAGACAAAAATATATAAAAATTATTTTTCACTAGTTCTTAGGCCCAAAAGAATTTTTTTTTATTTTTTTCTGGTACCAAAACATATATATAACTTTTCTATTTTCAATTTTCTTTATAAGCCTTGTATTGAAAGATCTTTTAAGTCCCCCTAAAAAATGTTTGATTAGTTTGCAGGTCAAAAAAAAATTTATTTTTTCCAATTTTCTTTTCCATGCAAAATAGTGAATATCACAAAAAATAAAAGTTTTTTGGCCACATTACTGGTTTTATCTTGTTTAGCGACTCAATATAAATACATGAAAGACATAAGTCCTCCGACTGGTATTTTGAAAGTTAACTTACATTTCGTTTGATTTTACCAGCATCAAGGTACAATAAACATTTTTGAGAACACTTCAGATGAAACTCGCGACCTCTAATGCTTAATAGAATTGGCTAAAATTTTACAGAAGCTTACTTTACGGGCTATGGAGCCGTTCTAGACTAGGAGACCTCAACATTTCAAGCAATCGATTTTTTCTTATCGTCTTAAAATACGCACATACGTAAGTTCTGACTCAGTAATTAGTTATCATTATGTAAGAAGCTTATTCTGTGAGTTACAGAAAAAAACTCGTCCAACCCGTTTAGCTGATTCAAGCTGATTTAAGGTAGGGTCTTAGACGACGCCGCAGCATTTGTTAATAAAATAAAAGGATAAAAGCTTATAAAACTTTACTGTTGTACTATTTTATGTCCTAAGAAAATTTTTCGTAAACTCAATTTATATGTACTACATATATCCCTAACGCTTACATTCCGCCTAATAGTAGCATAGAAGTATACGAGCACCTTTCACGGATCATAGCTAGGATTGCCAACCCTACTATATAATATAGTATTCTACCATATTATGGGTCCGATTGCTAAGTATATTTTAAAGAAAAATATAAAGTAGGCAAAACTGCTATATTTTGTTATGTTTAAAAAATAAGCAACATTATTTTTTCAAAATTTTTTTGCGTAAGCAAAAAAAAGTTGTTGGCATTTTCGCATGCAAAAAGCTTTTTTTATGGCTTTTATGTATTAGAGGTCTGCGCAAGTGCACTTGAAACGGCCATTAAGTCATTTGCCACGATTGCAAGTCTACCAAGCCTTTGTGTACGCAAATGAAATGTTCTACAAGTTCAAGCGCAAGCATAAAGGTAAGTTGTACGTTTTCATGCTTTCTTTCACCCTTAATTCGTATTATGTCTGTTGAGAAACAAACACGTGTAGTGGGAAAATGACTAAATTTACTTGAGCTCCAAATTTTTATGAAACCAAACTTTTCTAACCAAAAATTTTAGAACGAATATGTAACCAAAAAATGTCGGTCATACCTAGTTTCGAAGATAGAGCTATCAGAAGTTGCGGATATAGCTTTGGTAAAAGTTAATATAAGTTGGAAACCCCTAGATTAATATCCAAATTATGGATGTTGTATGAAGAAAATTTATTGAGCTACAGTGTTGGTAAAAAGATTCTTCAAATTTGACCTATAGTTTTGGAGATATGATGATTTTTGTATAATATTTCTAAGTAACTTTTCAAAAAACTGCTATTTTTTTCAAAAAATGTGTTAATAATCCATACATTTTTTTAAATCTAAAAAGTCTAGTTCTTTGGCTTTAAAATGAATATTGTTTGATCTAAATTTTTCCGCATTTAATACTAATCATATCATACAAATGATCAATCTTTAAAAACGCAATAAGCCAAAAGCCAATTCCGAGAATGTAGAAATAGGACAAGCTGGCGGCAATGTGTCCTTTGTTTGTGCGTCGCTTCTTGTTTATTTCTAAAATAATACAGCTGACTACAAGTCACAAGCAAACGAAGCTAAGTCATTTCGTTGCATGGTTCTGTTTTGTGCTACTCATTCTGATGAGTTGCAAAATGTCACGCTTGACCTATACTTGACAGTAACTGCTATAGTCTGACGCCACAGCAAGTGTTCTTGCGCAGACCTCTACGAGTATTATGTATGTACCGAACCTTGTTAAAGGTATCTGCCATTATCATATAATACACAACACTGTAAAGGCTGCCATGAATGTACTGTCACATGACAGAAAACTTAATTCTAAAAGTATACAGCCATTTTTATTATCGGCTGCTAGGAGAGAACAGTTCAAAAAGTTTGTAAAGAGTGTTCATGGAGAGCGTCATGAATTGAAATGCCATTTAGGTACAGATCCCTTTTGCCTTGTATTGATAGCATCTTAACTAATTGGATACCATACCGAAATTGTTTCACTGAACTCAATGATGATTGCCCAAACTTATTGCAAAAAATATATATATGTTAAATTACCTGAAGAGCAAATTAAAATTTAAATTTATTTGCATTATGTTAGCGTTATGCTGAGAATTCTTAATAAACATGTAAGAGAGAGAGATGATTTTTGGTCATGAAACAAACAAAAAGCCTAACAAATTGGAGCAAGATTTCCTGTTACATATGTATAATATTACTAAGACGAATTTGTTGCATTTTTTGACGAAAATTCAGAGTTATTTTAAGAAGTGGTTCGATTATTAAAAGCAAAAAAACTAAAAAACTTTAGGCTAAGGCCTACGAAACTAGAATATTGAAATATTTACTAAAGGAAACTTAGAAATAGTTTAAAAACCAAAAATTAATTTTACCAATTTGTATTCAGAAACAAATCAATTAAACAAAATGATGGAAATTTTACTTTCTGATCAAAAATGTACTGCTGGAAAATTGCAACAAGATTTTATTTTAAATGATTCTTTTATCGATTCCCGCAACGTCAGCGATTACAGAGCGCATATTTTCTTAAATAAACTCGAAATGGAGAGATGTGCGCAATAGGGCCAGCATTAATTTGATTAATGGTATTTTGCAACTTAAATTTTGATGGCAATAAAAGTTATGAAACTTTCCTCAAAAATAAAA
The DNA here is from genome assembly GCA_963680825.1 of Meiosimyza decipiens. Taxonomy (NCBI): domain Eukaryota; kingdom Metazoa; phylum Arthropoda; class Insecta; order Diptera; family Lauxaniidae; genus Meiosimyza; species Meiosimyza decipiens. The sequence goes on along the minus strand of OY804258.1, from coordinate 81,041,893 downwards.
AATTTGTTAATGAAGTCTCAATTTATTTAAAAACTAAAATATTATTATTTTGAAACATACTATATTTTTGTTTATATTTTCGTCATCTACTTATTTTACAAGTAAAATGCTCATAAATACTATATTTGTTTATAAAGAAGGGGGCAACCCTAGTCGTAGTATTTGTCATTGAGAAACATGATACCAATGACGGCATTTTATTGTTAGGTGACTCTAATCTGGCTATCTTAAAATACACTATTTTGGAGAATGAGACTAACTTATTATTATGCAACTAGAGTCTAGACCTACGACTCGGCAACCAAAAATTTTTGTTGAAGAAATCCAGTCTAATTTAAAACAAATTAGTTGTGCTACAAATTACTGAAGCTGGCAACAGGACTTAGTCTCAACTACAGATAGTGACGCGTATCACCCACCTCTGAGTGTGCTCTGCCAACATGTGTCGACGGCAAAAATGCTCAGCAATTTTGCTATTTCACCATGAATAGACCAACAAAAGACAAGGGCTTACAAATCGTGGAATTTTGCTGTCAAAATTCGAGCTCTGTCAGAAATGTGTTTTTATCGAAAAAATTTCTTCAGCAACTAAGCTCAGTTTAGGCTCAATGGGTACATCAACAAACAGAATTGAAGAATTTGGTCTAAGGAGCTGCCAATGCACTATTTGGTGTAGTTTGTGAGTCGGAGGCATCATTTCACCGTGCTTTTTCAAAATAATGAAAATCGCAACGTTACAGGCAATGGAGCAAAATACCGTGTTAGGATTACCGGCTTTTCTTTGCCCAAAATGGAAAAATGGGACTTGGTTAACATGTGGTTTCAACAAGATGGTGCTGCATGCCACACAGCACGCGATACCATTGACCTATTGATAAGCGAGTTTGGTGAGCATTTAATCTCATGTTTGGAGCAGTCCATTGGCCGTCAATAACATGCGACTTGACCCCACTTTACTATTTTTTTGGGGTTACGTGAAAAATTCCCGTGTACAGGGAGAAGCCACAATTGTATCCCTGGAAGACAACATTACAGCTGCCATCGGTGAGATACCGGCTGAAATGCTGAAAAAATTATGTCAAAATTTAAGCTTACGGATGAACCACCTCAGGGGTAGCCGCGGCCAAGATTTACATGAAATAATCTGTAAAAAGTAAATGGAAGGAATCGATGTATCGATGCTCCAAATAAATATTTCCTTCACTATTGTAAGTTTTCTGTTCTCTTTCCAAACGCTTAAAAAGCACCCGTTATAATCACTGCTTATACTCCTAGCATACGAGCATTTTATAAATTTTTGAAATTGAATTATAGAGATAACATTTTTACTGTCAATTCTTCTAGCAGATACTATGAATTCAACTTCAAGAAAGCAGACTTCTTGAAATTGAATGATATCCTAAATGATAGACTTAACATTTGGTTACACTTTTATAATAATAATAATGTTTTAGATGACTGCTTAAAATTTGCTTATGAAGAAATTTTTTCGGCGATATTTTTGACTGTGCCATACACTCTGAGGTATAATAATAATTCTTCATACCCATGGCACACTAAAGATTTGAAGAAAATATGTAACGGCCGCAATAGGGCGTGGAATAAATATATTTGTAGTCAGGATCGCATTCACCTGGAGGCTTATCTGCGGCTTTTTCAGGGGCTTAAAGCAGCTTCAGCTTATTCTGAATATTTGAATAAAACGTTTTCATTGTTCTTCTTGTCCTCAAAAACTTTTAGGGATTCATTGTTTCTAAAAAACGTTGGATGGTTTCCCATCTGAATTCAAGGCTGATGCAGGGATCAAAATATAGCTGGGTTATTTGCTAATCGGTGTGAAAAATAAAATTTAAGTAAAGTGTTTAGCCCTGGGGTCAACTACTTTGAAAATTTGGACACTGCCCTTGGGTTCCAATCGCTGCGATATCTTTTCCTCTAATCTCATAGTAAAATATCCCAGTAGGCAAGGGCAGGAGCTTGCAGGCTCTCTAGCAGGCCTTCCTTGGTAAGATTAAGGCCTTGCCACCTCCTTTCAAACTTACTTTCTTTTTTATATGAAACGTCCCTACAAAACAGGCCTTCTTTAGCAGGCCTGTTAGAAATAATCTTCAAGCAGGTCTTCCTACATCGCTTACATCTAGAGCCCTTCTAAGACCGCTTACCGCAGGAGGGGTCACAGAAGTACTTTGAAAAAATTAAATCTTAATACATCGTGGGACTCTCTTAGTTAAATGTTTTTTTTTTATCTGCGTCAACCTCCCCCCTTCCGTTGATATTTTTAATGTTTATTTTTTGTGACGTTTTCTTAATTTATAATTTCACAATGAATACACACCACTCTACCACTTTAACATAACATGAAACAGAAGACCAGCCTAGCAACATGCACACCGTTCCTTACTTCTAACCATTTATCTACTTTTGATGTCGTATAAGTACAATGCAATGACAAAAAAGTAATGTCGAATCATAAGACATTGCAATACATGAAATAAAACTAGTAAAGGTGTTATCTTCGGCCAGGCCAAAACTCACATACCCTACACTGCATTGAAAGTAATTTTTAAATAAATGATAAAAAAATGTTGAAGAGGTTGAATAAGTCGAAAATAATGTAAAAAGGTTCAAAAATGTTGAAAAGTGTTTTAAAAAACTGAAAATGTCAAAAGAATATGGGAAATGTTAAAAAAAATAGAATAGAAATGAAAAACACAAAATATGTCACGCCCACTTCTCCAATTCCGCCCACTTTTGATATGACATTCGTGATTGACATGGACAAACCAAATTTTAGCACTATACCTTGTATAGTTTGCGATATGTGCCGTAATTATTCTTAAAATTTAGGGCGATTTCAGTATGACTGCTCATTTATTTCGATAGTTATGCCACTTAAGGTATTTTAATTGTATGGGAGGTGCCACGCCCACTGCTGCTATTTCAAAAGCTTTTGATTCATATGTACCTAATACCAATACCCAGAAAGCCCCTTACATCAAATTTCAGATCAATTGCACCAATAGTTCTCTTAAAATAGCACTTACAACTTTATGTTAATTAGGGAGGTGACACGCCCACTGATGCAATCTTATCAAGATTCATTGAATTTAAAAGCGTATAGTAACCGGCACCTCTACACAAAATTTTATGAAGATTACTCTCATAGCACACTATCTATAGCATTAAACGTATTTCGCTTATATGGGAGGTGCCACACCCAGCGGCGCAATTGTGCCAAAATTTTGCAAGAAGACACCTTTTAGCGAGTATATCTGCCATATTAAATTTCATAGCGATTGCGTTGTTAGTTTAATAAACGTTTATAAATATTATAGGCTGTGCCACGCCCTTCAAAAAAATTTTCCAGAATATTGAATAAATTTGTATTGATGACTACTTTCAGTGGTATCATCCCTAAAATTTTTATGAAAATCGTATGTGCCAAATTGGAGTTATACGAAATCCAAATTTTCAATTGCTAAAAAGTGCCACTCCCACACACAATTCCACCCACTTTATGCGCAATTAAAGATTCATACTCGTGTACCAAATTTCATCACAATATCTTTCACGGTTTACGAGCTATGGCGTTATAAAAGTTAAAATTTAGGGCTGTGCCACGCCCCTTTAAGAGTCTTTGCAAAGTTAAAACCGAGCCTAATCTTAATTTTGTTCTCATCTTCAACAAATCACCAAATTTCATCAAAATCGCAGCATCTTTTTTTCAAGATGGACTTGGGTATATTTACATAGAGTATGGGCAGAAGGCGTGACCGTAAACCGATTTCACCCATACATACAGACAGACAGACAGACAGACAGACAGACAGACAGACAGACAGACAGACAGACAGACAGACAGACAGACAGACAGACAGACAGACAGACAGACAGACAGACAGACAGACAGACAGACAGACAGACAGACAGACAGACAGACAGACAGACAGACAGACAGACAGACAGACAGACAGACAGACAGACAGACAGACAGACAGACAGACAGACAGACAGACAGACAGACAGACAGACAGACAGACAGACAGACAGACAGACAGACAGACAGACAGACAGACAGACAGACAGACAGACAGACAGACAGACAGACAGACAGACAGACAGACAGACAGACAGACAGACAGACAGACAGACAGACAGACAGACAGACAGACAGACAGACAGACAGACAGACAGACAGACAGACAGACAGACAGACAGACAGACAGACAGACAGACAGACAGACAGACAGACAGACAGACAGACAGACAGACAGACAGACAGACAGACAGACAGACAGACAGACAGACAGACAGACAGACAGACAGACAGACAGACAGACAGACAGACAGACAGACAGACAGACAGACAGACAGACAGACAGACAGACAGACAGACAGACAGACAGACAGACAGACAGACAGACAGACAGACAGACAGACAGACAGACAGACAGACAGACAGACAGACAGACAGACAGACAGACAGACAGACAGACAGACAGACAGACAGACAGACAGACAGACAGACAGACAGACAGACAGACAGACAGACAGACAGACAGACAGACAGACAGACAGACAGACAGACAGACAGACAGACAGACAGACAGACAGACAGACAGACAGACAGACAGACAGACAGACAGACAGACAGACAGACAGACAGACAGACAGACAGACAGACAGACAGACAGACAGACAGACAGACAGACAGACAGACAGACAGACAGACAGACAGACAGACAGACAGACAGACAGACAGACAGACAGACAGACAGACAGACAGACAGACAGACAGACAGACAGACAGACAGACAGACAGACAGACAGACAGACAGACAGACAGACAGACAGACAGACAGACAGACAGACAGACAGACAGACAGACAGACAGACAGACAGACAGACAGACAGACAGACAGACAGACAGACAGACAGACAGACAGACAGACAGACAGACAGACAGACAGACAGACAGACAGACAGACAGACAGACAGACAGACAGACAGACAGACAGACAGACAGACAGACAGACAGACAGACAGACAGACAGACAGACAGACAGACAGACAGACAGACAGACAGACAGACAGACAGACAGACAGACAGACAGACAGACAGACAGACAGACAGACAGACAGACAGACAGACAGACAGACAGACAGACAGACAGACAGACAGACAGACAGACAGACAGACAGACAGACAGACAGACAGACAGACAGACAGACAGACAGACAGACAGACAGACAGACAGACAGACAGACAGACAGACAGACAGACAGACAGACAGACAGACAGACAGACAGACAGACAGACAGACAGACAGACAGACAGACAGACAGACAGACAGACAGACAGACAGACAGACAGACAGACAGACAGACAGACAGACAGACAGACAGACAGACAGACAGACAGACAGACAGACAGACAGACAGACAGACAGACAGACAGACAGACAGACAGACAGACAGACAGACAGACAGACAGACAGACAGACAGACAGACAGACAGACAGACAGACAGACAGACAGACAGACAGACAGACAGACAGACAGACAGACAGACAGACAGACAGACAGACAGACAGACAGACAGACAGACAGACAGACAGACAGACAGACAGACAGACAGACAGACAGACAGACAGACAGACAGACAGACAGACAGACAGACAGACAGACAGACAGACAGACAGACAGACAGACAGACAGACAGACAGACAGACAGACAGACAGACAGACAGACAGACAGACAGACAGACAGACAGACAGACAGACAGACAGACAGACAGACAGACAGACAGACAGACAGACAGACAGACAGACAGACAGACAGACAGACAGACAGACAGACAGACAGACAGACAGACAGACAGACAGACAGACAGACAGACAGACAGACAGACGGAGCTATATCGACTCAGGTGGTGGCGCTGATCAAGAATATATATACTTTTCCATACCTGCCACGCCCCCTTCTATGCGTTACAAACGGAATGACAAAGTGAATGTACCCTCTGTGTAGGGTATAAAAATTCATGAAGTCCTGCTGCTGTGGGAAGGCTTTATACTTAGCAGAACTGCTGTGGGAAGACATTTCATTTCAGTCAATAGATTGTAACTATTCTGCTAATTAAAATTTCACTACTTATAAAATTTTCTTATTGTTAATATTGACAGCTTGTAAATAAAAACAAAAATCATAATAAAAAAAAAAATGAGCATTCATGTTTTTATTTGCATGAAAATTTAGTTTTGAGAAGGCCTCTTACAATTGGAGCAGTGCTAGCAGGCCTTCTCCGGGGAAGGCCTTGTTCAATTGCCTGCTGGGATGTTGCACAATGAAATTGCTTCCAAATCTGATGGCATTCAGTAATTTATTGAAGTCTTAATGGTGGCAACTTTCCTAAATTTTGGAAGGAATCTTTCATTAGAAACGACTTAAAAACTATTTTTTTAATTACATGCCTGTTGCCATCGCTGTTGTCATCGCTTTCTGAGTGAATTGTATGTGATCAAGTTAAGGTGTGGTATAGTGAATTCATCGCAACTCGTCAGCATGGTTTTGGTAATCGCAGATTAAAAATGTATCTACATACAGACATATATTTCCTATAAATTTTGTAAGAAAGATGCAATGTTATTTATTTGATCGTTCTTATCGAATAAGATTTCGAGGGTTTTTGTCTTCCCCTTTTGCATAGATTTTAAATGTTCCGCAAGGATGTCACCTGGGGCCGCACCTGTATATTTTGGCAATCAGTGACGTTCAAGGCCGTATCCAGGATTTTATTTCGGGGGGGGCGGGGGGTGGTTTTAGATTTGAAATCGATTTAAGGTAGTGTCTTTTCCTTGCAAAATCGTTTCTATATAGTGTCTGTCAAAAAATTTCGGGGGGTTCTATCCCCTAGCACCCCCCTCCCCCTAGATACGGCCCTGGTGACGTTACTCATAGAATCCAAAAATCACATCTTCTTATATATGCCGATGATATGAAAATTAACTGGATTGGTGGAGGTGGATGGTCATACCTTTGCCCTTCAGCCTGACTTGAAGTCATTTGAGGTTTGGTGTGCTAAAAATAGTTTATATTAAATACTCTCTCAGAATATCAAATTGATATAATGACAAATACAAATTAAATTTCTAAAAACCGGAAGAATCATCCATTTTCAATTAAGTGGTAAAAAGCCACATATATACGAAAAAGCTCATCATAGCAAGTCTTTGAACCGACGCACAGTGGCGCCTTTTGCGATTTCGCGTTGCTAAAATCATAACTTTTGAACGGGTAAAGATATTTGAGTAAAGTTTTTTGTTTTTGGTTGGTAATTTCTGTAGCTATGACATATATAAGATTCAGGTTTGAGGCTTAGCTATAAATACTTTTAAAAAGAGGTGAAAGTCCAAATTTCCAAATTTTTGGTTTTTGGTGGTACGAATTATAAAAAAAAAAATTTTTTATAAATATTAGTGCGCTTTATTCAATTAATCAACTTTTAATAATTTAAAAATTTTTTAAATACTTTTTAAAAAAAAAATTATTTTAATTTTTACTAATTCATTCATATGCATTTATTTTCTTATCTCCTAACATAATTTATAAACAATCTTTCCCAAAGGCTAGAAAAGTTTTAAAAAATGGGTTACTAGGTAATTTCTTTAAAAAATCAACAACAATCTACAATTCTATAAAAATATCATCATTATTTTGGATATCTAAGAATCTTAAAACAGTACTACAGAATTTATCAGAAATTAAAGGATCTGAAGATGCTGAAAGTATATTGAATAAGTCCTCATTCTGTCGAATACGTGAAATTTTACATGTATTGCTATATCTGTACTTCTTATAATCTTTGTTTTTGGACTCTTGTTTTGATCTTATGGACAGAGGGTGTCAGTAATTGTTGGCTGTATTTATGTTCTAATATGTCTGCAGTTTCCTTGGTATACTTTTCAAATTTTTCTACTTTAACGGGTTCTCTACAGGATAGTACGTTTAAAATAACTTGTAATCTTTTAATCACGTCCTCATCGACTCCCGTTATTTCTGAAGTTGTTTCTGGATTCTCAAAAAATCGCCTTGCTGTGTTTCCGTCATTTGTGTTACCAAATCCTTGCTTAGGAGTATCCACTATAATACCCAGTTTTTCTCGAAATTTTCATGGTTGTTTTTTTCTCGAAATTATTTCATGGTTGCTTCTACTGCTCGAAATTCGCTTAGCGGTATGATCTAGTAAATCTTGGAGTCTAACTTCAGCTGATGTTTCTGTCACCGTACAGTTACCAGGAACCGCTTCCTTTTTGGCTTCTGACACAACTTTGTAGCTGGGAAAAACATCTACGTTGTGGCTTCTTACTGAATTTTTCAAGTTGTTATATTTTTTCTTTGAAATCCCCAAAACTAGGAAATGCGCTAAAGCACTGGAACCGTCATATTTTATGGGATCACATTGTGGAGTAGGAATACTTTTTTTGATTCGATTGCCTTTTTCATTTCATGATCCTTGTTGTACTTAATGCTGAGCGCTTCTGCTAAGTTCCCTTTTGAAATGTTTCCAGTGGCGACTGCTATTTTTCTCATTTTCGTAAATTCCCCACAGATTTCAATTTGTTTTGCTGGTCTTCCTCTGGAGGCCTGTGATGTGCTAGGAATATCATCAAGTGATAGCTCAAATTCCTTTTTAAGAAAGTCTGCATACTTTATATAAAACTTCGCTTTGGTTCTATTACATGACACCCAATATCTGCTTGTGTTGCAGTAAAAGTTTTTTAACTTTTGTGTATGCTCATCCTTAATACGTTTCGGGTATTTGTTTTTTACCGCAACCACAAATGAACCTCCATTTTCGCTGTTTGCAAATATTTCAAACAAATTTTCATAAGATACACTCATTTTCCTTGGAAACTTGCGTAGCGCACACTTTAAATAGTCCGAAAGGACTGAGTTATTGAGGCTTAAAATTTGACTTTTATACAAATACAGGTACAAAATATTGTGTTACAAACCTAAAACATAATACTTGTTCAGCGAAAAAATAGAACTACCTAATAAGCTAAATTCCTTGTATGATATCTAGCGTAATAAAACAGGTGTCTATAAAGTTGGCCTGCACTAGAGTTCACTGTTATCAGAAGTGCATCTACCTGTATTCTATACAAAAAATACAGCTTTATTCTATTTGACATTACTAGATATTTTTAAATTGCATTATAAACTTAGATATAAATATCTGAGACAAGTATTACTATTTCGGCATACAAAAGCGAATTTTCTTAAAAAGTGTGAAATGATTTGGAAAAAGTGACAAATCAAGCGTTTTGGAGGTGGGGCAAAGCCCATATTATGTGAACAGAAGCTTTCTAGGTACTCTTTACATATGCATCTATTTGCGTCAAATAGTTTTGGAAATAGGAAGAATAAATTAAGAAAGGGGCGAGGTAACGTCCATATTTATAATTTTTAATTTATTTTGAGTGATGTCTATATTCGCTGCAAACATTCTATTAAATTCAGATTAACAATTTCCAAGTCAAAATAACATAGACTGAAAATCGTCATCACACAACAAATTCAGTTTTATGCATATCATGTCACATAGGCAATTATATGCAGATAAGACCTACATAATTTTTGTTGGCAGATATGTCAACTATAATTTCATATTCACCAATCCTTTATTGACATTGATTTGTGGATTATAGGCCAAGGTAAATTTGAAAAACTATGCTAAAAACGACCTTTTTTAAAAAATTCATGAAAATTACTAACTAAAATTTTTTTTCTACATCTTGTGGAAATTATTTATTTTAAAATAACAAAAATTTAGAGAACATACTTCAAATTGCCATGTTTCTTCAAACTTTTGAAATTTTCCATTTTTAATATTGCGAAAAATGTAAAAAAATGCTTTTTAATGAACGATAAAAAGTTATCCAACTTTGAGCACCCATTAAAACCAAAATACTTGTCATGAATCAAAAAAGTTTTTGGTTTTAGAACCTTTGGTCAATTATCTGTCAAATAAAAAAAAAAAGTATCAAAAATCAGAAATCGAAAATTTGATTTTAGCAATCACTTTTCGAAAAAGGCGCCAACAAAGCTATGGCAAACAAGAAATGAAAATAAGAAATGACATTTGGCGCATTGTGTGCTTAATGTAATACATAAGACTCAAGTGTTAAGAGCGGTTGTCCAAGTATAATACATGGAATGGTCGGTGTTCAAATCCCTGTACAAATTAAGCAAAACTGGTCTGAAGAGGCTATGTATGTATGTGGTAATAACCAAAACATATGTCACCAACTACCAGGTTAAATTATTCCATTTGTTGTCTCTGCCATGTTTCTTAAAAAAGCATTGACCGATTTATGAAATTCCACATGAATATCGGTTTCTGTTAATGACTGTACAATTCCAGAAAATTATGTTCAATTACTTAGTTAATTTTGTAGCTTAATGGTTGTTTGTCCTTAGGCTTGTGTTGCCCGAGGCTCACCTTAGGCTTGTGTGGCCCGAGGCTCACATCCGGCTGGACATATTTTTCTAACATTTATGCCACAGACCATTTAAGGCGATATTTCGATTTTTATGTCAAGTAATTTTTTTCTCACTTATCTTATGAGGTAGAATTTCGAAATATTTTTTCATATTAAATAACTCTTGTAGCTTAAAAAAAATAAAAGGTGACAAAGCAGAGGCCGCGGAGATGAGGTCTTTTACGGTGAGCACGATACCTCCAGTTCAGAATGTTGGAAACTTAAAAAACCTAAATTTTGTCATTAGCCACTCAAGACGTTGGTAACAAGTTTGTATGGATATTATTTTTAAGGAGACAACAAGAAGTCCAAGGTATTATGAATTCTTCATCACTACAACAAAGTCTCTCATTTGATTCCCTGTATAACGCAAACAAAACATATTGTAAACTGTTGTAATGCATAAAAGTCATGTGCCATTGCTGCTTTAAAAACTATCTTCAAATTAAGTTGAATTTGTTTTGCTGTGTAGCCGCCTGCAAAGTACGCGTTCAACGTATAAAATAATTTCATAAGTTCAGTAGCTGCCCTTCCACTACTTATTGTTGGTACATATTGAAATACATCAATATTTTCAAAAAATCCTGTCTGTATAAAAACACTTGCGCTAAACTTTTACTCGACACTCGGTCGACCACATACCTAGAGCACACGTAAGTTTTGGCTTGGTAAAATCGACTTCACCTACTATTCGCCAAATGGAGGATACGGTTCACAGAGACGATATGCAGAAAAAACAAAAAGGTAGGCGAATCAACTTTAACCTTTGGTTAATCAATTACTGTATCCACAAACAAGCTAAGTTTTTTATTTATTTAAATATACTTACGTTCATTTTAAATATATTTCTGTGGCAACAAGGTACAACAGCTTAAGTCGAGTTAAGAAAAATGGAATTAAGGTTGAGTAAAGGCCAATTTCTAATTTACTCTGAGCGCGAACTTACCTTCGTACTTAGGCATTATTAGGATTAAGTATATATAATAAAAACCAGTAGTAACAAAAAAATGGCCTTAACTCAATCTTAATTCCGCTTTACTTAATTCGACTTTGGCTTTTATCCCTTGTTGCCACAGATTTGTTCAATTTCTTATCAGTATTCATTTTAAGTTAGATATAAAGTGACGCATAACAAAATTTTTTTAAAGAGATGTGTAAAAAGTATACTAACGTGAAAACTCTACTATTCCGTCAGCATGCTTACTAGTTCCCTTACTTAAATAGCGAATTACAGACAAAATTTCCTTTAACATCGGACTTACCGATATGGGGCTTAAAGTCAACAAAGTCATAAATTTCTACAAGCAATATCTCATGAAGAAAAAAATATTTTGAGACGAATTCAAATGGGCAATGAGTGGTGCTTTCAGATGTCCCATCGAGTCATGTCGAAAAGTTTCACCTTGGGATATAGGTTACGATATTTCGAAAGTCAGAGCTGATGGGTCAAATCGAGAGTCAAACTCAGATTCAGCGCGTCCAAAACATCTGGAAAAGTATGATCTCGTTTCAGGTCTCAAATAATGGCGGCCTGTGTTATCGGTGGATTCAAAAATATTCATAAAATATAGCTGGCAAAATAAAACATACGAAAAAGCAAAGGTTTGAATATGAACAGAATTCGAACTAACGACATCACGTTTGTGGGTTTACTTTTTGCAATAAAAATTCGTTTAAAATTTCCAAGCGGCTACATACATAGGTACGAGTATGCATGTATTTTAGGGTGTAACTTCCTGTCGTCGAAAAGTGAGTAAATATGGGGTGATTCATTTAGAGCTCTTTTAATTTTAAATATAACAATTAAAATTGGAATGGGTGGAAAAACAGTATCTGATATTTACTTTTTAAAGATAATTTTCCAATTTTCGAGGTATGTCGCGAATTAAGCGAGTAATGTCAGCTTTCAAGTTTGGAATCGTAGCTGGCTTATAGACTAAGACTTTTGACTTCACATAACCTCAAAGAAAAAAATTCACGTGTGATATCACACGATCTAGGCGGCCTTTTTGAGTTCATAATTTCATTCATAATCATAATCATGTGAATATAAAGTTGAAATTTTGGTGACTTTCATAAATTTCCACAATTTACAAACGTTGTTCTGGCGTAATAAGCGGAGAGCCCGATGTAGAAAAGTCGAGTGTATAAGATTGCAGGATAGGATTTACGGAAAAAATAGTAATGCATTTTGTTGAAATTAACGATCCAGAGTTGCCTTGCCAAAGTCCGTCCCGATGCCAGCAAATGCCTGAATTTTAGCAAACTTTGTTATTTTAAATAAAACTGTATAATATTACTCTTCCGAACGTATGCCAAATGATAAAACTCGAAGAGGCCTAAGCATAATAAATAGGGTTACATTGTTGAATCCTGTCACAAACGTGGGTTTTCATCGGTTTCCGGGTCGATTTTCATTAATAAAGATATCAGCTTGAAATGAGTGCCAAATGATAGAGCTCGAAAAGCCTAAATAAAATATACATATAAGATTTACTTGTCGAATCGAGTCCCAAACATAGGTCGCCACTTATATAAGAAAACTTGACCCTAAAAACTTGGGGCAACCCATGTTTAAGACAGGATTGACAAAACAACCCTATACATTCATTTTAGGCTCCTCGAGCTCTATTGTTTGGTACACATTTCTTTTTTGGAACAGGTTTCGACAATGCAACCGCACATTTTATATTTAGGCCCCTTCGAGTTAAATCATTTGGCATACATTTTGAGCTGTATTAGACACCAAATTGGGCAAAGTTCCATAATGAAATGTGAAGCAATACTGAATAAAAATAAGATGACAGGATGACACCAATCACGCGTAGTCTGACAAAAAAAAGCAGATGAAAAAAGCCTATAAACGAACCACCCTGCTTAAGGATATGGGATCGAAAAGTAACGCGCAGTTTTCAACGTAGGATCTGCAATGAGACTTAGAATTGTCTTCGCACATCTGAGTGTTGCGATATCTTTACTTATGTAGATGTCCGCAAAACATTGATTGGAAGCATATGCAAACTATCTCAAACTTTCATACATAAGATTTTTTGTCAAACTTATTCTTGAAATTTTGGAGTATGAAATTTTTCTCTTGCCATTTTTATTTTCTTGACATTTTCTATGGATTGCGACATTTTTGAGATACTGCATATTAAAGTTAAGATAATTTTAGTTCAAACATACATATTTATTTCAATAGATGATAAATATTTTACTGAAAGTGTCAGAGGGAGAAATTTGAATAAGAAAATCTCTGCTATCTGAAGTAATGTACAGAAATCAGCTAAACACTTTAGGTTAGGGTGAGCTAACCTCAAATATACTTCAAAGTAGCATAGTAAGTAAGGATATCTCAAAGTCCTTAGTTGATGCGATCTAGAACAGCTGCAGCAACAAATGCTATATCAAATTGAAGTGCTCATCGAACAGAGTTGCGGATCCAAAATCCGTAGACCAAAAGCTGAGATTTAAGCGTGGAAAGATTTTATTTTTTTTTTCAATTATTTCAAGCATTGCACTGATTAACTGCAAAAGCCTTGATATATCGAGGAGAAAAAAGTCTACATACCCAATGTGCCCAAAAACGGATGCGGATCCGGAACGGACGTCCGGACGTATATCCGTTTCAGATTCTTTTTCGTATGAAATTCCTCTCAAAAAACCGGAATCCGCTTTGTCGGATCCGTAGCGGGTCCGAAACGGAACTCATATACAGATCCGTTCTGGACTCCGTTTCGGATTCTTTTTCGTATGAAATTCCTCTCAAAAAACCCGAATACGCTTTGCCGTATCCGTAACGCATCCGTAACGGACTTCATATACAGATCCGTTTCGGAATCATTTTTTGCAAATAAAACGGATCCGTATATGACGTCCGTTTCGGATCCGCATCCGTTTTTGTGCACATTGGGTATGTAGACTTCGGATTCATTTTTTGCAAATAAAACGGATCCGTATATGACGTCCGTTTCGGATCCGTTACGGATACGACAAAGCGGATTCCGGTTTTATGAGCGGAATTTTTTACGAAAAAGAATCCGAAACGGAATCCGTAACAGATCCGTTTTATTTACAAAAAACGTATCCGGAACGGATCCGTATATGATTTCCGTTTCGGATCCGTTTCATACGAAAACTAATCCAAAACGTATCCGAAACGTAATCCGGAACGGATCCGTAAATGTGGTCCGTTTCGGATCCGTTACTGATCCGCATCTATTTTTGTGCACATTGGTTACCTAAGTAAGTAATTCCCTTCTGTGGAGATTAATATTTGATGAGAAAGAGCAAAGGTAAAACAATTTCATGTTCTGTTATTGTTGTCTGCAAAGTTTGATTTTAGTTGCATATTTTTGATGCAATTTTTTTTGAAAAATTCGCTATTTCTATTTTTAAAAGAAGTTCATTCAAATTAAACATACATTTTTTACTATAAAAAACCCGCTTTTTGAGTATGGAGTCATGGATATAAACTAAAATTAGATTTACTCTTGAAACCAATGTTCTCATATCCACTCTTTAGTATTCTTACTACCCAATTTTTAAAAATTTCTGATTGCATATTTTAGGAACTCTTGGATAAAGTTTTATTATTGGTTAAAATGCCCTTTAGTAACAAACTATAAATTTATGAGGTAACAACAAGATTTAACTATGAAAACATTCGATTGTACGGCGTATAAAATTGTCCCATGATTTATTGTAAAAATTGAATTTTCCTAAATAATGACTTTCAAAAATTGTAAGACTGTGTTTAGAGTGAGAAGCTATGCAAAATAATTAACTTATTTCGGTAAAAAACAACCTGGCTCAGTGAAAATATAATTTATTATTGGAAAAATTAAATAGCTTTTACCATGATATATGAGGGGTTTATAATGATAATGTAGTAAGTCATATTTTTTTGCGACATTGAGATAAGACTAAGGATATGTACCTCATTGATACATCTATCAAAAACAAGTCACTGTTTGTTGCTCTGGTCATAAAGAGGAAGAAATAAAAATTAAAAATTCGAAGTCTTTAGGTCGAGTCTAATACAACCCTTTGTTTTAAAGATTTTAACAGCTTACTCCAGTGTCATTCTTAGCCAATCATATTTTTTCCGGGTAACGTTTAAGATAAATGTGGTTTATTTTCTCACTGATTATAAGTTTTGGGGAAAAAATTGGTGTGTTAGGTGGGTTGGTTGGTATTATTAAAGTGAACTTTATGTTAAATGCCACTTACTTAAGGCAGTATACAATAAAAAATAGAATAAAAAAGAAAAACAGAAATAATTATAAAGATATACACGGATATTTAAACATGAAAATCATAAGATTATTTAAGATGATTTGATGCAATACATAATAATCAATTTTAAGTTTTCAACCCCAAAAAATTTTGGTTTTTGCGATCTTTTCGCTTATCGAAAATGGGATTGATGAATAAATAAAAAAAAATCAGTGCCAAAAATTATATGGTTCTAGCTGATACGGGCACCAAACTTAACATAATTACTGAAAACGTTTATGAAGACTTAATTTGTACGATCTGTAATTTATTTTTTTTTTTTTTTATATATTCAAATTTATTTACAGAGCTTATAAGCTCTCATAAATTGAGAAAATAAGTAAGTAAGGACTGTCCCAGAAAAAACTTACGTTTTTTTTTTATTTTTTCTATTATGCTCTACCTGATAATCTCATAGGTCTAAAAAGACACAGTTTTTGTTCTATATAAAGTGACGTTTAATATGATGTATAACACTTGAAGATAGCACTTTTAACGACAAAGATGTCTAGCAAGCAACAAAAAGTCAGCGAACTGATTTTGTTCACATACCTGCAAAATCCAGACTTAAAATGTTCAGCTATAGCAAAAATAGGTGGTGCATCCGAAAAAACTGTCTTTGCGGTTATTTCTAATTTTAGGAAGGGTCTAACTGTTTCACTAAATAATGGTTTAGGCAGAAAGCCAGAATTTTCTAACCCAAAGGTAGCGACGAAGGAAGCGCCTTTTTAAGCAAAATCCCAACACCTCAGTGCGAGATATGGCGGTTAGAACAGGTACATCAAAATCTACTGCACAAAGGGTAGAGGACAAAAGTAAGCTAAAGCCATATAGAGTTCAAAAAGTACCAGACCGTTCTGATGAAAAGCAATTGATGGCTCAGATGCTAGCCCGAAAATTGTATGAAAGGTACCTGACTAAATTTAATTGCTGTGTTATGGAAGACGAAACTTACGTCAAAACAGATTTTAAGCAGCTACCTGGGCACGAATATTACACAACACCGAAAAAAGGGCATGTGTCTAGTAAATTCAAAGAATGAAAAATTTCGAAATTTCCGAAGCAATATATGGTTTGGCAGACCATATGCAACTGTGTTCTCAGAAGCAGATTTTTGTTACGCAAGGCACAATCAATTCCAAAGTTTATATAGACGAGTGCCTCGAAAAACGTTTTCTACCATTTATTTGTGCACACGAGGGCACCGTGATGCTCTGGCCAGATTTAGCAACCCCTCATTACTCTAAAGCTACGATGGAATGGTATGCAAGTAAAAAGATCAATTTTGTTCCAAAAATTGCATATCCGCATATTAATAAAAAACGAAAAGAGACCAAAAAATTACTGGGTATTTTTTTATAACTAAAAAGCTAAACGTAAGTTTTTTCTGGGACAGTCCTTATAATAAATATACGTAATTAAAATATTTCTACGCTAACGGCTGACCTCATCAGGTCAGTAAATGGCTGAAAGCTGCAGTGACTTAAATGTCCGCGCTAACGGCATCTACCCGACCTCATCTGGTCGGGTAGATGCCTACGAGCAGCAGTGCAAAAAAGGTAAAGCAGGCACAAAACTTCGCTAGTGGCAGACCATATCCGGTCGGATAGATGCCTACCAGCCGCAGTGAAAAATTAAAGATAAAGGAAGCGAAACGGCAACTGCACCGACAGTGACAATACTTTGTTGGAGAAGCGCTCATCCATCCACAAAATGACCGTCTATGTTATTGAAGATTGAAGAAATCGTAAAATGTTTTTTTAGTTTTGCTTTGACTTTGATTAAAGTCAATCACGGCGTAAGCACTGTTGAAATCACAGCATGCACTCCGGAAGAGCTCATGCAGCAGTAATTCGATCTGCATGTTTTTAAATTCAGCAGTATAAATCGTCTCATAGGACGTTTGCCAAATAAAATGTTTGGCATTACTCTACGATTTCTAAGAAATGATAAGTATCTTAGTTTTAACCTTTGTTTATATGGTGGTAAATGAACTGTTGGATCCCAAGCGCAACTACACAAAAAAACCAGGAATTTTTTTTGTACTGACTCAGTGGCATCCATGTAGCATTTAAACCGAGGGCACCAAACCACTGACGCATATTCCAAAATAGGTCTAACTAAAGACGAAAATAAGGTTTTAGTGATATATGGATCACGAAACTCTTTATACCAGCGTTTTATAATTATAATAGAGTTTAGCTACTACAACTATTAGCCTACTTAGCAATTTAGCTCCAAGCTTTAAACCAAGTAAAAAGGTTATTAACAAATTATGCAAATGAAAAAATTATACATGCAAATTAATTTGTTATATTTTTAAAATTTTTCCTGAGCTTTATCGCACTTCCTCAACATACCCACTCAGACCATATGTACACAAGCATACGATTGCATAGATGTAATTGTATGTATTTATTCATATGGTCTAAGGCATAAATGTTAGATAAAATATACTCATCATGTTGTGGGGCTTGGACAACACAAACATAAAGACCAACAACCACTAAGCTTCAAAATTAACTATAGCTATTTTTCAATCTTAGCTTGAGTTCACCTTTTAACAAGCTAATATTATATACATCGCAATTGTTAATGAGAGTAGCCTTCGATTAAAAGGAGCTGCAGCCATATAATTAGTTATACTGAATGATTGGTGAAATAGTACCGAGTAACGATTAATCCTTCGATTAGTCTTGAAATGAATATAATTAAGAAGCTCTGGTGCAGCGAGTGACCCCGTTACGAGCTGATGCAAGTAAATTATATCCACAATATTTCTGCGGGTGTTCAAAGGCTGCATGCGCAATAGCTTCAAACGATCCTCGTAAGTAGGAAGGCTTGAAAAGTCAGTCCAATTTAAGGCTTTGAGAGCAAACCGAACAACATTATTTTTAACTCTACTCTACTCTACTCTATCTATATGTATATTATAATATGGAGACCATACTTGGCTGGCGTACTCTAAATGAGGATGCACAATCGTATTATAATATAAAGTTACTGTTACTAAAGGACTATTAAATTATTTTGCCCACCGCTTTATAAATCCAAGAAATGACGAGGCCTTCTACATATAATGTTAATGTGTTCATTAAACGTCAATTTAGTATCAACATGCATACCAAGACCTATGAATATATCTCATCATTAAGTGTACAATCAAATTCCACATTACCTTTTTTTCTAGAGAAGATCATAGTTTGGCATTTATCAGGATTTAAATGTAAGCTATTTTTAGAACACCAAACTTCAAATAATTTCAGGTCAGACTAAAGGCCACCTTACAGTCCTGAAAATTTTCATGTCATCAGCATATGTATATAAGCAGATGACAGTTTTTGATTGTATGAGTAGCATCATTGATTGCCAAAATAAACAGGAGCGGCTCCAAGTGACATCCTTGTGGAACACCTAAAAATGCTGTAGAAGGGGGAGACAACACCTCTCGAAATTTTATTCGATAAGAACGGTCAAATGGGTAAGACTCAATCCACCTGACAAAATTTATTGGAAGTCCTAATTTCTTCAATTTAAATGAAATCAAACTATGTGGTAATTTGTCAAATGCTTTAGTAAAGTCGGCATAGATACGGTCTACTTGCATGTTAGAATCAATTTAATTTAAAGCAAAAGACGTAAAATCAAGAAGGTTAGAGAGTGTAGACCTGTCATTAACAAAACCATGATGACGATTTGTTATGACTTCATTACAGCACACCTTAACTTGATCATAAATAATTCGCTCAAAAAGCTTCGGTGTTGATGGTAACTTAGCTATATATATAATTAGATATATCATTTTTTAATCATTCCTTAGAGATAGGACTTCTAAAAGATTCCTTGCAAAATTTAAGAAAATATCCATCATTAATGTAAAAGCTATTGCACCGAATGGAACCTTAGCATCAGTATTCATATTCCTATTAATTTTAATAGTTTTTCAATAAATATTAAAATCAATAGGCATTGGGATTCTACTGCGAATATCTTTTAAATGGTTAGAGTAATTGATTAACCACATGAGACCTTAATTGTAGAGCGTTCAATTTCCTATAGAAATAATTGAAGCGCATTTGACAATAATTATTTTTTAGTAAGTTACAAAATTCAGAACAAAAAAATAATTTTCCTTAAAATACTTCAATCTTTGACCTTGAATATTTTTCAAATGGTAAGATCACTGCCGGATTTACAAATCAAGGGGCCTATGGGCACAAGAGTGGTGGGGGCCTATCCGGACTGAAAAAACGAAACCGAAGTAACGCTCGCTCGCTATTTTTATATTGGTGTGGGCCCAGAGGCGCGTGCCCGTAGTGTCCTTATGTAAATCCGGCACTGGGTAAGATAAATGAAAAAGTGTTTGAGATCATTTTTGTAGAGTGTTTAATTACCTATAAATATTGACAGTGCAACTGGTTAAACAATCTATTGGTGATAAGATATGACCATTTTTATATGAGACTAAATTAAAAATGGAAAACTATGATGAACATAATCTTCCCGTTAATATTAAGAGCTCAGATTTGGCAAGTACTTTTTAGAGGTACCTAGGAACTAGTTTTCGTGTGTCGAATCCAAAAAAAACAATATTTGATTTTGTGACCCATCCTAATATAGATGCATTGAAATCGCATTCTTTTAACTTAATTTTTTTTTTTGGGAATAGTGCGACATGCGACACATGGTGTTAAATCAGATGAATATGGTGAATGATTAAAAGTTTTGAATTGGAGTAAAACTACACAACTTTCTTTTTTGTAACTTGGCACTTTATTATACCCTACACAGAGGGTATATTCACTTTGTCATTCCGTTTGTAACGCATAGAAGGGGGCGTGGCAGGTATGGAAAAGTATATATATTCTTAATCAGCGTCACCACCTGAGTCGATATAGCTGTGTCTGTCTGTCTGTCTGTCTGTCTGTCTGTCTGTCTGTCTGTCTGTCTGTCTGTCTGTCTGTCTGTCTGTCTGTCTGTCTGTCTGTCTGTCTGTCTGTCTGTCTGTCTGTCTGTCTGTCTGTCTGTCTGTCTGTCTGTCTGTCTGTCTGTCTGTCTGTCTGTCTGTCTGTCTGTCTGTCTGTCTGTCTGTCTGTCTGTCTGTCTGTCTGTCTGTCTGTCTGTCTGTCTGTCTGTCTGTCTGTCTGTCTGTCTGTCTGTCTGTCTGTCTGTCTGTCTGTCTGTCTGTCTGTCTGTCTGTCTGTCTGTCTGTCTGTCTGTCTGTCTGTCTGTCTGTCTGTCTGTCTGTCTGTCTGTCTGTCTGTCTGTCTGTCTGTCTGTCTGTCTGTCTGTCTGTCTGTCTGTCTGTCTGTCTGTCTGTCTGTCTGTCTGTCTGTCTGTCTGTCTGTCTGTCTGTCTGTCTGTCTGTCTGTCTGTCTGTCTGTCTGTCTGTCTGTCTGTCTGTCTGTCTGTCTGTCTGTCTGTCTGTCTGTCTGTCTGTCTGTCTGTCTGTCTGTCTGTCTGTCTGTCTGTCTGTCTGTCTGTCTGTCTGTCTGTCTGTCTGTCTGTCTGTCTGTCTGTCTGTCTGTCTGTCTGTCTGTCTGTCTGTCTGTCTGTCTGTCTGTCTGTCTGTCTGTCTGTCTGTCTGTCTGTCTGTCTGTCTGTCTGTCTGTCTGTCTGTCTGTCTGTCTGTCTGTCTGTCTGTCTGTCTGTCTGTCTGTCTGTCTGTCTGTCTGTCTGTCTGTCTGTCTGTCTGTCTGTCTGTCTGTCTGTCTGTCTGTCTGTCTGTCTGTCTGTCTGTCTGTCTGTCTGTCTGTCTGTCTGTCTGTCTGTCTGTCTGTCTGTCTGTCTGTCTGTCTGTCTGTCTGTCTGTCTGTCTGTCTGTCTGTCTGTCTGTCTGTCTGTCTGTCTGTCTGTCTGTCTGTCTGTCTGTCTGTCTGTCTGTCTGTCTGTCTGTCTGTCTGTCTGTCTGTCTGTCTGTCTGTCTGTCTGTCTGTCTGTCTGTCTGTCTGTCTGTCTGTCTGTCTGTCTGTCTGTCTGTCTGTCTGTCTGTCTGTCTGTCTGTCTGTCTGTCTGTCTGTCTGTCTGTCTGTCTGTCTGTCTGTCTGTCTGTCTGTCTGTCTGTCTGTCTGTCTGTCTGTCTGTCTGTCTGTCTGTCTGTCTGTCTGTCTGTCTGTCTGTCTGTCTGTCTGTCTGTCTGTCTGTCTGTCTGTCTGTCTGTCTGTCTGTCTGTCTGTCTGTCTGTCTGTCTGTCTGTCTGTCTGTCTGTCTGTCTGTCTGTCTGTCTGTCTGTCTGTCTGTCTGTCTGTCTGTCTGTCTGTCTGTCTGTCTGTCTGTCTGTCTGTCTGTCTGTCTGTCTGTCTGTCTGTCTGTCTGTCTGTCTGTCTGTCTGTCTGTCTGTCTGTCTGTCTGTCTGTCTGTCTGTCTGTCTGTCTGTCTGTCTGTCTGTCTGTCTGTCTGTCTGTCTGTCTGTCTGTCTGTCTGTCTGTCTGTCTGTCTGTCTGTCTGTCTGTCTGTCTGTCTGTCTGTCTGTCTGTCTGTCTGTCTGTCTGTCTGTCTGTCTGTCTGTCTGTCTGTCTGTCTGTCTGTCTGTCTGTCTGTCTGTCTGTCTGTCTGTCTGTCTGTCTGTCTGTCTGTCTGTCTGTCTGTCTGTCTGTCTGTCTGTCTGTCTGTCTGTCTGTCTGTCTGTCTGTCTGTCTGTCTGTCTGTCTGTCTGTCTGTCTGTCTGTCTGTCTGTCTGTCTGTCTGTCTGTCTGTCTGTCTGTCTGTCTGTCTGTCTGTCTGTCTGTCTGTCTGTCTGTCTGTCTGTCTGTCTGTCTGTCTGTCTGTCTGTCTGTCTGTCTGTCTGTCTGTCTGTCTGTCTGTCTGTCTGTCTGTCTGTCTGTCTGTCTGTCTGTCTGTCTGTCTGTCTGTCTGTCTGTCTGTCTGTCTGTCTGTCTGTCTGTCTGTCTGTCTGTCTGTCTGTCTGTCTGTCTGTCTGTCTGTCTGTCTGTCTGTCTGTCTGTCTGTCTGTCTGTCTGTCTGTCTGTCTGTCTGTCTGTCTGTCTGTCTGTCTGTCTGTCTGTCTGTCTGTCTGTCTGTCTGTCTGTCTGTCTGTCTGTCTGTCTGTCTGTCTGTCTGTCTGTCTGTCTGTCTGTCTGTCTGTCTGTCTGTCTGTCTGTCTGTCTGTCTGTCTGTCTGTCTGTCTGTCTGTCTGTCTGTCTGTCTGTCTGTCTGTCTGTCTGTCTGTCTGTCTGTCTGTCTGTCTGTCTGTCTGTCTGTCTGTCTGTCTGTCTGTCTGTCTGTCTGTCTGTCTGTCTGTCTGTCTGTCTGTCTGTCTGTCTGTCTGTCTGTCTGTCTGTCTGTCTGTCTGTCTGTCTGTCTGTCTGTCTGTCTGTCTGTCTGTCTGTCTGTCTGTCTGTCTGTCTGTCTGTCTGTCTGTCTGTCTGTCTGTCTGTCTGTCTGTCTGTCTGTCTGTCTGTCTGTCTGTCTGTCTGTCTGTCTGTCTGTCTGTCTGTCTGTCTGTCTGTCTGTCTGTCTGTCTGTCTGTCTGTCTGTCTGTCTGTCTGTCTGTCTGTCTGTCTGTCTGTCTGTCTGTCTGTCTGTCTGTCTGTCTGTCTGTCTGTCTGTCTGTCTGTCTGTCTGTCTGTCTGTCTGTCTGTCTGTCTGTCTGTCTGTCTGTCTGTCTGTCTGTCTGTCTGTCTGTCTGTCTGTCTGTCTGTCTGTCTGTCTGTCTGTCTGTCTGTCTGTCTGTCTGTCTGTCTGTCTGTCTGTCTGTCTGTCTGTCTGTCTGTCTGTCTGTCTGTCTGTCTGTCTGTCTGTCTGTCTGTCTGTCTGTCTGTCTGTCTGTCTGTCTGTCTGTCTGTGTCTGTCTGTCTGTGTGTCTGTCTGTTGAAATCAGGTTTACGAGAAAACTAAGAAAGCTAACTCAATGAAATTTAGCACACAGGTCAATCCTTTTTTGCAAGCTGCTAGCATATAAAAATGGGCGAAATCGGTTAATGGACACGCCTTCCGCCCATACTCTATGTAAATATACCCAAGTCCATTTTGAAAACAGTTGCTGCGATTTTGATGAAACTTGGTGATTTGTTGAAGATGAGAACAAAGACTCTTAAAGGGGCGTGGCACAGCCCTTAATTTTAACTTTTATAACGTCATAGCTCGTAAACCGTGAAAGATATTGTGATGAAATTTGGTACACGAATACATATCTTATAAATCTTGAATTGCGCATAAAGTGGGCGTAATTGTAAAAGTGGGCGTGACACTTTTTAGCAATTGAAAATTTGGATTTCGTATAACTCCAGATTGGCACATACGATTTTCGTTAAGATTTTAGGGATGATACCACTGAAAGTAGTCATCAATACAAGTTTATTCAATATTCTGGAAAATTTTGTTGAAGGGCGTGGCACAGCCTGCAATATATATAAACGTTATAAAAAGAGAACTAACAAAGCAATCGCTATGAAATTTAATATGGCAGATATACTCGCTAAAAGGTTTCTTCTGGCAAAATTTTGGTACAATGGTGCCAGTGGGTGTGGCACCTCCCATATAAGCGAAATACGTTTAATGCTATAGATAGTGTGCTATGAGAGTAATCTTCATAAAATTTTGTGACAAGATTGCATCAGTGGGCGTGGCACCTCCCTAATTAACATAAAGTTGTAAGTGAATCAAAAGCTGGCAAAATAGCAACAGTGGGCGTGGCACCTCACATTCAATTAAAATACCTTAAGTGGCATGACTATCGAAATATATGAGCAATCATACTGAAATTTGGTGTATGAAGTTTGTTTATCGAAGGCTATTTTTGGATCAAAATCGGACTGGATTCTACTAGTGGGTGTGTCACCGCCCTAAATTTTAAGAATAATTACGGCACATATCGCAAACTATACAAGCTATTGCTAAAATTTGGTTTGATCTTGTTAATCACGAATATCATTTATTGAAACAAAAGTGGGCGGAATTGTAGGAGTGGGCGTGACATATTTCGTCTTTTTCATTTCTATTCTATTTTTTTTCAACATTTCCCATATTCTTTTGACATTTTCAGTTTTTTCCAACACTTTCCAACATTTTTGAACCTTTTTACATTATTTTCGACTTATTCAACCTCCTCAACATTTTTTTAACATTTATTTAAAAAATACTTTTAATGTAGTGTAGGGTATGTGAGTTTCGGCCTGGCCGAAAATAACACCTTTACTAGTTTTTATTTTAGTTTTAAAAAGTGAATCTTATATCGTAAATCTTAACTTACATGTTTACATACATACTTAATTGTGTAGCTTAAAGGAAGAACGAAAGAGCTGCGTTAACAAAAACAAGCAAATCGATGAAAGCATTTCGTTTTGTTTGTTTTTGTTTGTTTTTGTTTTGGTTTACTTTTTTTCCTTTTGGGTTCTAGATTTAAATGCTGAAATGAGTTTTACATTGCGACACTTAGAATTGGGCTCATACATCGTTGCAAGCTTTCGTAAGAAGTGCGAAGAAATTATATTGTAACCAGTTTCGTACTCTCTTGTAGGTTTTAATGATAAAAGCAATAAGTTATGAAATATTATTGAACTTCTTTCATATTTTATTGCAGACCGAAAAATACAATAAATTACGAAATTATGTTGACTTACTTTCAGGGCCGTATCTAGGGGGGGCTGCTAGGGGATAGAACCCCCCCCCCCCAAAGAAATATATGGTTTCATAAAAATTTGGAGCTGAAGTAAATTTAGCCATTTGCACAGTACACATGTTTGCTTCTCAACAGAAAAAATGCGAATTGAGAGAGAAGGAGAGCATGAAAACGTGTGAATGCATACGATTGTTTGAATTTGCTCTTGCTTTGTCTTTTCTTTTGTTTTGATTTGATTTCTGATCTGTGTACACCAAAGCTTGGTAGAATGTGGCAAGTTACTTGATGGCCGTTTCAAGGGCGCTTACGCAGACTTCTACCTCATTTATATCCAGTCTGTATCCAGTTTACAAAATATACTAAAAGTTTAGTTTTCTTTAAAACGCTGAAAAACGACAACACACACCTGCAACATTTTTCGGCAAAACTTGCCTGGATCAATTAAATAGCGAACGTTACCGACATCGATCAGATCAGGCCAAGGGTCCGTAAGTTAAAACCAAAAAAAAAAGTCGTCCTGGAACATAAAACGCACCCGTGGGTAACGAACCTCGCGCCGAGGTTTTAACTCATCGGTGTCTAAGTTTCGGCAACAAAAATTTATAAATTTGCATGTGGCTAACTGAGTGAAAAGTAATTCTTTTCAAAGAAATGCAGCACTGGGTCTTTTGTTTTTTCAAGTACGCTATATATATTTCTTATATCAACACATTTTTCTTATTCTACTCGCGAAAACAATTTCCGTGGCTTTATTTGACAACACGATTGCATACATCAAACTATCGCAGACGTACAGCCGCTGCATTATATAACTGTCGCACGGGTTGAGGCACTGCACAGTCGCCGGATGGTAGATCTTACGGTTCCTGCACACTGCTCGTGCGGCAGAATCTTTAGGCTGCACACTACCCCCGACTACGGCTCCTGCCTGGTCTCAGTCGCACTGATTCCGGCACAGCTTGATCGCCGTACGGCAGTTCCCACATATCCTGCACGCTTCTCTACTCACACGAATGTTGGCACAGCTCGACAGGTGTGTCGCAGTACCACCAATAAGCTACTTTCTTTTCTACTGCTAACTAAGCCAACTACGGCCTACGAGCATCGGAGTTGCGGAGTATTTTACGTGGTGAGATTACCAGTCCACTGGCCCTTACTGATGGTGCTCTATTGCTTTTATACCCATTTTTACTGCGATGTGTAGAAAATGAACAATTCCTTGTCAAGTCTCCACTAGCAACTGTTCCCTAAGTGGTGCCATTCTACTTAACTAATGTGACAAAATTTTCTTAGCATAATTTAACCAAGTTCCTTCAGTATATAAATTTCAAAATCAGTTTTCTTCTTTAAAATAAAAAAATTACAATTCAAGCAATAACAAAAATAACTAGTAAAGGTTTTATCTTCGGCCAGGCCGAAACTCACCTACCCTACACTGCATTGAAAGTACTTTTTAAATAAATGTTAAAAAAATGTTGAAGAGGTTTAATAAGTCGAAAATAATGTAAAAAGGGTCAAATATGTTGGAAAGTTTTGGAAAAAACTGAAAATGTTGAAAAAATATGAAAAGCATTAAAGAAAGTTGAAAAAAATTGAATAAGTCGAAATATATGAAAAATGCTGAAAAATTTATGAAAAAGGAGAAATTGAAGGAGAAAGGTAAAAGATTGAAAATGTCAAAAAAACATGGGAAATGAAAAAAATAGAATAGAAATGAAAAACACGAAATATGCCACGCCCACTTCTCCAATTCCGCCCACTTTTGGTTCAATAAATGATATTCGTGATTGACATGCACAAACCAAATTTTAGCACAATAACTTGTATAGTTTGCGATATGTGCCGTAATTATTCTTAAAATTTATGGCGGTGACACTCCCACTGGTACAATCTAGTCAGATTTTGGTCCACAAAAAGCCTTCCAAAAACATACCTCTTACACCAAATTTCAGTATGATTGCTCATTTATTTCGATAGTTATGCCACTTAAGGTATTTTAATTGTATGGGAGGTGCCACACCCACTGTTGCTATTGCGCCAGCTTTTGATTCATATGTACCTAATACCCAGTAAGCCCCTTACATCAAATTTCAGATCAATTGCACCATTAGTTCACTTAAAATAGCACTTACAACTTTATGTGAATGAGGGAGGTGACACGCCCACTGATGCAATCTTGTCAAGATTCATTGAATTTAAAAGCGTATAGTAACCGGCACCTCTACACAAAATTTTATGAAGATTATTCTCATAGCACACTATCTATAGCACTAAACGTATTTTGCTTATATGGGAGGTACCACACCCACTGGCACCATTGTACCAAAATTTTGCCAGAAGAAACCTTTCAGCAAGTATATCTGCCATATTAAATTTCATAGCGATTGCTTTGTTAGTTCTCTTTTTATAACGTTTATATATATTGCAGGCTGTGCCACGCCCTTCAACAAAATTTTCCAGAATATTGAATAAACTTGTATTGATGACTACTTTCAGTGGTATCATCCCTAAAATTTTAATGAAAATCGTATGTGCCAATCTGGAGTTATACGAAATCCAAATTTTCAATTGCTAAAAAGTGTCACGCCCACTTTTACATTTACGCCCACTTTATGCGCAATTCAAGATTTATAAGATATGTATTCGTGTACCAAATTTCATCACAATATCTTTCACGGTTTACGAGCTATGACGTTATAAAAGTTAAAATTAAGGGCTGTGCCACGCCCCTTTAAGAGTCTTTGCAAACTTCAAATCTAGCCTAATCTTAATTTTGTTCTCATCTTCAACAAATCACCAAGTTTCATCAAAATCGCAGCAACTGTTTTCAAAATGGACTTGGGTATATTTACATAGAGTATGGGCGGAAGGCGTGGCCGTGAACCGATTTTGCTAATTTTTATATGCTAGCAGCTGGCAAGAAGATGTGAGCTGTGTGCCAAATTTCATTGAATTAACTTGCTTAGTTTTCCCGTAAACTTGATTTCAACAGACAGACAGACAAACAGACGGACAGACAGACAGACGGACACAGCTATATCGACTCAGGTGGTGACGCTGATCAAGAATATACATACTTTTCCATACCTGCCACGCCCCCTTCTATGCGTTACAAACGGAATGACAAAGTGAATATACCCTCTGTGTAGGGTATAAAAAAAAATCAAGTTAGTAAGTTTGTAGACGGAAACGCTGGTACAACTTGAGGACCCCTGCCCATCCCGATCGATTTTGGTACCGTACACAATTTTAAAGACCATGGAACCAATCAATTAAGTATTGTAAAATTGTGTTTCGATTAAAAGTAATTCAACTAAAACATTGACCCAGAACACTGAATGTTTACACATATTTTTTATCATTAAGTTTCTTACGTATTGGTTAAGGTGCTTAACAAAAGTGCAAGCAACATAAAAATTGCAAATTAAAACAAAAATTGTAAATTATTAAAAAATGCGAATTATGCAAAAACATAAGGTGCAATTTAAATTGCGAATTACACAAAATAAATAAATTGAATAATGTTTAAGTGCATTGACTTAAGCTAAAGAACTGCAAAGTATGGAGTTATGGTGAGGTTAACGCTACGTAGTGCATTGACCATTAGCTTGTAGAAAAAATGCAACATAAGAAATTTTGTTTTGGTTGCACTAACTATCTTTAGTATATAAGCCAAGAATTTCTTTCAATAAATCAGAATTAATTAATCACGTAAGCAAACAGCTTGTTATTTCTTAATTTCTCACGAAGTCACAGTCCCAAGTACTGTGGTCTCCAACTCTTCACAGCAACACACAAAAGTCCAGGCTTATGTGCCATTGTCTTACATTAAGGTGTTTATCATAAACATTTTTTGGTGACCCCGACGTGATAAGGTCCGACACAAGGATCAGCAAAGGCAGATCAACAGATACGCAATTCTACTCAAAAGATCCGACACAAGGATCAGCAAAGGCAGATCAACAGATACGCAATTCTACTCAAAAGGTCCGACACAAGGATCAGCAAAGGCGGATCAACAGATACGCAATTCTACTCAAAAGATCCGACACAAGGATCAGCAAAGGCGGATCAACAGATACGCAATTCTACTCAAGAGATCCGACAAAAGGATCAGCAATAACAGAGACGTAATTTTTTAATCCTCATCAGAACGTTCATCATTACCAGACATTATGAGTGTGTCAAAGGAGCTGATTGAGCGGCAGTATGCGGTTGGCGCCCAAGTAGAACAATTGGTAGCCAACTTCAGGAAAGACTCAAAGGTCCGAAAAACTTCAAATTACTATGAGGAACGTTTGAGACGGATCAATGATCTAGCGGAAGAATTCCATCAAAATCATTCAGGAATTCAAGCAGAAAAGGATGTCCCCAGTAATAACGTATATTTTACTGAGGACTACTATCATCAAATATTAGCAGTGGTTACAAAATACACAAAGATGTTCGAAAAGGAGTCCATGGAACTGTTGAATATCGAAGATCCAACCACACATAGCAACAAGGACAACGCAGGTCTGCCGCCCAAGGACAACACAGGTGCGACGTCAAAGACTAAAACAGACAAAACAGGCCCACAATTAATCACCAAGATGAATTTCGACTTACGAAAACTACTTCGCAACCAAAAGGCTCTGATAGAAGTTCTTCACCAAATCAGCGACAAGGTCTTGGCAGAAACTCACCCAGATCATCCATTATTCTACTACACAGTGAATGCCGTTTTATTGGAGAAGCACATGATCGACTTTGCCAAAAACAACCTAGCGATATGGGAATCAACCGACGAAGACTTCATAGAAGACTATACACTCCACGCTTACTATGCAGTCGAATCTCAGGTGAAGGAAGCAATGATCGAGCTCCAACAACATATACCAGATGAAGGTCCTGTGGCATCAAGACAACCAGAAACAGTCGCAAAACCGGATTTATCATTACCCAAAGTGACATTGCCCAAATTCGATGGAAGCTACTTGCAGTGGGTCGCTTTCAAGGATTTATTCACAGAAATGGTGCACAAAACGGCCATCGGAGAGGGCAGAAAAATGCATTACCTAGTGACGTCATTAGTTGGGGAACCAAGAGCTTTGATAAGGCACTTACCAGCGATTCGAGCTTATTACGAAGCTGCTTGGACGATTCTGAGTAACCGGTATGACAACAAACGATTGATGGTGACAACATTGCTCAACAAACTGATGTCACAATCACCAATGAAAAATGAATCCATGATGTCACTCAAAACATTACATGATGTAACCAAGGAATGCGTCTTTGGACTGAGGGCTCAAGGAATTCCTGTAGAAAATTCGGTCGCAGTATTGGCCCACATTACATTAAAAAAGATGGATCAAAACACCCAAACCGCCTTTGAACAAAATCTTGATGACAACAAAAGGCTTATCACTCTTGATGAAGTGCTGAAGTTTTTGGAGCGTAGGTTCCAAGCCCTAAGGGAATAAGGAAAAATCAGTAATAAGAACATGTGCCTCAGTCACGAAACTAAATCAAGGTGACCACAACTGCCAAA
This sequence comes from Meiosimyza decipiens, assembly GCA_963680825.1. Taxonomy (NCBI): domain Eukaryota; kingdom Metazoa; phylum Arthropoda; class Insecta; order Diptera; family Lauxaniidae; genus Meiosimyza; species Meiosimyza decipiens. Next base: position 81,010,976 of record OY804258.1, on the reverse strand, counting down.
TATGCAAAAAAAACTTTCATCAACTGTATGCCTGTAAAACCTTTGAAAATGCTAATTTGAGTCAAAGGTGGAAATGGGTTAAGGAGTTCAATCGATGCGTCAATTGTTTAAGAACTGGGCATCGAGCAAATGAATGCCGATCAGGACATTGCTCCAAATGTTCTAGAAATCACAACACACTGCTTCATAACCCAAATATGAACCAGCCATACCACAAGAATGCCTCATTACAGGCAACCGAAGCAGCACCGCATCAACCAGGTGCAACCGAAGATAAAAAGGAGCAATCATCAAATAAAGTCAGCCTTGTGACCAATAACAACAATAAAGACTTCAATTACGTCTTATTAGGGACAGCTCGAATCCAGATTGTAGCGGCCAACGGACAACTCATCGAGTGCCGAGCGATATTGGACTCAGGGTCTCAGATGAACCTCATAACAAATCGCCTGTTAAAAAGATTGGGCGGCAAGCCTAGACAAATGTCTATGAGTGTTGAAGGAATTGGAGCCAATGAGACAAAAATTAGGCATCAGACAACGATTCGTATCAGGTCAAACTCAACCGATTTTACTGCACACGTCATACCAAAGATCGTGCCTGACCAACCTGTACAACATTTAAATATTGACAGTTGGGCCAGTCCACATGGCATCATTCTCGCCGATCCTGACTTCAATAAACCTGACCGGATTGACTGCCTATTAGGAGCTGAAATTTTCTTTGAGCTGTTGACTGGTGAGCAGATAAAATTGGCAGGAGCCCGCCCAGTTCTACAAAATTCAGTATTTGGATGGATCATTGCTGGTAGCGTAAACACCGTAAGTTCAAAAAAGGTAACTTGTGGCATATGCACTAGCAAAGATCTCGAAAAGGCCATTTCAAGGTTCTGGGAAGCAGAGGAAATACCAAATTCAGACACTCCAGCTACAGAAGATGAATTACGTTGCGAATCCCATTTTTTGCAACACACTTTTCGAGACAAGGATGGAAGATTTGTAGTAAAACTTCCACTCAAGGAACATCCATCAGTATTGGCTGAATCAAAAGGAATGGCATACGAGAGGTTCAAAACGATCGAACAACGCCTCATGAAGAACCAATCATTAAGGGAGCAATACATTTCCTTTATGAGGGAATATGAATCGCTAGGGCACATGACACAAGTTAACTCTAACGACATCATTTCACCGAATTACTTCATACCACATCATTGTGTGCTTCGTCCAGACAGCTCGACCACAAAATTGAGAGTAGTGTTTGACGCATCAGCACACAAACCAACAGGACCAGCATTAAACGACATCATGTTTAATGGTCCCACAGTTCAAGGTGAACTATTTTCAATCTTACTTCGGTTCAGAATACATCAGTACGTGCTTAAAACTGATGTAGAAAAAATGTACCGACAGATATGGATCAACAAAAATGATCGAAATCTCCAACTCATCATGTGGCGGGAGCATCCCGCAGAGCCGATCAAAACGTATCAACTGAATACTGTCACATACGGCACCAGGGCAGCTCCTTATCTGGCGACGCGATGTCTAAATCGGCTAGCAGAGGAGTATCAAGGACGATATCCACAAGGAGCCAAATCCTTAAGGAACGATTTTTATGTGGATGATGGATTGATTGGAGCAAATACAATACATGAGGCAATTGATAATCATGCTAGGCACAGCTGGAATGAAGCTGAAAAAATGGTGTGCTAATGACCCCAGACTTTTGAGCGGCATCGCCCCAGAAGACAAGGAGGTCGATCTCCACTTCACCACAGAAGATAGTCAATCTACAAAAACACTAGGTTTAATATGGTTACCAAAATCTGATGTATTCTGTTTCAAGTCCAATGTACGCTACCACAGCAAAATAACAAAACGAACAATGAGTTCAGACTTAGCACACATTTATGACCCATTGGATCTAATTGGTCCAGTCCTTGTAACAGGAAAAATACAACTGCAAAATGTATGGCAGTTAAAACTTGACTGGGATGAAGAGCTACCCGAAGAAATTCAAAAACGATGGACATCCTACAGAGAAGAGTTAAGAACCTTAGACAATGTAAAAGTGTCGAGACATGTCTTTGGAAGCAAGGGTTTTGCAAATATAGAGCTACATGCTTTTGCCGATGCTTCTGAAAAAGCGTATGGGGCATCTGTATACATCAGAACCGTACTCAAGGACAAAACAGTCAAATTAAACCTACTATGCTCCAAGTCTCGAGTCGCACCAATAAAGCTCCAAACAATTCCACGCTTGGAGTTATGTGCAGCCCTCCTGGCAGCTGAGCTCATGGCAAGAGCGAAGCTTGACTTGGGATATCAGGACAAGGCATCTTATTTTTGGACGGATTCGCAGATTGTACTTTCCTGGATCAATCACCATGGCAAGCTACCAGTTTATATCGCACACCGAATCGTAAAAATTCATCGATTAACTATTGCTGATCAATGGCGGTATGTTCCATCTAAACAAAATCCTGCTGATATCCTTTCAAGAGGAATCAAACCAAGAGAATTTCTACGATACAACATGTGGTTATATGGCCCATTGTTCGTATTTCAATCAAGGTCACTGTGGCCAGCTCTTTTAAAAAGGAATTAACCATCGAAGATAACAATGCTGTGGTAGCTCTAACAACGCAACAATCAGCTGAAGAGCACCCATGGGCTTATGCAATTTCCGCCAAAAACTCGTTCTCACATGTGCAACGAGTGACTGGATATGTACTACGATTTATAAAAAATGCGAGGCAACCAAGAGATTCGCGGCCAGAACACATTCAACTCTCACCATTAGAACTTGACGCAGCCCTCAAGACTATTGTGCGGCAAATCCAGTCATCCGATTTTTTGGATGTAAGGAAAACACTACAAAAAGATGCCTTTGTACCAAAATCCCATAATTTAAGTTCATTATCTCCATTCCTAGATGAAGAAGGGATAATCCGAGTTGGAGGACGAATCAAGGAATCAGCACAGCAGTTTGACGCGAATCATCAAATGATTCTGTCAGGCAACGACGCACTTACAAGATTGCTGGTAGAAGAAATACACAAAAGGAACTACCACTGCGGTCCACAGGCGCTGCTTACACAAGTAAGACAACGTTTTTGGCCTCTAAAGGCAAAGAGCCTTGTAAGATCCATTTTTCAACGATGCGTCAAATGTACACGTGCAAGGCCCAGCGTCTACAATGAAGTTATGGGAAACTTGCCTGCGCATCGGGTACAAGCAGCTCGGCCATTTTTAAATTCAGGCGTCGATTATTGCGGCCCATTCTGGGTACACTTCAAAACCAGAGGCAAGCGACCTCAAAAGGCGTACCTGGCAGTATTCTGCTGCTTTGCAACGAAAGCAGTACATCTAGAACTTGTCACTGATTTAACTACTGACGCATTCATAGGGGCGTTAAAACGATTCGTCGCAAGAAGAGGGCACTGTAAGACATTATATTGCGACAATGCAACCAACTTCGTAGGGGCAAGGAACCAACTGCAAGAGCTCGATAACTCAATCTACTCTCAATCAGCAAAGGAGGCCATCCTTGGAGCATGCAGTGCAAGGGGAATGGAGTTCCATTTTAGTCCACCCAGGTCACCACACTTTGGTGGATTATGGGAAGCAGCAGTAAAATTTGCAAAACACTTATTAGTAAAAAATGTATCGACAGCGTCTCTCACGTATGAAGAGCTTGAAACTGTTTTGATTGAAATCGAAGCAATTTTGAATTCTCGACCCCTCATTCCTAGTTCATCAAATGCAAATGACTTAAATGCAATCACTCCTGGTCACTTCCTAATCGGTGAGGAACTCACTTCCAGCGTTGATATACATGCAGCAGATCAAAAAAGAAAACTGCTTGATCGATGGCAGATCGTATCAGAAATCAAACACCATTTTTGGCAACGTTGGTCAAGGGAGTACCTCAACGAACTGCAGCAACGACGTAAATGGAAGGGTCCAATAAGGGATATCAAGCCCAACACAATGGTCATTATCAAGGAAGACAACCTCCCAGCATTAAAATGGCCATTAGGGCGCATCATCAAGGTCTACAAGGGTGACGATGGCGTAGTGAGAGTATGTGACGTCAAGACACAACGAGGAACATTTAAGAGGCCAGTTCACAGATTAGCTCCACTGTTTCCAGAAGGCGATGATCACAGAGCCGAGCAAACAAGGAAAACTTCAACACAGGAAGCTTGTAACATCAACGCTGAGGAAAGACAACGTGAAAATATTCAGAGGTCTTCAAGTCAACCTCCAGAGTCTCTCTTCATCAGTATTCCTTTAACCAGGATCAGAAGCCCAAGTATAGTACCCACAGGTGCAATAAAACGAGCACGTCTAAATCCAGGAGTGATGCTGACTATGATAGCGGATTAATAAAATTTCGAGAGGACTGCACGATCAAAAACAGCTTTATAACAATAAGAGGTCGTACACAAATGGTTACAACAACCCACGCTGAGATTCAACATTCCGTTCGGGTGAAATAAACAATATGCGACAAACAACATAAGCGTCAAATTCAAGCCAAATCTACAGAACCTTGAAAGGATTCAAACACAGCTTGCACACATTATTGCATCCACTTTACCACATGAAGCCACCATGAAGCACAGTTTACTCGTCAGTTACATGGCCATAACTCTGGTCATTATTGTCATCCTGGGAACAACATACTGGATAAGAATGCTCAAGAAGACAGCAAAAGTACAGCCAATCATGATGACACGACAACAATACCAAGTCACAGACACGCCGTGTTAGTCGCTGGGGGCCAGCATGATTACACATATTTTTTATCATTAAGTTTCTTACGTATTGGTTAAGGTGCTTAACAAAAGTGCAAGCAACATAAAAATTGCAAATTAAAACAAAAATTGTAAATTATTAAAAAATGCGAATTATGCAAAAACATAAGGTGCAATTTAAATTGCGAATTACACAAAATAAATAAATTGAATAATGTCTAAGTGCATTGACTTAAGCTAAAGAACTGCAAAGTATGGAGTTATGGTGAGGTTAACGCTACGTAGTGCATTGACCATTAGCTTGTAGAAAAAATGCAACATAAGAAATTTTGTTTTGGTTGCACTAACTATCTTTAGTATATAAGCCAAGAATTTCTTTCAATAAATCAGAATTAATTAATCACGTAAGCAAACAGCTTGTTATTTCTTAATTTCTCACGAAGTCACAGTCCCAAGTACTGTGGTCTCCAACTCTTCACAGCAACACACAAAAGTCAAGGCTTATGTGCCATTGTCTTACATTAAGGTGTTTATCATAAACACTGAACATTAAAATATTTTCTTCTAAATACGATATAACCTGGTAACCGATGCTAATCGATGTTGGTTCCGTACATATCGTTATCGAAACGAGCTTTTAGTTTAGAACTAGGTTTAACAAGATCGTGTTTTATTTTGCGACTATAACTACGAGCTCATATAATCAATCAATATATTAAAAATTATGAAGCTGTAACTTAAAAGTATTAAAAAAATCGACCTGGAAAATAAAACTTAATTCTTCCTTATTTTATCAAATTAAAGAATGCAATGAAATTTTACCTTTATTTAACAACAAAAACTATGCCAGGGAATTTTTGTATACGCAAATTTTTTAACACCAAAAACTTTTAAACTTAACCTGCTGTTTAATTATTTATTATAGTTTTTAAGCGCTCATTTTCTATGTAAAAATGTAATGACGAGTTGAGAATTTTTTTTTAAACGTTACTGTACGAGGTGTATTATTGCGAATTTTAAGAAAATGCCAGGTATGCGTATGTATGTTTTTAGCTTGTTTGTGCATAAAGCCGTTTGTATGTAGTGCCATATTGATACCTTAATATATATTTTTCTATCTTTCTTTCTAGAATCTATTACCAGTCATACGGCGCAAGCTACAGACTATCTGTTCCGCGGTTTCTTTATTTTGGGTGTCTATTTGCCTAAAAACTATCGTATCCTCTACATTATATACTCTGCGGTGGTCAACGGCCTGGTGACAGTCTGTCTGCCACTAGCGTTTACAATGAGCTACATGCATATGAATGCCGCTCAATTACAGCTAGGAAATCTGCTGACTTCAGTGCAAGTCGCTATTAACGTGTGGGGATGTAGTGTTAAAATTGTTATAATGGCATTTTTGCTGAAAAGTTTGAAATCAGCTGATCCAATCCTCGAGAAGTTAGATGCACGCTGTATGACACCACGAGAAACTGATCATTTAAACAAAATTGTCTACTTGGGACGTCGTTTGGTAGGCCTATTTGCCATGGCATATTGGAGTTATGCGACAAGTACATTTCTTGGTTCAGTGCTGATGGGAAGGCCACCTTATTCTCTTTATAATCCTTTTTTTAACTGGCGTGAATCACGTTTGTTTTTTGTGACTCAGTCGCTAATAGAGTTCGCCTTGATAGACATCGCCTGCTTTCAGCAGGTGGTAGATGATTCATATGCAGTAATCTATGTTTGTATTTTAAGGACTCATACGCAGATATTACTGGAACGAATAGAGAAATTGGCCACAACAGATGCCAGCAGTTGGTCCAAAAATACAGAAGAGCTTAAGATGTGCGTCAAAGATCACAAAAATTTGTTAGAGTAAGTCCATAGAAATATAAAATTTTTTAGTACTTAAGCGAATAGCAAATTTTAGAGAAGGCACACCTCTGAAAATGCAAACTTTACAAGGAGCAATTAAAACATAATAGTTAGTGAACCCTTTGTACCCCTTGATCTTATGTGCAGTGTGAGGTGTGTCGACCATTGTTTTATGTGTTATGGTAGATGTTAGCTATCGCCAATTTAGGCTCTATCTAGTAATGGCAAGAATACCGCTCTATTTTAGAAAAAAAGTTCAGAAAACTAAAACATACATTTTCAGTTCTGAATTAATTCTTTAATTATTTACAAATGCATTAAGCAACATTACCCGCTATTTTAGTTCACTCAATTAAATTGTGCAACTCAATTATTTTAAATTGAAAAGGTTTTTTCTTTGTTGAAAAACAGGCTGTTAGGTCAATTTAGATTTTATGAATAAAACAATGTTAAATTCATTTGTTCACCCGACGTTTCGCTTATGGGTTTTAAGCATCCTCAGGGGTATGTCAAAATTCTTTATTGAATATTTACATCACACTGTTAACGAAAAATTTACATTAAAAAACATTCATATAGGTACAAATTTTTGGTTAATATCAAAAACTTACAGCAAGAAAAACATTATTTGAATTTACAAAAATATTAAATTAAAAAATTAAAATAACAAAAATTAGTAATTTGAATATAAGCTTTATAGCACCACACTGTAACTGAGACTAATTTTGTCAAAATCTTCTTTTATGTTCATTGCTGTTTTGTAATGTTGTCTAATTCGTAGGCTCTCTAGAGTATATCTAATGTTTTCTCTTTTTTCTCTGTCCAGTATTGTAATGTTGTCAAAATCAGCTGTGTGTTCATTTTCATCCATATGTTTAGCTAGTGCTGTCGTATGTCTGTTATGGTTTACATCGGCTTTATGTTCTCCTATTCGTGTTCCCAGTGTTCGTTTTGTTGTTCCTATATAAACTCTGTTACATGTTTCTCCTTCTTTGCCTTTACATTCTATTTTGTACACTACGTTATGTTGCTGAAATTTTTCTGTTTTGTCTTTTGTTTTTGTAAATAACGTTGAGATCGTTTGGTGTGATTTAAAGGCAAAAGCTGTGTCATCTGTTTTAAAATGTTTAAGGGTTATGTCGTCTGTAAGTGTAGGTATGTATGGAATCGCAAAAAAAGTGTTTAGGGTGGCCAGATGTTGTGGTGCTTAATGTTGAATTCTGTTGTGTTATGTTATCATGGATTGTATTATATTTTATTAAATGTTCCGTAAGTTTTTTAGGATAGTTATTGCAGTATAAAATATTTCTGATTTTACTAATGTTTTCTGACCGAAAAGTTTTGTCGCTGATTGTTAGTGCTGTTTTTATCATATTGCTTGCAGTATTGCGTTTTTGTTTAAAGGACTGCGTTGAATTAAAATTAATTATTCTTCCTGATGCTGCTGGCTTCGTATACCAGTTAAAGATTATATGACTATTTCTTCTATGAATTGTTGTGTTTAAGTACGGTAACGTGTTGTTTTGTTCCTCCTCATGTGTAAATTGTAATTTGTTGTGATATCCGTTGAGTGTCGTTAAAATCGTGGTCAGGTGGTCTTTGTCTATTATTGCAAAAATGTCATCAACATATTTGACTATAAATTTGAATTTGATTCCTAAATTTTGTAGTTCGTCTATTGCACATTTTAAAAGATCATCTAATACGATGTCTGCGATTGTCGGTGATAAAGGGTTTCCCATCGGCATTATTTTACTTTAATGCATACAGATGCTGTTGAACATTTTTTATGTCGTACCAACAGTTGATGCTCCCCAGCAGGCATTTGAACAAGGCCTTCCCCGGAGAAGGCCTGCTAGCACTGCTACGAATGTAAGAGGCCTTTTCAAAACTAAATTTTCATGCAAATAAAAACGTGTATGCTCATTTTTTTATTATGATTTTTGTTTATATTTACAATCTGTCGGTTGTCGATTGCATAAGATTACATGCAGCTTGAAATATATGCGAAATTATAGAGCTCGAAGACCCTAAATATATACATATAGAGTTGCCTTGTTGAACCCCGTGCCAAACATCTATAGCCACCTGTTTTTTGGCCAACTTCTTCTAGAAGTTGCCGCTTGAAATTGAGTATCAAATTGGTGAGAATCATTGAAATGCGTAGAATTGACACACTTTCTTTTTTGAATGGTTCTAGTCCTTGTTTTCTATATATGTACTTATGCACCGAGTCTCAATCATCTGCGTCAACTAGTTGCTAAGATATAAAAAATGTTGTTTTTTTTCTAATTTTTCATTGAATCTTACTTTTTCCTCTCTTTTATGCATATGTTCCAAGTTTTATTTATCTGTGTCAAATAGTTGATGAGAAATGATGAATTTAATTCTAAACTAACATAAGAGGGCGTGGCATTGCCCTTTTTTCCAGACAAAACTTAGCTAACAATCTTTCACAAATTACAAGAAACATGCTATGAAGACCCGGATCTCCGGTGTATAGCTGTGGTAGCCTTAGCGGCAGTCGTGTGGTCCTTTACAATAATTCACATTACGCTTTAGTTCAAATTTATTGGCTTTTATTTCTTTATACTTAAAGTAGTTAAGTTTTGGGTCTTAGCTTATTTCTTACGCTAAAAAAAATAGATGCTGCTGCAGTGGGAATGGAATTCTCGCCTTTGCGTGGCTTTGGTAGAGGGCTTATGCTGCGTTGTAACTTTGCTGGGTGAAACGCTTCGTTGGTGCTATGGTTGCAGGGGCAAGACAAGCCACGATGCGCACTCGTTGATGTCCACTGCCAAACATCGCAATCTTTTGCTATGTCACCGTCTGCTTGGTATTTTTTGTAGCGATTTTCCCACAACTACCCTTGTAGCAAAAAACGTTTTATAGCTTCATTTACATACCTTTTAAAGAAAGTATTCAGACACATATTATATTTATAAATTCTTTTTAGGGGCTTATTAGAGCAATTTGACGTATGAAGTATAAAGACATTTTCCCCTCTTCATTATCAATCAAGATATTCGGTAAAGTATCTTCCTGAGCTGTTTAAAAGTCACCTTAAAACACTAAAATTAACACCGCGTGTCTTGCAGAACTTAAAATTAATTTTACTATCAAATCATTTAATATGCAAATTGTAAAACTTTACTATATTCAATTTTATTTTATTGTCAATTTAAATTTTTAATTAACATTTGAAAATTTAAAAAGTCAGTCTCGCGTCCATGTCCCTGCAATTCGTAGTCCAGCGCGAGCAATGAGCTGAAGGCTCGTAAATAAAACGAAAGAAATTTTGTTTAGTTTTCTGATTAAGCAAAATATTTTATTTCTTTATTTGTGTTTTTGGAACAAAGCAAAAACAACATAAAAATTACAATCGCAAAATGCATTAAGTGTTAGAGAATAACTCCAACAATAGTTAAGGAACAAAACATGGGCAACCAGTTGCTTATACTCGTTTCAGTGACAGCTACGTCACATCTTCAGTAAGCTTTGTTAGCCGATGTTAAGAGTCTGCAAGCACACTATAATTAATTTTTCGCATTGACCACTTAGAATCATGTGAAGGGACAAAGAATGTACAGTTTTGTCGCACAGTGTTTGTGTTTTTGCCATATTACCAGCATGCTCTGGACGTCTGTCATCAGGTTACTGTTTTCATCCCTGCAGAAAGAGACCCCGGTGTTCACACCATTAGAGAGGCCTTTATTCGTTCAAAGAATTTTCGGGCCTCATTATTGCTTCCGCCTCTCGCTTCTTGCGCTTGAAAAGCCGTTTCTCCTCACTCCTCTTCTTTCTGTATCACTCCTTCATAGCTTGCGTTACAACTGACTACAGGGTGGCTCGATAGGCTGCGTTTTCTGCTACACTTTTGGTGATACCTCCGATGGCGTTGGAAGCCAAGTACCTCTTCGGCAGCAGTCCTCATAGAGCGGGAAATGTGTTTCGTCTACGTAAATACATTGTCGAGTTGAGGGGAGATTTGCACAAGCAGGAGTGAGAGTTGAGTGATGAAGGTTTGTGCTGTCCGTTCTGATTGCAGCTTTTCAACATCGGGCTTTCGCTGTACAGTGTTTTGCACGATTTTTTTTTAACACAAATCGATGCAGACCTGGGCTGCTTCAAGGTAGTGGTCCGAATCAATGTTGGTGGAACGAATCGTGCGTACATCCAAAATACTGAAAACTTGTCTTTCGCCTATCAAAACGTGATCAATTTAGTTGCGCGTCTTTTGATGTGGGGACAACCAGGTGGCCTTGCGTATATCAAAATGTTGGAACCTGGTGCTACTAACTACCATTGTTAGATTGTTCGTGTAGACTGAATTTTAGGATCGTTGGAGTAAAGATGCTCCATCTACTCACCTTGGCGTTGAAGTCGCCTAGCACGATCTTAATGTCGTGTCAGGGGCATTGGTCGTATGTTTGCTCGAGGAGCGCGTAAAAAGCGTCTTTGGTCGCATAGTTCTTCTCATTCGTCAGAGCATGGACACAAATAGGGCTTAAATTTAAAAATTTTGCATTGATGCGAATGGTGGCCAGCCTCTCGTTAACTGGTGTGAAACGAGAGATAAGATGGTGTAGTCTCTTTCTGACCACAAAACCAAACAAATTCGTCCCTCACAGGACGCTTTATTAGAGCAGCCCTGTCCCGTCTATCGCATTTTCTGAAGTGCGGTGTCGTCACTGGATAGAGGCACCTTCGCTATTGAGGGTCCGGACATTCCAGGTGCATATCCTGAAATCATTGCCCTTTGTACGTCGTGATCATTATAAGGGGTCCGTATCCGAGACATTTTCTGAGGATTCACTGAAGGTTGTTTTTACATGGTTGGTGCAAGCGTACATTATAAAAACAAAAAAAAAATCACCAATCTTACTCATCATATAGAAGATCTTAAAATAGCAGCTGAGTGGCACTTTTTCCCGACCTCACATGGTAAAGGACCATGTGACGGAATAGGTGGAACATTAAAACGACTGGCTGCTAGAGCTAGTCTTCAAAGAGTAAATAATCCTATTAGATGGGCGATTCCACTAATAATGAGTTTGTAGAAGAAGAAAAACGACTGGTAACGCGTTTCCGAAAGCTATGACGACAAAGGGCACGTTAAAGTATCATTGTATGGTTCTAATCTCTCCTCAAGAATTGGAAGCAAAACGATGATCGTTGTATGAAAAAAAAAAACTATAATGAAAATTTTTAAATAAAACATACTAGACACGTACAGTAACAGATGAAATGTACATATTTTACAATGCAACTGTATTGAAATCCTAATAAATAAGACTTTGATTTGCTGCAATAATGTTTTCATTTATTTTTCCGTTTAATTATGAAAAAATTTGTATTGGTTAATAAATATTATGTAACTAAGAATTTCTAATAACAATTCGTATGACAGAGATAAACGATATGGAGCAAGAAAATGAGCCGTTCAATAGAATCCAGGCGCCGATAAGACGTGCCGCACTACATAAATTAATTTATTTCTAATAGCAACAATAACTTCTCCATTGAAAACAAATACATTTTCGATAATAAATTTAACGTAAAATACGATGGTAATACTAAAAGTTTCATACAGCGTAGGGGCAATTGTTAAAAATTGATTAAAAAATTTAAATTGCTAATAACAATACAAATTTGTTAATAAATTTTTAAGAAGTAATTTTTATATTAAAGTTTATTTTCTTAACTTTAAAACGAAAATAAAATCCATTTTCTAGTTTTAACAGAACTGAAGATATGAATTTTTGAAATTGAGTCTTCAAGACAAAAATTATGAAATTCTCAAAATTTAGGTTCACTATTTATTTTTTCAAAAAAATCCTCGAACACGTGTCTCTTTTTTTATACAGAACTCATAAGAAAAATTTCAGCCAAATCAAAAATGTGTCAGTCAATTTTTGTCAAAATCCGTACGGTTTGTAAAAGAACGTCCCACATACATATCCTCATCAGAACAGTTTTTGGTTAATGCTGTACTTGGGCTCGAACGGCTGACCTCGTTCTATGCATTGCAATTTTATTTTCGACGGCCGCTCTAACACCTGAGGGGTCGGGGATATGACCTCGTGGTGTACAAAATACGCTTATCTACTTCACTTCGCACACAATAATTTTTTTTATTAATTTTTTTTTTGCTATATATACTCCCGGCCTAATGTACATATATAAGAATAATTTCGGATAGCATATCCGTTACTGCGATTGATAGCAACGAAAAGCCATCAATAAGTCAGCTGAAAATATGAATTAGAGTAAGGGAGTGTACCGATAGAAGTAATAGAGTCCGAGGGTAAGCACACTATGGGCGTTAATTTTGCAATATTCGTGTTTACTGAGCAATGGGAAGAACGGTTATCTTACAGTGATCGGCACAGGTACAAACCTACATACAAATTTCATGAGTTTATGTATGTACATAACAATACTAATGGTTTTTGTTTTTACCAGAAAAGGTAAAAAGGCGTTTCTTGGAATAAGTCTTTTTTTGTATAACAGTATATTATATGGTATGTATTCATAACTATCTAGTATTTATAGAATATAAAAACTAGTAAATTCAAATCAATAGTTCAAAAGCTTAGCATCTTCTTCCGGATCTTACTCGGCACGAGTATTATCCTAAGCATCTGTTAACTCATCTGGTATAAAATTTGAGAGGTTGTTTTCATGGCTCGTCGAGGTACCATTGATAAATGTGTGGAGTCATTCTAAAGCACCGCCAGAATAATTTTCTTGTCCATTTTGTACTAAAAAAAGATTCAAACAATTCACAAACTAAAAATAGAGCCACTGGTATTAAGTACTACTAAAATTCCATAAAGCAATTATCTTACCAAATATCAACAGCTTCTAAATAAGACAATGAAGCGACTAAAAAGTACATTTGCAAATTAGTTTATTTTATAAGTAGAAATACGAACACTCGTTGTTGTGTCTTTTGTACTATATCTGCTTTATTTCTGACTTCTTAAAATTTAAACAAATATCTAGTTAGCCCATTCCAATCCTCGTTCCATTTCGTTTAATGTAAACAAATAAATCTGCGTTCGATTAAAGCATAAAAATGCAAGCTAAGCTCAAGCCGTATGAAATAATGATTTGAAATATTTCCCCTTTGTTGTGAAATATAAAATGGAATAATTATGTTTATGTTGTAAAAATATGAAGTATGAAATACTTCTCCTTTCTTGTGAAATTTGAAATGGAATAAAGCTTGGAAGGACGCATGCTACATATGGTCATATAGACCGTATATGTTACTTATATGTTACTCCTCCACCCCTAAAATAATGATACTCCTGGATCATATTAAATATAGTATAAAAAAAAGAAAGAATATTTAAAAATACATTAGAAACAATGTTCAACTGGTTTCATTTCTTCATAGTCTTGCATGTCATTGACTTTTACATTAAATCTTGATGTAGAAGGAGTAACTTCTTTTAATATTTTATTTTTATTGGATATATTTGAATAATTAACGTTTTTTGGATTTTTCTGGTTTTTCGTAAATATTAGAGGTAAATTTTTAATAGTTTTACAAGGTAAAAATTTGTATAAAATTATAACAATTATGTATAGTAAAAATTATGATAGACAATATTATAGAAACTTCATTTGACATTTTTTTGTGATATTTTAATTCGTTAATTTCTTTCAAATGTTCTTTGCTAGATATAATAATTCCATCAAGTGTAATTTTTTTTGTAAAATTCCAGTTGTTTATTAAATTAGGATAATAAAATTTCTGTTGACACACAGTTCTGTTATTGCTAAAATATTGATTTAATATTTTCATTTCACAAAAGTTAAAGTTAATTAAAAAGTTTCCCGATAGAACATAATTTCTTTGATCGCAATTTTGTGTTATTGTCAAATTTCTAGCATTTTTGACAATAATTGACATTTCATCAAGAGTTAGGATTTCTGTAAAATTATTTTTTACAAGATTGCAATTATTTTTAAAAGTACAGTGTTTAGACAGTACAAGTTCATTTAATGTTTTATAACTTTCAAAAGTATAAGTTTTATTATTAAAATCGAAAACTTTTTCTGAATTCGAATCTATTTCTGCATATTCAGAATTAGTGACAGGTGTAATTAATCTTATTTGGATATTAACAAATTTTTTTGGTATTTTTATTACAAACATAAGTAATTTCGTTTTGTATTCAAGGACGCAAAGTTTTAAAAATTGCAATTTATTAAGATCTATATTATAAGTATCTATCTCTTCCATAGTTAACATTGCGGCATTAATTATTCCATTTCTGGCTAGAGCAATATTATCTTGAATTAATTCTATTTCTGTCCGTAAAGAGTTTATTTTGAAAAGATAATCGTGATATAAATTATATTGCTTATAGTCCAGTTTATGTTACTTATTTGATTGGACATTCCGTATCTTTTAAGTAATAAAGAATCTCTAAACCGTTCTAAGGATTTATTAAAGTAATTATTTATTTTCATTTGTTGGTTCAACGCGGTTATCGAGTTATGCAAATTCATATCTACTAGTGATAACCCCCGAAAATCGGGTGAGCGCTCTGTACACACTAACCAGATCTGAATTTTAGAATTGGCTTTTGATGAACCCTTACTGGCCTTCCCGGTTCCGGTGGCATTTTTCTACAAACACAAAAGTATTAATAAATACATCGCGTTTTCATTGGAAATAAGAAATTTTAATTTTGGAAATAATACATAAGTGATTTTAAAAAAGCAAGGACTTCTTTTATTTTTTTAGTATATATCAAATTTTTTTGCAGAAAAAACAAATCTTTAAAAATGTTTCATCAAATTTTTCCTGCTACGCGTCACGTTAGCTTAACTCAATTCCGAAAAAATATGACATACTCTATGGTTCTAAGCTCGTCAAATATCACGGCAGAGGCTAACTGATTTGTCCCTTTATTTTTATCGGTTCTAAATGATTAGAATATGCATTTAACAAAAATAAATAATTTTTTCTTTGAGCCAGGTTGTTTTTCACCGAATTAAGATAAATATTTCACACAGCTTCCTCCTTCAAACACGATCTTAAAATTTTTGTGAGCCATTATAGAGGAAACATCAATTTTTACATAAATCCATGGGAAAATTTTAATGTTGTTGTTGTTTTAAAAAATTATACTAAGCTTTTAAGAGTCCCAAACATATTTGTATAAGCTATTCCTTCTGAAAATTTTATTTGGAATTTTCCTTGAATTGTGTCATTTGGGACATGCCACGCTGAAGGCATTTTACCCATAAAGATCCACCCGAGGGTTCTAAAACATGCAGTTATAATTTTTTGAAAATTGGGTGGAATGTTCAAGAGTAGATATGAAAAGATTGGTTTCAAGGGTGGGGCAAATTTAGTTTAATCTTTAAAGTAATACCCAGCGAGCAAAAAGCGAGAGTTTTTTACAATCACCCATGTATGCCCGATTTCAATAATTTGGGGGGCGTTCAAGTATTACGTGACGCAATTTTTGAAGATTTTTGACCCCTCTCCTCCATGTAACGTTTTTCTGTACCCCCGCTCCCTCCTTAAACGTTACATATCACCGAAGTGGCCATATTTACCTAACAGCGAGTGTTTTGCTCTTCGCTATGGCAAGGCTTTGGTAGTTAACCAGTGCACTGCTTGAAACAATTGATAAAAATAGGAAACCTTTCCACGCTTATATCTTAGCTTTTGGTTAGCCGATCTCGAAGCTGATCATTTTATGGTATTATTTATTGCTGCAGATAATCTATCGTTTTCATAATAACTAGTAAAGGTGTTATCTTCGGCCAGGTCGAAACTCACATACCCTACACTGCATTGGAAGTACTTTTTAAATAAATGTTAAAAAAATAGTGAAGAGGTTGAATAAGTCGAAAATAATGTAAAAAGGTTCAAAAATGTTGGAAAGTGTTGGAAAAAACTGAAAATGTTGAAACAATATGAAAACCATTAAAGAAAGTTGCGAGAAATGGAATAAGTCGAAATATATGAAAACTGCTGTAAATGAATAAAGAAAATGTCGAATGAAATTGAAGGAGAAAGTTAAAAGATTGAAAATGTCAAAAGAATATGGGAAATGTTGAAAAAAATAGAATAGAAATGAAAAAAAAACTAAATATGCCACGACCATTTCTCCCATTCCACCCACTTTTGATTCAATTAACAAACCAAACTTGAGCACAATAACTTGTATAGTTTGCAATATGTGCCGTAAATATTCTTAAAATTTAGGGCGGTGACACACCCAATGGTACAATCCAGTCCGATTTTGATCCAGAAATAGCTTTTTATAAACAAACTTCTTACATCAAATTTCAGTAAGATTGCTCATATATTTAGATACTGATGCCACTTAAGGTATTTTAATTGTATGGGAGGTGCCACGCCCACTGTTGCTATTTCGCCAGCTTTTGATTCATATATACCTAATACCCAGTAAACCACTTACATCGAATTTCAGATCGATTGCTCCAATAGTTCACTTAAAATAGCACTTACAACTTTACGTTAATGAGTGAGGTGCCACGCCCACTGATGCAATCTTGTCAAGTTTCATTTAATTCTGAAGCTTATAGTAACCGACACCTCTACACAAAATTTTATGAAGATTACTCTCATAGCACACCATCTATAGCATTCAACGTATTTCGCTTATATGGGAGGTGCAAGAAGACACCTTTTAGCAAGTATCTCCGCCATATTAAATTTCATAACGATTGCGTTGTTAGTTTTATTTTTATAACGTTTATAAATATTGTAGGCTATGCCACGCCCTTAAAATAAATTTTTCAGTATATTGACGTGGCTTGTATTGTTGACTACTTTCAGTGGTATCATCCCTAAAATTTTAATGAAAATCATATGTTCTAATTTGGAGTTATACGAAATCCAAATTTTCAATTGCTAAAATGTGCCACTCCCACTTTTACAATTACGCCCACTTTATGCGCAATTCAAGGTTCACAAGATCTGTATCCGTGTATCAAATTTCATCGCAATATCTTGCACTGTTTACGAGCTATGGCGTTATAAAAGTTAAAATTTAGGGCTGTGGCGCAAACTTAAGACCTAGCCTAATCTTAATGTTGTTCTCATATTCACTAAATCACCAAGTTTCATCAAAATCGCAGCAATTTTTTTTCGAAATGGACTTGGGTATATTTACATAGAGTATGGGCGGAAAGCGTGGCTGTGAACCGATTTCACCCATTTTTATATGCTAGCAGCTTGCAAGAAGATGTGAGCTGTGTGCCAAACAGACAGACAGACAGACAGACAGACAGACAGACAGACAGACAGACAGACAGACAGACAGACAGACAGACAGACAGACAGACAGACAGACAGACAGACAGACAGACAGACAGACAGACAGACAGACAGACAGACAGACAGACAGACAGACAGACAGACAGACAGACAGACAGACAGACAGACAGACAGACAGACAGACAGACAGACAGACAGACAGACAGACAGACAGACAGACAGACAGACAGACAGACAGACAGACAGACAGACAGACAGACAGACAGACAGACAGACAGACAGACAGACAGACAGACAGACAGACAGACAGACAGACAGACAGACAGACAGACAGACAGACAGACAGACAGACAGACAGACAGACAGACAGACAGACAGACAGACAGACAGACAGACAGACAGACAGACAGACAGACAGACAGACAGACAGACAGACAGACAGACAGACAGACAGACAGACAGACAGACAGACAGACAGACAGACAGACAGACAGACAGACAGACAGACAGACAGACAGACAGACAGACAGACAGACAGACAGACAGACAGACAGACAGACAGACAGACAGACAGACAGACAGACAGACAGACAGACAGACAGACAGACAGACAGACAGACAGACAGACAGACAGACAGACAGACAGACAGACAGACAGACAGACAGACAGACAGACAGACAGACAGACAGACAGACAGACAGACAGACAGACAGACAGACAGACAGACAGACAGACAGACAGACAGACAGACAGACAGACAGACAGACAGACAGACAGACAGACAGACAGACAGACAGACAGACAGACAGACAGACAGACAGACAGACAGACAGACAGACAGACAGACAGACAGACAGACAGACAGACAGACAGACAGACAGACAGACAGACAGACAGACAGACAGACAGACAGACAGACAGACAGACAGACAGACAGACAGACAGACAGACAGACAGACAGACAGACAGACAGACAGACAGACAGACAGACAGACAGACAGACAGACAGACAGACAGACAGACAGACAGACAGACAGACAGACAGACAGACAGACAGACAGACAGACAGACAGACAGACAGACAGACAGACAGACAGACAGACAGACAGACAGACAGACAGACAGACAGACAGACAGACAGACAGACAGACAGACAGACAGACAGACAGACAGACAGACAGACAGACAGACAGACAGACAGACAGACAGACAGACAGACAGACAGACAGACAGACAGACAGACAGACAGACAGACAGACAGACAGACAGACAGACAGACAGACAGACAGACAGACAGACAGACAGACAGACAGACAGACAGACAGACAGACAGACAGACAGACAGACAGACAGACAGACAGACAGACAGACAGACAGACAGACAGACAGACAGACAGACAGACAGACAGACAGACAGACAGACAGACAGACAGACAGACAGACAGACAGACAGACAGACAGACAGACAGACAGACAGACAGACAGACAGACAGACAGACAGACAGACAGACAGACAGACAGACAGACAGACAGACAGACAGACAGACAGACAGACAGACAGACAGACAGACAGACAGACAGACAGACAGACAGACAGACAGACAGACAGACAGACAGACAGACAGACAGACAGACAGACAGACAGACAGACAGACAGACAGACAGACAGACAGACAGACAGACAGACAGACAGACAGACAGACAGACAGACAGACAGACAGACAGACAGACAGACAGACAGACAGACAGACAGACAGACAGACAGACAGACAGACAGACAGACAGACAGACAGACAGACAGACAGACAGACAGACAGACAGACAGACAGACAGACAGACAGACAGACAGACAGACAGACAGACAGACAGACAGACAGACAGACAGACAGACAGACAGACAGACAGACAGACAGACAGACAGACAGACAGACAGACAGACAGACAGACAGACAGACAGACAGACAGACAGACAGACAGACAGACAGACAGACAGACAGACAGACAGACAGACAGACAGACAGACAGACAGACAGACAGACAGACAGACAGACAGACAGACAGACAGACAGACAGACAGACAGACAGACAGACAGACAGACAGACAGACAGACAGACAGACAGACAGACAGACAGACAGACAGACAGACAGACAGACAGACAGACAGACAGACAGACAGACAGACAGACAGACAGACAGACAGACAGACAGACAGACAGACAGACAGACAGACAGACAGACAGACAGACAGACAGACAGACAGACAGACAGACAGACAGACAGACAGACAGACAGACAGACAGACAGACAGACAGACAGACAGACAGACAGACAGACAGACAGACAGACAGACAGACAGACTTTCCTATCGATATCATCCATGGTACCAAAAAGGTAATTTACTGTTCGTCCAACTATGTTAGCTAAACCTCGACGTCTTCTCAGTTTGTCTTTTTTAGGAATCAAAGTCATAACTTTACTCTTAAGTAGTTTTAATTCGTAATTAATTTCTATCTTATGATCCGAATGCAATGGTTCCAAATTGGTTGTCATATTGCTGATGATATTTTATACATCTTGCGGGTCAATAATGTGTACAATTAAATCGGTTTCCGTTACTAATGGTTGTTCATTTAATTTTATTTCAGCAAAACCGGTATTACTTGTAATTTGATGAACTTGTAAAACTCCCGATACTGGGAATTTATATTCCCATTGTTATAAACAGAAAAAGCAAGTTTTTGTTTATGTGTTTTGCTTGGGTGTATTTCAACTTTTGTCCTAAAAGAGAATATAGATTAATCAGATAAAGCTTTTCTTTTTACGTTTAAAATGACTTTTGAGTTTTTTTACTTTTTTTATTTTTAAATTGAATAATATAATGTTCATTGTCATTATCGGTTTCTAAGACTTGCACTCGTTTGTAAGGGTTCTCTATTTTATTAAGTCTTTTCCTAGAATTTTCTGCATATACAAAGTTTGTGTCAATAGGATTTTCATTTCTATTTTTATTAATGTTATTTATTCTTTTTTCTTTAATTAATTGGGAATTCATTTTCGGAGGAAGTTTGTTAAAAAAATATTATATGGGGTTTCACCTGTAGTAGAATGAATTATAGTATGATTAGGCGTGAATAATGTTTGTTCTATTCTTAAATAATTTACTTCTTTATCATTTGATGTATTAATAATTCTTAATTTTTCATTAAGGGTTATGTGTAGCCTCTCAATATCGGCAATTCCTGTTTTACCAGTGGTAAAACAGGAATTGCCGATAAATTTATATTGAGTTGGTCGCACCACTGTTTAATGTTAATATTGTTCATACCTTGATCTTGGTCTATTTTTAAGGTTTTGGGTGTCCCCATTGTATTAAATACTTTCAGTAAGGCTCTTTTAGTTTCTAACCAATTCACAGCAGTCACTTTTTCTGCTGTCGCGAATTTTGAATGCACGTCAATACAAGTCAAATACTTTTCTCGAATTTCATATGTAGCAGGAGTAATTTTAAATGGTAATTTGTTTGTAATGTGGTCCGTTTTACACCGATTACACAATTCGCATTCATTAATTATTTTATTAATTTTTTTAATGTAGTTTGGATAATAATAATTCATTTTGAATATTTTCGCTACTTTTTCAATTCCTTGATGTAACCCTTCAAGGTGTATTTCAATGATTTTTGTTTTAAAATCAGAATAGTTTATCAAATTGGTTAATTCTTTCATTGCTCTTACAACTTGTTTATTATTATGCACAACTAACGTTTTATAAACATCTTGAAACTTTAGAAAATCAGTTTTTTTTGGTATAAATACTGCAGCATTCTTGCCTACTAAATAAGTTTTGATTATATCCTTTATGGCTTCAATAGTCAATTCTTTATAGACAATTGTTGTTAAATTATTAGTAAATACCTTTTTAATAAAGATCTTATTTTGTGTACCTTGTACTATTTTAATTTGGTTCAAGGGTTTCTCTGAAATTGGTAGAAGATTCTCATTATCTTCACTGGCAGAATGTATCGTGGCCATATTTGATGATACGTCTACTTCTTCATTTATATCATGAATATTACAGTTTTCAATTTTTACGCGTGAAAGGGCATCAGCTACATAGTTTTCTTTACCTGGAATATATTTAACTTCAAAGTCATATTCATTTAATTTTATTTTCCAACGTTGAAGTTTTGCATTAGGTTCTTTCAAGTTATGCAACCATTGTAATGGTCTGTGATCACTATTTGCTATGAATTTACGACCATACAAATAGGGACGAAAATATTGTGTAGCCCATACCAGAGCTAACAATTCTTTTTCTGTTGTTGAGTAATTAATCTCATGTTCATTTAACGTTCGGCTTGCGAAGCATATTGGGTGAGCTCCTTGACTCAAAACTGCCCCCAATGCAAAATTGGATGCATCTGTGGTAAGAGTAAATTGTTTATTATAGTCAGGACATACCAAAATTGGTTCATTTGTAATGAGAATTTTAATAGTTTCGACAGCTTTACCATATTCTTTGTTATTGCTGTCAATTTTATTACCTTTTTTAAGACAAAATGTGAGAGGTTTTGTTATTTTTGAAAAATCTTTAATGAATTTTCTATAGAAACCTGCCAAACCTAAAAATTGCTTTATTTCCTCTTCTGTTTTAGGAACAGGAAAATTTATTATTGCTTATATTTTATTAGGGTTTGGACGAATTCCTTCAGGGCTAATTATGTGTCCCAAGAATTCTGTTTCCCGCTTTAAAAACTCACATTTATCAGGTTCAATCTTAAGGTTAGCTTCCTTAAGTTTGTTGAGTACTTTATTTAAGGAGTTAAGGTGCTCTTGTAAGGATGTACTGAATATCACTATGTCATCCAAATATACCAAACAATGTTCACCAATCAAATCTCCTAACACATTATTCATCATACGCTGGAAAGTCGCTGGACTATTTTTTACTCCGAACGGCATTGACAAAACTCATAGTGGCCGTTCTGAGTCGAAAATGCCGTTTTTGCCCTATCTCTAGCATCCACTTCTATTTGGTGAAACCCTTTAGCTAGATCAAGCGTTGTAAAATACATGCAACGCCCTAATTTATCCAGTATGTCGTCAATTTGTGGAATGGGGTATTTATCGTCAATTGTTATATTATTTAATTTTCTATAATCAATGACTATACGCCATTTTTGTTTTCTCGAATAGTCCATTTTCTTTGGAACTACCCAGATAGGGGCAGAATAGGGTGACTGACTATTACATATTATGTTTTTTTCAAGCATATCATTAATTTGCCTCTTAACTTCTTCTCGATGCACTTCAGGGTATCTATAGGATTTTACATAAATGGGATCTTCATGTTTAGTAAGAATACGATGTTTAATTCTGTTAGTGAATGTGAGGGCCTCGTCCCCATAATAAAATAATTCGTTATATCTTCTCAATAATGGTATTAAATTTTCCTTTTCCTCTGAATTCAAATGACTAAATTTCTCTTCTTTTTGTTGAATTAAATTATTCTCCTCATATCTATTTTGCAAGGGCCTTAAATTATAAAAAAGATTGTATGATTTTTTATTTAATATGACAATACTTTTATCAATCAATATTTTTGCACCTAATACCTTTAAAATATCAATGCTTATCAAGCCATCATAATGATTTGAAAAAGGATATACGTACAGTTTTAGTTTTCTTCGACAATATTTACTTCATTTATTAATTGAATTTGGTTTAGTACCAAGCATCCTTTTACTGTTTTAATTTCTATTGAATTTGTTAACAAAATTGGTGACGTCAATTGGTTTGGACAAATTAAACTGATTGACGACCCTGTGTCTATCAAAAAGGATAAGAATCTATTTCCAATTTTTAGTTTAATATACGGGAGTGATGGGTTTGTTCCGTAGCTGTTAAACAAAAATTTCGATCTACGTTTTCACGCACTCTTTTAAAAGGTTGCACTGTATTAAACCTAGAGTCGTTATTTTGGTAAGTTGGTTGAATAAAATTATGCCTTGGATTATGGTATTGATTTGGATAATTCTGTCGTCCAAAATTCTGAAATTGATTTGATGCAGGTTTAAAATAATTTCTCTGTGGAATTGCAACATTTCTATATTCATTATTAACGTATTGAGGGAAATATCGTGTATGTTTATTAGTAACGTTTTGAGGTTCTTTATACTTTTCTTTTTTTTCGAATTCAGAGACTTCGTTTTCTCTTAAAACTTTAAGCGCTTGCTTAAAAGTTGTAACTAGATTCGCGTTTAACAAAGCTGTTAAATAATTAGGTAACTCTTTTTTCAAAGTTTGTAAACTAACTTTCAGTTTCATTTTTCCAAAATTGTTTTGTGTCATTATTTTCAGAACTTAATTTTATACTGTCATTTATGCTACACAGTTTTGTATTAATTTCTTCACATAAATTTTTAATACTATTTTTAAATTTAATATATGAAATTTGTAATATCAAAGTTGGAACTGGAGTGCACTCACCAAACTCTTCTATTAAAAGTTGTCTTAATGCTGCCCAATTAGTAGGTTGTTCTCTTCTCACAAGGATCTGGGCTGGTCCAAGTAGTTTCCTCAAGACGCAGTTAAATAAGATTTCCTTTTCAGATGCTGGTAAGATTGCTATCTCACTGGCTAAAGCGTCCATCGACGACAGGAATAGAACCAATTCACTGCGATTTCCATCAAATGTATTTGTTATTCTTAATGTGTTGAATATTAACTCTCGTTTTTCATTTAGGTTGGCCATTATATTAAGTTGTTGGAAATTATTAATAAGTTCCTGTATCATATATTATTAAGTTCTTTCCTTTAGTTATTTCACCTTTGCCATTCAATTTTTAATCGTGGACAATCCTTAGTTTTATGATCGCCACCACAATGGTTACAATAATTTAAACGTTCGTAACCTTTTCTTTTATATATTTTGTCCATTGGATATTTTGAAATTTTTAAATTCTCGCACTATAAACTGTTTAAAATTCAATAAAAATTTCTTTAAACTTTCTTTAAACTGCGCCAATAAAATTACTTTTTTTATTTTTTCACTATAAGGATATTTTGGGATTTGTTTGTTCTTAAGAGGATCCTTTGCGCGGATCCTACCGACTGCGCCAATTAGTTTATTTTATAAGTAGAAATAAGAACACTCGTTGTTGTGTCTTTTGTACTATATCTGCTTTATTTCTGACTTCTTAAAATTTAAACAAATATCTAGTTAGCCCATTCCAATCCTCGTTCCATTTCGTTTAATGTAAACAAATAAATCTGCGTTCGATTAAAGCATAAAAATGCAAGCTAAGCTCAAGCCGTATGAAATAATGATTTGAAATATTTCCCCTTTGTTGTGAAATATAAAATGGAATAATTATGTTTATGTTGTAAAAATATGAAGTATGAAATACTTCTCCTTTCTTGTGAAATTTGAAATGGAATAAAGCTTGGAAGGACGCATGCTACATATGGTCATATAGACCGTATATGTTACTTGCATATTTTTTTCAATATGCTTTTCTAAACTTCCTCGCCCACTAATTTCAAAACGGAAACATGCTAAAACAAAAAGCATACAAATAAAGTGTTCCCATATACATAAGTAGGTACATATATCCAAAGAATCCAAGGAATTACCCGAGGTTAGTGGTGCTAACTCCGCAGTGTCACTTAATGTGGCACTAAAAGGTTTTAAATTTAAGCAAGTTTCAATGTAAGATAAGAGCATTGAAAACTATTCGAAGGTGAATTTTATGTCACCAGTCACCCTTCTTTTTGTGGATTTTGAAGCTTTTTACCGAAGCTTCTCAAGGACATCCATGTGAAGCCCATCCGGTAGTATTAAATGCCAAGAAAATTGTTGAAACCCCTACTTAGCAATTACTTCATCATGGGATTGGAACATTGTCTGCTATGCCGGTTCTGGCAAAAAATTCCATGCATTTCCTTATGGGGGCTTAAGTTCACATAAGTGGGGCGAAATCAATAATTAAAAGAGCAGGCAATATTTTCTGAAAATAGTATGCGATGAGTAGCAAGAGAGAATTAATAAAAAATTACATATTAATATTCTTATTTGTAAGATCGTTCGTAATAATCGTCATATAAGTAGGGGCTTATCCATGCTATAAAACAATAAAACAGTAGATTCGAAAAATAACATTACTCTACAATTTTGAAAAAGCTTTGACTACAGCGAATGGCGATAAAAATATCCGTAGTGAATGATTTTTTTGATTTACCCCAATTTTCCATATAAATGGCAAAATCAAAAAAATGCACGGTTCACATTTTTGACATAAACGCTTGTAAAAACTTTAATTGTCAGCCAATCAATTTGAAAATTTTCTCTATGTACTGTAATTTTAACATAAAAAGTTCAAACGACGATAACTTTGATAAATTTGATGCAAATCGATGACATTGATCGGATCTGCCTTAATCGATTTGTAAAATAATGTTCCTTTATAAGAAAAAGTGCTTTTTGCATTGATGTTCTTCAAATGCTCTAGTTTCATAATTTACAATTTTTTCATAGACATATGTCTGCTTAAAGTTCTTATAATGAAATTTTCCATAAGATAAGAGTGCTAACTAATTTTTAACCCAGATAATTGATTCCTGATATGGGACTTCATATTTCAAATTCATTTAAAAAAAAACGAAAAACAAGGATTTTTTCTTACATATTTTTGATCAGAGGTGCCATATCACTAACACTATTGCCACGTTTCATACCCTTAAGTTCAGATTCTTCTCTACAATATAAAAAAATTTAAAATTGATTGGCTGACAAAGTTTTTACAAGCATTTATCAAGTATGTGCTCTTCACAGTGAATTTATTTGAACTTTGCCATTTATATGGAAAATTGGGGCCAATCGAAAAGTCATCAGGATATTCGGATTCAACGGAAAATTTCACTGTAAAAATGTTGTCGCCAGTCGCCGTGGAAAATCTTTTGAGTAGTGTAATTAGACATGTGCCTTCTGAAATGATTTGTTGCGCTATCAAATAAATTCCAGCTACAAAATCCAATAATTTATATTTTCTTAATTAAAGGCTCTATAACATAATTCAACCTGTGATATCTATAACAATATTCATACAATTCATGATAACTGCCGCCATACTCGGGACTACATTGATCAATATAATGCTGTTTGCTACGGACTTCTCATCACGTGTGGCATCATGTTTTTACATTTTGGCAGTCGTGACTGAAATATTTCCACTATGTTATTACTCGCAGTGCCTAATGGATGACAGCGACCGATTATCACAAGTCATTTTTCATTCCAACTGGATATCACAGGATGTTAGCTATCGCAAAATGTTAATATTTTTTATGCATCGTTCTCAGCAGCGCATGGAGTTGATGGCAGGAAAAATTTTTCCTATAACACTGAACAGTTTTTTAGGCGTAAGTATGTACATAAATCAAAAGTTACAATATTTTTAAAATAAAAAACAATTGAAAAAAATCAATTAGACAGACACATTTTTAATTTTGAGTATACGAAAAATTAGATTGTAGCAGATACAGCAAAAATGTTTTTGTGTGCTTAACACGAACACGCTGTCAGCTTTCTTCCAACCCTCATTTTAATTTAAACTAGTAAAGGTGTTATCTTCAGCCAGGCCGAAACTCACATACCCTACACTGCATTGAAAGTACTTTTTAAATAAATATTAAAAAAATGTTGAAGAGGTTAAATAAGTCGAAAATAATGTGAGAAGGTTCAAAAATGTTGAAAAGTGTTAAAAAAACTGAAAATGTTGAAAATATATGAAAACCATTAAAGAAAGTTGAAAGAAATTGAATAAGTGGATATATATGAAAAATTCTGAAAAATTGATGATAAAGTCGAAAGAATAAGGAAAATGTCGAATGAAATTGAAGGAGAAAGGTAAAAGATTGGAAATGTCAAAAGAATATGGGAAATGCAGAAAAAATAGAATAGAAATGAAAAACACGGAATATGCCACGCCCAATTCTCCAATTCCGCCCAATTTTGGTTCAATAAATGACATTCGTGATTGACATGCACAAAACAAATTATATAAATTATAAATGTTACAAATTTTGAAGAGGTTGAATAAGTCGAAAATAATGTAAAAAGGGTCAAAACTGAAATATATGAAAAATGCTGAAAAATTGATGAAAAAGGAGAAATTGAAGGAGAAAGGTAAAAGATTGAAAATGTCAAAAAAATATGGGAAATGTTGAAAAAAAATAGAATAGAAATGAAAAACAGGAAATATGTCACGCCTACTTCTCCAATTCCGCCCACTTTTGGTTCAACAAATGATATTCGTGATTGATATGCACAAACAAAATTTTAACAAAATTTAGGGCGGTGACACACCCACTGGTACAATACAGTCCGATTTTGATCCAGAAATAGCCTTCCATAAGCAAACCTCTTACACCAAATTCCAGTATGATTGCTCATATATTTCGATAGTTATGCCACTTAAGGTATTTTAATTGCATGGGAGGTGCCACGCCCACTGTTCCTATTTCGCCAGCTTTTGATTCATATGTACCTAATAAACAGTAAACCACTTACATCAAATTTCAGATCAATAGTTCACTTAAAATAGCACTTACAACCTTATGTTAATGACGGAGGTGCCACGCCCACTGATGCAATCTTGTCAAGTTTCATTGAATTTCAAAGCTTATAGTAACTGGCATCTCTACACAAAATTTTATGAGGATTACTCTCATAGCACACTATCTAAAGCATTAAACGTATTTTGCTTCTATGAGAGGTGCCACACCCACCGGCACTATTGTGCCAAAATTTTGAAAGAAGACACCTTTTAGCAAGTATATCTGCCATATTAAATTTCATAATGATTTCGTTGTTAGTTCTCTTCTTATAACGATTATTAATATTGTAGGCTGCGCCACGCCCTTCAACGAAATTTTTCAGAATATTGACGAAATTTGTTTTGATGACTACTTTCATTGGTATCATCCCTAAAATTTTTTCCAATCCAAATTTTCAATTGCTAGAAAGTGCCACGCCTACTTTTACAATTCTGCCCACTTTATGCGCAATTCAAGATTTATAGGATCTGTATTCGTGTACCAAATTTCATCACAATATCTTGCACGGTTTAAGAGCTATGGCGTTATTAAAGTTAAAATTTAGGGCTGTGCCACGCCCCTTTAAGAGCCCTTGCAAACTTGAAGCCTAGCCTGATCTTAATTTTGTTCGCATCTTCACTAAATCGTCAAGTTTCATCAAAATCGCAGAAACTTTTTTTCAAAATGGACTCGGGTATATTTACATAGAGTATGGGCGGAAGGCGTGGCCGTTAACCGATTTCGCCAATTTTTATACGCTATCAGCTTGCAAGAAGGTTTGACCTGTGTGCCAAATTTCATTGAGTTAACTTGCTTAGTTTTCTCGTAAACCTGATTTCAACAGACAGACAGACAGCCAGACGGACAGACAGACAGACAGACAGCCAGACGGACAGACAGACAGACAGACGGACATAGCTATATCGACTCAGGTGGTGACGCTGATCAAGAATATATATACTTTTCCATACCTGCCACGCCTCCTTCTATGCGTTACATACGGAATGACAAAGTGAATATACCCTCTGTGTAGGGTATAAAAACCGCATAAGACCTTCGCTAGTATCTTCACGTAATTTTTTCTTCATTCTGCTTTTTATCGTGTGGGAAAGCTTACCCGTTGCTTATAATTTTTTGAGTTGCCGCCAAAGCTTCCTCAGAAAGGAGACCTGCTAAAGATTTTTTCCAAATTAAATAGGTATATTTTCAAATATTTTTGAATTATTTTCATATTGAAAATACATACATATTGACAAAACGATGTACCTGCTGACTTCCGCAGGAAACATTTTTGTATGCTCCTTCCCCCAAATGTCACAGCAGCTATTCAACCAATGGACCAGAATCCAATAAAAGTGACAAAAGTTTCTTATCGCAATCGGTTAATGGCTGCTCTTGTGGCTCAAGAGGACAAGTCGATTCACGAACTGCTGCAAATGAACGATCTTTGTAATGCAATTTTGCTACTAAAACTCGCTTGGAACGAGTGCCCTCAAAGTGTTTTACAAAACGCATGTACATATATCAAATTATTTTGCTATATATGAACAAATATCATTGACGGAAACATGTACATATATATATAAAATGTTCAAACTTTATAAAATATATAACATGTAAATACATATATATAAGCACATGCACTTTCTTATTTTTAAAATTGCATTTGTGTCTCCAAAAAGTTAAGAATTCATAAAAGTTGGGCACCCCCAAAAACGAACTACAGATTTCCTGTGAGTTTCTACTGTACAACATTTTTATAATTTCTTACGCGCTATGCAATATAGGGTTAATTTTTTTAACGATTTATTTCTATTTTGAGAAAGTAAGAGGAAACAAACGTGAAATGAACACATTAGTCGTGTGGCAAAACCTACTTTGGAGGAGATTTTATTTGGACCTATTAGTGGAAGGTCAAGGCAAATGATAAATGAAATAAAATTGCACCGGTTTCTACCAACTATTTTTTTAAATGTCTTCGCAAAATTTCAATTTTATCATTGAATGTATGAAAAAGCTTCAATTTCAAAGTTACACAAAATTATGAAATTTTATTTAAATTTAATTATTTAGAAAGCATAAGTTCAGTCAGTTCATTATCCACATAAAAAATAAGTTTCTTTATTTTTATGTTTATTAGTTGAAAACTAATAATTTATTCCGGACAATACCGCGAAGTCTCAATTTAAAATTTTGGTAAAAAAGTTAATTTAATAAAAAACAAAAACCGCCTTAAATGACTTCGCTTTATATTAGAAAAAACCGTAGCTATTTAAAATAAAATAAAAACGAAATTTTTCTTAAAATGGGATGCATTTCGACTTTTAAGTCATCATCAGCCAATCGATTTTATTAGACTAAAATCTAAACTAACAAAATTACTGATACCCTAAAGCTAAACATAAAAATTGCGCAAAAGACAAACACACAAAATAACATTAACAAATTAAGCGCCGAGAAACAATTGTCATAATAAAAAGTGAAAAATGTAAATCCACTAAGAAAAACATAATAATAAAATAGAAAATAAACTTGTTGCAGGTACTTATTCTGTATGTTTTAATATGTTAAAAAGAGATGACCTAATCGGAGCTTCCATAGTGTTCATCATAATGTTTTGATTTTTTTGCATGTAAATGCTCTCATATGCGTCTAAGCTTCTGTCATCATTTATGTGTTTTAATAATCTCAATTTTTTTATTGTAAAGCTGTGCGAATTTTCGATTGCATGTAAAGCAACAGCTGATTTGGTCGGTCTCTGAAATTTTATATGTGCTATATGTTCGTTGAACCTCGTTTCTATGTTTCGCTTAGTTTGTCCGTAATATTTCTGCTCGCACTCATTGCATGTGATTTCGTAAATACCTGCCTTTTTTATATTTTCGGTCTTGTCTTTTGTTGTACCTAATTTATGCTTTAGTTTTTCATTTGAGGAGAAAACCAGATCAATGTTATGTTTTTTAAAAATTCTTTTTTATTTGTTCGTTATGATTGGTGCAAAATGTATTTTTAAACGATTGGTGTCTTCAGTTGTATTCAATGTTTTTAATGTTGTTGAATTAAGTCTTTTTATTGTTTTTGATTGTTTTTCAACCATTTTCGTCACAATTGTTTTGTCGTATCCATTCAATTCAGCAGCATATTGGATGTAATTTAATTCTTCCATGTAATTTGTTACATTCAAAGGTAATTTACACAGTCTAAAAACCATATTGTTAAAGGCTGCTTTTTTATATTGGATAGGACAATGAGAATCGCTAGGAATATATCTAGGAATGTTTGTTGGTTTCCTGTACACCTTGACAGACAATTTATTATTTAAATTTCTATTGACTACCAAATCTAGAAAAGGTAGATTTCCATCTTTTTCTAATTCAAAAGTAAATTTGATAGTCGGCCATTTCGAATTAATGAGTTCCATAAAACTTTGGACCTTATTCGGGTGCATACATGCAAAAATGTCATCGACATATCTAAACCACACAGTTGGCAAGTTACCTTCAGCTTCTAAATCACTTTCGAAATTTGACATAAACAATTCAGCCAAAAATGGCGACAAAGCGTTTCCCATAGTAGTACCTTCATTTATTCTGTAGAATTTGTTTAAAAATTGGCAACAGTTGTACTCCATACATAGTTTTGCTGCACTGAAATATGTTTCCTTCTTTTTTCCATCATGCTCCCTTTCATTAAGCCAGTCTTTTAAAAAATTAAGCGTTTCTTTTATAGGGACACTAGGAAAAAGAGCAACAACATCAAAAGAAATTAAAACTTCATCTTCTTTCAAAACGATATTTTTAATTTTATCAACAAACTCAAAGGTATTTTTAACGCTTTTGTTGAAACCTTGTTGGTATTTTTTAAATTCTTCCACTAACCATTTCGATATTTTTTCCGTTGGTGAATTTATATTAGAGATAATTGGTCTCATTTTTAGAATTGGCTTATGAGTTTTCGGTAAGCCGTAGAGTTTCGGGACTGATGGATTTGCAACCATTAACTTCCACTTAACTTTTGAGCCAAAAATCTGTTGAATTTCTTTCAATAAAACAGATGTTTGTTTGATCATGCTTGGCAGTGGTGTTCTTTTAAGCTCAACAAAACTGTTAGCTGACGTTATTTCACACATTCTCTCATTATATTGCGTTCTGTCCATTATGACTAAATCTCGTCCTTTATCCGACTTCATGTACACACAATTTTTTTGTCGTAATTTTTTAATAATTACTGTTTCACTGCACTGTTTACTGGTATTCTTTGGTCTTTCTTTTACAAGTTTTTCCAGGATGGGCTTGACTTCACTTCTTATTTTTTCTTTTTTCAATTCTGGTAAAAACTTAATACCTGTTTCAATATCAGCAACAATATCTTCAAAAGGTAGTTTTTTAGGTTTCGCTGTGTAGTTTAGTCCTTTTTGTAATATATTCATCTCTTCTTCTTCGAAAATATAAAAAAGGCAGGTATTTACGAAATCACATGCAATGAGTGCGAGCAGAAATATTACGGACAAACTAAGCGAAACATAGAAACGAGGTTCAACGAACATATAGCACATATAAAATTTCAGAGACCGACCAAATCAGCTGTTGCTTTACATGCAATCGAAAATTCGCACAGCTTTACAATAAAAAAATTGAGATTATTAAAACACATAAATGATGACAGAAGCTTAGACGCATATGAGAGCATTTACATGCAAAAAAATCAAAACATTATGATGAACACTATGGAAGCTCCGATTAGGTCATCTCTTTTTAACATATTAAAACATACAGAATAAGTACCTGCAACAAGTTTATTTTCTATTTTATTATTATGTTTTTCTTAGTGGATTTACATTTTTCACTTTTTATTATGACAATTGTTTCTCGGCGCTTAATTTGTTAATGTTATTTTGTGTGTTTGTCTTTTGCGCAATTTTTATGTTTAGCTTTAGGGTATCAGTAATTTTGTTAGTTTAGATTTTAGTCTAATAAAATCGATTGGCTGATGATGACTTAAAAGTCGAAATGCATCCCATTTTAAGAAAAATTTCGATTTTATTTTATTTTAAATAGCTACGGTTTTTTCTAATATAAAGCGAAGTCATTTAAGGCGGTTTTTGTTTTTTATTAAATTAACTTTTTTACCAAAATTTTTCTTTATTTTTGTTTAGAAATTATTGTTTTGGCTATTTTTTTTTTCTCTTACCCCTTTATCAAGTTGCGATAAAACATAAAAATCATACAAAGAGTCAAATTTAGATACCTTCAGCGGTCGCAAATACAACTTTTAAAAAAAAAAATTTTCTGACCTATTTTAGTGGATGTTTCACCTTCAAAACGATACCTGTTTTTTCTTATTTCCGATCAAAATTTTTTTTTGATTTTTGTGCGGGGTCGGGAAATCGTCAACGATTAGTCGCTGTCAAAAATTATAACTCACTTGAACATATGAAATTGAACAGAGTTTCGTCGCAAGACTTGCATCCTGCCGACGGGTACCCGTCGATTTAGGTTTAATTCTATTTTCATCGTCGGCGGGGGACGTTCACTGTATCATTTTCAATCATCTTGTGTCAATTTTTTTGTTTACATTTGCGTACAGTTTTTTTTAATTCGATATAGATGTAGTATACCTAACATTGTGATCGTGAAATAGACCAGTGCGACCAGTGCACACACTTGAATTATGGGAGAATAATAAAGAAATAATTAAAAAAAGGCTTTCTGATTCAGAAAATCGTAAAAGGAAAACTGAAAAATACAAAGTTTTTGAGCAAACTAAAAAACATATGACTATTAATAAATACTTCACAGAACCGATACCACAGGTTTTGCATCAGAATCCGAAAGCCGAGTAACTGTCAATATTTCTTTAGATTCTAAACAATTAGGCACTAAAAAGATGCACTCATATATTTAAGGTGACCAAATTGACTAGGCTGACCAGCCCATAAAGTCCTTGCATGAATCGTCTGCTTTGTCTCCAAGTCAAACTCAAGATGTGACTTGTCTGGCTGATAAAAGTATCAACCTACATGGAATAAAAGAATACAATATTTCTGATGTAGCTACGTGGCCAAGAGTACTTACTGCTTATACTTATTTTGTGCAGACCCTGACAAGTACAACTAAATTATTTTCTAAAAGATAAAAATGGGTGTCATTTATCATCAACTTATTACTCAAGAACAATGATGGGCACCAACATCTATGCAAAATTTCATTTCCATGTAGTGGTACAACAACCACCCAATGTACCAAACGGATCCGTTACGTGTCACCCCTCGTTTTCAAGGAAGCTTAGCACGATGGCGGTGTTCAAAACTATTTTATATATAAATTTTTTTCGACTCGACCCCTCCTCCCAAAATGGCCAAAAACTACCCTGAACAGGGGGACGATTTGTTTTTCTGATGCAAACGAGAATGCTAAACACGAAAATATTTTCGACTTGACTCCACACCCCAAACGTCCAAAACAAAAACCACTCTCTACAGGAATATGGCGGAATATGCGATTTTTGGGGCGGTTTATAGACATTTTGGAGGGTGGAGTCAAGTCAAAAATAATTTTGAACACCGGCATCGTGCTCAGCATCCTCGAAAAAGGGGGGGGAGAAATATTTTACCGATGGTAGGCGCAGAAAATATGATTCATCAATTATGGAGGCGGTTTTGGACATTTTGGGGGCGGGCCAACTCCAAAATAATTTGAATTACTCTACCGTGTTCAGCATCTTCTTAAACGGGGGTATATGGTTTGGCTGCTGCTTGAAATATTTGCATTTTTTTTCGACTCACATACATTTTGTTTAATTTAAAAATTACGTTTTTCACAAATTTATATTAGAGCTCATGATATTTGTTAAGGGGCCGGATTTTTGTTATTGGCTATTTTACACCTTACTCAAACGATTTGAAAGAAAACAGTCGATGAGGGAAAATCCCCATAAGAGTAGTGACCAGCTACGCCACTGACTTTATGTACATATTTACGTCTTACAATTAGTAACATTTTTAAGACTTAAATTTTTTCTTTCTTTCTAGATTGCGAAGTTTTCATTTTCACTGTATACATTCATCAAAGGGATGGGCATTAAGGACAAATTGCAGTTAAATTAAAATTTACATACATTTGAGTATAAAGTTATTGAAATAAATTTTCCTTCGCTAAAAATATAATATATTAAAACTCTTTATTTATTTATTTATTTTTATAAAATAAAATAAATAAAAATAAATAAATAAATAAAGAGTTTTATCGTTTGGTTATCTGTGGAGATCGTAACAGGACTTTTTTAATATATATGTTATTATTTTATGTAAGCGAACTATTCGGGGCGTGACCTGTTTTAAGTGCAATAGCGAAACTGACTAGAAAATACAAAGAAGAAAATTGCGTAACGAAGTGATACCCCTTTGAGCACATATGGGAAAAGAGCACGGGTAGCAGAGCTAATTTTCTTGTATACATACACAACAAATCCGTCGTCCGGAATCCGTTTCGGATCCGATTCGGATCCGTTGTCGAATGAAATTCCTCTCAAAAAACGGAAGGATCGTCCGCTTTTCCGGATCCGAAACGGACCTCAAAAACGGAAAAAAACCGGAATCCGCTATTTCGGATTCGTTTTTCTAAATAAAACAGATTCGAGACGATCTTTTTCTTTAATAATGCGGATTTTACTGTACAAAAAAATTAACGCAATTAAAAAATTTTTTTTTTATTCTTCCGAAATCTAATTTTTTTTTTAGTTTTTACTTATTTTCCATCTATTTATTTCTTTTAATGCTAATTTCATCAACTCAGTTTTATTAGTAAATCGCATTAAGGAAACTTATTTGTTTTAACTGCCACCGAACAGAATCGAACCTGCGCGTCCTGTCCTGGCCATTCCACTCTGTTCAAATATGCTCATCTTAACCAACTCAGCTACTTCCATTATTTTAATGATATACTTAAATCTAATTACTTCTCTGTCAAAATGAAAAAGTGAAGATTCATTTTGAGCAGTTGTCGATTGCTAAATACTTTTAGCCAGCAGAAAATAAGTAAGGCGGTGGCTGATGTTGTTAAGCTACGCATGCAACAACTATTGGATAATCAGAGGGAAGATACAAGTTCAAACCCTGGCGACAACACATTTTTTTTAAATTTTTTTTTATTTTTTTAATTTTAAGATATATAAAAAGCAAAAAAGGAGTAGAGAACTGTATTTGTTTATTGAAAATATCTTGAAAACTGCCATTTATATTAATAAAAAAAAAATGCGGATTCCGGTTTTTTTCCGTTTATGACGTCCGTTTCGGATCCGACAAAGTGGACGATCCTTCCGTTTTTTCGAGAGGAATTTCATCCAACAACGAATGCGTATGAGGTCCGTTTTGGATCCGTTACGGATACGAAAAAGCGGATTCCGGGTTTTTTCCGTGTATGAGGTCCGTTTCGGATCCGTTACGGATCCGCATCCGTTTTTGTGCACATTGGGTATTCAGTCATTTACACGCACATATGCCGGCGCTAAAATGTTGTTGTTGTTGTTGACCAAAGAAACAAAAATAAAATAGTTTGCTTCGACGCACAGTGGTAAACTTTTCAGAAAAGCGTTGCAAAAATGAATTTTGGTGTGGTTCTGTTTGACAAATTTGACAGTCGCATCGGATACAGAAATGTCTAGAGCTGATAAATTTAAAATTTCAGCCCATTCGGAAAAATAGTTTAGATTTCACAGTTCGTCAAAATAAAGATATTTTTGAAGTTTGCAAAAAATTAAATTTTTGGAATAAAAATTTCATGTTTATACTGAAAAATTCAACAAATGCTGAGAGAAAAATATATATATTTTTTTGTAAAAGCATTATTGGTTTTGATTAAACAAAAAAACACAATTAGTGCATAAATTTTTTTTTTTTTTGCGAAACGCTGTTTTTATCGATGATTTTGAGCTTTCAGTTGAGTTTAAAAATAAACTTCACAAAACTTCAAGAGAAGCTTCCAGAACAAACTAGGCACCGCCGTTTGCCTCTGTGGGTGCTAGAGCGAGTTTCATCGGCAAACCTTTGGTCATAGCACCCTAAGTCTATACGCATATTAGAAATATTAAATCGTAAATCTTTAACTAGAAAACATTTAATTTGGTATGCAATGCCTATTTGATTAATCAGAGTTCATAATTAAAAACGTTTAAATAAAACTACAGCTCCACTCACTTTTTTCAATAGTGGGCGCTCCATTTATTTTGGTCAACAACTACCTCTTTTAGTTTTTGAATCCATTATATGCAATAAGACCTTAACTTAAAATTTTTCTGATTGCTATAATCCTGTTGAAGGTAAAATTGCTGAAATCTTGAAAAAAACTACTATTCTAAGTCTGCAAGAAAAAGACTTCAAAAACCAATTGACGAGTGTTCAGAATTTACAAATAAACAAGAAAAATTATGAATTGCATTGAAACTATCCCTGTGGACCACCTTTCCACAGCCTTTGCAGTTAAACATAGTAAAGGTGAAGAAAAAACTAGTAAAGGTGTTATCTACGGCCAAACCGAAACTCACATACCCTACACTACATTAAAAATACTTTTTAAATAAATGTTAAAAAAATGTTGAGTAGGTTGAATAAGTCGTAAATAATATAAAAAGTTTCAAAAATGTTGAAAAGTGTTAGAAAAAACTGAAAATGTCAAACGAATATGGGAAATGTTGAAAAGAATAGAATAGAAATGAAAAACACGAAATATGTCACGCCCACTCCTACAATTCCGCCCTTTTGTTTTAATAAATGATTAACATGATCAAACCAAATTTTAGCACAATAGCTTGTATAGTTTGCAATATGTGCCGTAATTATTCCTAACATTTAGGGCGGTGAC
The DNA here is from genome assembly GCA_963680825.1 of Meiosimyza decipiens. NCBI lineage: Eukaryota > Metazoa > Arthropoda > Insecta > Diptera > Lauxaniidae > Meiosimyza > Meiosimyza decipiens. The sequence goes on along the minus strand of OY804258.1, from coordinate 80,972,616 downwards.
AGACCCACTGGTGCAATCCACTCCGATTTTGATTCAGAAATAGCTTTTATTAAAAAAATTCTTACACCAAATTTCACTATGATTGCTCATATGTTTCGATAGTTATGCCACTTAAGGTATTTTAATTGTATGGGAGGTGCCACACCCACTGTTGCTATTTCGCCAGCTTTTGATTCATGTATACCTATTACCCAGTAAGCCACTTACATCAAATTCCAGATCGATTGCTCCAATAGTTCACTTAAAATAGCACTTAAAACTTTATGTGAAGGAGGGAGGTGCCACGCCCACTGATGCAATCTTGCCAAGTTTCATTTAATTCTGAACTTTTGCATTTAACTCTCATAGCACACTATCGGTAGCATTAAATGTATTTCGCTTATATGGGAGGTGCCACACCCACCGGCGCAATTGTGCCAAAAGACACCTTTTAGCAAGTGTATCCGCCATATTAAATTTCATAACGATTGCGTTGTCGGTTCTCTTTTTATAACGTTTATAAATATTGTAGGCTATGCCACGCCCTTAAAATAAATTTTTCAGTATATTGACGTGGCTTAAATTGTTGACTACTTTCAGTGGTATCATCCCTAAAATTTTAATGAAAATCGTGTGTGCCATTTTGGAGCTATACGAAATCCAATTTTTTAATTGTTAAGAGATGACACGCCCACTTTTACAATTCTGCCCACTTTTACAATTCCGCCCACTTTATGCGCAATTCAAAATTCACAAGATCTGTATTCGTGTACCAAATTTCATCACAATATCTTCCACAGTTTACGAGCAATGGCGTCATAAAACTTAAAATTTAGGGCTGTGCCACGGCCCTTCAGGAGCCTTTGCAAACTTAAAACCTAACCTAATCTTAATATTGTTCTCATCTTCAATAAATCACCAATTTTCATCAAAATCGCAGCATCTTTTTTTCAAAATGGATTTGGGTATATTTAGATAGAGTATGGGCGGAAGACGTGGCTGTGAACCGATTTCGCCCATTTTTATGTGCTAGCAGCTTGCAAGAAGATGTGAGCTGTGTGCCAAATTTCATTGAATTAACTTGCTTAGTTTTTGCGTAAACCTGATTTCAACAGACAGACACACAGACAGACAGACAGACAGAGAGACAGACAGACAGACAGAGAGACAGACAGACAGACAGACAGACGGACACAGCTATATCGACTCAGGTGGTGACGCTGATCAAGAATATATATACTTTTCCATACCTGCCGCGCCCCCTTCTATGCGTTACAGACGGAATGACAAAGTGAATATACCCTCTGTTTAGGGTATAATAAATGCAGATATATCTAATGCAGTTCTACATGCAAGTCCCTTTCGAGCAAAAAGGATTAAAGGCAGCATGTCTACTCCACCGAATACACATCCCTCCAAATACACTAATGACGATGCCTTGGCTTTGTTTATAGACCAAGGACTATCAAAAGATAAATACGAAATTCTTTAAGGAGACACAACGATGATATTCTACTAACATAATAGCAGCTAAAAAAGCGTTAATTTAAGTAATAAAAAAATATGTAATTTGCTATTAATAAAAAAAAAATAATATTTCTCACCAAATTTAAAAATCCGCTTTGAACTTTTTTAGTTTTATATATTAAGCCCAAGCACATTTCAATCACACTTTTCTGTAGATTTCAATGTCTACTTGCGACAAACAAAACAAAAAGTAATTTTTACATGCAAAAGATATGTAATTTTTCGTCCCTAAAAAAATCAACTTCAACAATCAATTACGTCGGACTCTGCAAATTATCAAAAAATCTTTATACGATCAGAAGTTATGATTTTTGCAATCAAAAAAGTCAAATATTGCCACTGTGCGACGTAGTCTAAGCATAAGAAGAAAAATTAATAATAATAGATGTTTTCTTTTATATTTCATATATATTTTGTTTTAAAATTTATTTATGTTAAATTTTAAAGATAATTTTAGCAAAATGCTATTTCAAACATTTATACTACCCATATATTAACTTAATCATTTTTGACATTTGAACGTCGACGCTCAATTCCCTATTTACACGAGAGCGAACTTGTGCATCGACTCACCACGCCGACGTAGAAATACCAAACTACGACTCCGACGTATCTCGCATTTACACAACAAAAAACTACTCCGAAGTCATACGCCGACACTCAAATTCGGTGTGTGTAAATAGCGTAAGGGTCCTCAGTAGTGGAAATGGGTAGCACTGCATTAAGAGCTAAACACAACTGGGACGTGCGATAACGTCCAGAGCGATTGAAAATTCTTTTTTTGGTGCAATTTGACAAAGAAGCTATATTTCACGTCCCAGTTGTGTTTAGCGTTTTATGGGCAGCGCTGTTGCAAAATCGAAACTTGCTTGTAGATAAAATCACTAGCATCATAATATTGGTGAAATACAAAAACAGAGTGTCACCCTTAAAGGATTCCAATATTTTTAAAATTGAAAGTGCAGATATTTTTAGACATTTCTTCCAAAAATATTTGAAAACCGAATGCATTGTGGAATTGCTTTCTGATGTCATTTTTCAGAAGAAATGAGAGGATACGTGGAAATCTAGGAACCCCCGGTTTGATTGAAAAAGATTTTTTACGAAGCTATGAGCATGAGCATGTTCATTTAAGGTGTCAAAAATCTGAAAATATCGCCAATGTTTTTTTTTTTCAAAAAACAGCCTTTCTATCCAAATCAAAATAATTAAACTTTCTCTTTTGATTCAAAAAATTTGCTAAAAATTTGAAGGTATATTTGTATAGTACCAATGCGAGGAAAAATGACATGAATCTCTCATGAATGATGCGGGTTGAACGACATTTAAGGCCAGACGTTTTTCTTTTTTCGACATCTAAAATGGAAATGCGCATAGCTTCGTTAAAAATGCTCTTCAAAGCAGATTTTATTTTTAACAATATTTTTAACATTTCGCCCGTTGAGTTCTGGTTTCTTCAGGGGTTTTTATATATTTAAAAAACTAAAAGGAACAATGCTTAAAGTTAACATTTGTTTTTTATTCAAATCGGAGAACCTCTAAAAAACACATTTTATGAGTAACCAATTTCGCAATTTAAAGTCGGTCAGACTGAACGATATATGAGTATTCCCCAATTTCTGTTACAAAAATACGTTTTTTTTTTTTGATTATTTTTTGACTTCGAACCAATTTTGAACTTATTAATTTTGAATTACAGTTACGATTTCGCTCATTTTTTTCTAAAAGTAAACAGAAAATATATTTGTATTATGCTTCGAAGAAGAACGCTCAGATTGAAAAATATAGATCTAGTGAGGGACAATTTTAGCGTCGAAATCAGAATAATGCAGCACCAATAGAAATTGATAATGATAATTCTGTTGATGTTTGAGCGATGGATTGAATGTAGTTCCAAAGGTTAAGTGAGATGAGGTTGGGTGAGGTGAAGTCAGTTGTGGCGATAAGTGAAACTAAATAAGATTTAGATTCATGGACAAAGACGTTTTGTTTGTCATAAGTCGGAAAAATTCCTCCAATTTAAAATTTTGGTGTGAACGGTTGAATTTTGACCACAGACGATACTAGTACTATTAAAATAATAATAATTATAATTGATTTCATAGTATTTTTCTCTGAGTGAATCCAAGTCGGCAAAAACAGATGGATTGGGAAACCCCGCGATTTGTTTTTAACATTTCTGCTTACATTTGTACTAAGCTTTACGCAACATCTAAGGAAATCGAAATCAATAATATATTTAAGCTGTAGGTTTCAGATTATTAAAATTACTATCAGCCTTTTGAAGAATGCATGAATTTAAATTTATTTTTCTTTAATAATACAATATGTGTGTATGTATGTATACTCGATTGTCTTTCTTGAGATTATCACTGTCTAAATCGCATCGCATACGTCAATGGGATCAAATTTCTTGCTATACGAGGTGACAATATCAGGTCATATCATTGGAGTGTGGCACGTCATGTATTGTTTGCTGCCGTATATTTTATTCAAAGACAACAAATTTATAATTAAATTATGGCTTCTAGAAGTTACTAAATAATGAGAAATCACTGATAAGCCACATTTCATGCGTAGTTTTTGTTATTTAAATATTTTACTTAATAAAATAAAAACAAAAATATTTTGCTCAAGAAAATTAACTTCTACGCAAAATAATCAACTATGGACAAAGTCCAAAAATGTTTTTTCCCCAATTTTTTACACTTAAATTGTAGCAAAATCATATGTAAACAAACAAACATGTGTTCATGCATATCTATAGTCTACAGCAGGGAGGTCCAAGTCGAAGAAAATTAAAAAAAATTTATTTGTAGATTCCACAAAAAGTTAAAAATAAAGGGTGTTTTTTTTAGAGGTATAGAGCTTCGAATTGAAATAAAACACAAGAAAATCGTTTTAATGTCCATCAATTTGGCTTTATTGGAAGGATAATTTTATGCCATTAATGTTTAAATATGATTTCGGGCATGTGGCCGCCGCGGCTGGCTCGAATAAAGCCAATTCTACAGGTCCAATTTTGAACCACTTTTTCGAGCATATGGGGCCGTATGTCGGCAATAACGCCACGAATGTTGGCTTCCAAGTCCCCTAACGTTTCTGGTTTGTTGGCGTAGACGAGCGACTTCACATATCCCCAAAGAAAATAATCCAATGGTGTCAAATCACACGATCTTGGTGGCCAGTTGACAGGTCCATTCCGCGAAATTATGCGCTCATTGAATGTTTCCTTCAATAAATCGATTGTGACGTGCGCTGTGTGGCATGTAGCGCCGTCTTGTTGGAACCACAACTCATCCACATTCATGCCATCCAATTCGGGAACAAAATAGTCGGTTATCATGGCTCTATACCGGTCTCCATTAACGGTAACTGACTCTCCAGCATTATTTCGGAAGAAGTATGGCCCAATGACTCCACCAGCCCATAGAGCACACCAAACAGTCAGTTTTTGTGGATGTAATGGCGTCTCAAGGGTCTCATGTGGATTCTCTTCACTCCAAATGCGGCAATTTTGCTTGTTGACGTAGCCATTCAACCAAAAATGAGCCTCATCACTGAACAAAATTTTGCGATGAAAATCAGCATCGAGATCAATCTCATTTTCGGCCCATACACCAAAATCACGACGCATTGCATGGTCTCGCGGCTTTAATTCTTGCACAAACTGGATCTTGTTAGGTCGCAAGCCAAGATCTTTGCGCAAAATCTTCCATAAAGTTGATGGACAAAGCTCCAATTGCTGTGCACGGTGGCGAATCGATTCATTCGGGTCCTCTTCAACATTTTGCTCTACAGCGGCAATTGTTTCTTCGGTGCGCACTGTTCGACGTCTCTGCGGATGCGTATTATCACATAGAGTAAACGTATCATGGTTAACCGAATTAATTGCTCTGATGGACGATTATGTCGACCATAAAATGGACGGAGCTTGCGGTAAACTTCGCGAACTGAACCATTATTTTCGAAATAAATTTGCACGATTTGCAAGCGTTGTTCTTTTGTCAACCTGTGTTCATGATGAAATGGCAAACCAAACTAAACATAAATGACATTAGAATTGTCAGATTTGACCATAAAATGCTAGTTTTATCTCTATTCGAAAAACAAACCTCTAAAAAAAACACCCTGTACTAAACACAAGCAAACAACAACAACAACTAAATATTGTTACATTTACAGTTTGATTTGTGTGGTGCAGGTTTTTTTTTGTATATGATTTTTTTTTTGTAATTTTCTATTTTTCAAAATATAAAGCAATAGCGATAATACGGGAAAATATTCATACGAACAAGCGCCGCGGTTCGACGCTCGTAACGAAAAATTTGTCAACACATTTGCCTTCATGCTTTTGCATCAAAAGGATATGTACACAGTTTTTGTTGCGATCGCTCTCATCGCATTTGGTTTTTTTGATTTTTTCAATGCTTGAAATTAGATTTTGAAAACTTACGCATTGACTCTTAATCCAGTGATTAGCGATTTTCTGGCCTTTACTGAACTCTTCTGGACATTCCAGGTCTACAGCCTGACTGACTTAAAGATAACATGAACATGAAATAAAGCAATAAACTGTATTATCAATGTCTGTCTGTCTGTCTGTCTGTCTGTCTGTCTGTCTGTCTGTCTGTCTGTCTGTCTGTCTGTCTGTCTGTCTGTCTGTCTGTCTGTCTGTCTGTCTGTCTGTCTGTCTGTCTGTCTGTCTGTCTGTCTGTCTGTCTGTCTGTCTGTCTGTCTGTCTGTCTGTCTGTCTGTCTGTCTGTCTGTCTGTCTGTCTGTCTGTCTGTCTGTCTGTCTGTCTGTCTGTCTGTCTGTCTGTCTGTCTGTCTGTCTGTCTGTCTGTCTGTCTGTCTGTCTGTCTGTCTGTCTGTCTGTCTGTCTGTCTGTCTGTCTGTCTGTCTGTCTGTCTGTCTGTCTGTCTGTCTGTCTGTCTGTCTGTCTGTCTGTCTGTCTGTCTGTCTGTCTGTCTGTCTGTCTGTCTGTCTGTCTGTCTGTCTGTCTGTCTGTCTGTCTGTCTGTCTGTCTGTCTGTCTGTCTGTCTGTCTGTCTGTCTGTCTGTCTGTCTGTCTGTCTGTCTGTCTGTCTGTCTGTCTGTCTGTCTGTCTGTCTGTCTGTCTGTCTGTCTGTCTGTCTGTCTGTCTGTCTGTCTGTCTGTCTGTCTGTCTGTCTGTCTGTCTGTCTGTCTGTCTGTCTGTCTGTCTGTCTGTCTGTCTGTCTGTCTGTCTGTCTGTCTGTCTGTCTGTCTGTCTGTCTGTCTGTCTGTCTGTCTGTCTGTCTGTCTGTCTGTCTGTCTGTCTGTCTGTCTGTCTGTCTGTCTGTCTGTCTGTCTGTCTGTCTGTCTGTCTGTCTGTCTGTCTGTCTGTCTGTCTGTCTGTCTGTCTGTCTGTCTGTCTGTCTGTCTGTCTGTCTGTCTGTCTGTCTGTCTGTCTGTCTGTCTGTCTGTCTGTCTGTCTGTCTGTCTGTCTGTCTGTCTGTCTGTCTGTCTGTCTGTCTGTCTGTCTGTCTGTCTGTCTGTCTGTCTGTCTGTCTGTCTGTCTGTCTGTCTGTCTGTCTGTCTGTCTGTCTGTCTGTCTGTCTGTCTGTCTGTCTGTCTGTCTGTCTGTCTGTCTGTCTGTCTGTCTGTCTGTCTGTCTGTCTGTCTGTCTGTCTGTCTGTCTGTCTGTCTGTCTGTCTGTCTGTCTGTCTGTCTGTCTGTCTGTCTGTCTGTCTGTCTGTCTGTCTGTCTGTCTGTCTGTCTGTCTGTCTGTCTGTCTGTCTGTCTGTCTGTCTGTCTGTCTGTCTGTCTGTCTGTCTGTCTGTCTGTCTGTCTGTCTGTCTGTCTGTCTGTCTGTCTGTCTGTCTGTCTGTCTGTCTGTCTGTCTGTCTGTCTGTCTGTCTGTCTGTCTGTCTGTCTGTCTGTCTGTCTGTCTGTCTGTCTGTCTGTCTGTCTGTCTGTCTGTCTGTCTGTCTGTCTGTCTGTCTGTCTGTCTGTCTGTCTGTCTGTCTGTCTGTCTGTCTGTCTGTCTGTCTGTCTGTCTGTCTGTCTGTCTGTCTGTCTGTCTGTCTGTCTGTCTGTCTGTCTGTCTGTCTGTCTGTCTGTCTGTCTGTCTGTCTGTCTGTCTGTCTGTCTGTCTGTCTGTCTGTCTGTCTGTCTGTCTGTCTGTCTGTCTGTCTGTCTGTCTGTCTGTCTGTCTGTCTGTCTGTCTGTCTGTCTGTCTGTCTGTCTGTCTGTCTGTCTGTCTGTCTGTCTGTCTGTCTGTCTGTCTGTCTGTCTGTCTGTCTGTCTGTCTGTCTGTCTGTCTGTCTGTCTGTCTGTCTGTCTGTCTGTCTGTCTGTCTGTCTGTCTGTCTGTCTGTCTGTCTGTCTGTCTGTCTGTCTGTCTGTCTGTCTGTCTGTCTGTCTGTCTGTCTGTCTGTCTGTCTGTCTGTCTGTCTGTCTGTCTGTCTGTCTGTCTGTCTGTCTGTCTGTCTGTCTGTCTGTCTGTCTGTCTGTCTGTCTGTCTGTCTGTCTGTCTGTCTGTCTGTCTGTCTGTCTGTCTGTCTGTCTGTCTGTCTGTCTGTCTGTCTGTCTGTCTGTCTGTCTGTCTGTCTGTCTGTCTGTCTGTCTGTCTGTCTGTCTGTCTGTCTGTCTGTCTGTCTGTCTGTCTGTCTGTCTGTCTGTCTGTCTGTCTGTCTGTCTGTCTGTCTGTCTGTCTGTCTGTCTGTCTGTCTGTCTGTCTGTCTGTCTGTCTGTCTGTCTGTCTGTCTGTCTGTCTGTCTGTCTGTCTGTCTGTCTGTCTGTCTGTCTGTCTGTCTGTCTGTCTGTCTGTCTGTCTGTCTGTCTGTCTGTCTGTCTGTCTGTCTGTCTGTCTGTCTGTCTGTCTGTCTGTCTGTCTGTCTGTCTGTCTGTCTGTCTGTCTGTCTGTCTGTCTGTCTGTCTGTCTGTCTGTCTGTCTGTCTGTCTGTCTGTCTGTCTGTCTGTCTGTCTGTCTGTCTGTCTGTCTGTCTGTCTGTCTGTCTGTCTGTCTGTCTGTCTGTCTGTCTGTCTGTCTGTCTGTCTGTCTGTCTGTCTGTCTGTCTGTCTGTCTGTCTGTCTGTCTGTCTGTCTGTCTGTCTGTCTGTCTGTCTGTCTGTCTGTCTGTCTGTCTGTCTGTCTGTCTGTCTGTCTGTCTGTCTGTCTGTCTGTCTGTCTGTCTGTCTGTCTGTCTGTCTGTCTGTCTGTCTGTCTGTCTGTCTGTCTGTCTGTCTGTCTGTCTGTCTGTCTGTCTGTCTGTCTGTCTGTCTGTCTGTCTGTCTGTCTGTCTGTCTGTCTGTCTGTCTGTCTGTCTGTCTGTCTGTCTGTCTGTCTGTCTGTCTGTCTGTCTGTCTGTCTGTCTGTCTGTCTGTCTGTCTGTCTGTCTGTCTGTCTGTCTGTCTGTCTGTCTGTCTGTCTGTCTGTCTGTCTGTCTGTCTGTCTGTCTGTCTGTCTGTCTGTCTGTCTGTCTGTCTGTCTGTCTGTCTGTCTGTCTGTCTGTCTGTCTGTCTGTCTGTCTGTCTGTCTGTCTGTCTGTCTGTCTGTCTGTCTGTCTGTCTGTCTGTCTGTCTGTCTGTCTGTCTGTCTGTCTGTCTGTCTGTCTGTCTGTCTGTCTGTCTGTCTGTCTGTCTGTCTGTCTGTCTGTCTGTCTGTCTGTCTGTCTGTCTGTCTGTCTGTCTGTCTGTCTGTCTGTCTGTCTGTCTGTCTGTCTGTCTGTCTGTCTGTCTGTCTGTCTGTCTGTCTGTCTGTCTGTCTGTCTGTCTGTCTGTCTGTCTGTCTGTCTGTCTGTCTGTCTGTCTGTCTGTCTGTCTGTCTGTCTGTCTGTCTGTCTGTCTGTCTGTCTGTCTGTCTGTCTGTCTGTCTGTCTGTCTGTCTGTCTGTCTGTCTGTCTGTCTGTCTGTCTGTCTGTCTGTCTGTCTGTCTGTCTGTCTGTCTGTCTGTCTGTCTGTCTGTCTGTCTGTCTGTCTGTCTGTCTGTCTGTCTGTCTGTCTGTCTGTCTGTCTGTCTGTCTGTCTGTCTGTCTGTCTGTCTGTCTGTCTGTCTGTCTGTCTGTCTGTCTGTCTGTCTGTCTGTCTGTCTGTCTGTCTGTCTGTCTGTCTGTCTGTCTGTCTGTCTGTCTGTCTGTCTGTCTGTCTGTCTGTCTGTCTGTCTGTCTGTCTGTCTGTCTGTCTGTCTGTCTGTCTGTCTGTCTGTCTGTCTGTCTGTCTGTCTGTCTGTCTGTCTGTCTGTCTGTCTGTCTGTCTGTCTGTCTGTCTGTCTGTCTGTCTGTCTGTCTGTCTGTCTGTCTGTCTGTCTGTCTGTCTGTCTGTCTGTCTGTCTGTCTGTCTGTCTGTCTGTCTGTCTGTCTGTCTGTCTGTCTGTCTGTCTGTCTGTCTGTCTGTCTGTCTGTCTGTCTGTCTGTCTGTCTGTCTGTCTGTCTGTCTGTCTGTCTGTCTGTCTGTCTGTCTGTCTGTCTGTCTGTCTGTCTGTCTGTCTGTCTGTCTGTCTGTCTGTCTGTCTGTCTGTCTGTCTGTCTGTCTGTCTGTCTGTCTGTCTGTCTGTCTGTCTGTCTGTCTGTCTGTCTGTCTGTCTGTCTGTCTGTCTGTCTGTCTGTCTGTCTGTCTGTCTGTCTGTCTGTCTGTCTGTCTGTCTGTCTGTCTGTCTGTCTGTCTGTCTGTCTGTCTGTCTGTCTGTCTGTCTGTCTGTCTGTCTGTCTGTCTGTCTGTCTGTCTGTCTGTCTGTCTGTCTGTCTGTCTGTCTGTCTGTCTGTCTGTCTGTCTGTCTGTCTGTCTGTCTGTCTGTCTGTCTGTCTGTCTGTCTGTCTGTCTGTCTGTCTGTCTGTCTGTCTGTCTGTCTGTCTGTCTGTCTGTCTGTCTGTCTGTCTGTCTGTCTGTCTGTCTGTCTGTCTGTCTGTCTGTCTGTCTGTCTGTCTGTCTGTCTGTCTGTCTGTCTGTCTGTCTGTCTGTCTGTCTGTCTGTCTGTCTGTCTGTCTGTCTGTCTGTCTGTCTGTCTGTCTGTCTGTCTGTCTGTCTGTCTGTCTGTCTGTCTGTCTGTCTGTCTGTCTGTCTGTCTGTCTGTCTGTCTGTCTGTCTGTCTGTCTGTCTGTCTGTCTGTCTGTCTGTCTGTCTGTCTGTCTGTCTGTCTGTCTGTCTGTCTGTCTGTCTGTCTGTCTGTCTGTCTGTCTGTCTGTCTGTCTGTCTGTCTGTCTGTCTGTCTGTCTGTCTGTCTGTCTGTCTGTCTGTCTGTCTGTCTGTCTGTCTGTCTGTCTGTCTGTCTGTCTGTCTGTCTGTCTGTCTGTCTGTCTGTCTGTCTGTCTGTCTGTCTGTCTGTCTGTCTGTCTGTCTGTCTGTCTGTCTGTCTGTCTGTCTGTCTGTCTGTCTGTCTGTCTGTCTGTCTGTCTGTCTGTCTGTCTGTCTGTCTGTCTGTCTGTCTGTCTGTCTGTCTGTCTGTCTGTCTGTCTGTCTGTCTGTCTGTCTGTCTGTCTGTCTGTCTGTCTGTCTGTCTGTCTGTCTGTCTGTCTGTTGAAATCAGGTTTACGCAAGAACTAAGAAAGCTAATTCAATGAAATTTGGCACACAGCTCACATCTTCTTGCAAGCTGCTAGCATATTAAAATGGGCGAAATCGGTTCACAGCCACGCCTTCCGCCCATACTCTATGTAAATATACCCAAGTCCATTTTGAAAAAAAGTTGCTGTGATTTTGATCAAAATTGGTGAATTGGTGAATATGAGAACAAGGCTAGGTCTTAATTTTGCAAAGGCTCTTAAAGAGGTGTGGCACAGCCCTAAATTTTAAGTTTTATGACGCCATTGCTCGTAAACTGTACAAGATATTGTGATGAAATTTGGTACACAGATACAGATCTTGTGAATTTTGAATTGCGCATAAAGTGGGTGGAATTGTAAAAGTGGGGCACCTCCCTCATTAAAATAAAGCTGTAAGTGTTATTTAAAGTGAACTATTGGAGCAATTGATCTGAAATTTGATGTAAGTGGTTTACTGGGTATTAGGTACATATGAATCACAAGCTGGCGAAATAGCAACAGTGGGCGTGGCACCTCCAATACAATTAAAATACCTTAAGTGGCATAACTATCGAAATATATGAGCAATCATAGTGAAATTTGGTGTAAGAAGTTTTTTTATAAAAAGCTATTTCTGGATCAAAATCGGAGTGGATTGTACCAGTGGGTCTGTCACCGCCCTAAATTTTAGGAATAATTACGGCTCATATCGCAAACTATACAAGCTATTGTGCTAAAGTTTGGTTTATTTATTGAACCAAAAATGGGCGGAATTGGAGAAGTGGGCGTGGCATGTTTCGTGTTTTTTATTTATATTCTATTTTTTTCAACATTTTCCATATTCTTTTGACATTTTTAATCTTTTACATTTCCCCATCAATTTCATTCGGAATATTCATTATTCTTTCGACTTTTTCATCAATTCTTCAGCATTTTTCATATATTTCAACTTATTCTATTTCTTTCAACTTTCTTTAATGGTTTTCATATATTTTCAACATTTTCAGTTTTTTTTAACACTTTTTAACATTTTTGAACCTTTTTACATTATTTTCGACTTATTAAACCTCTTCAACATTTTTTTAACATTTATTGAAAAAGTACTATACTTTCAATGCAGTGTAGGGTATGTGAGTTTCGGCCTGGCCGCAGATAACACCTTTACTAGTTTTTTTTTTTTTGCTATAATTAAAAATGGAAATGGCATAGGTTTTGACTTTAGAAACCAAATATCTCAGAACTCTTTTAAATTAGAGGGCTCATCCTTTGAGACAACTTTGGCACATAGTCTCTACACATTTTTGAGATGTTTGCATTATTTTAAATTTTTACAGCTCCGGTTAGAAGCTATTCTTACATTCCTACCTCGCTCGAGGATGCCGGTCAGTAGCACATCTGTACCGCCATTTATTTTCATATAAGCTGTTCAACAAATGAAAGAACTTTGTTGTTTATTTCAAAATTAGTAAGGTAGCTGTTCAACTGCCATGCTAAAAGTTATTAATGACCTCCGCATTGCCTATGATCACGATCAAATTACTCTTTTGTGCCTTCTGGACTTTTCTAAAGCGTTTGATAGCGTTATAGGTGGTGACATTTTGTGTCAGAAATAAGAGTTTTATTTTGGATTTTGTAAAAGTTCAGTTAGGCTAATAAGAAGCTATCTTCATAATAGATTCCAAAAGGTTAAAGTAGGTGATAAATACTCCACTTACAGGCAGTGTACCTCTGGAGTACCTTAAGGTTCAATTTTGGGGCCACTTTTGTTTTGTATGTTCTTGAATGATATATTTTTAGTTACCAAAAATGTTAATGCTTATGCTGACGATGTTCAATTGTATTTGTCACGTAGATTGGGTCTTGTTGATGATCTGGCTTGCAGACTTAACGAAGACTTGGTTTGTATTGTAAATTGGGCTGAATCAAATAATCTTTCGTTAAATCCGTCCAAATCATATATTTTACCCATATCGCGAGCCCAACTAGATTTGAATATTGTTCCCCCTTTATTCATTGGTGACTCTTCAATAATGTTTGTTAATAACATTGTCTGCTTAGGTTTCCATCTCAATTCCTCCCTATCCTGCAATGATCATATCAATCATGGGACCAGGAAAATTTACATGACGCTACGGTATCTGCGCAGATCCGCTGAGTACACACCTCTAGTAATTAAAAAAAGATTAGTTATGCAGCTTATTGTACAATTTATTAATTATTTTCAAGTTGTTTACAGTAGGTTGGACTCTAGGTCATTACTTAAGGCAGTTAATAATGCTACTCGATATATTTTTGGTCTGCGTAGATATGATCGTGTCTCTTCATGGAGTAGGAATTGTATTTTCTTACATAAAATTATATACACGCATACACCATCTTACTTGTTTGATAAACTTCGGTTTAGCATATCGAATAGAATTAACTACTTAAGTGTTCCTAAATTTGTGCATCTTAACTCCACGCGTTTGTTTTTTGTCAACGCCCATTGGAATTTGGAATTCTCTGCCTATTGAACTTAAATGTACTGATAATCTCAACAGCTTTAAGCGTTTAGTTTTTAATCATTTTTCGCGTTAGTTTTTTGTTCAAATAATTTTGTAATTTAAATTCCTTAAATTTCCAGACAGGCTTCTTTAAGATTATTCTTTTGTTTTAGTTTTAGCTTTAGTAATAATTATTGTATTACGTAACTTTTAAATGTTGACCCTAATTTGTATTGTACGCTAAAAGAATTAAGTTCTTACTGTACTGATGTTTACTTTATATAAATAAATAAAATAAAATAAATAAACAATAAGTAATAATAAAGTAAAAGTACCAATTCAAAATAAGTATCTACTAGTAAAAATTATTGAAAAAAGTTTAAAAAAAGTTTCGTTTTCCTCTGGGTTTGAGCAATGTATATCATGCCAGAATGAATGGCGCATATCAGCTTCTTGCAATGATCGCATACGTTGCAAGTTTCCTCTTCTTTTTGTTGATGGCAAGGCAGGTGTAATAGAGCCCTTTGGCGATTTTCGGCTTTGGGAATTTTTCTACAATTTTGACAATTTTTTTTTGTAAAATCGTTATTTTTTTCAAGAAATATATTGACTTTCTTAATATGTTCAGAAAACCTAATTATTTCCCTTTAAAATGATGTATAATTATACCCTACACAGAGGTCATTCCATTTGTAACGCATAGAAGAGGGCGTGGCAGGTATGGAAAAGTATATATATTCTTGATCAGCGACACCACCTGAGTCGATATAGCTATGTCCGTCTGTCTGTCTGTCTGTGCGTCTGTCTGTTGAAATCAAGTTTACGGGAAAACTGAGCAAGCTAATGGGCGAAATCGGTCAACGGCCACGCCTTCCGCCCATTCTCTGTGTAATTATACCCAAGTCCATATTGAAAAAAAGATGCTGCGATTTTGATGAAACTTGGTGATATAGTGAAGATGAGAACAAAATTAAGATCCGGCTAGGTTTTAAGTTTGCAACAGCTCTAAATATTAGCTTTTATAACGCCATAGCTCGTAAGCCGTGAAAGATATTGTGATGAAATTTGGTACACGAATACAGATCTTATAAATCTTGAACTGCGCACAAAATGGGCTGAATCGTAAAAGTAGGCGTGGCACTTTTTAGCAATTGAAAATTTGAATTTCGTATATCTCCAAATTGGAAAATACGATTCTCATAAAAATTTTAAGGATGATACCAATGAAAGTAGCCATCAAAACAAATTTCGTCAATATTCTGAAAAATTTCGTTGAAGGGCGTGGCGCAGCCTACAATATTAATAAACGTTATAAGAAGAGAACTAACAACGAAATCGTTATGAAATTTAATATGGCAGATATACTTGCTAAAAGGTGTCTTCTTTCAAAATTTTGGCACAATAGTGCCGGTGGGTGTGGCACCTCTCATAGAAGCAAAATACGTTTAATGCTATAGATAGTGTGCTATGAGAGTAATCCTCATAAAATTTTGCGTAGAGCTGTCGGTTACTATAAGCTTTGAAATTCATTGAAACTTGACATGATTGAATCAGTGGGCGTGGCACCTCCCTCATTAACATAAAGTTATAAGAAGTGCTATTTTAAGTGAACTATTGGAGCAATTGATCTGATATTTGATGTAAGTGGTTTACTGGGTATTAGGTACATATGAATCAAAAGCTTTTGAAATAGCAACAGTGGGCGCGGCACCTCCCATACAATTAAAATACCTTAAGTGGCATAACTATCGAAATATATGAGCAATCATAGTGAAATTTGGTGTAAGACGTTTTTTCATGGAAGGCTATTTTTGGATCAAAATCGGACTGTATTGCACCAGTGGGTGTGTCACCGCCCTAAATTTTAAGAATAATTACGGCACATATCGCAAACAATACAAGCTATTGTGCTAAAATTTGGTTTGTGAATGTCAATCACGAATATCATTTATTGAATCAAAAGTGGGCGGAATTGGAGAAGTGGGCGTGACATATTTCGTGTTTTTCATTTCTATTCTATTTTTTCAACATTTCCCATATTCTTTTGACATTTTCAACCTTTTACCTTTTCCCATTCAATTTCATTCGACATTTTCTTCGACTCTTTCATTAATTTTTCAGCATTTTTTCATATTTTTCGACTCATTCAATTTCTTTCAACTTTCTTCTATGGTTTTTATATATTTTCAGTTTTTTCCAACACTTTTCAACATTTTTGAACCTTTTTACATTATTTTCGACTTATTCAACCTCTTCAACATCTATTTAAAAAGAACTTTCAATGCAGTGTAGGGTATGTGAGTTTCGGCCTGGCCGAAGATAACACCTTTACTAGTTTTTTTTTAAATTTTGCATATTTACCAATTTTTTTACCAAAAAAGAAAAAAATTTATTCAGTAAATAAATACTTATGAAAACTATTTCCCTACAATAATAAAGATTTTACTAACGAAATTCAACTTTGAGAAATGGAACACAATATTTGAGTTCTTTAAGTTACTAAGTAAGCTTCGGCCCTTTTTGATCCTTTACAAAGGAAATACATAACGATATATTTTCCTAGTATATAACGTCTTTGGCTTCTCTTGTATAAAACTAAAAAGTGTGGTTATGGCTTTTTGGATGTTAGGCGACGATATATTCTTGATTAGCAAATTTAACTGTACAAAATACTAAAATTTCAGTCCAATCGGGAGTGAGGTCGATAATATAAATATTTCCCATACTCATATTTTAACACCAAAAATCATCAAAACGATTTTACTTTTTTCGATAAAAAATAGGTAAAATGATAAAAAAAAAATACTCAAATGGTACAAAATTTTAAAGAAAAATATGAGGCTTTCTTGGCAACCAAAAAAAAAAGTTATTAACACAGTTTTTCAAAAAAAACGGCTTTAAAAAAACTTGGTCAAAATTTCAGAAAAATCGTCATATCTCCAAAATGTAGGTCAAATTTTAAAGATTTATGCACTATTACTGTGGGACAATAACTTGTCTTTCTTATGACATCCATATTTTTGACATCCATTCAGGGGCTCCCAATTTATAATCATTTTAACAAAAGCTACATCCGCAACTTTCGATGGCAATACCGATTGTGTTTCAAAAATATGGCAACCCTAAGCAAACAACACCATCGATGCCGTTTTTTACAAAGAAAAGGCATGCCTACAAAAGTAGTACACCTGAAAAATTAAATCTAACTTACCCTAACCTTATCTCACTTGACCTAACTAAGCCTATATTGAAAAATTGAGTTTAAATAAATGCTCAATTCAGTTTCCTTCAAATTTTTCAGTTTTCTTACAGCTTGTTATAAAAAATATACAATTTTGATTGCCTTACACGTACTTTTCCGAATTTTCAATACATTTTTAATAAATACGTTTTCCGGGCGCGAAAGGTATTTTCGCAATTCAATGCACTTCATGTCTTTCCAAATTGTCTAAACGGTCATGACATTGCGCACTGCGAGATGTAATGTTTTTTTCTAATTTCTTGAATTGGCTTGAATCGTAGAAAAGACTTGAATTATCAAAACCAACAAAACTTTGACGATTATAAGGTTTTTTGCTTTGATAATTTCAAGTCTTTTCTTTTTGTGCAACATCTGGCGTTCCGCAAGAGAACATTTTGGGTCCTTTGTTGTTTGGCATTCTTATTAATGATAATGCATTTTTGTTAGTGTATTGAAATGTCTGCGTTACGCTGACTAAAGGTTTTTCTAGAATTAGTAATAAGCATGATATTGCTGTTTTTCAGAATGAATTTAATAAACTTTATAATTTATCTCCATCTCAATCTTAATAGTTTTCATGTCTTTTTATAAGTTCTTAGTCCTCTTCCTTCCTCTCATTATATTTCAAACGCTTCTCTATTATATCTCGATCAGTATAACTACTTTTGAGTTATTCTTGATACTAATTTTACGTTTCGTGTTCATTTGGATTATATTACACTCAAGGCTTATGCGATGCTAGCTCTTTTAAACCGTAATGTGGCCTCTTTTATGAATCCGTATACGCTTAATTGTTTATTCATCTGTCTTGTTTGATCAAGACTAGAATATGCCTCAATTATATTGAATCCATTTTATGAATTGCCCAAAATGCGGTTGGAAAGAGTTCAGAGATCTTGCACTAAGTTCGCTTTATGCACCGTTGACTTAAAAGCTTAGAAAATAAAAAACAAAGTTTATCGTTACTATTCTGATTTGACATCGTAATCGGTGTAGTAGATTGTCCTGCAATTCTCGGCATGATACAGTTTAATGTCCATACAAGAGCTTTCAGATATTGTGATCCGTTTTATTTAAATACTGTTCGCACTAATTATACTACAAACGCGTCTATTTTTAAACTTCTAAAATTGTTTAAACTTCTTCAATTTTTTCAATTTTCAAAAATTCGAATAGGCCATTAGATGCGTTTTACTAGGCATCCGCTGCTAGAGCTAGCAACTATAATTGTATGGAAAAGCAAAAACGAATTCGCAAACTTAACGAGTAAAATTATAGTTGCTATGTATAGCAACTTGCTTAAATGCCAAGGCTACCCAACAAGTTTATATTTTGTCTATTTTGCATTTTGACATGATAAGAAGAAGAGGTATTTCGGAAGAACAATTATTTAAAATGTCAGGCGGCAAAAAGAGGAAATTTGAAACAAAAATAAAACAGAAAGAACAACATACGATACTTAGCAACTTGGTCGATTTTTTGCATATAGATACCGACTTGGCGAATAAAACGCAAGTATTAATATGCTTGAAATTTTTTTTTATTTATTATTGAAATTTATTAAACCTTTATTCTGTTTATAACTCTAGTCTGTAACAATTTATTTTGATAGACTAAAAATAAATAAATAAAAAAATAGAGTTAGCTTATAAGTCAGTACTTGGCAGAATTTACCCAAAGATGATAATTGCTAAAAATGATTTATTTAATGCTAGGAAATGAAATCCGATGATGCAATCACTGTATCTTGTGGCCATTTAAAGAAATTGAAAAGTACATAAGTTAATTTAAACGGACACTTAACCACTTGACTACAGTGCTTACTGTTTGATAGAGGTTTATTTTACATTAAGTTATTTGTAGTGCAATCATATAAAAACAATTTTTCAATAAAAAAATATTTCATAAACATTAATTTAGAAGCAGCTACCCTACTAGTTCAGCTGAATTATATCGATAGTGAGTGCTGTCTAAATGTAAACATAAGAAACTGATCAATTTAATATAAAAAATTAGAGCAAACGTTTCGAACTTCATAAGTTGCCGTAAAGGTGTTTGAATAAAAAGTTTTACAGCCTCATGTTCTGGATTTGTCTCGTTTCGTCTCTAATTTGCAAGCTTGAAAATATGATATTTTTATGTCTGTAATTAATTATTCATTTAGCATATGCTGTATAGATTTGATTTATTTTAAAATATAATAGCATATTTTTTAACTTGAAAATTAGATACGAAACAAGACGGATCAAGATATATAATGGGGTAGATACTTTTATTGAATTACTATGCCGAATATTTGTGAATTATCACACATGGTTGATCGAAGGAAAATAATGCGAAAAATGCTTCGAATAAATCGAAGCATTTTTCGCATTTCCTTTCTTGAGCGTAAAAAAATATTTGACATTTGCGCTCTGCCGATCACTGCGTTATATAGTACAGTCTTACATTTACGACTCTTGTCCCCATTTGAAAAAGCGTCCCGAAATGAGCCCGCGTTGCATGTAAAAATAATTTACTTCTATATACGTTAATACTATAAGTTATTAGGAATAAGGCAGAAAAAGTACTATTTTATCATGCATGATTTGAAAAAATTACGATTTAAAAAATTTTATTACGTATCAACATGAGATTTTTCTCCCAAATATAAACTGGCTTCATATAAACAATTTTCGAGTATGTAACTTAAATTTAACAATCACAAGTATTCGCACAAGTACTAATCTATTTTACATTTTATTTTCAGCACGAACCTCAGCGTCTATTGTATTTAACACGAAAAACAGCCATGTTAATTTTATTGAGTTTTTGGACATGGTTTCATCTATAGATTTTAGATTTCTTGAATTCCAGAAAAGCTGAAAAATAAAAGAAAATAAATTTAGTGAGGTGTTAAATTTAAATTTTTAATTGAAAAATATTGTTTTTCGAATTATTATATTAGAAGTAAACATTGTGCAACGGGACATCGCCCCTTACAGACCTATGAACTATTAGACAAATATTTTGTTACAAGGAAACATCCTATGCATCAGATTTGCATAACCTGAAGGCACAGATTCTAACTGATTTAATAGATTTTTTCTATCAGATTACTTTTTTAAAAAAAAATTTCAAAATGTATTGCATTTTAGTGCACATTTTGCTTAAAAATTTGGCTTACATTTTCATTAACTCCCACTCGCCAATTTTTATTAAACTAAACTTTTTTGTCTGCTTTCTGATCCTAAGAATTAATATTCAATCAAAAAGCGTCGGCCGGATATAGTTTTGGAGATAAAGATATTGGATATGCGGATATTTCTTTTCTAAAAATCGCCATATCAACTTTAAAATTATGTTTCATAAGTTTTTTATATAAAAATCCAAAACATTCAACAACGACTACAACAACAATTAATAAAAACTGAATTTACAAAGATTATAATTTTTAAGTCGCGCGAGTTAAATAATGGCTAAGCAATGTTAAAATAAAACTTTCTTTATTTATTTTATCTTCCTTAGCGCTAGCTTAACAACAATATCAAATCCCTATGCATTGACTCTGTGCAGCGAAGTTTATTTTGGAGATCGTCTTCTCTTCTTGTTTTAATGAGAGGCGACCTTTCTTACATATTTTTTCCCTCTGAATTCGATAATCAAGATTAAAGCTTTTTTATGGAGCAGTTTAAGAGGTATTGCAATTTTTGTGACTTCTTTTCACCTTAAAAATCTAAACTCACTAAACAAAAGGTATTAAAATGAGAAACAAACAATTCTAACTGGATATATAATTAGTTAAGAGACTCAAAAGGTATAATGAAATTAGGCCAGATTTAAAACAAAAAATCGATTTTTACAGTTGATTCTGTGGCCACGAAGAAAAATAAATCTATGGTAAACTTCTGTTTTAACTTCACGTACATACGTAAATCTAATACTTCAACGCAAAAAATATGACTGACAGAAGAAAATCGACCGTTAAGTGTCAAAGTTGAGAGCGATTGAATGAATAAATCCAAGTCACATATTTTCTGAATATATTAATTTTTTCGACAACTTATTGAGTTTAATCGTCTGCAATACATTCTCTATATTGCTTAGTGTTTCATATTATCAGAATAAGTTTGTTTAAAACCTCCGCCAGCTCAGAAAATAAAAATAATTTTAAGCATGATTTTTGAATTCAGTGGGAAGAAATACATAAGAAAAGCCACTTCTCATCAAAGGTACATGAAAAAATAAATATATTTTGTAAACTAGTAAAACGACACCCTTTTTACACTCTACGAATTTCATATGCATTTTGTGAGAAGACGTTGCAGTTAGTAACACACTCAGAAGCTTCTAATAAATTCCAATCTTTCTGTCTTTTTAATGAGAATCTTCACTTTCATTGAGTTGATTTAAGCAATCTTCTTGTTGTGGAGTGCCTGCATTTCAGATTCTGGACTCTTGTAAGAAAAACCTTTAACTAAAATTTTTCTTTAAAATGAACAAATATATTTTGCTTAAAAAGAATAACTTTACTCAATTATTAACGTTATGTAGTAAACTACACAAATTTCTATAAACTAATAAGCTGTAGAATAATATATACCTATTATCATATAAATTGCTTACTTATAATATTCGTAAAATTTGTTAAAAATCAATAATTTACGTTTAAATATATTAATAATAAAAATAACATCAGCAATTGCACTTATATTTAATTAATAATTTTATGTAGACAACTATTTACTTGTCGCCATTCAGCTATAGGTATTACATATGAGGAAACGCGCTCGCTAGTCTCAGCGCTATATCTCAAGAATGGTTGATGATATGGAAAATTACTTCAAAAGAAAATTATAGAAAATTTTATGACCTACAAAATTCATCACAACCTCAAATAACGTATTTCGCATAGGAAACGAAATAATTACGAAATCTCGATTTTCGCGACCTTTGACCTTGAATAACTTCTAACGCAGATATGATATGATATGAGACTTTTTTCAGTCATTACAACACCAAAATAAAGGTCTATGCAAATTTTTAGCTTATTCTCTTTGACAGCGTTTACACGAGGAAACTCTTCAAATAAAGTTTCCCTGTCTGTAGGCAAGAAGGGAAAAACGAAAGGGTGGTGTATAGAATTTGTCGTACACGCGAAATCCCTTTCGTTCTATTCTTTAGCTGATATTATGCTTTGAATTTACGTTTGTTGTGGTGGGTTGACGCAGTAATTGCTTTGAAATTTTCTTGCACAAACAAATTCTAGTTTCCGTGTGTAAACGCAAAAGAAATTCACAAAAGAGAATAGACAAGAATTTCTCAGACCGAATTTGCTCGTATAAATGTTGACTTTCATTCCGAGGTTTTGTTGGAAGCTTAAATTGCAACCCTGCATATGTATTCTTTGTGCTTCTCTTTTACGCTTGTCATTCATTGCTTTGTTCATTAAGCGTGTACACATGATCAAACAACTCATTAAATTGTTTGTCAAAAAATTTCATGGACAAAAAATATATGGTGTTTGATGAGAATTTGAAGATGTGAACGCTCATCAAATTGTTGATCAAATTCTTTGATGGAAAACAAAATATTTTGAATTTCTACTTGTTTGACAAACAATTTGACCAACAATATAATGGTGTGTACGCTCGTCAAATTTGCTAGCACATTTTTGTCATTTGAAAAAACATTTCAACGAGTGCACATCGCGCGGATAATGAAATGGTATGCGGCTCTGATTTGTTTTACACATTAGGAGGGTGTTTTTGTTTTTTTTTTCAACTGTTGCTAGAAGAACCTATGTTGGTAATATTAAAGCAGGTACCCACATTTTTTAAAAGCGGGAACCGAATTATCAATACACAATTTTACTGAGGGCCAAAAACTACAAAATCGATTGATTTTTTGTACACATATTAAATTTGGTTATTGTTTCTCATTCCAGCATTGATAAAACTGTCCCTCCCATCAACAGTGTATTTTTGTCTTAATATTTCACAGGAGTGCAGATTTATTAATTCCAATCGCAGATGTGTGTGAAAATTGTATTACGACCCGCGGGCTGCACTTCGTGCACCTCTGTATTAAAGGATGTACATTTTAATAAAAACTAGTTTTATACTTAAGTAAAGACAGAATTTATTTACTTATAATTGCTTCGATTATCAAAGAAATTTTAGTCTGTATGTAAAATTTTATTCCATATTTCAGTTGTTATTGTGGTCCTAAAAATGACCGATTGCTTTTGTGGTCATGAAAAGGACATTACGTTTTAATTTAGGTTGAAATTAAAAATTCCTTTTTGATCAGCATTTCAACTTTCATAAGAATTTGTCCGTCATCACAGTGTTTCCTCTTTGGTGTTCAGAGTAAGACTGAAATTTGACGAAAAACTTGATCATGTGTTTGACAAACAATTGGATGAAAATTTTAATCATCTGCACGCCCTTATTTGCTCATTATTATATTTTTAAACTTTAAGTCAGTTGCTAATATAAATTCAACAGGATATGGGCCCAGAAAGCGTGTGTTCAGAAGATTTTAAAAAGCAAGCCTATAACGCATGGCATAGATAAGTAATGGATTTTGTTTAAACTAGTGCATGTGACGCAAGAAAAATTGTCGTGCTAACACAAATTTTAATTAACGTGTGTGTGTCACCATAATTAGTAAAAGAATTAAAACAAAATGAGTTCGCCTCTATATTAAATTGAAAAGTTATATGAAATCAACTACGAAACTTGGTGCCTTCAAATGTAATGTGTTCTGGTTAGAGATGGGTGCGTGTCGTATTTTTCGTCATGACACGACGTGTACGGCGTGTTTCGTGTTGAAGAAATTGGCGCGACTAACACGACCCACTACAATAAAAGTTTTGTCAAACACAAACAGTTTGTCAACGCTATAAACAAAAACAGAACAACCTTCTTGCGTAGTGTATTTTGCCCATGACCCTTGTGTGCCTGAAAAAAAAAACCTTTCCCCAGGTGACAGGATACCAGGATACTCCTTCACAAATTGTATGAAAATTTCAAATTTTTTGCCTCCAACTGTACAAATTAATGACATGTCACGAACTGATCAGGTAAAACTTCTCATATGAAAACATCATGTCAGGAGTTCTCGTGAAGTTACAGAGCTGTAGAGCACATCCAAACGTAAAAAAAAATTTGATTTGAAAATGAAATTGGTACCCCGTCACACGTGGAAGGGTTGAAATTCGAAAAATGCACTAAAGATTATTGAGCGCAAATCTGGACAAAATAGTTTTTCTTAACAAAAATATGTATGTAAATTTAAATATACATATTAATAAACATATAAGGTCTGTTTGTTTACAGAAAATTTTTACGAATTCGTAACAATTTTTACTGGATTGCGTTTGTTAACAAAAAATATCTAGTAACGAGAGAGGCAGTGAGAAAATAAAGTGACAATTTGCGGGAGAGCTTGCTAGTTTTTACTGGATAAAATTTTACCAGCAAAAATTATCAACAAGAAAAACATATGAGTTTGACACTTGACAATATTTTTTCATATATAAAAAAGTAAATTGTTTTGAAAAAAATTAAATATTTTGTCAGTTTGCACGAATTTTTACTGGATTGCGTTTGTTTACTTTTATGGAAATTTTTTTCTTCGTGACCAAATACTTTCTTACTCTCTCAAAATTCGTTACTGGATAATTGTTACTGGGAAAGTAAACAAACACACCTATAAACGTAAAACAAAAATGTGTTTCTGACGAAACGAAGATGTATTTTTTAAATTTGAAAAAGTCGTGCGTGTCGTGTCGTGTTCGTGTTGGAAACATTATTAGCCGTGAGTGTTGGGTTTGTGTTTGAAATTTGTAATTCGTGTTCGTGTCGTGTCGTGTTTGAAAAAATCGACACGCGCCCATCTCTAGTTCTGGTGCATTCGGAGTTGTGGTCGGTCACCAGCGGTGAAATGGAACGCAGAAAACAAAAGGGCCTTCGCCACAATAATGCTAAGCGTGAAGTCGTCCCAACTGAACTATATTAAAATGATTACAACCACATGAAAACCATTTCCGTTGAGTTTGTCTATTTCTCGGTGACGGTACTGTGTCTTTATGTAGTGACCTTATTTTGTGACAATTTAGTAATTTTTTGTGGTAAATATTTTAATTTTCGTTGTCTACTAGTGTTCATTAAGTGCCTGTGTTATAATTTATCAATTTGTTTTTTACCTTAAAATATTGTGATATTTAATTAATATTTTCTATTAATTTTAAAGCAAAGGAATAGTTGCTTGCATTGCTGCTGCTTAAGCGCTCATAAACTTTTCAATTCCTCTTTGTGCTTTGTTTGTTTACAAGTTCTATTTAAATAACATTGTTTTTTTTTTTTGTTGCTCTTTAATAGACTCTATTATTAGCCTTAACACATTGTTTCCTCTGTTTGCTAATTTATTCTAACTTGCAAGTTATTATTATTTTTTTTTATTTCTTGAGAATATGAACTATTTCTCCTCCGATAATTTGCTATATTTGTTCTATAGGAGATCAATGCAAAAGCCAGAATATCCTAAGTTCAATGTTTCCTTGTTCAGGGCCTTGTGAGCAAGTGTTTCATGCGTATTGTGCGAACTTGACCACTTCTGTAACAGAATTATTATGTTCTGACTGTTCTGGTCTGCAATGGTACTGTTCATCGTGCAGAGCCCTCTCCCTTTCGGTTTTTTTTTTCGAAAAGATTAAACAATTTGGGGATAGCTTAAATAATCTAAATACTAATTTTAGAGATATTTTAAGTGATTATCTTGACTCAAGTCCCCAAATTGATAACAGTCTTAATGAGATTGTCCCCAGACGTTAGCTTGCCAGCAAATAATACTATAACTAATATCCCTACGGCTTTTGTATCCATTCTTTCGGTTTCGGATACTACCAAACTTGCTAAATCCCTTGGGAAGAAAATTAAACCTAAAAACAAAAGAAACCAAAAAAAAAGATCAGGCAACTAAAAAAATAGTTTGCACAGCCAATGTTCCTAAAATAATTTTTCTAAGTTCTGAATTAGAAACCTCTCCAGAAATATTAAATTCTGTTTCTCCCACTAGTCATCGCACAGTAGAAAATAGTCCCCTTGTTATTAGCTCTACTGGTCCAATTTTTTTACAAACGATGCTTAAACCTAGGTCCATTTTTATCTCCCGACTACACCCCGATATAACCGCTGATACTGTTCGAGACTTTATAAGGCAACAAAATGACATTCCTGCCCACGTTTTTCTTTCCTGTAGAAAAATCGGTAACAAACCTACTTATTCATCTTTTAAGATTACAGTGGCTTCCTGTCATTTTGCTACTGTCTATAATTCGAATATGTGGGTTGATAATATCTTTAAGTCTGAGTTTCAATCGAAAAAAAAACAAAACTGTCCAAAAAGTTCGCTCTAGTTCAAAAAACTAAATCGTTTATCCCTTTACTACCAAAATGTAAGGGGTTTGCGTTCAAAAGCGCATGAAATTTTTCTATCCACTCAGAATTTTTCTGAAGACATTATCGTTTTTCAAAAAACTAAATCGTTTATCCCTTTACTACCAAAATGTAAGGGGTTTGCGTTCAAAAGCGCATGAAATTTTTCTATCCACTCAGAATTTTTCTGAAGACATTATCGTTTTTACCGTGATATTACGTTTAGACAAGAAAGAAACACAAAAATTTGCAGCGAAAGGTAAAGAGCATATCTTCGCTGGCCACTCCTTGTCTGCCAAGGCATATCGATTGTTTGACATCGAAGAGCGTAGAGTGGCGGAAAAAAGAGACGTAATTTCTAATGAAAATATTTCGTCTGAATCCATATTTCAGAAAAGAATTGTGTACGAATGTGAGGTAAGTCCTGAAATAGTAAGTAACTCTAATAATTTTCGCAGATAAACCGAAAGACTTAGATGAATACAGCGAAATCAGTGTAGATGATTTTGAAGGTTTTGAGGAACCAGAAAGCGATGAAAACATCCCAATCCAATCAGGTACCATTGATTCAGGCAGTCCTAAAGTAGTTCATAGAGGTCCAGGTCGCCCGTAGAATGTTCGTAATGTTTTAAATTTTGCTAACAGCGAACATTGATCTGAAATTCCCAACACATTTGAAGAAGCAAATTTATATAAAAACTGGAAACTGGCAATGACAGAGGAATACTCGACACTTACCAGAAATGATATGTGGTCATTTGCGGATCTTACATCAGGAAAGAAAGCCATCGAGGATTTTGTCTAAAAAAGGACAAGCATGGAAATATTGAGAGGCATAAGGTGCGATTAGTGGCCAAAGGCTGTAGTCAGCAGTTCAGAAATTATTATGAAACTTTTTCGCCAGTTGTGCGTTATTCGACAGTTCGGATGGTCTTAGCGTTAGCGGCAGAATATAATTTACATCTACAGCAGATGAATGTTTCAATTGCCTACCTGAACAGTCAGTTAAGTATACATGCATCGACCCGAAAGATTTGCAGATAAAAAATACCCACATCGTGTGCTATGTTTGAAAAAATCAATATAAGGCTTGAAACAGTCAGGTCGTGAGTGGAATTCTACATTAAATACAGCTATCAAGAATATGGGTTTTGTACCTTGTGTTAATAAGCCTTGCTTATACAAAATGAATCAAAGTGACAAGTATATCCATTAGGTTATACTTGTCATATATACTGTATACTTGATAGCTTAATAGCTGTATACGTCTATGTCCTCATGATAGCATGCTCAGACAAAAACGATTTGAGAAGAGTGAAGCACGAAATATCTCGAAGACTTAATGTGGTTGATAAAGACCTCCCCCCCAGCATTGTTTGGGAATGGAAGTTGAAAGAGAAAACGATACGGGTGCAATTTCTGTAGGTCAGAAATTGAACCCTGGCTATCAAAGTTTGTAACAAAAATACTTGCGTGGAAATAGACCAAAATAAGTATCAATCCTTAATAGGTGCATTGATGTACCTCGGTATCACTACAAGACCAGATATATTGCACTCAGTGTGCAAGTTGGCACAAAGAAACAAAAATCTACACATTGATCATGAAACCGCAGCTAAACATATTTTACCATACCTATTTATGTGGCACAAAAGACTCAAATACAAAAAAGCAGGAAAACCACCAGTAGCATTCGTGTAGACAGACTGGGGCAGTTGTGCTGAAGATCGAAAATTGTATACCGGCTTCGCTTATACAATGGCAGGATGTGTGTTCTCCTGGGAATCAAGAAATCAGTCTACGGTGGCGTTGAGCAGTAACGAAGCTGAGGACATGGCGTTGTCAACGGCAGCTAAGGAAGCAGTGTATATTAAAAGACTTTTAGAAGAAATCGATTTCCATGTTGATAAAGTTCCAATTACTATATATGGTGACAATCTTAGTGCACAGAACTTGTCGAAGAATACAATTTTTCACGGACGCAGCAAACACATTGATATTCGATATCATCACACAAGAGAACCCAGCAGGCAATTGAGCAAGGCCTTCCCCAGAGAAGGCCTGCTAGCACTGCTCCGATTGTAAGAGGCCTTCTCAAAACTAAATTTTCATGTAAATAACAAAAAAAATTTTTTTTTTTTACTATGATTTTTGTTTTTATTTACAATCTGTCAATATTAACAATAAGTAAATTTTATAAGTAGTAAATTTTTAATTAGCATAATAGTTACACTCCATTGCTATTATGTACTGCTATAAGGCCTTCCCATAGCAGCAGTGCTATAAGGCCTTCCCACAGCAGCAGTGCTATAAGGCCTCATAATAGAAGGCAAAAAAGAAGGACTTCATTTATTTTTTTATTTCACGTAGTGCAATGCTTTATGATTCGACATTACTTTTGTCATTGCATTGTACTTATACGACATCAAAAATAGATAATTGGTTAGAAGTAAGGAACGGTGTGCATGTTGCTAGGCTGGTCTTCTGTTTCATGTTATGCTAAAGTGGTGGAGTGTTGTGTATTCAATGTGAAATTATAAATTAAGAAATCGTCACAAAAAATAAACATTAAAAATATAAACGTAAGGGAGGTTGACGCAGATAAAAAAAACATTTAACTAAGAGTCTCACGACGTATTAAGATTTAATTTTTTCAAAGTACTTCTATGACCCCTTCTACGGTAAGCGCTCTTAGAAGGGCTCTTGACGCAAGCGATGTAGGAAGACCTGCTCGAAGAGTACTTCTATCAGACCTGCTAAATGAGGCGTTACTTATCGGGACGTTTCATATAAAAAAGAAAGTAAGTTTGAAAGGAGGTGGTAAGGCCTTAATCTTACCAGGTAAGGCCTGCTAGAAGGCCTGCAAGCTCCTGCCCTTGCCTACTGGGAAGTATTGAAGAACAATATTTTTACATTAAAGTATGTGTCAACGGATATTCTTTTTGCTTCTTTTTTACGCATGTCATTCATTGCTTTGTTCATGATTATATTTTCAAACTTAAAGTCAGTTGCTAATAAAAACTCAACAGGTTGAATCCAAATTTTACTGGGGTATTTATTTTTACTGTGAAAATTAAAAATTTAAACTGCAAATTTTTTCAGAAATTTTAATATTCATAAATTAAAAGTTATAAGGATTGTTCACAGCAATGTTTAAATCAGTGGGAGTAATAATTTTTTAAAATGGTTGATGGCATTTTTTTCTTTTAGCCGTTTTTATTTTAATTTTGTATCAACTTTAGAATTTTATCCACACATTTTTGATACAATTCGTATGGTTTGGAGAAGTTTGATCTCCTTGCCTAGTTAATTTTTTACTGGAACTTCGTTTTCATCTTTTATACACATAGCCCTCAACAACAAAAATCAACATTTCATCAATTTTATGAATTTGTGCAAATGGTGTTAAATTTATTTTTTCTGGCCTATCAAATTCGTTTTTAACACTTAAAAAGAGTATTTATTATGATGGTATTAAAGAATATAATGAACTTCCAAACAATATAAAAGAGTGTAACAATGTTGAGTACCTAAAAATATTGTTATTTGTACTTTACAAGGCGCGTCGAATTAGGTGGTTTCTTTTTATCTCTCCGAATTTTTAAAGGCTTGTAAATTGTAAATAGTGAAATTAATTACATAGATAATAATAATATAATTTTGTTTACTTTAATCTTCTATTTGTAAAATAGTTTAAGGTTGTGAATTCTTTGATCTAGGTCAAATCGACCGTAATAAATTAATAAATAAAAATAAATAAAATAAATTAAAATAAACAACGTTTTTGTTATTATATAACTATTTCAATTCAACTAAATATTAATTGAACTTTTTATAACCATTAACTTATTTAAGTGTAATTCAAGTTATAATTTTATTTGAATACTATCAACGGTTCGACAGATTTGTGCACAACTCTAAGGAGCAGCGAATCATATGATGAGTTCAACTACTTTCGTTTGTTTATTTTTAACATAAATTAGATTGTGTTTTTCTTTGATTTATTTTTGTTCATAAATTTACATGATATGACTACTCAATTTGGTCAATTAATAAAATTTAGTTCAATATATAATTTTTTTTTTAATGTTTCATTTTAACAAATTGTTAATTTAAAATTCGTTAAACGTAATCATGAACTAACTTTATTTCATCATCGGGTTGGTTAAAAACGATCTAAGAGTTATATGGTTTGGTGAAGCGAACTAAGGGGATGATTCGATCGTGGGCCAACAAACATTCAAGGACGGGTTGGATAAAGACAAGGCTTCATCAAAGCGTGCTTTCTGAAGTGATTTTTTCTTATGTTTCTTTTCTTTTATTTAATTTCTCTTCATACAACGGTACTATAAATTTTGTTATTAAAAAATTGTCCCAAAATTAGAGCTTCCTAGCTCAAACCTGTAAGCGGCGCGGACAGAGTTTGAGTCCGATTTCGTTGCAATTTTACGAAAAAACCGACTTATTAAAACGTAGAAAAAGTCTGCCTTATAAGCATAGATGTATCATTTTAAGTGTTTTAGTTGTATGAGATGCCAAACCACTCCCACATTTTTCGTATGACTGAAAATGCGAACAATATGCATACGAAGGGGTTTTTTCCGGTTAGATAAGCTTATATTATAGAATTGGGTTTTCTTATTGCAATTTATATGGATAAAACAACTTTTTTACTAACATTTTCTATAATATATGCCTATAGGACCGCAAAAACTAACCCTTATGTATATTGTTTACATTTTCAGCCAAACGAAAAATGTGTGCGTGGTCTGACAACAGATGGTGGCACTTCTCACACAACCAGAATACCTAAAACCTAAGGGTGAGTTTTTCCACGTTTTAGCATATTGAGGACCGAGCTGATTTCGCTGATGTTTCCCCAGGGACTACTACTGGGACTACCAGAGACTACTACTGGGTTACTGGGACATGTAATATACCAAAATGTAGGCAAAGTTTTTTACTTCATTCTCTAATATAAAAAAATTAGCTTAACGCATAAAGTTGTGATTAAAAAAAACAAAAAATATTAGCTTCGTCTGTTTTCATGTGAAATGAAGCCCTGGAAAAGATGGTGTCGCACGTTTTTGTGCGACGCGGTCCTTAAACGTGTTAGTAAGTCGGTTTTTTTCGTAAAATTTCAACGCAATCGGACACAACTCTGTCCACACCGTTTTCTTGCAAAGAGAATATTATTAAAATATATTTCGGACACACAAAGTTTACAGTTACCACTCTTAAGATTATTCAGTACAGAGTCTCTCTTCATAAGTTTATAAAGGGTGATCCAATACGAGGTCCCTTTTCCCACTGGGTTGTTTTGACAGCTGTCACATGTCAAATGGCTTGACCATATGACGTTTGTGTTCAGTATTCAATACGAGTCAATTATGAATCGACTTACTCCTGAACAACGTTTATTAATTGCGAAAACTTACTACCAAAATCAGTCATCAGTTAGAGAATGTTATAGGGTCCTTCAACAGCATTTTGGTCGTTATGAGCGTCCAACCGAGCGCACTATTCGTAACACCATCACCAAATTTCGAACCAATTTTACACAGTTGATCTCGTCTCTTTGTCAGTGTCGGTTGTGTTTTTGTGTTGTTTTTAATACTTATTTTCGTTCTATTTTAAATAGTTGTTAAATAATAAAATTGTCGTTTTGAGTATATAATTGTCAAAGTGTTATGATTGAGTGTTTGTAAAAATTTGGTTTGCTTTCATTTTGTATTTGTTATTAACTTTAATTTATTGTTTAATATATGCAAGCGTGAATGCATTGTTTTTTTTTTGCTACAAGCATTGATCAGTTTTGTTTTTTCATTCCCTTTCTTGCTTTGTTCGCATACAAAGCTTTGCCTTAATCTCAATAGGGTGTTGTTGTTGCTGTTCAACGGGTATATTTTTGTACAACATTAACCCGTTGTAAGCGATTTTAAAAATATTTTAAATCAATATAAAAATGAAAACTTGTTTCACTAAAACTTTTGGGGAAAATCTTAACAATTTGAATATTAATTTCAGAGATATTTTAAATAATTATTTAGACATAACTCCCCAGGTTGAAAAAAGCCTTAATGAGGCTGTCTCACCCGATGTTAGTTTGTTGCAAAATAAAACTATTACCGAGGCTGGTATGGTTATTTCTTCTAGTCCTTCGATCTCTATTCTACCCAAGCAAGCTATTTTCCTGAAAAAGAAAAGGAACCCTAAACGAAAATTGCAAAAAAAACAAAAAAATCGAAAGTCGGATGAGAATCTAGGTTGTGTGCGGAGGAGAGGTGACGCAGCTATTAATCGTGAAAAACTCCTTTAAATCCCCCTCTAAATACCTCTCCAACTACTTCCAATTTTTCCGCTTCTACTGTTAACAACCCTCCATCACTTTCCTCCACTTTAAATACTCCTGTATCCATTTCTGTCATTCCTAATCCGCAAGGGGTTGTTCCGGTTGGTGGTTCTGTGGCGCCTGTCTCCTTGCAAGCATTGCCAAGGTTGAAATCGATATTCATTTCCCGACTTCATTCTAACACTACCACTGATAACGTCATAAATTTTATAAGACAAAATTTACTTATTCCTGCTGACGCCTTCGTTTCTTGCAGGAAAATCGGTAATAAACCTACTCATGCGTCATTTAAAATAACAGTGGCCTCTTCTCATGTTTCTACGATTCTTAATTCTAAGGCATGGGTTGATAATATCTTTATTTCAGAGTTTGAGTCGAAAAAAAAAAATAATAAGACTGTCAGACATACTGTCCGTTCCAGTTCAAAAAACTGAAGCGACTATCCCTTTACTACCAAAATGTAAGGGGTTTGCGATCCAAGACGCACGACATCTTTTTGTCAACTCAGAATTTCTCTGATGATATCATCGTTTTTACCGAAACTTGGTTAAACAATACTTTTCTCAATTTAGAACTTTTTGACAATAGTTTTAATGTTTTTAGAAGAGACAGACACTTGGAAGATATTTCTTCTGTTGGTGGAGGCGTCTTAATAGCCATAAAAAATCATTTAACTAGTTCATTAATCGAAAGTGCTTGCGCATCTAATATTGAACTTTTATGCGTTAAAGTTACACATTGTAACTCCAATATTTATATTCTTAGCGTTTATGTTCCTCCAAATAGTGGCGTAGATGTCTACGAATGTCTTTCGATGCCCGTAGAATACATAATTAATGAACTAGATGCTAATGACGACATTTTGTTGTTAGGTGACTTCAATCTGCCTGACCTAAAATGGACTCCTTCGGATGATGGTACATATTATTATGCATCTTGTCCAAAAACTCGACAACAACAAATTTTTGTTGACGAAATACTTTCGAATTTACAACAAGTAAGTTGTATAACTAATTTTCACGGACGACAACTTGACTTAGTCTTGGCTGCAAATAGTGGTAATGTTGTTGTAAGAAATGCTGTCCATGCTCTTTCTACGGTTGATTCCTATCATCCACCTTTGAGTGTTGTGTATCAATCTGATATTGAAAATTTAACTAATGCATGTCCTTCCATTAATGTTTATGAATTCAATTTTAAGAAAGCTGACTTCTTGAAATTGAATGAGAATTTAAGAAATAAGCTACATGAATTTTTTATTTATTTTAATAATAATACATTTGATGACTGCATTAAAGTTTCCTATGGTGAACTTTTTCGGCCATAGCATTGTCGGTGCCATATTCGCGGAGGTACGTTAGTAATTCCTCGTACCCTTGGTACACAAAGGATTTGAAGAAAATTCGCAATGGCCGTAATAGGGCATGGAACAAATACGTTTGTAGCCAGGACTTAAATGACCTAGTTGCTTATCAGCGACTGTTTTTTGAATTCAAAGATATGTCAGCTTTAGTTTATTCTGAATATTTGAATAAAATTAGGCTGAATATTCTTCATGACCCCAAGAATTTTTGGGGTTTTATTAATTCTAAAAAAAAAAATCTGACGGGTTTCCATCTGAGTTTAAAACAGTTGATGGGCTCACTAGCGACCCCCAAATTATAGCAGGGTTGTTTGCTAATTTGTTTAAGGAGTCATTTTCTACTGATTTATTTAGCCCTGAGATCAACTATTTTGAATATATGGATAACGACCCTTTAGTTTCGGTTAATGAGATATCTTTCACACCTGACCTCATTGAGAAATATATCTCGTCTATTGATGATGACTTCAACTCCGGACCTGATGGTATTCCTGCGACAGTTTTAGTTAATTGCAGCTCTGTGCTGAGTCAGCCCCTTAGTTTTTTATTTAATAGATCAGTCACAGAAAGTTATTTTCCTAAATTCTGGAAAAATGCATACATTAGCCCCATTTTCAAGAAAGGCTTTAAAAATTATATTTCAAACTACAGGCCAGTGGCTAAGTTATCATCAATACCGAAAATTTTTGAACATATAATATACGATCAAGTTAAGGTGTGCTGTGGTGAAGTCATAACAACTCGTCAGCATGGTTTTGTTAGTGGCAGATCTACAGTTTCTAACCTCCTTGATTTCACTTCTTTTGTTTTAAGCTCTTTTGACTCTGGTGGGCAAGTTGACTGCATCTACACTGACTTCAGTAAAGCATTTGACAAACTACCACATAATTTGGTTTTGTTTAAGTTAAAGAAGCTTGGATTTCCTTTAAGTTTTGTCAGCTGGATTGAATCTTATTTATCTGATCGCTCATATCAAATAAGATTTCGGAGGGTGTTTTCCTCCCCATTTAGCGCGGCATCAGGTGTTCCACAAGGAAGCCACCTGGGGCCGCTCCTGTTTATTTTAGCAATTAATGACGTTACACATGTAATTAAAAACTCCCATCTGTTAGTATATGGTAAAGTTTGATTATCAATTAAAAGATGAGAAAATATGTCGTGTCGATTTAGTCAAAGACCTGGGTATAAATTTTGATGTTAAATTAACTTTTAATGAGCATATTGATCTAATTTGTAAAAAGTCCTCATCTCTGCTTGGTTTTATTAAGAGGTGGGCAAAAGAATTTAATAGCCCTTTAGTAACGGTGACTTTATATAATACAATAGTGCGTCCTCACTTAGAGTACGCCAGCCAAGTATGGTCACCATTTTATAATATTCATATAAATAGAATTGAGAGAATTCAAAAAAACTTTATTCGTTTTGCTCTCAATGGCTTAAATTGGACTGACCCTTTGAACCTTCCTCCTTATGAGGATCGTTTGAAGTTATTACATTTGCAGTCTTTGAGGTCCCGTAGAAATATTGCGGACATACTTTATTTGCATCAACTTGTAACTGGGTCTCTTGCTGCACCAGAGCTTCTTGATTACATACATTTTAATACTAATCGGAGAAGTACTCGTAACTCTAATCAATTATTTTATCAACCGGTTAGTAGAACAAATTATATGGCTACAGCTCCTTTTAATCGCGTGACAACCCTTATTAATAGTTGCGATTTTTATAACATTAGCTTGTCAAAAGGTCAACTCAAGCTTAGATTGAAAACTAACTGTAGTCTGTATTTTTATGTTTGTGTTGTCCGAGCCCGACAGCATGCAGGGTAAATTTTTTCTAACATTTACTCCTTGGACCATGTAAAATTACACATATAATTATTTTAATATCTATATCACATGGTCTGAGTGGGTATGTTGAGAAAGTGCGATAAAGCTAAGAAAAAATTATAAAAAAATAAAAAATGAATTGCATGTATAATTTTTTCCATCTCCATTATTTATTAAAGCTTTTTAGCTTTTTACTTGATTTAAAGCTTCAAGCTAAATAGCTAAGAAGGCTAATAGCAGAGCAGAGAATGTTCGTGAAAACCGTGAACAATCGATTCGTCGCCAACCTCAGGCTTTGGGCATCTCTTATGGATCATTGTGGCGTATCTTTAGGCGTGATCTTGGTCTGAAGGCCTATAAAATACAGCTCGTACAAGAATTGAAGCCGGGTGATATTGGTTTACGTTTTAATTTCGGTTTATGGGCCTTACAACAACTTCAAATTGATCCATTATTTTATCGAAAAATTGTGTTTAGCGACGAAGCTCATTTCTGGTTGAACGGCAACGTTAACAAGCAAAATTGCCGTATTTGGGCCGATGAACAACCAGAACCAATCCAAGAGCTTTCAATGTATCCCGATAAATGTACTTTTTGGTGTGGTTTATGGGCAGGAGGCATCATCGGACCGTATTTCTTCAAAAATGCGAATGGAGCCCGTTTTACGGTCAATGGTGATCACTACAGAGCAATGATCAATGAATTTTTGCTGTCAAAAATTCAGGATATTGGTGTAGCCGACCTCTGGTTTCAACAAGATGGCGCAACATGCGATACAGCTGGAGAAACAATCGCCTTATGAGGGAAACCTTCGATGAAAACATAATCTCAAGTAATGGTCCTGTTAATTGGCCACCAAGATCATGTGATTTGACGCCATTGGATTACTTTCATTGGGGATATGTTAAATCACTTGTTTATGTCGACAAACTCGAAACGATTGACGCTTTGGAAACCACCATAACTCGTGATATTCCAGGAATACCGGTCGATATGCTCGAAAGAGTTGTCGAATATTGGACCCACAGAGTGGACTATTTAAGAACTAGTCATGGGCAACATTTAAGCGAAGTAATTTTTAAACATTGAGTTGTAGGAACCGAACTATTATTCCAAATAAAGATTTGCATCAATACATTGATTTTTATGTATTTTATTTAGAAAACAAAGTAGGAAGCTCTTATTGTATCACCCTTTAGCAAACTAACCCGTGGTATAAGGTTTTTATCCATATTTGGATATTTATGCACATACCGTCATAATGTCTTCATCTTTCACAGTCGGATTGAAAGAGGACAGATGGAAAAATTTTTTTTAGTTCATCAAGATCACAACTTTCTTTGAGTCCTATATCATGCTTAGCATGTTTTTTCATCTTCTTTTTATTGTTTACTGATTATCAGAAGCAACATCAGCAGAAGACAATTGTAGTTCATGTCGAGAGATATCATATTTAGTACCATTAACAGGCCAAGCTCTCGGAGAGCTTTCAACAGTAGTAAATTAAAGTCAATTTCGTTCCAACTAGACGTTTATGCACGCATGTTGATTATCAGATTAGCGTATTAATATTATAACGATATAATTGCCTTTGTTATTAATATTATAACGATATAATTGCCTTTGTTATTAAAAAAACCATGAAATGAGTTTCATTTAAGTTCACAAAATTATTTTTAAAAAAAATCCCATACAAAAGTTTTATAAATTCATCTTAGTCTATACTCAGTCCAGAGTCTTACTAATTTTTTATCCGTACTCATTGCTACCTTCATCAAAAAAATCACGATAAGCTGAGCTAAATTCAGCACACGCCATCATGTATGCATTATCAATCAAAACTACATATTTCAAATCATTTTTATATTGGTCATGCGCATGACCAGACCAGATTTATTTATTTAAGTGCCTTTTCCAAATTTCGTTAACTTTAGAGCTCATCCGCGACCGGAAGATATAAACCGATTTTATTTTTTTTTTACCCTCTTTTAGTCGCCTCCATTCGAGCCTTTTTGGCGGCACTACAACTTGAATTAAAATTTTTGAATGTTTACGACCCACCTTAATAAACCGGTTTGTCACCTGGATTTATTAGAATCGGCAAATGAACCGATTCCAATGTGATGGCACTAAATTGACCCTTATACCAATTTAGCAAAAACTGTTTAATTACTACCTAAAGATCTTTACCACAGGTCAGAGGAAATTAAAAATTGTAATTAGTTGTTTGATATGCTATCAGATTTTGACTTACACGTCAGTGGTAAATTAATTGGCAATTGACACTGTTACAAACTCAATTCCAAGAGAGTTGACACCAGTCGATTTCCCTCGAAATTTTAGGCTTCAATTCTGCACACAGTATAATAAATACAATTTGTAAATGAAACTAAAATAATGCTATTTTGATGTTAGCAATATTTTCAATTTTATAATAAAATAAGCAATTTCTAAATTTCGCAACAATTAAAAAATGGCTTTTGTTGATTTCATCAACAAAGGTAAATCGTACAATGTATCGCAGTTATTCAACCAGGGCAAAATAGCACCCCATCAAACGACAAAGCCAAAACTTATTTATCTGTTGCGTCTTTATTTTTGTAACTCATTTGATACTACACAAAACCACTCAAACTTAGGAATTCTTACTCATCGGATCAAGGGTCATTGATGATTAAATTTAGCGATCGATGAAGCTAGTATGACTGGCCTCAACCGCTCTTGTTATTGCAATTTTTTTTTGGTGTTATCACACACTGCTAAATCGCCAGTTCAGTAAAATAATTAAAAGATCAGTTTATTTTTTGTAAATGTCTAGATTAGGTTTCAACTTCGGTGCCCAAACGTCGACAGGGAGTTGACTTTTATCACATGAGTTTCGCGCTATAGAAATCCAAACGTAAACAAAACATTACCAAGTAGGAATTCGGTCATCACTGATGTAAATTTCAATATATAAATGTTGGCATAAAAAAAAAATGCGAAAGCATCGCATGGCAAACAAAAAATTTTTAAATTCAAAATTCATCAATAAAAATAAAAAGTACTTTTCCGAGAGCTACAGCTATTTTTCCATCAATATGAGAAAAGTAAATTCTTACAAGTTTTTTAATCTTTAATTTTTTTACGATTCAATAATATGCGAAAAAGAAATCCCATTCGCAGACATGTTTTTAAGCAGTTCATTTGCGCACATTTGTTTTCTTTCTGTACGTACGCCTGGGCTCTTGCATATTTATTTGACAAACGAACCAACACATATAAGATCAGGAATGCACGGCTGGACGAATGATTGCTCGTTTCATTGCTCGCGACCGTGGGAGGCGAAAAAGCTAACCCTAACGTAGATCGAAAAGAGATGTCAGTTTGAGATCATTGGGTATAACGAAATGTGATTTTTGGATATATTTTTGTTTTTCTTTTTCATTTATTACAATCACTTTTTGGTCATAAATAGTAGTCAAAATTACTCGTATACGTGATTTAAAAAAGAATTTTCATCTAAATGCTAGCTGGGTATGAAACATATGCATATGTATGTATGTCAATAGTGTTAACTAAACAAAATTAGAACACTTTTTTCCTATTTGGTACATATCTTCGGCAAATTTGTTACAAAAAAAAATGTCAAGTGGCAACGTTTATAATCTAAAATATTTAAAAACAATGGGCAAATGGCACCTAAAGTAAACGTATTTCAAAACTTATAGATGATAGCATCCTCAATAGAATATGAAACTCACCTTATATTACCAATTAATTTATACCACGCGATGTACTTAGATTTTCATAATCGGCAGCCTCTACATTCGTTATTAAATTAAGTAGCATCTTGCACTTTCATCCCTTCCCAAAATAGTTCCCAGAACGGACCATTCCTGCGCGGTTAAAACTTTTTATTATTTCGCAGGTGGGCTTTTTTTCTCACCAGTTCCTGCTCGCAAGTATTATTGGGGAAGTGCTGTTGACAAATATTTTCGGTTTTTAGTATAAAACATTGAGTCTGTACCATGTTAAAGAACAACTTTCCAATTGTTTTGGCGTCCTCATCGTTGGCCATCTTAAGGCAGGTCCGAAATCGTCTATCGCAATTGCAATGTGACAGTGTGTAAGGCCTATAGTTGAATAGTTCATATCGATTGCTCATCCCGGGTATGAACAGTTGACAGTGGTCATGTTTTCGACAACATTTGTCAGCTGAAGATGCACCTCCAAGATGGTTATAGGTACCATTTGCGCTGTTACCTCGACCACACCACCGGGTGTTCGGCGCAATCAGCCAACTGGATACCTGCCGCCGTTCACGTCGTTTCAAAATCAACTCACTTCTGTCGTTATCGTCATGGTCACCAGTTAATTGCAAATCACCCATATCACCGTTTTTATCGTACGATTGATGTTTAGGTTGTTGAAGCGGGACTGAATTATAATCTGGTAATTGATGAATGTGGATATCTAATGTGGTCTGCAGTTTTCCATAATTAGTGGAGGGCACATGTGCTGCCCAACTTTTAGATAAAGTAGCAATAAATAAAATTAGAAAAGTAACAAAATGCATGCTTGCACCAGCTGAATTATAAAATATATAAATTTAAACTTTTATCGACGTTTTATTGGCACTGCAAAATATAACTTAACACCTTTGCACCAGTCGTACAAGCGCAACTCAACTTAAATAAAGCCAATTATAAATTAACTAAATTTTAGTCAATCAATTCACTTTTATTGTGTTCATGTAACATGTATTTTATTTTTTTTTTTGATTAACTTTTTATTTCAAACATTTAAAAACACACCTACAGCCAATCACCAACTAATTCGAACGCACTTGGACGATAGATACAATTCATCCTTGGATAAGGGGTGTACACACCATCCTAAATGTTATCCAACATGGCTTGACAAACACGTAAATATAACTGTAAATTTCGTTTTGCGTTAACATCATACAGCATGCTGTCAAACCTCATTTGCAGAAAATATTTGAGGCGTACACATCACTAACGTAGGAAAGAAACTTAAATTGTGAAAATACCAAAGGTTCGGAACGTAGATATCGTCGGCGCCCTAATCTTGATTTTTTTAAGTACTCTACATTAATAAAATCGTAGTGTTGATTTATTCCTTAATGCTTCAACCGTAGCATTTCCTTTAATTTTTCTAAAAGTATTTTATATTCCTTATGCTTCGTATTTGGGGTTTTCATATTTCGCAATTTGTTCTCAAAGTTTCTGGAAAAGTTTTCTAAAATTCAAAAATATCTTGCCAAAACTGATAATTATTCACGCAGCTCATCGATGTTCACTCCATGAAATCTTCTCCCTTTCTCTCTTACAATATGCCAATCATCCCGAGAGGCATATATAGTCGCGGGAAAGGACCACAATAAACACTAGGATTTCCATGTAGTCCTTATCGTTGTGGTACAAATGCGAGAGTCTATATTAAGGCTGCAATAGTCCCTTTGTATGTACTAGTGGGTAAAAGGTGGATATATGGGCTGAGCAGTATAAGCGATGCTGAAACGAACGCTCCAGTTTTCTTTTTTAATATATTATATATGACTATAATAAGAATAAAAGTAATACGTAATATTTTAATAGCAAAAAAAATATAGTTTAATGCTGAATAGTATAAAGCTCTTCATGTCTTTTTATATTTAGAAGTTATGTTCGATTTTCTTTTTTTAATGTATTTTAAAATATAACTTCGAAATCGAAACTTAGTCCCTCTTTTTGGCTCATTATGTTTTAAATTTGTTTTCCTTTTTTAAGTAGGGTTTTAAGTTTTGGCCATTTTTTATTTTTAGATATTATTTTTTTTAAAGTTTCTTTTTTCTTAAATCGTTATAAGAAGTATTCTATGTATAAAACGAGTATACAAACTTATATATAGAGATATGTACATTAATAACAAAATCAAATAAAGATTTATCTTACAGTCTAGATAGGTACCTTCGATTTGAGCGACACATATGGAGTATATTATCCAAGCAAAGTTTGGATATTTTGCAGAACGTATTGTCGGCCTCTGCTAAACTTCAAAATTAATTTCTGTAAAAAAAAGTCAAATTGATTTAAATATAGTGATATTATTTGATTTGAGCAGGTCAACTGCGTCAAGTGCAGAGACACCTGCATCACGCATCACACTCAGCAGCCGTGACCTGCGACTTGATTTAAAATAGGGCATTGAAATAAGAGGTGTCGTATTGGTTCAGGATCACCACAGGGACAAATATTGCTATCAGCAATATTTATTTTGTACAGGTGATCTTTACATCTGGTATTTTTGAATTTCAGTCAGTTTATAAGCGTAATAAACTTACGAGAAAAACCAAGGTTGTAAAATCGTGGGCGCTTGCCAATAAATGGTGCGATAAATCATTGTAATAAAATACTTTTCAAAAGGATTTTCCTAAACGGCTTGAAGTTTGTCTACTAAAGAATTTCAAATACTATTATAAGGGTGATATATATGGATCATTTTCGATTTTCATTACAAAAATTGCGACGCCGGCATTAACACGTGTGTGAGGACACATAGAATAAGGAAGAAAAGTCCAAAAAAGAATTGAAAAAAAAGGAACTGAAATTTTTTAAATATCAAAGAAATCCAATGAGCGTTAAAAGTTTACGCAATTTGAACATTAGGAACAAAGAAAAGAATGAGTGTCGAGAATATAAAAATTGAGCGTTTGGGCAGAGAAAATTTCGATACATGCAAAATTCAAGCAGAGGCCTTGTCAGTCAAAAATTATGTTTGAAAATATGTAAGCGGTGAGCAGAAAAAGCCAACAAATTCTGAAGAAGAAAAAATCGCTTAGGACGTAGTAGGCTCAAAATCAAAATAAGATTTAATTTTCGTCATCAGAACTAAAGCAAATTTAAAACTGCAAAGCATCGAAGGAAGTTTGGGATAAGTATTTACCAATCAAAAGGTCTTGCGCGAAAGGCAAAGATATTGAAATCATTTATATTACTGAAAATGAAAAATCGTGATGACATTCGTAGTCATGTACAAAAGTTTTTCGATACAATCGATAAAATTCAGGAAATGGATATGGAAATAATGAATGACTTAGTTACCATTTTGTTATAATCTAGTGTACCAGACCAGTATGAACAATTTCAAATTGCTATAGAAACTCAAGATAGTTTACCTGTGCCCGAAGCACTGAATACTAAACTTATTGACGCATTTGAAGCTAGAAAAAGATGTGACAAGTAAGCAAAGGATGATGCACTATTTCCGCAAAAAGGTCAATTCAAGAAACAATATATAAATAGAAAAAATCAAAACTGAGCAAGTGAACCATTTAAATTTGCATGTCACAGTTGTGGAAAAATAGATCATAAGTCAGAAGACTGCAGTTCACAAAATCGATACAAATCAAATCGAAATGAGAAAAAAGCAAAATGCGCAAACTCAGCAATTAGTAGTTGGGGGCCACTTCCACTTTGGACATGTGCCAGGTTTAAGATCAAACGTTATATCAGTGTCAAAAATAACCAGTGGCGGATCTAGAATTTTCTTAAAGGGGGCCATACATTTTTTTGAATGAATTGATTGAATTTTTCAACGAGCAATATATATATTTTCTGGCATTTGGGGCATTTCATGCAAAGCCGACGATGAAATTTGTTCATATTCGTCTTAATTGCACTTCTAGAAGCACCTAATTTTTTGCTAATTCACATGATATGAAGAATGGATTTTTCGAAAGCAGATTTTCGAATTTAACAAGTTTTCAATAGAATATTAAACATTGTGGTTGCTATGGGAAATTTACTGATCTTATCAATTATGAAATCATATTTGAAATTTGAACTTTTTTCTTGTGGAAAACCGGAAGTAAGCATTTCATTTCAGAATTTAAGCTATTTCGACATATTTTATCTTTTTATTTTAATTTTAAAATAATGCATACCTGCTGCATTTTGCATGGTACCCTGCCCTTGCTTAAGTACTTTTATTTATTTATCTCCTTTACTAATATCGATCACGTTATAATATATTTTGTAAAACATCTACATACCTATTTTTTAAGTTAAAATATTTAAAAAA
Organism: Meiosimyza decipiens; assembly: GCA_963680825.1. Classification (NCBI taxonomy): domain Eukaryota; kingdom Metazoa; phylum Arthropoda; class Insecta; order Diptera; family Lauxaniidae; genus Meiosimyza; species Meiosimyza decipiens. The sequence goes on along the minus strand of OY804258.1, from coordinate 80,928,875 downwards.
TATTGTGTCGAAGTTACTGAAAATCTGATTTGAAATTTGTACTATTGGTTTTTCAAGCATACAAAATACATTTATCTCCGCATAAATAAATTTCACGACTCCACTTTATTTTCATTATCGGATTCACAAGAAATGCCCCATATAGCAAAAAAATGTTAATATTAGCATCTTTATAAAACATCGAGTTCTTCTTTCTATCTTATTAGTAGTCCAGTCGAGGGTTTCAAGACGACGAGGTTTCTTTTGACAAAATAATTCAACAATTTCAGCTGAGCTAATATTGAGTTCTTTATGAACATTTCCCAAAGCCAATCCACTGAACAAACAGTATTAACGGCTTACAGAAAAGACAATCTTTATTGCATAAATAAAATGACAGAATATAGAAATGTAACAAAATATTGCAAAGCACAAAATAATCTTCAAGAATGTTATGAACGATTTGGCCATCTGAATGTAACAGACTTGAAAAATTTTGACGTTCAGATAAAGTTAAAGGCTTAAAATTGAATTAAAATTGTAATTTAACTGTATGTGAAATTTTCATTCAGGGGAAGCAAACGGTAAGTCCACTTCCAAGATCAGAGGCAAAATCTAAAGAAGTTTAAGGATTACTTCACACTGACGTAAGTAAACCAATGCGTGTAGAGTCAAATGGACAGTCAAGGTACCTACTTCATCAATTTTATGGACGACAGAACAAATTTGCGAAATTTATTTTTCGCAACAGAAAAGTGAAGCACTGAATAAATTATAGCATTATAAAGCTATGGTTAAAAAAAGAACCGGAAAAAAGATAAAAAAACTATGTTCAGACAATGGAAAAGAATATACGAATCATGAATTTAAAGGTGTTTTTTAAATAAACATTGCATAAAGCAAGAACTTTCTATAGAATATACACCTCAACAAAATGGTACCGCTGAACGCAAAAATCGTTTAGGTTTATGTGTAAAAAAGCAATGTATTATTAAATTGAGCTTCCCAAAAAAAGGTTTTAAAGCTTCTTTTAAAGGCCTTTTGAAGACAAGTAGAAAGACAACATATTATATTTATAAATTCCTTAAAGGGGCTTATAAGAGCCATTTGGCGTATGAAGTATAAAGACCAATGTTATAACCATATTAATAAAAACTGAGTAAATGATGCTTGTACTCCTAAGTAAAAAAAAAACCGGCGGGTTGCACTCTGAGAATGCCGACTGAAGTGAAAAATTGAAATAATATTTTGGAATTTTTTTTTTATGATATTTCGTATTTTGTCTATGGAATAATTTTCCACGAATGGTTTTATTTATCAATATAAAGTACTATCATGTTTTTGGTAGATTACAATATTTATTTATTGCGTTATCTTACACATAAAATAAGAAAATTACATTTCAATTACTTTACAAAAATAAGTTAAATACACTCGGAAAAATCAATTTTCATCCATAATTTCAACAACTCTTGCACCATCATCACTGTCAGCGTTATTGCCAATTTCTAAAACTGATCCGATTGGTTTATGGTAGCTAAAGTAGGATACGAACAGTTTTGATTCGAATTTATTTAAATATCTTGTAAAGACCGCATCAATAGTATTTTTGTATTTTGTTGTGCTAAGATTGCGATCATTTGACATGTTTAAATTAATGGAATATTTTTATCATCTGCAAAGTTTATATTAAAATCCCTACTGTATCCATCTGAGGGTTCTTAAAACATGCAGTGTAAATTTTTTAAAAATGGGGTGGAATATTCAAGAGTAGATATGAGAATATTGGTTTCAAAGGTGAAGTCAAATTTAGTTCAAAGTAATGCCCGCACACAAAAAGCGAGAGTTTTTTACAAACACCCATGTGCGCTCGATATCAATTATTTAGTTTTAACAATAAACTAGTAAAGGTGTTATCTTCGGCCAGGCCGAAACTCACATACCCTACACTGTACTTTTTAAATAAATGTTAAAAAATTTTAAAGAGGTTGAATAAGTCGAAAATAATGCACAAAGGTTCAAAAATAAGGAAAAGTGTTGTAAAAAACTGAAAATGTTGAAAAAATATGAAAACCATTGAAGAAAGTTGAAAGAAATTGAAATAGTCGAAAAATATGAAAAATGCTGAAAAATTGATGAAAACGTCGAAAGAGTATAGAAAATGTCGAATAAAATAGAAGGGGAATGGTAAAAGGTTGAAAATGTCAAAATAATGTGGGAAATGTTGTAAAAAATAGAATAGAAATGAAAACCACGATATATGACACGCCCACTTCTTCAATACCGCCTACTTTTGGAATAAAAATAATATTCGTAATTAACATACATACGCATACAAATTTTAGCACAATAGCTTGTATAGTTTGCGCTATATGACGTATTTAGTCTTAAAATTTAGGACGGTGACACACCCAAAGGTACAATCCAGTTTCACTTTTATTTCAGTATGATTGCTCATATATTTCGATATTTATGCCACTTAAGGTATTTTAATTGTATAGGAGGTGCCACGCCCACTGATTAAATTTTGTCAAGCTTCATTTAATTTCAAAGCTTATAGTAACCAACACCTCTACACAAAATTTTATGAAGATTGCTCTCATAGCACACTATCTATAGCATTAAACGTATTTCGCTTATATGGGAGGTGCCACACCCACCGGCGCAATTGTGCCAAAATTTTGAAAGAAGACACCTTTTTGGCAAGTGTATCCGCCATATTTAATTTCATAACGATTGCGTTGTTAGTTCTCTTTTTATAACGTTTATAAATATTGTAGGCTGTGCCACGCCCTTAAAGTAAATTTTTCAGTATATTGACGTGGCTTGTATTGTTGACTACTTTCAGTGGTATCATCCCTAATTTTCATGAAAATCGTATGTGCCAATTTGGAGTTATACGAAATCCAAGTTCTTAATTGTTAAGAAATGCCACTCCCACTTTTACAATTCCGCCCACTTTATACGCAATTCAAGATTCACAAGATTTGTATCCGTGTACCAAATTTCATCACAGTATCTTGCACAGTTTACGAGCAATGGCGTTATAAAAGATAAAATTTAGGGCTGTGCCACGCCTCTTTAAGAGCTTTTGCAAACTTAAGACCCAGCCTTATCTTAATGTTGTTCTCATATTCACCAAATCACCAATTTTCATCAAAATCGCAGCAATTTTTTTTCAAAATGGTCTTGAGTATATTTACATAGAGTATGGGCGGAAGGCGTGGCTGTGAACCGATTTCACCCATTTTTATATGCTAGCAGCTTGCAAGAAGATGTGAGCTGTGTGCCAAATTTCATTGAATTAGCTTGCTTAGTAAAACGCTTCTACTCGAGCAAGGGGTCAATGGTGCTTAAGCCCCCAACAGAAATATTTTTGAGTTTGCAAGGACCTAAGCTCAAATTAAAGTAACACGGCGATAGTGTATTTTGACATTTTGATTTAGTTTCTTCTTAAATTTAAAGAAAATTCCATTTATTTGTATTTCAAAATTGGATTTTCGTGTTTTTTTTAATGACGAATCAGTTCTAGTGATTAAACTATTCATATTTAATTTATTTAGCTATTAACTAGTTTTTACTTATGACTTGTTTCAAGTAAAACAAGAAAATATCAAAATTTCATTAGATTAAAAGCCCCCTTAGAAATAATTCTGGTTGCGACAAATAGATAAAGTGAAACACATACAAGCAAACAAAAGGAATATAACATTTGGTAAAGATTTTTCCAACTGAATTTTTTTAAAGAAAAAAAGCAACAACAACAACGCAAATGACGCGGGATCGGTTGAGAATTTGTTGTTTTGGAGAAGTCAAAATAAAAATCCTGCTTCTGGATTTGCTGGTTGCTTGGCAGCAATAAATATGAGTTTTCTCAAACGCAGCTTCACTTAAAATAAATAATTTATTATTTTAAAGTACAAATAAAAAATGGCGGAAGGAATTCAATTATTGAATGATTCTCATCAGGGTTTTCTTCTTTTTTCTAATTACAGATAATATTGAATTTATTGAATAATAGCCGAAAGGCTTTCTCCTTTTTTTTCAATTGATTTAGCATTCATTTTCTTACATTCAATATAAATTTAAATAAATAAAATGGAAAATCCTAATAAAATACAAAATGGCAGAGCAGGGGGAATTTGACGTCACTGTTAAAAATCCAATGCGCAACATAAGCCAAAATCGTATTTCCTCTTATTCTAAGACCGTTGGTTTTACTTTGCGTTTAACTACGGTATTTTCCAATTACCGACAAATGTCGGAGTAAAGTTCTTTATATATACTTCTTTGCTTAGTGCCACTATCGATGTTCAACATTTTCGCTAAACGGCCAAATAGGCGTCTACGTTCCAAAGAGAGCACAAGTACAGTGAGCGAAATCAACGTTGGACCAGATAAAATTTTCGTTGGGCTATTATTAATTTTCATTTGCATGCTAGTATTTATTTCTTTATTTCTTATTTTGTCTCATATTCAGGCATACATAATTGTAATAAGTCCCAGTTAGCTTAGAGCATTTTTTTGAGCGAAGGTCTGCCCATAATAATTTGATTGAAGGGGTAAATCTAGATCTTTTTAGATTAAGTAAAATTCGGACAGTGATAGCTGTAGGTTATTTTGTTGAATTAACATTTTTTGAGTATGCTCCGAGACAGCATTTCTTGCATCCTTACGCTTAAGTGCTTGCGATAATTGAAACTCATATATTTTAAATGTTTAAATTTTATTCATATGTTTTAATTGTATTTTTATATATGTGTTATAATTTATTTTTGATGTTTAAATTTGAAATTTTTATAAAACATTTTCTTTAACACAGCATTTTAATAACCAAAATTAATAAGCAATTTTTGGGGTGGAAATACTAAGATAGAAGTCCCGCATTTAATTAAAAAAATGAGTTTCTGCACTAAATATTTTTAAAATTAAGTTTAGATAAATTCGAATTTAGTTTGTGTATATGCGTGGCAATTAGCCGCATGCACTGATTAGTGGACCAACGCATTACATACATCATTAATAGTTAGTACATGGGTGTCGCGCCTCAATCAGTGACATGTTGAAGTATATGTAGCTATGACCTCTCAGTTGGTGGCCGCTGGTAAAGCTTTCCAGGAAGTTAAGTCTTGACTGTAGGGCTGGCTAGCATAGCTAGGATAGGGGATGAAAACTCTTAAAAAGTCTTAGGTATCTTCGGGCTGGCACAAATCGGTGCATGTCATGAGTGTCTAGTACTGGTGGGTGTCTGCTCTAAAGTTATTTTAGGCAGAAATTCCCCCAATCCAAGGTGGAACAGCATATGCCGAGGGATGAATGGCTAGTGGGCTATCTAATCGTTAATATGCGAACACGGGTGGTGTGGCGAACTCCCGTTTTAATATAGCCTTATCCACACATGCAGGCTCTGAGTGGATGGACTTCTATTCACTGTGTGGGCTGGATCAAGGTGTTATGCGTTCCGTGCTGAGAATCGTTCAGGTTGATGACCCAGTTCACAAAAAAAAAAATCACCCAATCGCTAACGGAGCATGCCGGATACCTGGCGTCCTCCGGTAATAACCAGCCTTACCAACGTACCAGGACTTCTGTGTGGGTGGATATATGCGTCCTGTACTCGCAGGAACCTACATGGAAATTTAAACTAAACAAACAAAACTTCTGAGACCGCATCTCGTAAAAAACCGAGCAACGGCGATAACGCCTGCACCTCATCAGGTGGGATTGGCACTGGCCTTTGGGTTGCCGGACCTGTCCTGAAGGTGGGAGGGAAGACAAGGGCTCTGGATTTCACGTCAAACCCTAAAAATACCTCAAAGATACTGGGGGACCTTCGATGCTCAAACTAGGACAAACCATTTCGGCAAGTCGGCTGGGAAATCCTACGATGGGCATCTATCGAAATGGGAAACTTCGCTGTCCGGTCTTGGACAAACCAGTTCGGCAACGGCCAAAGCCTCAGGGCAAGGTCAGTCAGCGTCGGCTGGGGACTCTTAGAAAAAGTAGAATTCTACAGGGGAAGGGAATAAGCACTCTCGACCTTCGAAAAGAAAATTCAAGGACAAGCAGGCGGTGATCAGAATTCACCGACGCTTAAATGCTGCTGATCCCAGCTCCATGTCCAGGGAGGATAAGGACTCCCTTCGTTGGGCGAATGGGTTCGATGTAGGGTCCGAAAGCCTTTTACAAAAGGCTGTTTCAAAACAACTACCTAAAAGGCAGAGGTCGCAAGACGAGATGTCTGATGCCAAGCGGCAAAAGACGACCGGAAAACCTCTGCCTTTTAGTGAAATTGTAAGAGGATGTAAAAGGAAAGTTTTGGCAGTTCTTGACAAGGCGGCGTAGGACGAGGCAATTCCCCGTGATCAGTGGAAGTGGGTGAATGCTGCCTTGGCAAACACCCTCTTTCAGATACTGGAGGAGTTTCCTGGTCCTGTGCCGTCCTCTGAAGAAGCAGGATGGCATCAGGTCCTCTTTAAACTTATCTCGTGCGAGGATGAGCGGTCTGCCATGCTTTACAAGGTAGCCATGAGTAGGTTAGGTGTACCCAGGCGCAAGACTGGAAGCTGTTGAGAAGGAAGAAATTCCTACCAGGCCCCTGCGGATGCTCCGACTGTGCAACCCCATTCTTTTAAACAAGAAGTCCATGGAACCCCTGGCGGCAACTAAGGGTGTCGTCAAGTACGGATTCAACAAAGTGACGCTAGGGTCTACCGTAAGGATGAAGAGCTTGCCTCCAAAGGGGCTATCTCTACCTCCACAGAAACCATCGCTACTGCACCACCAGTGCCAGTGGAGATGGAACTTGGGGAGGGGAGGTGGAACCAGAGGAGGGGAACTGCACTCCAAGTGGTGAACCTGAGGCATCTCTGAAAGGAAACGTATCCGTAGAATCTGATAGGTTGTCGAAGGTGATTTGTAATCCAATATGGGTACTCCAAATTAATCTTCACCACTCTAAGCTGGCGTCCGCTGGCTTACTGATCTGCTTAAGTAAAAGCGGAGATGATGTAGTCCTCATACAGGAACCCTGGGTTCATGCTTGGAGGCTCTGTGGGCTGAGGATGACAGGGTATAAGCTACTGGTGGCAAATGTGGAAGGTAACCCCAAAGCGCGTATTTAAGCAAAAACCAATCCTAACTTGTTTTTGCTTTCGAATTACAGTGACCCAGATACGGTCGTTGCTAGATTGGAGCTTGAAGCTGGAAGCTTCTGGTTAGCCTCGTTCTACATCGCTCACGATATGGCAGGTGGCCTACCACTGGCTTTGCTGAAGACTACTGTAGAGAAGGTCTTTTCAAACAAAACTAGGCTAGTAATAGGCAGTGACGCAAATGTGCACCACACTGTCTGGCGAAGCATAAATGACAATGAACGAGGTGAGTCACTTTTTGAATATATCTTAAATAATAACCTCCTTATCTGCAACAATGCTTGTGAACCAACTTTTGTAATAAAGAATAGGGAAGAAGTCTTGGACATAACTCTAGTCTCGGACTTTGCATTTGATTTCATCGTTGACTGGAGAGTCTCAACGGAGCACTCTTTTTCCGGTCATCGATACATAGAATTTGTTCTAACTATTAAATCCTCAGATCCTATTGTTCACCGGAACGTAAAAAGGACAAACTGGGCATTATATAACAGGAAACTTGCGGCACTTATGCCCATCTCAACCCCCGTAGAGCTGCTTACTGTTCAGGACATTGATAAGTTGGTTCAATACTTAACGGGTGGGTTAATTAAATCTCTGGATATATCTTGTCCACTTAGTAAGACCGTAGGAAAGAAAAAACCCCAGGACCTTATTTAACAAAGCCAAAAATCATGTTTAGAAAACGACTGGAACGAATACAAATCTAGTCTTAAAATATACGAGAGTTCGCTAAGAAAGGCAAAACGTAACTCGTGGCGTAACTTATGTGGAAACATAGAAGAAACTTCAGAAGCATCTAGACTAAGGAAGATTATTTCTACCTCGCCCAGTACGCCAGGTCTTTTAAAAAAGCCTGATGGCTCCTGGACAACGTCTAGCAAAGAGGCCTTAGACCTCTTACTCGACACACACTTCCCTGGTAACTCCTTATATATTCCAGAGAAATTAAATGTTCGAACTCAGAAGTCTACAAATCTTTTTGGTGACATTGTTTCAGAAACCAAAATTCGTTGGGCGATAAGTAGCTTCAAACCCTACGAATCATCAGGACCTGATGGTGTTACACCAGTTGAACTGCAGCGAACTATTCGTTTAACTGTACCATGGTTGGTAGCTATTTTCAAAGGCTATCTTAACCTCTCCTATATTACTCTAGCTTGGAGGTTGACCAAAGTCATCTTCACTCCAAAGGTAGGGAAGAGCTCTTACATAAATCCAAAGGATTTTAGGCCAATAAGTCCTTCCTCCTTTCTTTTAAAAACATTGGAAAGACTTACAGAAATTTATATTCGAAACAGTATCAAACCTGATCTGCTGTCTAATTCTCAGCATGCCTACACGAAAGGCAGATCTATAGAAACTGCACTCCACACACAAGTGATTAGTATTGAGAAATCCTTTGCACATAAGGAATTCGCCCAGACGGCGTTCCTAGATATTGAAGGAGCATTCAATAATGTCAACCCAGATATGATAATATCAGAACTGCTGAGACTGAGCATTAACAGTTCTCTAGTTGAGCTGATTAAAACGTTATTGACAAACAGAACCCTTACCTCCAATCTTGGCAAATCCAAGACAAATAGATTCGTTTGTAGAGGAACGCCGCAGGGGGGTGTATTATCTCCTCTACTGTGGAATCTGGCAATAAACAAGATGCTTATGTCACTAAAAAGGCACGGCTGTAGAGCTGTTGCCTATGCGGATGATGAAGCACTAATTGCATATGGCGAATTCAAAAATACACTTTGCGAAATTCTTCAGGATGCCTTAAATATACTCGTCTCATGGGCGGATGAGGCAGGTTTAGGTGTAAATTCGAACAAAACTGAACTAGTACTCTTTACTAGAAATCACAAACTTCCAATTATAGAACCACCTTCACTAAAGGGCACTAGACTTGTCTTCAAAGATGGCGCAAGGTTTGGTATTGGATAGGAAATTAAGTTAGATAATGTTGTAGAAAGAGTTAGGAAAGCAACTGTAGCGCTATACTCTTGTAAAAAAACGGTAGGTTGAATATGGGGGCTATCACCTTGTATTATTCACTGGCTCTGCACAGTGGTCATTCGACCGATTCTGTTATATGGTATTTTGGTGTGGTGGCCTGTCTTAGACAAGATCACCTATTACAAACAATTACAGAGAGTTTAAAGAGCTGCCTTCATGTGTATCAGTCGTGCTTTTAGAACCTCACCGACTGACGCCTTGGAGGTCCTTTTTTATCTCTTTCCTCTTGCCGTGTTGGTAAATAGATGGCAGCTTGTGCTACCATTAGACTCAGGGAAACTGTTTGAATTGAATTGAATTAGAACAGGAGGCTCAACGATCCTTCATAGCTTGAGGTCTGTACCCTCCAATTCGGATTATATTGTTCCAGTAATCTCATTCAGCTGGGATTACAAACTCACATTCCATCTAGGGATGACTGTAAGGAAGGACTCCCGGGGAGAAGGGGCCATATTAATTTCTACACTGATGGCTTCAAGCTAAATAACCAAGTGGGTTATGGTATTTACTCCAAGGAACTGAAGATAACAATTGCTGCAAGGCTACCAGATCGTTGTAGCGTTTTTCAGGTGGAGATCGTAGCGAAAAAGTGGGTAGCATCCTGGCTAAAGATAAATGTTGTATCCAAAAAGGATATAAACATTTATTGAGATAGTCAGGCAGCTATCAAATCTCTAGAATCAGTCTTTAACATTCACCTCATTTGGGTTCCTGGGCATAGGAACATTGACGGTTATTGCAAAACGGATGAACTTGCTAGGCAGGAGACTACTGCACAAATTCCTCAGGACAAGGAAGGTGTTGGCATGCCACTTGCTACCTGCAAATTTCTGCTTAAAGAAGAAATTGTAAAAAATGCTAACAGAGATGGACTCAAGGGTCAACTTACAACATAACTAGGCAAATCTGGCCGAAATGGGACGCTAAGCGTTCGTCAGAACTAATTTCTCGCACTAGACATAGTGTCTCGTCAGTTGTTGCAGTCATAACTGGCCACTGCCTCATCGGCAGACATGCGGAGATATTACGTGTAAGGTCCTTTAACTTCTGTAAAAGTTGTGGTGATGTGTAAGAAGACGAAAATACTAAACATCTTCTCTGCTTCTGCCCCGCACTTGCTAGAAAACGCCACAAGACACTTAGTTGACCTTAGACATGTTAGTATAGGTCAGCTTTTTAGTTTCATTACGAAATCTGAGTGGTTCAACGAGAGGGTATAGTCAGATACCCTGTGGTATAACAATGGATCACATTTGGTCTAAGTGAATCGGTTCTTCATAACTGACTGCCACTCCTACCTAACCTAACCGTACCTTGTATATATATATTTATTTGGTTACTGATATTAAAATTTTATAAATTCTATAATAAAAATTTTGTGAAGTAAGACAAGAAAAATATGATGTGCTAAAATTGCTTTATGGGGGGGGGGTTGATATTCGTGACCAGAGATGAAAGGTGAAATGGCGTAATCCAAGAAAATTGAGAATATAGCTGATTTTCTTTGAGGGTGTTATTTTGAAATTCTTAAATGACACAGGATGGGTGGGCACTCACGAAGCGATCAGCTAATTCCTGGTTCATGTGGTTGATTTGAATTTCCGTATTTGTATTTGTTTTGGTTGCTTGCAGTAAATTTGTAATTTTTTTTCTTTTATGATTTTTTTTATATATTTTCAGTATTTTTGAATTATTGCAATTATTTAGTTAGTTTCGTTTATTTTCAAATTTCACTTCCGACCAACGTCGGAAATGAAATTTAGTGCACATCCCTCGACGTAATGTGGCGGGTTAATAACTCTAATTGGAAACTGCAAGCTAGCCGTGGAGAGCCGCATTAGGTACGATACAATGGGGACATGTTACACTGATGTGTTGTTCATCATTTGGTTGTCTGGAAATCAGCTCATATTATTAATATTTATAAACAAATCAATTCTCTGAAATAATTGTAAATTAAACCGCTCCACCAATTCCTAGTCCCATAGCCTGATAATATCCAAAAAATAAAATCATTATTTTGATGCAAATCATGCTTGTACACTATATATATTGTGTGCTTACTTGACATTATACATCAGTACTTGAAAACAAAGCTTGCTTTTTTATTCGTGTTTGAAAACAAAAAAAAATTTACGTTTTCGATAGAAAAAATTCATTTTGAGTTTCTTGTAGTACACCTTATTGTAAAAGCAGAAAAATATCAAATTTTGATATATGTACATACAACATAATTTGGAAATAACATGCAACAATACTTTTAAGCTTGCCGTACAACTAGATTAATCATGTAAGCTGCCCTAAATAATCTGAACGAAAATAAACACATCTGATATCGATATTCCAATAATATTTAAAATCGATAGTATATAATCGTTAATCGATGATTATTTTTATGTTGTATTCTAATTTGAACATTTTACAGAACAACTATAGTCACATATATCAAACTGTCAACAATATGAATAATCTTCTTTTACCAAAACAGTTTAATTTGGCAGAAGACGACTTTTACGATGACCGATGTGGCGAAATTTTCATTACTACAAACCGCTTACTTGTTCTGCATTGTTTTATATGCGGCAACAAATATGGAAACATATCAAATTTCTTGGAACATTGGACAGTGCAACACCAAGAAAAAAAAATATGTTCTAATGATGTTGAGCTCAATTTAATCGAGGATAGTTCTAATGAAAATATTTATGAAAAAGAAATATATTCTGAACAAATGCCAGTGCAAACAATTCAAGATTGTCCAATTCAGCAAAACACAACTGAAGACATAAAGATATGTATCGTTCCACATGCTGTGGATAGCTCAGCAAAACTTAACCATTCTGTTAATTTCAAAGAGAAGGAATACACTGAGGTATGACCCAATCAGCCGATGCGTATTTTATGAATATTGGAATATATCGTCGACTTACAAGCAAAATTGACCATCTAACAATAAGTTTAATTTTGTGTTTTTGATAGTAAGTATACAAACTTTAATTGCTAATGTAAGAACGTACTCTTATAACGCACTTTATCAGGCACTATACATTTTTTTTGGCTTTTTTTGACATTCTCCAAATTTTTTTAAGAAGCAGTAAGGGGCTAAAAGCAAAAAAAGTGTCAATCTGATCTAGTCTAGAGATATAGCCGTCGAAAACTGCGGATATAGCTTTTGTAAAAATTATTATAAGTTGGGAACTCCGGAATGGATTTAAAAATTATGGGTGTCATAAGAAAGATTATTTAATGTTCTACAATAATGGTGAGTAATGTTTTGGAGACATTTTTTCTGAAATTTAGACCAATTTCATTAAAAAAAAAACATTTTTTCTTAAATGTGTTAGTTACCTGTAATATTTTTGGCATGTTGAGAAACTTAATTTCTTCCCTTAAAAATGGTGTATAATATATTCTAAATTTGTTCATACATATTTCCTTTTTACCAGAAATCAAATAAATTTTTTAATGAATTCTTATGAAGTCTGTATTTATAGAAAAAAAACCAACAACAACAATATATACAACATCAATAACAATTATAAGACTTAAAAATTTTTATTAAAAATCGCGCGTGCTTTTTTCGAAATGTAACTTCACATTCCAATAAATTATGAATTTATATAACATAAAAATTATAAAACTGAAAGTTTAATTCAAGAAATATTTGTCTAGCATCAGTATGTTAGCAAAGCTGGTGTTGGACACAGTGTAGTGTACCGCGGCCGAAACCCGCCGCGAAGCCAGTGTTGCATATATTGGAGGATGTATATCCTGAGCCGTTGACGAAGGCCGCCCGCTTACCCTAACTCTTATGTGATATTACTGTGGTTAGCCAAGCCGGTGTTGGATATACCATAGGATGTAAGCCAAAATTAATATATTCTTCTTCTGTAAAACATACTAAAAATTCAAAAAAATTGAGAGGTGGTGAAAGTAAATTATTACCTGATATTTTAATACCAAATTCACCAAAGTGATTTTACTTTATTCGACAAAGATATGTAAAATGAAAAAAAAAAAAAATTATGCAAATGGTACATGCAGCATTTTCAAGCAAAAGAATCAAGCTTTCTTGACATGCTAAAAAAAGTATCGTTTAGTAACATATTTTTGGAATAAATTATGGTTTTTAAACAAAACTTGGTCAAACTTTCATAAAAATCAACTTAAATTTCAAAAATAAATTATGATTCACATGACTCCCATATATTTGATTTGCATTCAGGGGTACCCAACATCCGCAAAATGGCTACATATCCGAAACTAGATCCAATTTTTTTTCATATTTTTTTTACTTTAACGAATATCACAATGTTGTAGTTGTAGTAGCGTTGCCCACTAATTATTTTATTGCAGATAGTCAATTTTGCTTGTAAGCCGACGGTATGCATACATATTACTTAAACCGGAACAGACTTACCTCAGCACACAATCGGCAATTTTTTTTATAGTGTAAATAGCACTATTTAAATAAATAAATTTAGGTACATTTGTGGACAGTATAATAGGGCCACTAATTATTTAGAAACATAAATTAAGTTTTTTGGTAACCCTTCTACTAACCAATCGAAAACTTTGGTTTTCAGGTTAACTTTAGCTCATATTCTCCAATTTTTTTTTAGGGGGGTAAAAATAAAAACATATGAGATATAGCCATCGGAAGTTGAGGACATGGCTTTTGTGAAAATGTTTATAAGTTGGGAGCCACTGAATAGAAATCAAAAATATGGGTGTCATAAGAAAGATAATTTAATGGCCTTCAATAAAGGTGATTTTTCTGAAATTTTGACCAAAATTTTTTTAAATACCGTTATTTATTCCAAAAAATGTTATAATCTATACTTCTTGTAGCATGTCAAGAAAACTTGATTCTCTTGATTTAAAACAGAGTTCGTAAATATTCATCATTGAGGAGAAGTATTTCACTCCTCATTCTCAGTACAATTCAATTCAAGAGCATTCAATTTTGATACCATATACAGTGGCGAACAGTAAAATCCGGACAGACAAAAAAATTTTAATAAAGGGCTTACGATCCCGTCAGTCTCTTTTGTTTTGTATATATGGTTTTATGGTATGGTATATATGGCAATATCTTAGTATAAATAGAAGTTGTACTAACTATGTAGTTCATAATCTGTTTTACTATATATTTTATTTATTTAATTTAATTTATTCTTATTATCATTTTATTCTTTAAGGAATCATTATATTCTTTACCTTAATTCAACATTGTGTTATAAAAGAACCTGGTTCTTGTCATACTAATAATTAAAATTAATAAATTTTCCTTCGTCTTCCTCTAATATATTCTGCTACTACGGGCAATTCGGAAGATAACGAAATTCTGAAAAAAAGATAAAATTATTTGACAGAGCTTTTATTTTTACATATCCACAATTGCTGTTATTGAAAAACAGAAGTGTGGATGTATGCCTTTTATATTTCCGTTATCTATGCTATTTCCAATATGATATATCAGAGGCAGACGCGATAAAATAGTTACATTTTTTTTTTTCAATTTCAAAATTCATTTAGAAAAAAGCTGTGCTATCTTCACTTCACTCGTGGTTTTTCTAATTCGCATAAATGTGAATTACATTGCATATCAATACAAACGTTGATAAAATCAAATCAAAAATGTTTACCGGCTCCCTAACTAATAGTTATTGCATATAAAACTAGACTTAATTTATTAGCCGATTATTTAAATATCATATGAAAGTGATGTACAATCGTTTCATCTAAGTAATACCAGCGAATTCAGATCAAGATCAAGAAATATCGTACAGAGGCTAAGATATTTATAACAGCGTACCTAATACATTTTAGCATAAGTCAAATTTGTTCAAAAAAATTCAAAAAGTTTTTGATTGATTCTCGCGTATCACGCAAAATCTAATGGATCAATTTTGTTCAAATTTGTTTAGTTATATTCATTAGTTGCTTGGTCTCAATCTCCAATTAAAAATATCACGACATTCCTATTTAATATAAAATATCTAAGTTTTAAAAAAGAATTGAGCTACACACAAAGAAGCAAGTATATAAGGATAATAAATCATTCTATGGAAAGTTAATGTTGTGTGTATGCAGTGGAATATTTTTGGAAAAAAACAAACAAATATTCAAATTTTATTCTCTCGCTCTCGTGCTCAATGTTTCTATTCACATTGTATATATGTATGTGATTTAAATTGTTTGCCTTCGCAGGGAAAACTAAAAATTAAGCTACGCGGGCATCAAATAGTTATAGATTAAAACTTTTTAGCAGGCTCAAGGCTCTTCTTCATGAAAAACTTTTTTGATGTTTGTCATACTAAATATTTGTTACCAATCTTCAAGGTAATCTGTTTGAAAATTTTTTTTGCAACAATAAAATAATATAAACAAAAAACACCACACGGGATAACTTACGTATGTCAGGTTCAAGTAAAGAATTACTTTAAAAAATAAATAATTTCTTAAAACTAACAAAACGGTGAACAAAACAAATGCATAAGTATTGCACAAATTTTGAAGTTTTTGTAATCAAATCAGAGCTTGTGGCAATGGTAATCTCCTGTCCACTGATATTATTTATTTTATTTTTACATTTACAAAATTTATCTGCGACACGTGCATTATTTGCCAAAAGAAGAATACTCCCATCACATAGTTGAGAAATCGATTGATATTCAGTTGAAACTGATTCCAAACCTTTTTTAATTGCAAAAGGGCTTAGTTTAGAAAGTGGATTATTAGAGTCTGTTGATGATATTAACACAAATTTAGGTTCATTTTGACTGCCTTTCCTTGCAGGTAAAGGCGGGAAATTAAATGTTTTTTGTTTTTTTATAGGCACAAAACTTTCATCGGTTAAGTCAGCAAACCTATTAGGCGGCCTATCCGGAGGCCGGCGGGCCATTGTTTTTAGGTTTTAATAACTTGGTTTTATTCTGAAACTTTTCTTGGATACACACGGATATAAAAATGTGCTACACGTGAAAAGAAAAAAGAACCAAAACAGGTTGTCGAAAAATACAGTGATAACGGGATATCACAATAACAAGAAAAAAAGGTAGATCGCAAGACACAGACGAACCGCACTCAACGAGAGATAGTCGGAGACTGATATAATTAAATATAAATTAAAAAAAACTGTTCATAACCTATACTTCTTTTCAAGGGCATTCATTCAAACTTTGAACTGAGTTTGAAGTGTTATATTGTAATAGTATAATATTAAAATTTTTTGGAAATTTGGGTAGAAAATGTTATCCCCCTTACGTAACCGAATAAAATTTCTATTAAGACTGATTATAATACCAAAAACTCATTTATGAAATTTAACGATTATAGTTTATAAGCATTGCTTAGTATTACTTGAACAAATTTTTCTACTTAGAAAGGATGTGAATCCCTCGACCAAGTCGCCTCATTTTTTAACTCAAGCATCCTTAGACATCAGTTAAAACTACAGAAAAGTTGAATTGAAATTGCGTAAATGGTGTGGGGGATGATAGAATTTTGACCGCAAATTTCAAATTCGAACCCACTGTACGACGTTTAAAAATCTGCAAGCATACTACATTTTACTTGTCGCATTGACCAGTTAAAAATCATAGCAAAATATATAAACATACCGCGCCAAGATTCTAAATTTTTTGTAACTCGCCAGGCATTCTTAACCACTCAAGGTTAACCCTTAGATCCCTAAGCACTAGTTGAATTATTGATAGTTTTCAATTTTAAATTATTGATTTTAGTCTAAACAGTATTTTGTTTTCGAATAAGACATTTTAGCAGGCTCAAGGTCCAATTTGAGAAAAAACTTTTTTGATGTCAGTCATATTAAATTTTTGTATTTTTCAGCGTCATCTGTTTGAAAAATATTTTTACAACAATTAAAATAATATAAACAAAAAACAGCACAAATAATTACTTTGAAAAATAAAAAAAAAACCCGGTAAACAAAACAAAAACTTAAATATTGCATAAATTTTAAAGTTATAGTCAGTCTCCGACTATCTCTCGTTGAGTGCGGTTCGTCTGTGTCTTGCGATCTACCTTTTTTCTTGTTATTGTGATATCCCGTTATCACTGTATTTTTCGACAACCTGTTTTGGTTCTTTTTTCTTTTCACGTGTATCACATTTTTATATCCGTGTGTATCCAAGAAAAGTTTCAGAATAAAACCAAGTTATTAAAACCTAAAAACAATGGCCCGCCGGCCTCCGGATAGGCCGCCTAATAGGTTTGCTGACTTAACCGATGAAAGTTTTGTGCCTATAAAAAAACAAAAAACATTTAATTTCCCGCATTTACCTGCAAGGAAAGGCAGTCAAAATGAACCTAAATTTGTGTTAATATCATCAACAGACTCTAATAATCCACTTTCTAAACTAAGCCCTTTTGCAATTAAAAAAGGTTTGGAATCAGTTTCAACTGAATATCAATCGATTTCTCAACTATGTGATGGGAGTATTCTTCTTTTGGCAAATAATGCACGTGTCGCAGATAAATTTTGTAAATGTAAAAATTTAGCCAACCTTTGTCCCGTTGCTGTTAAGCTTCACGAGTCACTTAATTCCGTTAAAGGCATCGTTTTTGCACCAAGTCTTTCTCACGTAACAGATGAAGAAATAGTTAGCGAAATGAAAATTCAAGGTGTAACTGGAGTATATAAATTCACCCGGCAAACAGAGAAAGGTCCTATTCCAACAGGGAAGATTGTTCTAACTTTCGACCTGTACCGTTTACCAACTGCAGTTGACGTCGCATGGTACAAAGTTAAGGTCCAACCCTATATCCCTAACCCTATGCGATGCAGAAACTGCCAGCTTCTTGGCCACACCGTTAAAAGGTGCAATGGTAATCCGACTTGTAGCACGTGTAGTCTTCCTCTTCACAATCCAGATGTCTGCATACGCACCATGTGCGCAAATTGTTCAGAAAAACATGCTTCAGACGATAAAAACTGCCCTAAATATGTTCAAATGAAAGAAATTTTGAAAATGAAAACTAGTGAACGTTGTAGTATCAACCAGGCCAGACGTTTATACAGGGAAAGAAATCCTATTCCAACAACAACTACATCCTACGCCTCCATTACTGCTTACCAATATAGCACACCCGCAATAGAACAAAACAACAACCATAACAACCAACTTTCGAATAAAATCAATAAACAACAAACCACTGAAAAACATCAAACAACTGAGGAAAATCACAATACTGAAAAACATCAAGCAACTTCCGAGAAACATCAAACGACTGCAGAAAAAAAAAGAAACTACAGAAAAACATCCAACAAATACAGAAAAACATCAATCAACTTCTGAAAGTCATCAAGCTGAAAAAAACAGAGAAAATCCTCATACAAATACCTTCGAAATTAATTACCATCAAAACAAACTTACACAAAGTACCTCAAATAATAATAAAATAGAAAACCCTTTTGTATCCCCTATATCCATGATAACCCAATCTTTGTTAAATAATGACAAATATTATGTAAATGTTACTACGTCTGATTCTGATGATATATAGCTTTAGTTTTTATCTAAAGTTTTTGATTCATCACACTTTTCATTAATTCATTATCGTGCTCTTCTTTGTAAATAACCCTACAAAAATTGAGACAGTTTTGATATTACATGGACTACAAAATTTTACAATGGAATATGAACGGCTATTGCAACAATTTCACTGAGCTACAGCTTTTTATTAATGAGCATAATCCAAGTTTCCTCTGCTTGCAAGAAACACATTGCAACAGTTTTTTTACCCCCATTACACCCAAAAATTACGTCGGTTATTTCCGAAATTCCCCCAATACCACCTACGCTAAGCAAGGTGTAGGATTGCTTGTAAAAAATAACATTCCACATAGAGTTTTAAACATTAACACTCAGCTACAAATTGTTGCTGTCGAAGTTCACCTAAAGATCACATTTGCTTTGGTCTCTCTTTACATTCCACCAGCTCAAAACTTTTCCTGCACCGATTTAAGTACTTTTTTTTCATCAATCAATATCCCACATATTGTGCTGTGTGATTTTAATAGTTGGAACACTCTTTGGGGCTCTTACACAAATAATACTCGTGGCCTTACCGTTGAGAGGGCTTTAATTCAGTCAGACTTATGTATTCTAAATAGCGGAGAGCCAACTCATCTCTCCACACATGGTACTTTCACCCACATAGATGTTAGTTGTTGTTCAGTAAGCCTACTTCCCTTTTTATCTTGGGAAATTTTTGATGATTTACACAACAGTGATCACTTTCCTAGTTTAACTACTTTTAACATGACACAGAACCCAATTCAATCTCATAATCCGAAACGATTTCTACTTAACAAAGCTAACTGGCTGGAATATTCTAACCGGGTAGATTTTGAACTAAATTGTAGACCTCACTGCAATAATAGTAATAAAGACGCTGCTCTGTTCCTTAAATCTTTAAGAACTGCGGCAAATATATTTATTCCCCAAACTTCTCAAAATAATAAATATCATAACCCTTGGTGGAATGATAAGCTTTCAGAACTCAGATACACCAAAATGCTAAACTGGCATCGATTTAAGAATAGCCCATCCACTACGAATTTCATTAACTTTAAAAAATCTAACGCTATATTTAGAAGAGAGGTAAAACTTGCAAAATCCGAAAGTTTCAAAAGCTTTTGTAGCCTAATAAATAGAAATTCTTCAATCCGTAGCATATGGCAAAAAATCAACAAACTTGCGAATAGGAATCCAAAAACTCCGATTATTGCAATAAAATCGCCAACCGGTATGCTGACTGAGAAATCAGAAATTGCCAACTTTATGGCAAACGAATTATCCGAATACTCTTCTAACTGCAAGTTTTCACCCTCATTCAATAGACATAAGTCTAGAATTGGCACCTACATAGCTCCTTCTTTATTAGGCTTCCACTCAAAAATTATTGAAGAGCAAATATCACTAGCAGAATTGAATAGTTGCCTAAAAAAAGTAAAGGGTAAAACACCAGGCTTTGATCGAGTGTCATACTCAATGTAAAAATTTCTATCGCCAATTAGTAAGCTCCGTCTTTTACAACTATATAATAACATCTTTTCTACAGGCGTCATTCCTCATTCGTGGAAAACAGTTTCGGTCGTGCCTATCCCAAAACCTAAAGCCGATATTTCAAGCTCAAAAGCATATCGCCCAATCTCCCTCATTTCCTGTTTATCAAAATTACTTAAAAAAATTATTGCGTGCAGACTAGTCTGGTTTACGGAAAACAGGAAACTAATCTCTGTCAATCAAGTTACGCCATCAAGAGGATGTGCAGATGCATTACTACACTTAGACAATTTCATAACTAGAGCCCTCTCTTCACGAAATCACGTAACAGTTTTGTCTCTGGACTTTGAAAAACCCTTCGACAGAATTGGCTCCCACATTATACTTAATCGCCTCAAATCTTGGGGAGTTGGTCAAAATATTTTCAACTTTGTCAAAAGTTTTTTATCCAATCGCAAATTTCGGCTTTTAGTAAATCACTACTCTTCTAAAATTTTCTCTTTAGACAATGGAATTCCTCAGGGATCCCCTCTCTCGATGATTCTTTTCCAAATAGCTTTTGATGAAATTAGCAAAATCATCACCAGACACAAACACTTAAACCATTGCATCTACGCAGATGATTTGTATACACTTTGTAAGAAAAATGACCCAGTTGAGTCGGACGAAATCTTGAAAAAAGTACTAGAGGATATTTCTTGGTCAGTAACTTCAGGTGCGAAATTATCACTCGAAAAATGTAAAAAATTTCATGTATGTAGAAAACATAATTGCAATTCTTTTAATTTAAAAATTAATATTAACACTTTTGAATTACAAAATGTTAAGAAATTAAAAATTCTTGGTTTACTGTTCACAAGTAGATACAATCAGAAAGATCATTGCTTGGAATTAAAAAAATCTTTACTAACTAGAGTAAATCTGATTAACTATCTCTCCAGAAGTTTTAGTCCTTAGCAAAATTGACTATGGTCTTTTTATTACGGAAATTGCTCCAAATCCACAATCAATATTCTTAAACCACAATACCATCAAGCTGTTCGATCGAGCACTTATGCTTATCGGACAACACCTATTGTACACTTGCTGGCCGAGTCCGGTCTGCCTTCTATTGAAAAAAGAATTTACGAAATTCAAGCACTACTGATTCCTAAGCTACATTTTTCAATCAACTCAGTTATTGACGTTGATATCAAACAAATTCAGGTTACCAAAAGAAAACCACGTTTACCTTCTGCAATTTTTATTTCTCTCAATCTAGCGGAAGATTATATCGCTCAATCTATCCCCTATATAAATATTTCTTATCCACCTTGGAAATTTGAAATAGGATCCTGTGATACTGATCTCGCTAAACTTAAAAAATCTAATTCTGCTAACGAAATTTTCCACTCTCTTTCATGAAAAAAAAGTTGCCCTAGTTAAGGCTGGTTGGAGCTTTTTATATACAGATGGATCAAAATCAGACAACCATTGCACTGCCTATGCAGTTGTTGATGACAACAAAAAATGCTTGATAATGAAACTGCTCACAAAAGACGCCTCGGTTTTCGCTGCGGAAGCCGCTGCAATTTATCAGGCCATCCTTTTAGCACAATCAACCCGCAAAAAAACCGTCATCTGCTCTGATAGCCTATCAGTTATGAAAGCAATTTGCAATCCAACTTGTCAGCACTGGCACTCTGTAAATATTATTAGAGATACTTTAACAAAACTAACTACTTTGGTAAAGTTACTTTGGGTTCCCAGCCACATCGGTATCGCTGGAAATGAATTTGCAGATGCAATGACAAAATACGCATGTCATGCTCCTATCTATATAGATTCTCGTATTGAGAAACCTGAACTCCGCAGGTATATAAAAAATGAACTTAAATTAAAAAAACTCACTAGCTGGAACAGTTACCAACATCATCACTACACAACCATCAATAGATCGTTAAAGACTCCCATATACCCATGTAACATTGAAAAAAGAAAAATAGTTAACTTTTCTAGATTAAGACTAGGTCACTCCTTAAGCACCCATCAACATTTACTAACGAGAGAGCGAACACCTATCTGTTCTCGATGCAATGGAAATTTTAATATGCAACACATATTAACCGAATGTTTAGCCATGAAAAATAGCAGGGACAGAATTTGCAAAAACAGTAGTCTAACGGACATCCTTAAGGATCCAACTGTCGAAAACATTAACAAAATTCATAAGTTTATCACACACAACCAAATTTTATTATAACCAAATTTATTAAATGCTTTAAAGAGTCAACTTTTGAAAACATCAACTAAATTCACAAATTTATCACTCAACCAAATTTTGTTATAAGTCAGATTACTTGTTAACCAAGAGCCGATAGCCATAGTAGCTAGTGCTCGTGTCGCCCAGTTAGTTATAAAATTTATTTTATAAGTAACTTATTGTAATAATAATAATAATAATAATATTTAATTATGAATGCATTAAATACATAATTGTTAGATTAACGTTTATGTGTAAAACAGTTTTCAATAAATACCTATTTTACAAGTAAAAGCTATATATGTATTTGTTAAATCTATATACAAAAAACTGATTAAAATTTCATTATTTTTAATTAACAAATTGGAAAGGAAACTTCTAATTTTAAATGCTTTATATGTGCATAGATATCAAAAATAAATTTAAGAAAACAAGCGATAAATCGAGATTAACCAGTTTTTTTACTGTCTCATAATTATCATCTGGTTTAGGATTAGAGAAATTATTAAAAAATACATAAACAAATATGCAAAATTACCGTTTCCTAAAATATTTCTTCAGATTTTTTAATATCATTTCGAGAAATTCTGGATCAAACTCCTTCTTGTTTAAGATGGGAAGAATACGCATGCATGCTATTGCAGGGTCTGAAGAAACAAGAAGCCTATTAAATATATCTGTAATATTATCTTTTCTTGACTGTTTTCTGCTGAAGCGTTCTCTATAAATTTTAAAGTCTTTCTTTCTTGCTTCTTGTTCTTCTTCGCTTAAGCATCCAATTGGAATGATCGCTTCAGAAATAATTCTATCGCCATGTATAAACATTTTGTGCATGTTGGTTGACATAAAGTTCTACATATTATTCTGCAGTTTCAAGGCAAAATTTCTTAAATTTTATTCTATCAATATCAAATCCGCTTGTTTGGAGTACCACATAAAATTTGTAAACTAACCGAAAGTTCCCAATTTTTGAAAAATTTCTTGTGATATTACCATCGTTAGAGTTGCCAGATCTGTCTATTATCAACGAAATTTTGTTTTTGAACTCCCTTTGAATTCTATTTTTATTACAATTAATTTTTTCTTTAATTTCTTTATTTTTCCGACATTTTTTAACTAATTTATATGATATATGTAGCAAACACTCAAACAATCTAATCCAAGAATGAAGCACTAAAATTCCGAACGATAAATACTCTCTTTTCAATGGTGTTTCTATGATTGATTTTGTATTATTGAAATCTTTCGAAGTACCATCACATAAATAACATTTTAGTGTTGACTTCGTGTCCGATTAAGAGTTGCAGACTTTTCCATCAACCATGGTAAAAATAGGTGTATGTGATACTGCATATTCCATATCATTTATTACAATTTTAGTTTCGATACGATTTTGAATTTCTAGGTCAATCTAAGATTTTTCTCTTTTCGTCAATCCAACAGTTTCTTTTTCATATGATAGTTTGATTGGCCTGCAGAAACTTGGTGAAGAAGGCCTTGGATTTCGCCATAAGATGGACTCTATACCTTCCGCAACTGTTATTAGAGGCACAGGTACCAATGATGCAATGAACATATATTTGTCGTCATTTTCTTCTGACGCAAATTTTTGCATGTATTGAGTATGGCAGGAGGTGCCATCGAACCCCCATTTTGATTTCAAAATTAGTTTACTACAAGGATCAACAGATTTCATCATTTGATACTGTGTGGTCAAGGAGAGATTGCACTGGAACTTTAGCTTCTACCTATGTACATTATTTATTTGCGGGATAGCATTTAAATTTTTTTTTGCCCTCTTGTATATCTTTGGCGCAATTCCGTATAATGTTGTACTGGTTTCTTGATAGCTGTGCTTCAATTATTATTGACAAGGCTTCTTTGGGGGTTTTTCGCGTGTCTTTGGTTTTATGTAGCTTGCGATTTGGCTTAGTTTTAATTTTCAACTAAAAATAATTTTGCATAGTTTAGACCTTTTGAAACGAACTATATTATATTCGCACATATTTTTAAGATTTTCTTATTCACTAATATTTTTGACTAATAAACACAAATTTATCTTTAAGCTAATATTTTTCTTTTCTGGTATCAAAACACGGGACGTCCACTTTTTCAATTCGTCAAAAAGGACATGAAAGCCACTTCAACTAGACTTGTTATTTTACATTTTATAATTAATGTAATGATTTTTCAAAATAGTTCAGTTAGGTATTGGTATTGGGTATATATTTGTCAAGTGCGTTTGAAGGCAACAATTACATAGGACTGCATTGCCTCCCAGACAAAGTGAATTTCACATTGAGTACTGCTTCCATTGTATTGTATATCTTGTATATCATTCTAGTTTCATATTTCCCACATTTTTATGAATAACTTTAAAATTTTTATTGCAATCATTTTTTTTCAAGATTCGCAATTATACATTTCTCTTACTAAATTTTTCATATAATCAAGTGTCTCTACTTTACGATTCCAAAATATCTCGATTATATATTTGCGAATTTAAAAAAAAATCTTTTGAAAAATTATTTCCAGTTTTTTTTTTATTCTCTGCTTACTGCAAAGACTAAATGAAGTATTGTAACGCATTATATTATCCTCGAACATTTTTTTTTACATCCAGTAAAGATTTTTTTAAAATATGAAGTCCTTCACTTAGAAATTAACAAAAGTATTATGTCTTTACTAAAAAAAAAAACATTTAAAAATTCAAAAAGGGTCAACTTTAGAGCTCTATAACTCTGCATCGGCTTGTCTTAGAAACATAATATTTGCGATGCATATGTGTCAGAACCCTTGTCTCTAATTCGAAATATAGTTTTAATAAAATTTCTCAAATTTTTCATTTTGACTTTTGGCATATTTTTTGTATGGAGCCAACCCACAGTGCGTCGGCTAACAAAGCTTACTGATGATACCATCTAGCGATGGTTGAAACTAATATAAACAACTACTTGCTCATTTTTATTTCCTTTAACGCATTTTGCGCTGTAGTTTTTTTGTGATTTTTGCACCAACAGTACTGAAAAGCAGGCTCTGTAAAAAATATAACAAGAAAGAAAAGTGTTTTAAATGTCTAAAACTTAGCTATACCTTCACATAAGTACTAAATTATACTAGTAAATGCATATCCTTAGATCTTTAACGCCTTATGTTCGCTTCGCTCCGTAAATATTTGTAAAAAAACCGTTCAGAGATCAATAACTTAGAAAATAACATAAATTCAAAGTCTTGCAAAATGTTCCCATATTTATATGAGGCTTTCAGAATCATGTTTTTCTCAAATTCAGTTTGGCACGATTTCTTACTTTATAGACATTAATTTATTATGTGGCAAAACAAACTAAATTTTAAATTTAGCAATAATCGGTCCCGTACATGAGTTAATCTAGAAGATAGTAACAATTTAATCAAAATTTCAAATACCTTTATGTTACACAACTATACATAGTAATAAATGTTAAGCTTTTTCGAGCAAATCATGTTAAGTTCCATTGGTATTCATAGATTTTGGATTATGATGATGTTTGTTTTCGGATATTTTGCATATTATTGTTATTATATCATTATTTTTTTTAGATCTTCGATAACTTTCACTATATTTTAGGTAATGCAGTAATTCTTTTTATTAGATATCTAAGTTAGGGTATTCTCATCTGACAAATTTACTTTAGAATTTTATTTTATGGACTTAATACGTTATGGTGGGCGGTTGACATTTCATTATTAATCATTTAAATGTTGTCCAGAAATTTTTCAAATTCTTTCCAAGTAAAGTATTCCTTAGAAAAAGCTTGCTATCGACTCAAACGAATGAAGTTGCTTAATGTCAGCAAAAGCCAGGTAATGTCCAATAGGAAAAGTTAAGTGCCTTTAAGAGAAAGCTAATGTTAATGAAATCGCGATAAAGTCAAAGTTAAATGTGGAAAATGTTTCCGAAAATATCAGAATTTCCAGACAGTGTAATTGAAGAAAAATATTAAAACACTTAATCCAATATATACTTACTTTACTCAGTTGTGTAATTATTTAATTAAATTCATGTACGTTTTGTCCGATCTATTGCTAACATTATTAATTTTCAATATAAAAAGCTTGAAATATTTTTTATTTTCAGAAAAGTAAAACCTTGTTGGAAAGTAACATTTTAGATCAAATTGCCAACCGTCGAAAAAAACTTCTATCAGATTCGCACAAGCACTATAGATGTGATAATTGCCGTAAATCTTTCGAAACACCAAGTGGCTTGCGATATCATGCTACGGTTCATTCCGAGGAACGTAAATTTAGATGTGCACTCTGTAATATTCGTTTTAAGCATAAATCCAACCTACGCGCTCATATGCGACGACACTCCGGCGAAAAGAACTTTACCTGTGACTTCTGTGACAAAAGATTTTTTTCTAGCACTCAAACTATGATCCATCGGCGCATACACACTGGCGAACGGCCATTTATTTGCTCTAAATGCGGTAGGACTTGCATAAGCTCTTCTGAACTTAGTATTCATACACTGCGACACAACAATGAACGTCCACATAAATGCAGCCATTGTGATAGAGCTTTTTATAAGAAAAATCTGTTAAAAATTCACATGTCCGTGCACACAAAAGAGCGTCCGTTTTCTTGTAGCTTCTGCTCCTCCAAATTCAGTCGTCGTCAAACGCTGAAAGTGCACATGAAACTCCATGCAAACATTAAAGAGTATGCATGTAATTTATGCGAAAAAACATTTAATCAAAGGCCTGCACTTTTATCACATCTGAAAATAAATCATAAAGTAGCGGATCATCAAAAAAAGGAAACAATTTAAAAGAAAAGCGAAGTTTGCTTACATAAATATAACGAAAATCTGCATTAACCATGCAATTGAAATTTTACACATGGTTTAATGACGGTTCAATTATTCTAAGATCTTTTGTGCATAATGTTAACTTTTTTAACAACTCATTCTCAATCAAAGTACAGATTTCCGTTTTGTAAAGAATATAGTAAAGCGATAACCTATTAAATAGCTCAGTTTTTTTGACAATGACATATATACGTATTTTTATACCCTACACAGCGGGTATATTAATTTTTTCATTCAATTTGTAACGCAGAGAAGGAGGCGTGGCAGGCATGGAAAGTGTATATATTCTTGATCAGCGTCACCACCTGAGTCGATATAGCTATGTCCGTCTGTCTGTCTGTGTGTCTGTCTGTTGAAATCACGTTTACGGAAAACTAAGTAAGCTAATTGAATGAAATTTGGCACACAGATCAAACCTTCTTGCAAGTTGCTAGTATATAAAAATGGGCAAAATCGGTTCACGGCCACGTCTTCCGCCCATACTCTGTAAATATACCCAAGTTCATTTTGAAAAAAGTTGCTGCGATTTTGATGAGACTTGGTGATTTGGTGAAGATGAGAACAAAATTATGACTAGGCTAGGTTTTAAGTTTGCAAAAGCTTTTAAAGGGGCGTGGCACATCTCTAAATTTTAACCATGCAAGATATTGTGATGAAATTTAACTTTATAAAAAGAGAATTAACAACGCAATCGTTATGAAATTTAACATGGCAGATAAACTTGCTAAAGGTGTCTTGCAAATTTTGGCACAATAGTGCTGGTGGTGTCAGCTCCTATATAAGCAAAATACGTTTAATGCTATAGATAGTGTGCTATGATAGTAATTTCATAAAATTTTCTGTGGAGGTGTCGGTTACTGTACGCTCCGAAATTAAATGAAAATTGACAAGATTGCATCAGTGGGCGTGGCACCTCCTTCACTAACATAAAGTTGTAAGTGCTATTTTAAGTGAACTATTGGAGCAATTGATCTGAAATTTGATGTAAGTACTTTACTGGGTATTAATTATGTGAATCAAAAGCTGGCGAAATAGCAACAGTGGGCGTGGCACCTCCCATACAATTAAAATACCTTAAGTGGCATAACAATCGAAACATATGAGCAATCATACTGAAATTTGATGTAAGAGGTTTGTTTATAAAAAGCTGTTTTGGATCAAAATCGGACTGGATAGCACCAGTGGGTGTGTCACCGCCCTAAATTTTAGAAATAATAACGGCACATATCGCAAACTATACAAGTTATTGTGCTAAAATTTGCTTTGTTTATTGAATCAAAAGTGAGCGGAATTGGTAAAGTGGGCGTGACATATTAAGTGTTTTTCATTTCTATTCTATTTTTTCAACATTTCCCATATTCTTTTGACATTTTCAACCTTTTACCTTTCCCCTTCACTTTCATTCGATATATTCTTTATTCTTTCGACTTTTT
Source organism: Meiosimyza decipiens (assembly GCA_963680825.1). NCBI lineage: Eukaryota > Metazoa > Arthropoda > Insecta > Diptera > Lauxaniidae > Meiosimyza > Meiosimyza decipiens. The sequence continues at coordinate 80,900,166 of OY804258.1, read as the reverse complement.
CATCAATTTTTCAGCATTTTTCATATTATTCGACTTATTCAATTTCTTTCAACTTTCTTCAATGGTTTTCATAATTTTTCCACATTTTCAATTTTTTCCAACAATTTTCCAAATTTTTGAACCTTTTACACTATTTTCGACTTATTCAACCTCTTCAACATTTTTTAGCATTTATTTAAAAAGTACTTTCAATGCAGTGTAGGGTATGAGTTTCGGCTCGGCCGAAGATAACACCTTTACTAGTTTTCATTAAATTTCTTTCTCAGCTGAAGCTTTTGCTATTGTTGAAGCAAAAAAAATTATCTCTGTGCAGGACACATCCAAAATTCTTATTATATTCGACAGCAAATCTGTACTTTTGGCCATTACTGGTACATGCAATAGTAAAACACATTCATATATATATTTCATATTAAAACACAGTTATACGAATTTATATGTAAGGGCAAGCTGATTCACTTTCTATGGGTATTAAGTAATATAGAAATTGAGAGCAATGAGTGTGTGGATCAGTTTGCCCCGAATCATTCACCGGAACTGGACGCCTCACATAGGCTTGTTAATTTTTTGGACATTAAATCTATTGATAGAGCTATGGAAGTCGCAAATTGGCAGTGTCGTTCGAACACATCTGACTATGGGCATTATTTATTTAATATTGCCTCTATGGTTAACATTCGTCCTTGGTTTTAAAATATTGGGCTATCACGTAAAATTACGTTAATAAATAGATTTAAAGCCATTCTAGATGTAAAGTCCATCTGCATAAAATTAATATTACAGAAAACAACATTTGTTCTTGTGGTTATGTTGAATCTACTCAAGACCTGTTATTTCACTGCACTAACATAAGACAGCTCCATAGAGTACGTCTGCTGAGTGTGATGCGCGGTGCTGGTGTTACTGCACATTGTACAGTTGATTTGCTCAAAATTTTTAAAGCAATTTAACGTTTTTTTTTCGGAAACTAGCTTCGAAATTTAGTAAAGTTTGGAAAGTACGTTTTACAAAATATCCATTCCTTGCTTGGATATTACGCTCACATCGAGTCACTCAAATCGAAAGTACACGCTTAGTTTTAAGTTATTTCTCTTTTAATTTTATGTTGATATCGATTTAATATATGTATACAATATGAATATGTGTATTTCTTTCTTTCTACTCAGGATAAATTTACAACGTTTTAAGAAAAAATATTTAAAACCAAAAAAAATTTAAAAAAGGAAATCTCCTCTTAACAAATAAGAATTTAAAAAAAAACTACAAATTCAATTCATTATAAAAAACAAACTCAGTCATTAAATAGGAAAAACAGCAACTTTCTTTTCAGTAACGTTCGTGTCATCTTCTTGGTTTTTGAAAATTGAAAAAAGAACAGTAAATTTGGAATAGAGAATGAAATATTTATTTGGAGCGATACAATTCTTTTTATTTACTTTTTATACAATATTTCATATAAGTGTTGCCGCGGCTACGCCTGAGGTGGTTTGTCCGCAAGCTCCAATTTTTGCATAATTTTTACAGCATTTCGGCTGGTATGTCACCAATGGCAGCTGTAATGTTGTCTTCCAGGGCAGCAATTATGGCTGTTTTGTCCCCGTGCACGAGAGACTTCACGTAGCCCCACAAAAAATAGTGTAGAGGGTTCAAATCACATGATCTCGGCGACCAATGGACTGGCCCAAAACGTGAGATTAATTGCTCACCAAACTCGCCTCTCAATAGGTCCATGGTATCGCGTGCCGTGTGGCTTGTGCTACCGTCTTGTTAAAACCACATGTCAACCAAGTCCAATTCTTCTATTGTGGGCAAAAATAAGTCAGTAATCATCCCACGGTACCTTGCTCCATTGACTGTTACGTTGCGATTTTAATTTTTTGAAAAAGTACGGTCCAATGATGTCGCCGGCCCACAAACTGCACCAAACAGTGCATTTTTCAGTGTGCATTGGCAGCTCTCGAACCGCCTCTGGTTGCTCTTCAAACCGAATTCGGCAATTCTGTTTTTTGACGTACCCATGGAGCCAAAAATGAGCTTCGCCGCTGATGAAAACTTTTCAATAAAAAAACTTGGATCTTCATCTAAGCATATACAGCAGCAATATTCTCCTCGGTGCGGCCTCCCCGCATACGGTTTGGTGGATTTATGCCCAATAAAGTGAAACTAGAGCGAAATTTGGTCACAATGGCTTGAATAGCCTATTCGGTGGATCGACTACGACAATGATTTGCAAGCGCTGTTTGTTTGTTAGTCCATTCATTGTGAAATAGCAAGCTTTACTGAGCATTTTTACGTTGACACAAGTTACGAATCACGTGCTTAAACTGAAAATACAAATAGCAAAAAATCACCCATTGTACATGCATATGCTTTCTTCAGTTTACTCACGACCAAATAATATCACTGTCGCCGACTGCCTTAGTTAAGGCATCTACTTCTTCACTACAACGATAAGGACTACAAGGAAAACTACGTGTCTATGGTATTCCTTTCCTTCGTTGACATATGCCTAACGGAATGTTCGGCATATTTTAAGAGAGAGAGAAAAAGAAAGCAGTCAGTCTCTAGCATAGCGTCATACAACTTACTTTAAATCCGCTCCGATTTTATATGAAACATCTTATATTTACTAAAGAGTTTATTTTTAATTTCAATTAATAAAACCATTGAAATAACAATACCACATTCAGTTTTTATTAACAAATATCATTTATCCATTGAACCCTTTTAGATTTTTCCTGACACTACAGGTCTCCCAAAACATCCTTCGTTATGCATTATAAAATTATTGCCCCTTAAAGTGAAACTTCGAAAATCTGCAAAAGTTTAAGAAGACATCTTGGTGAATTTGAAAATTCAGATCAGTGAATTATCTTAAACACTGAATGTGTAAACATTAAAATCTAAATTATGTTATTTTGTTTATTATAAAAATTTAACATCTCCAGCATATTGCGGTCGTAATTTGTTTGTTCACTAAGAATACAGAACAGGAAGCTCAGAAAAAAATATAACAGATCAAACAGTTTACACAATGTACTAGGTTTCGCGCTAGTTAACATCCACTGGGCTCAGCGAATATTAAAGTTGCTGATGCCGCACTATTACACACTCCGCAATCGTACGTGCTCTTTATATAATTACTGAAGCAACTGGATACCATCAAAAATGCCATATGAACAACAACGATAACAGCAACAACAACAACAGTAGCGGCGATAGTGACGGTAGCAGCACAAAAAACAACAGCACAGCTCTAGATAGCTAAGTAGGATAGCTTTAAGTTAGATTTAAATAAATATTGAAAGTATAAACAAGTAAAAGCCAAAAAACAAAAATTTTAATTTGTCAACCAAACTGCAAATCGACTGGAATTAACTCGCTCAACAAAGAACTATTTCAGCAAACTGTATCAAAACATCTGACAAAGTTTTTAATGATTCCTGTAGTTTTATTTGTGTGACTTGTGTTTCTTTCAAAATGAAAAATGCAATTATTATATGAAAAGAATTTAAGCTTAAAAATTATTTTAACTAATTTCCGTTACATCAACCACAAATATTATTCATTTAAATGAGTTTTCAACGGTTTTCAGAAAATATCTTGAAAAATAAACATGCTAAAATTTCCGCATTAGCACAGCATTTAAATTTAAAACAGATTTGCATATATATTTTTTTCTTGTAAGCTTAAAGTATCTGCATAAATTAAAATATTACAAAATTATAATACTTCTCTTACATGATTGAAATAGAGTTCTGATTTAAACCTAAAATTGAGCATTATTAATTATCAAATCGTGCAGCTGGAATGTCTGCTCCTCAAGTGTGTGTCCTCTTGCCATGTGAGTATTCAGAGCACCTGCCTGCGCAAAAGTTTTGTGACACACCTTACATTCATGTCTACGCTCCGATGAATGCAGCTTTTTATGCACTCGAAGTGCTTTTTTGGTTTGAAATGTTGAAAGGCAAATGCTGCAAGCAAATGGACGTTCCGTGGTATGTGTAACGCTGTGAACATTTAAGTCAAAATTGCTAAAAAAACACTTGCCACATACGCTACATTTCGCAGGTCGCTCACCAGTGTGACGTCGCATGTGCCCTTTCAAGTAAGCCTTATCACGACATGGACGTCCGCAAACTTCACACATGTAGGGCATTTTTTGAGTGTGGCGCAACATGTGTGAGTTTAATTCCCGTTTCGAATAGAAACTGTTCTCGCATTCATTACAACTGTATGCTCGAACGCCAGTATGACGTTTCCTGTGTGTCTTCATGTTTCCTTCAGTAGTAAATGATTTTCCGCAGATGTCACAAGAAATATGATTTGTCATATGTAAGCGTAATTCGCGGGAATTAGAAAACTGTTCACCGCATTCAGTGCATTTGTTGTCGAGATTTTCCTTTTTGGCTCTATGTATGTTGCGAATGTGTTGTTGTAAACTACGCTTTAGCTTATAGAAGCGATTACAAATGGGGCAGCTAGACCCTTGTTGCTTTGTACCATTATCATCTTTATTCTAAAAGCAAAAGGAGTTTTGTTATATTTAATAATTTTATCATAAACAAATTTTTTAAAGAACTTAGAACGAGTAACGGAGTATTGTTTTTCAAACTAGCCATTTTTACCTCACAGCAAGTCTGCCTAAAGTAATTCTAAAATAATATATCCATGTCTTGTAAGTATGGCACAATTTATGTGCATAAATTTTTTGCTAAAATTATCAAAATGCAAGATACATTTTAAAATGGACGCTATTAAAAACATTATAATTAATGACAATGCCCTATGACAGAAAATGATATTTTTTTGGCACAAATTTTATTAGATGTAAATGGGGCTCAAAGAGGGCCTTCTAATATTGAAAGAAAACTATGGAAAATAATTATGTCATATTTATTATTTTTATTTTCAGAATTTATCTGGCTGTTAAAATAAAATTTAAGGAATTTTGACATTTATCTAGTAGCTTCACATGGTGATCCTTAATATGAAAAACAAACAATTTCTTGCATTTAGTTTTTTTGAATTTCTTTCATTACACATTTTTTTTTAACATTTATGACTTATGGTATATTAAACAATTTTTAGTAATACTTTTCAGTCTAGAAATAATAAGTCATAAAAACGAACGACTCTACGTTAGCAATAAGAAACTTCACAATTTTTATTGATTTCGGTTTTTACAAGAATTTTGGATTTTATTTTTGGTCGAAAAAACTTACTTTATAACATATGGTTATATAGAGTTGGACCAATTTATAAATTTTATGTGAGTTGGTTTTAGGACTTTTTTGGTCGAAAATAAATAATTCTTAAATTTTAACTCTGCGACGTTTCGGCGTTCATTGTCGCCATCTTCTGGGAGACTGTAATGAGAGTTTTTTATATATTTTGCTTAGTTTTTTCCAATACAATTTCAATTATTTTCTACATGTAGTTTTCTAAGTTTGTCTTCCCTTCGTTAATATTATTTTGTATGCGGTGTTTAAATCGTCTGTGTCTATTTTTGCGTTAATAGCTTTAGTTATGTTTTGTTGGATTCTTAAGCTTTCCAATGTTAGTCTTGTCTTCTTTTTCTTTTCTATGTCTAAGATTATTGTGTTTTCATAGTTAGCTGTGTGATTGTGTTCAGTGAGATGTTGTGTCAGGGCTGTTGTCGTTGTAATTTTCTTTTGTTTTGCATCTTTTTCGTGTTCTCCAAGTCTTATACCTAGTAATGCGTAATTCATTACAATATCTTTCCATAGAAAGAAGCCTTGCTACTGTGACACTTATAAAACGTTTCTTAGGTATACAAATATCATCTGGTTATCACCGTCTTTCTTACTAAGAGATTTATTGGTCTAATCAGCCAGATCTAGGCTTGCCAATTGCCAAGCCAGCAATGAGCCGGTCAACATTTCGTGCTTTGAGAGCTGCTTTTCACTTATGTGACAATGATAAAATTGACAAAAACGAACCAATGAGCAAAATACGATCACTGATTGACTTGATGAATAGAAAGTTCACCCAATTTGGCATCTTTGCTGACGATTTATCCATCGATGAACAAATGGAGACATATTTTGGTAAACATTCATGCAAAATGTTTATTAGGAACAAACCTGTGCGCTTTGGCTTTAAGAATTGGTGTCTTTGTTCATCGAATGGATATTTATTCGCATCACTTCCATATACTGGAAAGAATGATAAGCAAATTGGATTAGGTGCGCATGTTGTGCTGAAACGTCACGCAACCAGAACTACGTTCGATATTCTTTGATAATTTCTCTTGCTCTGCTTATTACGGGAAAGAAAGTTTCACGCAACAGGAACAATTCGATCCAATCGCTTACGAGGTCGTGAAGAATATCTGAAAACTGGTCGAAACTTGCCAAAAGGTTCTTATGAGCATTGCTTCGATCGTACAAATAAAATTTTACTTGTTCGCTGGCAAGATAATGTGGAAGTCACCTTAGCTTCCAACTACGATGAAATCGAACCTGAAAATAAAACAACCCCTTGGAATAAACTCACAAGACAAAAAGAAGCAATCATCCAACCAAAACTGATCAACACTTGTAATAACGGAATGGGTGGCGTTGATTTACACGACAATGCTGTTGCGAACTACCGGATAATTAGAGGAAATAAATGGTGGTGGCCCATGTGGATAAACTCTTTGGGATCAGCATTAGCAAACGCGTAGAAATTACATTGCATGATTCGAAAGTATGAACAATCCCAAGAGCGTCCGTTGACCCAACATGATTTTCGGTCGTTTATTGCCAGATCGCTGCTTACCTTTACGGAAGAAGGCGTCATATCAGAGGATTCAGACATCGAAAAAAAAAGAACATCCTCGAGAATTACCGAGAATTCATGAAAGGACACATTCCGTTGTGCTATTTGCAGATGGGAAACGGCTAAGTTGCAAAATTTGTCACAAGAATTCGCGATTTCAGTACAAGAAGTGCAATGTCACCTTACACCCAAAAAATTGTTTTGCAGAATATCATCGTCGGATTTAATAAAAATTAAACATGCTTTGTTATTTGAAAAAAAAATTAGTTTTTTAATTATTCATCCTTTTACACAACGTTTCGCCAATGGATTTTCGGCTTTCTCAGGGGTATTTATTTGATGATAAAAAACTTAAAATAAAGAACAATTTTTTTTTTTATAAATTATGAACATCACGAACACTTGTCAACTTACATTTGAATTACATTTAGATAAAATTAAGGTTTTTAATACATAAAGTTTACACAAAAATTCACAACGAAAAATATAACATTAAATCACTGCACTATAACTAAGACTGATATTGCTATAATCCTCCTTTCTGTTTATTGCCGTCTTGTAGCTTTGTTTTATTCGTAAGCTTTCCAGAGTGAGCCTCACACTCTCTTCTTTCTCTCTGCTTAGTCAAAATTAGCTGTGTGTTGTTTTTCGGTTAAATGTTTTGCAAGTGCTGTCGTCTCTTTTTTGTTTTTTGCGTCTGCTTTGTGTTCATAAATACGTGTCCCATAAGCTCTTTTTGTCGTGCCGATATAGATCGCATTGCATTTTTCTCCCTCTTTACCATTGCAGTTGATTTTGTATTTGTGAATAATGATGTGAGTGTTTTGTTTGGTTTGTACGCAAAAACTGTGTTCTCTTTTTTAAAGCTTTTTAATGATGCATCATCAATTAAAGTTGGAACATATGGTACACTGAAGTAGCGTTTAGGGTGATCGAGAAAAAAATATCTCTTTAATTTTTTCAGATTTTTAAAAAAGGTCGAAAAATGGTTTTTTTGACAGACACTATAAATAAAGACAGAAGTAAAAAAATGGTGAATGATATCAAAAGGTATGACAACGATGTCATCTTACATGGGATGCCCTGCTAGCAAAATGAGAGCCTACCAACATTGTTCGGTAAAATTTGTTCAACGATTGGGATCAACATACCTAAGCTGCGTCATGTGTTCAGACTTAGAGCCACGGTTGCCACACCGAAATTTTTTTTGGGACCAATATTTTAGAAAAAAAGGACCAAAATGGAAATAAAAGGACCGTCTTTTATTTAAATATTTCGTTTTATTTAACAACGCAAACAAGTAACATATTGAAAAAAAAAATATAGCAAAAATTGCTTAAAACTTCACAGAGCAAATCGTAAAAGGAAGGCACATTAAATCAAATACAAAATCAGTCTATTCTTTAAAGCATTTTTCATCAATTCCATTTTTAAATTAGCTTACTTTTTCCCAAAAAAAGCAAACATCCATATCACTTCTGAGATCACTGCTAGAAAGTCTTAAAAGTTTCCATTGTGTTACAATTTATATCGACATCACATGGAATTAAATGAGCAAGTTAGTTAGTTGAGGAGTTATAATACATAAGTTTTTCAAGTCTTCCTTTCTAAAATCAAATCTTTGTTGTATTTGTCTTAAAAGCTCAATGTAAAAATTCAAAATATTTGTTTTAATTATTACTCGCTGTGAATCTGAAAATTTATCAGTTGCGAGAAAGTTCTCTGCTTTGCTTCCTATAAAAATATTTGCTATAGGTAAATACTTGGCTTTTTCGTATATATCAAAGTGGTTTAAGCAGTTAGTATTTTTGACAAAATCGTTTTGTATAAAATTACACACAATTAATTTAAAGTTAACTTCCAGTTGTGAATACAAGAAAGGTAGCCGAACCTCCATAGTAAATGTCTTTAGCACGAAATCCTTAAGTAACAAGCAACAAACGTATTTATAAAAACAAATTTCGAATATTTTAATTTCGGTTTCATGGTTGCTTTCAGTTTACTGTCCCCATATAATTAGCTTCCACAATTTGTGGATAACAAAAATATTGACATTTCTGGATTAACTATACATTTGTGTCGAAACTTGACATTTCTCCTCAACATTTATCAATATAAATTTTGCCATTAAGCTTTTGTATGCTCATTTCCAATTTTTGCCCAAAAAGAAGATTTATGTACGTTATTAAAAAATAAAAGACTCTTAGAAAGCCAATACAAGCATCAAGCACGACACCCATTTTGAAATTATGGATTTTTTTCGAAAATATCAATTTTTCATTCAAATTGCCTTTTGGTGGTGATTATTGTACTGAAAAAACATTTCAAATACATTTTTTCGATAAAATTGTAAACATTTTTTATTTACGTGCACTTTTCCATTTTGGCTATATCAAAATGCCTGTCTCCAAATTTTGACATTCCTAGATACAACTATAAGAGACTGACGCCAAACGCTATACATGTATAGACAAAAAGTATGGAACCGAAAAGCCAATTTTATCTCGGCGACTGAAACGGCGAGATTGTAGCCAACCAGGGCTGTTAATATAATAATTTATTAAAATGAATGAATGAAGTGAATGAATTCCGTTTTATTAGAATAACTAGGAGCCAACACTACATGCATATACACTACATTTATATATACGAATGTTATTTTTAATATTTCTCAAAAAGGACCAAATCAAAAAAAAAGGACCAGCGGACCAAACGCAAAAAAAGGACCACTTTTGGTCCAATTGGACCAAAGTGGCAACCGTGCTTAGAGCTAAAAACAACAATAACAACAACCCTGCAATAATTATAAGAACTGCATATGAACGGAATAATTTGTTTAAAGCTGTCGCTGCTTTTTGTAAGTCAAAAAAGAGACAACTTACACTCAACGATATTGAGCGTGGTGGAGAACAAAATTTCTACCAACATGAAAGCTTAACTAAAGCAAATCGCGCTGTAATGCTGTAAGCAGATAAAAAGATAGGTGAAAACCGACTGTTCCAGGTTTTTTGTATTTGTGGGAGAGTTTATGCTAGAGCTACCTGTAAGAGTGACACTGTGTTGGTGTGCAGCAGAGAAAGTGTTGAATGCTTCGCAGGAACTTCTGATTGAGGTGACTTTATTGAAATTTATAATTTTGAATGCTTAAGTTTTAGTTTATTTTGCTAAATTATTTTTTTTTTGCATTATTTCTTTTTTCTTTATGTTTCTTTCCTTAATTTATTTTATTCTTTCTTTCCTAGTTTTTCCTTGCTTTTTTCACTTGTTTCGATAATAGTTTTAAACATGTTTGAGGCTGATTTTAATGCACTCTTAACTGATGAGTTTATCTGATGCCTTAAATGGTGTTAATGGAAATTTAAAGAGCCTTGTGCATGTATTATGCAAGCAATATGAGGGACTGAACATAATTCATTTTAATGCAAGGAGTATGAATGGTGTGAAACTAGATAATCCTAGATTTATTTTTGAAAATCCACCAGTGGATGTAGTATGTGTTACAGAAAGTGGTGTTCCTAATTCTTGATACGAATTTAATGGATTTAAACTTTTTCGTAGTGATAGGTATGGTAGAAGGGGTGGTGGGGTTGCATTTTATTGTAAGTCTAGTCTGAATGTTAGGTTTGTGAATGAAGGTAGTAGTGATTGTGAATACCTGAATGTAGATATTTCTGATGGTAGTGTCAATGTTTTAGTTTCCTGTGTAAATAGTCCTCTCAGATGTCTTAGCCTTGAACCTTTTTTCACGGACCTCAGCAGTAGGCATATAAGTTTTATTTTCATGTAGTGTGGGGTCATTTTAACGTTAATTTATTACATAATGATAGCGGTACTGAGAACTTTCGTGATAACTTCATGTGGATTAAAATTAATAAACTCTTTTTTACCTACTCGTTATTGTACTGATTGTGAGCCTAGTCTCTTGGATGTTTTCCTTGTGTCTGATGTCTCTCTTCTTTTGAAACTTGACCATATAACTTTCCTATCTGATCATGACCTTATTTTCTGTTGTCTGAATATTAATCATGGTCGATTTGTGCCTCCAGTATTCTTTTCATACTATGACTCCAAATCAATAAACTTAAACGACTTGAGTGTTGTGTTGTATAATATGTGCTGGAACGAATGTTGGTATAGTGATTCAGTTGACGAAAAACTAAATTTATATATGTGAATTATGCTTCTAGCCTTCATGTGCCCCTTCGTACAGCAACTGTTATCAACTCCAGAGCCGTGTATTGGCTGCTATTAAGAAGAGAAATAAGTTCCAATCTAAGTAGAAATTTAATCGCACAAATGCAAATTGGGAACCTTTTAGAAGGGCACGCAATGTGGCAACTTTCTTGCTAAGGCAAGAAAAAGGAGCTTTTTCACTTCTTAACTTAATCCTAGTCTTTCCTCTAAGCATTTATGCCATAACATTCGCAAATATATAGTGTTCATCAAAAGCAGTAACGAAAGTAGATTAGATCCAGGCGAACTGAATGATTACTTTCACAATTGCACTAGCAATTCAAATCTTCCAGTTCCAGAGTTGGTTTCAAATATTATATTGTCTGAACTAGAAATTGGTTCACCCAATGTCCTTTCCCATTTTTCAGCAGTTAGTGAATATGATGTAGCAAAGTGTGTATGGAAGATAAGCTCTAATGCTGTGGGGTTTGATGGAATATCCGCAAATATTATCGCCACTAACACACATTATTAATTACTGCTTTACCTGCTCCCGATTTCCAAGTGTGTGGAAAGTTGCCACTATCATCCCTCTTTAGACCAATAAGTATTTTGCCTGCCTTAGGAAAGGTATGTGAGATAATTATGTACGAACAAATTACTCTTCACCTGAGTAGACACTCACTACTATCGCCACTGCAGTCAGGCTTCCGAATTGGGTATAGTTGCTCAACTGCTGTGATGACATTCTTACTGACTTTGACCAAAATCGTTTAACATTACTTTCTTTGCTGAACTTTCCCAAAGCGTTTGACTCTGCTAATCATGCTCTACTATGCAGAAAGATGAAATATTTTTAGAAATTTATTGATAGTGCGGTAAGGTTATTGGCCAATTATCTAGGGGGTAGATTACAGCGGGTAAAAGTTGGTAATTCTTCTTTTAAATCAATAAATGTAGGTGTCCCTCCGGGTTCAGTCTTAGGTCCGTTATTATTTACCATATTTATAAATGATATATTTTTAGTTTGCAAACATGACACGGTTCACGCCTACGCTGATGATATTCAGCTTTACCTTTCTCGACCGATTGGACTTATTGAAGGCTTGACCCATAGACTTAACGCTGACTTATTTTCTCTGAACACATAGGCTGAGGACATTTTGCTATATATCAATCCTAATAAGATTTAAGGACCGCCAATCGCTAGGAGTGATCTAAGTTTGGTGGGAGTTTTGTTAGTTTACAGCAAACTTGATTCCCAATCTCAGCATAAGCTTAGTGTTGCATTTAACAATGCGACCAGATACGTTTATGGATGCCGACCCTTTGACCACATATCTGAGATAAGTAGAGGTGTAGCTTAGTAGAGTACCTAGATATACGTAATCTTCTTTTTTTACACATGCAATCTCCTGAGTATGTATATAATAAACTCCAATTTTGCCTGTCTACAAGAACTTCCGACCTAGTCGTCCCCATATGCAGCTACCTCAATACAAGCAGATTTTTTTTTCATTAACCTCATAAGGCTTTGAAATGGATTGTTATCTGCTTTAAGGCGAATTATGCGGAAAGAAGCTTCAAATGTGCAATTTTTAATTATTTTCGAAATAATTTATAATGGTATTTAACTTTACTTTTTAAAAAATGTTTCCTCTTTTTTCTTCTGGTTTCTACAACTATTTCTTTATTTAATAAAATCCTTAAATTTTAGTATTAAATTTATAATCGAAATATGTTAACATTTTTTATAGGATGTATACTTTCGTATTTTTTCGATGTATGCAAGTAGCATAGATTTTCTTTTAATTCAATTTTAAATAATTATTTTTAATTATTACTTATTAATTAGTTTCATTAGTTTATTACATATGAATGTACTTTAAGACTTAAATTAAATTCAATGAGAAAGCAGTCACGAAAAGCCGGAAAGTGAAGCATTGCTTTTTTTTTGTTTATTTTTATAAGGAATAATTAGTGTTTCCAAACGAATAATCGAGTAACCGAGTACTCGTCTATTTTCAGATATTTTCCATTATTCGGTTAACCGGGTAATTTCGTCGAGTAACCGAGTAGTTACTTTAGATATAATTTTTTTTTAAGCAAAAAATATCACAAATTATGATATTGGTTGCTATAGTAACATTCAATATTTTCTTAACTAAGCAAGCGAAATTATAAGAATTTTTTGCTTTTTTTAAGAAAAAAATAGCAGGTAGTAGACAAACAGATATTGTTAAATTGGTTGCTATAGTAACATTAAATATTTTGTATTTTTCTTAACTGTAAGATTTTTTTTTCTAGTTTAAGAAATTGTATTTAATTCAGTGAAATATTTTACACTTTTACGCGTTCATCACAGAACACAGATCACACATCGTAAGTATAATTATTAATTACAATAATAATTATGTGTATAAGAATTAGGTTTGTTTTTATTTTGTTCGAAAATGTAATTTATCCATAATGGCCACAAACAAATCGAAAGTTTTGGATTATTTCAAAAAATTATCATCAGAAATTGCGCAATGTCAAGTCGATTTATGTACGAATAAGATATCCATTAAAGGTGGTACCACAACTGGAATGGTAAATCATTTAAAAAAACATGATATCAGTTTAAAACCTCAAACCAAAAGGAATGTTCAAAATTCTGCTGATGATTCGCTAGGACCAAGCACATCCAAAATACCTAAAGTTAGTGGTATGTTAACATTTATCAGTAGAGAAAGAGAATCACTGGAGGAAATTATATCGAAATGCGCAACAAAGGATGGTATTCCATTTCGTACAATTGTCAAATGCGATGCAATTCGCTGCTTTGTAAACAGTCGTAATTACAAAATGCCAACCAGCGTATCGACTGTTCGAAAACACGTTCTAACATTTTTCAAAGAAAAAAAAGCTGAAACTAAGCATAATTTAGAAGCCAAAATTAAATCAGGCCAAAAATTTACAGTTACGGTCGATGAATGGACTGATATCGCTTTAAGAAGATATCTTAATGTCACACTGCAATCTATTTCGAGTCAAATTGTTCTTGGTTTGGTTCCGATTATAGAAAGCTGCACATCTGAAAAAACCGAAGAACTAGTATTGAATCGATTGAAAGAATTCGGAGTAGATTTTGATTCTGACATAGTTGCTTCCGCGCACGATGGTGCAAACGTAATGGTGAAATACGGCAAAATCATATCAGCTGAAAGCCAATTATGCTATAACCACGCTTTTCACCTAGCCGTCATTGAAACTTTTTACTCAAAACGTAATGAACCTGGTTATGTCGATGCTACCGAAGATGATGATGTAGAATTTTTTGAAAATGATGAAGATCAAGCGGAATCTAATGAAATAATAGATGAACTGGAAAACGACGATTTTTTACATTCAGAACTAGAAACAGTGGAGCTTCGAACAACACATAAAATCGCGATAGATGAAATGAGAAAAATTATAAAATTCTTTAGAAAATCATCTTTAAGAAGCGAAATTTTAAAAAAATATACTAGCCAAAATGAGGGAAATTGTTTACGTTTGCTCTTAGATATAAAGACTAGATGGAGTAGTTTAGTATTGGCAACTGAGCGATTTTTAAAATTAATAAACTCAGTTAATCGTGCTTTGGTCGAGCTAGGGGTAGCGCCTTATAAAAATGATAATATTGAATTGTTAAAAGAAACTGTTTCAATTTTAGAACCGGCAAAAATAGCTGTTTTAGAATTGAGTAAACAAAATTTTAATTTATTGACTGGAGACGCAACATTACTATATGTGTTTCAAGAATTAGAATTGATTAAAACTCCGCTCGCGACAGAATTCTTGTTTAATTTGAAATCTCGAATTAAAAAACGTCGAAATAAAGAATTGGTTACTCTATTATCATTTCTACACCACGGCGTGTATCCTGAAAATAACAAATTTTTTGAATATTCAACTAAACATAAAGTTAAAGGATTTGCAACAAAAATAATGAACCGTTTATTTCCCAACGATTCTGAAAATTCAGAAAGTTCAAGCACTAATGAAGATGAGGAGCCTGAGTTGCTAAACCCATACAAGAAATTACAAAAGTGTATTTCTTCGTTTACAACACCAAAATACCCGAAATTTAAGTTTGGAAAAAGAATGTAAGCTACTTGAAGTAAATAAAGGTAAACGTTCTGAACAACTTGAGAAATTGTACAATGCACTATTGACAATAAAGCCAACTTCTACAGCCTCCGAACGAGTCTTCTCAGTAGCTGGCACTTTGAAGACGAAAATCCGAAACAGAATGAACCCAGAAACCTAAACCTGCGCTAATTTTTCTTAAATATTATTTCTTAAATAAATAAAAAGTTATATATACAATAAATATTTGATATATTTAATAAAATTTAATTAAATTACATGCATAATCAAATCTTTAATTATTTAATTTTAGTTTCGAGTATAATAACCGAGTACTCGCTCAATTTTTTTTGTAATACTCGAATAACCGAGTATTACAAAAAATCAAGTAATTTGGAAACACTAGGAATAATATTTCATTATTAAATGCCCATGCAAAGGCCTTATAGTGATAATTAACAATGCATAATAAATTACTAAATTTGGCAACCTAAAATAAAAATCTATATATAAAAATGAAAATATAAACACTGGGATTACACTTTATCGAGCAATTGTGAACGATATCCACTTCAGGAACGTAAGATATAGAAAAAGTAACTAATGTGTACGCATAATTAGCGAATCCTATGATTCAGAACGGGATAAATGTACTAAGACAAGCCTCGCAGGGAGGCAATGAAAAATCTTTTAGCTGCGGTGGCAGATGATTTCAAAGTCTTGCTACTCTTATAGAAAAAGAGCGTTCAAAGTAGGCAGAAGAAAAGGGCTGAGTCCGCAACTGACAGTTTCTTCTCTCTCTCTCTCTCTCTCTCTCTCTCTCTCTCTCTCTCTTACAATATGCCAGACATTCCGAAAGGCATATATGGTTGCGGGAAAGGACTACCATAAACACTAGGTTTTCCTTGTAGTCCTTATCGTTGAGCTACAGGACGATAGCCTGTATTAAGGCTGTAATAAGTCTTAGTAGATTAATACCGAATTGTATTTGATACTTTATGTTTTAATTTGTAAGATTATATGTTCGATTTTCTTTTCACTTCTTTCCATTTTATTATTTCATTTTTATATATTTTAAAATATTAATTGATATTTTTTTATCTTTGCTTTTCTTTTATAAGAGTTTTTGTTTTAAAATTTTCTTTTTTCTTACACCGTTATAAGAAACGTTTTATATAAACGAATATATAAATCGTATGATCTGATGACTCAGATTTAGTACAGTTCACAATTTTAAAATTTTACAGTTCTCATTTTTTGTGTATGCGTGTATACATACATAGACTTCTCGGATGTTCTACCCGTTATTTCACTTATGCAATGTAAGTTGTATTGCATTTAATTATTAAAAATGTTTTATGTTTTAATAATCACTACATTTTATCAATTTGTCTCATTATCACTATATTTTATCAATTTGTCTCATTATCAAAAAAGTCTTATGTTTTAGAAAAAAGGGGGACACGTTAAAAGTAAAATTAAAACTACGCTCAAATCAGAAGTCCATGTATAAAATGTAATATTTCACGGGTAATTAAACCACGTGAAATCACAGTTTCTTCTCGTATGAAGAAATTAAAATAAATTAACGACATATGCAGGCAGCTGGTATTTTATGCAGCAATAAAACTAATATAGACATCGCATTGATATAAGGTTTGAAAATGAGCAGCCTAGAAATTGCCTTACATGATCAGACACATGGTCTCTTGGTCACAGATGATAGACATTCCTTATAATTCTATTGAAACATCAGTTCAGTCTATACAGGTTACTCAGGCCGCTACCAGAATAAATTTCTAAGCCATTGTATATTTGCGGCATCAAAATAGCATCGGCAAGAAGATGTCTTAGCTTGAAAGGGAGAGAGAAATTTAAACTGTATAGCTTTTTAAGGGAAAAGCTAACGCGAGAAATAACTTGATTCATGTGTCTATCAAAATTTAGACTAGGCTCAATAATTATTCCGAGACAGGTTGCAGAGTTGGTTTTGCTTAGTGAGCAAGCGTTAAAAGATATGTTACTAAAAGTACTGTAGGAATCACCGTAGACATTAAATTGATCATATAGTTTAAAATTAAGGATATTGTGATTAATAGAATTAAAAGCTTTACTTAAATCTAGCAAAGCAAGAACAGAAGCCTATTTCATGTCCAATGATTTTCGAATTTTATCGGTCAAACTTAAAATCAATAAGCTAGTACTATGGTGCTGTCGAAACCCTGATTGACAGAGAAGTACTAAATTTAGTATTCTGCATGGCAAGTGAGTTGAACCTTCATAATTAATTCGACTATTTTAGAAAAAGCGGGTAAGATTGTAATGGTGCTGAAATGATCAGCACATGACCCATCATTGTTTTTCTCGTGCACTGGTATTATTATAGTAGATTTCCAAGAAAGTGGAAAGCAACTGGTTGTAAAAATAGTGTTTATGAACTGCAAAAAATTGTTACATATAAAATGATAGATAATTTTTAGAAAACGTATGGAAATTGCATCAACCCCCATAGCATTTGATTTAATTCTATTTATTGCACAAAAAAATCAGTCTCATTAATATTACGAAAGCTTGGACTACCACTTTTATCAATAAAATCATCGAATTTAATATTAGAGCTAGGTGTAGAGTTATTAGAGGAGCGGTTAATAGTTTTAGTTTGCAAAGGGATATGAGTGTTATATAAACCTGTTAAGGTTGAATTTAAAAATTGCAATTGTGATTCAGTCATTGGTTTAATTAATAGGCGCAAAATCTGTATCATCGACAGCATTTCACAATTGCCATAATTAGAGACTTTCAGAGCAATATGCGCTTTGATTTAATCAGAGACATACAAAGCAACCCCTCCTCAACGAGAACCACAGCGATCATTCCCAAAAATCATATAACCAAAAAATTAATTGAATTATTTGAAACTTATGATTTCAGCATGTTTCCGAAACTCCCACAACATTAAGATAATTACCGTTTAGGACATTTCTAATTTTATCTAGCTTAGTAGAATTAGAATTTGGTTTGGTTTGGTTTGAGCATTAAAATGTCCAATCCGTAAGGTACCCAGTGTTTTTCGAAATAGTTTGCTGCCAATTTCAAACTTCTTTAATTTCAGAAGTTCTTTATTCTGCGTATTTTGATTATTTTTTTCTTTTTGGTGTGATTAAAATTTTTTTATGGCTGCGGAAACACTAATCAAAACTGCCAAATTGCCGTTGCATTGATGGAGTTCCCGTCAGCAGACTCGAAAACTTTCGAGCTTTACATGCTCTTCGAGTTTTAGCTTTTTAGAAATACCCTCATAGGTTCCATAAGAATTCATACAATATTTTTTTTCCGGTAAAAAGGGTGTTAATATACAAAAATTTAGACCAAACAATATACAATTTTAAAGGGAATAAATTTAAACTTTCTGAACATGGTTAAAAAAGTTACAGGAAAAAATCTATTTGAAAAAAAAATTGGTTAATTTCAGAAAAATTGTCATGTCTCCAAAACTATGGATTAAATTTTTAAGATAAACTATCTTTCTTATGACACCAAAAATTTCGATATACATTCAGGGATTCCCAACTTAAGATTTTTACAAAAAAAATATGTCCGCAACTTCCGATGACTATGTCTCCGGAACCAGAGCCGAAAGACACATATTTATTCTTAGAATTGAAATCCAAATAAAAAAGATTGGTTTAATAAAAGTTGGTGGAACAGGTTTACTTTAGCTGACATTCTCCAATTTTTTAGGGGTAAAAGGAGGTCAAAAGTAAATAAAAATTATGAAAAAAAACGGGCCGCTCGGATCTAGTTTCGAAGATATAGCTAAAAATGTCTCAATGTCCATTAAGTTTTTTAGCATATTAAGAGAGCCTGGTTCGTTCCCTTTAAAATGGTATATAGTTCGTTGTAAATTTTTTATTATTTACCCCCTTTTTTACCAGAAAACAAAAAATTTTATTCAATGAATTCTCATAAAAAGTATGTATTTATGGACAAAAGCAATAACAATCCAACCACAATAACAACAACAGCAGCAATGGTGAGTAAAGTTTTGAAATTTAACCTTTAATTTTGGAGATATGACGACTTTTTTGAAATTTTGACCAATTTTTTTTTTTTTAAACTTTTCCTATAATCTTTTTAGCATATTTCAATCATTTATATAGTTTAAGGTTGTGAATTCTTTGATCTAGGTCAAATCGACCGTAATAAATTAATAAATAAAATAAATATCTTAGAGCATATCAAAAACCGGCTAGCTAGCACAGCTATTTTATTTAACAGTAGGGGTAAGTGGGCGGCCTGCGGCCGCTGCTCAGGATTTAAAACTCCCAAAATCCAACACCGGTTTCGCGGCGGCCTACGGCCGCGGATCAGTCTATACTATATCCAACACCTAGTATGCTATGCTATTCATAAAAATTTTTAAATGTTATAAGGATTATTTTGTTTCATGAATTAGGTATAAATGATAATCGCCTTATAATAATAATAGTAGTTGTTGTTGTTGTTGGATTTTTATTGTTTTTGTCCACAAATACATACATACTTTCCATAATAATTCATTGAATATTTTTTGTTTTTCTTTAAAAAAGGGGGTAAACAATAATTTACAACGAACTATATACCAGTTTAAAGGGAACGAACCAGGCTCTCTTAATATGCTAAAAAACTCATAGGTCATTAAGACATTTTCATTTTTAGGGAAAAATAGGTTTTTTAAAAAAAAGTTGGTCAAAATTTCAGAAAAGTTGTCATATCTCCAAAATTAAAGGTTAAATTTCAAAACTTTACTCACCAATATTGAAGGCCATTTAATTATCTTTCTTATTACATGATATGCATGCAGGGGTTTCCAAGTTATGATCAGTTTTACAAAAGCTATATCCGGAACTTCCGATGGCTATATCTCCGAAACTAGATCCGAGCGGCCCTTTTTTATTTCTTGATTTTTATTTATTTTTACCCCCCTTTTATCCCTAAAAAAAAAATTGGAGAATGTCAGGTTTACTTTACCTGACATTCTCCTGTTCCGTCCTTTCAAATGATGTGCTATTCCATTTTGCTTTTATCACCAACCCAATCTGGTTTGTCCGTCAATTATATGGACAAATTAAAATATAAAACAAGAAGTTGCCAGCAGTTCTTTGCTGTAGCAATATCTAGGACATTATGAAACTCACTAAAACTTACTTTTTTAATGGTACCAATTTTACTACGTTCCGTTGTAAAAGCTTTAAAAGAAGTTCTAGTTTTATCTTCCTCAGTTGTGACAATCGCATCTTCTAGCTTTTGCTTCCCCTTTGATGAACACATAAGTGAGGTTTCACCATTAAGTCCAACATATCCTGTCTCAGCATCAATGGCGTTATCTTCAGGTATAAATGATCTTGTCCTTCTTTTATCAAGCCGTACTTCTAAAAATTCGATAGGCTTCTCCTCTTCCCGCTGACACTCAGAGACTTCTGTGTCCGATTCTTCAACATCGAAACCATGTTCAGATTTTATATCAAAGTCATCGAGATTCGGACTGAAGGTTTCGGAATTCTCCAATAAAACCTTCTTTTCATCCTTGCTTTCTTGTGTTAAATGAAGACTTTGGAAATGTTCAGGAAACTCTTCGAAATTGACTTTTTCTCCACACATACAACAATTTACACTGTAAATTGTTGGTGTCACACAATAAATTTCACCACATTTAAAATCATGAAATGATTCTTTCTCACTTGGCAGTATTTTCAACATATTTGAATTTATGTTTACGATCAATTGAAAATTTAATGTTTACATTTGACTGTCGCGTTACGTAGTCGAATTGAACACGAAACAGTTGGGTAGTTTTCTAAATCAGAAATCATTTAATAAATATATAATAAGGTAAAACTGCAGCTTGTATGGTGAGCGTTTTTATTATTTAAACTCATAAAAACATCACTTTTCACTTCGCAGCATTTTCATTATTTATGTTTGCGATTAATCAAAAATGAAATGTTTACATTTGACAGTCGCTGCAAACGCGGCGCAGTTGCTTAAAAGTTTTCCAACCATTAAGCGCTAAGCACAATGCATGCACATAATATTTCTAATACGCTAGAGCAAGGTACGCAATAGACTTTTTTCGCAGAGTCGTTAATGTCACAAAAGATCGCGCAGCGCGATTCAACAATTTGATTTATAGTGCGATTCTTTGGTAGGAAGAATACATCAAAATGATAACCAGCATTGTAATTTATGACTTGTGCCAATGGCATTAATTATCGAAATCAAATTTGAAATAAAAAATTTGTTCTTGATCTGCAATAAAAGATAATGGCACACAACCAGAGTATATGATTTCAAATCATTTGTTGCTAATATGCTTGAAAATGATATGCTACACAACCACAGATGTTAACCGGCCACAGTATGAAACACCGGTTTCTTCATATGACCGCATGTCATCGCATTCTCCTGATATGGCTAAGTTTTCCTAAATGACGAAGCTAAAGAGCAAGTAATGCTACTGGTATTTTGATCAAGAGTCGAATGACACAACCGATTTTTTTTTAATCAAGAGAAAAATAAAATTTCCACTGATATATATACACAAAACATGTCTTCTTTCACTTTGAAATTGGCGCTCAGTTGCTCTCGCAGCTTTGCGATGTGTTCTAACTTAAAGTTCCGATTGTCAAAAATCACTATTTTCTCGAATTCTTAAATCGCATCCATTGTGTTTGGCAGCTTAGTGGGATTCAGACCATCTTTTAGTCAAATTGTTAACAAACAGTTTGATAGCACACCATTCACATGATCAATATTTCATCAACCCTTAGCTTCGTTCCGACAACCATGGAGAAAACGTCGTAATGGTTGAGATTAGCCGTGTTTTATTTGTTTTGGTTAAACCTAAAAGTGAATAAAACGCATAACTTTAACCTTTTATAATTCTGGTACTGATCACTGGGCGGCATGACAGCGTTTGGGAGAACTTTTGATTTAAAACCAGAGCCGCCTTTAAGACCTCAAACTCATGTGGTTGAACGGGGCCTAGTGTGGTAAGGGGCCTCAAGTGTCAGTACATAATGGTTTTTTTTTCGAAATATTGGTATCAAACGCTTTTAAATCTTTTAAACTGTTTTTGTAGCATCTGAGACACTAACACCAAAGTTTAATTTAGTTTGCCTTGCATTAAAAAAACCTTGGCGATATAAAATGAAGAACCAAACTATATAACGCTCTATTAAAATGGATTAATTAAAGCAGCGCCAAGGCAGTGATCAGTATCTGTTGTTTGATTATTGATTTTAATTATATTATGGGACTTTCTTTTAATATTTGGGCAGAAACTGAATTCATTGTTGCCATATATATTTGATTATTTTAAATTTGTACAATTACTTGCAATGTGCGACATCTATTCTTCAAATTTCGCATACCAAAAAAATATCAATCAATTGATCTAGAAATTGAGCTGGTTCACGCATTTGAATGAAATTTTGGTTTAACTAAAGCGAATAAAACACGATTATTATCTTCATAGAAATAGATAAGTTGATGAAAGAAAACTAATTTTAAAAATAAAGCAATGCCAAAAATCACATGCATACTTAAGTCCTTTTCAAGAAAACACGGCATGTTTTAGGTACCTCAGTGTGCAATCCTAAGCATATCATGTTTCCTTTTCTGCAAATGATTGTTGAGAACTAAAGTTTAACGTGAAAGCAAGCAAAACCAAAATACTTTTTCTGTTATGTGCCTTTGTTTCTATAACTGACATGACATAATTTTCTGTTCAGATCGGCTTCTAGGTTGCTGTTGGTTCTTCTAGTAGCATCCAGCTTATAAGACAGTGATGTTTTAGCTTTGTATCGATTTTAATAAGATACTTTGCGTTTGTAACCAAATTTGATTTTATAATATTTTGCTAGAACAAGGTATAAAATCGTGATAACACACACATACCGCATGTCTCATATGTCTTTATACTAGGGCCATATATATTTAGCTCAAAACCGACTTTGTCGCGATCGGACGTGTCTTTCACTGCGCTCTGAGATTTTCATTAAATTTGTTTTCAAATTTGAAAAATTTTTAGGTAAAATTTCATTACAATAAATGCCGTGCGTTTGGGGATTGAAAGCTGATCGTGTACATGAAAAGGTGCAGTGTGAGATCTTTAAAGAGTTCTACTATTGCACTTGCGTTAGTATTAGAGCTCGTGACATAAACTATTTTGAGACGTCAAATACAAAATGTAAATGCAAATCTTGCACTTCAAGTAGACGATGCTCTCTTCAATACTCTCCACCTCGATTTTCTAAATATAAGTAAACAAAATCAAGACTTCACAATTATAAATTTATTTTTATTGATAACCAACTTCATTGGCTGAGTTACTTTTAAAACTAAAAACTAACTTCTATCATAATGAATTTATTTTCTTAAGCCTTGAACTTTTTCTGCTGATCTTGCATTTTATGCTCACAGTCGTTGCACTTGAAAGGAGTCATCAGCAGACAAACGTGATTATTAATTCTCGTTAACTTATATAAGCACATCTATAATTGCTTAAACTGCTGAAATTTCTCTCTTATCGTCTTCTAATGAACTTAATCAACAACAAATTCATCAGGAACAACAGCAATAGTCTCAGCAACAAGAACAGCAACACGCTGAACAGTTGGCGCAGCCTAGTCAGAATCAGCTGGTAAATAAAACCACGAATAAAAGCCACGAATTTATAATTGTGTCGCAGCAAGATAACTGCATTAATTTTGAGAGTATGTTTAAACTGTGCATCATGTGTAAGTTCCACTAACAACTTGTTTGATATGATCTCAACTTTAGTTGCTGAAGTGCGTGAGCACAAAGCTCTTGTTTTGTGTAACAACAAAAACAATAATGCTGCTGTTAATGACATAAGCATAAGTTCTGCTTCTGTTCTTTCATCTTCCGCCGCTTCCGTGTTTCCTTCTTGACAGATTAAAACAAATGAAAATATTCTCTTAAATGCTGCTGTTTGTAATGCTACTAGTGCTAATTCTTCTTCGCCTTATGTTTTGCAGCCGTCTGTTAGTGATGGATACACAATTTTTTGCGAACTGAAAATCAACTTGCTTCTCCTTCTATAAATGTTTAAATGCTGATACTTGCCTTTCATTGCCTTCTATTGCTGATGCCTGTTCTGCTGAATGGCAGACTGTGTAAAATAGAAAACGAATTAAGCAACAAAAAAAATTGTAATACTGTTGTTGGAAAAAGTATTAATAATTGCAGTTTCTTATTCGCTTTAGCTAAACCAAAATTTCGTACAAATACGTGATTGAACTTTATTTGTGTATGCGAAATTTGAATAGATGTCGCACATTGAAAGTAGCTGTAGACACAAACCTAAAATAGTCAAATATATTTTTTATTTTTATTTGTGAAAAAATAAAACTTTAGTACAATAAGAACTATGTTCTTTTACAGTACAAAGCAACAAATTTTAGAAGTTTAATTTTCAAATTCAATACTAAAATTAGCTCAACTTCTATATAGAAACACAAACTATAAATGAAGTCTAAGGACAAAATTGATAAAAGAAAAGAAAGAAAGTAGTGAAATGGTTTTTGATAAGCTCATTGAGCAGAAAAATAATTAAATATTGATAACCCAAATTTTCCTGTACTATCGATCGACCTTAAATGGTATGGCAATGAATTCCATAGTCTGATAGCATTGACAAAAAATAGTCCTGAAGAGTTCAAATAATTAAATCTTCGAATGATTGAGGTATTGCTTCGTATTGAGTGACTGAACAATAACTTTTCATACAAGTAAGAAGAATTACCAGCTTACGTCTTGTTTCAACAGGTGTAAACCCAGCTGACACTCTGAGGTTTCGCAAAGTAAAGTAGATTTTTCTCACGCTACCATTGATGTGTTCAACGCATGACAGCTTGGAGTTTATATGGAAACCAAGATTAACAGCACTACTAGCCAATCTAAGTTTTGTGTCACCTATGAGTACATCAGGAATGTCCTCAAAATCTAGCTCATCTTTAAAAATTGATAATACGTATGATTTTGAAGCATTAAGTTTAAGTCCATTACACGTTGCCCATTTGAAAATGCCATCAAGATCCTCGTTTAATCTCCAGCTCAGATCTTCCATCAGACCAATTCGACGAGACAGAGATAGCTGCACATCATTAGCATAAGCATGTATAGATAGAGGCCCAAGGACTGATCCTTGAGGCACTCACACCTTTACCCTTTGCACACGATCTGATAAATAGCTGCTAATAAGTTTTATTCCTGTTTCACCGAAACCATACAAAAACTGTAATTTCTGGTACAATAAGAAATGATTAACAGTGTCAAAGGAATTTGAAAAACCAAGCAAACATAAAAGTGTTACCAATTCATCATCAAAACCACGTCATATGTCATCTAATACTTTTAGGGTAGCAGTTGAGCAACTGTACCCAGGTCGAAAGCCAGATTGTAGCCGAGACAATAAATTATTGACTGCAAAAAAGTTTGAAATTTGGTCTGCCATAAGGATTTCGCTTACCTTGGATAAACACGACAGAATACTAATGGTCCTAAAATCATTTGCAACAATCGCTGTAGGCTTCTTAGCGACAGGCATAATAATTGCGACCTTCCATAAGCTTGGAAATAAGGAAGTGGTAAAGCAACGGTTAATAATATGCATAAGTGGGCTTACGACAAATGATAAAATTAGCTTTATAAATTTAAGCGATATCCCATCTTCACCAACAGCATTCGATTTAATTTTAAGAACACTCCTTCTTACGTCGCTTTCGCAAATCGGGACAAGTATTTCCTGCAAATTGAATATGGATTCTCTCAGAACTCTTACTATCCGAAAGAAACACATGACTTAAGACATTGGGATCAATAGAACAATCAGCAGAATGTTTATCACCAACACATAATTTTCTCAAATTGATCCAAAAAACTTTTGCATGTAGTGATGTGTTCAGCTTATTAGAACAAAACCTAATTTTAGATTGTCTTATGACCTGAATTGAAGCATTTCTGGCCAGTCTACATTTTCCCAGTTTTCAGATGTTGGATATTTCTTAAAAAAATTTATGTAGCTTATTTCGATTTTTATGGCCTTTTGCACATACGGAGTATACCATGGACACGACGCATTTTTGACAACAACATTACGCAAAGGAACATGCTTATAAAAAAGGTTGTTGACCGTGTTCGTGAATATATTTAATTTATCATTGACGGTTTGACCATACCACACATCATTCCACGGAGTTCGACAAAGAACACGATGAAGTGCCTCCCCCTCTTCTGCCCTGCCTGTCGTTCCTAAACAGTCTAAAATTTCTAACATTATACACAGAGTCACTCACATCGCTGCAAAACCAAGTTTCGGAGACACATATAACATCCACTGAAGGATCTTCAATGCATACCTTAGGTAGTCTAACTTATTTAAGATGTGGCTTGTGGCGTTGAAATGCACAATTTTGAGACCACGATGCTGTGCATATAGAATATTTAAAAAAATTTTATTATTTTCATTAGTGCTATCAGAGGCACTACCACCATTATAATCGGTCATCGGACAAAAAATGACATGAAAATTCAGACGAATACAATGTATATTTAAGCATAAAAAACCATTCCACTTTACAAATATTTCTAAAAATTAAAAAAAGCTTAAAATTAATTATTGGAAAATAGTAATTAAAAATATTAGAAATGTTATTAATTTTAGAGGAAACAATTATTAATTTAATAATCAAAATAATAAAAGCAATAATAAAAATTAATATTATTATGGGGCGGCAGCCCTTAATCATTTCAATTACTCTCACTGAGATCAATCGCAACTATATCATTAAGCTGAGTAGTATTAAAAATTTCACAAATGTCACCATTCTCAAACCTTCTTACTAAAACAGCGCCTCTCTTTACAAATGCTGAATACAATAAATTTCGTCGCTTAAGTTTAATTGCCTGTTGCGTTTTGTTAAGCTTTCATTTGAAAAACAGCTACTGTCAGAATCTAAGCCAACAGGGCTTAGTGTGAATTCTTTTCGTATTTCGGTACGATGCTGCAGAATGAAGAAAAGTATCTCTGTCATAAGCGCATTGCAAATTAGATTATGATCGGCGCCTTTGTTGTTCTTTGACCATTTCTTTTCTGTCGAAAAATACTTTTCAGCTGGGAAGGAGAAACAGAATTTGTTAAACACAACAGAGAAGTTTTCTTCATTACATTCCGGCATACCGCAGAGCACAGCATTAGAAGAAACTTCTTTGCGCTCGAGGTCTCCAAGTTGCTTTTGCATATAAAAAACTTCTTCTTTCAACGCAGCAATTTCAGTTGTTTCATTTTCTATTTTTTCTACTCTCTTTACAACACTGACAATGTCAGCGCTCACTTTAGTTAATTTCGCCGTAGTTGCAGTTGCTTCGTTTTCATTTTGTTCGATGCGCTCTATAGCATTACTTACAGCAATAGTAACATCGTTTAATTTCACTGTCCAACTTCTTTCGAGCTCATCAATTTTTTCATAAAATTCTTTACGAAACTTGCTCATTTCATTCTTTATGCATTCCATGAGCATTTCACTTTGTTTGATAAGTCAATCTTCAAATTGCTGTAGAGTAAGAGAACACTTTGAATTGTTTTTGTTATCCGGTGAGTCACCGTTTTTGGCGTTTGATGTTTTAGCTGTTGTTTGAGTTGCAGTTTGCAGCATGATGCACAAGTAAGAATCGCGGAATTATCAGCAATCACAGTTGAAAACAAAATTGGTGCAAGAACTAGGTTATTGATTTTATGAAGTGTTATTAAAGGTTTTTACAGAAATTTAATGTCTTGCTTTTGCTTATAATAATTAATTGTATCGATTCACCGCGTTAGATAAATTATTAAGTATTAATAACAGATTAATAAATTAAATATAGTTGAGCGGTACACAAAGACGTCTCCTCGTTGCAACACAATACATTAAATTATATTACAACTTTTCTTGAATTTTGCAGAGCCAGTCTTAAGTCACGCGAGGCCCAATTTATTTAGTTGGTGATAGGCCCAAACATTAAAATTAAGTCGCATAATATAAACTAAGACACTGGTGAAACAACAGTTATTAATATCTGCTTTAATTTTCCATTTTAATACAACGTCAAATAGTTTTGTTCTTCATCATATATCGCCGATTTTATTTTTATGCATGGCAAACGGAAGGAATCTTTGGTATTAGCGTCTAAGATGCTACAAAAAAGTACTGACACGTGGGGCTCCTTACCACACTATGCCTATTACCACACCAGGCCCCGTTCAACCAAACGAGTTTGCGGCCTTAAGGGCGGCTCTAATTTTAAAACAGAAGCCCTGGCAAACGCTGTCATGGTGCCTAGTGGTCAGTACCAGAAATATAAAAAGTTAAACTTATGCGTTTTATCCACTTTTAGGTTTAGCCAAAGCGAATAAAACACGGCTAATGATCTAAATGTTAGTGTCCAAAAGAAAGCACTCCATCTGTCTTCATTGGCACCATCTGTTTCCGTTGGAAGTGTTATCGAATATATCGCAACTCACGCTTATATTGAAAAACACTTCATTTGATGTGCTCGACTGGTGAAAAAAGATGCAGATGAAAGCAAATTGAAAAGAGTCAATTATAAGCTTATCATTCCAGCATGCTATTCAGTACTAATGTTCAATCCAGATATTTGACCACTTGGTAAACGTGTTCGTCCGTTCTCATTTTTGGTACAAAAAAGTGCTCCCGAAGAAAGTTTGCAATAACTAATAACAATGCTAATAATTCAAACAAAGATCTTCATTTATAAATTCAAAACTTGTCTGGTATGCGTACCAAATTAAATATTCCGCCTAGAAGTTCCTCCGATATATATAATGCTCACGTAGATAATATTACATCTTTATCTACTGATACTACAAATCGTGAACATTTTTGTGTGCAGCTGATGTTAATGTTTTTGTTCCGGCCAATGTTAATCAGGCACATGAAATGCACCTAGTGGACAGTTTTTTCAGTATGGATTTAGCAAAAATCAATACAGTATTTAATAAGCTATCTAAATTCTTAGATTTAATCTCTCAATTTTGAGTTACAAGCTTGCCCGTTTCGATTTTCGAAGTTGAACACTCATCATTCCGCGCTAGCTTTTAATATTGAATTTTACGATTTCTTGAACTCTAGTAGTCGTGAACAGAAATTTTATTATTTTAAAAACTGTATTTTTGTAGATATTAATCGGCTCATTGATACCATAGATTGGCACATGCTTTTTGTTGGCCTTGATGCTTCGGATTGTTTTGAAGCTTTTATAACGAACAGGTTAATGTAGACGTGGCACGCTGCTATCGAATTGCTCGGCTGAGCTCGCCGGAAAATGGCGGTTCGTTTCGTCCACTACTCGTTATATTATTTTTATCTCGTGCCATTATTTCAACAAAAAAAGGAAATATACTCGATATAGAAATCGAAAGAGAAAAAAGGAAAGCATTTGAAAAAAAAATAAACTTATCTACGATTGAATTTCCTGAGCATTCACCCACTTTAATTTCCTGAACAAATTTACTGGGTGCTATTAAGAATGCACCAAGGCAGCCCACCCATTGACCTTAAAGTCAACCAATAGCATATTCTTTGCCTACTTTTTCTGGAATATGCCCATAATCTGATCCATAACGCTCCTAGCTGCAACTACCCTAACGACACTACAAGAAACTACTCCATTTTAATAAAATAAACACATTTAAGAATCAATACTAAACATATACTTTTATTTAATAGATATCGTACATAAATGCTAAAATTATCCTTTTTTTATTTTTTGTTTTTCTTAGTTTGATTTAAATTCAAAATATACACATTTAATCTTATAGCTATAATTATTTTTAAATTATTTAAATATTTATCAAAAAAGAAAAATCAAAATTATATTCTTATTTATCTTCTTTTCTTTTTAATCAGATTACTATTTTTAAATTTATTTTTGCTTCTAAGTTAAGTTTCTTTTTTTTTTTGATTAAATTTCTAAATAATTTATAACATTTTAATTTCCTTTTTTTTTCTAAATTTATTTATTTATTTATTTTTTTTTTTACATTTACACTGTACACATTACAAATCTGTATATTTAAATTTAATGACTTAAATTTAAATTACAGTAGTATTATTTTCTTGAAAACTAGTTCTTGCTACAAAGATGCAAACTTAAATTTAATTTTTAGCTTAAATTTAAATAGCTAAGGTTTTATTATTTTTATTTTTTTATTCACAAGAACAAACATAGCTACATTGACACAAACAAATTAATATGTCACATCTAACGTTGTAAGGTCTTAAGGTAAGTATAAGTTAGTTACTAGGTAAGTATAAGTTAGTTACTAGGTAAGTATAAGTTAGTTACTAGGTAAGTATTATATTTAACATTTTCTGATATTTTTTTGTTTCTTATGTTTCTTTTTCTAGTTCTTTTTTTTTTCTTTATTTGTATTTGTACCTATCACTGTTCTCTTTTATTTTTACGATTTCTTTACATAACACTTATCCTTTCAAACTCCTACAGGGTATGGCGCCAAAATCCTTACAGGGTATTACCGCAAATTTGCGTATTTTTTTTTTTTAAATTTGGAAAGAAAACAAAAAAAAGTTTGATAAACACAAAGTCAGAACTTCAGAGAATTTTTCTGAAATTCTGACACAAATACAAATACATAAATTAATCTTTTAACGGACTATAAATATTGTCATCCAAAAATTGTACTTATTTTAAATTTTCTTAATGTCTACTTTAACAAAATTTTCACTTTTCTTATTTCTTTTTCTCTTATTTTTCTTTATAGTAACAAAAAAAATCACAAAGTTTATCTTTTTTTATTAAAATTAAAAAAAAAGTACTTTAAATAGTTTTTTTGATTTTAATTACTACTGAATCTTAAAGTTAATTTTTCCAGTTAAATTAATATCATTTATACTTGCTTTGAAGCTGTCGCTAATTTGGCTCTGGATCGATGTTGTCAGGAACGTGCTACTGGAGGATCTGGACTTGACTGCTGCTTTGATGGTATGTTGATTTTCTGGTTCTGATTTTTTCCTTTTATTTTCAGGTTAATTTTTTGGTATTACTTTTTTCAGATTATCTTTTTTTTATCTTATTTTTCAGATTATCTTTTCCATGTTTTTTTTTCAGGTTATTTTTTTCTTTGTCTTATTTTTCAGGTTATTTTTTCTTTGTCTTTTTTTTCAGGTTATCTTTTCTTTGTCTTTTTTTTCATGTTATTTTTTCTTTTTCCTTTTTTTTAGGTTATCTTTTCTTTGTCTTATTTTTCAGGTTATTTTTTCGTTGTCTTATTTTTCAGGTTAGGTCTTTTGCTTGACATTGTTTTAAGCTTTTCCGCTTTTGCAGTTGTGTTAAAGATAAAGTTCGCGGGATAAGAAATTCAGCTCCAAATGCCTACCAACCACGCCAAGTTGAACAAATCTTCTCGCACACAACCTTTTAACGAAAAATGTTGTGCATTTCTAAAACCGAAAATGGAATTGCCTGTTTTATATCTTTCTTCGATACCGTGTGGGTCGCAACACTTCAAATCAATAACTATTAATACTTTTAATCTATCCTTGCAATTTTGACAACGCTGATACTTTTTTCGTTTCGTCTTTGTTCGATTGCTTTTCGTTGATTTTTTCTTTCGGTTTCAACTTTTATTTTTTAATATGTTTGGTTGGATTGTCAGTGTGTTCCCACGCTGCAGTCAAAAAACGAAAAAAGCCGGAAACCAACCTTCCGGAATTAAGTTTCTTCTTTTTCTCCTTTTTTTTTGTTAAGTTGGCTGCGATACTCCCTACTGAACTCAGTCTGAACATACCCTTCCGTTCACACGGACCAAGGCTCAGTTCACAAGCGTTCATACTGACTAAGGTTGCATAGTATGCCGTTCGTGTGCGCCACACTTTTCTTGAAAATCTTTTAAACATTTTGTCGAATAATATACCGTTTCGGAAAAAGAACTATAAACTTCCCTTGTATACAAAGGGACTAAAAAACTTAAGGAATAAATTTTTTATTGAATTTAAATTTACTGGTAGCCCGGAATGCAAGGTAAAATACTTGCACTATATGCGTGAATTCAACTTCTTAAATAAATTTATTTACAAGGAATATGTTCTAGGTGTTGAAAATCGAATAAAAACGAATGCAAAGTCTTTTTGGAGTTATATCCAAAACAGAAAAGATTCCTCCTATATTCCATCTTCCACTTTTTATAATGATATGACATCGAATTCATTAGCTGATACGGTATCACTTTTTGACAATTATTTCAGCTCAAATTTTAATAATGGCATCCCCTAGTAACTTTGTTACTGATAATGTAGATTGTGCTTTTAATTTTGGTAGTCTAACAATACTTCCTGTAGATGTTGAAACTGCTATTGCTCATCATGAAAACTCTAACAATTGTGACTTGGATGGCCTTGATGTTATATTTTCAATAAGTCTCTTAGCTCTGGTGATTTCATTGATAAGTGGATAATTTCTCTTATCACACATCTTTAAGACTGGTAATAAACATGACGTTCAAAATTATAGGCTCATTTCAAAGCTAACAAATGTCTCAAAACTTTTCGAAAAAATTGTTAAAGACAAAATTTACTTTGCAGTAAAAAAACGATATTTGTTCCAATCATCATGGCTTTGTGTCTGGTAGGTCTAACACAACTAACCTCGCTGTATTTACCAATTACTGCACATCTGCGTTGAAGAAGCGTTATCAAGTTGACGTTATCTACTCAGATATAGCTAAGGCTTTCGATAAGTCACCTCATAATATACTACTATATTACTCAAACTTGTCAAAATTGGGTTTAACTCATTTTTTCCCTCTTGGTTGCGATCATATCTTTTTAATAGAGTATCCTATGTTGTCATTGAGAATGTGATGTCTCATCCTTTCTTTCCAACATCTGGGGTGCCTCAGGGTAGTATCCTTGGCCCCATACTTTTTATAGTTTTCATCAATGATACTTCAAAATGCTTCAATCAAAAGGAATCAATCTGACTCTGCTCTATTTCAGTCTGATTTAAATAATGTTTATTCTTGGTTTAATTGCAACAATCTATCTTTGAATATTAACAATTGTTTTCTAGTTACCTTCGCTAAAATAAATTTTCCTTTTCCTGTTGACTACTACTTTGAAAATACGAAATTAGTCCGTTTTGACGAAATACGAGACTTGGGTGTCATATTCGATTCAGGGCTTAAGTTTAATATATATTTGAATCGCATAGTTTCCAAAGCATACTCGCTTTCGGCATTCGTTAAGCGAAATAGTGCTGGATTTTTACACGTCATTCATTTGATCTAATCTCGAATACGCATCTTTTATTTGGAACCCATTTCATTCGGTGCATATAATGCGTTTAGAATATGTTCAAAAACGATTTCTAAAATTCGCATTGCGCTCATTAAATTTTTTGGAGCCTGTTCCATCTTACAAAGCCCGATGTGTGCTCATAAATTTATCCAAACTTAAAATTAGAAAATTACTACATAGTATAATGATCACATATGATCTGATAAATGGTAACATTATCTGTGATAAGCTACTTGAATTGAACGATAGTTTTATGTTCCATCAAGGTCGCTTCGAAATTTTGATTATTTCTGCATAAATATTCATAGAACAAACTATGCTATTAATGAGCCATTAAATAGAGTTCTTTCAGCTTTAAATAAAATATATAGTAATACCTAATAAGGTTTTTGTATGCCTAAGGATACTTTTAAAAGTACTATTATATCTTATTTGAATATTAATTAAATCGTATACTTAGTTCTCACGGTTACATAATAATTTAAGTTAACTGCTAAGTCTATGAGAAAAATTGTCCATAAACGTAAATAAATAAATAAATATAAGTTACTTGAAAAACATGACGCACTTTATTGTCGATTTTTTGCGCTTAACCAAAACAAATATGAGAAAGATATGATTTGCTTTTGACATGTAATAGAACATATGACAGGTAGCCTAGTGGGTGGCGCGAAGGACTATGAATCGCTGGGACATGGATTCGAGACTGACTTTGCGAATTTGTAAATCGTAGATAAAAATTAAATAATGTAATAAAATAAAATTATACATAATGAAGTTTTACAATTTGCATATTAAATATGATAATAAAATAAAATTATATATAATAAAGTTCTACAAGACACGTGAAAGAAATTCTTTTTTAGTGTTTTAATGTGTCTTCTAAACAGCTCAGAAAGATACTTTACTGAAACTCTTAAAATATAACAAAGATGGAAATTGTCTTTATATTTCATACGTCAAATTGCTCTGATAAGCCCCTATAAAAAAATTTATAATAGTTGTTTTAAAAGGTCTTTAAAAGAAGCTTTAAAATCTTTTTTTGCTACTAGGGTCCATTTAGTAAAGGATGCAACTGATAGTATAATTAGCTTTAACCGCTTTTTTTTTGTTCTTTGCTTTGTGTAGTTTCTTTGATGTTGTCACATACTAGCTCAATTCAATGTTCCAATACAACACGTAGGTGACTGCCCGATTCACCATCCGGTACAAATGAAATCGCAAAATTATGCAAGTCCAAATCTCTGCAGCGAAACCTGAGCGGTATTTTCATAACTTTGCAACGCTTGTTGCAAAAAAAATAGCTGAAATAAAAAAAAATATATGCATACATACATGTTTGGAAAATATATATTTACATACCCCAAGGACAGAAGCTTTCTGTAGATAGTTTAAAATTGTTTTTGATTCCTCCGAGTCCAATTTTTTTATGGGCTCTGCCGTTTTCCATCTTTCACCGCTTGCATCTTATTTGAGTGTCAAAGCAGTCTTGCATTTGCAGTTACTATAATATTTTCCACATGTTCTTTCACAAGACCATATGCACCGGACCGTGAATTGGGCTAATATTTAATAATTGCTTCTTCTACCGTTGCTTAAAGTCCAGAAAAGTAAACATACCGCAGTCAGACAAACTGAAAGGGCAGAAAAAGAAAGTGCCATATATTAGGGCTGGTTTTACTGTGCTTAGTTAACCAATTAGTTACCTAACTAATGTCTGTTAGTTAACTACCAAATTTATGTTGTTCAGTTTCACAATCCATTGGATAACTAATGATAATTTTTTTTACAAAATATGGCATCACTGCACAAATCATATGTTTTTTATATGACAATTCATAGCAGGGGTCGGAAAACCAATACTACTTTCTCTTTCTCTCTTGTTGTATACGTATACAATAAACTTAGCTCTGCCACTCATAAGTAGTAGCACGCCGATACCCGTTTCATAGTTTTGCGAAATGTAGTCAACAGCATGAAGTTCCAATTTGACAGGAAGCAGCTGTTAGTTAACTATTAGTTAACCTGCCAAATTTGGTTGGTTAAGATGTATTATGAAACTGAAATTGGATAGGTAATCTCAAATCTTTAGTTAACTAAATACTGTGAAACCGGTTCTTAGTCGAAGAAGAATTTGACCAACAAAACAATCGCAGCAGATGTGACATAGAAAGATCCGGCAATTGGAGTATTTCAGAAAATATTACACAATTTAAGAAACAAGAGCTATTATTTTTTATGAGTGGCTATAAGTACTCTTGTTGGTACAGAGGCAATTTGCGAAAATATATTTTCACTTGTGGCGGACACAAACAAAAAAAAGTAAAACTTGTCCAACAGGTTGCAATATGGTTTCGTTTTACTATTTAACCTTAGTCTTAGGATTCACTAGGTTAATAATAATGACAGCCAACCTCGCAAAATAAAACAGATAGAAACAAAGGCAAATGGCAGAGACTTTCGGTTTTCCTTCTTGTTGAACCAGTGAACCTTCTTGTTAATCAACTCAATACAATTTTACGAATTTCAAAAGTAGACCACTTCAAAAAAAATGTTGTAAAAATTTCATAAAGATCCAATCACTCTAAATATATTTATTCAACTTTATTTGAGCGTGCTCTTCGCCTCAAAGAAAAAAACTTTAAACGCATTTCTCTCGAAATCATTTTTTTTCACACGGTGCCAGTATTTTCTCCGAAATTACTGAACCGATCC
Source organism: Meiosimyza decipiens (assembly GCA_963680825.1). Taxonomy (NCBI): domain Eukaryota; kingdom Metazoa; phylum Arthropoda; class Insecta; order Diptera; family Lauxaniidae; genus Meiosimyza; species Meiosimyza decipiens. Next base: position 80,864,002 of record OY804258.1, on the reverse strand, counting down.
TTATGAAATGTTAACCGCATATATGTCACATATAAGGGTATCGGATGAACTAAACTGCGCAAATTTCACTATTTTGTATATATATGTCAAAATGATGTTAAAATTAACTACAAAATTTTTTTTGGGTTTTTCAAGAGTGTATTAATTGATCCTGGAAAGAAATATAATCATATCTTTTACTGGGGGTGGCGTAGTAAATTCTGAAGAATATCTGCTTTGGTAGGATGGATATCTCGGTTTCTCCCTTAACAGCAAAAAAAATGTTTTGATTTTTGGTGGTGAAAAATTAAAATTAAAATAAAGAAGAACAATTAATGTGGTTTCTGCCGCTCATCGAAGGAGTATTAGTAATCCGCAATTTCAGCCAGTTTTTGCAATATTTAGATGAAAAATATAAAATTTTATCATTATCGGGAGAGCCGTCATTACTAAGCGACCAAATGACAATGTTTATGTTACAATAACAAACGCTTTCTTTGTTTAACTTTTTTTCTTGAGTTCTTAACAGATCTATGCAAGAAGTTAGACATATAGGGCTTGTCGAACTCTTACTAATTGGCTTAGAAGTTACTGATGACTCTTCCTAGCAGAAGACGAAACTAGTATAACTAGCTTTAGCCCATTTTTTTCTTTTTATTTATATTTGTTAAGTGTAATTTTTTTGGTGTTGACACACACACACATTATGTCGTTAGAAATATTTGTGCGACAATGGAAAGCTGTCAAGCGGAAGCTCACTTAAATAATCCACTTTTGGTCAAAGAACTAGTGGACAAATTACCAAATACTCATAAATTTAGCTGGGCAATGCACACAAAAGACGAAGGAGTTCCTATAATTAAATCATTTAGTGACTGGCTATATAAAATGGCAGAAGCAGCTAGCACGGTGGTAACGCCAATATTTTGCAAAAATAATGCAGCAGTAAACACTTACACACACACACATTGTGACACAACATTCCATGGGCAAGCACGAGGAGAAGATGACACGCAGCGATCTCAGTCTATAGACCGCCAAGCACGTGAAGGAAATCATGTCAATAAATGCAGCGTATGCAAAAGTGAGGGTCACAAGGTATCGCAGTGTGATATTTTTAAAAATTTATCTCTTAGGCGCAAGTGGGAAATTGTGAAGGCTAATCATCTTTGTCGCCTGTGCCTAGGTGCTCATAAACAAAAATGTTTTTCCAATAAGGAGTTTAGTGTAGACCAATGATACTCAACCTTTTTTTTCTTCGAGCCACATAAATATATTTGTAAAGCTACGCGGGCCGCAACACTATACTGGTATGACAAAAAATATCATAAAACCAACCACCCCCGTTTTTTTTGGAAAACCATTTGAGATTTATAAAAATATAACCAAAACAGCATAACAATAGTACATATCACTTATCAGCATACGGTTCGTTAAAAATTACAATAGTGAAAAAAATAAAACTCAAAAGCAATAGGTATCCAAGCGTTTATTTTGAAATTAGTGTGCTTTTTGACATTGGGATAAATTTTCAACAATTTTAGACAAATCGGGTTTATAATTGCTGCATGCTACCCTCAATACGTCATCAAGGTGAGAATCAGTAAGTCGATTCCTGTATACGTTTTTTGGGTATTTCATTTTGGAATATGATGACTCACAAAGATATGTTGATGCAAACAATGTGAGGAGCAGGCAGGCACAATTTTTCACAGTCTTGTATTTTTCAGGAGCTAATTCCCAAAAATGGATGTACTCCTTCCCCTCTCTCTTTTCTTCAAAAATAGCTTTCAGATTAGTATCGTTCTTAAAATCGATAAATTCATCAAAAAGCACTGCATAATCATATCCCAATGCAGCTAAATGTGTTAAAGTTGCTGTTTCTGGGTGCCAGGGATTTTCTATAAGTATGAAACAATTCTTGATACTACGTAAGTCCTGAAATTTGCTCTTAAGTTCCTTAGCTAAGGCAGCTAAATAATTTTAAAATATCTTATAGTTTTCTTCAGAAACATGTATACCATCTTGTTTAGCTTTTATAACAGTTGGAAAGTTATGCAATACTTGGTTCTCTATTTCTTCGTGGTAGATGTTCAATTTCTCTTCAAAAGCAAACACTTTATTCGCCATCTGCGAAATGATTTTATTTTCGCCATGTAGGCCACGATTGAGTTCATTAAGTTTTTCTGTAATATCACACAGAAAAGCTAAAAGACACCACCATCCGTCATTGTTAAGTTCGCTGTAAATTTTATTATTTTGTTGAAAAAACAAAAAAAATTTCATGCCTCAAAGAATAAAACCGTTCCATAACTTTACCTCGGCTTAGCCATCCCACCGAGGAATGTAAAAGAATGTCACTATAGTTACTGTTCAATTCTTCCAAAAGACTTTTAAACTTTCTGTGGTTCAGTTCTTGGGCTCTAATATAATTAACTATACTTATTGCAGTCTTCATCACGGCGTCTATTTCGGCAATGGAGATACGTGCTGATAAGTTCTCTTGGTGTATGATACAGTGGAAAGATAAGAGGTTTGTTAAATTACATTTCTCTTTTAATAAAGCAACAAATCCTTTTTCGGATCCGATCATTGAAGAGCATCCATCCGTGCATACGCAAACCAATTTTTTAATATCAATATCATTGTTTTCCAGGAATGTACTGATAGTATTGAGATAGCTAGTGCCTCTGGTTTGATTTTTCATAGGAAGAAATTTCAAAAAATCTTCATGAACTGAATTGTGTCCTGTACAATATCTAACAAAAACGGAATATTGTGATGTTGCTGAATTATCGGTGCTAGAATCAAAAGCCAAACTAAAATATTTGCAGTTTTTCAGATCTTCTATGATGCGATTAAATGTGTTTTGCAATATCTTCAATGCGTCTAGCAAAGGTAGAATCAGAGAGCTGCATACTTTTGATCTGAGATATTATTTGATTTTTATTGCTAAATTAATCAAATAATAAGCAGGAAGCACTGAGGAAACATTCTTTCACCTCTGCGTCGGTAAATGGTTTCATATATTTACCAAGTATGTAACAAATTTCATATGACGCTCTTGTCACTGCTGCGTCATGTGATACCGCCATTGATATAATATTTTGATGATGTTGTAAGGACGTCTTGAAGTATGTTAACTTTTCACGTCTTATTAAAGAGCCACGAGGAAAGGTATCACTAAATGTTATGTGCTTCGTAGTATAATGACGAAGAATATTATATTTTTTCAATATAACACTCTCACGACATATCCAGCATGTGACCGAACCATGTTTATTTGACACAACGAAATTTCCCATTTGTCTTAAAACACTCTTTTTTCGCCACACATTTTTCGATTGCATTTCGGAGACACTCCCGCCATTATGGGTAATTAAATTATAACAAAACAATATTTTATAAGACAGCAAAAAAAGCTATCGTATCCGTGTTCCGCGTAATGTTTTCTTGAAATAAAGCTGAAACACTGTGACTGACAAATTCATCTTTGGAGCTGTCAAAAATTTTGTGTTGCCATAAGCAAAATTATTTGCGCGCATATTTGTCTGTCAAATGTTTGTATTTATGAAAATAGAATGCCAGATTTTGTAAATCATGTACCTCATAATAAACGTGTTGAGGGCCGCACAAAAAAGCTTGGCGGGCCGCAGGTTGAGTATGACCGGTGTAGACGGTTGTTCAATTAAGCACCACCAACTACTCTATAAGAGATCACAATCTACAAGTTCATCGAGCTCTCAACAAAATCCAAAAGTAAACGCACATAGCAACAGCAGTGAGGAAGCGCATCCATATTTCAGAATCATACAGATTTGCATTCACTCCAGAGGTAAGATAAAAAATATGTTCGCATTTCTTGATAAAGGTTCAGCTGTCACTCTTATTGAGAAGAGCATATTTGACGATTTGTGTCTTCAAGGTGTACATGAACTTTTGTTTCTGCGGTGGACTGGAGATACAACCCGTATGGAGAGCGATTCAGCTAAAGCAACAATTGAAATTGCAAATGCGACCAACGGCAAGAAATTTGATTTATTGGATGTGCATACTGTCAAGAGACTCGGCCTTCCTGTTCAGTCTATTGTTGCAAGCGCCATGGCCAAAAGGTACCCATATTTAGCAGGATTGCCTATCCAGTCACACGAAAATGCTACGCCAACTGTATTAATTGGTGCAAATAATTGGAAATTGGCCGTACCCCTTAAAATAAGGGAAGCCAGCCGATAGCATCCAAAACACGCTTAGGGTGAACTCTACAGGGCTGCGATTATAAATATGTTAGCCAGCTATCTTTAAACTATGCAAAATTTTAAATTTAATTATAGTTATTGCTTAACTGGCTCGAAGTAAATTTTCAATTAAAAACAGATTTTCAAATTTTTATTTTTAATTATTAATTTATTTTACCTCAATATTTCGCGTTGCATTGCAACTCATCAGCAATTTGCAACTGTGTTGCAATAAGGACGCATTTATAATCACCCTGATGATGAGTTGCAATGCAATACGAAATATTGGTGTGAAATAAATGAATAATTAAAAATAAATATTTGAAAATCTGTTTTTAATCGAAAATTTACCTCCTGATCTCAAATGTCGTTTGGCCCGCATCAAAAATAAAAATTTAAGGGAAAAAAAGGTGATGTTTTTGAAAAAAATCAACTTAGTTTATTTCAATATTTCCAAAATTTTATGAAGATTCTAATAGAGAATGAGAAGTCCTATTAGAATCAAAAGAGAGAGATTATTTTGATTTGGATGGAAATATCGCTTTTTTGTAAAAAGTTTTGGCGGTTTTTTAATTTTTGACACCTAAAATTAAAATGAACATATCTTCGTAAAAAATGTTTCTCATTCAAATCGGAGGAATACGAGTCCTCTTACTCGCTTTGAAAAACCACATATTTTATCGGCAACCAATTCCGCAATTTGAAATGGATTCGGCTCATAGGTTAAAGTTGAAAGACCGAAGTCAACACATTTGCCTCGACATAATCAGCTGACTATGCGTCTACCAATTGCAACGCGACTTGCACGCCCATCCGCTGTGAGAACCTGGTGTACCCTAACCAGTGCAGTTTTACTTCCATAAACCATTGTTATAATTTATTGAATAATCTTTCTTATAACACCTATATTTTGGATATCAATTCAGACGTTCCCAATTTATAATGATTTTTGAAAAAGCTATATTCGCAACTTTCGATGGCTATATCTCCGAAACTAGATCCGACCGACGCGTTTTGATTAGATATTTTTTCATAGAATTAAATAGAAAAATTTGGTTTCTTAAAAATTGGCGTATGGGAGCTAAAGTAAACTGAAGTCGAAATTATGTTTAAATAATAAAAAAAATTTTAGTATTCATGGAAATAAAGCACTAAACGGCACCGCAGTTAATACTGTGTGTTACCATGGCCCTCTCAATTGATATTTTAATTCAATTTCAAAACCAATCATTTTATAGATAGTTTAGAGAAATAAGTCAGAAAAAATGCAAATTGAACTTTTGGTGTGGATAGTGCCACACTAAACTTGAAGTAGTACAGCTAAATTTGAAAATTGATTATCTATACCTTAGCAGTTCGCAACCGTATTGGGGTAAATAACAACTCGTTTGAAAGGTCATTCATATGCGCATTTAAGAATCTTGGGTACTAAGTTTCAAACCTGGGCAACATTTTAAGGTAGAACAAGTTTTTTTTAAAATCACACGTTTCTTACTTTACTTGAAATATTTTTCATGGCTGTCACAATTTTCTTAAAAATTTTGGTGGCACGAGGCAATGTTAATATTTTTTGCTGAAATTTTGATGGGATTCGTTAGTGACGTACTCGTGCATATGTCAACAGCCAAATTATTTTTTAGGATAAACTAGTTTTTCCTAGGCCAAACTATTAAGTTCATCCCAAACGTGTTAGAATGATTCAGTTTAGCCTAGGACGATTTAAGTGTGTTAGAGTAAGTAGACGGCCTTTGGCCGTGATTCTAATATGTCTAACTACGGCTTCGTGATTCACTTCAGTATATGCAATACCGGTATGTTAGCTAAGCCCGTGTTGGATGATGTAAACGCTGAGCTGCGGCCGAAGGCCGCCCACTTACCCTAACATAACAAAATTTCAAGAAAATCGGGAGTGAGACTTTTAAAGTAAAACTGGGCTAAACTGGTTCATACTAACACAATTCGGATAAACTAGTGCGGCCTAGGACGGCAACATATACACAAAATAGGGTAATGCACTCTTTGAACGTCGAAACTTCAAAAATAAGGAATAGTCTAATGTATATACAATAGCTGTGTATGATTACTTTTGTAGTTAAGTATTTAGTTAAGTCCGTAGTTAACTAATTCCAGAAAGTAAGAGCGGAATTGTTCTAAAGAGATTTTAATAATAGAAGAAACAGACAAGTGTCAAAAAGCGTCTTCCGAATGGCGCACAAAACAAATTACGGCCTAAAATTGTAAGTACCATTTTTAAGCTTTTGGAAAGACATAAGTTGCAAGTTCAAACTAAGATAGCTGCTGGCTTTTGTTTTTCATTGCTGTTGATCGCTTTTTTTGTTTATTATTTTCAAAAAAATTATTTTATATTTTATACTTTTTATTTAATTTTTATTTTAAAAACAGTTTTCGTTTTTGACACCTAACAAAATTTAGCTACAGAAATTCTTTGGGCGATTTTTGTTGTATTAAACATTATTACATTGAACTTACAGTCATTCAGCAAAGAACAATAGATCGTATAATTTTTGTACTTAATTGATCAATGCTTTTTATTCAACAAACATGACAAAGATATCAAATGAAACAATTTAACCTGGTAATTGGAGCAATGGAAATGTGTGTGCGGTGTGGAACATTGTGTTCGGATTGAAATAGATAAGCGCACTTTGTACACATCAATGTCAAGTCCCCAACAGCTCAAGTGTTAAGAGCGGCCGTCAAAAATTAAATTGCAATGCATGAACGGTCAGGGTTTCGAGTCCAAGTACAACAGTAACCAAAAATTGGTCTGATGAGGCTATGTATATATGTATAAGAATATGTATATATGTGGTAATAGCCGAAACATATGTCACCAACTACCAGGTTAAATTGTTCCATTTCTTATCTTTGTCATGTTTGTTGAATAAAAAGCATTCATCAATTAAGTAAAAAATTTTACAATCATCTTGTTCTTTGCTAAATGACTGTAAGTTCAATGTAATAATGTTTGATTTTTGTTAACTCATTGTCTCATTTTCGTCTTCTGATTTAACTACATTTTGGAGTAAACAAACACGAGTTAGGCAGATTTAGGCAACAATAGGCGCCTTATGTTTACTTTAGGCGAGTAAACAGACACAGCTAAATGTCCATACGTTTGCAATCTAATTTGTTAAAAATTTATCTATCATCATTAAACCGGATGTACCACTCTCATATGAGCATTTAAGCCACCTGCCAGCGCAAAAGCTTTCTCGCATTTTTCACACTTATAGTTTCTTTCTGTCATATGAAGTTTCTTATGCACACGCAAAGCCTTTTTCGTTTGAAACGAAGAATTACAAATATCACAAGCAAATGGTCGATCAGTGGTATGTGTTACGCTGTGCATATTTAAGTCGTGGAAACTGTAAAAACTTTTTCCGCATACCCCACAAGTAGCTGGACGCTCACCAGTATGCCGTCTCATGTGCGCTTTTAGTTTGCCAGTATTTCGAAAACGACGTCCACATACCTCACAAACCACAGGCAGGGAATCAGTGTGCTTCATAATGTGAGCCTTCAGTTCTTGTACTGTGTAAAATCTATAATCGCACTGCTGACACTTGTGTTCTTTAATGCCAGTGTGACGTTTTTTGTGCGTATGCAGGTTGCTTAGTTGCGTAAATGATTTGCCACATATGGGGCACACATAGCCAGTGTGTTTCCACATGTGACTTTTCAAGTATTTCACATGGCCGAATATTTCACCACACAATTCGCATTTGTGTTTCTTATTTGTAGTTATCTGCTTTTCTATTTCAGTACTGTGACTTATCGTCAGATGATGCTTTAAACTACGAATCGTTTTGTAAATGCGACTGCAAAATTCACAAGTAAATGTCTCGTTTTCCGTGACAGCAATACATTTGTTCTGAAAAGAATTGAAAGATCAGTATACTGCTTAAGTTTACTTCACATAGGAGTATCGATTTTTAACATAACATTTATCAAAAGCTAATTTTCAATAAATCAACGGAGATATATTTTGTATGTTTAAGCTATTAAAGTTACCTTTACAAGGTTAAAATTAGAACTGCGAAACAAATAATTGTGAGGTTTATGAACCAAAGTTCAATGAACACGTAGCAAATGCGTGTAAAGATACATACTACACATGTCTTCTACCGATTTTGATGGAATTTTGTATGGAGATAGATTTATTCATGAGAAAAAGGCAAGATACGAACCTTTCATTCAAATATTCAGCTATAACGTATTATAGATTCATTTTCTTATTTCAATTCAATTAAACTTTTTATATTAGGAGATATAAGTTAAGTTTCTTAAACTTTTCCGACTCATGACCATAAGGTACAAAAAGTATTTCGAACAAAACTCATGTATAACATGCTTAAATAGCACTGGTCTACAAATTGAAGACTAATTTTTTTTCTATCGAACGAATCATATTTTTTCCAATTCGTGTGTTATGAGAAAAAATTTTATTTGTGAGGTGTGTGACTTCACTTAAATTCATCTGTAAGTATAATAACTATTTCGATTCAAGGAGATAAACTAACGTTGAATAGGTAATTAAGTTACCTTTTCAATAATGTAGCGCTTGTTGGAATTAAATTTCAAACAATTTCATGCAAATCTTGATGATATTCAGATACTGCTCTGATTCCCGCTTAAATTTTCCGAGACACAAAATTCAAATTTTATAATTTTTATCGATAGCCTATTTGATTACGAAAGTATTGAGCGAACCCAAATCGGATAAAAAATGACAACTCTACCCAATATTTAGTGAACGAACCTTGTTTGCATATTTACATTTATATTTTTTTTTTGGCTCATCACACTCAAACTACTCGAAATAAATATGAATCGTTCGATTGGCAAATTCACTGTAGACCGGTGTAATTTATGTATTTTTAAATGAGAGAGTGTCTGTGCATACATTTAAATACTGTCTGAAATTCTATGGCATGACTGTCTTTTTTAACTTTATTAAAATTTTCTGACTAGCGGCCATGAGATAGGGTAGGTTTCACGCTCAAAATTCCTAGTCTATGGACTTAAATAATCAACATAGTATTTGAGATGAATGCTTAGTGCGTACCTTTCAATAAATCTTTTCTTTCTCTGAAATTAAAGTGTAAGAAGATTGTTTTTGTTTTTAGTTTAACTAGAGTACGTTCAGTGGTTGAAATTCCACCATTATAGTAACAATACATAACAGTTCAGTATCATTTTACCTTATTAAATGTCAATCTTAATGAATTTTTAAATTCCAAACAAGCACAAAGTACGAAGCAAACTATTTTCTGAGCGTTCAGAATTTGTGAGTCTGAAATGATTCATATTTTTGGTAAACTATGAGCCTAAGGCTAGTTGCTCCCCACGCAAATATTTTGACTCTTTTTTTGACTCTCTTACGTTAAAAAAATTCTGAACTTCAAAAGAGTAACGAACTCGCAGACATTATGACTCTTTTCTGACTCTGTTGTGCTTCATAAATTCTCAATTTTATGAGAATAACGGGAAAACCTGAATAAACAGAAATAAGCGAGATATGTACTGAAACTATTTCTTTAGTTTCAAATAAATAATTTAAGTATTGTTACATTGCAAACCCGTTGCACATTTTCTTGCTGATGCAGCAATAAAAAAAACCTAAAAAACAAAATATATTTTCGAAAATTTAAAATTCAAAAACAAAAACACAACTCCATTCGCCATTCGAAATGAACAAGGATGGCTTTAGCACAGGCAAAGAGAATTCGCGAGGAGGTCACACGGATCAAACCTGCTAGCTCATCGATGACAATGAACGGTGTCGCGATCCCGCTGGCGCATACAATAATATTCATTTTCATATCTATGCTATTTATATAAAATTGCTTATATGGAAATAGTTTGTAACGTTTTGGCGCAAAATATACTAAACTGATTTTAATAACATGTAATATCGTCTCTCAAAATGAAAAGAATTTGTTTATTTGTTTAATGGAAGCTAGTTTTTTTTTCGTTGGTTTTCATTATATTGTAATTTAAAAAAACTCCGTTCTTTTTGATTTCGGGCTCAAATTTAAAACTGAATTGTACCGATTTCGGACAATTTGAAGGTCGTAAAAATTCTAAGTTATGAGTCACATACATATGTTTCCGAAAAGAGTCAAAATAAGTATTGATATTTCAGGCTCAGAATTGATTCATATGTGAGACTCTAATATGAGTCTAATTTTTGACTCATTATGTGTGCCCTGCCAAGAACGGAAATACACACATTTCAGACTTCTTTATTAACTCATAATAAGTGTTAAAGCTCAGACTTATGAATCATATCCAACTCTAAAAAGAGTCGAATGTTTGCTGAGATCTCCAACCTCTGTGCATTCGTTTGTGTGAAAGATAAGCCCAATTCAAATCAAAAGCGTATTTTCCGTACTTTCTTATTAAGCGCGCATAAAAAGTACAAAAAATACTTCTTGGTATTAAAAACCCTTACAACCCTTAACCCTTTTTCGTCTCCTATCAAGGTATTTTGGATCTCTTTTGTGGCAACTAAAATCTATTTACGGCCTTATCAAATCGATTCGTGCAGTAACATTTTTTTTCGAAAAATGAGTCCAAAACATTCTTTCAAGAGAGTCGGGGACTTTTCCTGCCACTTCCAAAACTCATTTTCGGCCTTTTCTCATCGAAATTTGTATAATACAATTTTTTTAACAATAAACATGTGTAATTGTATAATCATAAACTTTTTTTTAGAAACTCCTTAAGTATTTTCCTTTGGATTTCATTACGAATAATTTTATTTGACTATGCTCATTATACACTAATATATTTGGTGTACACTACAACATTTGCTGCACAGCTTTACACTCTTTAGTCAACAGTATATTCAAGCACTTTTGTTGTAGTCAAGTTTATTCTAATATCTAAAATGTTTGAATATTTTTGATCTGTCTTTTGTTCGGATTTCGTTCTAACAGAATGGAGAGAAGTAAGTGTTTGATCTGCATTAGAATGTTTTGAAACGCATTTCAAGCACATTCATGCAGAGCTCTACTTTTTTATATAGACTTAAATGTGGTATGTGATCACCGATCACAATGGATATTCGAAAATTTCTAATTAAAAGACTATTGCCCAGTTTCACCATAATCAATTAAAATCACTTTTAATTAACGAGTAACATACACCATTGTCCTAAGCGTTTCATCGCCAGTTCCCTATTCTGATGCCGTTATATGTCCTGTTATTGCCGATTCAAAACAACATAGGAGACAAAACTACCAATAATCAGGTATCTCGCAACAGTCTAGTATTACCAGCGACCTTTCAACTGGAAGCAAACCAAATGTTTTATCCCAAGTGCAACTGAACGATTGGGTTAGAGATTTAGAATTGTCAAAAGAAAAAGCAGAGTTGCATGCTTCTCTCATGCAACAATTCAACTTTTTGAGACCCAATGTTAAGGTTACATACTTCAGAAGTCGTGACAAACCATTTTCCAGACACTTCACAAAAGAAGACAATGTGTGCTACTGCAAAGATATTCCATCATTATTTAAAACATTAGATCAGCCTTACGATACCAAAGAGTGGCGTCTATTTATCGATAGCAGCAAGCTGAGTTTAAAGGCTGGGATTCATAATGGATTCATTACAGCAACCCAAAGGAAAGAAAGCCTTGGGGATTACCCGGTCATGCTTCTACATCGTCAGCTCGGGTAAATATTCACGCTGATAAGGTTATGTTGTGTATTTGGTGGGACCAGGTCGGTGTAATCTATTATGAACTTCTGAAACCGAATGAAACCATCACTGGGGAACGGTACCGAGCTCAACTGATGCGATTGAGCAGAGTACTGCGTGAAAAACGGCCCCAATACGAACAGAGGCACGATAAAGTAATCCTATTGCATGACAACGCTAGGCCTCACGTTGCTAAACCAGTGAAAACATACTTGGAAACTCTCAAAAGGGAAGTCCTACCTAACCCACCGTATTCCCCAGATATTGCCCCGTCAGACTACTACTTGTTCCGTTCAATGGCACATGGTCTGGCTGATCAGCAGTTCAACTCCTATGAAGACCTCACAAAATGGCTTGATTCGTGGATAGCCTCAATAGACGAACACTTCTACCGTCATGGCATTCGAGTTCTACCAGAAAGATGCGGAAAAGTGGTATCTAGCAATGGGCAACACTTTGATTGATTCATCTGTAACTATTTTTTGACAATAAAGTTGCATTTTATAACAAAAAACAGCGAGAACTTAGTCGCGCCCCTAATATAACAAATCAAATGTAAAAAAAAATCTAAATAAAATAAGTAAATGAATGAATAAAAGCTGCCAATACACCCTGAAAAATGCACTGTATGGTGCGGTTTGTGGACCGGCGGCATCATTGGACCGTACTTTCTCAAAAATAATAAAAATCGCCACGTTACAATCAATAGAACAATATACCGTGCGATGATTACCGACTTTGTTTTTGCCCAAAATGGAAGAATTGGACTTGATTGACATGTACCATATGCCACACGGCACGCGATACCATAGTCCTATTGAGAGGCGATTTTGGTGAGCAATTAATCTCACTTTTTGAAGCAGTCCGTTGGCCGCCCAGGTTGACCGCTTTAGACTATTTTTTGTGGGACTATATGAAATCTCTCGTGTACAGGCCAGTCACAATTGCAGCCCTGGAAGAAAACATTACAGTTGCCATTGGTGAAATACCGGCCGAAATACTGGAAAAAGTATGCCAAAATTGGAACTTACGGATGAACCACCTCAGACGTAGCCGCGGGAACATTTACATGAAATATTCTAAAAATTGAATGGAAGGAATTGATGTAATTCGGACTAAACGGGTAGTAAAAAGGTCTACTAGTCTCAACATCTTTTGGTGACCCCGACGTGATCGTGGAAAAGTGCGTTAAAATATTTCGCGTTTAATTTTAATTTCTAACTCTCAATTTTGTTTCGTGTTAAGGTAAATCAAACTAAGTACAATAACAATTTTGGGCTTATATAAATATGCTAGTTTGATAAACTGCAACAACAGCATTGGTGGTGCATTATACATGTACAAAGCTCTGCCGAGAATCGTGTGCTTCGGTGGACAAACAACAAAACATTCGTATATGTTCATAGCAGAATAGTTCTTCGATTTAAACAAAAACAAAAATCGGTATAGCCGTTCCATCGTGGCGTTATTTCGATATTTTATATTAACACTTCGTTATACATTGTTTTTTTTCGCTAAGTTAAGTTTTGATAAGTACAGGAGCTTACAGTAAAATGCCTTTATCCGATGAGGATGCAGCCATTGCGTTTTGTAAACTCAAACGGGATAATTTACACGAAAATTTTGTGGAATTAAGTTCTTAATTAGAAGAAGGTTATTACAGTATCGTGGACGAGGTTCAGCTATGAGTGAGGTTAAGTTTGCTTGAGCTTGAAGAAGCAGACTATAAAGAAATCGTAAGTGAGGTTCCAACTCAATTCTTGTCTCTTTATATTAATGTAAAATACGCGTTTACACGGTCAGTTAAATGACCGGATTGGCCAAATTTTCACATCATGTTTCAGACCAAAATCGGGTCTGATAAATGTCTTCGGTCTTCTCTTTCTGGCACTGCGTTGGATGCCATTCAATCGCTGGAAACCAACAAAAAATTCATACAAAGACTTGAAATTTTCCAAAAATAGTTTTGATAATAAACGCATTGTTTTTCAGACACATATTAGGACGATTGTTGGGCTGGGTGTCGTAGGAGCTGGCTTTGCAACTCAACTTCGGCAGTTAACCGACAAGGTTATCTCACACGTACGTGCGCTATTGACTATGGGCAACGTGGAGGAAATTACCAGTTGTTTGCACATACACACAGATTGCCAAAAACTGGATGCAGCATCAAATGCGAAATGGGAAGAAGTAAACCTGTTGAGTTTTTTAGAAAAACGCTGTCAGACGCTGGAGAGTATTCAAAACGCAAATACACCAACGGTCAGCAAAAATCTTTCTTAAACTAACCGTCGTGGTAAGAATCTGCTCGTTTCCAAGACAATAAGTTGTTTTTATTGCACATCATCCAACACAGCATCGCAAAATGTACAGGTTTCCTTCTCCTCTCTCCAGAGCAAATACTTGCTCAGGTTAAGCACTAAAAGTAATGCGTGGATTGCCTAAGGAAAGGGCATACCATCATAAACTGAAAGTCGGGTCAATGTCGCCAGTGTGCAGGCAAACACTATACACTACTACATTTTGGCAGCGCATCATCTATTGAAATCGCGATCACCAACCCATCTAAGCTTACTAATTCTATGTCGTGTTATACTAGAGTCAGGTTTACAACTACGTCTACGACATGTATTTCGGGCTTAGGTTAAGTAGAAATCACATCAAACCAAATAGTTGATTTAGGCATTCACTCTCGAGTTGCTAATTTTGAAACAATTTCATCAGCGGTCGTCAGACCTGGCATTGTAGATAACCTGTCATCTTATGACCTGGACAGCTCCACATGGAATGTGCCACAAAAAATCGAATTGGACGATCCTCTTTACCATAAATCTCAAAAGGTATACATTTTAATTGGTATAAGGCTATTTTTATAATTTGCATTGGACAAATACGCTTGGGTCTCAGGCTGCAGCTATTGCAGAATACCAGACTAGAATGGATAATGGATGGATAATGGCTGGATGTGGCCAACCCTTCAACGGAAATCCCTCATGCCTGACTATGTCGCGGATGTCTTCATAAAAAGGCAATCACACCACACGTGCAATGTGTCCTCAAGCACCACAACACAATCGCCACCCTGGACCTAACTGAGAGCACTGTCATGCAAAAATGCATTGAGTTGAAACCCAATTCTGGGTGATTTCCATCAAAAGTGACAGCCCCAATGAAGCCGAACGACGTACTGCCTTTCCCACTGTTTACCCACCTAGCCTGCCACCGGGATGTGACGCATTTATTTAATAAAGTCTTACGTTCCTTTAAACTTATGCCCCCAAAGTTAACATTATCTAACCACCCATTCACAGAAGGCAGTCACCTTCGAATTTCGTAAGCAACACGACATCGTATTACCTCCAGGTCCAAAAGGGGTGCTCCCATTAACACGTGTAAGGCCTCTGTCAAGACCGTATGGCACACGGGCATGCAAGCGAGCTCAGCAACACGGTGACATGGAAGTATCCTAGTAGAACCTGCCAAAGACAGAGCAGTTTCCAACCGCTTAGGAGCGCCATAAGTCGCGCAAGCAACAAACAGCCCTGCATATATGGTGCGAACAGCCAGCCTGCCAACGCCCCACTCATTCCTCAAAAGAAGACGCACCTGTCCAGCAACGGACAATAAACGTTCCCGGACCCGCTTCAAATGAGGTAAAAATCCCCGCAGCTCTTGCATCGATATCTCCAAGTACTTGACCTCAGTCACATTCCTGAGGCTAACTCCGTCTTTTCCATTGACACATCAACTCCGACACTCCTGCCCCATTCATACACTAAAGCTGTCCTACTCTCAAGTTCAGCACGGGACTGACCCTTGATCATAATAAAGAGGTCATTAGCGTAAGCGCAACATTCACAGACAACCCCGAGCCGCCGCAATAGGGGATCCATCATGAGGTTCCAAATAAATGGACCACAGCTGGCAGGCAACTACGAACCACGTCAACAAACACTGTCTCATTCACGCCAACCACCTCCGTCCTTCTACCAAAACAGTAACTTTGCCAAAGGTCACCTTCCCGACATCCAAGCTCACTTAACCTGTGTAACACGGACTGCCATCTCAAACATTCAAACGCACCTCTGAAGTCCACAAATTTGCCCAATACATATTTGGATACACTACCATTGATAAACGTTTTCATGTTCTCCGATGCATCCATAACACTACGTCCATGCCGAAATCCGTACTGCGTTTCACATAGGTGGTATGGTCCGTCCATGGTTTCACCACTTTTCGAAGCACCGGAAGGAGACTGATGCCCCCATAATACCGAAGATTACTCGTGATTCTATTATTAGACTTCAGGAGTACGGCCACTTAGGCAAATCTCCATACAAGCTCAGGTACTCAGGTATAGTGCGCCAGATGGTCTTAGCTATCTTGGCAGTCATACCAAAAAGACATAGCATACGCTATCTTACTCATATCCAACCCAGGGCTATCAACTACTACTCGGCCCAGAGGCCGAGCAACAATTTCCTCTCTAGGAAAAAATGAGCTTTATGCAATCCTACTACTCCGTCACCAACGTAACTCCGTTGCAAAGACTGCCAATATCCGGCGCCCTGCTACGACCCCGAAAAATCTTATACACTTGACCCCATGGATCATTCCGGTTCCCGTGCACGAACGCCTGCTATTCACTTTCCTTAACCCGTACTATCATACAACCGATATGCAGCCCGACGCTCACTCACGTCCTCAGCATTAGCCACCCTGGCTCTCTCGAATCGCTTATAGAGAGACTTGAGCGAACTCCGCTTTAGCATGAGCTCGCGTATCCACCACCTTACTTTCTTGCAATTTGTCTTACGACATCGCGCAATTAAGGTTTTGTTCAGGGAACCAACCATCAATCACACCGATTTGCTCAACCGCACCTATGTTGACAAACTCATAAAGTAGCAGACCAAGGGCCTTTTCTCTAACTAACTCAGACCACACGTCCCAATTCGTAGAAAAAGTGTGCCATGCCTCGAGCTCCAACCTGTCATGCGCTACTAAATCATGAGTAAGCACAACCAGAATCAAATTGTAATCACTCATTTGCTGGTCAGCCAGCACACACCATTCAAGGTGAAAGGATCTAGCTGCCACATTATTTTACACTGTCAAGTCTGTGTCGCTCACACCTCTAGGACCATCAAACGTGAACACCTCGCTTGGCTCGTTCAGGATGCAAACATCCCTACTTATCAAAAACTCACTCAGCAGCTGTCCTCTCATCTCGTTCGAATGTCCAGTACGACTGGGCATTTTGCTGAACCATAGCACACGCAACAATGCCCCACCTACTAACATCAACAACCATGCATTGAACATGCACGTCATTGACGATAATGGTAGAATTGGCCCTTAGATCAGGAAAGACCCGCATATGAGCGGGTAACCCTCGTACAACCCCGTTGGTTGCTTAAGGTTCCTGAACTAGAGCGAACTCTATACGTCCCTCCACTAACCTAACATCTAAGTCAAACATGACAGACTACGTCCTGACGTTTCAATTGCGCAATGCGCACAGACATCAATGTCTAGCACCACCCACAGCAACAATTGCACCACAAATAGAGCACACGGTGGACATCATGTAATGCCCTGCTGGTTGCCCCTTAAACGCACAGTTGCTACAATGCAGTGCATTGACGCAGCCGGCGGCACAATGTCCCTGCTGACCACACCGACGGCAAAGATCTTTGTCCATGCGACACTTACTGACCCTGTGGATCGTAAGGCCTGACCCGGAAAGAAAACCACTTTATGTGGCAGCGACCCGTCGCCAGAAGAACATCACTGACGGCACCGAAGCCCTCCAAGACCACATTCGCTGAGCCACCAGCGTCTGCCCTCCAGGCAGGATCCACAATCTTCGCACTCTTCTGAAAGGTCTCCAAAGTCATCTTATCCTTCAAGAATTTATCATAGAGTTCACCCATGAAAATTTCAGGGGTGATATCTACATCCACTTTCTGGATGACCACCCTGGAACCCAACTTCCGGCCCTCGCAAACTTTCAAACCTACCTTATCAAAAGTAGTATTCACCGCTATCTTACGAAGCTCAGCGACCGACGGGGTACGGATGACCGCACCGCCACTGCGAGTGGACACGCACACCTGAAGTGGGTCCTACCTCCTTTACAACTTTTTCGGTAACCTCCTCAGATGAAGGGCCAGCCATCTTACTCCTGACCACTAGGGACCAGGTCTACACCGGCTTCTCCGCAAGGACACCAACGGGTGATCGAACGCCCACAGCAGCTGACGCCGAAGCACACCTGCACAGCATGGTTCCACCCTTCGTCTGATAAACATCCAAACGCCTCTTCAGTCTCTCATTCTCCCCAAAGAGATCCATGAGCATCACCTCGTACTCCCTCGCAATGCCAATAATCTCCTGCGCACCACTATTGTCGACCCGCCCATCTAAAACCGCTTTAATGATGCGGTCCCTGATACACCATGTCCGACAGCCTCGCTGCTAGGAGCGACGCCAGCCAACCCTGGCAGAGCCAGTTTTGACTCCAGCATCCCCAGTGCCACCCCTAACAGCTACCTTCACACCCGCCTGCCCAGGAGCAGACTCAGAAGTCCCGGTTTGCGAAACACTCCCCCACTAACTCGCTGATTTTACCCCCATTTCTCATATCAATTTTAACAGAGTCAGCCTCAATGCTGTCCCTTCCACTTACCCTACCCACTTTGACGACATTTTGCACGGAAGCGCCAGAATGCGTCACGTCACTACTAGTGTGCCGCACGGCCCTCTTCTTTGCCTTCCTACCGGGAGTCATCTCCAGTGCCTCCACAGCGAACACTGATTACAACAGTGCCTAACCAACCGCTAACCACGATGGCCCTCAAACTCTCTATATTCTACCCAACTGTTCTTAGGGGGCGCCTCTTAAACTGTGCAGTACCCAATACACTAACCGACCAGCAGTTAGCGATAGTTTAACACACAACCGATGCACAAACCAGCAACAGAAAGCTACTCGAAAGCTTCTCCTAGCCACCAGCAGGAGCGACACAACGATCACGCCACTCATATAATTTGCGTAAACAAGGTACCTAACAAAAAACGCGTGATAAAACGGTAGTCTGTTTACGATCTCTCGCAAACTTTCCACCAATTCTCTCACAAACTAAAACAATCACTCTACTCACGAAACCAAATATTCCACCAAAACCTTAGTAACGCCACTCCAACATTATACAGAGAACGAAATCCACAAAAATCACGCGCACAGAGCACTTCAAAACTCGTCTACACAGTTCAAGGACATAGTAAGAACAGTTTTACTAGGGAAGATATAGACTGTGAAAGCCATTTCGCATATTCGCTTATATTCTGGAACGTATTCGCTGCAACCGCCACTAAAACACACGCCTGATGTGCTTGCAGACACATATTCTCAGGCATTGTGTCGCTTTAATAATTTAGAAAAGCGGCTGCAATGTAAATTGCAATACTCGGCATCTTTGAAAGAGTATCTAGACCTTAATCACATTTCTGCAATTAAGACAATTTCCTCAGAAATTTCAACCTATTTTCTACCACATCACTGCACCACGAAATTAAGGTTTGTATTTGACGGCTCTGCCAAGGCTCCATCTGGCCATTCATTAAATGATATCCTGATGACTATTCAAGCTTCGCTGTTTGCTATCCCTTTACGTTTCCAATCATTTGATGTTGCGCTGACACGTGACATCTGCAAAATGTATCGATGTGCACATATGTCTAGCCCGGACAACTTTTTTTAATACATTTTATGGCTAGAAGGCCCTAAGCAACCAATTCAGATATTTACATTAAACATCGTGACTTACGATACTACATAAGTTCGTTGCATTTCTAGCAATTCAATCAATGCAGCAATTAGCAATAAATGAAGGCGATTCATTTCCCATTGATGACAAAATTACGGGAAGAAGCTCTGTAAAAGGGGTCATGGATATGCTTAATCAAGCTACTGCTTTGTTTGCAAAAGGAAACTGTCGGACAGGTTCAATACATTTGTATTTGAGTTTTATGCGGTATTTTTATTCCGACAAAACGGGTAGTAGAAAGGCCTACAAGTCTGAACAAGTGGTGTCACTCGATATTTCTAAAAAAAAAAAATGTTGCATAATACCATCAAAATTAGTCACATCTTTTATTATAAATGAGAAGTTTCTCTAATAATTGCACTTAAATTCAATAGATGGCATTACTTGTACATATACTCATGCTCTTACATTTACTCTACGCATTCGTTATAAAAACAGAGCTATTTCAAAATTAAATTTCAAGGAGATACTCGTACTCCACTATTATAATGAACGACACGTATGTAAGTATATTAAAGAAAATATTTGAAAGAAATTGTATGTATATCAATGTTGGCACAGACGATACTGTAGTACCAAAATTGATACTATTTCATAGCTTTAAAAGATTTCGCTTGCTTCAAAGTCAATGTGGAACATAGGAGGAAATACAAATTTAACATGTATTACCAATTCTTAAAATTTGGTTTTCCAAGAGAGAATATTATCTCGCAGAGCAAATTAATACGAAATTTATCTTGTCACGATGAAACATGATAATATGCGAAATTCATCAACAATCGAATTTTGGTATAAAATAGAAAGGTTGATTAATAGTTTTCATGAGCATCTGTTTCCAAACGTTTCTAGGAAGGGGCTTTTATTCATACCACATTCTTCAGCGAGTGTCGAAAGAATATTTTTGTCACTTAATTTGAATAAATCAAATCTTTGAAAAAGACTGAAGTAAGAAACAGTTTCGGAAACTTGTAAACAAAGACTATATTAAAAGCAAGTAAAAGTAACTGCTTAAATTACAAAATTCTCAAAAGAAATAAATTCAAGTAACATGTAAAATTTTAATGAGTCAGACACTGATTCAGGCTAAATGTCTATAAACTGTAGTAGCTTTCAATTTTATTTTTCATACACAAGACTGAATTTGAAAAATAATGAACTCATTTGTGTTATTTATGTAACTTATTTAGTTGTATGTTTTTTCTATTTCCGATATTTGGTACTATTTTTATGAGTTTGTACTTTTTCTGCCGGTATCAAAATACCTTTTCAATAATGCATATGTCAACACTAATGTATGTTAAACGATGATGGGCACAAGTTCTTCTGCAAGTTCTGGCGAGAGCGTAATTGAGAGTAACGAGATCGCATTGTGTGTACGTATTAGTGTTGGCACAGAAGGTACTTTAGTACCAAAATTGATACTATTTTCATAGCTTAAGTACCATGGTACGGCTCTCCAGAAATCCATCTTTTTTGATACTATTTCATTCAACAATTTTCGTTTGCTTCGAAATCTATGTGAAAAATTGCAGCAAAGACAAATTCAATGTGTTATCAATTCTTAAAATTTTATTTCCTAAGATAGAATTTGATCTCGCAGAGCAAATTAACACGGAATTTCAAAATATATCTTGCCACGATGATATAAGATGATATGCGAACTATATCAAAAACCGATTTTTGGTGTAAATATGAAAGTTGATTGATAGTTTTTATGAGCATTTGTTTCCAAACATTTCTAGGATTTCTAAGAGGATTTTATGCATACCCCACCGAGTGTTGAAATAATTTTTTCGTCACTGAATTTATATCAAACAAATATTCGAAATAGATTGAAGTTAGAAACAGTTTCGGAAATCTTGGAGACAAAGAATTTATTAAAAGCAAGTAAAATTACTGCTTTAATTACAAATTTTCAGCAGAAGTATATGTAAGTAACTTGTAAAATTATAATGAGTCAGTATATAAACAGTATTAGTTTTCAAGTTTATTTTTTATACACAAGACTGAATTTGAAAAGTAATGTATTCATTTGTGATATTTATGTAACTTATTAACGTATAGTTGTGTGTTTCTTCTATTTCCGATATTTGGTACTATTTTTATGATTTTGGTACTTTTTATGCGGGGCTTTGAAACTTTTTTAAATATGCAAATGCCAACACTGGTACGTATGCAAAATTGAACGCATACCAACGGCTCAGTTCTACTTCAGCAGCCAACGAAGACAGATAACTGTTAGAAAGCTAATTTTCCTTTAGCGATTTATGATACACCCAAAAAAATTTGACATATTTATAATTAATGACTTTCATACTAGTTACTAGTTTTTTACTATTAGTTTTAGTTACTTATTAGAAGTTTTAAGTCCTTACTAACAGTTGTTTTTACTATGCTATATATTAAAAATAAGCAGAGGCATTTACTAACGAATGAGCATCTAGAGAACTTATTACGAATAAAGGTCGTCTCTAGTTTTCAAATTGATTTTGATGAACTCATATATTCAAAATTTTAATTAATTTTTAAATACTTTAACAATATAAATATATAATACTATTTTTTGTCAGTGCAAAGCATTAATAAGTTACTTTATGCGCACAAAGCGTTTTCAGTTCACCGCAAGCATTGAAGTCAAGACGTACATATGTCGCTTGCTTTCTTGTGTTTTCTTCTTATTTTTTCTCCATATGGTTGTGGTACGTACCACTACATGGAAACTAAGTTTTGCATACATTTTGGTGCCCATCATTGATAGTAAATGTTGATTGAATAAAATATAACAAAAAACATATTGATTTTTACAAAAGGTTTACCCACAACTTTATATGGCTATATTTTCAAAACTAGATCCAACCTATACTTTTATTTAAAACTTTTTTTATTATCCCTGAAATCCTGCGAACAGGTTTACTTTAGCTGACACTCTCCAATTTTTATTTTTTTTAGGGGGTAAAAGGGGGTTAAAAATATATAAAAAATAAGAAAAAAAAGTGTCAGTCGGATCTTGTTTCGGAGATATAGCCATCGGAAGTTCCGGATATAGCTTTTTGTAAAAATGATCATAACTTGGAAACCCCTGCATGGATATCAAAAATTTGAGT
This sequence comes from Meiosimyza decipiens, assembly GCA_963680825.1. NCBI lineage: Eukaryota > Metazoa > Arthropoda > Insecta > Diptera > Lauxaniidae > Meiosimyza > Meiosimyza decipiens. Next base: position 80,841,118 of record OY804258.1, on the reverse strand, counting down.
GACATAAGAAAGATAATTTAACGGCATTTAATAATAATGCTCAAAGTTTTGAAATTTAACCTATATTTTTGGAGATATCACGATTTTTTTGAAATTCTGACCAATTTTAATTTAAAAAACCTTTTTTTTCCCAAAATATGTGTTAGTGGCACATATTTTTTTAGCATATTAAAAGAGCCTAGTTTGTTCCCTTTAAAATGGTTAAGTTTTTTATTATTCACCCCCTTTTTTACCGGAAAACAAAAAATTTTATTCAATGAATTTTTATGAAAAGTATGTATTTATTGATAAAAGCAATAAAAATCCAACCACAAAAACAACAATAGAAACAATGGTGAGTAATGTTTTGAAATTTAACCTATAATTTTGGATATCTGACGACTGTTTTGAAAATTTGACCAATTGTTTTTTTTAGAAACTTTTCCCGAAAAATGTGTTAGTGTCCTATAATTTTTTTTAGCATATTAAGAAAGCCTACCACCTTTTTATTTCAATCATTTATATCTTAAAGCATATCAAAAGCCGGCTTCGCTAGCCACAGTTATTTTATTTAACAGTAGGGGTAAGTGGGCGGCCTATGGCCGCAGCTCGGGATTAAAAACTCCCAAAAATTGAACACCGGCTTCGCGGCGGCCTTCGGCCGTGGATCAGTCTATAATATATCCAACACCTAGTATGCTAGCCACAGTAATTTTATATAAGAATAGGGGTAAGTGGGCGGACACGATCTATCATAAAAATTTTTAAATTTAATGATTATTTTGTTCCTTGAATTAATAATTATTTTAAATTGAAGGTTGTAATAAAAGAAAAAAGCGCCGCTTTTACAATAATAATCGCCTTATAATAAATGTTGTTGTTTTTGTTGCTGCTGTTGTTGGTTGGATTTTTATTACTTTTGTAATTCATTGAATATTTTTTGTATTCCAGCAAAAAAGGGGGAAAATATTAAAAAATTTAGAACGAACTATATACCATTTTAAAGGGAACAAGCTAAGCTCTCTTAATATGCTAAAAAACTATAGATCATTCAGACATTTTTAGGGGAAAAAAGGTTTTTTTAAAAAAAAGTTGGTCAGAATTTCAGAAAAGTTGTCTCCAAAATTATAGGTTAAATTTCAAAACTTTACTCACCATTAATGAAGGCCATTAAATTATCTTTTTTATTACACCCAAATTTTTGATATGCATGCAGAGGTTTCCAACTTATGATCAGTTTTACAAAAGCTATATCCGGCACTTCCGATATCTCCGAAACTAGATCCGAGCGACAATTTTTTATTTCATATTTCTTGTTTTTTTTATACCCCCTTGTACCCCTAAAAAGATAAATAAAATTGGAGAATGTCAGCTAGAGTAAACTTAAGAAAAATCCTGTTCGATTATTTCTTTGCAATCAAATCCGCTTTCATTTGCTGTGTAAAATCTGTGCGTGGACTGAAGTCAGATGAAACACCCGTTGCTTATGAGGCGAACGTACGACTCGGTCGTGGTGACAGTAGTATAAAAAGTTGTAACGTACTTTATTATATATCTGTAACTAAGCCTCTTCCCCGACTCTTGAATGCACTTTTTTCTCTCTCTAGGAATCTTAAACACACCAAAAAATCACCAAAGAGCTCTTAAACATTTTTATTCACTTTGAAGAATGCACTTATGCTCGATTTTGCATCAGAAGTTGTATACAAGATTACCTGTGACATTTGTATAGGGGTTCTAAAACCATCTGCATAGCTCCTTTTGTTTGAGTAGACTTTGTTTGGCTTTCTAGAACTATCCCAAATACTGCTGTTATTGAACGTTCTCTTGAGACTAAAAGTGTCAGTTGAAACACAATCTTTTCTACTTTCATCTGAAGCGCTTAACGTCTCGGGAACTAAATATATTGCATCTTCTGTGTGCTCCGGTATGAACGAATTAATTTTGGCACTTTTAAGCCTTGGTAGCCGCACCTCCAAAAACTCTATACGCTTCTTCCCATCCATTTCCGAATTGCCTTCAATTTCTAGCAAAGTTTCTACCCCAATATCTTTCTCTGATTTTTTGATTTCTGTTTCCAGAAAGTTAGTATGGTGCTCATCAAAATGCTTAGGAAATTCCTCTAAATTCAGATTTTCTCCACATTTGCTACATCTGACATTATATTTTGATGGGGCAACGTAATAAACTTCACCACATTTTGCATTTTGAAAGACAGGCACAAGTGATGAATATAACTTCATCATATTCTACATAAATTCACGATTAAGTGTACTATTTACACACAAAAGATATGAGAAAAGCAAATGTATTAGCGGGGTTCAGACCACCAAAATCTTTAAGAAGTTATTTGCATATACCTATCCAAGGGGATGAATTTTTTACATCAAGTCTGAGAGGTTTGGTGTTCAAGCCAATGCCGTTACTCATGAAGAGACAAACATGTTCATATTTTTACCATCTCTCCAAAACAACTCCTTAATTTTCTTAAAATTGTTACAAAACTTAAGTTTTCGCATGTAGGTTTTCCTTTAATCTGAAGTCATTCAAAATGTAAAAGAGTGGTGCTGAAAGTTGTGTAAGTGCATAACACTTTTTTTTTTATTATAGGTAACAACTTACCTTCAGACACAGAGCTTCTCAGACTCTAAATAAAAATAAATCTAAAGACTAAAGCCTTACGGCTGATTCGAATTCAGCGACTTAATACTACCTTATATTGATATCAATCGATGTTCTTCGAAATTCACTGCATCAGTGTTATAAAATGGAAAGCGAATATTATTTATTTTAAATAATAATAGGGTATTTTTTGTTTTTGACTGAAGGAGCCAATGTCGGCGACGTTTCAAAATATAGTTTTTTATTCAAATTAAACCTATACTCCGAGCCAAAACTCAAAAAATTTACTCATAATAATTGTGATGGTCGCTTGGGTTGTCAAGTTGAAAGTCATTACCAACTAGGCATGTAACGTTTGTGAAGACGAAAGTCGGCAGGGCCTCGTTTTCGCCCACAACTCCAACAGCAGCAGCAGAGCTACCGCTTATTTCTTACTTTTTATTTTATTTTATACACTAATTAAAAGTTAAAAGACCATGAAGGCACATTAAGTTAGAATTTGTTAATTAATAAGTATTTAATTAGAATATTTAGTTTATAATCGCGTTGGATCGCGTGAGAATCGGAGTAAAGTTGCATCGAATGCCCAGGTGGCAACACGAGACACTACTGTCAATACACCAGAGGTATCAACATACCAGCGATGTCATCGATCAGCTGTTACAACCACGAAATGGCGAAATAATAAACCCAGCTATTTTAACCATATGTTGGTAAAAATTAAACAAAGCGACAGAGTATAAAAGAGGAAACTCAAGCAAAAATCGGATGAGTTGTGCCGGGCCGCCGGCGAAGGCGGACTTAAGTCCTCGTAAGCCAATAAGCAGTAGCAGCAGTGGTCGCAGAAGTAGCAGTGGAAGCAGAAATAGCAACAGCAGCAGTGGTCGCAGAAGTAGCGGTGGAAGCAGAAATAGCAGCAGGAGCAGTAGTAGCAGTCGAAGCAGTGGCAGCAAGAGAAGCGGAGCATTTGCAGTAGTTACCAAGAGGCTACAGGTATATTTTCAATTTCATAGTGAGTAGAGTAGAGGTTCTGACTGAGTAGGTAACATAGAAATTGTCGTGAGCGTCAGAGTTTGGGTTCGCAAGTGTGTGCACTACCGTATTCATACACTTGAGGCCTAGAACTGGACACGCATACGAGTAAGCTAAACTCGAGGTTTCCATGGTGACTCGCTCGCTACCGTATCAGTGAGTCACGGTGGAGGTTGAGAGCACGGCAGGAGCAAAGAGCGTAGGAACTGTCGTAAGCGTCAGAGTTCGAGTTCGCAAGTGTGTGCACTACCGTATTCATACACTTGAGGCCTAGAACTGGACACGCATACGAGCAAGCTAAACTCAAGGTTTTCATGGTGACTCGCTCGCTACCGTATCAGTGAGTCGCGGTGGAGGTTGAGAGCAAGGCAGAAGGCGAAGCTAGGCAGAGCGTGGGCAGAACACTCAGTCTGACCTTTTTCTCACAAATCTCACTACAACGACGCAGTGGAAACACGACAACCAGGGTACGCTGACACGACGGCAAATACGTAGAAATATTTAATCACATAATTTACACATATATATATATTTTATAAATAATGAAATAAAACTGGAAAAAAATCACAAAAGCTGTGCAACTCTCTCCTTTCAATAAAAGAGCCACTCCTTGCAAATTATAAATTTTTGTGACCGAACCTCTGGACTCCGGCGAGTCAAGATCCCCGGCCGAAGGTTCGTTACACGTTTCTGAAACCTTTCAAAAATTTTTCACATGAAACTTTTCGTTTCAAAAAGCTTTCATTTTTCACTTCAGAAAGCTTTCTGCAACATTTCAATGTCCGCTTTTTTGCTTTCATTTGAAACGTTATAGGAACTTTATAAATTAAGGGGAAAATGAAAAAAAATTTTATGACATCGAAAAATATAACTTTTTATCTCTTGCTTGCTGCCTACACCATCGGGAGGGAAGATACATAAATTTTTCTTTACATTTTTTTACAACCATTTGCCGCCTTGTTAATATTAATAAACTTACAATATATGCATTTATTTTTTGTGACGTTTTGTGGATTTATATTATTAATTACATAGAGTTTATGCTTGAACACATATCATCAGTCAAATCAGAGAGCCAAGGCTGCAGCCTAGCAACACTTACACAGTTCTTTACTCTATATTTACATTTGATATCGTATATATACAATTCTTAAAACAAAGAAGTAATAACGAAACATAAAATATTATTCAGATTTCATATGTAAATGCAATGTTTACCAACGTTGCCACACTTAGTAGACTTCCCCAAATTTGGTAGAAAATTTTTGGCACTATAAAAAAAAACTTTACATATTTTGGTAGATTTTTCGTTGACCATTAAAAAAACGATGTAATCAATCTGCCTTATGATTTTAAAAGTTGATTTACTTAGTACATAGCTGACGCTAACTTAGGGAACCGAGACTTCTGAGGCGACCGAATTCCGATTATTTTTGTTATATTTTGTCGTCAGCTATAGATGGCATATTTTTTTGCCAATGAAGACAATTTTCTAGTCATTTTTATGTGTAAAATGTTCAAGTTAATTGCTGAAAGTTGGAATGTATTTAGTTCATGTTAATTATAAAACCCTTGACCAGAGTTCAAGAGCTCACATTTGGAGTATGGTCTTCATTCATTTGTATGTATTTACGATATGGACATCGTTCCAGGTTTTAACGCCATGCATTAATTGCATTACACTTAGATGTCGAAATAATGTCCGATATGTTAAGCGAAAACTATACAGTGTGAAATAGATACTTACATATCTGTAAAAAATCAGACTTCATGGTGAAATAGTTAGGGCTGTAAGCTCATAATTAATTGTGAATGCGTTTGATGATATGAAAAAATTATTATCCGTGTTATGCAAAGTTTACACTATAATTGAGATATTATTGTTAAAACTGCAATTGATAAAACGGACTTCACTTGATGTGTCGCCCGTATAACCATTCTTTTGTCTTTAATTTATGATTCATTTAACAGCAAATTGCGTAATTGCATCCCTGAAATCAAACCTGTGAAGTTTTTTGTTTGTTTCAATATGAGTTTTTGGTGTTAAAAATGTGTTGAAAAAAAATTGTTTTATAAAAAATAATTAAATAAAAATAGGCTTATGTTTTTATAAATATTCTTCCAATTATCGAGTAGCAAAATTTCTAATGATATTAAGTTCAGCTCAGCAAAAAAAAAATTAATAAAGATAACAAAAATATCCAAACCTGGGAGCTCTGACAAAATGACAATTTAAATAAGACTCTGCTTGGAAAATTATAATGCTTTTAGGAAGCAAAATACAACAATGATATCGGTAAACTGTTTATTTAGCAACAGGGCATGCTCAGGTTCAAACCCCGGTGCAGGAGGAATGAATTTGTTTTTTTTTAATGATTGAGAGGAAACTGTAACGTTTAATGTGCAACATTTCTAAAGAAGCTTATCTATAAAATAACATAATATTTCTAAGATTTTCGGAAACGTTACATGCGGAGTGGGTAGTAGTACAAAATTAATATTTTTTGTCGGTAAAAAACTTGATCACTTTTTTTTTTTACGCGTCAAATAATTTTAAGTTGGTACATCTACATAACTAAATTTTTTCAACTTATGGCTTTTCCGAAAATTTTCCATTCCCTCAAGACCCCCTGGCTTGGCCACGACCAAATTGCCATGAAAGTATGTACAATTTTATCAGTTTGGTTATTTTGTATTGTGGCTCTAAAAAGGACCATTTGTTATTGTTGAATTGAAAAGGACTTGTTTCTTTTGGCATTTCTTACGTATCTCGAAAACGAATTTCATATAATATCAAAATATACATTTCATATAAACGTTGTCAATGATTAAGTTTCCTCTTTTGTAATATCAAACTGTACAAGAAACGGCTTGTGGTCTGAGCTCTGTAAATGACAGCCAGAGTAGTGGTGGGAAACTATCGATGGCATTTATGTCAGTCTTTGTCCTCTGACTGGTATTCTGAAAGTTAACTTACATTTCGTTTGATTTTACCAGCATCAAAGGACAACAAACATTTTTAAGAACACTTCAGATGAAACTCACGACTTCTAAGTAATTCTTAATAAAATAGCTAAAACTCTCCAAAAGCTTACATTACGAGTTATGGAACTATTTCCGACTAGGAGACCTTAGCATTTCAAACATTCGATTTTTTCTTATCATTTTAATACACATACATTCATAAGTTCTGACTCGGTAATTAGTTATCATTATGCAAGAGGCTAGTTCTGCGAGTTACTGTTCAAAACTTGTCCGAAAATCTTTGTACATTAATTTCGACATCGCGATGTATGCATATTAAATGAGCCGAGTCCTTTTATCTGATCTTCAGACACTGTTGGTCTAAGGTAGGGTCTTAAACGACGTCGCATGAAAAAGTTGTCACAGCATTTGTTCACGAACAGACAAAAGCTTATAAAACTTTACCAACAAGGGCACAACAGGTTTCAGGAAGTATTTGGTTGGGAAAAATTTTGGAGCAATACAACCTTAGCAACACTTCAAATTTCTTATGCTTCTTCCAAGATAAGGTTTTCTTACTGAAAAAACAGGATATTTAAATGACGATTTTCGCTTTGATCTGTTTTGTGAAATATCGGAAGTTGCGAATGAACTTCCAAAAATTACTACGAGTATAAGCTGCGAAACTTTTAACTGATCTCAACAACATGGGTAATTTATTATACATGCATAATTTATTATACCTTTTATACATATTTGATATTTTCATAAAAATATTAATTTTTCTTTTCATAAAAAGTGAATTTTTAATTTTTTTGTTGTAAGAGTTTCAAGTCTTTTTGCTTTTCATGTAAGTGAGAACATAGTGTCAATAAAAGTCTATGTAAAAAAATATCCAATGGGGGAGAGGGGTTAGAACCCCCAAATTGCTCCCTGCGCACGGGCCTGCTGAGGATAATAAGAATTTATTAAACTCTTATATGAAACTTTTTTTTAAAACATTTTTGAAGGATTTTGTGATTTTAAATGAAACTCATTTCATGATTTTTTGTACCAAGTGCTATTTTAATTGCCGCTCAAGCCTTAGAGTCATAATGTCAACACGTCAAAGTTCAACAAATATTATAACTGTCATGCATGCATGAATGGTATATGTTGAAATCATGACGCCACCATGAGATTGATTATGTACACATGAGCGCCTATTTGACTCTTAAAACTGAAAAATAATTTGTTTAGACTCAAGATACTTCGATTTTTTTTTATTGAATTCAATTATAGATTTACTTGCAGAAACTAATATATGTTAAAAATTAATTCCAAAATTTCAAGTTGTATTTTATATCATTAAATTATTGTTAAGGAGATTTATTAAATTAAACACATGCAAAGTTTTACAAGATAAAATGAAAGTGAAAAAATATCCCGTTAAGCCTTAAAAGCCTTTCTGTGTGAAAAAAATAAAATTTTTTTGTTTTCCAATTTAATTTTATACTAATTATAATGTTCTTAAAAAAGTTAAGTTCTTAAAGGCAAAAGATTGATTTTTTTTTAGCTAATTAGTGATGTTTGTTGGAAGTTCATTGGGAATTCATTGATGATGGGTAGCTTTGATTCCAGTGCGTGCTTTCCATGGTTCATATAAAACCTGGCTATTTGGTATCTTCCTTCAGTTTTTCCTCGTGTGTTATGTTGTTGGTCAATAACAGTTTTATATTGTTGTTTTTTGTGGAATTCATTTGATAGTGTTGATTTCAAAATTCCTTCAATGTTGAGTTATTTTAACTGTTTTGCATGGATTATCACTGAAAAATGTGCTAACTTGATTTCTAGTTTTGGATTACCTGAAGCCGTCTACAATGAAATACATTTACCACGTACACCAGAACTGCGAAGTGTTCAAATTATCTTTTCGTGTGACAGCGTGTAGAAAGCCTTATTTTAGTCAACAAAGAGAACTGGACTATGGAAGTTTTTGCTTACCCTCTTATTAAGGTGGCTTGCGAAGAATCCGATTAGTTTATCAATATTTCTCCCTTTTTGGAACCCATATTTATTTGGTTTTATTATGTTTAGTCGGAAACTGGGCAAAAAAAGTTGACACAATGAGTTCAAATTTTTATGGGTTTATTGTAATGTAATATTATAAATTCAATACAAAATATAAAAACAAATCTTATTTATACTATACGCGTTTGTGTGTAGTGTATCTGGTTAAGTATTAATGTTTTTGTCCAACGTTGAGTTGCTGCTTGTTTCTGTGATGCAATATATGTTGATTGTAGAATTCTTGTTGAATGTATGTTTGTGGCTTTTTTTATTGTTTATTGTTTCGACTTTTTGGACTTGGACTTACAAATTCCTTACAGACTATACATTAAAGCTTAGTAACAAAAATATGTTCTAAGAATAATATAATAATCTAAAATAAAAATAAACTATTTAGAAAATTTTTAAAACAAGCTTTAGATAAAGAAAAATCAATAGTATTTCCATTCAGTAAATTATTACATAAAGATAAAGCTCTAGTAATAGGTTCATTGACAGCGTAATGAGTTCTATGGAGCTTAAAATAAAACATCATTATGCCGCAGCGACCTTGAAGGAATGTTAAAATCAACATATTGCAATAGAGGAGCAAATTCAATCGAACAAGAAATAAGGTCGAAAATAAAAACAACGGATTGAATCTTACGTCTTGTTTCCAAAGTTTTTAAACCTAAGAGCAAGCAGCGTGCATTATATGAGGGCCGTGATGCATCAAAATTCAAAGAACGTAGCGCGAAACGAGTAAATGATTTTTGAACTTTTTCCAATCTGAACGAGTGAGTCGAAAAGAAAGGATTCCAGATGAAAGAAGCATATTCTAACCTTGACCTTACAAAAGAATTGTAGAGGACCTTCAGAGTATGAGGATCTGAAAATTCGCAACCATTCCTTCGCACAAAGGCAAGAAGAGAATAAGCTTTAGGAATTATATAATTTATATGTTCAGGAAAAGTGAATTTCGAGTCAAACACTACGCCAAGATCACGAATGGAGTTAACACTATTTAAAGGAGTACCACAAACAAAATATGTCTGGATATTCCTGGACTTCGAAAAAGTCAAAGAGAAACATTTCTTTATATTTAGTGGTAAGCAATTTAGTATGCTCCAAGTATACATACTGTTAAGATCATTTTGTAATAGAACCGCATCACTTGAACTAGATATTTTACGAAAAAGCTTTAAGTCGTCAGCATAAAGTAAAAATTTAGTCGAAAGAAAACATTTACTTATATCATTTATGTACAATATAAAAAAACAGTGGGCCCAGTATGCTACCTTGTGGCACTCCAGAAGATGCCACAAAACAGTAAGATTTAACATTATTAATTTCAACAAAACATATTCTTGCTTGAAGATAGGATTCAATCCATTCCAAAAAAGATGAATGAAACCCCATTTACCAACTTATCAAAAGCCTTAAAAACATTAGTATAAATAGCATCAACTTGAAGTCCCTGTTCAAAGGATGAAACACAGTATCTCGAAAAGAGTGCTAAGTTAGTCACTGTTGACCTACCAGCGACAAAACCATGTTGCTCAGTGCAGATATGATGCTTAACCAAGAAAGATGATTTGTTCATTATAATGCTTTCAAAAAGTTTCGGAACATTAGACAACTTCGAAATAGGCCTATAATTAGATACATATTTTTTGTCAAACTTTTGAAAATAGGTGTTATGGATGCAATTTTCCAGCAGTCCAAAAAGGTGCCGGTTAATAAAGAATTATTAAAAATTTTACACAGAGGCTTGGACAAAGCTTGTGCACATTTATTCAGTAAGATGGACAAAGACATCAAATTCAGTTAAAGAAAGGGACCCGAGGTCCACGAAGGAGTTTATATTATTTAAAATAGAATCATCAAAAGGCCTGACATCATCATAATTGGACTTAAAATAATCCACAAGAAGGTTTACCACTGTAATAGTAAAAGGCTGATTACCATTGTAGAACATAGAATTTGGAATACATGGTCCATCTCTTTTGGACTGAATAAATCTCCAAAAAGATTTAGGGTTATCTTTGATGTTATTCTCACATCGTAAAATATATTGTTTATAAAGGAATTTGTTAAGAAAATTAAACTCCATATTATGAGTAGCTTTAATTAGTTTAATATATTTATTACGAAGGTTTTTTAGCTTCTTCAAACCTTTAGTGTACCAAGGTAATTTATACACATTTTCTGACACAAGAGGAATGTGCTCATAGCAAATTTTTGCTAATTCCGTTTTAAAAGCTTCGAAACACGTTGCACATTTTTGTTAGAAAACAGAGCACTCCAATCAGTCTGATCGAAAATATCACTTAAAATCTCAAAATTGCAAAGCCTGAAATTAAGACAATTTTTTTCCGGCTTAAAATTTATAAATGTATAAAAATCAAAATCTATCATCACTAAAGGAATGTGGTGCATATCAGATGCAGAAATTGGACATAAACATTCAGATAATGAACTTTTTAAGGTTTTTGAAACAAATACTAAATCCAAAGTTCTATTTAGCTTATTGGCTAGTGAGTTAATTTGCGCTAAGTCCATACTTAATACACTATCAATGAAATTAATTTGAAATGCATGGTTAACATTAGATGGCATAAGTTCATTCGCAAATAAATTCCAAACAATTTTACTCAGATTGAAATCTCCCAAAAAACAGAGGTGATTATCAGCCTTACTCAAAAGTGGTTCCAAACACAATACATTATCAATCTGCGCAGCATATATCTCTTCCGCACTGTTAGGAGGAATGTATGAGGCGCATATATAAAGTGATCCTTTACCATTATTAACAGCAATACACAATTGATCAATGAGAGTATCACCATTCTGCATCGTATAAATGGAAGAGCAAAGCGAACGTTTAATAGCAATTAAAAAACCACCACCACGTTTATGGCCAGTTTTAGCCGCATCCCTATCCTTGCGGTACACTTGATATACATTCAAATCAAAAAATTCCGCATCGAAAACATCAGAATTCAGCCATGTTTCAGCAAAAGCAATAATATCAAAGACAGCTTGCGATGTCCAGTTGAAGATAATATTAGACTTGGTTCTAATTCCAGACATATTATGGTAATACAATTTAAGTTTACTAACTTGATCACTCGAGGGGATGTTAGTTATTTCGTGCCTGTATTCACATCCATCTTTTGAAAATTTAAAAACGGTCGTACCCTCACATTCTCTTGCCAAAGAGTTGTATTTAAAATATCACTGCAGTATGTTTCTGACACACTCAGCTCAAAGTTTACACTCTTGAGATTTTTCAGCGCAGAATCTTTCTTTACAAGTCTATAGCACACTAAATGCTTTTTATCTATCTTTGAGTGTTTATGAATAATATCATCTTCTTTCATAGTCGGCTTGAAAGAGGATAGATGCACAAATTTTTTTTTCACCACAACATCAAGATCACAAATCTCTTTGAGCCCAATTACAGATTTTGCATGTTTCTTTGTTTTCTTTTTATTGTTCACTACATATTATTATGCATCTTGTCCAAAAACTCGACAACAACAAATTTTTGTTGACGAAATACTTTCGAATTTACAACAAGTAAGTTGTATAACTAATTTTCACGGACGACAACTTGACTTAGTCTTGGCTGCAAATAGTGGTAATGTTGTTGTAAGAAATGCTATCCATGCTCTTTCTACGGTTGATTCCTATCATCCACCTTTGAGTATTGTGTATCAATCTGATATTGAAAATTTAACTAATGCGTGTCCTTCCATTAATGTTTATGAATTCAATTTTAAGAAAGCTGACTTCTTGAAATTGAATGAGAATTTAAGAAATAAGCTACATGAATTTTTTATTTATTTTAATAATAATACATTCGATGACTGCATTAAATTTTTCTATAGTGAACTTTTTTCGGCCATAGCATTGTCGGTGCCATATTCGCGGAGGTACGTTAGTAATTCCTCGTACCCTTGGTACACAAAGGATTTGAAGAAAATTCGTAATGGCCGTAATAGGGCATGGAACAAATACGTTTGTAGCCAGGACTTAAATGACCTAGTTGCTTATCAGCGACTATTTTTTGAATTCAAAGAAATGTCAGCTTTAGTTTATTCTGAATATTTGAATAAAATTAGGCTGACTATTCTTCATGACCCCAAGAATTTTTGGGGATTTATTAATTCTAAAAAAAAATCTGACGGGTTTCCATCTGAGTTTAAAACAGTTGATGGGCTCACTAGCGATCCCCAAATTATAGCCGGGCTGTTTGCTAATTTGTTTAAGGAGTCGTTTTCTACTGATTTATTTAGCCCTGAGATCAACTATTTTGAATATATGGATAACGACCCTTTAGTTTCGGTTAATGAGATATATTTCACACCTGACCTCATAGAGAAGTATATCTCGTCTATTGATGATGACTTCAGCTCCGGGCCTGATGGTATTCCTGCGACAGTTTTAGTTAACTGCAGCTCTGTGCTGAGTCAGCCCCTCAGTTTTTTATTTAATAGATCAGTCAGAGAAAGTTATTTTCCTAAATTTTGGAAAAATGCATACATTAGCCCCATTTTCAAGAAAGGCTGCAAAAATGATGTTTCAAACTACAGGCCAGTGGCTAAGTTATCATCAATACCGAAAATTTTTGAACACATAATATACGATCAAGTTAAAGTGTGCTGTGGTGAAGTCATAACAACTCGTTAGCATGGTTTTGTTAATGGCAGATCAACAGTTTCTAACCTCCTTGATTTTACTTCTTTTACTTTACGCTCTTTTGACTCTGGTGGGCAAGTTAAATGCATCTACACTGACTTCAGTAAAGCATTTGACAAACTACCACATAATTTGATTTTGTTTAAGTTAAAGAAGCTCGGATTTCCTTTAAGTTTTGTCAGCTGGATTGAATCTTATTTATCTGATCGGTCATATCAAATAAGATTTCGGAGAGTGTTTTCCTCCCCATTTAGCGCGGCATCAGGTGTTCCACAAGGAAGCCACCTGGGGCCGCTCCTGTTCATTTCAGCAATCAATGATGTAACACATGTTATTAAAAACTCACATCTGTTAGTATATGCAGATGACATGAAAATTTACAGTAACGTAAAGGGGGTTGACGACACTATTCCACTCCAGTCAATACAATACAATAGTGCGTCCTCACTTAGAGTACGCCAGCCAAGTATGGTCACCATTTTATAATATTCATATAAATTGAATTGAGAGAATTCAAAAAAACTTTATTCGTTTTGCTCTCAATGGCTTAAATTGGACTGACCCTTCGAACCTTCCTCCTTATGAGGATCGTTTGAAGTTATTACATTTGCAGTCTTTGAGGTCCCGTAGAAATATTGCGGACATACTTTATTTGCATCAACTTGTAACTGGGTCTCTTGCTGCACCAGAGCTTCTTGATTACATACATTTTAATACTAATCGGAGAAGTACTCGTAACTCTAATCAATTATTTTATCAACCGGTTAGTAGAACAAATTATATGGCTACAGCTCGTTTTAATCGCATGACAACCCTTATTAACAGTTGCGATTTTTATAACATTAGCTTGTCAAAAGGTCAACTCAAGCTTAGATTGAAAACTAACTGTAGCTAAATTTGTAGCTTCATGTTGGTCTGTATTTTTACGTTTGTGTTGTCCGAGCCCCACAGCATGAAGGGTAAATTTTTTCTAACATTTACGCCTCGGACCATGTAAAATTACACACAAATTATATTAATATCTATATCACATGGTCTGAGTGGGTATGTTGAGAAAGTGCGATAAAGCTAAGAAAAAATTATAAAAAAATAAAAAATTATTTGCATGTATAATTTTTTCCATCTCCATTATTTATTAAAAAGCTTTTTACTTGGTTTAAAGCTTCAAGCTAAATAGCTAAGAAGGCTAATAGCTGTAGTAGCTAAACTCTATTATTATTATTAAAAAAAAAAAACAGTAGGCATATTCGGAGCAGAAGAAACGGCAACAACACGAGAAGCACAGTTCTCTGCAACATCCGCGCCAAAATTATTGTTCACATATATTGAGTTTTTGAGAGCAGATATCTCAGCGGAAAAATTAGAAACTTGCAAGGCAAAGTCATTTTCATGCTTACTCAATTTCTCAATCAGGCATTTTTTAAAATCAAATAACTGATCATTTAATGCTTTTATTTGCACCTCGAAGACAAAAGTCATTTTTTCCAAATTCATCTTATGAGCCTCCAATAAAGACTCATGACCTTTCACTAACTTATCCGGAACACCAGCACAATCCACACAAAAATAGCTCAGGTTCCGATTCAACTTCAGCAGCCTGATGTCATATTCCGTAGCTGTCCCTTACAACACCTGCTGTTTGGATTTCTCGTCTAGCAAAAGTTCTATTACATTTGCCGCAGAAATCATCCATTTTGTCAGGAATAAGCACAAATTCAAGCTTTAATTATTTAACTTCCACGAGCAATAAAAAACAAAGAATATGAAAAAGAAATGAAACTCTCATCAGAATACTAATACCAACGTAAAACAAAATTTTATTTTTTTGGTTCATTTTGAAACTCACCCGGGCGTGGTGACTATTTTGCATATGGGTTTACCACTTTGGGTGTTTTATTCCAAATTTGGATTAGACTTAAGTTTTTTTTTGGACTTTGTCGATATATCACTTATTTTTAACCAAAATCGAGGAAATAATTGAATAAAATTAAGAAATAAAGAATTAAACGATACTCTTGTCAATTTTATAACTGATAATCAATTGATTTTATTTTTTTGTTAAAATGATAACATATGGTAATATATGGAGCTGTCACATTCACTATTGCATTTCACCACTAACAATTTCAATAACAACAACAATCAGCTGACTGACATGAGAAAATTACATTTTCATCATGAAATTGAATCATCATGCACTTAATGCCCCAATTTACGTTCCATGCTTTCATCGTATTAAAGCGCCAAGTCTTAATATGATCGCCACTATTAAGATCCATACGCATGATACGATTGTGGGCTACACCTAGCAGTTCCTCCTTCTTGTGACCATCAAAGTCGGGCACTCTGTCATCCTTGTATGTACTTTATTTTTGATTCCATCAGTGACAATTTTTTGACATTTGCGTGAGCCTAAAAGATGCGGTGGACTGATTTGTTTGACATCTTCTTATACATCTTAGGCGACAGGTAATCAACTGGTTCAATCGAACGTGGGTCAACATTTACTGCAGCACCATGTACTGGTTTTTGCATATTCAGAAATGATTTAATGCTAGCTACCTCACTCTCATATGAACTATCGGCAAGGGAACGACCTTTTGCCGCAAGACGGCAAGCAGCGATCCATTTCGCGTATTGTTCTTCCGTGTCACAACGAATCCAAATCTCACTGTTTATACCATGACGTCCTTCTGGTGGCACTTCAAGACGAATGCTGAACTTGCCTTGTGCAAGCTTAACATCCGGGGTAACTTCACATCCACGCAAATTAATTGTCATTGCCAATATCATCTTCTTCAGTTGAATCAAGATCTTTAGCCACCATTTCCATGCGTTTTCTAAGTGAAACCTCCTCGTGTTGTAGCTGCAAGGAAACTTAAATTGTTTTAATACAATATTACCAAGATTTTTTCAATACAAAAATAATTGAATTACTTTAATTTATTAATTTAAATTATGTGATAGCTTACCTTCCTTCTCGTTGTTTTGATATTTTTCAATTGCAAATATTGACAAAACTTCAAAGTCAGCTGTTCTTATTCACCAAAGCTAAAAAAATTACACCAAACCCACGGATGAAATAATCTTTTCCTTTCACCCGCCCTCTCACGAACAAGAGAACACTTTTACACCCCCTTGCCCACAAACGTAAGACGTCGACGTCGGTTTTCCGCACCACTCTTTTGCTAGCAAACCCCCTCACCAACAAACGTAAGACGTCGACGTCGTTTTCTAATACGTCGACGTCGTTTATTTTTTACACAATTTCTTGATTTGTTCATAAGCCTTTTATGCATAACGCTGAAAAATATGAGTAGTCCTACATATACCCACATAATATTAAAGATTTTTAAAAAGCAAAAATATACTCAAGTTCTCTTGCAAGGTCCAAAAAACCTTGCAATTCCTTTTTAAAAACTTCATATTTTCTCATATTTTCACATATTTTTCAATAGTTTCTTGTTTCACCGCGGTGTTAAGAAGCTGCCACATTGTCGAATACATATAGTTTATGACGTAAAATGTGTGGAAATATATTCTCGGTGAGCAAATTAATTACCCTGAACAAAAGATATCAATATTGCGAATGAATACGTGAGTTTTACTATTTTTCATATTGTGAGCCAATTTGACAGGTCATCCATTTATGAACTAAAATGTGTTTCTGAATGCTTATAATGACGGTATCAGACTGTATCAAATTATATAAAATTTCAAAAAGGACTAAATAAATTGAAATGCGACTATTATTAAAATACCTAACATCGCAAGCGAAACTGATTTTAAAAGATAACTTTGATTTCGTACCAAAATTAAATTCAATAATATCGATATGGTTGAAATTTTACTTAAAAATCGGTAATAAAGGAAAGACTTAAATCACTTAAAAGTTTTGAAAAAAATTTTCTTAATTATAAGAACAAACCATATATGTATGAATACAACAGTTTTATTGCTCAGGCATATTTTTTCTCATTAACTTTTGGAATCTATATATACGCATTATTATGGTCGTGGTTATATCTATTGCCGTGGCTGCATATAATTTTGCATCCAAAGCTTATTAAGGGACACACAGGTAGTGTACATAGACGTTATTAATATTGAACGTAAGCTTGCATTATTGAAATTAATCTAACTAAGTCCTATGATATGTATTAATATTAATTTATTACGCCAAGTTTTTTCCCCAAGTTTTTCCCAAATCGCCCAATAACACCCACAGTCAAGAGTAAATTTCCATAAAATTTACTTTCCAACACACGGCATCATTGGTTTTAGCGAATTTTGACAATCAATACGTGGAGTGAAAAATTTTGGCGCAAAAGAGTTTCATTTCTTTTTCATATTCTTTGATAAAAAACACGTCTTCACTCGACGAGTAAGAGACTACTACTACGATATGCTGGATGCACACGGGGTTACGTTGCGCGTAAACAATTATATTGTATTTTGAAATATTGTCTAATAATCTTCTAACCACTATTTCTTCCAAGGCTTGTAGCATGGGTATTGCTCTGTAGTTATTATAGTGAGATTTTATTCCACTCTTATATATAGCACGCTATATTGATATTTTAAGCATTATATGATATGTGATCAGGATTCTCATATTGGGAACTTTTTCGCAATTTTTGAGAACAAAAAATATTTTTGGAAAATTTTGGAGAAACGTTAAGTGTGGGGAAAGGTCTTGCGTCGCGAGAACCTTAATAGTTAAATCATGGTTAAGGTCTCAAACTGGAAGGTGGATCAAACTGACACGACGAAAATCAACTCCGCACCCGTCCCGCAACATTAAATGTTGCCAGAGCGCGAGTAAACCTCTTTTATATATTTAGACTCTTTGGTTCAACGTCTATGTGTTGTTTAAATATGAATGCCTATTCTTCGTTTTTTCCTTTGTAAATCAATTTTGACACTCAGGCTATGAGTTTGACAGCTTGCTATATTATTCAATGATGTATTCCAACGAGACTTTAACTTTTGCCATTGTCCTTTTTGTCACTTTGGATTTTCCGGCATCAACTGCAACAGCCATTTTTGTGAGACTTTTTAACTCAGAAAAACTAACTTAGCAAAATGCAACGTAACCAATGCCATAATTTAGTGCTTATTAAGTACTAATTCAGTACTGAAAAAAAAATTTAGTGCTGCACGAATTCTTGAAAAAATGAAATGAATGAGAAGCTAGAAACGGATATATTAAAATTTTTAGCTAAATTAAATTTTGCCAATGCCACAGTTTAGTGCAAATTAAGTGCTAATTCAGTGCTGAAAAAATATATTGAGTGCTGCACGAATTTTTGAGAAAATCACGGTTTCAAGATTTTACTATCTGCATGTATGAAAATTATTTCTAAATTATCTCCAAACTTTTAAAAATAGTTTAGTGCTAGCTTAGTGCTGCAAAATTAATGTAATATTACCCATGCGAACATCTGTTTTTTAAAACTTGTGCTACAGAGCTTCATACACATTTAGCGGAGCATATAGTGTGGGTACGTTAGAAAACGTTCAATTTAACCTATGTCATAATTTAGTGCTTAGTAAGTGCTACTTTAATGCTGAATGAAAAGTTTAGTGCTGCATGGTTGCGTAGCTGAGGCGTCTGAGTCGCTCCATATGAAGAGCTATGGAATGTTAGGATAGTTCCTATTTAGAGGTAGTGTATATAATTGGTTTGCGTCATATTTAAATAATAGAAAACAAATAGTTAAAATCAAGAATTGTTTTAGTTGTGCGAGATACAATAACTTAGGCGTCCCTCAAGGATCAGTATTAGGTCCAACTCTGTTTTTTGCTTTATATAAATTCCTTATTTATTCAACTTTTAAGGGAAGTCTCACTGCTTTTGCCGATGATACTGCCCTTACCTATTCGAGCAGGAGCATTCTTAATGTTTATACGGATGTTAATCACGACCTAGATTTATTAAGAAGATGGATGGGCACAAACTTCAAATTAGCAACAAAACAAAGTTTATGATATTTTATATTAGAGCAACATGTGATATCCTACCTTTAGTTTATCATTCACCGAGTTGTTCGAAATTTTGCTTATCTGATATTGGACATGGTGTAACTTTTAACGACAAAGAAAGTTGTAGCGATAAATGTTTTGAAATTGAGACAGTAACAAATTTTAAATACTTAGGAATCATATTAGACAATAAATTAAGCTGGAACCACCACACTCTATACCTTAAACAATACTCAAATAAAGTTGTGAGGCAATTATACCATCTTAGCTTATATTATGATCAGGCAATATTAAAATTAACTTACAATGGATTACTTAAATCTAAACAGCAATATGGGCTTAACTGTTGGGGTGGTGTTGATTTTAGTAAAATTGAACCCACATTCATTAAACAAAAACATGCGATTCGAATTATGTGTAAAGTCAATCGGAGAACTTCAAGCTTTAATCTTTTTAAATCACTTAATATCCTCCCTTTAAGACATCTACACTGTTTTAAAGTCCTAAAAATTTTTTTTGAAAAATCGGGTTTTTTTCTGTTAGATTACAACAAAATTACAATTTACGAGTAAACACCGAGAATCTTGTAGTTGTTAAAACACATTTTTCTCGTTTTTATCTTGTTACTGCACCACGACTATTTAATAAGATACCAAAAGATATTAGATGCGTAAGAGGGAAATCAATTTTCATAAAGTCTGTTAGAATATGGCTTTTTTTCTTTAAATTATTTCATCATTGAAAATTTATTTGATGTAATGGCATATCTTGAATATTGTTTATTTATTTCACATTATGAAATTAAATTATTTACTTTTTTTTTCTCTTTCTTTATTAATGTATTCTGAAATTTTTATATATGTTTTTCCCCATCAAATCAAGAATTTATTTATTTTGAGTTATATATGTACATATGTACTACATTCGCCTCTTGTCTTTTCGACAACAGAATGTATTTAACTTCATAAGTAACTTGTATAATTAGGTACTAGCTTGTGTTAGATTTAAACTTTGCAATCTTTCTTATGAATTGAAATAAATAAATAAAAAAAAAATAATAACATAAAAAAATAATATAGCTATGGGAAGTTGCGTGGATAAAGCTTTTTTAAAAATCGCTATAGGTCGGGAATACTTGCAAAAAAATGTGGGTAATATATGAAAGTTAATTTGTCAGGCTACAATTTTCGTGATTTTTGACATAATTTTTAAATTAAACTCATAGATTTCGAGATATAATGACTTTTCTGAAATTTTGACAGTTTTTTATTCACGAAACTTTATGACTTTATTAAGAGAAGAAGTTAGAAAGCTCAATTCATTCTCTCTTAAATGAATTAACTATGCATCCAAACATAATAGTAAAATGAATTACGTAGTCAATTCATGATAGACATTAAGATATCTCCAAGAAGCTTATACAAGATTTTCTCACTGTTGGTGAAGGGCGGGTAGAGAACTCGGTGGCCATAACATCTAGCGTGACCATGTTAACTTTTGCGGATTTTGGTTGTTGAATTCAAATTAGTTAGTCTTTCGGCTTCAGTATTTTTTTTGTTTTGTACCTAAATCTCTGTTTCCTTTTATTTCTTGTAACCTGCATTAATGATGATATACGGAGCAAATCCACCCCAATGCTCTGACCGCGATCGGCACCCGAAACAGTACGCTCCTTAACTAAGTTTAAGTAGTCGGTACGTTACAGAGTTCACAATATCCTAACACTTAAGCAAAAATTATACATGGAGATAATTTTTCAAGATGTGATTTTGTATGTAAATGTATATAATATTTAGTTATTTATATTGATATCATAAAATTAAAATAATATTTAATAATATTTAAAATTATATTTTAATATTTAAATTTTATTGCATGAATTAGTTTAATTTAATATAAACGTAATTATGAAAAGTATATAAAGCTTAAAAATGAATTAGGATTTTAAATTTTTATTTAAGAACTCCTAGAAAAAACTTGGATTTTTTTTTATACTCTGCCTGATGAAGACACAATATTTGTTCTACATAAAGTGACGTTTAATATGATACGTAACACTTGAAGATAGCACTTCTAACGACCATTTTGTCCACATACCTGCAAAATCCAGGATTCAAATATTCAGCTATAGCAAAAATAGTTGGTGCATGAGAAAGAACTGTATTTACGGATATTTCTAAATATAAGAATGATCTACCTGTTTCCTGAAAAAAGGTTCAGGCTTTCTAATCCAAAGGTAGCGGCGAAGGTGAAGCGCCTTTTTAAGTAGAATCCCAACACCTCAGCGCGAGATATGGCCGCTAGAGCAGGAAAATCAAAATCTACTGCACATAGAATAAGGGAGAAAAGTAAACTAAGAAAAGCACCAAACCGTTCTGATGAAAAACCATTCCTGACTAAATTTAATTGCTGCGTTATGGACGAAGAAACTTACATTAAAACAGATTTTAAGCAGCTACCTGATCACCGAAGAAGCAGCATGTGTCTAGTAAATTCAGAGAAAAAAATTTCGAAATTTCCAAAGCAATATATGGTTTGGCAGGCCATACGCACCTTTGACCTCAGGAGCAGCTTCTTTGTTATGCAAGGCACATTTTCGTATAACTAAAAAACAATACGCAAGTTTTTCTAGAACAGTCCGTATTTCGATTACGGGATTGACTCCGTTTCTTTCTTTTATTACATATGGACCTATATATGGACTCTGGGATTTCCTCCTGCTCTACCTTTATAAGTACAAGATCTCCTATCCTGATCTTGCATCTTTGTTTTCAATTGGTTACTATGTAACGAGGCTTCACTGAATTATCCTTTTCGTTCCAGCACATCAACTGCTAGACACCTACTTCATGATTGTCCCAATTTGGACCCACTAAGAAAATAATTTTTGGCAACACTAAAACAACCGAACTCCTTAAAATTATCAATACAGAAAATATTCAGAAAATTTTTAAAGATATCTAATCTATCAAACATATGACTATGCAATTTATTACTCCTGCAAATTATATTACATAAATAACCTACTAGAATATCATTCAAACTGTATATTCCATCTCGATTGTAGTATAAGTGTTTATTTTCAAATGAACGTGCGTTTCATCAACGCATCCCACAACAACGGCAATGTCATGCTTCACGTATAATACTAATGCAACCTTCCTTATCTTATCATTCGTATTGCTTACATTAATCCATCTCGGGAACAAATGAGTTTCAAAAACGTTTAACACATCTTCGAGCAATTTTCTTAAGTTTGATTAGCATTGGAAACTCCACCAGATTTGTGCAGTCTCGCAAAATATTCCTCCAGGTGACGCATTGGCTTCAACTCCTTATTTTCTATTCGCAGTCACAATGGTTTAGGGTAGTGTCAAAATGGCAATTTTCCCCCACAATCTAAATTTAAGCTATTATTTATTTTATATTTTTTTCGCAATCTAAATTTGGTTAGTGAATTTCTCTAGTACGGAATTTTAGATATTCCATCCTTACTTTTTTTATATTGTTGTGTTGGCAAATTTAGATGAAATGCCTCAATACTTGGACGTGCTAGATAAATTTTTTGATCAAATTTGGATTCAGCATCAAATATATAGGTAAGTGATAATTTTAATTTTTTTTTCGGGAAGGTTAGAGCTTTCGAATCATGATCATTAACTTACATATCTCAACGTTCAGTCAATCGGAAGAGTAAATTTATTTTTTAAGCATATTTTAAAAATTTAAGTAATTCAATTGGAAACTGCATTTATTTACTATCCTATTTTATTTACCTGCATAGAATAATATATGTAAACACAATTGCTTTCTACTGTACATTCTTTGATGTTTGTAATTATGTATTTAAACAATGTTTATTTGGATCTTGATAACAACTCGATCACCTTCACAGAAACCCTTACGGACCATATCAGCGATATTCGCATATTCGACAAAACCAAAACCTCGTGTGCTTATACGCTCACGGGGCTTATGAAAAGCTAGAATTTCAGGCTTAGTCATGATAGTGTCATGCTGTGATATATTGGCATCATGTGGATGAATCATGCACAGCCTTATGCGTCCCTTAAATGGCCAATCTTGGTGAAAGTCGTGTTCAGATTGCATAAGGTGCACATGAAGACTAAGTAGATGATCCTTTTTAGGTTGTATATTAAGACGAGCACAGAATTTATAGCCATATGGAGAGGTATAGCATTCGCGAGAATATACTTGGTTGTTTGTATTAGCACGCAACTGTTCTACTAGTGCGTTAAAGTTCAGAATTTCCCAAACTATGATTCCATTACTATATCGGGGATCGATATGCTGCTTTGTGGCGAGTATTTGCTTCGTAAGATTTTCTAATTTTACGTCCTGTTCCCGACAGCGTTGCTCTAACACGACAATACGTTGGTACATAGCCTGAACAAGCTGTTCACCAGCCTCGTTTGCGTATTGTGGCGGTGGCGGGGACAAAACAGACCCAGTATTGTTGAACGGGTGTCCACTACTTGCTTCACTACCATTCAAAATTTTTTGAGGATTCCACGTGGCCAGTGCAGTTTGCTGAAAAGCTTGTAGTAAAAGCTGCATATGATGGGGCATATCTTCCTTGAGATGCTCTTCGAGTGCATTTGTTTCAGCTCGTCCAATAAAGCTACATTTGATTTCAGAAAAAGGACATTTTTCATCCACCATGCCTTTGGCCCTTTGATATAAACATGTAGGTAAATGCTTGTCTACATCAATAGGAGATGCTACAACGGCACACCCGAGTGCCGAATTCGGGCATTTAAACTTAATTTGTTCTATTTCACGACGTGTGTAGTTGTCCGGGAAGATGTCTATATCAGACGATAATTGTTTATTGTCTAATGGACAACATTGGTTGTGGTTACGAAGCCAAGAGTTAAGGCATGATTTACAGAATCGATGACCGCAAGAGGTAAGCACAGGTTCGTTAAGCCAATGGATACAGATGGAGCATTCGTACCTTGAATCTAAGTAGTCTGTTTCATTTTCCTCAGATACTACCGATTCAGCAGCACCCGTAGCGGATGCATGCAAAGATTTTTCCCTAGCCGGCAATGAGTTGATCGGCGGCACTCTTCTAGCAGTCTTGTCTTCTAGTTGCATTGCCTGGAGCAAGTTGATGAGAAGTTTGTTGTTGACTTTAAGCGTTCAATTCAAATTTTTGATAAATAAGTTGTATACTATCGAAGTTTTATTATCGCACAATGTAAAGAAAAGTACTTCACGAAATATTATTGATTACAACTATTTTCGTACAGACAGCTTATTGGTCAAGAAAGTATTTAGCAAAGTTACTGCAGTAGTTGCCATTTGAGGCGTACATACCATCAAATTTTTGAGTAGAGGTTAATAAAAATTTGACAGCACACGATCAAATTTTCCGTCATGTTTCAGTATTGCTCGTTTCAAGAACGCAAGTAAACTCGATAAATTTTAGGTTCACAATACCTCAATTCACATAATCTCTATGGAATTTAAAACAATATAATAGCTAGTTAATACTCAATTAGAGCTCATCTTAAATGAAAACCCATTGATATCGGAATGCCATCGGGGATCCGAAAAAATCATTGCTGTGAGTCTCTTATTTATATAGTGCTAATGAATTGAAAACTGGCTGTAGCTGACAAAAAAGCAGTAACTATAGTTTCTCTTGACTTAAAGCGAGCATGGTATCAGAGAGAAAAGGTTGTATTCGTTTAAATCATCTGTCTAGAGCGAAACAGAACAAAAGTGAACGGTTTGGTGTCAGATCTACATATATTTTTGCGAGTACTTCACTGATACTTTCTAGAGGTTCCGTAATTTTACATGTATCAGTGATATGGAAAAAGTAAATGATATAAGATGTGTTTTATTCGATTTATGTAGACACAAACCTGAATAATCAAATATATATGACAACTTTGCTTGAATTTTTCAGAACGACTTTTAGGTCACGCGAGGTCCAATGCATTCAGTTGGCGCTAGGCCCAAATATTTATAGAAATAAAGTCCCATAATATAAACAAAAATAGTTATGAATCAATAGTTATTGATTGCTGCTTTGACTCTGTTTAAATTTTTCCATTTTAATAGAAGTTTTAATAGTTTTGTTCTCCATTTTATATCACCGATTTTTTTTAAGGCATGGCAAACGAAAATAAACTTAGGTGTTAGCGTGTATGATGCTACAAAAACAGTTTGAATAGCAATATTTTGAGAAATATAACATTGTGTACTGACACATGAGGCCCTTATCACACTAGGCCCCGTTCAAATACACGACTTTGCAGTCTTAGATTCAGCTCTGGTTTTAAAACAAAAGTTCTTTCAAACGCTGTCATGTCGCCTAGTGGACAGCACCAACATTATAAAAGGTGTTACCTCACCTATTTCATCTTACCGAAGGTGCTCTTCCGGCTATCTAGCTCCGTTCCTGTCAGGGTGTTATTCGACACAGCAAATCAGGTCAAGGGTGCACAATAAACTTATCTTTCGATACGTTACTATTCAAATGAGTTACAACAAAAAAAAAACTACCTCTAATAAATCATTTCCATGTAACAAAAATAAATGACTACCCCACTACGATCACTTCTGTTCATGCGGTACTGGTGTTTCGTCCCTTCCCAACCGTAGTAACTGCATGCCGAATGCAGCAGCTCTTTTTCCGCATTATTTAAAAAAAATTTTCTTATACATTTTCTTTTACCCCGGCATCATTATTTCCCTTAGAAATTCCTCCGAGCCGCCCCAAATTTGAAAATTTACCAAAACATCTTATTGTCTTGAATTAATCAAAAAAATTTCCATTTTCCCTTTTTTTAATATTAAATTTGTTGCCTAAGTTTTCCAACAAAAATGCATGTTTCACTTTTCCGACCCATAAGAAGAAAAAAAATTAGTTTTTCTTTTGTTTCATATTTTGTAAACAAGAACCAAATTTAATCTTTCCTTTTTTTTATAACTGTTATGAACAAAAAAAAAATTATTTAGCGCGTATAACACAAATCAAAGAATAAATCATAGTTACTTGCATAACAAAAAAAAAAACTTAAACAACAAAAAATTTTTTTTTACATCGAATTGGAAAAAAAATGTTATCTAAATCTGTATGTATCAACTAATAAAAAAGTTAGATCATTTTTATTCCCTAGGAATAGACGCTACTAACACTAACCTAAACAACCACAGGATGTAAAATAAAATGAGGATAATTTTTGTAAATTTATGAAAAATTCAGGAATCAAGAAATTTTTGTAATCCGGTAATGATATCAGCTGTTGGCTTTGTTTATTATTGAATAGTTGGCAGTTATTTAAAATGTGCAAGGTAAAATAACAATAAAAACAGTTCAATCAAAAATAAGAATAAAAGCTTATGTCTATGGCGACTGGGTTATCAAACATTCCTTTCCTTTTTTTCAAACTTTTAATATTCCATTTGTTGTTTCGGCTTGCTTTTCCACAGCATCTGCAAGCCTAACGACAGCTCAAAAGCAAGTGATGAAATTGACAGTTGATATAAACGGAATCGCAGCGTTGTGTCTTACAAAATGCTACATTGCGAAGTTTCCACTATGTCATTGCGTTACTCAACGCTCTGCAATTGGGTTGCGTTTTAAAAATTGCGAATTTCAGCAATGCAGCGTGAAGTGGTGTGTAGAGATTTACAAAATGATGCCATATGGATTCTTATTTCCTAAGACAGCGTTTACACGAGGAAACTCTTGAAAGAAAGTTTTCCTGTTTGTAGGCAGGAAGGGAACAACGAAAGGGTGGTGTACAGAATTCGTCGTCCACGCGAAATCCCTTTTGTTCTATTCTTTAGCTGATACTATGCTTTGAATTTACGTTTGTTGTGGTGGGTTGACGCAGTAATTGCTTAGACATTTTCTTGCACAAAGAAATTCTAGTTTTCGTGTGTAAACGCAAAAGAAATTCACAAAAGAGAATAGACAAGAATTTCTCAGACCGAATTTGCTCGTGTAAACGTTGACTTATAACAGTATAATTATCGCCATCCCTTTTCGCATGAAAACTTTACCATTTCTAACCCAAACATATATAAAATCTTTCCGCTTTTTCACTTTTTGTGCCGATTTTAGTAAGTTTCTTGTGACAGTATCCAAACTCTCATTAATAAAAGTCTTTGAGTTATCCTTACAATTAAAAGTTTTTGAAGTTAATCCATTTCTATTTTTATATTTATACCTCAATACCTCTGTCTTTTTTATAAGGGAAGTGAATTTAACGACCAAAATACTGGAAGCACGAATATTTGCACTTATGATATTTTTAACGAAGCAATCATTGATACGTTCTACTGAAATTTTTGTTCCTGTACCGGTAGAGAGAACATTAAGAGCACAGTCAATTGCGTTTTTATTTTCTAAGTTCGGAGCTCCGACAATTTCAACGCACTTTTTGTTTTTCTTTTGGCGCGAAAAATTCACTTTACTTTGAAGAGCATTTAGCTTTTCAACAACTTATATCTTTTTTATCGACCTACAAGGAATGGATAAGAGAAAAGAAGTTTGCGTTATCGCACCTGAGCGCAAAAATTTCATGGAAAAGTCTTTCTAATGTGATTACAGAATTGCTTGCTTGTTGCTGTCGTACAAGAGAGCTCTCCAATAATTGTTGTTGCTGAGCTGAACCATTGGAATCACTTGGGTATTGATTTTGTTTGAGGTTTTGTTACTGACTAAGTTGCTGCAGTTGTTGTTGTACAGGCTGCTGTTGTTTATGCTTTTCAGCTGAGCTTGGTTTTCCTGCTATTTTTTGATGAGTAAGCTGCTGCTGTTGTTGTTGTTGTTGTTGTTGTATCGACTGTTGTAGTTTTTGCTGCATATGAACTAGGTTTGGCTTGTCAGCTGAATTTTGATTTAATACTTTCGGCTTAGAGTTTTCTGTTGACATGTAGCGGCCGAAATTGAGGAAGTTGTGTTCTTTGGACTTTGTCCCTCAGGTCGTACAGCTTTGGAAAGCGAAGTCGTTGGTGAAGAACGAAAAGTCGCACGACGGAGCAATTGAATTTTATCGTCACTGCGATGATTGCGATCGACCTTATTACCATACACACACGGTATGATAGAAATCTTAGAAATTAAATTAAGTATTTGATTAAATTCTTATTCATTTTTATTTATTTATTTTTTTTTTAGCTTTAACAAAGCCGAGGGCTATATATAAACAAGGTATTCTTTACGTCCGGCTTAACTCAATTATAAGGACAAATAACAGATTCACTTTTTTTTTTTAAATAAAAAGTAATATTCGCGCCTTCATTCAAACTTTCAAGGTGTTTTTGTATTCGAGGGTCCATATAACTAAGTGGAAATATAATTGAGTGTACTGTAATTACTTATCATGGAGTTCTTTTTCGTATGTACGTAAAGCCAATTTCGATTGACTTTTTTTAGTTTTTTTTTTAATTTTCTTAAAGTTTTATTTAATTTTTTCAAATAAGGTGCAGTTCGAGAAAAATCTCGTTTATTTTTATTCCAAAAAAAAAAATAATAATATGTGAAGTGCTTTCTGGATTTCGTTTCGCATATGCATATAAATAAAATAAAGAGTGTTCAAATTTGGTATCTTTTTAACCCTCTAGCTTCCAAGAAGCCTACATTTAAAAAAGTTCTATAAATCGCAGAGTTTTTCAGCTAAATTTCATATAAAGGAAAATTACCATTTTTTAAAGAAATGTA
The DNA here is from genome assembly GCA_963680825.1 of Meiosimyza decipiens. Taxonomy (NCBI): domain Eukaryota; kingdom Metazoa; phylum Arthropoda; class Insecta; order Diptera; family Lauxaniidae; genus Meiosimyza; species Meiosimyza decipiens. The sequence goes on along the minus strand of OY804258.1, from coordinate 80,812,095 downwards.
GTCGAAAATTGTGGAACGAGTATAACAGCAGTTAATCGTACGTCAAAGTGGAAATTATGTGCGAAAGCGAAACTATTTTTAAGCCATAACTATAAAAAAAATTATTGGTGAGTAGACGTGAATGTGTACTTTAAGAAAATAAACAAATTTAATAAAAAAAAATTGTTGCATTCCTCACAGATGACCTGATTAAGATGCAAAGCGTAAAAAAGTTGTACCGCTCAGTTGGGATATTTGTTCATTCTTGGATCATAATGACACTAAAAATTTGATAGACTGACATTTATTAAAGAACATATGGTTGAAAAAGATTTTACCAAGAGGTAGTTCGCAGGGATAGGTGGGAGTGTTTCTGCCTTTTTCAAAAAAATAGTGCCAAATTGGAAATTGAGATTAAAGTATGTTCTTCACGCAATTTATATATATATATATTTCAGGATAGAATATACCAACTTATACAAATTGAGTGAACTCTTATGAGAACTTTTTTTTGACAAAGTGTCTGATTCCAAACTGCACCATTACTTTTTATATCTACATGAAAACAGAATGTCAGTGAAATTTCATTTGGACACAGATTTGGACACTGAAAACGAGATCAATTCAACAAACGATGCTAAATAGCATTAATACGAAGGCTATGGATATACTCCTTAGGTGCCATGCGTTCCAACAGTATTGTGGTGGTATCCATTTAAAAACAATGGTAAATGTATACATTTTGTACAGAGGAATCAACATTTCAAGCCACCATGATAGAGACTTTTAACTGCGTGCTCAGGTCGCGCAGATACTGTGCTCACCTAAGCAGTTGGGTGTATCATGGGCTTCTGGACCCGGGCACCCGTGTGGAGCTTTTGCATAAAAAATTCAGGATGCTACCAATGAAATAGATTGTACATTTGAAGGTGCTACTAATCAAGAAAGTTTGGTAAATAACGTTTTTGAAGCTGATCATGACGATGTACCAGCTGCGCTCCCATCGCAGAAGGAAAACAGAAATTTCCAAGGAGAATCAACTGTGAGACATAGCGATCGGGAGCGCCGTCTTCCAAGTAAGTTTTTGATTTCTTTACTGGCTATAGAGCAACTTCTGCTGCTTATGTTTCGACAGATGTTCCTGAAAAGTATGCGGATATTGCTGATAGACCAGCAAGTGGATGCATGCTGTTGCAGAAGAGCATAATTCAATGCAGAAAAATGAAGTCTGGGAAATATGTCAACCACTGAAGAATGCAAAGTTGCTAAAATCAAGATGGATATTTTGTATTAAAGAGAACGAGAATAATGTACCTACTAGATATAAAGCCAGGCTGGTTGCAAAGGGATTTCTGCAGAAAGCAGAAATTGATTATAATGAAACCCAATAAGGGTTGTTTTAGCAGTGGGTATGCACAATCATTTTTATTTCCATCAATTAGATGTAAAGACAGCATTTTTGCATGGCAAATTGAATGAAGATATTTACATGGATGTACCAGAAGGGGTAATTGCTGCAGAAGAAAAGCATGTAACCTTCGTAAATCGCTCTATGGCCTTAAGCAAGCTCCACGATGTTGGAACAAGAGATTCAAAACGTGATTATTGTATGTATACCCGAATAGATGAGAAAAAAGATGAAATACTGATTCTTTTACTATATGTTGATGACTTGTTGATTGCTTTAAATAAATTGACAGAAATTGAATCCTTAAAGAAAAGCTTAACAGTAGAATTTGAAATGTCAGATTGTGGTACTCTCAAGCATTTCCTTGGTTTGAAAATCGAATTTGGCAATTTAAAATTATGGCTAAAATTATCACAAGAAGTCAGTAATGAAAAGCTACTAAGCAAATTTGGAATGTCTGAATGTTATCCAGTTCGAACACCCATAGAAAAGAGATTACAGCTACAATACAAAAATGATGACACAATCTTAGATAAACCTTACAGGGAAATGTTAGGAAGCCTCATGTCCATAATGCTAACTGTTAGACCTGATATATGCTTCTCAGTTGGCTTTATGGGACGGTATCAACAAACCCCTTCCGAAGAAAATTGGCAAGCTTTAAAAAGAGTTGTGCGGTATGTAAAAGAAACGATAGAAAAAAAATTGATATTTAAACGAAATTCAAATGCCTAAAAGATTGTGGGATATGCTGATGCGGATTGGGCAGGCGATGCAACAGACAGAAAATCAGTGAGTGGATACTTTTATAAAGTATATGGGTGTCCTGTGTCGTGGTCAAGTAAAAAACAAACCACAGTTGCTACTTCTACCAGCGAAGCTGAATACGTAGCGTTAAGTACTGCTGCTGCGGAAGCTATTTGGTTACGTGGACTATTATCTGATTTGAAACAAATGGATAATGAGCCAATCCAAATATTTGAAGACAATAGAGGCTGCATCGGAATGGCAACAAATTTAGAATGCAAGCGCACGAAACACATTGATGTAAAATATCATTTCATAAGAGACCGTATTGCAAATGGATTAATTGATGTACAACCTATTGCAACAGAGAATCAATTAGCGGATATATTTACAAAATTTTTAGATGCAATTCGTTTCAAGAAATTGTGCTTGGAGATAGGATTAAGCGATTGAGAAGGGGTATTGAATATAGCAATCGTTGAAATATATGTTTTTGTGAAAAAGTTCATTTAATTTTATTCTTGTTGAAACTTTTGAATATAATTATTCTTAATAAACTTTTTCTGCTATAAAACTATAAACATATATCCTAAAAATATCAAGTTAAAGTACTTATCGAGCAGAGTGTGCTGAATCTATCAGCTTCGAGGTCGGTTAACCAAAAGCTGAGGTTAAAGCGTGGAAAGATTTTCTATTTTTTCCAGCAAAGCACTGATCAACTACCAAAGCCTTGCCATAGCGAAGAGAATTATCCTGTCTGCTTTCTATTACTATGTTTATACTGTTCGTTTTACCGAATACTGATCGGAAATCGTGCAAGAGTCGACACACTTCGTGCGTTCAAAGAGCTTTGAATTTTGGTTTTGTTCAGGTGTTCTGCATAATGGCTCAATCAAATGCTCTCGCATAAGCGTATTTTATGTTTATTGCGTGTACGCAATAGGACAAAAACTAAAAAACCAAATTCAATAGGCCAAAAAAAATCCTTTAGAGAACTAAACTGTGATAGAATGAGACGAAAATATTTATTAAAATGATAAAAGTTGATGTCATCTAGAATAGGTACAGCAGTAAATGATATATCAAAGCTGAGGCACAAGCGTGGAAAGATTTGCTATTTTTTAAATCTTTTCAAGCAATGTACTGAGAAGCTACCGAAGCCTTGTTGTACTTATTCTAGATCCCGTCAACTTTTATCATTTTAGTCTCATTCCATTGCAGTTTAGTTCTCTAAAGGTTTCACTTCTACCACGTGTCAACGGGGCACATGCTTTTTTTTGTTGTCTTAACATTAGCCTCGGTTTTTCGTTTTATGACTACAAGTCAATTGAATTGCCAAGGGAAACACAAAAACAAAACACACACAAACACATTAACTTCCCATTAAACGACTTGTTATGCATTTATGCTTGATTCCTTGTGCGTAATATTAATTTTTAAGAATTTTAAAATTTAAATATTTTGAATTTTAATAGGAATATCGTAATAATTTCAATTAAAGATTGAGACCAATATTACTAAACAAATTGGAAGAAAATTGGCCCATTAGATTTCACGTGATGCGCGAACATCGAAAACGACTATTATATAGATAGGGTTGCATGGTTGAATCCTGTCCCAAACATGGGTTGCCAATGGTCTTTTGGGTGATTTTTTGTTAGTAAAGATTACAGCTTAAAATGTGCGCCAAATGATAGAACTCCAAAAGCCTAAATAGAGCACATAGGGTTGGTTGCCTTGTCGATTCTTGTGCCAATAGCCATTTCCAAGCTTTTCCTATCGATTGAAGCAAAAACATTTTTTTGAACCACCCTAACATTTTTTTGCTCCAATCAAACGAAAAGATCGAAAAAAAGGGTCGAAGTCATGCTTAGTGATGGTCAAAACCCATTTCCGACTTTTCCTTATCGATTTTACCAAAAAAAATTTTTCGAAAATGGGTCGAAACGAAAATATGATTTTTTCTTTTCTTTATATAACGTCTTGCCTCACCAGAAGTTTGTCTCTAAACAATGGTCGCCAAACTCCATCTTTTAAAAATATATTTAATAATAAATTATAGTATACATAATAAATAAATTATTATTATAAATAATGGAGAATACCAGTGTCCAATTTGCCACAATACCATTCATTAAATCATTCTATTTTATTGCCGAAAGTTCCAAGCATCAAGCGTTGCAGAGCGATTGCGCATGGTAGTTCAGGAAGAAGGATGCACCAATCGTTTGGCCTTGTCCCACGAATTAACAAAATGTACAAGCTCATCAAATAGCCGCACATGTCGTAAGCCTCACAATACCTTTGCGCATTTAAAGACATCAAACTCCACCAACAGGATGACGCTGCCTTAGCCACCAATAAACAAGCAGAACGTATTTTTAAAAATTACAGTTTTTGTGGAAATAGAAACTCTACTAGGCGGATGCGAAGCTCAAGGTCTGATGACTATAATAAGATTAGTGAAAAAAGTGTTTGAGATAATTTTTGTAGAGCGTTTAATTTCCTATAAATATTGACAATGCAACTGGTTTAACAAACTATTGGTGATAAGATATGAACATTTTTATATGAGACTAAATTAAAAATGGAAAACTATGATGAGCATAATCTTCCCGTTAATATAAAAAGCTCAGATTTGGTAAGTACTTTCTAGAGGTACCTAGGAACTAGTTTTCGTGTGTCGGATCCAAAAAAAAAGTATTTGATTTTTTTAACCCACCCTAATATACATTTATAAGATCCTGACCAAAAGAAATCCGCAATACTCCGTAAAAACGAGAGAGGAGTCAATTTCTGTCACAGAGTCTAATGATGGACAACTCATTAAATTCGATGGTAATGTGTTAGGAATAAAAGAACTGCGGACGACATAAACACATACCTCTGAAAGCACATGAGAGCGTTGATGTGCAAATTTTTATTTTTAAGCTTTATATTAATCCTCCCTTTTTTTCTTACGATTTTCTTTATAATTTTTAAATTTTTTACCTCAACTTTTTTCATATATTTTTTAACCTATTCCATATTCAATTTTGAAAACTTAAACCGTCAATTTGAATGTATCTCTGTTGCAATATAATGGGTTCGAAGTTCAAACGAAAAACTCAATTTAATTTTTATGTTTTGTTGCTTCTTTTAAGCCACCGGAACACGTGGAAAGGATGAAAATCGCTTAACGAGATTTCAGGCTTTTAAAGTTCAAGGTTAGAACTAAATATCCTGTAAGTTTTATATTTTTATTCCGTGGTCCACATCCTGATATAGTGGCCCAAAAAATGCTATTTTTCAAATATTCGAAATTTCAAGCCAAGGTTTTTTTTTATAAGGAGTAGGCCGAACGAGTCAATTTAAGATTCTATTTCTTCTTTTATATGTGTAGTTGATCTATAAAAAATATAAGTGGTTTGTATTTAACAGTCGCAACACTGGAGCCAGTGAAAAATCACGAAAAATCAATAAAATACATGTATTTTCAGCACAGTGTAATTTTTCGCGTATACTGATTGTGTGAATTTATATTCTTTGCACAAAAACTAAAATCTCCTAGCTTTGAGATGCAATCTTAAGTGTGTCCATATCTTAAACAGAAAAATTTTTACAGCTAAAAAAATTTAAGCCTAAAAATTACGTTTTTTCAAGCTTCAATTCGGCCAGGCGGTGACTGACGCATCCGAAAATTAAATGCCCTTGAAGTTTTTTCTTTGGAACCGCAAAGAAGATTCCCACAGCTTTACCGATTAGCCGTTTTTATCTTGAGTAGCAGCAAAAAGTTAACAAATTTCAAAAGTATAGAGGAACGCTTTACTGAGAGCTATTTAAGTAAATGTTGCCAAATTTAATGTGGTTACGTTTAGTCAAACTAGCCAACATGTAGGGTCGTGGAAGAAATACCTTTTTAATAAAAATTTAAGACTTACGCGCACTTTTACTGTAAGTTCGGCGTAGAGTTTTAAATTTTTGACGAAGCCAAAGATAGAATCCACACTACTTTTTTTATTCTTTTACAGAGTAAATAATGATGCATTCAAATATTTACCTGGAGTACTAACAACTTTTTTCCCATAAATAATTTAATATTCTTCAAATTAAGTGCATCCCTACGATTTTTCGGTGAATGTTGATACCAAGTTGTTAGGGTAGTGAGCCTGCCGCGGTCAAGCCTTAGTATAGTACTAACAGAAGTGTTGGAAACATTTAAGACATAATGGATTGTTGAGTGCGAAACTTTGACAATAGTATGTTTCGTAAATTAAATAAATTGCGAAATACATCTTATTTTCTACCAGTTTAGTATAATAGCTATGCCGGTTCTGTGACAAAAATCGTGATTTTGTATGGAAATTCCCATACAAAAATTTAAGGTCTAATTTGGCCAAAATTGCGCTAAATCTAAGGGATTTAATATGCCGACTGCATGAAAGTAGGGTGTAAGCGATAAGTAGGTAGTAACCGCACTCGCGCCTGGGGAGTCGCAGCTCATGAGTAAGTAGATAAGAGCAGCAGGTGGCGGCGGCGGCGGGGGGGCCAGGCAGGTCACAGCGCTGCTTCTATGATATGACACATGTAGACAGCACAGTTGTGACCGCAGCCGCGCCGAGCGGTGGAATTTGTTTTAGGTAGATGATGTAGTAATGATCATGCATGTAGGGTAATGTGTGTGTTATTGGGGCTTACAAAAGTTTGCCCAAATTGTGGGGATTTTTAAGGATTACCCCACTCCAAATTGTGGAATTCAGGGGATTTACCAAAGTTTTCCCTTATGCAGCTGTGTGCTGCAGCAGACTACCGATATTGCAAATTAGCTATACCTTAAGCTATTGAACAGATTAAAAAATAATCGATGTGTGTTGTTGTATTAAGATTTTCTTTTCTTTTTTCTTTATAAGAAATTACACCATATAATTTTTGATATGCAACTTAAGCTATTGGCCAGATTAAAAAAAAAACAAACGATATGTATTGTTGTTGCATTAGGATTTTCTTTTATTTTTTCTTTTATGTATACATTATGCAGCGCTGCTTCTATACCATAAATTTTTCGCTGCTTCTATAACCGCAGTCGTACCCGAATGTGGGATTAGAAATTTACTAAAGGGTGTTTTTTTAGGGGTTTGTTTTTCGAATAGAGATAAAACTGGCATTTTATGGTCAAATCTGGCAACTCTAATGTCATTTATGTTCAGTTTGGTTTGCCATTTCATCATGAACAGATTGACAAAAGAACAACGCTTGCAAATCGTGCAAATTTATTTCGAAAATAATGGTTCAGTTCGCGAAGTTTACCGCAAGCTCCGTCCATTTTATGGTCGACATAATCGTCCATCAGAGCAATTAATTCGGTTAACCATGGATCGTTTTCGCACTACGTTTACTCTATGTGATAATACGCATCCGCAGAGACGTCGAACAGTGCGCACCGAAGAAACAATTGCCGCTGTAGAGCAAAATGTTGAAGAGGACCCGAATGAATCGATTCGCCACCGTGCACAGCAATTGGAGCTTTGTCCATCAACTTTATGGAAGATTTTGCGCAAAGATCTTGGCTTGCGACCTTACAAGATCCAGCTTGTGCAAGAATTAAAGCCGCGAGACCATGCAATGCGTCGTGATTTTGGTGTATGGGCCGAAAATGAGATTGATCTCGATGCTGATTTTCATCGCAAAATTTTGTTCAGTGATGAGGCTCATTTTTGGTTGAATGGCTACGTCAAGAAGCAAAATTGCCGCATTTGGAGTGAAGAGAATCCACATGAGACCCTTGAGACGCCATTACATCCACAAAAACTGACTGTTTGGTGTGCTCTATGGGCTGGTGGAGTCATTGGGCCATACTTCTTCCGAAATAATGCTGGAGAGTTAGTTACCGTTAATGGAGACCGGTATAGAGCCATGATAACCGACTATTTTGTTCCCGAATTGGATGGCATGAATGTGGATGAGTTGTGGTTCCAACAAGACGGCGCTACATGCCACACAGCGCACGTCACAATCGATTTATTGAAGGAAACATTCGATGAGCGCATAATTTCGCGGAATGGACCTGTCAATTGGCCACCAAGATCGTGTGATTTGACACCATTGGTTTATTTTCTTTGGGGATATGTGAAGTCGCTCGTCTACGCCAACAAACCAGAAACGTTAGGGGACTTGGAAGCCAACTTTCGTGGCGTTATTGCCGACATACGGCCCCATATGCTCGAAAAAGTGGTTCAAAATTGGACCTGTAGAATTGGCTTTATTCGAGCCAGCCGCGGCGGCCACATGCCCGAAATCATATTTAAACATTAATGGCATAAAATTATCCTTCCAATAAAGCCAAATTGATGCACACTAAAACGATTTTCTTGTGTTTTATTTCAATTCGAAGCTCTATACCTCTAAAAAAAACACCCTATACTTAACGTCATTCAGAATATTTTTTAAGCGCATTAAAGTTCTTACAAACCCAAGTGTGGTGCTAAAAATTTTTAAAAAAAATGGAATCGGGAAAAATTAATTTAATTTTAAAAAATGCAAAAGTTGCACTTGAGAGTGCTCAAAAGGATACGACATTAACGAGGGAAAGTATCTGGAAGTGTTCCAAAGCTTTGCGATCGCTCAGAGATAGTCACTTACGGAGGGCAGCAACTGTTGGGGAAAGCATCAGATTATGGGTGCAATAGGCCTAGTGCAAACCTATCGCATCCAACTGAAACATCTACAGAGAACTATCTGCAGGTGAAGTGGGAGCAACTTGACAATGCTATGTTTTCGGATATTTTCCATAGGTTTCCCAAACACAGCATTATTTATTAGTTTGAACATATCTTGATCAAACTGATTATCTGCTTTTGTTCTGAGATCGGTGTTCAGGTCAATATTAGGCTTGACCCATGGAGATTGGTTAAACTGTAAAATTCGATGAACTTTAGTCAATTTAAGTCCATATTTCATAGCCTGCTTAAGACTTCGATAGTGAATGACATACTTTAGCTTATTGTGAAAAGTACCTAATAATTTTTTTTGCTTTGATCCAGGAGGTGCACCATGTTCCGGACAAAACGGTAGGTTATTATGCTGATCATGCAAATCACTTGGATACTCCAAGTCTACTTCAAGGATATATCCAATACCACAATCATCAGGTACATCCACAACTTTGAAACTTTGGTAATTTTCCACCCAACTAAAGTTGCCGTGGGGAAGATATTGTGACATCGCCCAGCCATATTGATTATTGACATCATAGTACACTAAGTACTTTGATTGTTGAGTGGTATCAAAATCAGCTATCCATGAACCGCAATGAATCGATAAACCTGAATTTAATTAGATATTCATCCAAGCGCTTAGTGAATGAAATATAACGTTCTTTATTTATGGGTAGCAGATCGACACGACCTTTCAAATCCCGAGCAATATTTTTCACCAAAAAATGCGAGTCATAACCACCAAGATTATGGAAAATAATAGGAATCGTATGCGAATCCTTGAAACTTATATTGCACCCCTCGTGTGCAGGCCCACGATATGTACCAGTTAAATGTCAATGATCGTGCACTTTGACATCACCCTCACTAAAAGACTGTTCACATATATGGCATGTGGAAGCCATTAAAAATCACGATTCTGATAGTTGGATAACGCACCCATCGGTAAAGGACAAAGAAACACAGTTTGAACATCCTCAGCAAATTGCTCTAATTCCCGCACGAACCACTCAATACAATCTGCGCCACGATAGCTATTATAGGATGGTAACGTGGGGTCATATGAGCATTTAATATAAAAGGCTACACTGTGTGGTGTATGATTTTGGTATGCAATTTGAGTAGTTACCTTCTTTCGGGTAGCTGTGCTCCTTACAGGAGTTGACTTCACCAAAAGACATTCTAAATCGGCATATACCACAAATGGAGCCATACACTTATTTTTAAAATTAACATACCTTTCCTCCTCTTTCGGCATTGGAATCCGGCAATTATTTAGTCGCCGCAATCCTCAGCATGTGCCTCTGAGATTGATACCGAATTGAAGTAGTGAAGGCAGCGGTCACAGAAAAATTTTTGATGCTGACGCCTGGATGCTTGAGATGAAAGCAGTCTAGATAGATTTTTTATCCAGACGTAATGATATCTGATAGGTTCAGCAATTTCATCATTATCATCATCATTATCATTACCACCCCCGGAAAGGTATATATTCTGTATCATGAGGAGATTTACGTGTTGCTCCTTTTTATTTTTACTAAGATATGTAGGGAGTACATGAAACTGCTTTTTACTCCTCTTAAGAATGTACACGTTCACCGACATATCATTCTTCTTCTCGAAGTGGGGGATCTGTTGCATAGTCATCGGGAATTGAATTCCCCTTAGATTCAAATTATTCCTGTAATCAGGGTATGATGACACACGATTGGGGTTGGAATCAACCCCAGCTGGATGGAGAGCTGAAATGATTGCCCAAGCAAAGCAGGCGTTGTCGTCATTCCTAACATTAACGCAAGCCTTTTTAGTTGCAATTTGCTTGGGGAGTGGAATGTACGATGAGCCTAGTTGCGGTGTAAATTTATTAATATTGATAGCTATATTTATGATGGCCGGCAACGCCCAACCGCTATCACGCTCCTGGAACTCTTTCAGCTTCTTCAAGACTACATCCTGTACGTTTTCACTGAACCATGCACCCAGATCAGTTTCACGGTAAATGGGTAAATTCTTCGTGTTCGTGTAATTCAATTCGATCATTTCCTCTCCACCCTTGACGCTCTGGAACTCACCACAAAATACCGCATTAACTTTGAGGGCTAATTCCCATTCAAACAAGTTTTTATTCTCCGATGGAAGACTTTGCTGCAGTCCCTCAGGAAACTTTTTGGGTCTTTGTGAGTCAAATTCACAATCACACCTGTAAATTGTAAATTAATCAATTACAACAGAAAAAATTCCACATACCGTCCACCAAAGGCAGACTCAGTATCCTCCCACTTCACCTGCAGATAGGTTCGATTTCTCCTGGGAACGTTTCGGGAAAGACCGGCACCTGTAGTTCTCTGTAGATGTTTCAGTTGGATGCGATAGGTTTGCACTAGGCCTATTGCACCCATAATCTGATGCTTTACCCCAACAGTTGCTGCCCTCCGTAAGTGACTATCTCTGAGCGATCGCAAAGCTTTGGAACACTTCCAGATACTTTCCCTCGTTAATGTCGTATCCTTTTGAGCACTCTCAAGTGCAACTTTTGCATTTTCTAAAATTAAATTACCTAGTGATAACCCCCGAAAATCGGGTGAGTGTTCTGTACACACTAACCAGATCTGAATTTTAGAATTGGCTTTTGACGAACCCTTACTGGCCTTCCCGGTCCCTGTGTCATTTTTCTACAATCACAAAAATATTAATAAATACATCGCGTTTTCATTGGAAATAAGAAATTTAATTTCGCTTTTTTTTATTAAATATACATAGTAAATAATTTGAACTTTTTTTATTTTTTTAGTAAATATGAAATTTTTTTTGTAAAAAAAAACAAATCGTTAAAAATGATTCATCAACTTTTCCCTACTCCGTGTTTTGCTGACGGATATATAATCACGTTTAACTCGAAAAAAGATGACGTACTCTATGGTTCTAAGCTCGTCATATATCGCGGCAGAGGCTAACTGATTCGCCCCTTTATTTTTCTCGGTTCTAAATGATTAGAATATGCGTTTAACAAATATAAATAGTTTTTTCCTTGAGCCAGGTTATTTTTCACCGAATTAAGATAATTATTTCACATAGCTTCCTCTTTGAAACATGGTCTTACAGTTTTTGTGAGCCATTATATAGGAAACATTAATTGTTACATAAATCCATTGAAAAATTTTAATCTTGTTGTTTTAACATTCAGGTAGAATTTTTTAAAAATTGGGTGGAATGTTCAAAAGTAGATATGAGAAGATTGGTTTCAAGAGTAAGGCCAAATTTAGTTTAAGCTTTAAAGTAATACTCCGCACGCAAGAAGCGAGAGTTTTTTTTTTTTACAACCACCCATATATGCTCGATTTCAATGATTTAGGGGGCGTTCAAGTATTACGTAACGCAATTTTTGAAGATTTTGGACCCCCCTCCCCCATGTAACGATTTTCTGTACCCCCCTCTCCCATAGACGTTACGTATCACCCAAGTGGCCATATTTACCAACCAGCGAGTGTTTTTATCTACGCTATGGCATGGCTTTGGTAGTTAACCAGTGCATTGCTTGAAAATATTGTTAATAATAGGATCACAATGTTACGTAACTCGTAGTTTGAACCCCCCTCCCCTCCCCGGTAATACATCATAACGTTTTACAAGACCCCCAAATTGCGTTACGTAATACTTGAATGCCCCCTTATTTTAAATAATAAAAAGCCGAAACTTTCCAATAAAAAAAATGCATCACATCTTCCAAAAATATGAATCCAAAATAAAAGTTTCCATACAACAATAACATATGTAAAACGAAGTTGTATTTCCCTTGCTCTTTTTGATCAAATATCAAGCTCCACTAACATTACGGATACACACACTTATTCATTGCTATTGCTTTTCAACAACAACGCTTAATTGGAAAACAATAACAATTAGAGAGAGAGAGAGAGAGTGGTAGGTATGAAAATTTTTTTCTCCTCGCAATGGCGAGGCTTTTGCAGTTAATCAGTGCAATGCTTGAAAGAGTTAAAAAAAGGAAATCTTTCCACGCTTATACCTCAGCTTCTGGTCAACGGATTCTCGATCCAATAATTTTCCGCAAATCTGCTCGGTGAGCACTTCAATTTGATATATCATTTGTTGTTGTAGCTGTTGTAGATCGCGTCAACTAAGCCTTACCTTACCTTTTCCCGATTCCATTTTTTTAAAAATTTTTAGCACCACACTTGGGACTGTAAGAACTTTAATGCGTTTAAAAAATATTCTGAATGACTTTAAGTAGTAAATTTCTAATCCCACATTCGGGTACGACTGCGGTTATAGAAGCAGCGAAAAATTTATGGTATAGAAGCAGCGCTGCATAATGTATACATAAAAGAAAAAATAAAAGAAAATCCTAATGCAACAACAATACATATCGTTTGTTTTTTTTTTAATCTGGCCAATAGCTTAAGTTGCATATCAAAAATTATATGGTGTAATTTCTTATAAAGAAAAAAGAAAAGAAAATCTTAATACAACAACACACATCGATTATTTTTTAATCTGTTCAATAGCTTAAGGTATAGCTAATTTGCAATATCGGTAGTCTGCTGCAGCACACAGCTGCATAAGGGAAAACTTTGGTAAATCCCCTGAATTCCACAATTTGGAGTGGGGTAATCCTTAAAAATCCCCACAATTTGGGCAAACTTTTGTAAGCCCCAATAACACACACATTACCCTACATGCATGATCATTACTACATCATCTACCTAAAACAAATTCCACCGCTCGGCGCGGCTGCGGTCACAACTGTGCTGTCTACATGTGTCATATCATAGAAGCAGCGCTGTGACCTGCCTGGCCCCCCCGCCGCCGCCGCCACCTGCTGCTCTTATCTACTTACTCATGAGCTGCGACTCCCCAGGCGCGAGTGCGGTTACTACCTACTTATCGCTTACACCCTACTTTCATGCAGTCGGCATATTAAATCCCTTAGATTTAGCGCAATTTTGGCCAAATTAGACCTTAAATTTTTGTATGGGAATTTCCATACAAAATCACGATTTTTGTCACAGAACCGGCATAGCTATTCTACTCAGTTTCAACCAGATTTTTTCATGTTCTGTTTGAAATGTCTAGTTTCTTCTCAAAAAATGGTTTTTGGCATGTATAAATTTAGAATAGGGGAATGGAACAAAAAATATAATATTTCCATGAGAAAAACAAGAATTTTACTGATTACTTTAAAATTTATGTTTATCACCCATAAAATAGGAAGGTAGTACCGAAATAGTTCGTTGCTATGCAAGTAAAGTCAGGAAAAACGTGTTCAAACGTAATAACAATTACATAAATTCTTATGCATTGGCACACTTATAAAATTTTACTTGTAAACCGACGACTCCGACTTTTTCCAGATTTATCAAACATACAGAAACACGTACTTTGAGTCTTTAAATTGTAAAACCTTTTCTCGTCCAGTACTCTAGAGCAATTTCGAGTAGTCAAAAGTGGTTATCAATATGTTTTGTCCGCTCAAACTTGCTCTGTTCTAAAAAGAGTTCGTTGAGTATGCTCTATGTTGAACTTTCCATCGGAAAATTTGATATCTACTTTTGCTTTCAGTTATTAATTAGATAAATTCCGTGGAATCTTTTGCGAAACAGATCTGCTATGAATTCCTATACAAAAAATGACAGCTAGTTTTATTTTGTATGGAAACTTGTTACACAGGCAGTGAACAGTGTGCTACAAAACAGATTTCCTAGAATAGATCTAAATGTACTCATAAATAGCTGCAAGGACATTGAAAATGGGAATCATTCGTTAAATTAATTGGTGATTGCTCCAACTCGATAGTTTTGTCTTTTATGAAATTGTTGCTCGAATCTACCTCAAAATTTATTTTACAAAAGCTGCTTTACTCAGCGTTACTCTGATCTAAATTCAACGAAGGAAATTAAGTATAAATGATATCAAAACACAACTTTATTATTCATTCATTCATTATTAACATGAATATGTTTATGCACGTGCAGTTGCTGCTCATTTACAAATTTCTTCCCACACTGTTCACACGAAAATTTAGCTGTTTTGTAGTGTTTTTTGAATTTGTGTGTGCTCAGCATGGATCCGGAGCGATAACGTTTCGAACAAATATCACAAACAAAAGGCAAATCGTCCTGATCAGTCTTGTTGTGCACTTTACGCTTATGTGTGTCCATTTGATTGGCAGTGTAAAACCATTTGTCACATTCATCACAAGGAACTTTTCGCTCTTGTGTGTGACGCAGTTCATGGCTCAGCAATGCCACTTTATGTGTAAAAGCTTTTTTGCAAAAATTACAATAAAACATTTGACGTTGTTCGTGGGTATTTAAATGTCGCGTGAGTGTAGTTATTGCACGAAAGAGGCGTCCACAAATTTCACACTGATGCGGCTTCTCACCAGTGTGCACATTTAAATGTGTTTCTAGCTGATATCGACGTTTAAACGTGCGTCCACAATAGGTGCACAAATTTGGTTTATTCCTAGGTTTGTATGGTCGTTTTTCGTGATTTTTCAAATGATTGGGCTCAAATGGTTTCGTCCAATCTATATCTTCGCTACCCACTTCATGTTTGGCATCACTGACATCATCGTCGTAATCCCCTCCGGTATGTTCTTGGTTTTTCATAGCCAATTCATGATCAATATCTATTGTTAAGCCTGCATTAATTAATAATGGGTAAATACAACTTTCTTCCTCTTCGTATTCAAAATTCTTTGAAACACCTTGCTCCTTATATGGATGGTTTGTTCGTCGCTGCAACTCTTTTGGTTTTGAGGAATTTGAAGCTTCTAACTAAAAGAATTAAAGTCAGAAAAATAAAGCATATATAAATATCTTAGTTTCAATTGTTCTTTGTGTTTATTTTGAACATTTCAGTTTAAGGTTAAATTTCATATCTAACCCAAATACTCCATTTTTTTGATAATGTTCGAAAAAAAAGAGAAATTTATGTAACTTAAAAATTATAGACGAAAGCTCCGTCCTTTGCAAAATTGGCTCCAAAATTAAATAGTGCTTTTGCTACCAAAGAGTAGATCTTCTAAAATTTTTATTTCAGCATTTTTCGTAATTAATCTTCTACGTTTTTAAAAAATTAGCGATTTTTCAAAAATAATCGAAAGTGTAGGAATTTTTGTATAGCTAAACCGAAAAGATACGATTTGTCAATCAGAAATCGATGGCCTACCAATATGAAGCGAGACATTAACTAAAAACCTTTAATGATTAATAATAATAGAATTTAGCTATTACAGATACAAGCCTTCTTAGCTATTTAACTAACCTTTTTTAAAAATTTTTTAGCTTTTTCGCCCTTTATATTATATTATAATCATTTTATGTATAAATTCGTTTGGTTCAAGGCACAAATGTTAGAAAAATTAAATCTGCGTGCTGTGGGGATCAGTCAACACAAACATAAAAACACAAACCACCATTAACCTACGAATGCAGCTACGGATATTTTTTTTCAATCTAAGCTTGTGTTGGCCTTTTGATAAGCTAATGCTATAAACTTTACATTTGTCAATAAGTGTTGTCGTGCGATTATATGTAGCTGTAGCCACACATAAATTAGTTCTACTAGCCGGTTGACAATATAATTATGATAATTGATAAGAGTTACTTTTCTCTTTCTTTTAAAATAAATGTAGTTAAGAAGCTCTGCTACAGCAAGATACCCAGTATCAAATTGATACAGATAAAATAAATCCGAAATAATATTATTAATTCTATATACATATGTATACAGATACATATATAATGCATGTGTACTGTAAAATGGTGACTATACTTGGCTGGCGTACTCTAAGTGAGGCCGCACAATTTTAATATATAAAGTCACGGTTTTTAATGAGCTATTCAGATATTTTGCCCACCGCTTTATAGAGCCAAGCAGATTTTTTACAAATTTGCTCAACATGCTCATCAAACGTCAATTTTGCAAAAAAAAACCTAAATTTGTAATCAGACTCCACGCATTTATAGAAATGCAAAGGATTTCAAGTTAGACTGAAGTAGAAAAGTATCATCAACCCCCTTCACATTTCTGTATATTTTCATGCATCTCCGTGTACCTGCACAGAAAATATCTGCATCTACTAAAAACATTAAAACTATTGTCAAAAGGTTGCAAATTGAGAAAACTCAATGGCTCGGTAAAAACGATAATAACCAGAGCAATTCTGAGATGATAAAAAGATAACGTGCGTTTTAGAACGCAAACCCCTGTGAAGACGAAAGTCGGCAGGGCCTCGTTTTCGCCCACAACTCCAACAGCAGCAGCAGAGCTACCGCTTATTTCTTACTTTTTATTTTATAAGTTAAAAGACCATGAAGGCACATTAAGTTAGAATTTGTTAATTAATAAGTATTTAATTAGAATATTTAGTTTATAATCGCGTTGGATCGCGTGAGAATCGGAGTAAAGTTGCATCGAATGCCCAGGTGGCAACACGAGACACTACTGTCAATACACCAGAGGTATCAACATACCAGCGATGTCATCGATCAGCTGTTACAACCACGAAATGGCGAAATAATAAACCCAGCTGTTTTAACCATATGTTGGTAAAAATTAAACAAAGCGACAAAGTATAAAAGAGGAAACTCAAGCAAAAATCGAGTGAGTTGTGCCGGGCCGCCGGCGAAGGCGGACTTAAGTCCTCGTAAGCCAATAAGCAGTAGCAGCAGTGGTCGCAGAAGTAGCAGTGGAAGCAGAAATAGCAACAGCAGCAGTGGTCGCAGAAGTAGCAGCAGGAGCAGTAGTAGCAGTGGCAGCAAGAGAAGTGGAGTATTAGCAGTACCGATAAAGAGGCTACAGGTATATTGTCAATTTTGTAGTTCGACCGTGGTGAGTAGAGTAGAGGTTCGTAGACTGTCGTGAGCGTCAGAGTTCGGGTTCGCAAGTGTGTGCACTACTGTATTCATACACTTGAGGCCTAGAACTGGATACGCATACGAGCAAGCTAAACTCGAGGTTTCCATGGTGACTCGCTCGCTACCGTATCAGTGAGTCACGGTGGAGGTTGAGAGCAAGGCAGAAGGCGAAGCTAGGCAGAGCGTGGGCAGAACACTCAGTCTGACCTTTTTCTCACTACAACGACGCAGTGGAAACACGACAACCAGGGTACGCTGACACGACGGCAAATACGTAGAAATATTTAATCACATAATTTACACATATATATATATTTTATAAATAATGAAATAAAACTGGAAAAAATCACAAAAGCTGTGCAACTCTCTCCTTTCAATAAAAGAGCCACTCCTCGCAAATTATAAATTTTTGTGACCGAACCTCTGGACTCCGGCGAGTCAAGATCCCCGGCCGAAGGTTCGTTACACCCCACACAGGGCCTTAAACAAGTTTAAATGCAAAACTGAGTTACAATTTAGTGTAAATTCATATCAAAAAGAAAAAGACCCCAGAGTTTTTTTTTTTTTTAATTCCATATTTACTGTTTTTAATGAAATTTCATATGCATATCATATGTATGAAATTTATAAAACATCAAATTTTGTTACGTCAAAGTACCTTGAAAGATTTTTGAGTATAATATACTTTTCTCTTTACGTTTCATTTCTAAACGTATTTCGCAATTCGTATTTATTTTTATTAATTCAGTTTTAGGTTAATTTAATTTAAGATTTTTAATTTTTAGCCATTTATTTATTTCAATCATGGTACTTTTTAATTTATGCTCATATTCATCTAGAGCAGTCATCGGCTACACGTATACAACAAAAGAGAATAATAAATATCAGATCAGTTCGTATCAAAAGAGATGAAGCTCTCGGCAGAATTCTAGTACTAACGCAAAAAAATTCAGTCGCGTCGCTGTTTTTAAAAACTCACCCACCTATGGTGACTAATAAAAATCTAGACTTTACCACCTAGGACGTTTTGGTCCAAATTAGGGAATTTTAGAAATTATTTTTATTATATAGTCGAAAAAATCAACGTAATTTAGACAAATTCTGAAAATTATTAAAATAAAATAATAACTAATTTAGTTTACGGGTGTTTTGACCTTTAAATAAGCAAAAATCACTTGCAGACTTTTTTTAGCTAAAAATTTTTACAGAACCAGAATTTCCAAGTTTTCATCCATATCTTGAAAACTAGCTGGTGATGAAATCGAACTTTCCTCGGAATCTTTAAGTGTAGCTAAGCTTAGCATTTTTAAAACGATATTTAAAACATTTCGCCATAATAATAACATTGGTTTAAATTGTGTAAGAAGAGCAGTTGCATTTGGTGCATGTGGTGGCAAGCGAGGTTGCTGTTGTGGCGATGTATCTAATGCAGCTATTTGCATTCAGACTTCATTAAGTTGACTGCTGTTTGACTTTTCCAAGTACCGCTTGTAATAAAAAACCAATGTGGCAGTCGTAGCAGCAGCTGACAAATTAAAAAAGAAATAATTGTAACATAATTGTGGCTTATATTTTTAAAATGACTTACCTACGAAAGTAGGTATCAGCAGTCAGTTTATTCACCACATAAATAAAATTTTCACTTTCGCACGGTTGCAAAAATCAGTAAATTTGACAAATCCAAATGGGACCGACTTTTGCATAACCTTACATTTCTATGGGACCAGGTTTTTTCCAACCTCACAATTTCTTTAATATTTTTTAGTACTCTTCTTCTTTTTCTTAATTTTTTATGAAGAAAACAGAATGAAAAGAACATTATCATGCACATCAAAAAAATCATAATGAGTTTTAAGAATCAAAAAATGTTATATCTTGTTTGGCAAGTTTCAAAAAGCATTGGAATTGTATTTTAAAATTCTCATACTTCGGCAAATATTTCAGAAATTTTTTTTTTTCACCACGATGTTGCCTCTACGGACAATAACTTAAAAAATATGCCGGAAATTGTTGAAATCGGCAAGTTTTCCCAAAGCAAGTTATTATGACGGGTTTCAACAAGTTAATTTAATTTTGAGTATACAAATCAGATATGACATTTTCGGTACATTTGCGTCCTGAAAAATCGTCGTAAGTACTTTCAGCAAGTTTACAGTATATTCAGAACATTTGCCATATTTTTAGTACATTTGGCCAATTATTAAAGATTCTTTCTAGCTTCAATACTTTTAAAATTCCAAGCATAATGACATTTTTTCATAAAGGGTGTTTTTTTAGAGGTATAGAGCTTCGAATTGAAATAAAACACAAGAAAATCGTTTTAATGTCCATCAATTTGGCTTTATTAGAAGGATAATTTTATGCCATTAATGTTTAAATATGATTTCGGGCATGTGGCCGCCGCGGCTGGCTCGAATAAAGCCAATTCTACAGGTCCAATTTTGAACCACTTTTTCGAGCATATGGGGCCGTATGTCGGCAATAACGCCACGAATGTTGGCTTCCAAGTCCCCTAACGTTTCTGGTTTGTTGGCGTAGACGAGCGACTTCACATATCCCCAAAGAAAATAGTCCACTGGTGTCAAATCACACGATCTTGGTGGCCAATTGACAGGTCCATTCCGCGAAATTATGCGCTCATCGAATGTTTCCTTCAATAAATCGATTGTGACGTGCGCTGTGTGGCATGTAGCGCCGTCTTGTTGGAACCACAACTCATCCACATTCATGCCATCCAATTCGGGAACAAAATAGTCGGTTATCATGGCTCTATACCGGTCTCCATTAACGGTAACTAACTCTCCAGCATTATTTCGGAAGAAGTATGGCCCAATGACCCCACCAGCCCATAGAGCACACCAAACAGTCAGTTTTTGTGGATGTAATGGCGTCTCAAGGGTCTCATGTGGATTCTCTTCACTCCAAATGCGGCAATTTTGCTTGTTGACGTAGCCATTCAACCAAAAATGAGCCTCATCACTGAACAAAATTTTGCGATGAAAATCAGCATCGAGATCAATCTCATTTTCGGCCCATACACCAAAATCACGACGCATTGCATGGTCTCGCGGCTTTAATTCTTGCACAAGCTGGATCTTGTAAGGTCGCAAGCCAAGATCTTTTGCGCAAAATCTTCCATAAAGTTGATGGACAAAGCTCCAATTGCTGTGCACGGTGGCGAATCGATTCATTCGGGTCCTCTTCAACATTTTGCTCTACAGCGGCAATTGTTTCTTCGGTGCGCACTGTTCGACGTCTCTGCGGATGCGTATTATCACATAGAGTAAACGTAGTGCGAAAACGATCCATGGTTAACCGAATTAATTGCTCTGATGGACGATTATGTCGACCATAAAATGGACGGAGCTTGCGGTAAACTTCGCGAACTGAACCATTATTTTCGAAATAAATTTGCACGATTTGCAAGCGTTGTTCTTTTGTCAACCTGTTCATGATGAAATGGCAAACCAAACTGAACATAAATGACATTAGAGTTGCCAGATTTGACCATAAAATGCCAGTTTTATCTCTATTCGAAAAACAAACCTCTAAAAAAAACACCCTTTACAAATAAATATATATAAAGTTAAGTTTCATGATTAAATTATGAAAATTAATTGAAAAGAATGAGAAAAATGTTTTTTTTCGTAGCGTTTTGTCCTCACAAAATCGTTTTAAAATGAAGCTGCACAAAAAGGTTAAATGTTTTGTGTTCGTTAGATT
This sequence comes from Meiosimyza decipiens, assembly GCA_963680825.1. Classification (NCBI taxonomy): domain Eukaryota; kingdom Metazoa; phylum Arthropoda; class Insecta; order Diptera; family Lauxaniidae; genus Meiosimyza; species Meiosimyza decipiens. The sequence continues at coordinate 80,790,664 of OY804258.1, read as the reverse complement.
TTGTTCTCAAATTTTAGATTTAAGTTAGTTTAGAATTAAACTCTGTAATTTTTGCATTTTAATGTGGATTTACTTTTTTGCATTTTTTCTTCGAATTAAACGAAACTCATTTTGAATTTAAAAATTTTTTATTAATGGTTATATTTCTTAAACAATACTATAGACAATGCTACTTTATATGTAGAAAATAATCAACGTCCCTCTTTTTACGTTAGGCACTGTAGTTAATACATGAACAGCTTCTTATCAAGTTGGACTGTTTCTCATTAGTGCGGTTCAAATTTGTTTTCTTCTTGTGCCTAAATGTGGAGATAATATAATTTTTTGCAAGTTTTCTTTCTCACTTCTGTAACATGTATTCATCACATTTACAGAAAAACCGACAAAAATTAATAAAAACTAAGTAATTGAAACATTTTTCAAGTTATGATAATGTTCAAACGTTATGAAACTTCTCAATTATTTAACAGCATTACATAAATATTTCTACTTCCCAAGTGATTCCCCCAATCGCCTAATAATATCCCAAATCATAAGCAAATTTCCTCAAATGTTAATTGTCAACATACGGTAGCATTGTTTTGTACGAGTCACACGCATTCTTTGACATGCAATACGTGTGAGCAGAATTTTTGGGCAGAATAGAGCTTCATCTCTTTTGATCCTCTTTGGTTCGTATGCAACTGTTGAACAAGCAAGACCACGTTTCTTTGTGCTATATTTTCTTGTCACATGCGTACACTGTATGAATATTGTATTCCGTTAGCTTATAAACTTTGATCTATTTTTTTTTTACTTTGCAAAATAAACTTATTACTTTTACTTAAATTATTTTTTTGTTAGACAATAAGTAATTTTAAGATAGTATATAAGACATCAACTGATGGGAATAAGTATTCAAACATTAAAAAAAAGTGTTTATAAATTGCTTTCAATGTTTTGTTCCACATATTGGTGTGAATCGTATTTTTCTACACTAAAAACCTTATTAACAAAGCAAAGGAACCGCTTAGTTGACCAACACCTCGAAAACCTAATTCGCTTTGAAAAATCTAAAATCTACTAAATAAAATTCTTCAGTGTAAACTCACTCATGCTCACTAATACTCACACATTTCTGCTAGTATTGCTTTGCCGACACCTGATCTAGAGATTATCCATTCAACATAGATATGTGTATCGTCAGCGCATAGAACTATTTTGAAATTTTACACTACAATGGGCATAGCATTACACATATGTAATGAATAATAAACAATGATGGGCACTAACATTAATGCACATATTTAATTTCCATGTAGTGGTACAACAACCATATGGAGAAAAAATAAGAAGAAGCATATGTACGAAAATAAGCGACATACGTCTTGCCTTCTTCAATGCTTGCGGTGAACTGATCTGAAAACGCATTGTAAGCATAGAATAACTTATTCATGCTTTGCACTGCAAAAAAATGTTATCGTGCGCTGAAAGGTTTTATTTGGTTTGCCTTTTTTGATGAAAATTTAATATTCAAAATACTTACTTATTCGGTTGTAATCAAATTAAAATACCTATTGTTGTATTAATGGCCGCTGTGGTATTAGAAAAATGTTGAATATGTGTTTTATTTTTAGAGAATTAATAAATTAATTAAGCTTTTGAATATTTCATTCGTTTATCAAAATCAATTTTAATACTAGAGACCTTTATTCGTAATAAGTTCTCCAGATGTTCATTAGTTAGCAAATTTCTTTGCTTAGTTTTAGTAAATACAATAGAAGAATAAGTTGCTTTGCAAAAATATAAGGTGTCAAACATGGAATGTAGAGACAGCATTTTACTTTTTAAAATCGGATAAATAATTTCATCGATTTTTCACCAAAATTTCAGCCCGCGCTCAAAGGGAAGGGAGGAGTCACATTGAAGTCGCTTGAATTCAGTTTGAAAAAAATTTGAAAATTTTTTGGGTGTATCATAAATCGCTTCAAAAAAATACGCTTGCTAGAAATGATCTGTCGCAGGTCCTGCTTCGTTGGTTGTTGAAGTAGAACTGAGGCGCTGTTGTGCGTTCACATTTGTATACGTACCACGGTTGCCACACCGAAATTTTTTTTGGGACCAACATTTTAGAAAAAAAGGACCAAAATGGAAATAAAAGGACCATCTTTTATTTAAATATTTCGTTTTATTTAACAACGCAAACAAGTAACATATTGAAAAAAAAATATAGCAAAAATTGCTTAAAACTTCACAGAGCAAATCGTAAAAGGAAGGCACATTAAATCAAATACAAAATCAGTCTATTCTTTAAAGCATTTTTCATCAATTCCATTTTTAACTTAGCTTACTTTTTCCCAAAAAAAGCAAACATCTATATCACTTCTGAGATCACTGCTAGAAAGTCTTAAAAGTTTCCATTGTGTTACAATTATATCGACATCACATGGAATTAAATGAGCAAAAAAACCCTTTGAGGAGTTATAATACATAAGTTTTTCAAGTCTTCCTTTCTAAAATCAAATCTTTGTTGGATTTATCTTAAAAGCATTATGTAAAAATTCAAAATATTTGTTTTAATTATTACTCGCTGTGAATCTGAAAATTTATCAGTTGCGAGAAAGTTCTCTGCTTTGCTTCCTATAAAAATATTTGCTATAGGTAAATACTTGGCTTTTTCGTATATATCAAAGTGGTTTAAGCAGTTAGTATTTTTGACAAAATCGTTTTGTATAAAATTACACACAATTAATTTAAAGTTAACTTCCAGTTGTGAATACAAGAAAGGTAGCCGAACCTCCATAGTAAATGTCTTTAGCACGAAATCCTTAAGTAACAAGCAACAAACGTATTTATAAAAACAAATTTCGAATATTTTAATTTCGGTTTCATGGTTGCTTTCAGCTTACTGTCTCCATATAATTAGCTTCCACACTTTGTGGATAACAAAAATATTGACATTTCTGGATTTACTATACATTTGTGTCGAAACTTGACATTTCTCCTCAACATTTATCAATATAAATTTTGCCATTAAGCTTTTGTATGCTCATTTCCAATTTTTGTCCAACAAGGAAGATTTATGTACGTTATTAAAAAATAAAAGTCTCTTAGAAAGCCAATACAAGCATCAAGCACGACACCCATTTTGAAATTATGGATTTTTTTCGAAAATATCAATTTTTCATTCAAATTGCCTTTTGGTGGTGATTATTGTACTGAAAATACATTTCAAATACAATTTTTTGATAAAATTGTAAACATTTTTTATTTAAGTGCACTTTTCCATTTTGGCTATATCAAAATGCCTGTCTCCAAATTTTGACATTTCTAGATACAACTATAAGAGACTGACGCCAAACGCTATACATGTATAGACAAAAAGTATGGAACCGAAAAGCCAATTTTATCTCGGCGACTGAAACGGCGAGATTGTAGCTAACCAGGGCTGTTAATATAATAATTTCTTAAAATGAATGAATGAAGAGAATGAAGGCCGTTTTATTAGAATAACTTGGAGCCAACACTACATGCATATACACTACATTTATATATACGAATGTTATTTTTAATATTTCCCAAAAAGGACCAAATCAAAAAAAAGGACCAGCGGACCAAACGCATAAAAAGGTCCAATTGGACCAAAGTGGCAACCGTGATACGTACACAAAGTTCGATCTCGTTACACTCAATTACGCTCTTGCTAGAACTTGCAGAAGAACTTGTGCCCATCATCGATAATAAAGCGTCAATAATAGACCCTTGCGGCACTGCATATTCAATAATGACTGGATCAGATATTTTATTATTGAACTTTGTTCTCTGAACTATATATGTCAGATAACTTTTAAAGTAGTTCAATTCGGCTCCATGTATGCCGTACATCCATAGCTTTTTCAGTAAAATTTCATGATCAACGGTTTCAAACGCTCTTTTAAAATCGAAGAATAGCTTAATATTTTGTTTTTATTATTTACTTTCCATTCATTCACTATAGGTCTGTTTGTTTACAGAAAATTTGTACGAATTTGTAACAATTGTTACTGGAATGCGTTTGTTAACAAAAAATATCCAGTAACGAGAGAGGCAGTGAGAGAATAAAGTGATGATTTGTTACGAGAGAGCTTATCAACAAGAAGAGTAAACTGTTTTGAAAAACTTAAATATTTTGTCAGTTTGTAGGAATTTTTACTGGATTACGTTTGTTTACTTTTATGGAAATTGTTTCTTCGTGATCAAATAATTTCCAACTCTCTCGAATTTCGTTATTGGATAATTGTTACTGGGAAAGTAAGCAAACTTTTCATTTTCACTTATGATTTTTTTAACAATTATCTGTTTTTCTATTATTTGATCAACAGCGCCTTGAAGAGGTTGCCAAATAGCGAAATTTAAAATTAATATAATTTAAAAAAATATAAAGTACTAAAAACTAGCTTAGTTAGAGCTAGGATTGTAACGGAGGTCATTTATTGATCTGAATTGATTGAAAATATTTAAAATTTAAGATTTAATAAAAATTTTAGTTTTAAATAAACATAAGTCATTCTTACGAAATTACTTAAGTAAAAAATAACTAAGTTTCCAAATATGGTTGAGCTAATATAGTTTAATTGTTTACAAGATTCCATTCCTTTTTAATTTCCCTTATATTTTTCTAGCAGTGACTGCAACAGATAAAGGCTTTTACAATTTTTGTTTTATATTTGTTTCATTGAGTAGCTTAGTAGATCCATGGCTTTAATTTTTAACAGTGGTCGGTTTTAATTTTATGCGATACAATAATATATTGCTATTATAGCCAATTTCTGTTCACCCATAATTTAAGATGTTGGGAGTAATGAGATCTACTGCGCATGAATGAAAAATTATAGTTGATTTTTATGAAAAGTATTATAAATCTACTATTATTAAACAAGCTAAAATTTTATGAATATATATATGTATCGGTCATTCTTTTAATAACTGCACACAAAGTTGTTTAATTTTTTGAGCATGTTTTGAAAAGAAATATATCAAAAACTATAGGAGATATCATAAAAATCATGCATTCATTTATGTTTAGAAATATTACAACTTTATAAAAAAATTAAAAAGATTTTCAGAAATTTGTTGAATTCATTTTTTTATTTGAAAAAATTTTTCTCAAAATATCTTCAATATAACATCTACGTTCTTCGTGATTATTTATGTGTTATTCCGCAATCAATCCTATGGCGGTAGTTTCAGTACGAAAGCAGATACATTCTTAGGATTGAATGAAGAATAACATACAAGAAAATAAAAAAAAACAGAAGATGTTATATCAAAGATATTTTGAGAAATATTTTTGTGACCAAAAAAACTAATGTTTAAACAAAGTTATTTATGATTTCTTTTTTTTTCCATAAAACTAAAGCATTTTTAAGTAAAAAAGTTTCCAGGTTTTTTTATTCTGTTTCCCATTGATTTTGAGAAATTTCGTTTTTAAAAATGTTCGAAAACGTCAAAAAAACAAAGTGTGCAGTTATTAAAAGAATTACCGATTCACACTTTATTTCGAAAACGAGTACAGATTTAGCTAGGCTTACATTTTCTAAAAACTCTAACAGAGGCGTGGTACAGCCCTAAGCTTTAATATCCATAACGTCATGTCTCGCAAACCATTCAAGATATTGTAATAAAATTTGGTGTACAGATACACATCATAAATATCTTAAAAATTCTGTGCAATCGGAAAATTGGGCGTGGCACTTTTCAATGTTAAATGTTATATTTAGTGGATCTACTTCACGAGTGATCTTAATAAAATTTGGTGCTGAGATGACGGTTACTATAAGCTTTAAAATTAATTTGATTTTGACGGGATTGTATTAGTGGGTGTGGCACCTCCCAAACAAGCAAAACGCGTTTAATGTCATATACAGTGATTTATATAAGATGGATTGGCTTTTGGTTGATCAGAGTAAAGTTTTTGACGGCTTTCCATCTGGGGACTATCAGAGCGATCTCTGAGCCAACTATTAGCATTGACACACAGCCTCCCCGCGGCTCGGTAGCTATATTCGCATTCGCTGAGATAGTGAGCGAATGTGTGCAGCGCGTGAACTGGGTTGTGCGCAGGGTTTGGTACTCGCCGCGTAAAACAAATAATCCAAAGAAAACTAAAAAGGCCTCGGATGAAGAACCCCTCAACGTTGACGACCACCGTAAATGAAAATCGGGCTATGATTTAAGGACATGCACTGGAATGTTCGGACCCTCAATTTGGAAGGTGCCTCTATCGAATTGACGGATGCCCTCAAAAAAACGATGAGAAAACACGCAACCAAATCGATTATGTTGTGATCGACGGAAGACATCTTCTAGCGTGCTAGACGTTCTTACGTTCAATATTGACTCCGACCTATAGAGCACCTCTCGGAACTGCTCCTTTAACCTAACTCTCTACCCGATGTCGCGAAGCAACTGCAGTGAATAACGCGGTCTACAAAAGAACCCTGCAGTCAGTCGTGCCACAATCCGTGTGCGAATAAAAGGCGCCATTTCAGACGCAAGAAGCAATAGCAGAAAAGGCGCGAGCGTGAGAAAATCGAAGTGTTACGGGGCTAGAATGATGGTCGAAAATATTTCAACAAGTCAAGTGTCTGACTCAAGGTTCCAAGCCCGGAGCATCTACCTGTAAAAATGAAGACGGAATTCTGGCTACGGATACGCATTGTACACTGAGAATATGGGGGGAGCACTTTTCCAAACTACTTGCTGGCGATGACCGCACCTTTGGAGAAATGAACCCGATGCCACCAATCAACGCCGATGGTATGGACGTACCATCATCTAACCATGACAAGGTACGAGTTGTGATCCAACGACTTGGACAATAAAGCGGTCGGTGGCGATGGCCTGCCTGCTGAATTGTTCAAGACTGACGGCGATGAGCTGATAGGGTGTATGTATCAACTTATCTGCAAAATATGGCTAGCAGAAAGCATGCCCGACGATTGTTTGTCCTGTACTGAAGGAAGGTGACCCGACAATCTGCGCCAATTACCGGGGCATCATTCTTCTTGCCATTTTATAGGATTTCCTGTCGACCGTAGTGTGTGAAAGTCTTAAGCCGTTCGCCAACACACTGATTGGGCCGTATCAGTGCGGCTTTATACCTGGTAAGTCCACCATCGACCAGATCTCCACACTACGTCAAATCATCATCTCTTTATCGATTCTAAAGCTGCTTTCGATAGCCTCATATGAGATTGCCTTTACATCACTAATGGTACTATTTTCTACAGAAGTGTCCAGCTCCTTGCATGTGCCGACGATATTGATAACATTGGATAGAAATTGCTTGTCATTCAACAGATCCGCTTAGTTTGGTCATTAATATAAACCATGATATCCACCTACTGCGCTTATGGTTTGCTGAGCATAGATTAGTTTCTATCGCATTATAAAATAAGTCTCTAACGATACATTAAAGATAATTTATTGCGTCATATTTCATTCAAAATTGGAGTACGGTATAAGTTGTTGGAAAGGTAACTACCTCAATAAAATACAGCAATTGACTGAAAAGTTTGTAACTCTTCCCGGATAGCTCCATCCATGAATTTGTTTAGAATTAATAAAATTTTGCCAGTTCGATATCTTTATTATTTTAAAGTGCTTAAAAATAATTTTTGATAGCATTATTACATAAACCTCTGTTTTTCCTTCTTTATTGCATAGATTGTTTACACATTCATTTCTTTTTTATACCCTACACGGAGGGTATATTCACTTTGTCATTCCGTTTGTAACGCATAGAAGGGGGCGTGGCAGGTATGGAAAAGTATATATATTCCTGATCAGCGTCACCACCTGAGTCGATATATATGTCCGTCTGTCTGTCCGTCTGTCTGTCTGTCTGTTGAAATCAGGTTTACACGAAAACTAAGTAAGCTAATTGAATGAAATTTGGCACACAGGTCAAACCTTCTTTCAAGCTGCTAGCATATAAAAATGGGCAAAATCGGTTCACGACCACGCCTTCCGCCAATACTCTATGTAAATATACCCAAATCCATTTTGAAAAAAGTTGCTGCGATTTTGATGAAACTTGCTTATTTAGTGAACATAAGAACAAAATTAGGATCAGGCTAGGTTCTAAGTTTGCAAGAGCTCTTAAAAGGGCGTGGCACAGCCCTAAATTTTATCTTTCATAGCGCCATAGCTCGTAAACCGTGCAAGATATTGTGATGAAATTTGGTACACGAATGCAGATCTTACAAATCTTGAACTGTGCATAAAATGGGCAGAATTGTAAAAGTGGGCGTGGCACTTTTTAGCTATTGAAAATTCGGATTTCGTATATCTCCAAATTGGCACATAAGATTTTCATAAAAATTTTAGGGATGATACCACTAAAAGTAGTCAGATATTCTCGCTAAAAGGTGTCTTCTTGCAAAATTTTGGCACAATAGTGCCGGTGGGTGTGGCACCTCCCATATGAACAAAATACGTTTAATGCTATAGATAGTGTGCTATGAGAGTAATCTTCATAAAATTTTGAGTGGAGATGTCGGTTACTATAAGCTTTGAAATCAAATGAAACATGACACGATTGCATCAGTGGGCGTGGCACCTCCCTCATTAACATAAAGTTATAAGTGTTATTTTAAGTGAACTATTGGAGCAATTGATCTGAAATTTGATATAAGTGGTTTATTGGGTATTAGGTACATATGAATCAAAAGCTTTTGAAATAGCACCAGTGGGCGTGGCACCTCCAATTCAATTAAAATACCTTAAGTTGCATAACTATCGAAATATATGAGCAATCATACTGAAATTTGGTGTAAGAGGTTTGTTTATGGAAGGCTATTTTTGGATCAAAATCGGACTGTATTGTACCAGTGGGTGTGTCACCGCTCTAAATTTGAAGCATAATTACGGCACATATCGCAAACTATACAAGCTATTGTGCTAAAATTTGGTTTGTGCATGTCAATCACGAGTATCATTTATTGAAGCAAAAGTGGGCGGAATTGGAGAAGTGGGCGTGACATATTTCGTGTTTTACATTTCAATTCTATTTTTTCAACATTTCCCTTATTTTTTCGACATTTTCAACCTTTTACCTGTTCCCATTCAATTTCATTCGACATTTTCTTCGACTCTTTTATTAATTTTTCATATTTTTCGACTTATTCAATTTCTCTCAAATTTTTTCAATGGTTTTTATATATTTTCAGCATATTCAGTTTTTTCCAACACTTTTCAACATTTTTGAACCTTTTTACATTATTTGCGACTTATTCAACCTCTTCAACATTTTTTTAACATCTATTTAAAAAGCACTTTCAATGCAGTGTAGGGTATGTGACTTTCGGCCTGGCCGAAGGTAACACCTTTACTAGTTTTTTTTTTGGTTCCTAGAAATTTTCTATATTTTGGTCAGTATATTTTATTTTTACCCCACACATGAGCTATTGAATGAATTAATGAATTTGTAATGCGGTGTTTTATTTTTATTTATCTTTATTTTGTACAAGTGTCACTAACTAATATTCTCGATAAACTAAAATTGTAAGCCAGGTTAAGTTATTTATGTTATAACATTAGTTATGTATGTATGTCGTACATGTATAAAGTCTTTAGTCAGACAAAATGCACTCTGCTGGAATGATTCTGGCAGAGCTAACTTCAGTTTTTTGGATGAAGATTTTCAGATTTTGTTTTGCTTTTAATGAATAGAGATATTTTTTCAAAAAACAAATTCTCGGCGTCTCCATATAACTATATGCTGTCCACAGAAGGAGAAGCTCACTATGCTCAAGCGTCAAGCACTCAGCACATCCGGGCTAGGGTCGCGGTTTCCCTATGCCGATCGTAGCGTAGCATAGAACAAAATCAAATCAAAAATACTGGCAGCAGAAAGACCCCAGGGCACACTTATCAACATTCTTTCCGATGGCATCAAGACTTCACCACCCCGGAACCTCCCCAAATCTACCGCCAAGCAAATATTCATATTAAAAAAAAGTATGTTGATTTACTTTCAGATTTTAACGAAAATTTAATAATTTTTGGTTTTCTAACACTATTGACACACATTAACCTTAATTATGTACATTCCGCAGAGTACTCATACGGCAATAAAAATAATAGTTCTATAACAATTGATAATTTGATTCAGTAAAATTATTTCAAGGGCAGAAAGTGGATTGTTGAAAATACGAAATATCGGGAATCGTTTCCTTACTTTTTTTTTAAGGAATATTAGATATTAGAAAACATGCTTGATTTTCCATTAAAGTTCAGTAAAATTAAATATGGAAAAGTGTTAATTATTGAAATATTTTGTTTATAAAGTTAATTTTTAAAAGTCCACGTTATTTTAAATTTGATTTTAATTTCAAAATAATTTTTTTATAAAATTGTTAAGGTTTTGTCTTACATCTCAATTATTTGGCACTTTTAAAATATATAACTAATACTAGTTCATTAAGTTAATTTTTAGAAATAATCGGATCAGTAAGGTATTTTTAACAGATTAGATCAGTGCATTACCAAAGACTAATTTAAAAACTTTAACTTATCAAAAAAAGCGACTTAATACGTATATTAATTCGCCAACTTGCGAGAGAAGCTTTAGCTTATGATAACCAACAAGACGTATATGGAGTCAAAGTATTTGTAATATGTAATTAGAAGGCTGAACATTTGCTAACAAAAACTGTTCCAGTAGGCAAGGGCAGGAGCTTGCAGGCCTTACCACCTCCTTTCAAACTTACTTTCTTTTTTATATGAAACGTCCCGATAAAACAGGCCTTCTTTAGCAGGCCTGATAGAAATACTCTTCAAGCAGGTCTTCCTACATCGCTTGCGTCAAGAGCCCTTCTAAAAGGGGTCACAGAAGTACTTTGAAAAAATTAAATCTTAATACGTCGTGAGACTCTTAGTTAAATGATATTTTTTATCTGCGTCAACCCCCATTTTTATACGGGGGTATATTCACTTTGTCATTCCGTTTGTAACGCATAGGAGGGGGCGTGGCAGGTATGGAAAAGTATATATATTCTTGATCAGCGTCACCACCTGAGTCGATATAGCTATGTCCGTTTGTCTGTTGAAATCAGGTTTACGCAAAAACTAAGTAAGCTAATTGAATGAAATTTGGCACACAGGTCAAACCTTCTTGCAAGCTGCTAGCATATAAAAATGAACGAAATCGGTTTACGGCCACGCCTTCCGCCCATACTCTATGTAAATATACCCAAGTCCATTTTGAAAAAAGTTGCTGCGATTTTGATGAAACGTGCTTATTTAGTGAAGATAAGAACAAAATTAGGATCAGGCTAGGTTTTAAGTTTGCAAGGGCTCTTAAAGGGGCGTGGCACAGCCCTAAATTTTATCTTTCATAGCGCCATAGCTAGTAAACCGTGCAAGATATTGTGATGAAATTTGGTACACGAATGCAGATCTTATAAATCTTGAATTGCGCATAAAATGGGCAGAAATGTAGAAGTGGGCGTGGAACTTTTTAGCAATTGAAAATTTGGATTTCGTATATCTCCACATTGCCACATAAGAATTTCATAAAAATTTTTGGGATGATACCACTAAAAGTAGTCATCAATACAAGTTTCGTTAATATTCTCAAAAATTTTGTTGAAGGGCGTGGCACAGCCTACAATATTTATAAACGTTATAAAAAGAGAACTAACAACGCAATCGCTATGAAATTTAATATGGCAGATATACTCGCTAAAAGGTGTCTTCTTGCAAAATTTTGGAACAATAGTGCCGGTGGGTGTGGCACCTCCCATATAAACAAAATACGTTTAATGCTATAGATAGTGTGCTATGAGAGTAATCTTCATAAAATTTTGAGCGGAGGTGTCGGTTACTATAAGCTTTGAAATCAAATGAAACATGACAAGATTGCATTAGTGGGCGTGGCACCGCCCTCATTAACACAAAGTTATAAGTGTTATTTTAAGTGAACTATTGGAACAATTGATCTGAAATTTGATGTAAGTGGTTTACTGGGTATTAGTTACATATGAATCAAAAGCTGGCGAAATAGTACCAGTGGGCGTGGCACCTCTCATACAATTAAAGTGCCTTAAGTGGCATAACTATCGAAATATATGAGCAATCATACTGAAATTTGGTGTAAGAGGTTTGTGATGGAAGGCTATTTTTGGATCAAAATCGGACTGTATTGTACCAGTGGGTATGTCACCGCCCTAAATTTTAAGAATAATTACGGCACATATCGCAAACTATGCAAGCTATTGAGCTAAAATTTGGTTTGTGCATGTCAATCACGAATATCATTTATTGAAGCAAAAGTGGGCGGAATTGGAGAAGTGGGCGTGACATATTTCGTGTTTTACATTTCTATTCTATTTTTCCAACATTTACTTTATTTGTTCGACATTTTCAACCTTTTACCTGTTCCCATTCAATTTCATTCGACATTTTCTTCGATTTTTTTATTAATTTTTCAGCATTTTTCATATTTTAGGACTTATTCAATTTCTTTCAACTTTTTTCAATGGTTTTTATATATTTTCAGCATTTTCAGTTTTTTCTAACACTCTTCAACATTTTTGAACCTTTTTACATTATTTTCGACTTATTCAACTTCTTCAACGTTTTTTTAACATCTATTTAAAGAGCACTTTCTCAGTGCAGTGTAGGGTATGTGACTTTCGGCCTGGCCGAAGGTAACTCCTTTACTAGTTAATGTTTATTTTTTGTGACGTTTTCTTAATTTATTATTTGACATTGAATACACAACACTCTACCACTTTAACATAACAGGAAACAGAAGACCAGCCTAGCAACATGCACACCGTTCCTTACTTCTAACCATTTATCTACTTTTGATGTCGTATAAGTACAATGCAATGACAAAAAAGTAATGTCGAATCATAAAACATTGCAATGCATGAAATAAAAAAATACATGAAGTCATTCTTCTTTGCCTTCTAATGTCAGGCCTTATAGCACTGCTGCTGTGGGAACTCCTTATAGCACTGCTGCTATGGGAAGGGCTTATAGCACTACTGCTGTGAGCATAGTAGCATTTCATGAGTATACACTCAATGCAGTGTAACTATTCTGCTACTTATAAAATTTACTTATTGTTAATATTGACAATAAAAACAAAAATCATAATAAAAAAAAAATTTTTTTCATTTGCATGAAAATTTAGTTTTGAGAAGGCCTCTTACAATCGGAGCAGTGCTAGCAGGCCTTCTCCGGGGAAGGCCTTGCTCAATTGCCTGCTGGAGTATCACAGAGTAACGCAGGGGTAGTGTTAGTAACACAGGAGTTGCTCATTTAATTAGATTTGCGAATGAGAACTTTGTTTTCATAAATTTCTAGTCTTTTCGCATTAAAAGTGAAATTAATCTAAAGGGTCTAAGTTTTAGGCATAAAAAAGAATTTTGGCTCATGTTCCAATTGATACGAAATAGATTTGCTGTTTTAACGGTCATAAACAATTTATAACATTTTCTATTCTTTGAAATTTCTAATTTTTTGGAAGCTGTTCGAAAATTACTGTCCTAAAACCAGTTTCACACCTTTATGGGAACATTTTCGAACGAATTATTGTCTTGGACAAAATGGAAAAATTTATCAATTTCAAATATCGTCACAATTCAAAACACGCTTGATTAGGCGGCTATGCTCTCGCCTAATTCACGTCAAAAGCATACAACAATAACCATTTTTTTCAACACATGTAAGATCAGTGTTTCAGTTCATTTTTTTTAACAAATTTATGTATTAACACTCAGTAGCTATGTAAAATAAATAAATAAGATTCTTTTTTAATTTTGTATGCGTAAAGCCTAAGATCGATCTTTTCCGATTTATTAAAATCGAGTTAAAGCACAAGAAATTTTTTAAAAAATTTCCCTTGCAGCGCCGACGCTTCGAGGATTATTTGCCGTCTTCTTCAGGGCGTCAATTTATTAACTGAACTTTAAAACGTAAAACATAGTTACAAATAATGATACAACAACAATAATAAATATTTCATAAATTTAGTTAACATAGATTGAAACAATGTGAGAGTTTTTTAAATTGTATTGTCAACAGAAAAGCTATTATTAAAATGAGAAGAAGAGTTAATGTATCGCTAGCAGATAATTTGTGCTGATATTGTCACAGTCCTCTTTTCTGTTCATCGTTCTATTCTATTCTTTATCGACTATTGAGACATTATCGAGGTCTGCCGAATGTCCAGGGTTTTTATATGTTGGGCTAAGAGGCTGTCGTTTCTTTCTTCGTTTTTAAGTCATTCGCATGTTCGCCGATTCTAATTGCAAGCTTTTGCTTTGTGGTTCCAATGTTATCATACATATCAGCACAAATTATCTGCCATCGTTGCATTAACTCTTCTTCTCATTTTAATAATAGCTTTTCTGTTGAAAATACTATTTAAAAAAAACTCTCACAATGTTTCAATCTATGTTAACTAAATTTATGATATATTTATTATTACTGTTGTATCATTACTTGGAACTATGTTATACGTTTTAATGTTCAGTTAATAAATTGACGCCCTGCAGAAGAGGCCAAATAACCCTCGAAAAGTCGGCGCTGCAAGGGAAAATTTTTTTTTAAATTTCTTGTGGTTTAACTCGATTTTAACAAATAGGAAAAGATCGATCTTAGCCTTTACGCATAAAAAATTAAATTTCTAAAAATAACGCGATCTAAACTAAATAAGATAAAGTTTATGAGATTCTTTTCTCTTTATGAAAATGTTTGGTGTTAGTAGGTACTTAAATTTCTTTTGTAAAAAAAAACGCTTGGAAATTAGACAACATTTGAAAATTAGAATTGGCCAAAGCTTATTTTCTAATTTTCGAGCTTTGCCTGTGATACAGGCCAAGGAAAAGTTATAAATAAAACCCTCGAAAGTTTCCGTACATTTTTGGGAGTTACATCATAAATAAATAACAGCCAATGTTTGGGAGCTATTTCATTTCAATTGATGTTTATTTCGTTATGAAATAACTGCCAATGAAATAAACCCAAATAAAATTTGATGTGGGGCTTTTTTATTGAATCTCTTATTTGGCTGTTATTTAATTTAACTATAAATTTTTTTTCGTATATAACTGATTTTATAATGATGTAATTATATCTTGATATGTAGTGCTTGCAAGTGACGTACCCACATAAAAGTTAGAGTAAGTGGGCGGCCAAGCATAAGGTTTACATCCACTAATATGTCCAACACGCGGTTCAGGGTAAAGTATATCCAAAACCGGCTTCGCTAGCCACAGTAATTCTACATGTCCGCGACTCTGGATATAAATACTCCAATATGACCCAAACTGACTTCGCGGAGACCTTCGGCCGCGGTTCAGTCCATAATATATCCAACAACGGCTTCGCTAGTCACAGTAATTCTACATAACTTAAAAGCTAGGGTAAGTGGTGGGCCTTCGGCCGCGGTTCAGGGTTTACATCCTCCACCGGCTTCGCTAAACATTGGCTGTTATTTCATTTATTTGTTTGGGATTATTTCACTTTGTTTGGGAATTATTTCATTGTTTTATCTTGGGTCTCATTTTATATTTTCAACCATTATTTCACTTGGGGTTTTTTCATTGTGGCGAATTTCATTTACAAATTACGTTACGCACTTTGAAGGGAAGGGAGGCCAGGCACAAATGGCAACTTCCGTTACGATGCGTTACGAATATATCATGACGAACGGGGGTCTTGGAGCAGGGTAACGTAACGAATTTTGCCACATTAGTTTAAATGATAATTGAACTTACAGCCAGTTAGCAACGATCAATATTCACGTAAAATTTTACACATTGATTCATTTTTTATTTAACAAACTTTAATAACAAAGGAACGATAAATCTGGGATATATTTGTCAGTATATTTTTGGTTGATGCAACGTCAGCACTCAAATTACATTCGCTATATTAACGCAAACATAATGAAAAACTAATTTTTGGTTTCAAAGGAATGTGGCAAATTTAAGCGACGTATATATATTAAAGTTTCACCCTAAACGTCAAGTGACGGCAGAATTCAAAGATCAAACCATTGCATTGCAAATTTCAAGTATCTGTTCACCTTTGTTTAGATAATTAAAGCATGACGTCACCTGAGCACATTGATCGTAACTTCCTTTATTATCGTAGTTTCTTAATTATTTGTTTACGATGTAATATAGTTCCATTGTTATCAAAGTTTGTTAAATAAAAAGGATTGTATCAATGTGCAAAATTTTACGTTAATATTGATCGCTACTAAGTGGCTGTAAGTTCAATCATTATTTAAATTAATATTAGCTGCGTTTTATTTGCCATCCTCTGCTAGTTGTATTTAGCTAGCAACAATAATTGCATGGGAATGCAAAACGAAATCGCAAACTTAAGGAGTAAAATTATCGTTGCTATGTATACATAGTAACATTACTTTCACATTTGTCACGGTGCGTTACTAGGGGGAAGGGGGGCTCAGAAATTTCGGAAATTTCCATAATGTAATTTGTGAACGCTCTCTGACTTATTCATTCATTAAAAATTCTAAAATTTTTTTACATAGTCTCGCGAAGCTCTTTACACGGCGTCTAACGAGTCATAATTCATGACTATGTTCATGTCTTACCATCAAACTGTCTAAGGCTATGGCCACGCAACGAGCGGCAAGCTGTAGCGTCAGGGCGGCAAGCGGTAACAAAAAAAATTAAAATATGTGAAACACTATTGAAGCGGCCTTATATTTATTGATCAGAAAGTTTTTTTTGGAGCGGCAGAGAGGTAACGCTATGCTTTCAATTGTGATTTAATTTTTTGTGAAAATATCAGCAGCAAACAATAAATATGAATTTTGAAATCTGTTGTTTTTTTTACGGATTTAATTTTGTTTTCAATTTTAACTTCATTTGCAATGAAATAAAAAAATATCTAACTATACATATTGAAGAAGAGAAGGTGAAATAGAATATATATTCAATTGATTTATTTATTGAATAAATACTGAATTTTCCTTGCATCGTGGGATAATCTAATGCAGAACTCAAAAAAATAAAAATGAAACAATAATTTCAAATATTAATGCAAAAAGTCTTATTTCCGCAGTTCAAAGACGGCCTTTCACCGCTTTTACTTATATTTGAGGTCTGTACTAATGCACTTGAAACGACCATCAAGCCACTCACCATAATTGCGAATCAATTTAGTCCTTGTCCACGAAAACCACAAACCAAATCGAGACACCAAGCAAGAGAAATGAGTGCTGAGTTGCGAATAAAGTTTTCTGCGAGTTCAAGCATTCCCTTGCTCAGACAACAGACTTGCTATGTCGTGTTGCGCAGTGAACAAGAGCAACAACAATTTGAAAAACGCGTGCTGCTAAGAATTGATGTACAGTTTAAAATACATTTGCCATAATGTTAGCATGTTAAAGTTAGCACCGATGTTGGTGATTAGAATAGTATTTTTTTTAATTATAAAATTTTCGCAAGCTTCTACTGACCACTTTATTGCTAAAAACTGATCGTTGAATCTTAATCTAGTATATCAGTATTTAAAAAATCTAAATTCGAGTATTTGCAACAAAACTTGAATTTAAATAAAAGCCGATAGTCCTGGCAGCTAGTGCTTTGAAATTAATAATTGTAATTTTATTAAAGTTAAAGAAATAATAAAACCATAAATAATTCGTCAGCTCGATTCTGACACTCAACGCTACTTCGCTGCTTCTGTTAAAACGGGTACGAGGTTCGTCGTTGACCCTAGGTCGTTATTGTTGATTAGTGCTGTTATTTGAACGTAATCAAGACCACTATCGCCATCCCGATCACGCACAAATGTATGTAGTATGCAGGCTCATTAAATTAAATTAATTGCAGTTCGTACTTTTATTTCTATATTTTTTGGTAGAAATCGCCAATTTTGGCTTCAAATTCCAAATGCGCATTCTGTGCATTTCATTGCCGTTGAAAGCTTGGTGTTAAAATTTTCCGTCTGCGCATTTAAATCCCTTCTTGGATAAGGTCTCATTAAATATCTTTTTAAGGAGTAAGCTTCCCCACCAATCAAAAAGTTTGGAAGAGCTATATCCGACAAAGCTATCGATGGTGATGTGCTTCCATTAATTTAAATAAAATTGAGACAGCAAATGTACCTCTACCACCCACTTCAATTGTTAAAAATTGTTTATTAGCATCAGCAACAGCTTGCAGCACAATAGAAAAATTATGTAAGTGATTGAAATAATGAGACCCAGAATTTGAAGGGCACTTAATTTGGCAGTGTTTGCCATAAATGGTGCCAAAGTAGTTTGGAAACTGCCAGCGTCTATAAAAGTCATTCATAACATTTTTAAGTTTTTCGGTAGTCGGTACAGGCATATTCTTCTACAAGTTCTTCCCATATTATAGCGCATGCTTCTGAGACAACATTGCCGACTGTGCTTCTGCCCATGCGAAATTCAAAGGCTAGATTGCGAAATGATTGCCCTGAAGCAAGATATCTGAAAATAAAAACATATACATACATACATATGTTAACACTTAAAATTAAATTTAATTTATATGTTCCTATTTTTAGGAGCAGCTGCCAAAATAAAATGGAAGAATTTGAAGGACTCCTACAGAAAAAATCTTCTAAAAGTTCCAATTATGACATTAGGTGCCGGTTCTAGCCCTGTAACAATTAAATGGCGGTTCTTCGAAATTATGTCTTTTATAAAAGATACTGTTGCTCCAGATCGAAGACAAGGATATTTAAAGACGCTGGAGTGCAATTAATTTGCCAAAGACAACAGCTTTTCACAGCTAGTCGATGAAGTTTTCAGCGACAACACTTCTTTAGCCAACATCTCGTTGCCGGTCACAAGCACTCCTTTATCAAGCAAAAATTTAACTTTTACGTCAAACAAAAAGCGCAAACGGACACAAACAAGCATTGAAACTCAGTTTATTGATTTATAGGAAAAACGTCTCCAAATTCTAAGAGTAAATGTTAAACAACCAGAAGATAATGCAGATTTGAAATTTTTTAAAAGCTTACTGCCATGTATGGAAATTTTAGTGAAATAGAGGAAGTTGGAAATTCGAGGACACATACAAAAATTAATTTTGGAAAAATTAAAAAACAAAGAACAGTAGATAATAAAATAAATATTTCTTTTGCTTTCTTTTAACTTACCTTAATGTTATAACAAGCCTTTGTTCTGCAGCAATTCCTTTTTTTTTATTTCGAACTGTGCTACCAACTTTTTTTAGCAGCAATTCAAACGCTTGTGTTGACATACGTAAATATTGAATCGGTCAGGATGTTTCCGGATTTGTTTATACGATTGATGAAAACCACCATGACTTGACCTTCTCCGGTTAATTGGATGTACACCAAATCTTATTTTTCTGATATATAAAATATATTTCGAAATATGTAGCCGACTTTCAAGCAAATTAGTACGACAAACAACACTTGACAACGGCATTGTTAAAACTGAAAATATGAATTGGGAATTCTATTTCGTTTTTTTGACAAATTTAATTTTGCTTTCAATTTTAACTTCATTTATAAGGAATAAAACAACTAACGCTCTATAATTGCCGCTCAGTAAATGGTCGCTTGCCGCCTTACCGCTTCAGTAATGAAATGTCTTTACATAATTTGCCCACCTCCAATTTTGAATGAAAAAAAAGTATAACAAAAACATATCACATGGTATTACTTATAACTCATGTAGAAGCCGTGTTAGGCTAGTCTGCGAGAAATATCTTAAAATTAACAATTTGAGATCCTGTGGTAGCTGTGTTTGTTTTTAAAATTTTGTCGATGGATTTTATTTTTTGCTTATAGTTTATCTTGAGGTAAAAAAATATTTGTTGCAAAATTTAAGCTTTTTACCTCAAACCTGTAAACGGCGCGGACAGAGCTTCTGTCCGATTTCATTAAATAAAATTTTTGAATAAATCGAAGCACTGAAACGTAGAAAAAATACACCTTAGGTGCCAAGATATATTGTGTAAGGTATTTTTTATTTTTTTTGTATGGGAGAGAACAGGTCTATATTTCTGAGTCGGGTTTGACGATGATTCTCCCAAAATTTCAACTTCCTTCATCAAACCTGCGAATGGCGCAACCAGTTCGTTTCCTATTACATTTCGCAACATATGAGATGTCTTTATTTTGTTTTTCATACTTCATTTAAATTTCATATTTAACTAGAAAAGACATAAACCATTGACTTAATAGAGCTTCAACGGAGCATTAACAGAGAAATGGTAACATGACACAGAAGAAGATTAGTATAGGACCGAATTAGAGTTTTCAAATTTTTCGAAGTTAATCAGGGTACACGAACCAGTATATATGGACTCAATAGAACACAAAACAACATTTCGAACCATATAAAATTTTGGTGCAGCTTCTGTTTTTTAGTATATAAATTTGTTATGTTAAACTTCTGATTATTATTGCGAAAACACAATATGGTCATCTGACCACTAACAACTTGTTTTTGCCTATGCAATACCACACTAGGTAACTGGCCAAAATTTCAAAAAAATAGTCATATCTTAAAAACAATCAGTTAGATTTCAAACTATGTATTTACCAATATGGTAACTTATCGAATGATCTTTTTTATCATACCCATATTTTGGATTTCAACACAGGAGTTCGCAACTAATATTGACTTTTATTAAATCTATATAGGCAACTTCCGATGGGTATATATTTTACATTCATATTCTTTCTTAGAATTGAAAACTATGTATGAGTTGGTTTAAGAAAAAATTAACGCTTATTACTCAAGTAAACCTGAGCCAATTAAAATAGTGGGTTCCAAATAAAAAAGTTTTGTATCGTATCAGCTTGCATATTACTTACATCTGATTGTTCTACTTTAACTTCACAAATTATGTATTCATTATCCGAATCATCAAAATGCACACTTGCTCGTGATGAACTACTAATCGGTGAACCATTACAAGAATTTAGATCATGGTTTGAAACAGCGAGGCATTGAATCGTTGCAACGTCATTAACTGATTCTTTTTCTGAACATTCTATCTTTACTACTTTCGCTTCCAGTCTTTCTTCTTTCAACTTTTTCATAACCTCATTTGGATCTGCCGCCGCTTCACTGTCACCAAACTCTAAAGGATCGTCATGTGCCTTTTTATTTTCAAAAAATTGATTAACTGGCTCTGCCGTAGAATGCATTAGATTTGCGAAATCATCGAAATGGATTTTTCTAAAGTGTTCCACGAAATCCTGGTAGTCCAAAGTTTTCATTCCGCAAAATATACAAAGTATGGAAAAGGCCGTTTTCTGATAATGGATCTCTGCGCATTTCGACTTGAAGTAACCACAGCCGCAGTTTATCGTCGACGGTATGGTTTTTAACATATTTAATTTTTTTTTTTTGATAGGATACAAAGTATATTTAAGTTTTATTTAGGTGTCTCTTAATAAATTTATTTGGCAAATCCTTCGTTTATAATACTATGAAAACAAAAGATTTGATTGCTCCATATTGAGTTGCACCAATATATTTGGCCAAGGTTGCCGTATCATTTGGACGTGATGCCGTCTAGACGTCGCATTAAAGTCGTCACAAATCGCACTGCATAAATTTGAAGTCACCAAAATATTCTCTAAATAAAAACTCATAAAAAAGGGACCTGAGGTTTAGAAATCTAAATTCCCAATTGTGAAAATCAGAAAAACTTCAGGTTTGGCAAGTTAAGGTTATTAGGTGTGTTTATTTACTTTCCCAGCAACGATTATCCAGTAACGAAATTTGAAAGCGTAAGTCAGAGTGAATCTCTTTTCGAAAAGTTTTCTTATTTGTTGGCAAGAAGGGAAAAACGAAAGGGTGGTGTACAGAATTTGTTGTATCCGCAAACTCCTTTTCGTTATATTCCTTAGCTGATATTATGCTTTGAATTTACATTTGTTGTAGCTGGTTGACGCAGTAATCATTTGAAATTTTCAATCGCAAAGAAATTCTAGTTTTCGTGTGTAAACGCTAAACAAATTCACAAAATAGAATAGACAATAATTTGTTTCACCAAATTGGCTGGAGTAAACGTTGACTAACTTTAACTTTACAAACGGCATATTCCCACTATTGCAAAAATTGTATATATTATACGTCCTAAGTAAATGAAGTTTATTCCCATAATTGTTTTGAATGGCATTAATTATGATAGTTTGGTTTGTTATTGTATTTTAATAATATTATTTAACTGATAATTGATTGAACTTCGGCCATTTAGTAGCGATCAACGTTCAAGTAAAATTTTACAAGTTGATACGATGCCTTGTTTATAAAACAAACTTTGACAAAAAAGGAAAAAAAACAACAACACTAACAAATAATTAAGAATCTGCGATAACGAAGGAAAAATAATTAAAAAACTGCGATAATAAAGGAAAAATTTCAGTTATATGTGCTCAGGTGACGTCATTCTTTAGTGGTGTAAGCCAAAAGCTGATCAGCTGATTTAAATTTTCACGCAATGGTGTGTTATATGAATTCACTTAAAGAATTTGCCACATTTGCTTAAAATTAAAAATTAGCTTTTCGTTAGACTTGCATCAACCAAAACTATACTGAAGAGATTTTAAGAATCGAACCAAATGTCTATATTCTAGAGTTGTTGTTTTAGCGTTGCGATTTGTGGCGTCATTGGTTTCGCAATAATCGGCAATTCCTCGTCTATGTCCATCTGGCAACCATGTACTCTGCTGGAGAGTCTTAAGTAAATAAGCAATTTATTTTGGAAAATGTTAAGCATTTTTAATACATCTGTTTTAAATACATTTTCAAATACAAAATGTGCTGAGGTGTTCTGCCAAACATCAAAAAATTTTGCTATAATTTGCACATTTTGTGAGATGAAAACTTTTGAATTCACAGACTTTTTGCTCCACTTCAAAAATGTTCATTTAGATAATTTGTCTCAGCCGTTGGACAAAAATTCAAAGACATCTTTATTCGAAACTTCCATTAAAAGAGAAATAGAAGAAAAATTTGATCAGAACTTCAGTGAATCCGATGATCAGCAGCAAGACAAACTCTCGACCCTCGGATTTTTAAGTTCAGTTGATATTAACAAAGTGGGGATTGATGCCGACTACAGTTCTGAAAACGACGAGAAATGGAACGAAGACTGCGTAGCAAATGATAGTGATGATAAATCGCAGGTAATGGAAAAAAGTTAGTTCAGATTCAGTTCAATCCCTTTCATTTTGCTCGAAATAGTATAGGAAAAAAATTGTCAGAGCAGTAAATTAGCTTCCATTCGCTAATTATTTTTATTCAAGCGAAAGGGTTTTTTGTGTTTAAAGCAAAAATACATGTAGGCATCGGGAGTTGCATATATAGCTTTTCTAGAGATGGTTATAAATTGAATAGGAAACCTCTGTTCATGTCTTAAATAAAAGTGTCAAAAGATAATTTAATAATATTGCCATGTGAAAGTTGCAAATCTACCAAATTGGCGTCCGAGATATGATTATTTATTGAAATATTGACAATTTTATTCCTGCAACACCGAAAGCTTATTTTTTTATTTATTTATTTGGATTAAGTTTACTTTAGGAATAACTATCCGATTTGATTTGTTTTTTAGGAGAAGTAGCGGTCGGATCTGGCTTAGGAGATATAGCCGTCGGAAGTTGCGGATATACCTTTTATAAAAAACGTTATAAGTTAGAAACGTCTGGATGGATGTATGTATTTATGAACGAAAGCAATAAAAGTCCAACAAAAACAACAACTATTATTATAGGGCGATTATCATTGTAAACTTAAAAATTTTTATTAAAAATCGTGGCCGCCCACTTACCCCTATTCTTATGTAAAATTACTGTGGCTAGCAAACCAAGTGTTGGATATGCGTCTGAAGGCCGCCGCTAAGCCGGTGTCGGATTTTTGGGAGTTTCAAATCTTGAGCTGCGGCCGTAGGCTGCCCACTTACCCTTACTCTTATATATAATTACTGTGGCTAGCAGCCCAGGTGTTGGATATATCATAGACTGATACGCGGCCAAAATTAATTTTTTCACTAAGAAAAAGAGTAATGGTTTTAGATATAGCAACAAATAGCTCACCATTTTAAATGTTATGAATAATACATCCTGAATCAATATAAATCACTATAGGTTAATAAAACATTTTTTGGACAAAATGACGGTTTCTTAAAAAAAGATAAAATTTTTTCAAAAATCTTCATATCTCGGAAACTAACCATCGAAATTTCAATTATTAATATCAGAATTTTATTCCTCATTATATTACCTTTCATATGATATCCATCCAGGGGTTCCCAACTTAAAGAGTTTTTTATAAAAGCTATATCCGCAACTTTGGATGGCTATACCTCCTAAACCAGATCTGACGGATAATTTTTTTTGCAGAAATATTATTTATTTATGATACGCTACATCTCCGAAAAAAAATATATAAAATCGCAGAGTTATCCCTAAAGTAAAACTGTTCGATTTATTTTTACATTTTACAATATCAAAGCAAACTTAAAGTAAGTAGATCACAATTATGAAATCCCTGCATAAGCATTTAAGGGACAAAAACACATAGGCAACAAAGCAAAGCGCCGATAAGACCATATACATACATATATAGAAACAGTAAGACATTGATTTTTGTCAAACGAAAATAAATGTAGCATAATGCAAAATACATACTAGGCGCTGTGGTTTTTTTTTTTCATAACAAATGAAGCCAAATATAAATAATAAAATACAGCTAAAAGTAATATCAAGACAAAATGAATTAAACATTGTAAACATTGTAAAAATGTAAAATACAAAAATCATAAGCTGACGTATACAATTTTAATATTAACCGGTTAATTCCCAGCACAAAAAAATTTTGGAATTTCAAGAAGAATTTGTAGACAGTAGTTCATTATGACCTTAGGAACTTCCATAACAAGTTTTATATTTTTCTCACTTTCGGTTCCGGTTTGCCGGGCTGTTGCGCAAACGCATCATTGGGAAGATAGGTTATAAAAATATTTTAATTTTCATACATAAAATTGAATGAGTAAATACATTTCAAAATTATATTCTTTATTTATTATGAAACTTTGCAAAACAATTTACATGAAGTGCAACAGTACACTTTGTACACATATATATGGTTTGGCTATGACAACAATGTGACCAGCATTATCGAGTCTTACAGAATCTTGAACTTAAAAGTTTTGTTCCAAAATAAGTTTTTCTATTCAATTCAATTCAATTTCAATTCAATTCAATTTTTATTGTATACTTATATAATATTTTTACATTTTTACAGTTTCGATGATCTCGCGAAGCCCTTAGGGCTTATCTGCGAGTTTTTTTGTTTTAATTTTCTCAAATATAATTAATGTATAAGCGATAGTTTTGAAAATAGTTGCACATATGTAAAAACATTTAAAATAATGTTTTGATTTGTGTATTTGTATTAAAAAAAAAAAAAAAAAAAAAAAAAAAAAAAAAAATAGAGAAATTAGAAGTTTAGTTTTTAGGTTAGCAGGTATTCAAGCATTTACCATTTGGCTTTTATTGTTTCGATAATAAATGATTTTTTATTGATTGTTTCCGTCTTGTAGTATTCGGCAGGTTCACTAGTTCTACCGGAAGTGTATTTAGCAGTGATGGAATAGACACTTCCAATGTATTTTTGGTATAATTATTCATGTAGCTTGGTACTTTAAATCTTCCTTCGAGTCGTATTCTTGTGCTATGTCCATGATCAATTGTGTTTCTATATTTCGATTCATCATAAAATTCAATCAGTAAAGTGGTTCTGAATATATTCTTTACATTTAATACATCAAGTTCTTTACTTAGGGAATGGCTGTTGCATGTAATGTTCTTCTTTTTTGCTAAAATTTTCAATATGTAATTTTGGCAATCTTGCAATTGTCTGCAATGTGCTGACGTCCCCCAAGCCGTTATTCCATGTCGAAGATATGATTCAGCTAGTGCAAGGTAAGCCTGCTTAAGTACGGCGTAGTTACTGCAGTAGCTCAAGTGCCGTAACATAAAGGATGCGCTTCGCAACTTTTTTTGGAGTCCGTTGATTTGCGCATGCCATTTCAAATTGCTGTCAACAGTCACTCCCAGATACTTAAATGTGTCTACAATTTCTATAACAATGTTGCAGGTATTGCAGATGGTACGATTATTATCGTTATGGAGACAATTATAATCATGGAAAGTTATTTTTACATCTCCACGAGGTATGTGTGGTGGACGTATATGCATGATTTTTGTCTTGGATGCATTTATGGATAGACCATTATCATGTGACCACTTTGCAATTATATTGAATTTTCGCTGCATTATTTCTATCGCTTTGTTGAGCTCACAATGTGATACAACAACTGCGGTGTCATCAGCATAAGCATAGGTCTCGCAGTTTTTTAAACTTGTTAGCATGCTATTTGCGTATATAATATACAAAATCGGGCCAAGTTTTGAGCCTTGTGGAACCCCGTGGGTAAGAATAGTTTCTTTACTATAAAATTCACCGATGCGTACTCGGTATGATCTTAGTTCCAGGTAGATTTTAAACCATTCTATGCAATTTCCACGTATTCCGATATTTTCCAGTGACTGAAGCAATTGTTCATGCGACAAAGTGTCAAAAGCTTTGCTAAAATCTACAAACAGGGCTATGCTATGGTTTCGCTTACCCAAGTTTTTGTTGAGTCTATTCGCAAAGTTGCCTAATAGTTTGTTTATATTTTTTTCTTGTTGGAATCCGAATTGGTTTGGCTCAATAATATTATATTTTTTTATATAGCTCTTTAACCTCCTGACAACAATTTCTTCCAAAATTTTTTCTATCACTGGTAGTATAGCAATTGGTCTGTAGTTTTTAGGATCTGATTTGACACCTGCTTTGTATATTGGGCGAATAACCGATATTTTTAATTTGCTTGGCACCTTTGACTGCGAAAGGCTTAAGTTAACTAATTTTGTTATGACCGGTGTAATCATCCTCGCATTGAGTTTCAAATCTTTTGGTCGAATTCCGTCATAACCAGGACCTTTTTTCTCATCTAGACCTCGTATAATTGACATAACTTCATTTTCATCAGTTTCAGTAATATAAATAGAATTTTGAGTGCGTTTTGGACTTGATTCCAAGGTTTTAATAGTACAATCGTGAATCGTATTGTTTGTACCTTCATGAAAAGTAGTTGCAAATTTATTTGCAAGTTGTTTTTTGTTTTCATTTTTGAAGTTCTTTTTTATTGTCTCATCTAAGCTATTAGTCTTCTTTCCAAGGATTTCATTAACAATTTGCCAAGTTTTCTTCATGTCGTATCTGTGTTCCCAAAATTTCTTTTGATAAAATTCATTTTTAGCTTTCTCAATTTTTTTGTTTACAAAATTTCTGAATCGCTTGTATTCCATTTCTCTTTGTTTATCTGAGGGTTTTGCACGGTATCTTTTATACAGTATATCTCGCTCTCTGCAATACAGTTGTATGTTTTCATTCATCCATTCATTGATTTTTCGATGCTTTTGATTTTTTTTAATTGTACTCGACCTTTCGTAAATATTTTCAAATGTTGTGTTTATTCTATCGTAAAGTTGGTCCACATCTGTCTCTAGAAGCATTTCACTCCAGTTAGTATTTTTAATATTTTCATTTAGTCTTCTATAACTTAAGGTTTTTCTGCTTTCTTGTGCGCCTTCAGCGTTCAGACTTCCCCCAGTATGAGAAAATCCGCATATTAATGAAAAATGGTCAGAAATATCTGTTTCTACTACTGCTGCTAACGTATGTCGATATCTGCTTTTTACAAATATGTGGTCGATACTTGTGCTCGTTCCCCTACTGACGTCAACTCGTGTTCTCTCCTTAATCGCTGCTTCCATGCCATGCGATGATAACATGTTCAGGTAGTGGTTGGTTATGCTACTTTCTGTGCATTGAATATCGATATTCATATCACCGATATGATATGTACTATGTAAGTTTTCAAACTCCACATTTGTTGACTCCATTGCTTTTGTAGGGTGTTTTGTAAATTTTGATATCGGAGCGGGCGGCAGCTTCAAATTAAAGTTTTCAGCAGCTTATTTAGATGTTGATGCATGCTCCTGAGCCCCAGCAGATAGATCGGAAGAGTTTTGAGTATATTTGTCTATAGCCACTTCAATGAATGCAATTTGAGCTTCTATAGGACCACTAGGGTCTGGAAGATTTTAAAATTGAGTAAAATCGTTGTTGTCTGTACACAATCTATCCAATAATATTGATTTTATATAAGCCATTGATACATTGGTAACATTATAACTTTCTTATTGTCATCAATATCCTCCTCATCAATTCAACAATCCACATTTTCTGGAGGCAAGTTGATGATGTCAATAACTGCCCCTTCGAGTTCATCATCCTCTAAATCTTCCAAATACGCAGTCACTTCCGTTGATGTCAAGGATATCTTAGGCATTTTGAATTTTAAACAAAATTTACACACTTGTTCACAAAATGAAAATAACATTTAACTGACTTTCCAAGACTTATTTTACGATTAATATTTCAAATTTTTGCAAAGGTAAAATGATGAAAAAATTTGAAATTTTCAAAAATTTTTGTACAGCTTAGTACAGGGATCTTCCCATTGATGCGTTTGCGCAACACTTACATGTAAATGTAATTACAACAACTCGTATTGAGAAAATTTTGCAAATTTTATTTATTTTATGTAGAAAATGATCTAGTCTAAATAATTCTCAGCTAAATTTTATTATTTGCAATTTTTTCCTATTTTTACTGATTTCTTTAAAAAGTGCAAATTTTTGGGTCAAATTTGTGGCTTCGCTGAGTGCAAGGGCTAAGAGCTAAAAAAATTCTAAGACTCACTTCCGGTAACTCATATAATGCGTTACAAGCTTCCATGTAAAACTTATCGCGATTTCATTTTTTAGTATTTCTAATTATTTTTTTTCCAAGGTGTTGCGTAAACGCATCAATGGGAAATAACCGGTTAACAATATTATATTTTAATAATATGAATTTGAAAGAGAAAATTGACCAGAGAAGATTATCAATGAAAGCCATTAAAATGAATATAAGAAATTTATCATATCAAAAAAAACATATTAATGAAAATAAGAATTAACCAAAAATGAATTTATGAGAAAAGTTAACAAATGTACAAGAGTGCACAAATACAAATATTTACAAATTTTTCCCTGCAGTATATGCGAATTTCATCAAACCACAAATGATTTTTAACATCTTTAGATAATGAGCAATAAGGACCTATCAAAAGCAGTTCCACAGATAGTTAGTAGGCCACCACATCTTGATTTCGTTTTTGAATATTTGAATACTTCGTATTTGTTTGATTTCAGTTGGAATTGAGCTATAAATTGAAGGACCTCTGATGCTAATTCTGTGGTTACTCACATACAGCCGACATTGCGGAGTTATCAAATCTAGACTTTGTCTAGTAAGGCGACCATGAGTAGCAGTAGGAAACTCAATACTGTTGTGCCCCAAGTGTAACAGTGATTTCTGAATGAAAGTAGCTGTCTGTGAAACGCAAATATTCCTAACTGGTAGGATGTAAGTAGCAAAAGATGCAAAAAAGTCATACGTTGGATATTTGCTATCCAATTTAAGGACATGCTTTAGGCTTTATTTTTTGATATCTGAAGGTTTTTTAGCAAAGTAGTATTTGAATTGCGCAAATCAAATTTAAATAGTTCAAGTGGGAGTGTATTAGTGTAAAGTAAAAATTTTCAGGATTGAAAGTTGGAGTATTGATTTCAGCTCATGAAGGATTATGTTTTTTATGTTCGTAATATGTTCGTTCCAGCTTAGTTTACGGGATAGTGTGATACCTAACATTTAACACTATAGCTCTCCTTATAACAAGACCATTTACTGAAGGCAGATATGATATCTAAGTTAATTGTAAGTTTGTTTATACGAAAGTATTCTGACAGTAGATCAAAGTCTTGCAAAATATTACTTTTAATAATCACAGCGGACTTAGCAGAATAAAAAAGGGAAGAATCATAAAAAAAAAGAATCAGGGATCCATTTAGTTTGAGCTTAGACATATCATTGATGTGAATGAGAAACAAAATAGGTCCCAAAATACTACCTTGTGGGACACCAATATTAATATCTTTTATATCACTTTTGACAGTCCCTACTGCAACACAATGTTTCCGATTCAATAGATAATTCTATTTTAAGTATTAATACCGGCATAATGTAACTTTTCGCAGAGGAAGTTATGGTCCACTGAGTCAAAGGCCTTTTTAAGTTCCAAAAAAGGTCTCCCACCAAACTACCGTTATCAATTTCTTTTAAAATATGTTCCAATAAATATGTGACTGCATTGCTAGTACCAGAACCTGGTCTACAACCAAATTGACATGCATACAGAAAGTTGTCCTGGAGGCACTTCAATATTCGACGAGCGATAAGTTTTTCAATTAC
Source organism: Meiosimyza decipiens (assembly GCA_963680825.1). Taxonomy (NCBI): domain Eukaryota; kingdom Metazoa; phylum Arthropoda; class Insecta; order Diptera; family Lauxaniidae; genus Meiosimyza; species Meiosimyza decipiens. The sequence continues at coordinate 80,760,213 of OY804258.1, read as the reverse complement.
CTTATTTAAGAATGGAAGTATTGAAATCGGTCTATAAATGAATGGCAATTTCGTATCTCCAGTTTTAAAGATCGGGATGATTTTTTGGAGTTTCAGACGCTCTAGGTGATCTCCAGTATGTACCATTTAGTTAAAAAGGTGAACCAAAGGTGGGCTCAGAATATCACCACAGTTTTTTATAAAAACCGCTGGAATATTATCATAACAATAATTTTTTTTAGTACCAAGCGAGTTGATAACTTCCATCATTTCCTGAATGGTAGTCAGCCCAAAATTAGAATAAGAGTCAATGTTCCCAAATTGTTAACATTGTCAGATAAGTACGAAGGTATAGCTGCATTCATGCTAGAACCTATGATCGAAAAATAATTATTAAGAAAATTGGCAATGTCATTATGGTTTTCAATGATAAAGCCGTTTGAAGAATACAACGAGGAAATATTATTCAGTGATCTGATTTATAAATTTCCAAGTTTTCTTTGGATCAGAATTACAATATTTTATCTTATTCACATAATAAGAATCGCGTAAATCAGTTTCTAACCAGAATAGTTAATCGGTCGCATTTAGTTTTGAGTTTTAGGTCTAATCGTCTCGCTTTTAGTTTTTTCCTTGTTATTTTTGTAATTTATTAGCTAAACCAGATCCTTGGTAACCCAGGGGAATGATAAGTATTTATTTTTAGTCTTCATTATTTTAGATGTAGAATTTTGTCCTTAAAACGTATCCTTTTAACGGTGTATCCACTGAGATTTTGACTGAAAATCATATTACTCACCCAGTGGCGGATCTAGAATTGTCTTGAGAGGGGGGCTGACATTTTTTTGAATGAAAACACACATTTTTTGGCATATGGAGCATTTTATGCAAAGCTGACAGTGAAAAAAATGATATGAAGAATGAATTTTTCGGAAGCAGTTTTTCAAATTTAACAAATTTTCAATAGAATATTAATCTTTGTGGTTGCTAAAGAAAATTTACTGCTCTTTTCATTTATGAAATCAGACTTGAAATTAGAATTTTTTTCTTGTGGAAAATCGGAAGTGAGCATTTCATCTCAGAACTTAAACTATTTCGATATATTTTATTTTTTGTATTGCATTTTTAATATATAGCTTAAAGTATACAAATAATATGCTAAAAATGTGATCTGCATTAGCTTGCGAGATATATGATTTGAAGTGCATACTTGCCACATTTGCATATACCGATCACGATATAATATTTCTTGTGAAACAACTACATACTTAAGGCTTGATTTTTGAAGTTAAAATATTTAAAAAATATTATGTCGTAGTTACTGAAAATCTGATTTGAAATTTGTATTACCGGTTTTCCATTTATACAAAATTTTAAAGCTTAAATTTGATTAAAAAATTAAAAAAAAAGTCATCCTGTTTACTAGTTAAAACAAAATTTTTTATATTTCATTATAAATTCATTGATTCCAATACTCAAACTCTTTCAATTCTTCAGAAGCTCATAACTCGGCAAATAAGCCTCATACCAAAAAAAAATTTTGTTTACACATAGTTGTATAACTGACCGGAATATAAACAAATTTCAAGACCTCACTTTATTTTCATTATCAGCTTCGCATGAAATGCCCCATATATCAAAAAAAGGTTAATTTTAGCATCTCTGTAAAACATCGAGTTTTTTTTTTCTATCTTGTCAGTAGTCAAGTCGAGGGTTTCAAGACGGCGAAGTTTCTTCTTCTGATCTGACTTCAATCGTTTTAACACAGAAAAACTTCGTTCTAGTGTTGCGGAAGTTACTGGAATCATGAAAAATATTTGCAGTAGAATTGTGATGCTTGGGAAGAACGATTCCATTTTTTTACTTTTGATAATGGTCAACCCTTCCATTGCAGTCAAAGCATCTTTGAAATTGGTTTTACAAGAATACTGATGCCACAATTGAATTTCGGAATCAAGCTCCATCTTATTGCAATTTAAATCATTATCGTAAGTGAGAGCAATCTCCACGATTCTGTCAACTGACACATACGATTTACCGCTATTAAACCTTCTAAGGTTAAAATGCTCAAAAACTTACTTAAGTATACTTACATAGAGTATGGGCGGTGGGCGTGGCCGTGAACCAATTTCGCTCATTTTCTATCCTAGCAGCTTGCAAGGAGGTGTGACCTGTGTGCAAAATTTCATTGAATTAGCTCGCTTAGTTTTCCCGTAAACGTGATTTCAACAGACAGACTGACACACAGACAGACAAATAAGCAGACAGACAGCTACACAGACAGACAGACGGACATAGCTATATCGACTCAGGTGGGGACGCTATTCAAGAATATATACACTTTTCCATACCTGTGACGCCCCCTTCTATGCGTTAGAAACGGAATGACAAAGTGAATATACATAAACTATATATAGTGTAGGGTACAACTGGTAAAGGTGTTATCTTCGGCCAGTCCGAAACTTACATACCCTACACTATATTGAAATTACCTTTTAAATAAATGTAAAAAAGACGTTGAAAGGTTAAATAAGTCGAAAAAAAATCAAAACCATGGAAACCATGACATTAAGTTGAAAGAAATTGAAAATTCGAAAAAATATGGAAATTGTTAAAAAATATTGTAACAATTCAAAATCGATGTAAAGTAGCATAAATGAATAAGTTGAAATATTGCACGCCCACTTATTCAATTCCGCCTAGCTGCGGAAACGGAATGCCAAAGGAATGTAAGAGATATTCAAAAATCAATTACAAAAGGAAATTTTCATATTTTCATGCATTCCTGTATATCCTATTGCTTATAACTTAAGAAAAAAAAAGTTTTCAATGTTACAATTGCAAAATAGACGTAAAATTCTAACTTTTATGTCCACTACGGTTTTTCGACGTGACGTGTACATGTTGAAATACAAGCGTCCAAAAATTCATGTATTTTTAAATTTTGTAGCTTACAAAAAATCGTATTTTCGAAAATAAGTAATGAAAAACTTTTTCCAAAAACACGTATCGAATGTTTTCTTGCAATATCGAAAAAAATTGATCTTAAAAAATTTAAATTTTAAATGAAAAAACGAGGTAGAATGTATCAGCGGGAGCTGTAGCCATATAATTGGTTATAGTAAGGGTTTGATAAAGAAATTGATAAGAGGTACGAGTACATCTCAGGTGTAGCAAGAGACCTAATTACACGCTGATGGGTATTGCTTACATTAATTGATTAAATAAAGATAAACGGCTCCAAGATGTCTTCCTTATAGAACATATGATTGCACTAAATGAAGAGGACAACACTTTCCGAAATCTTATTTGATATGAAGGATTAGATAAATAAGATTCTATCCAGCTGACAAAGCTTAAACGAAATCCAAACTTCTTTAATTTAAACCTAATATTTTGGTAAATAGTTTACTGATGGTCTTGTGGATGCAGTCAAAATGCCCACCACAGTCAAAAAGCTTAATTTATCAAAGAAAGAAATCAAGGGGGTTAGAAACTGTACAACTGCCATCATCATGCTGATGTGTTGAATGAATTCAATGGTGTTGTTATGAATTGACACAGACGGGTGCGTGTCGTGACACGAACACGCACGACGTGACACGGCACTTCACCGTTTTCTAAAAAAATAATCAATATTAGCCCAGTCCAAATAGACATTTAGGTCTGCAATAATTCGCATAGAGCTCAAATTTGGTACACGTCTTAAATACATTATTAGAAGTGAAATATCAAAAGTCCCCGCCGGTCCTACTTGTGTTAAAATTTTTATTCAAGGTCAAATGCAAAAAATATCGGTTTCTTGCTTTTTTCTCTTAAGGATTAAGTGCTATAGAAAAAAATGAATTCCAGAATTTGTAGATCATACAATAGTCTAAAAAAATTGTTCGTGCGAATTACCATTCTTGAGATTTCAAAAGTTGTATTTTGCATTACATGCACATTTGTCCACACCAACCATGAGGTAGTGTACTTGGCGTATTTTTTTAACGTGGTTTCCCTTGTAGGTTTACTCCACGCTTAATTGTGATGAAGTGCCACCAGACAGTATTCCATTGATTGGAAAAATTTAACTAATTGTAATGATCAAACTGGAACGGATTATTGTTGATTTCTGAATATTTTGATTATGATTAATAATTTTCAAATTCTACTTCAACAGCTATGTCTTCATCTTCGCTTTCCTCTTCTTTTCCTTGATTTATTTCTGTACAAAGGTTTGAGGAAAAAGATGCATCAGCTGTGTCCTCATTAATATCATAAGTATCATCATCTTTTGAATTTGATTGAAAATTAGAGTACGATTAATAACAGGTCATTTGAAAATTCCCCAGGCTACCATAGCAAAACACATTTTTTTGGCACCATTCGATCTATTTATTCAACATAGTTTCCTTTGAGGGCGGTACACCGAGTATAGCGATCTTCCAATTTTTCGATACCATTTTTGTAGTAAGATGCCAGTTTGTCCTCAAAATAGGCCTCAGTTTCGATGATTATTCCCTCATTGTCGCTAAATCTCTTTCCCGAGAGCATCCTCTTGAGGTCTGAGAACAGGAAAAAGTCGCTCGGGGCCAGATCTGGAGAATACGATGGTTGGGGAAGTAATTCCCCACCCATGACTTGTGACATGGTGCATTGTCTTGATGAAACAGCACTTTTTTCTTCTTCAAATGGGGCCGTTTTTTTGCGATTTCTTCCTTCAAACGCTCCAATAACGCTATGTAGTAGTAGCTGTTATTTTTTTTTTAATTTTCTAAATAGTCGATGAACAAAATTCCATGTGCATCCCAAAATACAGACGCCATCACCTTGCCAGCTTTGGAGCCGGTTCACCGCGTGCCGTCCATTCAGCTGACTGTCAATTGGACTCCGGGGTGAAGTGATGGAGTCATGTTTCATCCATTGTCACATACCGACGCAAAAATTCAGCTTTATTACACTTCATGAGCCTCAAACACTGCTCAGAATCATCAACTCGTTGTTGTTTTTGGTCGACTGTGAGCTCGCGCGGCACCCATTTTGCGCAGAGCTACTGCATACACAAATATTCATGTACGATATAGCTAACACCTTCCGTTGATATCTTTAGGGTGTCAGCTATCTCGCTCAACTTCACTTTACGGTAATTCAAAATTATTTTGTGAATATTTTGGATGTTTTCTTCCGTAACCACCTCTTTTTGGCGTCCAGTGTGTTTGCCGTCTTCGGTGCTTATTTCACCACGTCGAAATTTAGCATACCAATCTCTTACGGTTGGTTTTCCTGGCGCAGACTCCGGAAACTCTTGATCAAGCCATTGCTTGGCTTCAACTGTATTTTTTCCCTTCAAAAAACAAAGCTTCGAAATTCCTTTTTTTCCATTTCTTGCACAATAACAAAAGTTGCTTCACTCAAAATGCTATAACTCACGAACCTATCGACCGATTACTGTCAAATTTTGACACTGATCGTTTGAAGGTTGGTACGACCTGAAAATCATATGGATGTAATTCAAGTGGCGCCATCTATGAGTTAGCCTGGGGAATTTTCAAATGACCTGTTACATACTCGCGAACAAAATAATCCAACTTTTTTACAGCTACAATTTTTACTGCAACTCTTCATGCAATTACAAAAAATAGTATTAAGAAGTTTTTCTGGAGGGAGTAGTGTTTGAATTGGTTCCAAACTATTACTATTACTATTATTCTCAAACACTATAGATTTAATATTGTAGCGAAATTTGCAGTATGCCAGTTCTCGAACACCCTCTGGCAGTCATATGTGGTTTCTGTACTAGAAATAATGAACTGAATGTCGCTGCAATATGTCAGACAATTCTTGAACTCGATAAGCGCCATCTAGAAGGTAGCAAATAAACTGAATGTCGCTGCGGTATGCTAGATGATTCTTGAACTCGATAAGCGCCATCTAGAAGGTAATGAATAAACTGAATGTCGCTGCGGTATGCTAGATGATTCTTGAACTCGATAAGCGCCATCTAGAAAGTAACGAATAAACTGAATGTCGCTGCGGTATGCTAGATAATTCTTGAACTCGATAAGCGCCATCTAGAAGGTACCGGAAATGACATTCTGGATAGTGGTGGAACTTTCAAGAAGGAAGTGAATTTGCTATAAAAGGTTGTCATTTGAGCAGTCGAGACACAGTTGTTCGTAAGCAGTAGAGTAATAAAGGTTGTTCTTAAGCAATAGAGTAATACAGTGGATTTCAAAGCGCTAAAGTGAAATAAAAGTTTTATGGCCTAAGCTATGCTTCTTAATGTAAAAGCTATGTGGTGTACATTTGGTGTGAATCGATTACGTGGTCTTTGTCAAAATACTTTTTTAAAAATATTTTTGTGCAAGGGCCACCTTATATATGCACTTTAAATAAAATTTTTATAGCTTATGTTACTTTCGGGGTGAAGATAAATCCAAATAATCAGAGATCAATGAAATCGGTTCAGCCGTTCTTAAGTTACGAAGCGGATAACTAAACCGAATTTGTTCTATTGTATATAGATGAATACTTCATGACCTTTAGGAGTGCCCGAACTGATGTACTTGGAAGGCACCACAATATTTATACATTACAGAATAAACTAATAATGGGAATCAAGGTCGGAAAAACTTTCAGCGAACGTCAATTCAAGGGCTAAGATCATAAAAAGCTGAAAAATATGAAAAAAAAGGTACAAATCGGTTTTCTCCAAAAAGGGGCAGGTCCCCGATCTTAATTTTTACGGGAAATGGTTCCTTATGCTCTGTAGAATAAGTTCCAATTAAAAAATTTGGTTTAATTTGTGATTCGATAATAACGTATTTCAAGCTCATCGTGTTGCATGTTCTACAACTTTTTCAAATCAAGTTTTACGATGGAGCTTACCGTTTAAGAGAAAAAAATCGATATTTCTCAGTTTGACCTTGAATAAATTTGTTTGCTGAGGTATGAACGGTGGGGACTTGACATTTTATGCGAATTATTGCAAACCTACGCCTTTTTTTCATCTGATTTGACCAGAGTATATCTCATAAGTTGCGTAGTGTATGTAGAGACTTATATCAATCGTTTTTTTTGTGTTTTTTTCAGATAACTTTAAAAATATATTGAAGAAAATTTTTTTTTTCTCATCGATAAAAAAAAGTTTCAAACAAAACTGCATCATTCCTTTTTTCCATTATGTTTTCGGATTCTCGGTAGAGCAGAAAGTATGTATGTGCAATTTGTTCAAAAAGCTTCAATAATGACGATAATTAGATACGGGCTTGTAATTTGAAGTATCATCCTTACAGTCTCTATTGAAAATGAGGCTTATGTATGATTCTTTCCAAAACTTAGGAAATATCTATCTCCAATACATTCAGAACTCAATGGTCGCAATTAACCAATACTATGGCCGAAATATGTGCTATCAACTCCGCAGCTGAAGACATCGTCCACAGAAGAGTATCTATTAAAGTATCTATCAGCCATATAATTTAAGAGAACAAATAACTTCAGACTAGAGAGATTTAACAAGAGCAGCTCTCAGAATTATATTATATATAATGGCTTGAATTATTTAATACGCTACCTGATATCATCAAAAATGAAATGGTATTCATTGCTTCAAATAACTTAGCAGAATTCATAAAATTAAATAAACATTAAATTAAATTTGTTAACTAAAATATAATAAAATATAAAAATAATCATTAATATTAACAGTTATTTTATGAACTAATAATGAAATAATACATAATAGTTACGCTATGAGTTCAGTTGATATGGATATAGCATTAACTGAAACTAAAGGGTCGGTGTTCATATATTCGAAATATTTGACTTCAGGGCTAAACAATTCAGTAAAAAAGCATTCGTTAAACGAGTAATACGATAACTTATGTGAAATAGTTAAGCTAAAATTCTTTCAAGGGCATCAACCTCAATCTATTGGCAATCGCATGCAACAAAAAATCTATCCCCATACATTATTTTGTAAAACTCAAATTTTTTCAAAGATTATTAAAAAACGACCGATATTAAGCAACAAAAAGTTATAATTTAAGCCTTTCTTTACTTTAAGCTTCCTTTTAACTATGAACGAAGTTTCAGTCATATGCATTATGAGATATCATGAACTTAATCCTTCTTTTATATTGGCGTGGTATTGCATTTTTTCTAAACCAAATTAAGCTAAGATTCTATTAAAAACTGTAAGAAACATATACCAAATCTTATCCATCTACGTCAAATAGTTGCTGAGATACAAAAAAGTTAACGTTTTTCTCATAATGGAGGCGTGGTATCGTTTTTTTTTTTCATTGAATCTTACTTCTGTCTACTTTTTATATACATATGTTAGTACCAAGTTTCATTCATCTGCGTCAAATAGTGGATAAGGCATGATGAATCTTTTTTAACTTTCATTTGGAGGCGTGGACCTGCCCGAACCAATATGCAACATATGTACTAACGGGCCGTCCATTAATACGTGAGGTGATTTTTTTTTAAAACCCCCTCCCTCCCATTGGTGAGATCTAGTGAGACCCCCCATCCATGCCTTTTTTTAAAGTAGGTAGTATATTAGACGTATGTATATACATCTCTTGCTTTAATTTCGACCTTGATACGCCTAGCCATTGAGGAATACAAATTTTCAATATTCTCTTGTTCTATTTTATTCTGCCACATATGGAGAATAATTTTTCAAGAATTTTTTGTATTGAAGGCTGTGTTTCTCTGACTTTTTTGTCCATAATGTACCATAATTCTCAATTGGATTGAGGTCTGGGCTGATTCCAGGTCAGGATAAGGACTTTATCCCCAATTTATTTTTTGTGAATTTTCTCCTATTGTTTTAAAAAGTAAAGGTGTTATCTTTGGAATCGTTGAAAAAGCTGAAAGAGTTGAAAATATACTGAAAATGTTGATAAATAGTAACGAACGTCGCACCGTGACTTTGACTCGTCGGTGTCCAAGGTTCGGCTATAAAAATTATAATATTGCAGGAGGCTGACGGGTCGGGAAACAGTCTTTAAAAATTAATAGCACACCCGTTTTTATACCCTACACAGAGGGTATATTCACTTTGTCATTCCGTTTGTAACGCAAAGAAGGGGGCGTGGGAGGTATGGAAAAGTATATATATTCTTGATCAGCGTCACCACCTGAGTCGACATAGCTATGTCCGTCTGTCTGTCTGTCTGTCTGTTGAAATCAGGTTTAGGAGAAAACTAAGCAAGCTAACTCAATGAAATTTGGCACACAGTTCACATCTTCTTGCAAGCTGCTAGCATATAAAAATTGGCGAAATCGGTTTACGGCCACGCCTTCCGCCCATACTCCATCCAAATATACCCAAGTCCATTTTGAAAAAACGAAGCTGCGATTTTGATGAAATTTGGTGATTTGTTGAAGAACAGAATTAAGATTAGGTTAGGTTTGAAATTTGCAAAGGCTCTTAAAGGGGCGTGGCACAGCCTAAATTTTAACTTTTATAACGCTATAGCTCGTTAACCGTGCAAGATATTGTGATGAAATTTGGTACACGAATACAGATCTTACAAATCTTGAATTGCGCTAAAGTAGGCGGAATTGTAAAATTGGGCGTGGCACTTTTTAACAATTGAAAATTTGCATTTCTTATAACTCCAAATTGGCACATACGATTTTCATAAAAATTTTAGGGATGATACCACTGTAAATAATCATCAATACAAGTTTATTCAATATTCTGAAAAATTTTGTTGAAGGGCGTGGCGCAGCCTACAATATTTATAAACTTTATAAAATGAGAACTAAGAACGCAATCGCTATGAAATTTAATATTGCAGATATACTCGCTAAAAGGTATCTTTCAGCAAAATTTTGGTACAATGGTGCCGGTGGGTGTGGCACTTCCCATATAAGCAAATTACATTTAATGCTATAGATAGTGTGCTATGAGAGTAATCTTTATAAAATTTTATGTAGAGGTGCCGGTTACTATAAGCTTTGAAATTCAATGAAACTTGACAAGATTGCATCAGTGGGCGTGACACCTTCCTCATTAACATAAAGTTGTAAGTGCTATTTTAAGTGAACTATTTTTGCAATTGATCTGAAATTTGATGTAAGTGGTTTACTGGGTGTTAGATACATATAATCAAGAAGCTTTTGAAATAGCAATAGTGGGCGTGGCACCTCTCATACAATTAAAATACCTTAAGTGGCATAACTATCGAAGTAAATGAGCAATCATTCTGAAATTTGGCGTAAGAGGTTTGTTTATGGAAGGCTATTTTTGGATCAAAATTGGACTGTATTGTACCAGTGGGTGTGTCACCGCCCTAAATTTTAATAATAATTACGGCACATATCGCAAACTATTCAAGCTATTGTGCTAAAATTTGGTTTGTGCATGTCAATCGCGAATGTCATTTATTGAAACAAAAGTGGGCGCGACATATTTCGTGTTTTTCATTTCTATTCTATTTTTTTCAACATTTCCCATATTTTTTTTACATTTTCAGTTTTTTCAACACTTTTCAACATTTTTACATTATTTTCGACATATTCCATACATACATACCTCTTCAACATTTTTTTTAACATTTATTAAAAAAGTACTTTCAATGCAGTGTAGGGTATGTGAGTTTCGGCCTGGCCGAAGATAACACCTTTACTAGTTTTTTTTTAATACGTTACAAAGAGTTTATTTACATATATATTTTACATTATTTTTTCTTAAGCTATTCGCATTTACGGTTATTACTATTCATTGTACGGTTTTGCCGTTGCACAGTTGCCGTAAGATAGAGCTCACCGTATCCTCGAATCTTATCCTTACCACACGATTATCAGCGAGTATATAAATCGTTTCGCAGAATCGTCGGGTCTGTATTCTGGCCTTAGTATAATATGACAACTTAGAAAATGGCGCCCAAGTCGAGGTTTTATTCATAATACATACTTAAATTTTGCTTTATATTGTTAAAATTTTTATGACCTTAAAATGAGATGTCAGACAGTAAAAATTGTTGTCCAGGTGTGCTATAAATTACAATCTATCTAACATATCTTCTTGGATGTTGTTTAACTTTTTTTCTTCCTTAAATAATTTGCCCATTGACCTTGTTAGTAAAATGAAATGTCTGGGTGTCTTATTGACGATAGTTTAAATTTTGACTCATGTTAACAATTATTTTTCTACAGTTAATTTGACTTTCAGGATATTGTAAGGCCTTAATATGTATTTGACTTTTCGAACCAAGCAAAGGTTGGTACATGCTCTATTCATGTCTTGAATTACTTATTTTTTCCTACTGCTTTCGTAGGGTCCAGTTGCTGTTTAATAGAGTTATACGGTTTTTGTACAACATTCCTCGTAGTGATCATAAAGGGTGTTTTTTTTAGAGGTTTGTTTTTCGAATAGAGATAAAACTGGCATTTTATGGTCAAATCTGGCAACTCTAATGTCATTTATGTTCAGTTTGGTTTGCCATTTTATCATGAACAGGTTGACAAAAGAACAACGCTTGCAAATCGTGCAAATTTATTTCGAAAATAATGGTTCAGTTCGCGAAGTTTACCGCAAGCTCCGTCCATTTTATGGTCGACATAATCGTCCATCAGAGCAATTAATTCGGTTAACCATGGATCGTTTTCGCACTACGTTTACTCTATGTGATAATACGCATCCGCAGAGACGTCGAACAGTGCGCACCGAAGAAACAATTGCCGCTGTGGAGCAAAATGTTGAAGAGGACCCGAATGAATCGATTCGCCACCGTGCACAGCAATTGGAGCTTTGTCCATCAACTTTATGGAAGATTTTGCGCAAAGATCTTGGCTTGCGACCTTACAAGATCCAGCTTGTGCAAGAATTAAAGCCGCGAGAACATGCAATGCGTCGTGATTTTGGTGTATGGGCCGAAAATGAGATTGATCTCGATGCTGATTTTCATCGCAAAATTTTGTTCAGTGATGAGGCTCATTTTTGGTTGAATGGCTACGTCAACAAGCAAAATTGCCGCATTTGGAGTGAAGAGAATCCACATGAGACCCTTGAGACGCCATTACATCCACAAAAACTGACTGTTTGGTGTGCTCTATGGGCTGGTGGAGTCATTGGGCCATACTTCTTCCGAAATAATGCTGGAGAGTCAGTTACCGTTAATGGAGACCGGTATAGAGCCATGATAACCCACTATTTTGTTCCCGAATTGGATGGCATGAATGTGGATGAGTTGTGGTTCCAACAAGACGGCGCTACATGCCACACAGCGCACGTCACAATCGATTTATTGAAGGAAACATTCGATGAGCGCATAATTTCGCGGAATGGACCTGTCAATTGGCCACCAAGATCGTGTGATTTGACACCATTGGATTATTTTCTTTGGGGATATGTGAAGTCGCTCGTCTACGCCAACAAACCAGAAACGTTAGGGGACTTGGAAGCCAACATTCGTGGCGTTATTGCCGACATACGGCCCCATATGCTCGAAAAAGTGGTTCAAAATTGGACCTGTAGAATTGGCTTTATTCGAGCCAGCCGCGGCGGCCACATGCCCGAAATCATATTTAAACATTAATGGCATAAAATTATCCTTCCAATAAAGCCAAATTGATGGACATTAAAACGATTTTCTTGTGTTTTATTTCAATTCGAAGCTCTATACCTCTAAAAAAAACACCCTTTATTTCAAACCATATAATACGATTTTTGAACTGCTTATTTTCTGACTTTTTCCGTTCTAGATTTCTGATTGCATTTTATAAGGTTATTAAATGTCAGACTCCTGTGTATCTTGCTCAACTTTTTACGATTTCTCGCTCTTCCAGAAACTTGCAGATCGTTTAACCTAAGATCCCTGAAAGATCATTTTCAATCAAAATAGTTACATAGATTGTGGAATTTCTCTGATGCCCATAGAAGTTTTAAGATAAGTCATTTTAATAATTGATTTTCTGTTGGTGATTTTATTTTTTTCTTTCTTCACTCGCTGTGGGACTCAATAACTTTTGTTTCGATTAGTGTGTAAGCGACAGCTGATTTATAGATTTTTTTTTTTCATTTTATATTTCTATTTTCAATTTGGTTTATTTTTAAATTTTTTTAACTTTCTATTTAATAATTATGTAATTTAATCGATTAGTTCAGCTTAAGTTTAAATATTCCAATTTTTTTTACTCGCAGTATTACTACTTACCTGTAATTTTGATATTAATTGATCTTACCAGCTTTTGAAATTACAATGAAATACTAATAATAATAAAAAAAATACGAGTAAACTATCCCGGGAAGCATTTTAAGCTTGTCTGCAGGATAATTTGAACCATTATTGAGTTAATAATTATTTTTCAAATATTGTTCGCTCGCAAGAAGCGAACAATATTCTTGAGCTAAAAATGTCCAATTTCATTGTGCTTCATATCAATTTAAAGGAATTCAAATCAGAAACAAACGAATATAATTGGATCTTTCATTGAATAAGCGGTTCAAAAAATATAGGTGAAAACAGGCGAGATTTTTAAAAAAATCAAATTTTTCAATTGATTCTGTGGCAACGAAAAAATAGAAATGGAATTAAAAAAAAGGTATTTTACTTCATGTACGTAAAGCCGATACTCTTAGGCAAAAACTTAGCCAAACCAGTAGAAAATCGACCGTAAAATGACAACGTTAGGAGCGATTGAATGAATAAATCCAAATCCCACTTTTTCTGAATATATTAATTTTTTCGACAAAGCAGTTGACTAGGGGCACTTGGAATAAGGAAATTCACTTGTATGCGGAACTGGAAGCGAAACAGATGCTACTGCCGCATAAGCCCATTTGGCTCTTTTCCGACACCAGTCGGTTTGCTCAGGCCAAAGGTGCAATCAACCTTATGGCAGAGCAGCTCTCTCCATATCATCGGCACACCATACTTCATGTAATTTCTAATTAAATAAAAATATACGATATCCATGACATGTACGTATGGTATAAACTTAAGCTTACATAAGAAAGTAACCTCTTGTCAAAGGTACAATAAAAAAAAATCATTTTGTAAACTATTGTAATCAGCCCATTGTCGTGACCTCACCTATTTCTTTTTTTTTGTAGCTTTCAAATAGAGTATTTGTAAGACATATAGGGTTGTACATATCGTAATTGTCGATTGTTGTCTACTTCCTATATTATATTTACGGACACCAAATTAGTTAGGTTAAGTATGATTAATTTAAAAGACCAAAACGTTGTAGACCAGTGTAATCAGTCGATTTAAAACAAAAAAAATTCGTAAAGTTCCATAACTATTTCGACCCTTGGATTCATAAGCAAACTTGGGTTAAATAAAATGAAAAGGATTGCACCCAAAGTAAAGTTATTCCTTAATGCTAAAATTTCAAAAAGTTTCGTTAATAGCCTTCTGAGAGACAAGACAGTCAACAATTTGAATGCGAATTTTGTAAAAGCGTTTATAAGACGAAAGGAGTCCTGAAATACCACATTAAAAAATTTCATAGTAGTACGAAGCCGAGCGGACACAAATGCAGTCAGTGTGATGAAGTTTTACCTAATATGCGGCATCTGAGTGCACATATGATTAGTGCCCACCTTGGTTTTCCATGTACTGGATGCGATAAAAAGTTCAACTCAAAAGTGCAGCTTAAAAGGCACGAAGTTCAACATACTGGAATAAAGAACTTTGCATGCGATTTTGAAAATTGTAGCAAACGATTTTTCCTTCGCCGTCAGCTTAATGAACACCGACGTATACATTCAAATATTAGAAGTTTTGTATGTGAAGTTTGTGCATATACATGTCGCGACAAAGGCACATTGGTAGTACATTATCGCACACATACAGGCGAAAAACCATACACCTGTAATTTGTGTGATAAACGGTTTAACACATCATCAATGCTTAAAGAGCACCAGCCAATTCATTCGACAGAGCGACCTCATATTTGTGATGTTTGCGGCGCAGCATTTTCTCGTCCAAAAGCTCTGTATCATCATAAGCACTTGCATCTAAGTATTAAAAAATTTGTGTGCAAAGTATGCGGGAATGCTTACGCACAAGCTTCTGGACTAGCAGCCCATATGCGACAACACAAAGCAGAACAGTTTTAATGTACACTTCTTTCAATAAGAACTTTAAAATATATTATTTTAATTATAAATTATTTGAGTTCACTGAATTTTTCTGTGTATTTAAATAAACTATTGCCCTTTGTGGCTATTTTTTAAGTAAGTAGTCCATTATTATGGTGTTTACGATTTTCTTATTTCATATACAAAACTTGGAACTAGGAACAATATACAAAAAAGAAAATATTGCCAATTATTTCGGTAATGACTACGGGGGAAAATTTCACATTTCAGGTCCAGTATTCGTAGTCTAATTTTGATATTCCCAAAGGATTCACAAAAATTAGTAGGCAAGGAATGATCCACGTTTCAAATGGCTATATCCCCGAAACCGGATCCAAGCGACACATTTTTTTACTTATAGAACTAAACAGTTATAAAAATAACCTTACTTGATTTTGTATGAGCGTCAAACATATAACTGTTCTCTTGGTGTTTTTTTTTTGTTGCAATCCCTAAAATTGTTCTGTAGCACTCTAACTTTAATTTATTTATAAACTAGCTGACCCGGCGAACCTCGTGCCACCTATCACTCAATGAATGTCGTGTTAATTTTTAGCTAAACTACCTTTTATATCAAGTCCCATTCATCTGCAACCGGGAGTTGATGATATATGATGAATTGCATTTTTAAGGACGTGTCATCGCCCATTTTTCTAAACCAAACTTTGCAAAAAATTTCATAGATCATAAAAAGCATTTAAAAAACAATTATGTAATCTTCGTGGAAATTCTATTTAAAAAATAGTTTTATGTGAGGGCCACCCTAAGTATGCACCCTTCATAAAATTTTTACGGCCTAAGCTGTGCCTCTTTATATAACAGCCTCGTGGTGAAAATTCCATGAGAATCGATAAAGTGGTCTTCGAGAAAATGATATTTAAAAAAATACTTTTGTATGAGGGTCACCCTAAATATGCACCATCAATAAAAGTTTTGTAGCCTAAGCTATGCCTCTGAATATAAAAGCTACGTGGTGCAAATTCGGTGTGTATCAATTAACTGGTCATCGTGAAAATGATATTTTTAAAATATTTTTGTATGAGTGGCACCCTTAATAAAACTTTTATAGCCTAAGATAGTGCTGGCCATTTTGTCTTCCACGGTCGTGAGCAATGAAACGACCAATCATTCGTCCCGCCGTGCAGTTGCTAATGTTATATGAGTTAGTTCGAAATCAAACGTGCATGCCAGTTGAGAAAACTGCAGGCTAAAACATTATATCTGCGAAAGGCAATTTTTTCGCATATATTTTTGACATCTAAGAAAAATTATAGACTAAGGGACACCCTTAAGTACGGATTCAACAAGGTGACGCTTAAAGTCTACCGTAAGGCCGAAGAGCTTGCCTCCAAAGGGGCTATCTCTACCTCCACAGAAACCATCGCTGGAAACGTATCCACGGACTCTGATAGTTTGTCGGATGTAGTAGGCCTCTTTGAAGAAGCTCTGCTACTTGGGGATGGCGATGAAGATGAAGCGGACATAACCGTCGTAGAGGGAGGAGGTGATTTGGAATCCGATGAGAATACTTTAAATTAATCTTCACTACTCTAAGGCGGCGTCCGCTGGCTTACTGATTCGCTTAAGTAAAAGCGGAGATGATGTAGTTCTCATACAGGAACCCTGGGTCTGTGCACTGAGGATGACAGGGTATAAGCTACTGGTGGCGAATGTGGAAAATAACCCCAGGGCGAGTATTTTAACAAAAACCAATCTTAACTTGTTTTTGCTTTCGAATTACAGTGACCCTGATACGGTCGATGCTAGCCTGGAGTTTGAAACTGGAAGCTTCTGGTTAGCCTCGTCCTACATGGCTCACGATATGGCAGGTGGCCTACCACCAACTTCGCTGAAGGCTACTGTAGAGAAGGCCTTTTCAAACAAAACTAGGCTAGTCATAGGCAGTGACGCAAATGTACACCACACTGTCTGGGGTAGCACAGATGACAATGAACGAGGTGAGTCACTATTTGAATATACAGTGGCTCACAGCTTATTTGACCCACCTCATATATATAATTATTTTGTTATACAAACCGTTATTCTAATACAAAACAAAAAAAAATTGAATGTAGTTTTTTTGATTGAAATCTTTTTATTTATTATACACAAAATAAAAATAAAAGTATTCAATTTTTACAAAGTTACATGAAAAAAATAAAAAACTTAAACAAAATTCATGTCACAGCTTAAATGACCCATCAAAAACAAATCGTAAAAAAAGTGATAAATTCACATAAAATTTGTTAAAAAATTAATCGCTAATATTTTGTAGGATAACCTTTCTGATCCAACACGGCTTTAAGACGCTTTTGCATTGAATCCACTAATTTTTTAGTATATTCAGGGGAAATTTTATTCCATTCGATCATGAGTGCACCTTTGAGGTCATTTGTATTTCTTATGTGGTGATTTGGAATTCCTCGTTCTAGTTCAGACCACAAGTTTTCTATAACATTCAAATCTAGAGACTGTGCAGGTGTTGCGATGATATGGGGACATTTCCAAATGAGCCATGTTTGCACTATTGATGACTTGTGTTTTGGGTCATTGTCTTGGTAAAATCGAAAATTGTTTTCTATATTTAAATTTTTGGCACTTTGAATCAAATTGTCTTGTAGAATTTTCAAATACATATTCTTGTCCATATTTCCTTCAACAAAGGTTAAATTGTTGCTGATCAAAGCAAATTTTTGCTGATGAAAGCAAATTTAACATCTATGGTTCAGATGGTAAGAAATTTATTTGGAGAGAAACAAATACAGAGCTCAAACCAAAAAATTTACGAGGAACAGTAAAACATGGCGGTGGGCATGTGATGGTATGGGGTTGTATGGCATCTTCTGGGATTGGTGATCTCGTTTTTGTTGAAGGAAATATGGACAAGAATATGTATTTGAAAATTCTACAAGACAATTTGATTCAAAGTGCCAAAAATTTAAATATAGAAAGCAATTTTCGATTTTACCAAGACAATGACCCAAAACACAAGTCATCAATAGTGCAAACATGGCTCATTTGGAAATGTCCCCATTGGAATTCCAAATCACCACATAAGAAATACAAATGACCTCAAAAGTGCACTCATGATCGAATGGAATAAAATTTCCCCTGAATATACTAAAAAATTAGTGGATTCAATGCAAAAGCGTCTTAAAGCCGTGTTGGATCAAAAAGGTTATCCTACAAAATATTAGCGATTAATTTTTTAACAAATTTTATGTGAATTTATCACTTTTTTTACGATTTGTTTTTGATGGGTCATTTAAGCTGTGACATGAATTTTGTTTAAGTTTTTTATTTTTTTCATGTAACTTTGTAAAAATTGAATACTTTTATTTTTATTTTGTGTATAATAAATAAAAAGATTTCAATCAAAAAAACTACATTCAATTTTTTTTTGTTTTGTATTAGAATAACGGTTTGTATAACAAAATAATTATATATATGAGGTGGGTCAAATAAGCTGTGAGCCACTGTATCTTAAATACTAACTTCCTTATCTGCAACAAAGGTTGTGAACTAACTTTTGTAATAAAGAATAGGGAAGTAGTCTTGGACATAACTCTTGTCTCGGACTTTGCATTTGATTTCATCGTTGACTGGAGGGAGAGTCTCAATGGAGCACTCTTTTTCAGATCATCGATATATACAATTTGTTCTTACTGTTAACTCCCCAGATCCTATTGTTCATCGAAACGTAAGAAGGAAAAACTGGGGATTATATAACAGGAAACTTGCGGCACTTTTGCCTATCTCAACCCCCGCAGAGCCGCCAACTGCCCACGATATAGATAAGCTGCCTCAAAATTTAACGGGAGGGTTAAACAAATCTCTGCCGATAGTTTGTCCACTAAGTAAACCCAGAGGGAAGAAAAACTCCCATGGTGGTCAATAGAGATTAAAGTCCTCAGACGTAGTAGTAGGGCTTTATTAAACAAATTCAAAAAAATTAGGTTTAGAAAATGACTAGAATAAATATAAATCTAGTCTTAAAATATACAAGAGTTTGTTAAGAAAGGCAAACCGTAATTCGTGGCGTAACTTCTGTGGAAACATAGAAGAGACTTCAGAAGCATCTAGACTGAGAAAGATACTCTCTTCCTCGCCCACTACGCTACGTCTTTTAAAAAAGTCTGATGGCTCTTGGACATCGCCCAGCAAAGAGGCCTTAGACCTCTTACTAGACGCACACTTTCCGGAAATTCCTTGCATGGACCAGAGGATTCAAATGTCTTCAAATACTCTTGGGGACATTCTTTCGGAAACCAAAATTGGTTGGGCGATAAGTAGCTTCAAACCCTACAAATCACAAGGACCTGATGGTGTAACTCCAGTTGAACTACAACGTTCTGCTAGTTTAACTATGCCATGGTTGGTGGCTATTTTCAAGGGCTGCCTTAACCTTTCTTATATCCCTCTAGCTTAGAGGACGACACAAGCCATCTTCATTCCTAAGGCCAAGAAGGGCTCTTACATAAATCCGAAGTACTTTAGGCAAATAAGCCTTTCCTCCTTTCTTTTAAAAACATTGGAAAGACTCATAGAAATCCATATTCGAAGCAGCATCAATTCTAATCTGCTGTCTAATTCTCAGCATGCCATGTTCTGCCATTAGACTTAGGGAAACTATTTGCTGGTCCGAGGGTAGAATAGGGCACTCAACTATTCTTCATAGCTTGAGGTCTATACCCCCCAAGTTGGACTATGTTGTTCCAATAATCTCATTCAAAAGAAATTACGTAACTCATATTCCATCTAAGGATGACTGGAAGGGAGGACTACCGGGGAGAAGGGGTCATATTAATTTCTACGCTGATGGCTGCAAGCTAAATAACCAAGTGAGTTATGGTATTTACTCCAAGGAACTGAAGTTAAGAATTGCTGCGAGGTTACCAGATCATTGTAGCGTTTTTCAGGCAGAGCTTATAGCAATAGAGAGAGTAACATCCTGGCTAAGGAAGAATGTTGTATCCAAAAAGGATAGAAACATTTTTTCAGATAGTCAGGCAGCTATCAATTCTCTAGAATCAGTCTTCCTACACTCACTAGTGGCCCAACAATGTCGCTTGTCTCTAAACGAGATGGCTCAGCATTTTAACATTCACCTCATCTGGGTGCCTAGGCATTGAAACATTGACGGCAATTGCTAAGCAGATGAACTTGTTAGGCAGGGGAGTACTGCACAAATTCCTCAGGACAAGGAAGGTGTTGGCATGCCACTTGCTACCTGTAAGTTTCTTCTTAAAGAAGAAATGGTAAAAAATGCTAATAAAAGATGGACTGAAGGGTCAACTTGTAATATAACTAGGCAAATTTGGCCGAAATGGGATGCTAAGCGTTCGTCAGAACTAATTTCTCGCACTAAACATAGTGTCTCGTCAGTTGTCGCAGTCATAACTGGCCACTGCCTCATCGGCAGACATGCGGTGAGATTATGTGTTAGGTCCTTTGACTTCTGTAGAAGTTGTGGAGATGTAGAGGAAGAGGAATATATTAAACATCTTCTCTGATCCTGTCCCGCACTTGCTAGAAAACGCCACAAAACACTTGGGTCGTTTTTATTTGATGATCTGGATGACCTTAGACATGTCAGTATATAGGTCAGCTATTTAGTTTCATTATGAAATCTGGTTGGTTCGATGAAAGGGTATAGTCAAACACCCTGTGGTATCACTATGGATCACATTTGGTCTACGTGAGTCGGTTTTTCATAACTGACTGCCACTCCTACCTAACCTAAAACACGATGAGGAAACCACGGGCAACCATGTTCATAAAGTAGTCAATTTTAGTTATAAAAAGTCCCAATTTTTTATCATCACATTCTGCATACCAGCAGTCATTCCAAGATACACCGGACAACTCATCATACAATACACTTTAGTAAATTGACTTGTAGTGAAAATAAATAAAGAATCGGGAGAACAACTAACACTGTGCAGAAAATTAAAGCAACAAAATAGTAAATCATGGTAGGGAAGGAAGGTTATTTGACCAAATTTTTAACACACTATCAACACTGGGTACAAGAGCATCATCGAGAAGACTAGGCTCACAAGTACCACCAAAACGAATAGGACAGATAGTGTTAACTAGTTGCAAACCATAGACCGTAACACTATTGTGGAAGAATAGAGACAAACTGTCATTCAATAATAAATTAACATTAAAATCGCCACAGGTTATACAAAAGTCATACTCAATTATTATATGGCTTAAGTCAGAAAAATATGCTTGGAAATTCATACTTCGAGAAGGATTGCATACACAAGAAACTAAAATTTTAATACTATTGTTAGAAATTTCTACATTTAAAAACTCACATATCCCATTACTTTCATTTACAAATTTAACATTCAGACCGGACTTACAATAGATAGCTATCCCACCACCCCTTTTACCATCTATCACTTCTAAATAGATTGAACCCAGCGAAGTTATAGAAAGAGTCAAAAATTTCATTCCGAAACCAAGTTTCAGTAACACACACAATGTCCACAAGAGATTTCGCATATATTTAGCATAATCCAATTTTTTCCCATTTAAACTTCTTGCATTAAAGTAAACTACGTGTCTTATGATTTTCACAAACACCAATTAAGGCCTCATTTAAATTATCCAATGCTATCAAGTAGGTTGTCAGTTCCAAACGTGACAAAGAAATTAGATATAAGAAAATATATATAAAGAGAGGAGAAGTACAAAGAACAGAGGAGAAAAATATATTGAGTTAAAATTAGAATGAACTAACAAAATAAAATAATTACTAAGATTTAACAAATCAAATTAATTGAAATAAAGCGATTAATAAAAGCTTTCCTTAAAGAAAAAATAAAAAAAAGTAAATAATTTATAAATTCAAATAAAAAGAAAAAAAATTGTTAAGCTCCCACGACGCAGTCAACACTCTTCTTATCATATTCCACCTTCGCTTGACTATCACCGATGATGGGCACAAGTTCTTCTGCAAGTTCTAGCAAGTTCTAGCAAGAGCGTAATTGAGTGTAACGAGATCGAACTTTGTGTACGTATACAAATGTGAACGCACAACAGCGCCTCAGTACTACTTCAACAACCAACGAAGCAGGACCTGCGACAGATAATTTCTAGCAAGCGTATTTTTTTGAAGCGATTTATGATACACCCAAAAAATTTTCAGATTTTTTTCAAACTGAATTTAAGAGACTTCAATGTGACTCCTCCCTTCCCTTTGAGCGCGGGCTGAAATTTCGGTGAAAAATCGATGAAATTATTTATCCGATTTTAAAAAGTAAAATGTTGTCTCTACATTCCATGTTTGGTACAACATATTTTTGCGAAGCAACTTATTCTTCTATTGTATGTACTAAAACTAAGCAAAGAAATTTACTAACTAATGAATATCTAGAGAACTTATTACGAATAAAGGTCTCTAGTATTGAAATTGATTTTGATAAATTCTCTAAAAATAAAACATATATTTAACATTTTTCTGATACCACAGCGGCCACTTAATACAATAGGTATTTTAAATTGATTACAACCGAATAAGTGTAAGTATTTTGAATATTAAATTTTCATCTAAAATAGGCAAGCCAAATAAAACCTTTCAGCGCACGATAACATTTTTGCAGTGCAAAGCATGAATAAGTTATTCTATGCTTACAATGCGTTTTCAGTTCAGTTCACCGCAAGCATTGAAGAAGGCAAGACGTATGTCGCTTGTTTTCATACATATGCTTCTTATTTTTTCTCCATATGGTTGTTGTACCACTACATGGAAATTGAATTTGTGCATTAATGTTAGTGCCCATCATTGACTATCACCAATCTTTCGCACATACACTTTACCCCGTTACAGAAAGCAGCAGACAATCGATTTTCACGATTCTTCCAACTGGCATATGCCAAAACCAAACGATTAGATTTCGTTAAACACTCATGCAAGTAAAAATCCTGCTCTCCACCTCGTTCAATGACTTTAAGCTTGAGTTGTCATTTGTTGCTTTTGCAGAAAGCTGCAACTGCTTTGAAGAGACAATTTCTTTCGAACGCAGAATGCAGTTTTAAAACAACAGTTGGGTGCGAGTTGTTATTAGGTCTTATCATCCGGATTTTGTGGCAAAAAGTGAAGTGTCAAATTGCGATTTTCGAGAGAGTAAACACTGAAATTTCTCTGACTAGTAGAATCACCACAATTTTCGGATGATACACAAAAGGTCTGTATCATCTGAAAAAAATAGGTAAATATTATAAAGTTTTACCAGAAAAAGTGTATCATCCGAAAATAATGTGGTGGTTGAGAAAGAAAAAATGAGAGTAAAAAAACAGCTGATCACTTCCCCTCCAGAAAAGTTTAATTTTTCACTTGAAGACTGTCAAAATCGTAGGCAACGAGACTCACTTTTGACAAGCGAGGGAAAGAAAATTACCTGTTTTGATTGCATTTGTCCAATACTTGCCTCATAAAATATTTTTCAGCACTTAATTTTTTTACACTTGTTGAAAGGTTGTGTTAAGAAGCAGCAACATAACAAAAAGCTGGAAGTAAAAACATTTTTTGGTAAATGCTCATTTATTCAATTAAATATTGTTTTTCGATGCGCACAGTTTTAAAATAAGAAATTGCAAATGCCATTTTGGTAAAATTTAAACCTAACGGCGAATCTCTTATTTTATTACTAAGCAATAGTTTTAAAATGCATTTTATTCACTTAAATAAAATCTGCAAACAAATATTGTGGCTCAAATCTACTTTCGGATATATTGTCATCGGTAATTACAAATATAGTTTTTTAAAATTCACTACTGATACTGATACACTTTTTGTGGTAACACTTTATAAAGATTTACCTATTTTTTTCGGATGATACAGACCTAATATCCGTTCCTAGTTTGGATATCATGCTCAAATCGAAGGTACACGCTTAGATTTAAGTTATTTTTATTTTTCAATTTTATATTGATATCGGTTTAATACATGTATTTAATGTGAATATGTATATTTCTTTTTTTTCCACTCAGGACAAATTTAAAAAAATCAGTAATTTTCTTTTAAGTAACATTCGAGTCATCTATACATGCATATGCATTTATCAGCTCACTTCTCTACCAGAGAATATCACTGTTTACAACTGCCTTACCTCAGGCATCTAATTGTTCAATACAACGCTAAGGACTACAAAGAAAACTACGTATTTATGGTAGTCCTTTCCTTAGCTAAATTGAAAGAGAGTGAAATATCATTTTTAGAACTTAATGCAGCTTTATCTACTGCGAAAAGAACGACTCCTGGTTTTGACCAAGTTTCCTATCAAATGCTTAAAAATATGCCTCTGTCTGGTAGTTTCCTTATTAAATTTATATAATTTTATTTTTACAAATGGAATTATCCCACAACGATGAAAAACTGCTACAATTTTCCCTTTACTCAAGCCTGACAAACCCAAAACTAAAGTTGATCGATATAGGCCGATTTTCTTGATATCATGTCTATCTAAAACGATTGAGAAGAAATTACAAAATGGCTTAGGTGATTGTTGCATAGCAAAAAACTCTTAAGTCCCAAACAAGTTAATTTTAAGCCAAATAAAGGCGCACTAGATGCCATACCCTTTCTTGATTTTCAAATAACAAAAGCCATTTCAACAAAAAAACATATCTCAATCTTATCCATTGACTTTGAAAAGTCATTGAAGTCATTGGCAGTTGGGACCAAAAATTATAAAATACATGGACTCATTTTTATCCCACAGAAAATAAGAGTCAATGTAAACGAATGTTGCTCTAATGTTAAGCCAATACATAATGGTATGCCGCAGGGTTCCCCGTTTTCCGTCATTATTTTTCTCGTAGTTTTGAAAAGCTTAATAAAATAATAATTCAGAATAACTATTTCCACCATACCATTTACGCATATGACCTTTATATAACAGCAAAATTCGAAGCATTTAGTGAGCTTCAAAGCAAATTGGACCGCCTTTTTGTAGATATAAATGAATGGCTAAATATGTCTGGTGCCAGTTTCCTTTAATATATCTAAAAACTTACACTTCTGTCGAAAAAAGTACTGCTCAAATTCTAATTTACAGATTTTAAGCAAACAAGTTGAAAGCGTAAATAGTTAATGTATTTAAGGCATTATATTTAATAATAGGCATAAATGTTTTTCACACTTAGATTATCTAAGCAGAAGATATGCTCCTGAACAAAGGCTGGAAATGCGTGTATACAGATGGTTCCAAAATTTCGGATGTAACTGCATTTGCTGTCATTGATGCAAATTTAGATATAATTAGTACATTTCAGCTCCCTAAATATTCATCAGTCTTTACCGCCGAAGCTCAAGCGCATTTGGCCAGCCAGATTCTTCAGAAGCTGCAAGGGTAAGCACGTTAGGATTTCAGATTCAAAATCGGTTGTAAAAGCAATATTGAACATCAACCAGAATGTCCATTTTGTTACTATCATATTCTCACAATAGCTCATCTTATTAATCGCTTTTTAAATCAAAAACAACTTGTTCTTTTTAATAGAATTTTGCCAAATTCTCTAAAAGTAGCTTCCGCTTTTAATGTACAAAACATTGTTAAATTACTATGCTCGTGTCATATTTATTTTGATATTTAGTTTAGCCAAGTGCCAAGCTTTAAGTTTTCTTGTAAAATTTATTTTATAAATAAACTTTAATAATAATATTTAAAATATTAATGAAAATAAATATTGAAGTTAAACTTAAAATAAATAATATATTTTCAATTGAGCTAAAATGTAGTTGAGGAAAAAAGTACTCGGCAACCCTTATATATTTGTTACAATAATAAAAGAATGCAACCGTTATTGTACACAAGATGACGACATGCGTAGAATTTCATTTGAAATCTCGGAATGCGTAATCTTGTATTCTATCATTCTTGGATTATTATTTTGTATGTAGATTTCGAATGTAGATTGAAATTTTTTACTCTTCTTCTCAACAAGAGGCCTCTGTTGGTTAAAGAGAGCAAGAGTATGGAGACGCGCCGAATTTCGTGAAATATTAACACAGATTTTTTATTATATTTTACTTTGAATATCTTTCTTTATTAAAAATACAATATTGATGAATGAAATAGTTTTTAAATTAAACAAACATCTTAACACAACTTTGGACACAAAAAACTTCATAAATTTAAGCGATTTTTAAAAGGTAAGGATTTGTAGGTTTACGCTCATAAAATTTTTAGCTTAGAATAACCACAAAATTAAGAGTACTTCATGCATCTTGAGGTCATGATTGATTAATCTCTATTTCCATAGATTTTGTTAATATAACGTCCATATTATACTGATTATGACTACTTTTGAATTGCATTGCATTGAGATAGTGCCCATAAATATCTTATAAAACAAAAGCTTAAGTGTATTAACTTATTGAGATCTATAATTGTTTTATTCTATTTCTTGATCTATTTACTTTTTGAGGGATTCTTTTTTTTGTATCGGCAAACACTCGATACGAAAAGTTAAAATCAGCAACTGCACCAAGATCAACAAAAATTTGCGAAAGGGATCCGCTATATAACTATTTAATTTTTTTGAGTAGTATTCAAAGAAAAAATTAATCTGGATCAAAAAAAGAAGAGTTTTAAAAGCTCTACAAGTATTCAAAGTTTCATTTTAGTTCGTGTTTCTTGGAAGTAAATTAATTCTAATTTGAATTAAGTTTTAATATCTTGAAAGCAAATTAAAATTATATCAGTTCCAATTTTGATTAAACTTAACTCATACCGGTACACCCTTACCGTGGGGTCAGTATTTTAATTTCTTGGTATTAGAATTAAAAATTAAATTATACTATTAATTATAAACCAACAAAATAGAAGTATCAATTCAATATTTTTGCATAAAATGAACTAAGACCATACTTTACAATAAAAACATCCTATATCTTAAGCCCAAACTCGAATGGTGTAATCCCAACTACCTGTGGATAACGCAGTGCCATCAGGTGACACTTGCACGCAGGATACTTTATTCTCATGTCCGTAAAGGAGGCAAACACGTTCCGACTTAAGTGTATCCCATAAATTTACCGTGTAATCATTGTAGCCAGCAAAGAGTAGACGTCCACTTACTGAGAAATCCACAGAATTTACACCAAAAATAATACTTTCCTTGGAAAAAACTGCAACCTCACGATCTGCGCGCATATCAAAAAGACGGCAACTACTGTCATCAGATCCAGTAGCAATAGCATCACCACACGGATGAAATTTTACACTGTTCACATCAGACTGGTGACCTTCAAACGACTGCACCACATGCCCAGAACGCATATCCCATATAAAAGCCATTCGATCGCAACTGCCTGAAACAAATGTGTTACCCGTTTCATTAGGCGCTAGGTCAATAGCCATTACATCGCCTGAGTGGCCATGAAAGCTCTGCAAAAGCTGTCCTGATTCAACATCCCACAGCGCACATGTTGAATCGCCGCTGCCAGTAAGTATCTGCTGGTCTGAGTTGGGATAAATACAGCAAGACATGTAACTTGTGTGCGTGCCAACAGTACGTTTTTTTGCGGCCATTTCTTCATCGGATGTTATTGGGTAAACGGTCACCTTATTATCGAGACCTCCACATGCGACGTAATTACCCGATGGTGCATATGCACATGCCATTATCCAAGTAGTTGGCATTGTGACAGCATGCTCCTTATTAGTACTAAAAGCATCCCAAATTATTAAACGACCGTCTTGTGATGAAGATATTATATGACGCTTGTCTGGGCTCCAATCTGTACATAACACTTTGGCCTGATGTCCCTTAAGCACTTTTCGTGGCTTAATATTTACATACGCAATTTGCTCTAAACGCTCTGCAATACTTGAGAGGCTTATGTCGTTCAATTTTTGACGCTCCTCTTCCAACTTTGTTTTTAAACATTCCGCCTCCTTTAGCAAACTAGTCATTTTTTCGTTTGCATTTCCGGTTATTGGAATCTCAGCCATTCTAGCAAAACTAACGTTTAAGAAATAATCTTAAGGTTCCTTTTTTTTTTTGGAAAAAAAGGAAATGATGGCAACTATTCAGAGCTGTGAAAGAGTGCATTCATTTTCAATTTTAAGTCATGAAAAATTCCACATTCAGAGTCCAGCTATTTAAAAACGAAGTCGCGTGTAGACTTCAATGCCATAAGTCTGGAGCCTTTTCTATCGTAAGGAATGCAATTATTCTGGTGACGTAACAATTCGGATTGGAATCATGATTGGAAGAATTGTGATTCCATTGAAGTCACCTCAAATCACTTAGAAGTCGCTGAAGTCACTTGAAGTCAGCTGCAAATAAAGCGTGTAAAAAATATATGCGAAATGTGGTAAATTTAGGGATATGTTCCACAACTTTAAAAAATCGTAAAAGATGAAAATACTGTAAATATTTTCCCAAAAACCGTGCAAAAAAGAGAACAAATACAGTTTAGCTCACTATCGGATAATAGTGCTATTCGAATAAATAAAAATTGTGTAACAAAAGTCTCGCTCGGATCTGGTTTCGAAGATATAGCCTTTGGAAGTTGCGGATATAGCTTTTCTAAAATTCAACATGAGTCGGAAACGCCTGTATTGATTTCCAAAATATGGATGTCATATGAAAGGTAATTTAATAAACATATTCTACAAATTTTTGAAATCTAGCTTGTCGTTCTCGAAATATTACGACTTGTAAAATTTTCGTATCCGACTTATATTGATTTTTAGAAAAGCTACATCTTCAACTATATCACAGAAACCAGATCCGAGCGACACTTTATGATTCCATATTTGTTCTTAGAATTAAAAACACAAAAGAAAATTTTTGTTTTACAATCAATTTGTGAGCTAAACTGTATTTAAGCCAAAAAAAGTAATAATGAATAAAATCTTAGGAACAGGTTTACTTTAGCTGACATTCTCCAATTTTTTTTTTTTTTTAGGGGTAAAATGGAAGGAAGGGGTAAAACGGAAGTTCCGGATATAGCTTTTGTAAAAATGATCATAAGTTGGGAACGCCTGCATGGATATCAAAAATTTTGGTGTCATAAGAAAGATAATTTAATGGCCTTCAATAATGGTGAGTAAAGTTTTGAAATTTAACCTATTATTTTGGAGATATGACGACTTTTCTGAAATTTGGACCAACATTTTTTTAAAAAAACCTTTTTTTCCCTAAAAATGTCTTAATGACCTATGAGTTTTTTAGCATCTTAAGAGAGCCTGGTTCGTTCCCTTTAAAATGGCATTTAGTTCGTTGTAAATTTTTTTATAATTTACCCCCTTTTTTACCGGAAACCAAAAAATTTTATTCAATGAATTCTCATGAAAAGTATGTATTTATGGACAAAAACAATAAAAATCCAACAAAAACAAAAGCTATTATTATTATTATTATAAGGCGATTATCATTGTAAAACTTAAAACTTTTTATTAAAAATCGCGCGCGCGATTTGTCATATCTTCAAAATTATAGGTTAAATTTCAAAACTTTACTCACCATTATTGAAGGCCATTAAATTATCTTTCTTATTTTTGATATCCATGCAGGGGTTCCCAACTTATGATCATTTTTACAAAAGCTATATCCGGAACTTCCGATAGCTAAATCTTCGAAACTAGATCCGAGCGGACCGTTTTTTTTTTATAATTTTTATTTATTTTTGACCCCTTTTTACCCCTAAGAAAAGAAAAAAAATTGGAGAATGTCAGCTAAAGTAAACTTTCCACGGACTATTTATCCGAAACGGATTCCGTTTCGTATCCGATTCGGATCCGTTGTCGGATGAAATTCCCCTCAAAAAACGGAAGTATCGTCCGCTTTTCCGGATCCGTAACGGATCCGAAACGGACCTCAAAAACGGAAAAACCCGGAATCCGCTTTTTCGGATTCGTTTTTCTAAATAAAACGGATTCGAGACGATCTACAAAAAAATTAACGCAATTTAAAAAATTTTTTTTTTATTCTTCCCAAATCTATTTTTTTGTTAATTTTTACTTATCCATCTATTATTTTATTTCTTTTTAATGCTATTTCATCAACTTAGTTTTATTAGTAAATCGCATTTAGGAAAACTTATTTATTTTAACTGCCACCGAACAGAATCGAACCTGCGCGTCCTGCACCATGCCATTGTTCAAATATGCTCATCTTAGCCAACTCAGCTACTTCCATTATTTTTATGACATACGTAAATTTAATTACTTCTCTATTAAAATAAAAAAGTGAAGATTCATTTTGAGCAATTGTCGATTGCTAATTCAAGTATTATACTTTTAGCCAGCAGAAAATAAGCAAGGCGGTGGCTGATGTTGTTAAGCTACGCATGCAAAAAATATTGGATATATACAGGTTCGAACCCCGGCGACGACCAATTTTTTTTTAATTTAAAGATATATAAAAAGCAAAAAAGGAGTAGAGAACTGTATTTGTTTATTGAAAATATCTTGAAAACTGCCTTTTATATCAATAATAAAAAAAAGCGGATTCCGTTTATGACGTCCGTTTCGGATCCGACAAAACGGACGATTCTTTCGTTTTTTCGAGAGGATTTTCAGCCGACAACTGATCCGTATATGACGTCCGTTTCGGATCCGTTACGGATACGAAAAAGTGGATTCCGGTTTTTTCCGTTTATGATGTCCGTTTCCGATCCGTTACGGACACGAGAAACGAATCCGAAACGGATCCGTATATTGCGTCCGTTTCGGATCCGTTACGGATACGAAAAAGCGGATTCCGGTTTTTTCCGTTTTTGAGGTCCGTTTCGGATCCGTTACGGATCCGCATTCGTTTTTGTGTACATTGGGTTAAGCCAAATCTTATTTATGAAACAAAACACAATACATTTTTATTAGTTTTCCATCTAAGACGTTTTTCAAATTTACATCTCCCATGTATTTTTTTCATGTTGACTTCAACTTCAACAGCTTCAAGTGACTTCAGCGACTTCAATGCAATCACTTCTCCAAATGATTCAAATCCAAAAAATGACATTTTGAAATAGCTGTACTCACTTTCAATTGAAAATAAATCCAATCTTTAACACCTTTACAACTTTTTAACCTCACAGATATAATTTTCTTCCTCAATGAAATTGCTTATATTGACAAATATCTTTTCATATGTTTGTACATAAAAATCCTGTACCTGTACACTATTCACGAACTGAACTTGAGCGCCGGCGCAGAACTTCAAATTATTTTTCATATGTGTGAATAACGCTATTCACACACAACGAACTTGAGCGCCGTCGTATGATTTCTAAATATTTTCACAAGCGCCAATCACAATGAGAACGAGGCGACGTGAAGAGAGCGAGACGATAATCGTTACAAATGTCAAAATTACTCGACGTCATTCAGTAAAGCACAATGCCGGCGTGACGAGATTCAAATTTTTGTTTGAATTTAAATTCGAATATCATAATTGATGAAAATAAAAGTTATTCTTTGTGCAAAATAAAAATTAAATTTTAATAAAAGGTATTTTTCGCAAAAATAAATTTATTCGTTGTGCTTTGCTGGCGTGTTTGTTGGCCCAAAAAATATCCCAACTTGACAGAAGCAGAGAGTATGGTGGGTGCGACCTATATTTCAAGATAGGCCTCGCGTAAAATATTTTGAAACCATTTGCCAGATGCTTAAAGAAGGAGGCCCTGAAAAGTTTTACATAGCGTTCAGGATGAAAAATTAAACTTTAAAAACAAAACGTTTCGAAAAATAATTATTGAATCCAGCGCTGCAATCTGAGAGAAATTGAGTTGTATTTAATTGGCTCCACCTGTTCTTATGAATGGTGCGAGATTTCGTTCGACTACTTCACCAAATGGCATTTCCCAAATTGTCTGGGTGCAATTGGTGGGAAGCACAATCCTCATCGCAATGTTACAATTATAAAGGCATCATAGTATTGTTCTCCTTGCGACTTGTGACACAAAATACTGCTTCACAACGCTGGACATTGGTACATATGGGTCGCAAACTAATGCAGGAGTTTTGAAGGAAAGCATGTTCTGGAAGAACTTAAAGGATGTAACACTAGGAATTCCTAAGGCTGCAATGCTTCCAGGCACTGATATGACCATACTATTTCATATAATAGAGTTTAGCTACTACAGCTATTAGCCTTCTTAGAAATTTAGCTTGAAAGGTTAAAGCTTATTAATAAATTAGGGAAATGAAAAAATTATCATGCAATTAATTTGTTACATTTTTATAATTTTTCCCTTGCTTTATCGCACTTTCTCAACATACCCACTCAGACCATATGTATAAAAGCACACAACTGCATGAATGCAGTTGTATGGATCTATTCGTGTGGTCTAAGGAATAAATGTTAGAAAAAATTTACCCATCATGCTGTGGGGCTCGGACAACACAAACATAAAGACCAAGAACCACCATGCTACAAATTAACTATAGTTATTTTTCAATCTTAGCTTGAGTTGACCTTTTGACAAGCTAATATTATATACATCGCAATTATTAATGAGAGAAGTCATGTGATTAAAAGGAGCTGTAGCCATATAATTAGTTCTACTGACGATTGGTAAATGAATTTAACTAAGAAGCTCTGCCGCAGCAAGCGACCCTGTCACTAGCTGATGCAAGTAAAGTATACCCGCAATATTTCTACGAGTGCTCAAAGACTGCATACGTAATAACTTTAAACGATCCTCATAAGGAGGAAGGTTTAAGGGGTCATTCCAATTTGAGCCTTTGAGAGCAAAGCGCACAAAATTTTTTTGAATTCGTTCTACTCTATCTATATGTATATTATAATATGGAGACCAAACTTGGCTAGCATACTCTAAGTGAGGACGAACAATTGTATTATATAAAGTTACTGGTCCTAAAGGGCTATCAAATTCTTTTGCCCATCGCTTTATAAAACCAAGTAATGACGAGGCCTTCTTACAGATTGTATTAATGTGGTCATTAAACGTCAATTTAGCATTAACATGTATACCAAGGTCTTTGACTGTATTGACACGACAGATTTTCTTATTATTAAGTATATAATCAAATTCCACATTCATTTTTTTTCTAGAGAAGATCATAGTTAGGCATTTGTCAGGATTTAAATGTAAGCAATTTTTAAAACACCAAACTTCAAATGATTTCAGGTCAGACTGAAGGGCAAAGGTATCATCATCCACCTTCACAGATCTGTAAATTTTCATATAATCAGCATATAAAAGCAGATGAGATTTTTTGATTACATGAGTAACATCATTTATAGCCAAAATAAACAGGAGCGCCCCAGGTGACTTCCTTGCGGAACACCTGAAAATGATGTAAAAAGGGAAGATAACACCTCTCGAAATCTTATTCGATAAGAACGATCAAATAAATAAGATTCAATCCATCTGACAAAACTTATAGGAAATCCTAGTTTCATTAATTTAAACAAAATAAAGCTATGTGATAACTTGTCAAATGCTTTACTAAAGTCGGTGTAGATACAGTCTACTTGTGCTCCAAAATCAATTGAACTTAAAGCAAAAGACATGAAATCAAGAAGGTTGGAAACTAGATCTGCCATTAACAAAACCATGCTGACGAGTCGTTATGACTTCACCACAGCAAACCTTAACTTGATCATAAATAATTCGCTCAAAAAGATTCGGGATTGATGATAACTTGGCTATAGGCCTGTAATTAGAAACATCATTTTTCAATCCTTTCTTAAAAATAGGACTTATAAAAGATTTCTTCCAAAATTTAGGAAAATAGCCATCATTGATAGATTTATTAAAAAGAAAACTGAGTGGTTGACTCAGGATAAGACTACAATTAATTAAAACTGTGGCTGGAATGCCATCAGGTCCAGAACCAATGTCATCATCAATGGATGCAATATATTTTACTATGAGTTCAGGGGTAAAAGATATTGCACCAAAAGGAACCTGAGGATCAGTATTCATATATTCAAAATAGTTGACAAAGGGCTAAGCACATCAGTTGAAAAAGATTTTTGGAACAAATAACCCAGCTATAATTTGGGGATCACTGGGGAGCCCGTCAACAGTTTTTTTGGGGTCATGAAGAATATTAAGTTTCGTTTTATTTAAATATTCTGAATAAGCTGAAGCTGATTTAAGCCGAAATTCTTGAAAAGGCCGCAGATAGGCCTCCAGGTCAATGCGGTCCTGACTACAAACGTTTTTATTCCATGCCCTATTGCGGCCGTTACGCACCCTCTTCAAATCTTTAGTGTACCATGGGTACGAGGAGTCATGGCACAGACAAAGATATTGCCGAAAAAATTTCTTCATAAAAATATTTTACGGAGTCACCTAAATCATTATGATTAAAAAAGTCCAACCAAATGTTAACTCTATCATTTAATATATTATTCAATTTCAAGAAGCCAGCTTTCTTGAAATTGAATTCATAGAATCTGCTAGAAGAATTGGCTGAAATTATGTTATCTCTATCTGATTGGCAGTTAAAGCATGAGGAGCATTTTGTACAATAACAAAACTAAGTCCATGCAACTAACTTGTTGTAAATTGGATAGGATATCGTCAACAAAAATTTGTTGTTGTCGAGTTTTAGGACTAGATGCATAATAATATGTACCATTGTCCGAAATAGTCCATTTTAAGTCAGGCAGATTAAAGTCGCCTAGCAATGAACATTAGTAGACAACGAAAATTAAAATATTTACCACAAAATATTACTAAAATACCACAAAATAAGTTCACTACACAAAGACACAGTACCGTCACCGACAAATAGACAAAGTCAACGTTCGTGGGAGATTCTGCAATTAGCAATAGCTCACACTGGTGACATTTGACTTTTTTTAAGTTTTTCGGTCTCGACTTTTTGGACTTTTTCTTTTTTTTAAATAAAAACTTTTTGGATATTATTCAACTTGTATTTACTTTTTGAACACTTTAAAAATTCAGATATTCAGACGATTTCAAATTCGGATGATTCAAAATTAGAATATGTTAGAGCTCAGGTAAAAAATGCAGATGCGCGAAGAAGTTTCAATGCATTTTTTTTACTGTTATATTCATTTTCTGCATTTTGAACCGATTTCATTATGAATATTAGAATTTTGTTCACCAGCCTATAAAACTATTTAGTACTCTTCAAGATTGTGATATTTTTCAATTCCATTCGAACTTTTTTGGCACAGCTCTAATACTTTACTTTTCTACACTCACCTATTCTTTTGCATTTTAATTTTTGATTTACTTAGGAGAAGAAGAAAAATTCAACGAACGCCTTATGATGAAATAAAAGAAAACACATTCAAGCTTTAGCTTGATAATCTGAATTATTTTTGCATATGGATCTAAAGACTAACTTTAATTGTTTTTTGTATTCTATTTTACGCTATTTTATGTTTCATATTCAGTTGGCCTTGAAATGCAAAATGTGCAATTAAGTAGATTTTCGGAGCTTCAACCGAATTTGAAACTTCAATGGAGGCTTTTTAGACGCTTACGTTGCAGTAAATCTCTTATTATGTATGTCAATTACGTACTCAGAGTTCTTATTTATCTCCATAAAATTTTTATTTGGCATTGGCATTATAATTTTCAAATCGATTGTAATGAAATTACGTGTTATTTTTATTGTTAAAATAAAGCTGGATTTTTTATAGCTCATGATATCAAGCTTCATTAATTTGAGTTTGTAAAAGTCTATCTGGTATTTTTGTACTTCCTCAGGGTTCAATATACTTGGGTGAACTATTTTGTACTTTGCAGATGCAATTTTATCTTCGATCTGATCTAATAATTTAAGTTTTAGCATTTGCTCTGTATACAAGAGATATCTTACTATTTCGCTGTTCCTTGTACTGCTTTCTTTAAATGATTTATCAATTTTATTTTTTGATGGTTTCCTTCAATGAAACTAAGCTTTCACTGAAATGTCTGTGAATAAGGATTTGTTCATTTAAATTAGTTATGGCGTTATAGATATTCTGGTCAGTTGTGTTTAAGTGATTTAGTATATCCTGTCCTCATTGTCCATAGTTCCAAAAATCCAATTGTAGGTTGGAACTATAGAGGCAATTTTTAGTTTCAAGAAACTTATTACTCTTTATTGACTAAATCGACATTGTTTATATTTTATTTAAAATTTTCTACTAAAAGTTGAATTTCGTGTGGATTTATAATGTGAAGAACTGCTAATGTTTCAATTACTTTTTCGACAGTTTTTAATCGGAAGACAGAGTAGCCTTGTTCGTTTGTGATTTTGTTAACTTTTAAGATTCCCTGTACAGGACATGTTAAATAGAGTGCCATCATTATGCGATGGGTCTGAAATTTTAAACGGTCTCTTGATATTACTTGTGCATATGGTTTTAATATAAATTGACTTATGTTCTTTATTCGCTTAAATGTTTAACTGTCCATCGTAGAAGTAATATTAATATTTATTTATTTATTTATTTCAAAATTGCTAGTCAATGAACAGTAATATTCTTACAGACTAACTTATAACAAAAAACATAATTATATCAAAATAATAATAAAGTAATAAAATTAAAACTAAAATATTATTTAAAAACTAAATTCAGCAAATTCAAAAAAGAGTTTTTAGAGGAGGAGAAATCTATTGAAATTAATTGTGAGACATTATTAAATTCTATTAACGCTCTAGTAAGAGGAGCATTAAGTGCATAATTCGTTCTATTGAAGCCAACGTAAAATATATCAAAATGTCGAAGAACTCTAGCAGGGACATTGAAAGTAATCCTCTCTAAAAGGGAAGGACAGTCTACTACACCCCTGATGACATCAAAAACAAAGCTTAATGAAAGTATTGCTCTTCTATTTTGCAATGTTTTTAAATTTATTAACATACATCGAGAATTGTAAGTAGGAACTGGATCTTCAAAGTGAAGAGACCTCAGAGCATACCTAATAAAAACTTTTTGAATGTGTTCAATTCGATGAATATAACACGCATGATAACGCCTCCAAACAAAAGAAGCATATTCAAGCCTAGAACGAACAAATGACGTAAAAAGGAGCTTAATGGTGTACGGATTAGAGAACTCAGTACTATTACGTCTAATAAAAGCTAACATAGCATACGACTTAGACAAAGTAAAGTTGATGTGGCTGGAAAAAGTAAACTTGGAATCAAAAATAACTCCAAAATCCTAAATTTCAACTAGTGACTGCAAAAAACAATCAGAAATACGATAAGCGGTTTGAACAACATTATGACATTTCGAAAATGTAACATGAAAGCATTTATTAATATTTAATGAAAGGCAATTATCAGAACATCAAGAAAAAACATTATCAAGTTCTGCCTGAAGAATTAAGGCGTCCTGTGGGCTTTTTATAACAGAATAAATTTTCAGATCATCTGCATACAACAAATATTTAGCAAAAGAAAAACAGTTGCTTATATCATTAACAAACAATACAAAGAGCAAGGATCCCAAAATACTACCCTGTGGAACGCCCGATGATGCAACAAAAAAATTAGACTGCACATTATCCACCACAACAACACACCTACGATTGCTTAGGTAAGATTTAATCCACTCCAAGAACACGGAATGAAAACCCATATGAGCTAACTTTTTTGTTAGAATTAAATGAGATACCTTGTCAAAAGCTTTGGACAAGTCAGTGTAAACTGCATCAATCTGAAGACTTTTTTGGAATGCTAGAATACAATCTTCGGTGAAAACTGCAAGATTGGAAACAGTTGATCGCCCAGGTACAAAACCATGTTGATTGGGAATAATCAAACTTTTGACAGAAAAAAATAGTTTATCTTTGATAATGCACTCGAAGAGTTTAGAAATGGTCGTAAGTTTGGAAATGGGCCTATAATTACCAACATCGTTTTTATTGCCACTCTTAAAAATTGGAGTAATAAGTGTAAATTTCCAAGCGTCGATAAATACACCCGAAGACAAAGATTTGTTAAAAATAACCAACAGAGGATACGCAAGTGATGTGCATTTTTTTAGCAAAACCGCAGAAAGCCCATCAACATCAGTTTGGGTGGAAGATTTTAGTTGTTCAATGCCCCTGACCACATCATTATAAGACAGTATTAAAGATCCAAAATCAATTGACGATTCCAAATTACAAGAATAATTTGCAGCATCAGCCTCAGATGTAAAATTAGAACTAAAAAACTCAGCAAAAAGGTTGGATGCATCAGTGGGAGGATTAGCAGATTTATCATTAAAAAATAATGTTGCAGGAATACTTGAGCTAGTTCCTTTCAATTTAATGTAACGCCAAAAAGCCTTGGAGTTAGTTTTTATGTTGGCTTCAAATTTTAAAATGTAATTTCTATAAAGAAATTTATCCAAGTAATTAAAATCCTTTGAATATTTTTTATAAATTTCGAAATATTTTACATCATTAGTTTTATTGAATTCGCGAAAGAATTTATTTCTTAAATTCTTTAACTTCTTAAGGGCTCTAGTGTGCCACGGTAATTTATAATTCTTCACTATAGTAACTGGAATGTTGCTACGACATATTTAAATGATTTTTGATCTAAAAATATCAAAGCAAGTTGAAACTTCTAGATCATGTAGCAATGCATCCCAGTCCAAGCATTGAAATAAATTATTCACATTAAGAAAATTACATAAATTATAATTAAACGAAACATTACGATTTTTACTTTTAATATTAAAGAATTCATAAAAATCAAGTTCTATTATTAATGGAACATGATGCAAGCTCGATGTAGATATTCTCCATTGTGCTTACATTTATTCGGAAATATTATTTCATTGTATAAATTCTTAGTTTGATTATATTGTGGCTAACATTACGTTATTCTACGTCTGAAAATTTAAAGGGCTTTTTAATATTACAAACATGAACATTGCTGAGAGGATATATTTTGTACTTAGGTTTTTCTTTGTGCCTAGCATTTTCATAGTTTCTTATGGATTATATCTCTCTCCCTTCGTGGTAATCTCTATTTTCGTTTAATTTAAAAATTTTGATACGTTTCTGATTTTAAATTCGTCTCTTGAATTCTGATCTGTCAATTTTGTCCTCTAACACATTTAATGGTGTGCCTTTAATTGTTGAGCTCTATAGCTCTATAGCTTTCGACATTTGACCTTTGAAAAGCAATTCTTCTGCTAAGTTAAGTGTCCTAATTTTCTCTGTTATAGTATTAATTAGCCTTTCAATGTCTGAATAGCCAGTGTGGTTATTGGGCTTGGCGAAGTGAATGTCTATGCCCTCATTCTTACAAAATTCTTTTACATTTATAATATTAAAATCGCTATCGCAAATAAAGTTTATTATTACATCTATAATGGATATATACAGTTGAATTTTCTCAGCGAGTGTTCGCCTGTTGCGATCTCCGAAATAAAAGCATACGGCTTTGAAATCTTATCTATAAAATTAAAAATGCTTGTTTTGAGTTTACATACGTATTTAAGTGCACAATTTCGTTTGAATCTGAAGGCAGAACAAATATTGCAATGATTAACAACTCTTTGTATCAGGATCTTTAAATTTGGATAGTAAATTTTACCTTTGATTGCCCGGATTCATTAGTATGATAAAGTGACGCATGCTTAACAACTTCGTTTTCGTTAAGTACATCTTCTGCAAAATCACTACATTTCACAAAGTTAGAATATCTAATATATAAAATTCTCGTGTCACGGTGTGCGTAATTGAACTACTCCGAAACGGCTCGACCGATTTTCGTGAATCTTAGCGTGCATATCGGCTAGGGTGGAAAATCGGACAACATCTATTTTTATTCCCCTAAATGATAAGGGTGGTCCACCCTTAAATAGGGATAGGGAAAGTGATTGAGATAGAGATATGGGGATGGAGATGGGGGTTGTTATGGGTTGAGGTAACGATGGGGATAGGAATGGAGATAGGGAAAGGGATAGAGATGGGGATTAGGATAGAGATAGGGGTGAGGAGGACGATAGTTATGGGGGTATGGTTATGGTTGAGGTAACGATGGGGATAGGGATAGAGATAGGGATGGGGATGGGAATAGGGACGAGGATGGGGATAGTTATGGAGATGTGGCTAGAGCTGAGGTAACAGTATGGATGGGGGTGGAGATAGGGATAAAATAAATGCTCGAAATGTATGCCAAATGATTGAATTCGAAGAGGCCTAAATATAATATACGGGGTTACATTATCGAAACCTGTCCAATAAATGTGCTGACACCAATTTTTTGGGTAATTTTTTATTAACATATACAGTGGCGAGCAATACTGGTCGGATGTTTGTCAAACCTGAGTTTATATGGATGGCAAATTTGAAAGAATTACTCAAGCTGCTTACAGTTTTAAATTTTTAGTTCTTTATTTATTACGACGTTCCACCAAGTAAAACATGCCCACGCCATAGTTTGTTTGACTTGATGTTGCTGAAGCTGCTCACCGGGTCGGTGCCAATAATAAGATTTATCATCTGATAAAATACGATTAATCTTCGATTCATCAGACCATATAACGCGTTTCCAGTCCTCAACAGACCAGTTTTTGTGTTGGCACCAACCCGGTGAGCAGCTTCAGCAACACTATGTCAAACAAACTATGAAACATGGCGGCGGTAGTATAATGGCGTGGGCATGTTTTACTTGGTGGCACATCGGTCCTATCCATAAAATAGAAGGAATAATGAAGAAGGAAGACTACCTTAAAATTTTGCAAACCTATTTGCCTGAGTTTGTTGATCAGTGTGCGTATCCTATTGAGGAAAAAGTGTTCCAACAAGGTGGACCCCCTAACCATTGTGAACGAGCTATGGGAACGTGTACAGATTGCTTGGACCAACATACCACAAAAAATGATTGAAAAATTAATGGAAAGTATGCCCAGAAGAGTGAAAAGTGTTTTAAAAAGAAAAGGTCTCTGGTCCAAATACTAGAATTTTAAAATTTTTTCTTTGTTGAAAAACAGGCTGTTAGGTCAATTTAGATTTTATAAATAAAACAATGTTAAATTCATTTGTTCACCCGACGTTTCGCTTATGGGTTTAAGCATCCTCAGGGGTATGTCAACAAAGAAAAACCTTTTCAATTTATAAAATCAAATATATTGGTCAGATATTATTCATATACTAGAATTTTATTTAAATCATTATTTTTTCTATACTGTATCTTACGTGCAAAACTGGACTCATTGACTTTTTTTGTTTTTTCTAAGAAATTTTTGTTTTTAAGTTTGTTTTTTTACTTTTTGTGTTATTATATATTAAGTGTAATAAATAAAGAACTAAAAATTTAAAACTGTAAGCAGCTTGAGTAATTCTTTCAAATTTGCCATCCATATAAACTCAGGTTTGACAAACATCCGACCAGCATTGCTCGCCACTGTATAACTGCTTGAAATGTGTGCCAGAAGACAGAACTCGAAGAGCCTTAAAATAACATATTAAGTTGCCTTGTCAAATCCTGTCTTAAACTGGGTTTTTAGGTCCAATATTCTTTAATGAGTGCAACCCATTTTTTCTATTTAAGCTTTTCGATCTCTATCATTTGGCACTTATTTCAAGCTGTTATCTTCATTAATGAAAATTGACTTAAATAACCAGTGAAAACCCATGTTTGGGACAAGATTGAACAATGCAACCACACATATTATGCTTAGGCCTCTTCGAGTTCTATCGGTTTCAATCATGATTTAACTATTTAGGCTCTCGCAAGTTGCCAAACTCACATCAGAAGGTGTTAAATATCAGAAAGCTGTAATGTCAAAATAGAATCCAAAGAAAAAAACGAAAAAAAAAATCTCATACAATTTGGCAGTAGTACTGCAGCATTTTTTCGCTGTAACCTCATATAGTTAAATCATGATTTTAATTAAAACTAAAAAATTGGCTTCAGGACAAGCTTTGGCAAGGCAACCCTGGTCCGGTAATTTCACCAAAATACATAAAGCATTAAACAGAGCTCCGGCGGTTGACGTAAATACCGCCATTGAATAATACGTTGAACGGTAGAGCCGTCGTAAAATCCGTTCGAATAAACAGAAATGCGACGTTCGACGTGCGACGATAGTTTCACCTGCCATTTTGTGTTAACAAGAAAGGAATTTTTGTATAACAATATTTGTGATTGTGACAAATTGAAATTTTTATTTTGTGAGTGCTGCTAACTTAAAATAAAAAATGAGCTCCAGCATCGTAAATTGAGTGCAATATCAAAAATTATTAAAATAATTGATACAATGTACGAGCACGTTTGTTTTTTTGGCTTAATTTTATTTAAGTTCCAATTTCTTATATAGCCAATTTTTTTTTTGTTTAGTTTTCAATTTTAAGAATAAAAGTGCGAGCAATAAGTGTCATTCAGGTTTGAATTAAAAGATATAGCCATCGGAAGTTTCAGATAATGCTTTTGTAAAACTCGTTATTAGTTGTGTTTTTGATAATACATCAAAAATATGGATGAAGTAAAAAAACAATTTAATGACCCACAATAATGTCATACAAATCTTTGAAAGTTAACATGAAGTTTTGAAGATATGACGATTTTGATGAAATTTTGACTAATTTTTTTAAAAACCGTTGTTTTTTTCAAAAAAACCTATTAAACCTTTTCTTTTAGTATTTGAAGAAGCTAATTTATTTCTTTTCAAATGGTATGTCTTATAATACAATTTTTTTTATATAAACCCTCTATTTTACCGGAAAACAAAAAACCATTGGCGAATTCTTATGTAAAGTATGTATTTATGGACAAAGGCAAAAAAATCGGCGGGTTGCACTCTGGGAGTGCCTACAGAAGTGAAAACTTTAAATATTTTGGAATTTTTTTTTTCATGATGTTTTGTAATGTTTATGGAATAATTTTCCACGAATTGTTTTATTTATCAATATAAAGTACTATCATGTTTTTGGTAAATTACAACATTTATTTATTGCGCTATCTTACACAATTATTTTTTTAATAATTTTACATAAAATAAAATAATAAAACATGCAGTCAAAACTTTTTAAAAATGGGGTGGAATGCTCAAGAGTAGATATGAGAATATTGGTTTCAAAGGTGAAGTCATATTTAGTTCAAAGTAATGCCCGCACACAAAAACGAGAGTTTTTTTACAAACACCCATGTGTTATATCAATTATTTAGTTTTAACAATAAAAATGGAGAGCCTTTCAAAAAATATTCATTACATCTATTGAAAAAAATGCATCACATCTTCCAAAAATATGAATCCACAATAAAAGTTTCCATACAACAATAACATATGTAACACGAAGTTGGTTTTCCCTTGTTCTCCCTCATCAAATATCAAGATCCACTTATATTACGCTATTGCTTTTCATATTTTAGTAACAACAACGCTTAATTGGAAAACAATAACAAATAGAGAGAGAGAGAGAGTAGTGGGTATGTAAATTTTTTTCTCCTCGCTAAGGCGAGGCTTTTGCAGTTAATCAGTGCAATGCTTGAAAGAGTTGAAAAAAAAGGGAATCTTTCCACGCTTATACTTCCGCTTCTGGTCAACGGATTTTGGATCCAATAGTTTTCCGCAACTCTGCTGGATGAGCACTTCAATTTGATATAACATTTGTTGCTGTAGCTGTTCTAGATCGCGTCAACTAAGCCTTACCTTTTAGCCTTAGGAATAAATATATAGATTATTATGCGGTGACGGTAGCGGTGTCGGTAGCGCGAGTTTATACATTTTTCCTCAGCCACGAATGCTTTCTTATGGAGGTGCACAACGTGCCATAAGAAGTTTTCACTTCAAAAAAAAAACGTTAACAACAACGGCTAGTACAACAACAACAACATTTATTATAAGACAATTTTCATTAAAAACTTAAAATAAGTCCGGCGCTTCTTTGTTTCAATACCTCTCATTTAAAAAAATTATCAATTTATATGTCATCATACTGCGCCGATTCTTTTGTTTGGTTTCTCTTTACAAATAAATCATGGGTTGTGTTGCATTCATGAAGATATGTAAAGTATAAGCAAAAGGAAAAAAACTAGACAAATGGTGTATCATCTTAAAAGAAAAAAATCAAGCTTTCACAACGATTTAAAAAAATATAGGAACTTAACACAATTTTTCCAAAAAATTACGGTTTTTAAAACAAACATATGTCAAAATTTCAGAAAAATCATCATATCTCCTAAATTTTAGGTTGAATCTCAAAAATTTTTGAATCATTATTGTAGGCCATTTGATTATGTTTCTTATGAAACCCATATTTTTGATATCCATTCAAGGGTTCTCAACTTATAATGATTTTTAGAAAAGCTTTATCCGAAACTTTCGAAGGCTATATCTCCGAAACAAGATCCGAGCGATGCTTTTTTTCCTGTT
This sequence comes from Meiosimyza decipiens, assembly GCA_963680825.1. NCBI lineage: Eukaryota > Metazoa > Arthropoda > Insecta > Diptera > Lauxaniidae > Meiosimyza > Meiosimyza decipiens. The sequence goes on along the minus strand of OY804258.1, from coordinate 80,715,848 downwards.
TTTTACTTGATTTTAACTAATTTTACCCCTACAAAAAAACATAGGACAATGGGAGCTATGATAAACTTGTTACGTTTTTTTTTGTGAGCATCGCGAAGCGACTTCCGTCGTTTTTTGCAACTATACGCTGCAGATTTTTTTACATTTTTATCTGAAAGAATTGCAATAACAATGTACTTACAGTTTGTTTTTAACGCTATATCGATCTCTTCTCAACGCAGATCCTTTTTTTTGGACCTTCCTGTAGTCCTTCAACGAAAGGTACTTTGTTCTGTTTTCCTTTGTATTCAAAGTGTTAAAATTGACAATACAAACTTTTCTTAATAAATTAAATTAAAATTAAATCTAATTCTACCGTCAGCGGTAGAGGCATTTACGTCATACGCCGGATTTCTGTTCAATTTGATTCAGTCAAGTGTGTTATAATATTAATAACGTATCACCGCTGGCGGTATTTACGTTAACTGCCGGAGTTCTCTTCAATGCTTTACTATATTCTGGTCGCCATCTATATATATATTGAGCGCGATCCAGTACCAGCGTTGCCAGAATAGGTGAATTGTCGCCTAATAGGCGATTTGAGGAGCTAGTTTGGCGTTGGAAAATATCCTTAGGTGACTAGTCGCTAACATGGCGACTTCAAATTTCTCTAGCTATGATCCACCAAAGAGCAAATGTGCTACGTTAACAAAAAGCATATTGTGAACCGCAAAGTTAGAAACTGCATTTGCATGACCATGTTGGTCGGTCTTCTCCGAATTCTGTTTCATTTTCCCATTCGCAACATTTGTATACAAATTTTGTACCTTCATGCTGAAACTGTTTAGTATTAAAATTTTCGAAAAGTCTGTGACCTCAGAAACTAACAATAATCTAGTATATGAAGATTATCTGACCAATATATTTGATTTCAGTTTGCTAGACACTATCAACTTTTCTGATGATTGCAATTTTGAAAAGACGAATTTAAATTTCGTGTAATGCTCAATGCATATATGATTCACTAAAATAAAATTTCGAATATATTACCAATGTGCTTAATGCTTGACATATCCGTTTGCTTCTCAAAAAATTGTATTTCTTTTATTTCAGTTATAATTGCCTAGTTTTCTAAAATTACTTTTTGGAAGCCTGAAAATGAAAGAGTATTTTCATAATTTCAAAAATCGAACATAAACTTACCCTACAAAACCTGAAGTTTTTTTGATTTTGAGAATTGGGAACTTTAATTTCAAAACCTCAGGTTCACTACTTTACATCAATTGCTAGTTTCAATTTGCCATTACGAAATAAAAAATTGTTGTTTGTCTATCTTTTTATAAATTTTTATTAAGCGTTTAGTCTAGAGACTTCAAAGTTAAGCGTGGCGATATGTGGCGACTTTACAGCTACGTATCGATAACTTCACATTCAAGTCATCTGGCATCCTGTCTAGTATCGTGATTGGGGCCGTACACATGGCTTGAAAACACGAATAACTGTAAATATCGTTTTGCGTTCACATCATACAGCATGCTGCCAAACATCATATGCAGAAAAATTTTGAGGCGTACACATCATGTTTTTTTTTTCTATGTTCCATGAATAAAAGGTTACTTTTCTTATGCAGTTTGTTTTGCTGAATTCGAATATGAAAATAAAAATTTTTTAAATGGTACAGCTTTCGAGATATTGTGGGTTTTTAATTTTTCGACCTCCGTTCACTTTAAAATGTATATCTTAAGCTAGAAATGTCCAATGTGATCAGCTTTAGTAATAAATTAAAGATAAAAAAATGACACACAAACGTGTGTCATTATATCTTTTATTTAATAAGTGGTTCAAATAATATTGATGAAAACAAGCTAGATTTAACAAAAAATCAGATTTTGCATTTGTTCGCGTGGCCACGAAATAATAGAAATAAAATAAAAAAAAATTATTTTACTTTATACACATACAATTGATACTTTTACGAAAAAATAAAGATGAACTAAAAGAAAATCAACTACAAAACGACAACGTTAGGAGTGATTGAATGAGTGAAAATATTATATCATTGTGTTACTGTCTTTGAGATATTGATATTTTCTAATATGGTGGCCCTCTTTTCTCTTTAAAATTCATATCTCGAGCTATAAATGCTCAAATCAAAGGCAGTAAAATGACAAAAAACCATGTGAGTGAATATTTTATTGAATGACCGATTGGAAAGGTATTGATGAAAAATTACAAGATTTAAAAAAAAATTAAGTTTACAAGTTGATTCTGTGGCCACGAAATACTTGAAATGTGAGTTTTTCAACCTAGTTCCTTTCCTTTGCGATTTTGCATACGTAGAGTTCTCAAGAAAATTAAGAATAGTGAAAGATCAGGCTCGGGCGCCGACAACATCTATGCCCCGAGGCTATGGCATTTTCACAATTTAGGTTTCTTAAGAGACATATCTTCGTTTTTAAGGAGCTGAAACCAATTGTGTTTTATTATTACAGGAAGTAGCACCTTCGCAAAATAAAAAGCAAAGAAGGAAAGTGAATAATGTTAGTGATGTGTTCGCATCAAAATTTTTCTGCCAATGATGTTTGACAACATGTTGTGTAATGTGAACGCAAAACCAAATTTACAGTTATTTGTTTTTGTCAAGTAAGCTGGACAGCATGAAGGATGGTGTGTACGGCCCTAAAGGCTATATCATATCGATGGCGATCCAAATCATAATAAATATTGAACTATTAGCGATCGCCATTCACACGACTTTCACTCGACTTTTTTAGAGCGGGCTCTTCGCCTATAACGACAATATTGAATATTCTTTTTATTGAATTTTAAAATCATGACAAATTTGAACGTTTAGTTATTTCTGAAAGAAATGCTCATCGGTTGTCTTAGATGTTTTGTTGTGACGAAGCGTATGAACGCGACCAATGTCAAAATATAAAACACGCAAGATATATTCGAGAAAAATAAATTGTTAAAGTTAATCAAATATAACAATAATGTTGAAAGTTGTACCCAACGCAGCGCTGAATGGAAGCGCAAATGCAAAATGTGGAGAAATATTTTGCCAAAGCTCATCAAATTTTACAATTGTCTGCACATTTTGTGAAATGAAGACTTTCGAATTTGAGGATTTTTTGTTACATTTCAAGAATGTACATTTTGAAAATAATTTACTTAAAACAGAAGAAGTCGATTTAGAATGCGCACCATACATAGGAATAAATATTAAAAGTGAATTGGAGAATAGCGAAAATGTAGACGAGCACGAATCTTTGGACTTTTTGGGTGATTTAGGTCTAATGCATGAAACAGAGACTGCTTTCAGCTCTGATAAGGATAGTTCTGCGAATGAAAATGAATGGAAAGAAGAACATGATACTGAAGACTCCGATGAAGAATACAAACCAAAGGTTTTTATGTTCCAACATTTCGTTTCTTTAATTCAATTATTCGTATTATTCTAGAAACAAACGCCTAAAATTGAAAGTAAAACATTTGAATGCGATTTTTGTAAAGAAATCTATAAAACTAAAGCTGTACTTAAGCATCATATAAGCAGATACCATAGTGGAAAAGAGACAAGCGCTATTCAAACTTGCAATCAATGTGCAGCGGAGTTCCCTACTGTGCGTCAGTTTACTGCACATATGCTTAAGGAACATCTTGGCTTTCCGTGCTCTGAGTGTGGGAAAAAATTTAGCGCAAACTATGAACTGAAAAGACACGCAATTAAACATACTGGTGTAAAAAACTTTGTGTGTGACACGGAGAATTGCGGCAAACGTTTCTTTACCCGCCGCCAACTTAATATACATCGACGAATTCATTTAGGAATAAAGAACTACATATGTGAAGCTTGTGCATACAGCTGTCGAACGAAAGAAATGCTTAAAGTGCATTATCGTACGCACACTGGAGAAAAACCCTATGCCTGTGATATTTGCGACAAAAAATTTCGTTCGTCATCCTTAGTAAGGGAACACAAAGCCATTCATTCAACAGAAAGGCCGCATGTGTGTGATGTTTGCAATGCTGCATTTTCACGTCCAAAGGCTTTGTACCATCATAAACACTTGCATTTAGGAATTAAAAAATTTGTTTGCAAATTATGTGGAAATGCATATGCACAAGCAGCTGGATTAGCTGGTCACATGCGGCAACACAAAGCGGAACAGTTTTAGCACAGTAATCTTAAGTCTCCTTACAATTATTTACAGTAACTTAATAAGTATGGAAAATTATATTCAGGATAACTACATTTTCGTATTCAATTTTCAAATGGAATTTGCTACACATACTATAGTCACTTGCATTTTATTTTATGGTAGATCTCTCGACTTTTAATCTAGATTTCAATGATATGTCTTTCCTCCATTTTACAGTAAAGGTGACAATCTTACAAAAAATTATTTTTAAAAAGTGATACCGGATTTTGAATCTTTGATTTCACAAATTGGAAACAGTCTACTAAGATATCGATCGAATCGGAAAGGTCACGGTCATCCCCTCTTTTCGACTTTTTCAAAAGAAATATTGTGGTTGTGTCTCCGTATTGTTTCCAGTTCTGGTTTCCCAAAAGTTACCATTTATAAAGTGATCACGGATGAACATGCGGCTTCCAGATAAAAATCGTCTGAAGTCTCACGTGATTTGCGTTATTTGCATTCGATTTTTTTTATTAAGAAATGGGGCTTCAGCCTTACTGCCGTCCAAAAAATTTTTAATAATATGAAATTCAAGGTGGGGTAAAGGTTTTGTGTTTGCATTTCGTACATAAAAGATAGATTAAGTGAGCGGCTAAAGGCTTACATCCTATAGGATATCCAACACCGACTTCGGTAGCCACAGTAATTCTGCGTAAAAGATATGGTAAGTGGTCGGCCCAACAACAACTCTTGAATATCATACATTATAAACTTATAAATTGATGTAATGATTTTATTTTATAAAACTTTTGATAAAAGAACAAGAACTCTGGTATGTTTAATCCAATATTCCAACCTTTTGATAACAAAGAAACAACTTTATTAGGGTGTTTATTTTGAAAATTTTATAGATGTATTTTTGATTGAGATCTAAAAATAATTGTACAAATAGGACTATAGCACCGCAAATTAAAAAAACTCCCCTTCGGGTGTATTTTGTCTGCATTTTGAGCCATACGAAAAATGTTGGCGTGGTTTGACAACAGTGGGTGGCACCTCGCATACAACTAAAACACCTAAAACGATATATCTTCGCACCTAAGGCATACTTTTTCTACGTTTTATTAAGCCGGTTTTTTTCGTAAAGCTTCAACGAAATCGAACACAAACTGTCCGCGCCGCTTACAGGTTTGAGCTAGACAACTCAAATTTTGGGACAGATATTTTTAAACTTCAAGCTGAAATATGGTTAAAAAACATTACAACACTTTCAAAACATACATCCTAACATATATACAGTTTTGTGAAAAAGTCACCCATTTGACGGACACTTTCCGTTAAGAGATATTTTTACAATATGCCCAAAATTTTCTATTGGACTCAAATCCGGAGATTGTGCTGGCCACTCTAAGACCTTGACAGTCATACAATTTGCGGTATGTTTAGGGCCATTGTCTTTTTGGAAGACCCATCTGAGAATGATCCACAAACCATGATGTTGCCGCCTCCATGTTTCACTGTTTTGATTGTAAACCTAAGTTTGTATGCAGCATAAACAGGTCTTACGTAATGTACACTTTGGTCCGAATTAAATAAATTAAATTTGGACTCGTCGGACCAAAATATTTTTTTCTTTGGGCCAACCAATATACTCAGTAGCAAATTTTACTCGTTGCTGAATATTTTTGTAAGGCAAGAACGGTACTTTTCTTGGGCTGTAGGACCGTAAGTTTCCAAGAGTAAGCGTTCTTCGAATATTCGATGTATCAACAACAATATTTAAGTTAGCTTTGATTTGTTTGAAAGAGGCAAAAGGGTTTTTTTTTTACACAGCGAAGGATCCTTCGTTTTACTGTAGGTGTAATTTTAGCTTTTCTTCCACGTGTTTCAATCCATTTGACTGCATTTTCGACCAAAGTTTTTGAAACTCCAATTAATGCCGCCACTTTACTGTAAGACTAAACTTTTATACATTTTTTTGATGGGTTCTCGAGTTTCAGAGTCACAATGCCTAGATCGAACCATATTAAACTAATGAATAGAAAGGAAAAATGCGGTACGATCTTAATTTACTAAGAGCAATAATTTTATATTATTATTTTTATTTATATTAACAATACTTTTATTAATAATACTTTTGATTTTGATGAAAAATCAAACGCTGTCATCATTTTTCATAGCTTAAAACTGGTATATGATGCAAACAATTAGAATATTGTGAAGTGTCTGCAAGCAATAGAAAATTTTGTCACGGGATTTGTTTTTATAATATTTATATACACAACAGCTTAGTACCGTTATCATGTGTTTTTTATGATATTTTACTTACTTTTGCATCAAATTTCACACTTGCAAATCACTGTCATTATTTTTCACATAACTGTGTGTAAATCTTTGTTATCAAAAGTTTGTTTGAATAAAAAAGCATTGTACCAATTTGTAAAATTTTATATGAACATTGATCACTGCTACCTGGCTGTTAGTTCATATATCATTTAATTATTAATTAATACTACCGTAAAACAAACTTAAAAATATATTATTTGGGGCATTTTACTTGAAGCGGACAACGAAATAAAATGATACTTTGAAATTAGTTCATATTTGGTCTAATTGAACTTATAAAACGTGTAAAAACGTAATTATTTTATGAGGCTTAGTTGTCAAGCAATGGGCTTCTAAAAATTAAAGTATGTAATATGAAAAACGGTTTTTTCTGAAAAAGTTCTTTGAATTTAACAAAGTTTCAATGAAATATTAAACATTGTGGTTTTATAGGAAGGTTACAGTTCTTTCCAATTTTGAAATCAGATTCGAAATATGATTTTTTTTGATAGAAAACCGGAAGTAAACCTTTCAAATTTAGCTCAAAATGTTTAGGTACATAATATACTAAATATTAGTTAAAATGATTTTCAAAATAAAATTTTTTAACCTAAATTTTATTCATATTTTTTTTTTCATAAAAATATTGACATATGAAAGCATTTACAAAAAAAAAACTGTTTTGCGGTGATCACGATATCTTTGAACTGGTTATATGAAATCAAAAAATATTGAAGATATAGTTAATTCATAGTAAAATCTAGTCCTTAGTCGGAACAAGCGAAATACAAAATTTGACCAAAATGGCGCCTTTTCAAAAAAAAATTTTGATTTTCGACCCAAAACTTTTGTCTTAAATTGTTTATAAAAACAATAATAGAGGTCGGATCGAGAAAATCTACGCTTCAATATTATTTTGAAGATTAGGTTAATATTTGAGCCTAATTGGTTAAATTGTTCTTAAGATATATTGATCACCGATTTAAAAAAAGAGTTTTGAGAAATATACATTTAAAGCTTCAAAACAATTTCATGAGTAGTAGATTTCTTAACAAATATGACTGCAATTTAGATAATACTTATCGGATCACCATAAAATGTTTTTTGCGTATTCTCAAGAATATGCATTTAACGGAAATCGAAAAAAAGAAAAATCAATATTTTAAAGCTCAAACTGGGCATAACTCTCTAAGGATATACATATATATTTATGGATAATAAGGTTCGTTATGTTTTTAATGTATTTAATTTTTATTTTGTATTTTTAAAAATATTTTTTTAAATTGAATTTTAATTTTTTCTCTTTGCTATAAAACAAAATTTTTAATTCTTAAAAATTTACAATAAAAACTTAAACATTATTATTATTATAAGTTGTTTTTGTGCACAGTATTTCTTGTGTGTTGTTGTTTGTTGTTGGTATTAAGTCACCACATTATTCCGTCCCGTTAAATAATTTTGTAGTGTTGGCTAGTAAATTGAAGTGTACTTTTTTAGTAGATTTGTTTGGAAGGGAGAGTGTTTGTGTATTTTCTTTATTTAGAAAAGCTGGTTAAAGTCTTTCTATGTTGATTGTAGTTGAAGCATTGTTTTTTATTATTTTAAAGAATTTTGCTGATTTTTCGATGATTCTGGAAATGGTCCACCGTATGGGTGCTGTAATGAGTGTCGTATTGTATCGTTTCGTACAAAAACGATTTTGCAGTCTTTTAATGGTTGTGGAACGTGTTCGTATCTACATAGTGTTATGACGTGAAATGTTGTTGATTGCTTATGTTTTCTTTAAGCTTGAAAAAGGTCTCTGATGGTTTGAATAGTTCTATTTTCCAAACTGTTAGTTGTTGTGTTAGTCTAAGCGTTTGACCAAAAACTATTATTCCGTTTGCTTGTGGGTGATATGCTGAAGTTGTGATGTGGTGAGTACCTGGTGTTTTTATAAATTGTTTAAATGTGTGAGAGGTGATTTGAGGTCCTCGATCAGAAGTGATCTCGTGTGAAACTCCGAAACGTGAAATGAATTCTCTTTTGAAGGTTTCGACAGTTGTGATATTCTCAGTATCTTTTATTGGGTATACTTCTAGCCAACGTGTATTCCTGTCCATGGCCGTGAGTAGATATCTATAGTTATTTGATATATGTAATGGACCGACCAGATCGATGTGGATATGTTCGAAGCGACCGTGTGGAATATGTATTTTATGAGGTAGTGTTTTTGTGTACTTTTGCTCGTTGACAGTTAATACATTCCTAGGACCATTTTTTGATTTGTGAATTCATGTCTGGCTAGAAGTATCGTTGTATTATCAGTCGTCTGGAAGCTCTATTTCCTGGTTGAGAAATGTTGTGCATCTGTTCGAATATTTTTTACGAAGTAATTGTGGTATGTATGGACTGGTATCTTTTGTTGAGTGTCCGCACTAAGTTTTTATGCTGAGGAATGGAATATCGATTTGTTGAAATTTGTATATGTTTTTGTTCATTATGTCGTTAAATTCTGAATCGTTCGATGTGTAATTGTTTTAGATTGAGGTCTGGTGTTTTTAGTTCTACCTCGTATCGTGATAGAGCATCTGGAACAGTATTCTCTGTACCTTTAATGTGAAGTATTGTGTTAGTAAATTGTGCGATGTATTCTAAATGACGTGTTTGTCTTGGACTGCGTTCTAATTTTGATTGAAGTGCATTGATAAGTGGTTTGTGATCGTTGTATACTGTGAATATGTTGCCTTCTAAGTGATGTCTAAAATGTTTAATGGCTTAGTATATCCCGAGTAATATAGAATGTGCTGTATTTTGTTTCTGTTGATAAAAGTTTTTTGGAAAAGAGAGCTAGTGTCTCTAAATTGTTATTGTGTTCTTGTTGTAGGACTCCACCGACTGCTGTGTTAGATTCATCTACAGCAATTGATAGTTTCGCTTTACTGTTTACATGGTAAAGCGGTGTTTGCTTAGCGAAGCTATCTTTTATTGAAGTAAGTGCATTTAGAGTGTATTTTGTCCATTGTTATTTTTCCCAGCAGGGAATTGAACAAGGCCTTCCACGGAGAAGGTCTGCTGGCATTGCTGTGATTGTAAGAGGCCTTCTCAAAACTAAATTTTCATGCAAATAAAAACAAGTATGCTACTTTCTTTTTTTTTCTTTTTTTTTTATTTATTTAATTCATTAATATTATTAACATTTCCAATAAATTTTTTCAACATAAATTATACAAAATTTCTTATTGCCTATCGGTGATAATATTAATGACGTATCTACTTCCTGTAGTTCAAAGAACTAGAGACGGAATATAGATATGTATATAAAGTTAACATTAAGAGCACAAAACTGCGTGGGGTCGCACATTATTATGTTAAAAAATAATTGATCTGATATAATTCATTATTCCAGACTAAGAAATATTTAATTCAATTTTGAACTGAAAAGTAATGAACTAAAAAGCAATGAATGCTATATGCTATTTACTATGATTTTTGTTTTTATTTACAATCTGTCAATATTAACAATAAGTAAATTTTATAAGTAGTGAAATTTTATTTAGTATTTATTTATTTAGTATTTATTGAGTCTATGGAAATAACCTTACAGACTATAACAAATTTACTTACAATATAATGAACTTGAATAATAATTAACAAATAACAAATTGACTTAAAATATAAGAAACTTCAATAACTTATAATTAGTTAAATTAAATTAATAACAAAAGCCTCAACCAATCAGATTTAAAAATAAATTTAGGCACACAGAAATCAATGGATTTATCTCTATATAACTTATTTAATAATAAGAGGGTTCTATTAATGGGCTCATTAATGGCATAGTTGGATCGATGACACTTAACATAAAAATAGTCTGAGGATCGTAAAGTTCTGGAAGGAATATTAAACATTAACAGTTCAAGAAGATCAGGACAGTCAATATTACCATTAATTACATCAAAAATAAAAATAATGCTATGTGTAAGTCTCCGAGCATGTAAGTCAGCGAGCATTGTAAGAGGGAATTGATTCAGTGAAGGGAATCAAGCGCAAAGCAAACTTAAGAAATTTTTATTTTTAGTTATGACTTCCCACAGCAGACCTGCTATTAGGCCTGATATTACAAGGAAAAGAAGGACTTCGTCACAAAAAATAAACATTAAAATGTCAACGCTACGAGGAGGTAACAAAGATAAAACTAGTAAAGGTGTTATCTTCGGCCAGGCCGAAACTCACATACCCTACACGGCATTGAAAGTACTTTTTAAATAAATGTTAAAAAAATAATGAAGGGGTGGAATAAGTCGAAAATAATGGTAAAAGGTTCAAAATGTGGAAAAGTGTTGGAAAAAACTGAAAATGGTGAAAAAATATGAAAACCATTGAAGAAAGTTGAAAGAAATTTAATAAGTCGAAATGTATGAAAAATGCTGAAAAATTGATGATAAAGTCGAAAGAATAAAGAAAATGTCGAATGAAAGTGAAGGGGAAAGGTAAACGGTTGAAATTGTCAAAAGAATATGGGAAATGTTGAAAAAATAGAATAGAAATGAAAAACACGAAATATGCCACGCCCACTTCTCCAATTCCGGCCACTTTTGGTACAATAAACAAACCAAATTTTAGCACAATAGCTTGTGTAGTTTGCGATATGTGCCGTAATTATTCCTAAAATTTAGGGCGGTGACACACCCACTGATGCAACCCAGTCCGATTTTGATCCAGAAATAATTTTTTATAAACAAACCTCTTACACCAAATTTCACTATGATTGCTTATATATTTCGATAGTTATGCCACTTAAGATATTTTAATTGTGTGGGGGGTGCCACGCCCACTGTTGCTACGATATTTCGCCAGCTTTTGATTCATATGTACCTAGTACCCATTAAACGACTTACATCAAATTTCAGATCAATTGCTCCAATAGTTCATTTAAAATAGCACTTATAACTTTATGTTAATGAGGAAGGTGCCACGCCCACTGATGCAATCTTGTCAAGTTTCATTTAAATTCGAAGCTTATAGTAACCGACACCTCTACACAAAATTTTATGAATATTACTCTCATAGCACACTTTCTATTGCATTAAACGTATTTCGCTTATATGGGAGGTGCCACACCCACCGGCCCAATTGTGCCAAAATTTTGCAAGAAGACACCTTTTAGCGAAAATATCTGCCATATTAAATTTCATAACGATTGCGTTGTTAGTTCTCTTTTTATAACGTTTATAAATATAGTAAGCTGTGCCACGCCCTTAAAATAAATTTTTCAGTACATTGACGTAGCTGGTATTGTTGACTACTTTCAGTGGTATCATCCTCAAAATTTTGATGAAAATCGTATGTGCCAGTTTGATGTTATACGAAATCCAAATTTTTAATTGTTAAGAAGTGCCACGCCCACTTTTACAATTCTGCCCACTTTATGCGCCATTCAAGATTCATAAGCTCTGTATTCGTGTACAAAATTTCATCACAATATCTTGCACGGCTTACGAGCTATGGCGTTATAAAAATTAAAGTTTAAGACTGTGCCACGCCCCTTTAAGAGCCTTTGCAAACTTAAGATCCAGCCTTATCTTAATTTTGTTCTCATATTCACCAAACCGCCAAGTTTCATCAAAATCGCAGCTACTTTTTTTCAAAATGGACTTGGATATATTTACATAGAGTATGAGCGGAAGGCGTGGCTGTGAACCGATTTCACCCATTTTTATATGCTAGCAGCTTGCAAGAAGATGTGCGCTGTGTGACAAATTTCATTGAATTAGCTTGCTTAGTTTTCCCGTAAACCTGATTTCAACAGACAGACAGACAGACAAACAGACGGACAGACATACAGACAGACAGACGGACACAGCTATATCGACTCAGGTGGTGACACTGATCAAGAATATATATACTTTTCCATACCTCCCACGCCCCCTTCTATGCGTTACAAACGGAATGACAAAGTGAATATACCCTCTGTGTAGGGTATAAAAAGCAATTAACTAAGAGTGTCACGACGTATTAAGATTTAATTTTTTCAAAGTACTTTTGTTACTCTTTCTACGCCAGGCATTCTTAGAAGGGCTCTTGACGCAAGCTATGCAGGAAGACCTGCTTGAACAGTATTTGTATCGGGCCTAGTAAAGAAGGACTGTTTTATCGGGTCGTTTCATATAAAAAAGAAAGTAAGTTTCAAAGGAGGTGGCAAGGTCTTATTTTTACCAAGGAAGACCTGCTAGCTTCTGCCTTTTCCTACTGGGTTGTTTTTGGCTTTTGATTCGTTGGTAACCATTTGATGGATTGGTCCTAATGTGTATGCGGTTTTGGATTGCATCTGTGATAGTAGTCTGTCATACCGATGAATTTTTGCATTTGCTTGACTGTGATTGGTTGTATGTAGTCTTGTATGCACTATATCCGTTCTGTAGAAGGTTGTATGGAAATGTTATGTTATCGACTCCGAAAACGCGTTTGTTTGGTTTGATGTTGAGTCGGTAATTGTTGAGACGTGTGAAAACTTGTGTTAAGTGTTGCAAATGTTGTTCTTCTGTTTTGTCGTCTAAGTATACGAATATGAAGTCTAATCTATTAAGAACTTCGTTTATTAATCTTTGGAATGTTTGCGCTGAGTTCCTTAAGCAGAAGGCCATTCGGAGGAATTCGAACATTCCGAAAGGTGCAGTGATTGCTGTTTTTGTGTTAGGCTCGCACTAACCCAGCAGGCAATTGAACAAGATCTTCCCCGGAGAAGGCCTGCTAGCACTGCTCCGATTGTAAGAGGCCTTCTCAAAACTAAATTTTCATGCAAATGAAAACATGACTGCTAATTTTTTTTTTTGTATGGTTTTTGTTTTTATTAACAATCTGTCAATATTAACAACAAGTAAATTTTATAAGTAGTGAAATTTTAATTAGCAGAATAGTTACACTCCATTGAGTGTATACTCATACAGCAGTACTGCTATAAGGCCTTCCCACAGCACCAGTGCTATAAGGCCTTCCCTCAGCATCAGTGCTACAAGGCCTAATAATAGAAGGTAAAAAAGAAGGACTTTATGTATTTTTTTATTTCATGTATTGCAATGTTTTATGATTCGACATTACTTTTTTGTCATTGGATTGTACTTATACGACATCAAAAGTTGATACATGGTTAGAAGTAAGGAACGGTGTGCTTGTTGCTAGGTAGGTCTTCTGTTTCATGTTATGTTAAAGTGGTAGAGTGTTGTGTATTCAATGTCAAATTATAAATTAAGAAAAAAATAATCACAAAAAATAAACATTAAAAATATCAACGCATGGGAGGTTCACGCAGATAAAAAAAAACATTTAACTAAGAGTCTCACGACGTATTAAGATTTAATTTTTTCAAAGTACTTCTGTGACCCCTTCTACGGTAAGCGCTCTTAGAAGGGCTCTTGACGCAAGCGATGTAGGAAGACCTGCTTGAAGAGTATTTCTAACAGGCCTGCTAAAGAAGGCCTGTTTTATCGAGACGTTTCATATAAAAAAGGAAGTAAGTTTGAAAGGAGGTGGCAAGGCCTTAATCTTACCAAGGAAGGCCTGCTAGAAGGCCTGCAAGCTCCTGCCCTTGTCTACTGGGAAGTTTAGTTTGGAATAAATGGTAGTGTTGTGTAAATTTATTGAAAAATCATGTATGGTAATGGGTAGCGGTCTGGTACAGTTATTGGTAAGTCAACGTTTACACAAGCAAATTCGGTTTGAGAAATTCTTGTCTATACTCTTTTGTGAATTTCTTTTGCGTTTACACTCGGAAACTAGAATTTGTTTGTGCAAGAAAATTTCAAAGCAATTACTGCGTCAACCCACCACATCAAAAGTAAATTCAAAGCATAATATCAGCTAAAGAATAGAACGAAAGGGATTTCGCGTGTACGACAAATTCTGTACACCACCCTTTCGTTTTTCCCTTCTTGCCTACAAACAGGAAAACTTTCTTTCAAGAGTTTCCTCGTGTAAACGCTGCCTAATGGTGTTTCTGTGTATGCCGAAATGGCATTTATGGATATTTTCGTGAGTGGGTCAATGAGACGTTTATGTTTTAAGTCAATAACTAAACCGTATTTAGTATGTACTATGCAGAGCTTTATGTTCAGTAGTTTAGTGCAAAAACAACAAAAAAATTACAAGCGCAAAATGCATTAATTGTTAGAGAATAACTCTTACAATCGTAAAAGAACAAAAAATGGGGAACCAGCTGCTTATACAAGTTTCAATGACAGCTACGTCATATCTTCAGTAAACTTTGTTAGCCGATGTTGAAGAGTCTGCAAACAGGCTTTATTTAATTTTTCGCATTAACCAGTTAAGAATCATAGCGAAAAACACAAACACAGCGCGACAAGACTCTACATTCTTTCTCCCTGCAACTCTTTTGATATTAAACATTTCTTGACGAGCGCTCCGTTGAAAGTACTATATGTAAATATCGGCGAGCTCGCCGTGAAGTAATTTCTTTATTTGTGTTTTTGGAACAATGTAAAATTTAGTATGTACTATGCAGAGCTTTATGTTCAGTAGTTTAGTGCAAAAACAGCAAAAAATTACAAGCGCAAAATGCAATATTTGTTAGAAAATAACTCTAACAATCGTAAAAGAACAAAAAATGGTATTTTTCGTATAATTCGTATTTTGTTAAAAAATTAGCACCTAAAATGGGTTTAGAAATGTCTGCGATCAAAAAAGTAAATGGTAGATCACGTGCATGGATTAATGGTTGCTGGATTTCGTTTTGTCAGATTTGTCTACTTGTTCTCGTAGTTTTTTAATCTTTCTTTACGTTTTAAAGATTCTTCAGTTAATTTTCCCAGCTTTACCAAAAACTGCACTGCTATGAGCAGATTCGGAGCAGTGATTTAAAAATCGTTTTGGTATTGCAGATGGCAATTCTTCTAAGCAACAGCGCGGCATAACTCACAAAAATTCGGCATAGTTATTCAGTAAAATAAGAATTTTAAAATAAAAATCACACCAAATATTGCCAATAATCTTTGCGAATCACAAAATATTTTTTTTCTTCTTAACCAAATTATCACGTTCAATTCGAGAAGAATCAAATGATAAAGAAAGAGGCACAATTTAGAAGCGATCCAACCTTATATAATTAAACCATGGATCACGTCTTAATTTTAGATTAAGTGTTAGTACTCTTTCACCATAAGTTGCTATTGAAGTGCCGTTAGCGGCTGTCAAAATAATGTCGGACTTTTGTTTCTAATTTTTGAATTTAGAGATAGGAGTACAGAAACTTCTGCTCCACTATCAACGAGAAATTTTAAGTTGTTTGTGTTATAGTGAATAAAAAGATGACGTGTAAGTGCTGTAAGTATTTTAAGTAATTTAACTATATGATCCAAATTCAATGTTAAGGACACACTGGACTTCAAGAATTAACTTAAAGACATTTATTCATTTGACGATTAAATAATGAATATAATAGAAAGAAAATGGACAATTTTAGAACAATACACAAACATAACCAAAAGATTATTCTTTGACATTGTAAGATTTTGTATAAAGGACAGTAGATATTTCAAATATGACAGCAAGAATTTTGTACAGTTGAGAGGTATGCCACTGGGATCACCAGCATCTCTAATTGTGGCGGACATAGTCATGGAAGGACTCTTAGAAAAATTCTTAAATGACATGCAAGTGAGAGTGTCCATGAGTAGTAGCCACATATGTGGACGACCTATTCGCGATAATTAAAAAGGACAAAGTAAATAGCACGCTAGATACGCTGAATACGTATCATGGAAGAATTAAGTTCACTATTGAAAAAGAATCAGACAATAAATTACCTTATCTTGACACAATGCTAACTAGAATTGGCAATAAAATTGAAATAAATTGGTATCAAAAACCAACAGCGACAGATCGTATTATTAGCTATTATTCTAAACATCCGACAAATATGATTATCAACACGGCCAAAAATTCTATACGAGCATTTTTGATATCCATGACGAAAATTCCTCAAAGGTTAAAGCAATTTTAAGAAAGAATAGTTTTTAAAAAATACCTTTTAAAACACAGACAAAAAATTATGATACCCACAAATATTAACATTGACAATCCTTCAAAAATATATATAACAATGACGTTATACCTGGTTTCTCAAAAAAAATCCAAAAAGTCAGATATTCTGAACAATGACAAATTCAGTATAGCCTTCAAGACAAGCAACACATTAAGAAATAATAATAATATAGTTTAGCTACTACAGCTATTAGCCTTCTTAGCTATTTAGCTTGAAGCTTTAAATCAAGTAATAAGCTTTTTAATAAATAATGGAGATGGAAAACATTATACATGCAATTAATTTATTTTTTTTATAAATTTTTCTTAGCTTTATCGCACTTTCTCAACATACCCACTCAGACCATGTGATATAGATATTAAAATAATTATATGTGTAATTTTACATGGTCCAAGGCGTAAATGTTAGAAAAAATTTACCCTGCATGCTGTGGGGTTCGGACAACACAAACATAAAAATACAGACCACCATTAAGCTA
Source organism: Meiosimyza decipiens (assembly GCA_963680825.1). Taxonomy (NCBI): domain Eukaryota; kingdom Metazoa; phylum Arthropoda; class Insecta; order Diptera; family Lauxaniidae; genus Meiosimyza; species Meiosimyza decipiens. The sequence continues at coordinate 80,698,882 of OY804258.1, read as the reverse complement.
CAAATTTAGCTACAGTTAGTTTTCAATCTAAGCTTGAGTTGACCTTTTGACAAGCTAATATTATAAAAATCGTAATTATTAATAAGAGCTGTAGCCATATAATTAGTTCTACTAACCGGTTAATAAAATAATTGATTAAATAAATAATTGATTATTAAAATGTATGTAATCAAGAAGCTCTGGTGCAGCAAGAGACCCAGTTACAAGTTGATGTAAATAAAGTATATCCGCAATATTTCTACGGGACCTCAAAGACTGCAAATGTAATAACTTCAAACGATCCTCATAAGGAGGAGGGTTCAAAGAGTCAGTCCAATTTAAGCCATTGAGAAAGTTTTTTTGAATTCTCTCAATTCTATTTATATGAATATTATAAAATGGTGACCATACTTGGCTGGCGTACTCTAAGTGAGGACGCACTATTGTATTATATAAAGTCACCGTTACTAAAGGGCTATTAAATTCTTTTGCCCACCTCTTAATAAAGCCAAGCAGAGATGAGGATTTTTTACAAATTAGATCAATATGATCATTAAAAGTTAATTTAACATCAAAATGTATACCCAGGTCTTTGACTAAACCGACACGACATATTTTCTTATCTTTTAATTTATAATCCAACTCCACAATTTTTTTTTTCCTGGTGAAAGTCATAGATTGGCATTTATCAGGATTAAGATGTAAGTTATTTTTAGAACACCAAACCTCGAAGGATTTCAAGTCAGACTGAAGTGGAATAGTATCGCCAACCCTCTTTACGTTCCTGTAAATTTTCATGTCATTTGCATATACTAACAGATGGGAGTTTTTAATTACATATGTAACGTAATTAATTACTAAAATGAACAGGAGCGGCCCCAGGTGGCTTCCATGTGGAACACCTGATGCCGCGCTAAATGGGGAGGAAACACTCTCCGAAATCTTATTTGATAAGAGCGATCAGATAAATAAGATTCAATCCAGCTGACAAAACTTAAAGGAAATCCAAGCTTCTTTAACTTAAACAAAATCAAAATGTATGGTAGTTTGTCAAATGCTTTACTGAAGTCAGTGTAGATGCAGTCAACTTGCCCACCAGAGTCAAAAGAGCTTAAAACAAAAGAAGTGATATCAAGGAGGTTAGAAACTGTAGATCTGTCATTAACAAAACCATGCTGTCGAGTTGTTATGACTTCACCACAGCACACCTTAACTTGATCGTATATTATATGTTCAAAAATTTTCGGTATTGATGATAACTTAGCCACTGGCCTGTAGTTTGAAATATCATTTTTACAGCCTTTCTTGAAAATGGGGCTAATGTATGCATTTTTCCAAAATTGAGGAAAATAGCTTTCTCTGATTGATCTATTGAATAAAAAACTGAGGGGCTGACTCAGCACAGAGCTGCAGTTAACTAAAACTGTCGCAGGAATACCATCAGGCCCGGAGCTGAAGTCATCATCAATAGACGAGATATATTTCTCAATGAGGTCAGGTGTGAAATATATCTCATTAACCGAAACTAAAGGGTCGTTATCCATATATTCAAAATAGTTGATCTCAGGGCTAAATAAATCAGTAGAAAATGACTCCTTAAACAAATTAGCAAACAACCCGGCTATAATTTGGGGGTCGCTAGTGAGCCCATCAACTGTTTTAAATTCAGATGGAAACCCGTCAGAATTTTTTTTAGAATTAATAAAACCTCAAAAATTCTTGGGGTCATGAAGAATAATCAGCCTAATTTTATTCAAATATTCAGAATAAACTAAAGCTGACATATCTTTAAATTCAAAAAACAGTCGCTGATGAGCAACTAGGTTCTTTCGGTCCACTTTACACAAAATGTAAAATTGACTAACGAGAAAAATCGAATTTGATGTATCAAATTTCGTGCAAGGGGGACGGATCCAATTTATGTAATAAAGTATAAGTTGGAATAACAAAAACAAAACTACGGACAAGAATATCAGGACACAAATCAGATTACAAAGCACTTGACAAAGCTATTGAAAAAAAGACAGTGTTGCTGCAGAACGGTAGCACCTAAAATTGATGCAGAACGGCAACACCTAAAATTATAAATTTTGTTCATTGTCTGTCAAGCATGTCAGTCAGGAAAGAAGCAGCGGCGAATAAACACCAATCATTGAACATACAACATAGAACATTCAACATAAGATATACGTCTAGGTCCAATACACATATATAAAATTTATCTTCTTTTTATTTAATTAATTATTCGTACTCAATGTAAATTTTTCACAATTAGTTTCTAATAAATACAATTTAAAATATAAAATTGGCGTCGCCGTCTTACAGACAGCATTAGCATCCCACTGTGCAAACAAAGAACACTCTCCAGATTTTGACAAAGTAAGAATTCTTCAACAGGAGCACAATTATGCGAGAAGGTATACTCTCGAAATGCTGCACGTTATAAGTGTACCAAAACAGCTGAGACTTAGCTACAAAAGGTCTGTATCATCCACGGTTGCCACACCGAAATTTTTTTTGGGACCAACATTTTAGAAAAAAAGGACCAAAATGGAAATAAAAGGACCATCTTTTATTTAAATATTTCGTTTTATTTAACAACGCAAACAAGTAACATATTGAAAAAAAAATATAGCAAAAATTGCTTAAAACTTCACAAAAAATACAAAATCAGTCTATTCTTCAAAGCATTTTTCATCAATTCCATTTTTATATTAGCTTACTTTTTCCCAAAAAAAGCAAACATCCATATCACTTCTGAGGTCACTGCTAGAAAGTCTTAAAAGTTTCCATTGTGTTACAATTATATCGACATCATATGGAATTAAATGAGCAAAAAAACCTTTTGAGGAGTTATAATACATAAGTTTTTCAAGTCTTCCTTTCTAAAATCAAATCTTTGCTGTATTTGTCTTAAAAGCTCAATGTAAAAATTCAAAATATTTGTTTTAATTATTACTAGCTGTGAATCTGAAAATTTATCAGTTGCGAGAAAGTTCTCGGCTTTGCTTCCTATAAAAATATAAAGTGGTTTAAGCAGTTAGTATTTTTGACAAAATCGTTTTGTATAAAATTACACACAATTAATTTAAAGTTAACTTCCAGTTGTGAATACAAGAAAGGTAGCCGAACCTCCATAGTAAATGTCTTTAGCACGAAATCCTTAAGTAACAAGCAACAAACGTATTTATAAAAACAAATTTCGAATATTTTAATTTCGGTTTCATGGTTGCTTTCAGCTTTCTGGATTTACTATACATTTGTGTCTAAATTTGACATTTCTCCTCAACATTTATCAATATAAATTTTGCCATTAAGCTTTTGTATGCTCATTTCCAATTTTTGTCCAACAAAGAAGATTTATGTACGTTATTAAAAAATAAAAGACTCTTAGAAAGCCAATACAAGCATCAAGCACGACACCCATTTTGAAATTATGGATTTTTTTCGAAAATATCAATTTTTCATTCAAATTGCCTTTTGGTGGTGATTATTGTACTGAAAAAACATTTCAAATACAATTTTTTGATAAAATTGTAAACATTTTTTATTTACGTGCACTTTTCCATTTGGCTATATCATTTTGTATTATCCGGAAAAAATGTGGTGGTTGAGAGAGGAAAAATGAGAGTAAAAAAACAGCTGATCACTTCCCCTCCAAAAAAAAGTTTCATTTTTCAGCCAGACAAACTTCTTGTGGGTAAAACTTGAAGACTGTCAAAATCGTAGGTAACGAGACTAGATACTCACTTTTGACAAGCGAGGGAAAGAAAATTGCCTATCTCAATTGTATTTGCCCAATACTTGCCTCATAAAATATTTTTCAGCACTTAATTTTTTTTTCACTTGTTGAAAGGTTGTGTTAAGAAGGAGTAACATAACAAAAAGCTGGAAGTAAAAACATTTTTTGGTAAATGCTAATATATTCAATTAAATAGATGAGCGATTTTTGATTGAAAAGGAATCATAAAGTTTAATGTGCTCTAAATCATCAACCAGATAATTCTTTTTCAAAAATTGTTCTTCGATACGCACAGTTTTAAGATAAGAAATATTAAATGTCATTTTGGTAAATTTAAACCTTACGGCAAATCTCATATTTTAATACTAAGCAATCGTTTTAAAATGTACTTTATTCACTTAAATAAAATCTGCAAGCAAATATTGTGGCTCAAATCTACGTTTGGATATATTGTTAATGGTAATTACAAATATAGGATTTCAAAATTCACTACTTCTTTAAATCCTTGCACAAATTTTAAGTTTTTAAGGAAAATAATGAACAAGATCCAGAAAGTTTAATAAAATATTGGAGATATTCAACGTATAACGATTTTTTGAAAAGCTTTATCGCGGAATTCCAATATCTATATCTACCGAAAGTAGAAGCGCGTCACCAACTTCTGATTCTATATTCGCTTCTAAAGTAAACTTACTTAATGAATTGTTACTGAATACACATATGTTTAACTATATGTTAAAAATATAAAATCTTATGTTTTCACTTTATTTATATGGAAAAATATCAAAATTGAACCAAAAAGGTTATCGTTTCTAATTAGTTGCACGGCACTGTATGCTCAAGATATGGAATTCAGGTACAAAACTTTAAAGTCGGTCATGAGTTATATGATATAACTCAATAATATTCTCACCGAAGTTTCACTTAGCTTGTATGCAGAAAGTATTAACCAAACGGTCATGCAACTACGACACAGGTTCTAACTCCTGAACCCTGCCATTATTTACATTGTTTTATTACTAAAATACGCGCAACTTTTTTGACAGTTTTCATATTTTACCCATTTTTGTGTATCATCCAAAAATTATGGTGATTCGACTAGTCAGAGAAATTTCAGCTTTTATTCTCTCGAAAATCTCGATTTGACACTTTTCATTTTTTACCACAAAATCCGGAAGACCTAAAACTGACAAAGAGAATTGCGCTCACATATACAGATACTTAATAAATACAAAACGAAGAACTAACGAGAGCAAAAAATAACAAAAATGACAACATAAGACATCATAATTTAATTGTCGTCTTAATGTTAAGTATAGTGCGCGTCTTTTATAATGTTTATAACTTTTTTATTTTTCATGTTTCCAATTTTATTTAAATTAATGTAAGTTTCATGTTTCATGTAGGTGATTATGGTCTTAAGTGATTTTTGTTTTGTATATTTTGGAGAATTTATGTTCCTGAGAATGATTTTCAACGAAAACCGAAATATTGAACAAATTTTAAAATAAATAAATAATTGACAACATCAATTAAATATTTTTTCATGACCTATAGCTCATTTAAAATATCATACAAAAATCGAAATTATTGAAATTTTGGTTTGAAATATTTACTTCTGATTTTGTACAAGGACAGTCGATACCGTGCGCTCATAGAAATCAGTCGTTATTTACTATTCGCTCCTCTTTTTTCTATCTTCTTCAGAAAAGAGTTCTTATTTGACTTGCCAGTTGTTGTGGAAAAACATCAACCGCCTTTATGGAAGAAATATCTCTAGTAAAATTAATAGTGTTTCATCAAATAACACCAGCATTTCTGACCTCTAATTTAATGCAGTAAAAGGCAAAACACCAGGGTTCGATAGAGTCAGTTATCGCTTAAAAATCTCCCTCATTTAGCTAAAGTACGTATGTTGGGAATTTACAACACTATCTTTAAGTCAGGTATAATGCCACGAGAATGGAAAAATGCAACAGTTATTCCACCGCAGAAACCAAACCTGGCGAAAAATTTCGTTGAAGGTTATAGGACAGTATCTTTACTGTTATAGGTAAAAGACTGACTTGGTTTCTCCAAGTAAACAACCATATTTCACACAATCAACTAGCATTTAAAAATAGTAAAGGTATAATTGACACTTTTTCTGGACCATCGTACATGTAACGCTTTGTCTACGAAAAGTCACATTACCGTAATATCTATTGATTTGGTTAAAGCCTTTGACAGAATCGGCATACATGCGGCTATAAATCAGTTAAGTGAATGGAAGATTGGCCAACAAATGTTGAACTACATAAATGCTTTTGTATTAAACAGAAAGATAAAAGTTAAAGTTATCTCTCAATCTCGCAAGGATCTCCACTGTTTCTTGTTTTGTTTTAGATTGCGTATGAGAATCTTAGTAAAATCATATTTAAGTATAGATTTTTTAACTTAATGCTTTCGGCCAAATTTATAAAAATTACAGATGCTTTAAGATTAGTGCGAGAGTAATTGATGTTACAAAAAAAAATTATGAAAAAGTATGTACATAATATAATATGAAGCATATCAGCTTTTTTCAACGGCAGGAAAATTTCATAAGAATAGATTGCATACCACATACTCCAATAAAAAGTACAATACATTTAATATAATATACATAAGTAGTTCACATGTTAAGAAGCCTCTTCTTAAAAAGATTGCATGCCACAGAGAAATTTCTTAGGGAAATAAGCAAGCAATTCCAATATCTAGCAATTTCAACTAAAAATGAAAGTTCAAATTGAGATGCACTAATTTTGGGAATAATAATCTGTAGATTTCTTGTAAAACGGGAGAATCTAAAAAGTTGAGTAATATAATCCGGAATTTGACACGTAATGATTTTATAAAAAACAAACAAAAGTTTGAATTTGATAACGTCAAGAAAAGAAGAGCCAAGAAATTGAAGCACATAATTAGAGATATGATCACGACTGCAGATATTAAACAAAAACCGAACAATTCGATCAACTACCAACTGAATTCTATGAATATTATACGAGAATGTGACCGTATAAACTTCAAGCCCATATACTATATGTTAAAAAAGAACGAACAACACGTGGTTTGACATGCAGGGGCAAAAACAAAATATGGCTACATAATTTTCTTAAAGTTGAATTTAGAGAAGAGATTAATGTAACATGTGGAACAAAATTTAGATTGTTATCAATCAAAACCCCTGAGCACTCAACCTCATCAACAAAATTGAATGCAAAATAATAAATAGTTTTAGAGAGATTCAAAGAATACTTAGCAGAATGGAAAATCATTGCTTTGGTTTTTGAAACATTGATGCGCAAATAATTGTCAGACATCCAAGAAACCTTCTTGTTTACATTATACAAAATGGAAGCCTCAACAACAACTATATAAAAACTGTGGCTCACCTCAGAGAAGTAGTTGGATATCAACTCATTAAGGTACAAAATAAGACGGATAGGCCCCTGCGGGACACAACAGGTGACATCCAAATGCTCAGAGACATGTCTATTACAAGCAACAAATTGCTTACGAACAGCCAGACAAGACGACATAAGTTCACAAGCTGAAATAGAAAAATTAAACTATTCAACTTCATAATGAGAGCAGGATGGTGAAGGATATCAAACGCTATATTCAAATCGAGATCCGAGTAGCAGAAAAGTTGTATTGTAGGCATCACGCAAACCAGATTGACAACTAGAAATTTTATTATAGACTTGAGACATAATTTAGACCCTAATAAGGTGCTCCACTAATTTCGATAAAGCCGGTAGCACACTTTTAGGTCTTAAATTATCAAAACAATTTGAGTTTCCGCTGTTAATAGGAACACGCGCAAACTTCCAAGCTTTAGGACACAGGGACGTAGTTAAGAATATGTTGAAGAATATGTTTTTCCACAGAATAAAAAATCAACTTTAAAAATTTTAGCGGGATGTTATCATAACTAATCGCATTGGATTAATTGTCATCAGGACAAAGTACAGATCATCCAGGCCAACATAACCGAAAGTAAAAAAAACTATTATACTATAGGGCTAACATCAACTAACGAATCAACAGAATAAATGCACCCATTCTAGCTTTGACGAAAAAAGTCTTGGCACTTTTCCTCATTTTGCAAAAAATTCGCTAATTAATATCACAGTGATACCATAAATGCTTTTAAAGTAAGATTACGTATCGATTTAGCATATACAACCTCTTTAAACTTCATAAAGCATTCATTTCGTTCTCTTAGCTTGACACTAGACAAAGCTACATTTGAATATAAACGTTCAAAACATGAATCAAAGACTGCAAGTTGTACATCCGAATAATTTTTAGAAAATGATATCACTAAAATCACAAGAATTAAGTTCTCTCTCCTGTATTCAATGTACTCTTCAGTACGTGATACGACAAGTTTTAAAGAAGCATAATGAAGGTATGACGAGAAATACCAGAGCACTACATCTGCCCTAAGAAAGACAGGAAGTCAAATGAACTCAAAATAAAATATTCAATTAAAGAAGTTGAATTATGTTGCATGTCAAAGTGTGTTGGAATGGAATTATGCACGCAAGAGAGGTTCAAACGATGATAAATACTAAGTAAAGATTGAGATTTATTCGAATTAAAAAAGTTATATTTAAAATCGCACATAATTATAGCATCAGAATACTTGACAAGAAGATCACCAATAGCTGCCTCAAAAGCGGATATATTTCCATCAGGAAGATATACCACACCAACAAGAACTCGTTTAGAGCTATAAATGATTTAAAAAAAAATGAACTGACAAATACTGTATGTAGAATTTTGAAGAACAATATTTAAGTTGTGGGATTGGGATAGGTAAATACTAAAGCACTGCACAAGGTGTTCTAAATACCAAACACCAGCAGAGCGCAGTATTGTCTACCTCACTGTTTCCTGCAAAGAGTATCGAAAGGATGAAGCTCTCGGCAGAATTTTAATACTACCGCAAAAAAATCCAGTCTCATCGCTGCATTTATAAACTCACCCACCCGTGGTGACTAATAAAACTATTGGCTTTACCACTTAGGGCATTTTTGTCCCAATTAGGGACATTTAAAAATTATTTTTATTATCAACGTTATATATAGAAATTCCAAAAATTATTAACATAAAGTGGTAAAAAAAATAGATTGTGGGTTTGTTGTCCTTTAAATAAGCAAAAATAACTTCCAGGCACATTTTAGTTAGACAAATGTCATATAATACTTCACCACTCATTTTTGCGCATAAAATTCTTCATTTGGAAGGAAAATTTCAAGTACAATTTATTTTACTTTACTTACATTATTTTATTAAAAAACAAAAAATTATTTTCTACATGTAGTTTTCTAAGTTTGTCTTTTTCTAAGTTTGCCCTTCGTTAATATTATTTTGTATGCTGTGTTTAAATCGTCTGTGTCTATTTTTGCGTTAATAGCTTTAATTATGTTTTGTTGGATTCTTAAGCTTTCCAATATTAGTCTTGTCTTCTGTTTCTTTTTTATGTCTAAGATTATTGTGTTCTCACAGTCAGCTGTGTGATTGTGTTCTGTGAGATGTTGTGTCAGGGCTGTTGTCGATGTCATTTTCTTTTGTTTTGCATCTATTTCGTGTTCTCCAAGCCTTATACCTAGTAATCGTTTTGTCTGTCCAATAGAGATTTTTTGGCAAGTTTCATCTTTATTGCCTATGCAATTTATTTTGTATACAACGTTACTTTGTTGTTTTTTTTTATTCTGTCTTTTTTGTTCGAATATATTGCTCTAAGTGTTTTTTGTGGTTTGTATGCATATTTGACTTCTGTATTATGTGGTATTATTTTTTGTAATAACTGATTGTTTGTTAAGTGTGGAATGAATGTTACGCTGAAAAATCTGTTGTTGTTTTGTTCTTTGGTAGCTTCGTTTTGGTTAGTAAGTTTGTTGAGTGTTTGGTTTATTAAACTGTTAATTAGATTAATTGGGAAATCGTGTTTATAAAGTATGTTTTTTATTCTAATTTTGTTTCCTTCTAAAAACTCGGGATCACTAATTTTAAAAATTTTTTGAATCAGGTTTATAGCTGTATTTATTTTTTGGTGGCGGGGGTGGTTTGAGTGGTAATTCATGAGTCTGTCTGAGGACAGTTCTTTTGAATTCCAATTAAATTTTAGTTTCTTGTCAACTTTTTAGAGTTTTATGTCTAAGTATGCGATGCTGTTGTTTTGTTCAATTTCTGTAGTAAATTTGACTTTTGTGTGTTGTGTATTAAATGTTTCTAGTATTTTATCTATATTTTTTTCCTTTACTATGGCTAAAATGTCATCTACATATTTGTTTATGTATTTGTCAATTCTATTATACTGTCATCGATTATTTGATTTAGAATGATGTCTGCTATTTTGAGGGAAAGGGTAACCCCCATCGGCATACCAAAGGTCTGGTTGTAAATGATGTTATTGTAACTGAAATAATTGTTTTCAATTAGGCAGAACTCTAAAATTTCTTAGAATTGTTGTTTTGGAATTTTTGCAAATTTTCTTAGATTTTCCCATTTTTTCATAATGATTTTAATTGCAAATTGAACCGGAATATTTGTGAAAAGAGAGATCACATCAAATGACACAATGTTTGTATTTCAATTTTGTTTCTATGTAATTTTGTTTGTATAATTTGTTCACAATGTTGTTGTTTTTACATTGTAGTTTTAGTGTTGGGCCTGCTCTTATTGTTTTGTAAGTTGTTTTGTCGTTTAATAGTTCAATCATTTTGTCATTGTATTCTTCCCTATACATGATAACCGTCTTTTTCCCTTTGTCAGCTTAAGTTATTATAATTGTGTCTTTTTGTTGTTGGATAAATTGTCTTGTGTTTTCAAATGTTTTGAGGAGAAATTTTTCTTTGTTAGTATTTACTATTTTACTCTTAAAACTATGAATTCTATTCGCTACCTTACATCTGGATAGTTCTTTTTGATTTTCATCCGGTAGGGCTTGAATGCTTTGTTCTATTTCAGCTATTGTGTGTACTGGTGAAAAGCTTTTTGTTGATATCGGGAGAGCAAATTTTTCTCCTAGTGAAAGAAGCCCTAGGCAGTCATGTGGAAAGTTGATTGTGGTTTTGTTTACTAGCCATTCTTCATTTTTACTAAACCTGTATTTTGTTTGCATTTTTTCAATTTGTTTGTTCAGTGTCTAGGTGAGATCGTGTTGATTACTTGTAGATATGCGTTGGTTTATTTGTGTTTAAGGGTATGTTGCAAATAATTTGTCGTATTGTTGATTTGTTGTTTTATATTTAAAATCTGTAGATTTGATTCTTTTATTTCTAGTTTTAAGATTTTTAGGTGAAAAATTTTTTAAATATTATTCAGTTTGTCATTTGTTTTGTGTTGTTTAAAATTTTGTTTGAGCGATGAGGTTTTCCTATATATATGTCGTGGAACCATGTTGTAATCTTTGCAGCGTAGTAGATATTGTAAACGTCCGTTTTATTTTGCGAGTTTTTTGAAGTTGTTGTATTGCAATTTTATGTTTTTTGTAGTGACATCATTGTATTTGATTCGTATGTGTTGTAAAATATGTTTTAAAGTATTTTTTTATTCATAATGTAATTAAATTAATTATTAGAATTCTGGAATCATCATCTTCATCTGATGATGAAGACCAGCAAGTTCAACGTCACCGAGTCCTTAGAGACCATAGAAATCCAATGGAAGAATATGATGACATCGACTTCAAAATGAGGTTTCGTATTTCGAAAGAAACTGTTACGCAATTACTTAACTTAATTGGTCACAACTGGGAGCCACAAAATAGAAGAAACTGTCCCGTCAGTGCAGCAAACCAATTGTTTTTTACATTACGGTTTTATGTAACGGGGTCGTTTCAACTATGTGTTGCAGATATATTTATGGTATCAAAAAAATATACAATTCCTTTAGCTGCTGAGGACTCCTTTCTCCCGATTTGGTAAAATTGCTATTGTATTTAACGGCTACTTGCTGCCTGGCCTTTGCCTTTTCTATTGCCTTATATTGGCTCACAATATCGATGAGGTTATTTTTTTGCTCCTCCAGGAAATTCCTGCCTCGTTCCTTCTTTTTAATTTGTCCAGCCTCTCTCATTTTTTATATTTGAATTTTTTATGTTTTGAAACTGAATACCAAATTGAATAATTAATTTGTTTGACATGTTTCAATAAACAAAAACTATTTTCATTTCATTCTTTTGAATTCAATCAAAGGGATTTGTGTAAAGTATATCTGTTTCATTCTTTCGTGTACAATCGACTAACAGGCTGCTAACTAAAAGTACAACATCTGATGTTGATGAAACAGAATTAATTTTGACAGCTTTATAAATTCTAACGGACTGTTAGTTAAATGTGATTTTAATTTATTTTGGTGAAACCGGACATGAGTCACCAAAGTTGCAGACTTAAGATTTTTGGAGTAAATGTAGCTTTTTCTGTTTTTATCAATACAAATGACATTTTAAATTTTGTTATTCATACGAAATTCATTTACTCAAATTTTTCAGAGTAAAAGCAAATTTTTGAGCAAATAGTTCGAGTTAAAGATTTTATCAGTTTATCCATACTACCCAATATATCATTTTATAAGAAGCGTTCTTAACATTATACACACATTTGTTGGTAATATAATGGTTTTAAAAAAAATTGTGAATATTTCAAAAACATTGCCATATCAAACGTACAGGTTGAATTTCATAAACTTGCTTAACATTATTGTGTGCCATTAGATTATCCTTCTTATGACGCCCATAACTTTGAAATCCATTCAGGGGCTCCCAACCTAAAAAGATTTATACAAAAGCTATATCTGCAACTTCCGAGGGCTATACCTCTGAAACCAGATATAGAACACATTTTTTTGATTTCATATTAATTCTTAGAATTGAAAACCGAAACAAAAGGCTAGTTTAATAAAAATGGGAGCTTATGTAAACTTAAGCCGAACAACCAAATATCGGGTTTTGAAGTAACGATTAATACATAATAAGGTTTTTCTCTCACTAACTTTGTTGTCACAGCTGACTTTGGCAGATGCCTGGAACATAAAATTGGTAATTGAAAGCAATTGGTAAACAGCCTAACTTAAATAACAAAATAAAGGAAACAATTTGGGCATTCGCTTCATATTAAAATATCAAAGTTTGAAGTAATATACGGTTTTTTTTTTAAATATGTTAAGCCTCTTCAATTCAACGTCAATACTTAATACATTTTCAAACACAAAGTGTGCGGAAATCTATTGTCAAACTTTAGATAATTTTTCAATAATTTGCACCTTTTGTGAGTTGAAAACGTTCGAGTTTGAAGATTTTTTGCTTCACTTCAAGAATGTTCATTTAGACTTGAATCAGTCGCAGCAATCTCTTTTGCCTGAAGTTTCAATTAAACGTGAGTCTGAAGCAAATCTAATTGAAACAACTAATGCTGATGCGTTGGAGTTTCATGAGCACCTACTGGATATTAAAATACTTACTGCACCACCTGTGGTTAAATTTGAAGATTTGGCAACATCAGTAGCGACCGAGCACTGGAAAGAAGAAAATCAATACCTTAACGAGAGTATTTCAGATTCTGACGGTAACAGTGAGGAAAGCAGTGATGAAACTTATACCCCTAAGGTAAGTTTTTACTCATCATATAAACTCATAATGAATTTCACATTTTGTAGGTGTTAAATGTGCCCAACAAAAAAAGCGTTCAGGTAACAGAATTTAATTGCAATGAATGTGAGAAGTCTTATAAACTGGCAAAGTTTCTTGAACATCATATCAATAAGTGCCACAACAAAGGTAAAATCTTTAAGTGCCCACGCTGCGATAGTGAATTTCCGCATGAACGTACACTCACTACGCATATGCAGAATGTTCACGATGGGTTCCCATGCAGTCAATGTGATAAGACGTACAAGAGTAAGGAAGCTTTGCAGTTGCACGTGTTCAATCACACAGGCGTGCGAAATTTTATTTGTAATGTTGATAACTGCAGTAAGGCATTTTTCAATCCAAAAACTTTGAGCAACCACAAGCGTATGGTTCACACGCTTGATCGTAATTATGTATGTGAGATGTGCGGTTTTCGCACAAAAGCAAAGCCAGCCTTGATAGTTCACAAGCGATCGCATACTGGCGAAAAACCATTTGCTTGTAAGGATTGCGACAGACGTTTTGCGTCACAATCTTTGCTTGGAGAACATAAAGCCATGCATCTTACGGACCGTCCACATAAGTGTGAAGTTTGCGGTGCAACATTTGCTCGTCATAAAGCACTGTATCATCACAAGCATTTGCATTTGGGTATTAAAAAATTTCTCTGTAAAATATGTGGAAAGTCATACGCACAGGCAGCTGGGTTGTCCGGTCATATGAGACAGCATAAATCGGAACATTTCTGAACATAAGTTACGAACAAATATTATTTTAGAATACTAATTCTACATTAACCTGTAAGTTTATTTTATTTCACTAAGTTAGGAAATAAATTTCACCTGATTAAAGTTGCACTTCAATGAAACCTGTAGACAAGTAGAAATATAAAATATTGGGCCGTAATTATAGTCGCAAAATCAAGAGCGCTCTAAGTTGAAACCTAGTTTTTACCGAAAAGAGAACATACAGAGTGACCTCATAAAAATAGAAAAACTTGCATTAAATTATGAGAAAATTTTTAAAAAAAATTACGCTGCGTTATTGACACAAAACATAGCAGATACACTGAATAAAAGCAATAATAAAATGCTGGAAGTCGGATAGCAGCGTGGCGTATGGGTTAGGACTGTGAACTCACAGCTCACGATGCGTGGGTTCGGTGCAGTACATCCAATAGCTCGTAATAAGCTAGCGGGGAATACAGAAATACAAATAATAAATGGAAATGGTTTACTTTAGCTGACATTCTGTAATTTTTTTTTTTGAGGAGTAAGGGGGTTAAAAATAAATAAAAATTTAAAAAAAAAGTGTCGCTCGGATCTAGTTTCGGAGATATAGCCATCGGAAGTTCCGGATATAGCTTATGTAAAAATGATAAATTGGGAATCCCTGCATATATATCAAAAAGTTGGGTGTCTTAAGAGAGATAATTTAATGATCTTCAACAATGGTGAGTCTTGTTTTTTAATTTGACCTATAATTTTGAAGATGTGACGATTTCTTTGAAATTTTGACATATTTTTTTAAAAAAAAAAACCTTTTTTTCCCAAAAAATGTGACCAATAATTTTCTTAACACATTAAGAGAGCCTAGTTTATTCCCTTTAAAAGGGTGAATAGTTTGTTCTAAATTTTTTATTATTCACCCCCCTTTTACCGGAAAAAAAATTCAATGAATTCTCTAAAAGTATGTATATATGGACAAAAGCAATAAAAATCCAACAACAAAGCCTAATAAATTGCAGTAAAGTACATAGATTCTTAAAATTATAAAAAATATTTCAATCAAAAAATCAACAATCTATGTACTTTAAATTTCGTAATAAATCAAACACACGTAACTTTCACTTTGCTTATAATTGCGAATTTATTATTTCTTCCATTTTTGATTTTTTTGTCAAAAATTGAAAATTGCCCAACTTCATCCGTTGCGTTGACGGATAAGTTGCGAATAGGCCGCTCTTCAAACAATTGCATGCATTTTATCTCAGCTGTCAGTTGTAAACTTTGACGCAACGGACTTGACGTACTCTATGGGATGAGGCCTTAATAAAGTGATGCATAATATAGTTTGTTGTCCTTTAAATAAGCAAAAGTCAGTTCCAAACTCTATTTAGCTAAAAATCTTAACATATGGCAGCCTGTTCATCTGTCATATGTCATATACTTCATAATTTTTGGACACAAAATTATTCATTGACAGACTGCGAAATCATTTATGAAAGAACATTAGAAAGTCAAAGTAATTCCACAAGTGTTGAGCCTAACTTTACTTTAGCTGACATCCTCCAATTTTATTTATTTTTTTAGGGGTAAAAAGGGGTATAAAATAGACAAGAAATATGAAAAAAAGTGTCGCTCGGATCTAGTTTCCGAGACATAGCCATCGGAAGTTCCGGATATACCTTTTGTAAAAATGATCATAAGTTGGGAAACCCTGCATGGATATCAAAAATTTGGGTGTCATAATGGCCTTTAATAATGGCGAGTAAAGTTTTTAAATTTAACTTATAATATTGGAGATATGATTTTTCTGAAATTTTGACCAATTTTAAAAAAAAAAATGTTACTGACCTATCGACAAGATTGTTGACATAGGTCGAGGTTACAGTTTGTTTTGCGCTTGCGCAAGTTTTGTATGTGTTGGTTCTTAGAAATATTTGTAAACAAAGATTCAATCTAAAATATTCGTAAACAAAATGTATTAAATGTCAAATAAGTTCAGGGGCAGCGCAGAAAAAATTTGATCTAATGAAGAAAATAAAATTTTTTTTAAATAGAAAAAAGTTATAATAAAAAAAAATTAACCGCTACTGTTTTTTATCAAAATCAATTGTCAATTTTGAATCATGCGCAGTAGAGTTGGCATTGAGCATCTTAAATAATGGGTGAACAGAAATGGGTTATAGTAGCAATATAAAAGAAAGAAGAATTTTACACCTTGTTTCACAAGTTTCATAAAGCATTGCAATTGTATTTTAAAATTTTCATGTTTCGGCATATTTTTCAGAACAATTTTTTTTTTCACCACGATGTTACGATGTTGCCCCTACGGACAATAACCTAAACGATACGCCGGAAATTGTTGGAAATCGGCAAAGTTTTCCCAAAATGCAAATTATTATGACGGCTTTCGACGAGTTAATTTAATTTTTCGTATACATATCAGAGGTGATATTTTACGATATATTTGCGTCCAGAAAAATTGTAGTCAGTACATTCAGAGAGTTGTCAGTTTATTCAGTATATTGCCATATTTTTAGTACATTTGGCGAATTATTAAAGATTCTGTCTGACTTAAATACTTTTGAAATTCCAAACATAATGGCAATTTTTCATATAAATAAATATAAGTAAAGTTTCATGACTAAAAAATGTATATAAATTGAAAAGAATGATTTTTTGGGTAAATAATAATAACGAAATATTCCTGAAATACTTTTTTTGTAAAAACTTGTTATAGCTTAAAATTTTTGTTAGTTCGGCGGATTGCAATTATATGAAATACTGAAAATTAAATTAAAACTGCATTAAAAAGAAAAATATTTTTTGTTCGTAGCGGTTTTTCCTCAAGAAATCGTTTTAAAATGCAGATGCACAAAATAGTAAAAATTTTTTGTGTTCGTAAGATATTGTTCTCAAATTTTCGAACTAAGTCATTTTAAAATTAATCTTCTGTATTTATTGCATTTCATTGTGGGTTTTGGAAAGCAATACGTACTCTTTTGCATATGTTCTTTGAAGCAAACGAAATTAATTTTGAATTTATAAATTTATTAATGGTTATATATCTCTAACAAAACTGTGGACAAATCAACTTTATATATAGAAAATAATTAATCCTAGTCCTTTTCCGTTAGAGACCATGTCAAATATGTGGGCATGCTCTCGGAGCATTACATCTATTTCTGATAACGATTGTTATATGATATATAAAATTAGACTTAAAATAAACTTAATCTACAATATATTAAAGAGAAAACGACAATTCCTTGTGAGCACACACATATACATATATACATGTAGGTCGACTGAATGAAGTGTCGCGTCCCTTTTTCAGGTATCTGTACAGGTAGTCCCCGACTTACGACCGTTCGACTTACGACTATTCGCACTTACGACCAATTTTTTTTTCAATTTTTTTCATAGAAAATGCTTAAAATAGTTTCGGGGAATCCCTAAAATATGTATATGAGAAAAAATTTAAAAAAAAAACAATAGTATGTACAAGGATTCGATTTATTTCAGTACAAATAATACGTTTGTTTAAGTGAATAATTTTATATCATCCCAAAAATGGCTGGAACTAGTAGTACAGTATGTATGTAATATTTTTCTTTAGTTATTTTTTATAAAACTCGACTTACGACCGATGACTAGGAACCTATCTGGGTCGTAAGTCGGGGACTACCTGTATCTCATTTGAAATCGTGTTGTTTTGAACAATCTTTTTTTTTTACAGTCATTAGCTTTATTTTATTTTTTGTTTGCTTCTATTTTTACTCCTTTATTCAGTAAAAAGGCTGGCTTAGAATAAAAATAAACACATAAATTAAAGTTTTGCACTCCAATATTAATTAATATAAAAATATTTTATCCGCGGTTGTGGTGTGGCCAGGTGTGACCTTAGTGTAGTAAGGGATTGGCAAACCAATAGTAATCAATCCAAGATTTTCATGTAAAAATCCCACCGGCGAATGGTAATTTGAATTGATGCAATTAATATTTGGTTGTGACCTCAGAATATCTTTAATAACGTCATTATCAGAATTTTGTAAATTATTGATGAATTTGTCCATTAGGTAGAAAGCTTAATTCATGATTGGTATGACTTTAGCCTCTCTTTATAAGTATTCGTTGGAGTACCTCTCATGCTTAGACTGAAAATTCTTTCCAATACATAATCTGAGAACTTTTCTTTCTAGCCGTTCTATTTCTGAAGCTACTGAAGGAGAAATCGTCCACTATGTGGGAAATGCATCAAAGCACAGGTCTAATTAAGGTTTTATTTATCATTAACTTTGATTTTTGAGAAGTTCTTTATTGCGTAGCAAAGACATGAAAGTATTAGTGACTTTGCTAGCTTTCTCAATATTGCTTCTAGCATGACTGTTAAATTAAGTAAGCTATTGAAGTTTACCTCTAAGTATTTGATATTTTTTTGAAGGGTATCACAGTTCTATCAATTTTCAAATTTAGATTATATATGAAACATTTTTTGAGTTATGATAACATTCAAAAGTTATGAAACTTCTCAATTATTTAACAGCTCCTACTTCCCAAGTGATTCCCCCAATCGCCTAATAATATCCCAAATCATAAGCAAATGTCCTCAAATGTTTTTTCACAACATAAGGCAGCGTTGTTTTGAACGAGTCTCACGCATTCTCTGTCATACGCTTCATCTCTTTGAATACTCTTTGGTTCGAAGTGAGCGGTTATCCGGTGTTTTGGTTCGGAAATTTACTATCATTGTATGTGAAAATTTGAACCTATTCAATTATAAAATTTCCTGAATTCAAAAAATAGTAATTCATAGATTTCAATGCATTAATTTATTATATAAATAAATAATTGGAACAGGTTTACTTTGGCTTAAGTTTACTTTAGGGACAACTATCCGATTTGATTTGTTTTTTTAGGAGAAGTTGCGTATCATAAATAAATAATAAATCTGCAAAAAAAAATTGTCGGTCGGATCCAGTTTAGGAGATATAGCCATCCAAAGTTGCGGATATAGCTATTATAAACATCGCCATATGGTGGGAACCCCTGGATAACATATTAAAGGTAATTTAATGAGGTATAAAATTGTCGTATTAATAAATGAATTTCGATAGATAGTTTTCATTATATGAAGATTTTTGTAAAAAGTTTACCTTTTTTTTGAAAAACCGATATTTTTTCCAAAATATTTATTATTAACCTATAGTGATACATAAAGGGTGTTTTTTTTAGAGGTATAGAGCTTCGAATTGAAATAAAACACAAGAAAATCGTTTTAATGTCCATCAATTTGGCTTTATTGGAAGGATTTCGGGCATGTGGCCGCCGCGGCTGGCTCGAATAAAGCCAATTCTACAGGTCCAAATTTGAACCACTTTTTCGAGCATATGGGGCCGTATGTCGGCAATAACGCCACGAATGTTGGCTTCCAAGTCCCCTAACGTTTCTGGTTTGTTGGCGTAGACGAGCGACTTCACATATCCCCAAAGAAAATAATCCAATGGTGTCAAATCACACGATCTTGGTGGCCAATTGACAGATCCATTCCGCGAAATTATGCGCTCATCGAATGTTTCCTTCAATAAATCGATTGTGACGTGCGCTGTGTGGCATGTAGCGCCGTCTTGTTGGAACCACAACTCATCCACATTCATGCCATCCAATTCGGGAACAAAATAGTCGGTTATCATGGCTCTATACCGGTTTCCATTAACGGTAACTGACTCTCCAGCATTATTTCGGAAGAAGTATGGCCCAATGACTCCACCAGCCCATAGAGCACACCAAACAGTCAGTTTTTGTGGATGTAATGGCGTCTCAAGGGTCTCATGTGGATTCTCTTCACTCCAAATGCGGCAATTTTGCTTGTTGACGTAGCCATTCAACCAAAAATGAGCCTCATCACTGAACAAAATTTTGCGATGAAAATCAGCATCGAGATTAATCTCATTTTCGGCCCATACACCAAAATCACGACGCATTGCATGGTCTCGCGGCTTTAATTCTTGCACAAGCTGGATCTTGTAAGGTCGCAAGCCAAGATCTTTGCGCAAAATCTTCCATAAAGTTGATGGACAAAGCTCCAATTGCTGTGCACGGTGGCGAATCGATTCATTCGGGTCCTCTTCAACATTTTGCTCTACAGCGGCAATTGTTTCTTCGGTGCGCACTGTTCGACGTCTCTGCGGATGCGTATTATCACATAGAGTAAACGTAGTGCGAAAACGATCCATGGTTAACCGAATTAATTGCTCTGATGGACGATTATGTCGACCATAAAATGGACGGAGCTTGCGGTAAACTTCGCGAACTGAACCATTATTTTCGAAATAAATTTGCACGATTTGCAAGCGTTGTTCTTTTGTCAACCTGTTCATGATGAAATGGCAAACCAAACTGAACATAAATGACATTAGAGTTGCCAGATTTGACCATAAAATGCCAGTTTTATCTCTATTCGAAAAACAAACCTCTAAAAAAAACACCCTGTATATATTTAGAAAGAAGAATTTATTACCTTTAAAATGATGTGCTATTTGTACTATATTTTTTTATTTTAATCAATTTTTTTACCGGAAAACATAAAAATATTATTAATTTTGCCTTATTCTTATGTAAAATTACTGTGGTTAGCAGCCCAGGTGTTGGATATATCATAGGCTGATACGCGGCTGAAGGCTGCCGGGAAGCTGGTATCGGATTTTTGGGAGCTCAAATTCTGAGCTGTGGCCGCAGGCCGCCCATTTAGCCTTACTTTTATGTTAAATTACTGTGGCTAGCAACTCAGGTGTTGCATGTATCATAGACTGATACGTGGCCAAAATTAATTTTTTAAAAAAAGTAGCAACAAATAGCACACCATTTTAAAGCTAATGAATTTTACATTCTAAATCGCTATGAATCACTATAGGTTAATAATACATTTTTTGGAAAAAAAACGTTTTTTTTTTAAAAAAAAACTAACCATCGGAATTCATTTATTAATATGACAATGTTATACCTGATTAAATTACCTTTAGTATGATATCCTAATTTTGAAAATGCATCCAGGGGTTCCTAACTTATGGCCTTTGATATAAAAGCTATATCCGCAACTTTGGATGCTATATCTCCTAAACCAGATCCGACTGAAAATTTTTTTTGCAAATTTTTTCCCATGCAGGGGTTCCCAAGTTATGATCATTTTTACAAAAGCTATATCCGGAACTTCCGATGGGTATATCTCCGAAACTAGATCCGAGCGACACTTTTTATTTCATATTTCTTGTTTATTTTATACCCCCTTGTGTCCCTAAAAATATAAATAAAATTGGAGAATGTCAGCTAAAGTAAACTTAAGCCAAATAATTTTTGTAGGTGTTACTTCCACGAAAAATGTCAGACTTAAAACAACCGAAGAGAAAAACTATTTCTTTGGAAATAAAAATCAAAAATTTAGATAAACACACAGGAGGAGCCACAGCTGTTTGTAAATTTTTCAATTTAAAAGAATCTGTAAGAACTATAAAATGCAATGTAGAGGCTATTAGAACATCTGTAATTGCTGGAACAAATATATCTGCTGAGACCGCATCATGCAAGTTATTGGCAAAGAAAAAATGGAGAAGAGTCTTGTAATGTGGATTGAGTATAGTTCACAAAAACGGATACCAGCTAGTGAAAATATCACTAAGCAAATGGCATTGAATATTTATAACCAGATGAAAGAAACAGAACTTCAAACACCAGGCCAAATAGATAAAAAAATGGAGTTTTCCGCAAGCACAGGTTGGATGACAAGTTTTTTGCAAGGGCACAATATAAAGGTATGGAATGCAGATGAAACTAGCCTTTTCTGGAAACGTATGCCTACCAGAACATACGTAGCTAAGTCTCAAAAAACTGCTAGTGGGTTTAAATAGCCAAAGATCGATTTACCTTTTTACTTTGATCTAATTCTTTAGGGAATCGGATGCTAAAACCTTTACTTGTAAATCAAGCTTTAAGAACACGCTTAATTTAAGGTGTATGCATGGAAATGTTGCCAGTTCATCGGACGGCTAATAAAAATGCCTAGGTGACAACTGAAACCTTTAGAGAATGATTTGTAAAGAGCTTTGCTCCAGAAGTTCGACGCCATCTGAGCGATAAGGGTCTTGAATTTAAGTTTCTGTTGATCATAGACAACGCACCAGGTCATCCACATATGGAACACGAAATTGTTGAATTTTGTTTTTTGCCACCAAATACTACTTCGTTGTTACAGCCGCTGGACCAAGGAATTATTTCAACCTTATAATATATAAAGCAGATATTCCAGTATATTTTAGGCAAAATAATGAATGACGATAAATTAAGTCATAGAAGCAATTTTCAATTAATGACTGCATCAAACATGCTGGCTTAGCACTGAGGGACCTAAAACAGTCGACTTTAAATGGATGTTGGATACCGCTTTGGCCAGAAAGCGTTACAAATAAAAATCCAGTGCCATTAAATTCGGTGGAATATTCTAATATCACAGTCTTAGCTCGTGCAGTAGGTGGAGAAGGGTTTGAACACCTATCATCTAATGATATAGAAGATTTATTATCAGACAAGGCACTTAGCATTGATGAAATTGTTGATTTTGGGCTCCAGACAAACGATGTCCAAAAAATTAGTGAATATGACGAAGAAGTTCTTAACCTCAGTGCAAAACTAATTAAAAGACTCGAACTGCTAAATTAAGCGATCATTTTATCAGACATGATCATTGTAAAGAAAGAGCTGTAAAATTTAAACGTAGTTTGGGGTTAATAATGAGTAACTATGGCGAAATGTATAAAGATTTAGAAAGAAACAAAACGCAACATTTGATAACATCAACAATACATGAGCTTGACAAATTTCTTGTGATGTATGTGCATCCTATATTATTAGAGTAAAAATAAATTAGATTATTTATTAATGACCCAGTGATAAGAATACGAAAACTTTCGAATTCTTTTTCGGAATTGGACACTTATGCATCTATAACGATTTCTTACCTGGATAGATTCATATAGGAGCAATGGCATAGGGTGGCACATTAGCTACGTTCTGTCAAATCTCATGGAAATCGACTGGGTAGTTCGGAGAAATTACGTTTTCAATGTCAGTACGTTTTGATGTGTATTTTTTATATATAAAAGTATTTGAATACAAATACCTTATGTGTTTTCCATTTCAAATAATTGTCAGTTTTTTTTATTGATATTAATGTTGCTTCTAAAGATTGATACCTTGAGGCCTCATAGACAAATTAAAAACGTTACATACTTATATAGGTATACTAGCTGACCCGGCAAACGCTGTTCTGCCCTCCCTATTCATTTCACTATCTTCAGCTCCATATCTGTCTCCATCGCCATTCCTATCGCTATCCCTATCC
This sequence comes from Meiosimyza decipiens, assembly GCA_963680825.1. Taxonomy (NCBI): domain Eukaryota; kingdom Metazoa; phylum Arthropoda; class Insecta; order Diptera; family Lauxaniidae; genus Meiosimyza; species Meiosimyza decipiens. The sequence continues at coordinate 80,675,375 of OY804258.1, read as the reverse complement.
TGTTGTCATCATGAGGGTAAAACTAACCTTTCTATACTGCTTGTTTTAAGAGGGTAAAACTAACCTATCTCATTGTTACGGTTTTTTGTAATTTTCGGACCACCCTTAACATTTAGGGGGATGAAAAATAGATGTTGTTCGATTCTCAACCCTAGCCGATATGCACGCTAAGTTTCACGAAAATCGGTCGAACCGTTTCGGAGGAGTTCAATTTGGCACCCCGCGACACGAGAATTTTATATATTAGATTATGATCCAGACTTTAACACAGCATTTTTTTGTTTGAGGCCTCATGGCCACCAAAGGAAAATAAACGCTCTACTTGTGCAGAACTTGGCAAGCAATTATTAAGGTATTTGTTTAGTGAGTCCAAACTCGTATCATCTTTCAAGTATTGAATCGTCTATAAATCAATTCTGTGTGACTCGGTTTCTTCTGTTCTGTTTTTCATATTGATTGGGTTTTTTATGTCTTCATTTTTCTTACTTCTGCAACAAGCAATTCTTTCACAAGCTTCCTACTTACTTCGGCACCTATTAAAGTGATATGATGCAGATGCCAACACACTTTCTATGGCTCAAAGTTTCTCAATTGAGTAAAATTTTAGGGAGGCGCCGGCGGGCAGTGGTCCCAAACCAAGCTTTTTGGTTCAAAAATCGCTGGAGAGCGGAAAATTTATCGGAAACGGACAATTTTTTTCTAAGTCAAAGCAAAATGCCAACAAATCGTCGGTCGCAGCCCGAATTTTCAAAAAAGAAATTCGTTTTTTATCATTATAAGTTAAAGGCAAAAAAAGAAATATATGAATATTTTTTGGTTTAATGACGGCTGGGGAGAACATTTTTTCTTTATATGGGAGCTTACCAAAGTTTCAACAAACCTTCGAAACCAGAATTAAAAAAAAAGTCTTCCAACTTAAAATAATAAAAAACTATATTTTTTTTTCCAAAATTCGGGTTCTGACGAACTATTCGCATTGGTTAGCTTTATTTTAAAAGAAAAACTTGTTCATTTCCGACAAGTTTTGCGCTCTATAGCATATTTTGAATCAAAAAACTAAAATTTAAGGCCAAAAACTAGTTTTTTTTAAATATTTTGTGGTTCAAAAATGGCAATTTTTTTTTTTATGAAAAATTACAACAAATTCTAGGAGCCGTATTTAAGAAATGAAATCGTTTTAGGTTTAATGTCAAAAACGAAAAAATGTTTAACTTAAAATGATAAAAAACCAATTCTTCTTTTCAAAATTGGGGCTCCAAGATTTGCTAAAATATCTGTAAGCTTAAATTTGAATTAAAAATTGTTGATTTTCGATAAGATTTATGACTTTTAACGATTTTTGAACCAAAAAACTCAATTTGGGACCAGTGTGCGGCGGCAGGGCTGCAATAAAGAGATTTACTATCGGCCGCTGCTTGTGGTTCATTGTTGTTTTTTAATTCAATCCCATGTCACTGCAACTTTATGATCAATTGTAATTTAAGCAATGTTTAAACAATTCAAATCCAAATTTTCGTGTCTTGACATCAATGCGTGTAGGAGTTATGAAATTCAATAAAAATACCCGAGCATCACTCTCTTTAAAGAAATGTTTAAACAAATGTATTTTGCATTTAGTAAACAGAAAAAAAGTAACGTATTTGAAATAAAATGCACGATAATTTTTTCGAATAAGTATTTAAATACAAAATATAAATAAGTATTTTGCATTTTAAATGCAACTATTTCAAATATATCACATCTCTGGTCCTTAAACCTCCAAAGTTAAAAATCAACAATTCCTTTTTGTCTCAAGCAATTGACAACCGATTTTTACTCTCCTTGCCCATGTCCTTTATTTGATAGCATGAAAAAATTAGAAGGCGGCGTCGCAAATGGTTTTTTGTTGGGAAAAAATTAAAACAATGTCAGCTAGGTTGAATTTATGTATATTATAAACTATGACATAACTAACAAATTCTACTTTGACGTTTGATGCTGTTTCATGTGTGAATAAAGCCCAGCGTACTGTGCATATGATTTATTGCATGTCTCACATGTGTACATCTTTATGTCTAAATGTATTTTTGAATGTGTTTTTAAATCAGTTTTGCGTTTAAATGTTGACCCACATGTATCGCATGAAAATGGTCGTTCATCCCTATGTGCTACTTCATGGTCGCGTAGTCGCTGGTTTTCAAAAAAACTTTTGTCACAAGATTTACATTTATAGGGTCTCTCATTCTTGTGGCGTCGACGATGCGCTAACAAGCGATATGGATGTGCATATTTCTTGTCGCACTCATCGCATTCGTAAGGCTTTTCACCCGTATGAGAACGAATATGCATTCTGAGTTCAGGTGACGAAGTAAAGCTTTTTTCACAGATCGTACATCTATGCGGTTTTATACCCAGATGTCGTTTTATGTGCTCCGATAGGTTACTTCTATCCTTAAAAGTAGCGGCGCAGTATTCACATACGTGTGGTTTTACTTCGATTTGCTTTGATTTTATTTTTGTTGACTGTTGTTTTTTTTTTTTAATTGGTTGGAAAGAAAGCCATTCTTCTTCTTCATCATTAAATGAGCCATTGTTACTTTCTTTTGTAACGTTTTCAAGATCGAACTTGTCCTCTACTGTAATATCATCGACATGTTGCTCACATTCTTCCTGAAACAACAAATATACTTTTAAAAACCAAAAGAAAATGTGAGGTAAATGATTAGTTTGTATAATCATAAGAACTAATGCGAGTATTTTATGTAAAGTATCAGTAACAAAACAAAAGTCTCGCAAGAATTGACCTAGTGAATCAGTCATTCAAAGTATGCATGTTTGTATGTCATCAAAATTCAAAGTATGTATTTAATATAATATATATATTTAAGCCACGTGCACTTTCATTGTATCAAAATAGTGCCTAATTGTTACCGACGTTAAAGAACTTGCACTAACATAAAGACTTTATTACGCACACTTTTGATTTAAATTGAAATTTCTTAACTTTTACCAAAAAAAACGTTCCATTATTATCAATTATTCAAAAATAAAATCAATCTTCAAATATTATAAATTTTCAAGTTTTAATTTTAACGAATTAGTTTTAATTAAAAAAATCACCATTATTCAATGTATCGAGTTCAATCGAGTTAATTTGTATTCCGTATTAAATTCGACATTTTTAGCTTTATCAATATGTTTTTATTTAATAACTCTTAAATGAATGTCCGAAGTACTTGACGAATTAAAGTAGACAACCTTCTTAAAAAATCTAACATACAAAAAGTACATGTTAAAATGAAAATGACAGTCACGTACTGCATCGACTGTCGTAGACGATAACGTGAAATGCTCAGTTGGATCATTGTACATAACTTCTCCCGAGTTGCTCTGAGGATTCTCCTGAATTCTTTTACATAAAATTTTAATTTTTATAATTTCATAAAAATTCTAATGACATTAAGGAAGTTGTACAAAATGTAATACTACATCCATACGATCCATATTTATGATATTTTAACTCATGAATGTCTTTTATATTTATTAAATTTATGGTAAAAATAATTTAATCGTTTCATCTACATGCAAATTGGTTTTATTCGGTAGTTAACTATCTGCCGCAAAATAGCTTTTTGGGATTTCTAGGATACTAATTTTTGCAAGCATTAGTTTATAAAAATCTTCATTGGGGTAATTTTTTAAATAGGCTGAAACTTTTTTGAATCGGGTCTATCATGTAGAAGATACAAAAATGCGATAAAATTTTTTTGACCAGTATTATTGTTTAGAAAAAAAGTTTTTAATTGTGTTCAAAAAAGCTCATAAGTAAAACAACAACATTCTTTGACGAATATAAACAAACGATCACAATTTAAATTAGCTTTTATATTATTTTTAGGTAGTTGTGTACTAGTGACAAAAAAACTGCAAATCTGAATAAATGAATGCCTTAACGTTTTCTATGTGCTAAAAGATAAATAATTGACTTTTTCAAGAAAACATCAATTTCCCAAATACTCCATTACCGACTTCAGACTTTAAAGTTAAGATTTATGATTTGCAATGTACATAAATTGAAACATTGAGAATGAGAGCGAGAGAATTAAATTTGAATTGATTTCAGGCTTTTTAAGCTTAAAATTTTCAGAACATACAGGAGTAACATCTCTGAAAATGTCATCCATTTTTTCACCTTATTTCCTTTTGCAAGCATTTGAAGTGTGTGTATACAGTGGAATATTTATGAATGAAAAGTTCCGGAATATTCAAACTTTCTCACTCTCATTCTTAATGTTTCATTTTACATTGCATATCATAAATCTTGACTTTAAATGCTTGTAAAATGAAATAGGGTGAAAAAAATGGATGAAATTTTCAGAAATAGTACCCTGTATGTTCTGAAAATTTTAAGCCTAAAATGCCTGAAATCAATTCAAATTATATTCTGTTGCTCTCATTCTCAATGTTTCAATTTACATTGCAAATCATAAATCTTAACTTTAAATGATTGTAAAATCAAATATGGTGAAAAAAATGGATAAAATTTTTGAGAGATGATACTCCTGTGTTCTGAAAATTTTGAGCCTGAAAAACTGAAATCGGTGTTGGAGTATTTGGGAAATCGATGATTTCTTGAAAAAGTCAGTTTTTTATCTTTTAACACATAGAAAACGTTTAGGCATTCATTTATTCAGATTTGCAGTTTTTTTGTCATCTACTTGTACACAACTACCTAAAAATAATATAAAAGCTAATTTAAATTGTGTTGGTTAGTTTATATTCATTAATGAATGTTGTTGTTTTACTTACAAGCGTTTTTGAACACAGTTAAAAACTTTTTTTTAAATAATATTGGTGAAAAAAATTTTATCGCGTTTTTTATACCTTTTACATGATAGACCAACCACTCAAAAAAATTTCAGCTTAATCATGAGGGTAATGATAGGCCCATTATAGATGGAATGACCCATTGAAGTATTCTATTTTTTCCTTCATTGACATCCCTTGATGTATTAGATTATGCTTTGCAGCAGCTATGCTAGTTATCGTCTGCGGACGAAAGACAATTCGCTTACATATTCTCCGCAAATCAATTCAAACAAATATGTGTTATGTTGGGTTAGTGATGTCAAAAGAAGATAAGCATAGTGTGAGCAAAGTAGAAATAGTTTACCACAATTTCGCGGATAAAGAAAACATTTCCTGGAACCTCAATACTTTACATATAAATTTTCATGGCAATCGGTGCAACGGCTTTTGAGTTTATCGATCATACACTTATATACATACATATGTACACACTAAATCCCTTTTATATATATGCATAGAAGATATATAGATTTGGAATTAATTCAGAGCAGCTGACTTCAAGTGACTTCACCGACTTCAAAGTGATTTGAGGTGACTTCAATGCAATCACAATCCTTCAAATCCAAAGTGTGACGTCAATGCAATTGCATTATTTGCGATGCAAAAGGTTGCAGATTGAATGCTGAATTTTTGGCAGTGAAGTCAATGGATTTCAATTGAAAATGAATGCACTCTTTCACAGCTCTAAGTAGTATAATACATACTTTGCGATTACTCAAATCTTCAAAGACCCATATTTTGTAAACCAGTGTTGTCACAGCAAAAGGTTTTGTATCTGTCGAGGACATCTACAGCTACAACATATTCAAATATAACTGAAATTGAAAACTTGAGCCTCATTTTCCTCATTTATTATGAAGAAAATGAAATAAAATTAGACAATACAACTGTATCCCATGTTTTTGGAGTCTTGTATTCGTTTTTTTATTTTGATGAGGGCATCGTAAAAAAATTAGGATGTGTATTTTTCCCATTAATATTTTTTTTTGCAATTTTTGTGAAATTCACTCGTTGCATTCGCCACTTTTTACTTGAACAACAGAATGTAACTTAGTATTTCAAGTTGAATGAAAGTAACTATGTACATTAAGTTGCATCGGAATATGAACACCAAATTCAATTTATTTATTTATTACGGCTAAAATGAGCTGGTTTAACTGCGAAAATTTCTATAGCCTGATTGACCAGAGCTTGTACTATATCGAACCACCATACACGCGAACAATGTCATACGAAAGTATCGAAAAACGGAGTTTGATAAATTTTTTAACGCAATCAGTAATTCAATATCAGCTATTTGGGGACCTAGATCTTTTCTTCCTATTTTACTATTTGGACATTGTATTGGGTTTTAAAATAAGTTCATACATTTCGATACAGCTTAGTGTACATATTTGTAAGTTTAATTTGATATATATTTTAATAAGATCTTTAATTTTAAACAAAGCAGAATTAAAATAAACAAATAAAAGTTGTGGGACTACGAGTATTTGAAACTAGAGGAGGAAAGTCTTGAATGGAGATGGAATGATTAGAGCAAATCATGCCAACACATTTCGCCGTAGTAAGTTTTAGATCATTACTTAATAACCATGTACAGCTATGAATATACATATATATGGCACATTTTTTTATGTTTTCTTTCTTATGCTACAGTATCGTTAATGTTATAAACAAACAACAAGTGCTTGGTTTTTGCGAAGGTATAACCTTCATATTTAATAATAATAAAAAACTTCATTAACAAAAAAATTATCAAAATGTAAAAAAACGATGAAATCAGCTAGACACATAAATGGCACAATCTGGAAAAAAAAAGAGAAAAGAGCGTGTTAAAATTGCATGTTGACTTTTTGGTATGCACAAACATTTAAATCATTGATATCTTGTGCTGTAGCCTCTGTTTTTGAAGACACTTTTTCGTATTTTGTTTCGGAGAAGGCATACCAATCTTTCTGGGCGGCAGACCAAAGGTCGTCCATATTAGTATACTTTTTTTTTACGATTTCAACCATGACTCCGTTCTAAAGGTTCTCTATTGGATTTAAGTCAGGGCTCCGGGCTGGCTAATCCAAAACGTCATTATACTGCAAAAATGTTCACTTAATTGGCATGGAATGGTTCCGAATGGTTGTTTAATGTGTCCAAATACTGGAACTTGTTCATTTTCTCATAAATTTTTAGAAGCGGGCCTACGCCATGCAACAAAATGCAGTTGATGTTTGAACGTTGTGTTACGCTAAAGATGTTTTATGTTGTGATAAATGTTATTTATAAAAAATAAAATTGTTTTCTATGTGACAGGGAAAGTTAAAAGGGAAAGTAAAGTAAAAAGTATTTTCAAAATTTATTTTTTCAAGCCATCTTCATGTATTGGCATTGACAATTTCATATAATAGTGTATTGAGTCGAACCCAGTGATGGTTTTGGTCGGTTTCAACAGCTCGTAATAAATAGCACCGACCTGGTCAGCGTCTTCCAAGGATATTGGCCTCATTGCACGCGGACGGCCGTCAGCATCGAAATTAACGTCTTTAAAGTGACGGGACCAATCACTGCACGATATTTCACTTAGAGCAGCATTTCCGCAAACTTTTCGGAGCTCTCGATGCGCTTCAACTGACGTTTTCTTCAAATGAATGAAAAACATCACCACTCACCGCAAAAGACGATTATTTGGCACAAAATCAGACATTTTCACACAACTAAAGGCATATGACGCCGAAACAAAATCACTAATGAAACTAAAGCTTGGTTTATGACGTTTTGGATATGTTAAAATCGATTAGCACTTACGGCTGAAGCCATCTTTGGACAAAAAGCGTTCCCGACAAATTTTAAAACATGAGGTTATTTTGAATATGTCTAGTGTACATCTTTCTAAGCTGTTCTGTTAATATTGCGAAAGCTATTTTTAAATGCGCACGATGTTGATTTTCATCTTGAATTGTTATCAGAGTTTCATCAAGATAAACAAAAGTGAAATTGAGACTGGCTAAAACTTCACTAATGAACATTTGGAATGTTTGCGCTGAAGTCTAAAAGGCATTTGGGTAAACTCAAACATTCCAAAAGGCGTTATTGCAAATGAAAACAAAAAGTATATATACACGAACAGAAAGACTCGCTCTCACGCCACGCACATATTGCTGGCTAACGCGTCAGGAATTAAGGCAATCTCCATTTCGCAAACAGATTTTTGTTCGATTCCATTTCAATTTTGCTATTCGTTTCGCTTAGCTTCGTAAGTCATTTTCAATTATTTTTGCTTCAAAATTCAGGAGCAAAATGACGATTTCTGTTTGTGCAATGGATATATTAAGGCGATAAAAAATAAATAAAGTTTTATAAAGTGGAAACAATGCATATTTCAGCCAATATGCTACATTATTGCATTTTGTTTCAAAAAAGTTAACTAGAGCGGAATATCTTACAATTGCTTTTATAGAAAGTCATGGAACATTTTTGATGTACAAAGTTCAACTTTGAGCCCACTGTGCCACTAAACTCAATTCAAATTTAATTTTTTATAAATTCTTTTGGTTTGGGTCAACTTGATTGTTTTATTAGTTTTTTTAAAAAAAAATTTTTCTTTTTGGAGGATTATTGACCAGTATTTTGAAATTGCACTTAAGTTAAGTCAATTTTTACCCGACGTTTCGTCGCTTTTTTGGCGACTTTTTCAAAAAAATCAAGCTGGCAACACTGACAACAAAAAGTACGTCGGTATTACATATATACCTAAGCTAACAGACAAGGGCTACATACGGACAATGGTGAAGGCAGAAAACGTAATTTTCGCTTATAGATCAAACTTGACTCTCAGTAACATTTTTACAAATACTAAGACAAAACTTGACGACAGAGAAAAAAGCGATGTGGTATACGCGATTACTTGTGGCGGCAACACGAATGAAAAATGCGGGAAGATATATGTAGGCACGACAAAACGAGCGCTAGAAATTAGAATGGGAGAGCACAAAAGAGACATAAAAAACAAGAAGACGACAACAGCATTAGCACAACATATGTTCGAGACCAGCCACTCAGCTGATTTCGAAAAGGTCAAAATATTAGACGTAGAAAAGAACCACAACAAACGTATGACAATAGAAAGCCTGCGAATACAGGAAAAAGGGAAAAGTGCAATGAACCACAAAGAGGACACGGACAACATTAACCATAACTACACAGTCGTCTTAAATGAGAACAAGTATTAAGAAGTGTTTTATAATTTAAAAATAGTATTTTAAAAAATGTTTCTAATCTAATATGGATACAGACAAAAACAAAAATTTATTTGTAGATCGTATTTAATGTTGTAAAAGTTAATTGTAAGTTAATTCAAAATTCTGTACTTTTTATCTTTGTAAATTCAATTTTATGTTCTAATGTTCAAAACAATTTTTTTTTTGTGTTTATAGAAATAAAATCACCCTTGAAAAAGTCGCCAAAAAAGCGACGAAACGTCGGGTAAAAATTGACTTAACTTAAGTGCAATTTCAAAATACTGGTCAATAATCCTCCAAAAAGAAAATTTTTTTTTAAAAAAACCAATTAAATTTTTTAGTTTTTTTCATTCCATAAGTATTTACTGACGGTTGTTTTAAAAAATTTTTTAGTCCCTAGCACTTTCATTTCCTTCCTATTTATGGCCACAAAAATCCGCTGTGTGGTGTTCAATTATTTGCGGCGAGAATGATGTAAGAACTCCGGCTTATTGAACGTGGAAGAGCTGTACTGAACGTAGACACCTCCAAACTGAAAGTTCCAGCGATCCCGCTACATCGAGTACAGGTACGTATTAGACCGACCAACCGACTGATAACTGAACAGTAATGCTCTAGGCAGCTTCCTGACGTAATACTCAACGGTAGTTCCATGAGGTGCAATCCGTCCAGATAAGAGGAGTTTTTTTGAGAGGGTTTGAGTCTCGCACGCAGGATTTAGACGCTTTTACTCCTCGTTACAAAAACTAGATCAAGAATCCGAAAACAAAATGGAAAAAAGTAATGATGCAGTTTTGTTTAAAACTTTTGTTGATGATGATAAGCAAAAAAAATTTTATTCAATATAAATTTGAAAAGTTATCTGAAAAAAGGTTACTTGAGCTCACCGAGAGTAATTTTTCTATTTGTGTTTTTGGAACAAAACAAAATTCAATATTATGTTTTTTGCTGAGCTTTTATGCCCAGTAATTTTTGTGCTAAAACTACAAAAAAAAAATTTCAAGCGCAAATTGGTGATTTTTACACTAAAAGTACTGAACATAAAAGCTCAGCAAAAAACATAATATTAAAGTTTGTTTTGTTCCAAAAACACAAACAAACAAAACTTCTATGATCACTTGAAATGTCATTTCTGGGAGTCGTTACATCATTCAAATATCATGTCCAAATCACAACTAAGTACATTATACCAAAGTATGACTCATATTATAGACATAAAAATAAAAAAAAAAAATGAAAAAACTAGAATAGAAATAAAAACACGAAATACACCACACCCACTTCTCCAAATCCGCCCACTTTTGGTTCAATAAATATTTGTGATTGACATGCACAAAACAAATTTTAGCACAATAGCTTGTGTAGTTTGCGATATGTGTCGTAATTATTCTTAAAATTTAGGGCAGTGACACACCCACCGATTTTCCGCTTTTGACCCAGAAAAAGATTTCCATAAACAAACCTCTTACACCAAATTTCAGTATGATTGCTCATATATTTCGATAATTATGCCACTTAAGGTATTTTAATTGTATGGGAGGTGCTACGCACACTGGGGCTATTTCGCCAGCTTTTGATACATATATACCTCATAGCCAGTAAACCACTTAACACTAAATTTCAAATCAATTGCTCCAATAGTCCACTTAAAATAGCACTTACAACTTTATGTTAATGTAGGAGGTGTCACGTCCACTGATGCAATCTTGTCAAATTTCATTTAATTTCAAAGGTTATAGTATCCGACACCTCTACACAAAATTTTACGAAGATTGCTTTCATGGTACACTATCTACAGCATTAAACGTGTTTTGCTTATATGGGAGGTGCCACACCCACCGGCACTATTGTCTTAAAATTTTGCAAGGAGATACTTTTTAGTAAATATATCTACTATATTAAATTTCATAACGATTGAGGCTGTACCACGCCCTTCAACGAACTTTTCCAATATATTGAGGTAGCTTATAATTATGACTATTGTGGGGATGGAAATCAGTGGGCTTCATTTCCAGCCACAACTTCAACAGCAGCGCAACGAAACGCCCAATAACCTCAACAGAACATTTAGTCAAAATAAGATTGGTACGGCGCAACGCGGCAAAGCATAGTTGTAGTAGAATAGATATTCATAAGTCAGTAAAACAGCAGGTAAAGCATTAATATGGAAAGCTATAGCAAACAGCTGCTCAAGCTTTAATGTGGAAAAAAAGCTACATAGTGAACAGAAGGTAATTTAGCCGAAAATATTTCATAAATCAATCATTCAACTGCAAACCACAGGCACCAGCGGACGCGCAGCTCAGGAATCAGCAGTACTAAGACACAGATAATAATAATTGCAGCCGAGATTCTAAGTATGCTAAATCATTCTCTATATCAATAGTATACATATTTTGTTATTAGGGTTTGTGTTTTTATAAAAAAAATTAAATGAAAAGTGGACTACAAAGCAAAAAGAAATACGTAAAGCTTTCAATGACTCCCCGCTTTAGCCACCTGCAAATATAAATTTTGATAAACGAACTTTGGACGCCGACGAGCCGAGACCCTGATGAAAGATTCGTTACACTACTTTCAGTGGTATCATCCCTAAAATTTTTATGAAAATCGTGTGTGCCAATTTGGAGTTATACGAAATCCAAATTTTCAGTCGCTAAAAAGTGCCACGCCCGCTTTTACAATTCCTACACTCTATGCACAATTCAAGATATATAAGAATTGTATCCGTGTACCAAATTTCATCACAATATCTTGCACGGTTTACGAGCTATAGCGTAATAAAAGTTAAAATTTAGGGATGTGCCATGCCCATTTGAGAGCCTTTGCAAATTTCAAACCTTACCTTATCTTAATTTTCTCATTTTCACCAAATCACCAAGTTTTATCAAAATCGTAGCAATTTTATTCAAAATGGTTTTGGATTTATTTACGAAGAGTATGGGCGGTAGGGGTGGCCGTGAAACGATTTCGCCCATTTTTATATGCTAGCAGATTGCAAGAAGGTTTGACCTGTGTGCCAAATTTCATTGAATAGCTTGCTTAGTTTTCTCGTAAACGTAATTTCAACAGACAGACAGACACGCAATCAGACAGACGGACATAGCTATATCGACTCAGGTGGTGACGCTGATCAAGAATATATACACTTTTCCATACCTGCCACGCCCTTTTCTATGCGTTACAAACGGAATGACAAAGTGAATATACCCTCTGTGTAGAGTACAATAACGAAATTGAAACGAAAATTATAACGTCAACGCCAACGGGTAGTATAGGGGTGATTATTTTCCTTAAAAAATTAAAATGTGTGCAAGGCCTTCATCAAGTAGTGAAGTTTAAAATGCTATATTGGTAATTTATGATGACAATGTATCCGAAAGTAAATTTGAGCCACAATTTTTGTTTGTAGATTTTTTTTGAGTGAATAAAGTGCATTTTAAGACTATTGCTTAGTATAAAATTAAGAGATTTGCAGTAAGATTTATTTTCGATGGAATTTTAATAAAAAAAATTTGATTTCGCAACATTTCTAATTTCTTATTTTAGGACTGTGCGCATCGAAAATCAATATTTGAGAAAGAGTTATCTGGTTGATCATTTCGGAGAAATTAAACTTTACGATTCCGTTTCAATCAAAAATCGCTCAACTTCTTAATTGAATAAATGGGCATTTACCAAACTATGTTTTGATTTCCAGGTTTTTTTGTTATGTTGCTCCTTCTTAATACAACCTTTCAAAAAGAGAAAAAAATTAAGTGCTGAAAAATATTTTATGAGGCAATTGAACAATATTTTGATTGAATTGTACAGTCTTAGCAGAAACCGATATTTATGTGTGAAATTTCACAAATCGGTCAATGCTTTTTTTAACAAACATGACAGACTACAAATGGAACAATTTAACCTGGTAATTGGTGACATATGTTTCGGCTATTACCACGTATATACATATTCACATACATATATACATAGCCTCATCAGACCAGTTTTGGTTAATTTGTACACGGATTTGAACCCCGACCATTCCATGAATTATGTTTGGACAGCCGCTCTTAACACTTGAGCCATGAAGGGAGTTCTCCAAGACGTGTACAAAGTGCAAATTTGTTTTTAAGCACACAATGCGCCACATGCCATCTCTTGTCATTTCTTGTTTGCCATAGCTTTGTTGAACCGTCGGTTCAAAGACTTGCTATGATGAGATTTTTTCCGTATTGCACCACTTATGTATATGAAAATGGATGATCATTCCGGTAAAGAAATTTTATTTGTTATTAGTCGACTGTTATTATTAATTAATTGAACAATATTTTGATTGAATTGTACAGTCTTAGCAGAAACCGATATTTATGTGTGAAATTTCACAAATCGGTCAATGCTTTTTTTAACAAACAACTCAACTACTTAATTGAATAAATGGGCATTTACCAAACTATGTTTTGATTTCCAGGTTTTTTTGTTATGTTGCTCCTTCTTAATACAACCTTTCAAAAAGAGAAAAAAATTAAGTGCTGAAAAATATTTTATGAGGCAAGTACTGGGCAGATACAATTGAGACAGGAAATTTCCTTTCCATCGCTTGTCAAAAGTGAGTCTCTAGTCTCGTTTCCAACGATGTTGACAGTCTTCAAGTTTTAGCCTCAAGAAATTTGTCTGGGTGAAAAATTAAACTTTTTTTCGGAGGGGAAGTGATCAGCTGTTTTTTTACTCTCATTTTTTTCTCTCAGCCACCACATTTTATCCGGATGATACGGTTTTTGTGGTAAAACTTTATAAATATTTACCTTTTTTTCGGCTGATAAAGTCCTATCGACAGCCTTCTTTACTTTTGTTGTAATCGAGCATCATTGTTGGCTTTATTTTAGGACCTTCAATTCCAATATTATAATGGGAAGTGGAAAGGAGCGCAACCGATTTGTCCTTTTTTAGAATGTATGCTCATGTTGTTGTTGAATTTAGAGATTAATGATTCAAATACTCTTGGATTAGAAAATTCGGTTGGTACAAACGTACGCCTTTGTTTACAGTGCCCAATATTGACAAATTGTAGTCTAACATCAATATATAAGCACATATGATACTATGATACGATATCCCACATTTTTTTGGATTATCCTTTATCAAGAAGTAGTCTACCTCTTTGCAAATCATTAGACTGTACTAAAAAAGTATCTATCAAACTTATCAAAGTAATAATGGAAAAACACAATCTTCTCTATGATATATAATTAAATGAATATTTTGTTGTTATTTAATGTTAACTAATTTTTTTTAAATTTATGGAAATTTCAGTGGTCTATATGGCCCCGCTGAGCTGCATCTTTTCATAGTTTTCAAATTTATTTGTTAAGTATGTTATTAAATAAATATATTTTTCCACTTAAGGCTGACTTTTTGTCGGCCTCTCACAACCAGGCCCACCATTATTGTGGCCACTGACGCGTATTTCAATTACCAGCTATATTAAAACTATCATTGGTGTTTCAAATGGTATGATATCAAATACAAAAAAGTGGTCGCCAAACTCTGAAACACACGAAAGACGCAAAAAAAAAAAACTACTTTAAAAGAGAATGAGCTCATCCCTAGATTTGTTAAGCAAAGCCTCTTTTCTACCTTAACTCAGATCAAAAAGTACTTACCGATTTCAACAACTATAAGAAGAAGATTAATTTCTGCAAAGTTAGGAGCTAGACGTCCAAGAAAAGTGTTATTATTGAAACCCATACATTTAGCACGTTGGCTTAAGTTTGCTCGAAACTTCGTTTGTGAACCTGACTCCATTTGGCGTAATATTTTATGGACGGATGAAACAAAAGATGTTCAATTCGTTGAAGGCAATGAAATATTGGAAAATGTAATGCTGCATTATGTTGATATGAAATGCCTTCGAGGTGGGTCTTCCAACAAGATAATGACCCAAACTATACCTCTAAGAAGGCAAAGCAATGATTCTGTAACAACAAAAGAAACAGGGTTACTTCAGGGACAACTCTCCGATTTTATATATTTTTTTTGGAGATGTAGCGTATCATAAATAAATAATAAATCTGCAAAAAAAAAATTATCGGTCGGATCTGGTTTAGGAGATATAGCCATCCAACGTTGCGGATATAGCTTTTATAAAAAACGCTATAAGTTGAGAACCCCTGGATCAATGAGGTACAAAATTGTAAGATTAATAATTGAATTCTGATGGTGTTTTCGAGATATGAAGATTTTTAAAAAAAGTTGACCTTTTTTTAAAAAAAAACCGATATTTTTTCCAAAAAATTTATTATTATTAATATCACAATTTTATACCTCATTAAATTACGTTTCATATGATATCCATATTTTAGAAATACATCCAAAGCGTTTCTAACTTATAACGTTTATTATAAATGATATATCCGCAACTTCCGACGGTTCCTAAGCCAGATCCGACCGACAATTTTTTTTTCACAGATTTGTTATTTATTCATAACACGCTACTTCTCCTAAAAAAACAAATCAATCCCTAGAGTTGTCCCTAAAGTAAACTTAAGCCCAACAAAATCAATCTTATGGAGTAATTCTTCATAACAGTTAAGAGTAAGTCGGCGTCCTTCGGCCGAAGCTCAGGGTTTATATTCTCGAATATATCTAATACTAGCTTCACGACGACCTTCGGCCGCGGTCCACTATACTATGTCTAACACCACATTTGCTAGTACACTGATGTTGGACAAATTTTGCATGAATGTATCATAACCAATGTTTTAATTTTAAAGAGCAACCAAACAAAGAGCGCCGCAGGCAAAAACACGCGCGCTATTTTTAATAAAAATGATTAAGTTTCATAATGATAATGCTTTTTCATAATTTTCTGAAATGCAAGGTTGTATTGAAATAAAGGAGCGCCATTAAATTTTTTAATGAGAATCGTCTTATAATAATTGATGTTCTTGTTCTAGTCTTGTACATAGTTTTCATTAGAATTCATTAATAATTTTTTTGTTTTCTGATAAAATGAGGGTCAGATTCAAAAATTTAGAACAGTAAACAATTTAAAAGTGAATAAATAAAGCATTATTAACATGCTAAAAAATTTAAAGGTTATTAATAAGCCAAATATACGGTCATGTGCACATGTTCATGCAAACTGAGCTGAAGGTGTTTGTTTTATGCGTATGATCAAAATTAAAATGATTTTAGGGGACTTTTCGTTTTAAAAAGTTCAAAATATTCGATTCTTTTTTTAAATAAAAGTGTTCCTTAACATCACAGAAATACTGTCCTACAAACGTTTTAAGAAATTCGTATAGGAAAAAAGTTATACCTATATTTGTAAAGGTACTTACGTATAGGCGTTTTATACGCAAAAATTATGTTACAAAAACTTATAACGGGTTTTTCTCAAATTTTAGTTATTCAAGAACCATTCGATTCCTTATAAAAAAAAACTAGTAACTAAACCTTGAAAAATATTGTAGCGAAATTTGCAGTATGCCAGTTCTCGAACACCCTCTGGCAGTCATATGTGGTTTCTGTACTAGAAATAATGAACTGAATGTCGCTGCAATATGTCAGACAATTCTTGAACTCGATAAGCGCCATCTAGAAAGTAACGAATAAACTGAATGTCGCTGCGGTATGCTAGATGATTCTTGAACTCGATAAGCGCCATCTAGAAGGTACCGGAAATGACATTCTGGATAGTGGTGGAACTTTCAAGAAGGAAGTGAATTTGCTATAAAAGGTTGTCATTTGAGCAGTCGAGACACAGTTGTTCGTAAGCAGTAGAGTAATAAAGGTTGTTCTTAAGCAATAGAGTAATACAGTGGATTTCAAAACGCTAAAGTGAAATAATTGTCTATACAGTGCCAGTTCAATATTAGAGTGTGAATATCGATAATTAAAGGAAATAAACAATTGTACCGTTTAAAAACTAACGCTTTTGATTTAAATAAACCATTTTATAATTAAATAAAGTTTGTGTTTTTAATTGCTACACAATCCAGTGATCGAACTCAGAAAAGTGTAAGAGATCGAAATTATCCTAAAAAGAGACAGGAAATTTCGTAACAATATTATCTTACATACTCCTATTTTTTATACAGGGGTAATTTGCCCTCAAACATATGTTTTTTTTTTTGATTTTACAAAAATGTTTATGAAATGATAAAAATACTAAAAACAAATTCCTTTTTAGGTTTAGTTGCTAGTATTAAGTCTTATGAATAAAATCTCGTTGGAAGTTTTACTCTGTTTGTTACAGGAAGCCCAAAATCTGTGGAGCCATCTTAAAAGTATTTTTTGGAAGACGCCCTCTGCAGTGGTCAAGATTTTATAAAAATAAAAAAACAAATTATTTTTATTTTCTTAATATGATTTATAAAAATGTCCAAAAGAAATCATTTGGCTAAATATTATGATACACGGGATTACATCACTAATATATCTAACAGTCTATAAAGTATCCAACACTTCTTTTTTAGAATCAAAATCGACGTAAGAAAAATATGATTAGAGAAAAAAGAAGGATTGTCCCTAAAGTAAATAAAATAACAGGTTTTAAAAAAATTTGGTCAAAATTTTACAAAAATTGTATGATTTTTAAAAAAGCTATATCTGCAACTTCTGATGGATATATCTTCGAAACCAAGTCCGAGCGACACTTTTTGATTACAGCTTTAATCTTAGAATTGAAAACAAAATAAAAAATTCGGCTTAAAGGGTTATGCCCAGTTAGGTTGGCGAAAAAAGATGAGTTATGAAGAATTTTTTTCGGAAAGCCATTCACAATTATTTGAAATAATTTTCGAAAGCATCTTCAAAAAACTTTTTTTTGCGGTGATAACGATATCTTTGAATGATTATGTATAATCAAAAAAATATTGAAGATATAGTTAATATATAGTAAAAACTAGTCCGGTACATAGAAAGCAGCACAAACATCAAGCGCACCATATGCTTTGATAGAAGAATTGATTACATGCCTTGATATGGAGAGTGACACATAGACAAAAGTGACTGAAGCGCGCGCTGCATTCAATGCCAAAAGATCGTCAACTTTCAACTTTTTAAGCGAGTGAGACGCTCTTGACAATTGAGAACAAAAACGTATTTGTCATTTGACAACTTCCAACAGATTTTTATACATATTTGTGAATGTTTTGAAAGCTGAAAATGAAAGCAAACTAATTTCCAACAAAAGAAAACAAAACAAAGCCGCGCGTTCTATGTTACACCACACGCGTTAGTCACATCTAATGCGTAGCGTCCGTGCGTGCGATGCATGCGCTGCTTTCTATGTACCAGAGCCTTTAATCGTCGAAATAAGCGAAATATTAAATTTAAAGAAAATAACGGCTTTTCAAGAGAAATGCTTCATTTTCGACCCAAAACTTTCTTCTTAAATTGTTTATTAAGTTAATAATATTGATTGGATCACAAAAATCAACGATTAAGGACTAAAAAATATTGTTTTAAGGCTTGTGTTAAAATTTAAGCCTGATAAGTTGGGTTGTTCTCGAGATATATTGATCACCGATTTAAAAAACATAGTTTTGAGAAAAATGCATTTATAGGTTCAATACAGGTTTATAAGTAGTAATTTTCTATCACAAAAGATTTATTTTAGGGACAATACTGCGAATATTTTTATTGAATTTTAGTTTTAATTTACTTAATAAAAGAAATAAAATGAAACAAAAATTATACCTGCTTATAAAATACACGCTTTACATGTAACACTAATTATGTAACAGCTGATATACTTAAAAGACTTGTCTTATGTACACTTCAATTATATAAATAAAAAAATAAAATTAGGAACGTTTTAGAAATAAACAATAAGTCTGCAATAAAAAGTTTCACTCGGATCTGGTGCGGATTCTGGACAGTTTTCAAAAACATGGAAACAGAGATCAGCATCAGCCCAGAGGACCATTTTGCAGAAAGACTTACAAATGATATAAAAAATTAATGGAATTTAAGATTTTTTAAAAGAAATTGTTTAGAATTCATCAAAGCAAAAAGAAATCGATGAATTGAAATTCAAAATTGTAAATAGTAAACTGCAATATTAAGCTGTATTTAAGAAACGCAAAATAGTTATATTTTTAAGTTACACGTATAAAAATGATATTCCAAATATTTAAAATACTAATAAATTTTCTCAATCAAAAAAAAAATTGTTGAGGTATAAAATTATGACATAAATATTTGAGTTCCGTTTGTTAGTGTTCGTGATATGAGGATTTTCGAAAAATGTTGACCATTTTTTACAAAACCGTTATATTTTCCAAAAAATTTATTATTAATGCAATACTTTTATATTTAGAAAGAAGTATTCATTACTTTCAAAATGAGGTGCCATTCGATGCTAATTTTGTAACACTTACTCTTTTTTTTTAACGAAATAATAAAATAAATAGTGAAAATTTTTCAATAAACATTAAAACTCTTAGATAGATTCTCTGTAGACCTGAAGAGGGCATTTTTTAGCTGCTGGTCGATTATATATATTAATGTTCTGAATCAGACGAATTGAAGACTTCGTTGCTAAGTGGACCTTTAAACTTTTTTTGATCCCAAAAGTCGGTTTAAGTTATTGTACATATATTTGGTGTTAGCACCGGCTTCGTTTGCCACAGTAATGATATATAAAAGTTAGGGTAAGTGGGCGGCCTGCGGCCGCGGATCAGTCTATAATATATCCAACACCTGGTTTTCTAGCCACCGTAGTTTTACATAAGAGTAAGGGTAAGTAGGTGGCTTTCGGCCGCGGCTCAACATTTCAAACTCCCAAACTCTCAGGGCTTACGCCTCCAATATGTCCAACACGCGGCAGTATTCGGCCGCGTTTCAAATTAAAAAATATCCAACACGGGCTTTGGCGGCCCCAGTAATTCTGCATTAAGTTTAGCGTAAGTGGGCGGCCTTCGAGATATGATATTTATTCAAAAAATAAGCAGGTACTACTACTACGTAGGTATTACTACAGGTTCACCATTTTTCAAAAATACTCATGTCTCGAAAACTACCCAATGGAATTCAATTATTTATATCACAATTTTATACCTCATTATATAACCATTCAATGATATCTAGATTCCTACTGTATAAAATCTAAATCCGCAGCTTTCGATGGCTATATCTCCGAAACCAGATCCAAGCGATACTTTTGGATAACGTATTCGAAACAGGACTACTTTAGGGACAACTCTGCCATTTTATATATTATTTTGGAGATGTAGCTTATCATAAATAAATAATATATCTGCAAAATAAATTATCGAGCGGATCTGGTTTAGGAGATATAACCATCCAAAGTTGTGGATATAGCTTTTATAAAAAACTCTATTAGTTGGGAACCCCTGGATGGATTTTCAAAACATGAATATCATATTAAAGGTAATTTAATGAGGTAATTGTGATATAAATAACTGAATTTCGATTGTTAGTTTTCGCGATATGAAGATTTTTGAAAAAAGTTTACCTTTTTTTAAAAAAAAACCGTTATTTTTTGCAAAAAATGTATTATCAACCTATAGTGATTTATTACGATTTAAATATAAAATGGTGAGCTATTTGTTGCTACTTTTAAAACCACTACTATTTTTTTTTAACGAAAAAATAAATTTTGGCCGCGCATCAGTCTATAATATATCCAACACCTGGGTTGCTAGCCACAGTAATTTTACATAAGAGTAAGGGTAAGTGGGCGGCCTACGGCCGCAGCTCAGGATTTGAAACTCTCAAAATTCCGACACAGGCTTCGCAGAGGCTTTAGGCCGCGTATCAGTCCATGATATATCCAACACCTGGGTTGCTAGCCACAGTACTTTGACATAAGAGTAAGGTTATGTTAATAATTTTTTATGTTTTCCGGTAAAAATTTGATTAAAATAAAAAAATATGGTACAAATGGCACATCATTTTATAGGTAATAAATTTTTCTTTCTGAATATATATGTGTCACTATAGGTTAGTAATACATTTTTTGGAAAAAATAACGGTATTTTAAAAAATTGGTCAACATCCTCATATCTCGAAATATTACCATCGGAATTCAATTGTTAAATGTCACAATTTTATACCTCATTAAATTAACTTTCATATGATATTCATATTTTAGAAATCCATTCAGGCGTTTCTATTTTATAACGTGTTTTACAAAAGCTATATCCGGAACTTCCGATGGCTATATCTCCGAAACTAGATCCGAGCGATACTTTTTTTTCATGTTTCACATTTATTTGATACGCCCTTTTACCACTAAAAAATAAATAAAATTGGAGAATATCAGCTAAAGTAAACTTAAGCCAAACAAATCAAATCGGAGTGTTGTCCCTAAAGTAAACCCAAGCCTAAACTTCAAAAATGCTTGCAATTTCGATACTTGTCGGATCACCTTAAAATAATTTATGGGTATTCTCAAGAACATGTACTTCACAATTGTAACTGGGCATAGCCCCTTAATAAAAATTGGAGAATGGGAACCAAAGTATCTTCAAGCAACAAAAATTTAGTCCAATAAAAATTTGTTACTGTAAACTAACTTATTTAAGACCTTAATTACCTGCTGAAGTTCCACATCCAAGATAAATTTGTCTACTTGAATTGCTAATAATTCCTTCTCTTCTCGTTCCTCTTTAATTAAGGGTACTTTTACATTCACATTTGTTGGCTCTTCGACTGCCTCTTCACACGATAGCGTCAGATGATATTCGAAAATATGCCGCAAGAATGCTTCAACATTTTGAATCTCCTTGTCGCAATAGCAGCATCTAAACCGAAATTCTTTGTTGTTTATGAATAAAACTTCGCCACACTTCAGACGCAAGGTGTCTTCATTTTCTTCGAGAAAATCAACAATATTCTCTGCTTCATCGCTAATGTCACACATTATGTAGTTTAAGTAAATTATATTCTAAATTTTTGTTATGGCCCCGGCAATTCTTGAATTTAATAAAGAGCCCGTTCAGCCCAAAGACCAAAGACTATGTTCAGCAACCTTAAGATTTCTAAGCAGAATAATACGCTAAACAGAGCTCGGGCGGTTGACGGAAAGACCGCCAGCGCAAAACCCGTTGAACGGTAAAATCGTCGTATGAAAACATATTCAGCTGTCATTTTGAGTTAACAAGAAAGTAATTTTTGTATAGAAATATTTTTGACTGTGACAAAGTTAAGCCGTTTTCGATTTCTGAAAATGTACTTCCATAAGCAATTCGCTGCAATTCAAATCACTCATGTTCCCTTTTTTATTGAAATCATTTTCCATTGACACTACAAACTTATTTTAATCAATTGGCACATACTGATAGGAAATGCAACACTGTCTGCTGCGATGGTAAAATTAAAATGAAATCTTATAATTTTTCTTCTATTGTTAAATTTGTTTTGAATTGAGTAAATACAAATAAAAAATGATTGAAAGAAAAGCAGCGAGAGCACTTTGTTGAGCCTTTAAAAATTTTCATTCGACTTGAAGACAATTTACACGAGATTGGAGTGAGGAATGTGCTGAGGAGCGTAGCAAACGTATTACGTTTGCCATAATTTCAATATATATATATATATACATATATATATTGAACGCGATAAATATAGCGATATTTCTTGAACGTTGGATCCATATATCAAAATAGTTAAAAAATAAAAAAATAACTGAATTGAATTTTTTTTAGTTTATTTATTTGAGCATGTGCAGTTTTTTTTTTTTAATAAACAGTATACTATAACGCATCATGCCCCTTTTTTTTGTTGTACTTTTGAAAAATTTTCAGGAGGCACTGCTTTCAAGCGGCATGAATTTTTACTTTTCATATACATAAATCTATTTTGTAAATATTCTCCGATATATGCAGAGTCCCAATAAAAGTGCACTTTTTAAATTTTGTATAATTTTGTTTTCGTGCAAGTGGTAACTATTAAATTTGACAGCTGTAATATATGATTGTTCGGACTATTAAAAATGGAGCGTTATGCAAAAGAACAACACGTTATCATAGTAATAATCCATTACAAAAATGGGAAAAATTATGTTGAGACCGCTCGCAAAATTCGCGGAAGAAAGTGTACCCAACGTCTCAACATATAAATAAGTTCAAAAAATTTGAAGAAGCTGGGTCAATTATGGACAGTAAGTGTCCTTTGCGTCGACGTGCCTGTCGGTCTCTTGAAAACATTGCTGCTGTAAACGAGTGTCTCGAAAACATCACTTCGGCATCGTTCTCAACAACTTCAAAACTAACCCGTCACTTGGCCTGTCATTTACCTATTAACTGTAGGAATTTATTTATTATCCTGCTCGATGGATCAGCTTTGTTGTCGCTTACAAATGAAAAACGTAGTTTTTTAATTCAAGAACCAGTCAAGTTCAAATTTATTTTTCTTTATAATAATAACCACTGTCTGTGGTGTACAAAAAAAAGAGAACACTTCAAATACGAATTCAATTATGTAATTCACAAAAAAATTATGAGAATCATTACCAGCTTCATATTATATGAAAAAAAATGGCAATAATTCAATGGCGTTGCCAGTTATATTTTTTAAATAATTAAATAAATAAAATAACCGGATTTCAATCCACAACATTCTCCCCCCAAGAATTTATATTCTTTGAAATAGATTCTTCAGTTACGGACATCTAATTTTATTATTTTTGTTACAGGTCTTTTAAATATTCCGGAATTAGTCTTAACATCTGCGATTCTAGCACGTCCGTCTTTTGCCATATACACCCTATCTATGATACCTTTTGGCGATATGTTCCGCGGTGTTGTTGCGCCAATTGTCCATATTTGGACAATCTGTCGACCACTTGCGCGAGCACAAAAGATGCTGCCTATAAATGGATTTCCATTTTTGCCAAAATATGTCTGTTAATCTTTGCGAAGCTCTTCACATATTCGATACTGTGCAGTCTTTATCATTCGTAGAAGCAAAATATGTTCTGGAGCTTCCTGCTCCTATTAAGATGTCATTTGGTGTAATAGATTGGATATCTTTATAGTCGATTGGTACTTCTGTCAATAGTCTACTATTCATTATATTTTCAATTTCACAACACAATGTCCTCAATACGTATTTTCGCGGATATTTTCCCTTTAACATATTTCCCAAATGTCTCTTAACTTCCGTAATAAGCCTCTCCCAGGCTCCCCCAATATGCGGTGCAACCGGAGGTATAAATGACCAGTTACACCCTTTTGTTGACGCAAATTGTGTAACCTATTCTTGGCTCCAGCCATCTATCTGCTTTTCTGAAGTTCGTTCCACTGTTCGAAAATAATTCATAATCCCCGTCGGCATCCAAATTGCCGTAATACTAGAATAAATGCGTTACTGGATAAGTCATTTGCTACTTCTAAATGCACAGCTCTCGTCGTCTTGCTGGTAAAAATCACTCCATAACGTTTTTCATGGCGTCGTCCTACTGTGACCTCAATTTGTCCAAAATAATCGACCCCTGTCTTTATAAAAGGTCTTGTCCTGGTGTTGACAATCGAGTGCAATTTTTTTAACAGTACTTTTGCATCTTGTCAGCCAATACTTCTTACGTAAATTCATGATGATTGTCTCTTGTTCTTTATGATTATTTTTCCAGTGGTAGTGCTTAACTATAAGCTGTGTAATAGGATGTTTATAATCCAATACAATTGGATTTTTTGCATCTAAATCACATTCACTATCTGTCACGGCATTCAATTTTCCATCCAATCGATTAATGTTATCTTCCAGAAAACAGTTTATTTGAGAAAGTAACATTTAGCATAATTCTTCGACTGCGCAGAGTTGGTGACCGTATTAGTTTAAGGCGGCTTTCATATGATGGCAAATTTAAGTGTGAATTCCAAGGTAGCCCCCAAAGTGAATACAATAAAAATATTTCTGCACCGGCTCGAGCATATCAATGTATATATTATATTGTGGGTTCCACACCACTGATGCATATTCCAATATTGGGTGTACAAGTGAAGTGAAAAGCAGCTTAGTCGTGTAGGGGTCATTATATTTTTTAGACCATCGTTCTATAAATCCTAGGACTCCTTTTGTTTTGTTCACCATTAAACTTATATGAACGTGGAAGTGAAGTTTTTTATCCATAGCGACGCCTAAATCTACAAAATTTTCAACCTTTTCCAATTTCACACCGTTTATGGAATATGAAGTATTTCTTTCCTTCTTGTAAGTCATTTGTTTGCACTTTTTGAGATTTAAGGTCATCAAGTTTGTATCACACCACTTAACAAATTCATTTAGGTTTGATTGTAAAGTTTTATGGTTAAAATAATCATCATATATTAAAATATGGGCCGAATCCGTAGCAGAGGGTAAGTCATTTATAAATAGCAAAAACCATTATATGTTTAGAAAACACGTTGTCAAACAATACTTGTTGCTTCCTATCCGTTAGATACGATCCAATCCACTTTAATATCGATGAAGGAAAGGAAAGGAAATTAAATACAGCTTTTTTAAAAGTAGGCGATGACTTACGCAGTCAAAAACTTTGCTGAAATCCATGTATATAACACACGTTTGCTGATTTCGCTTAAATCCGTTTATAACAAGTGTGGTGAACTCCAAAAGATTTGTGGATGTAGATTTACCTTTAAGAAAGCCGTGCTGAGATACTGTCATCAAGGACGAGACGAAGGTTGATGTTTAATTATTTTTTCAAAAAGTTTTGGGGTTGCACTGAGCTTAGATATGCCTCTGTAATTTTCAATATAAGCCTTACTTCCAGATTTGTGAAGTGGGATAATGTAAGATTCTTTCCATGATTTAGGAAAATAGCCCGAAATCAAGGAAATATTAAAAATTTTTGAAAGATTATAACAAAGACTACTTGCACAATACTTCAGGATGTTTGTAGGGATGTTATCTGGTCCAGTAGAATAAGAACATTTTATAATTTTTGGTTCATTATTGACTAAATCCGCACCAATTCGTGGGAGTTGCATCTCATTTATACGCAGAAGACTATATGGATAGTTCATGCTGGAATTATAAGTTAAAGATGAATAAGTTGACTCAAACAAGTTTGCAAACAAATTAGAGATTTCATTTTTTTCGGGTGATGTTACTCCATTATAAGACATCTGAAGAGAATAAGCAGATGATTTACGTTTGATGCTTATAAATTTGTCAAAAAGTTTAGGATTTTTCTTAATGTTGAATTTTATATATGAGATGTAGTTTAAATAAGAGCGTTTATTAAGATTTTGATAACTATACCGAGCACGGGAATAACTTATATAATTGATGGTTTTACCAGACATTTTGAAGTTTTCAAAACGGCTATGTCTTATCTCGCCAGAAGGACTCCACTTCCATTTTTAGACTTACGGTCTTTTCTGAATATTTGATAGTTGCTACAAAGAATTTCAGTGCTCAATATATTTTCCCGAAGCCACGTTTCCGAGAACGAAATAATATGGAATTCAAAGTCGAAACTATTCATGAATAAATCTGATGTTTTAGTATTTAAACCTTTAACGTTTTTGAAACATTTTGATCTTGAGAACGCTGTGGTAAGCTAGCGATATTTTCATATCCTGGGCTGTTTCTTGAATAAAGAAAGAAAATATGTTTGATGCTTTGGCAGGTTGCTGAATATATCTCACAATTTCGTAAGAAATGTATTTATGTATAAATAAACCACAAAAATAAACTCGTGACCGACCACCAAAAACCGCTCCAACAGTTGATCGTCATATTGTAACTATCAAAAAAAAAAAACACATTTATATATTCAAAAATAATTTTAGCAAAAATTGGGAACATGGTAGGCGCTCAAACAATTCGGCGAGTGAAGACCTACCTACCTGGAAGCTTAGCCAAAAAAGTTCCTTTGCTGCAGAAAAAAAATTGAGCATGACGCTAAAATGCAAGGGATCACGGAAACTGGTTATGATCTGAAGGGGAGGGAAAGTGGTGTAATATGTTGAGGAGTGATGAAACTAAAGGCAGAGTTTTACGTCAGATTCCAAAAAAAAAAAACAAACACGGAGGCGAAAATATTATGGTGTGGGTCTGTTTATCTTAATACGGAATATGTCCTATATTCCGGACGAGCAAAATGACAGCAGCCGAATACAAGGGTGTAATCGCAAACACAATGCTGCCCTATTCTGATGAAAACATCCCCTTGCTTTGGATCTACCCGTAAAATATCAACCCAAAACACACCTCTTAGCTTGTGAAAAAGTATTTTGAGGACAATAACGTGAACGCGTTTAGGTGACCCAGTCAGTCACCGGGCTTAAATCAGATAGAAAACCTGTGGGGGTTTTTAAGAAAAAATGCAAAAAAAAACTTTCACTGGATACACTGAGTAATGAAAGTGTAATTAAAAAAAGTTCATATCCTTAACATTTCGTTTTTCTTTATTTCTTTTCAGTGTACCTATTTTTTGAGCAGCAAATATTTAGCAAAAAATATCCATTGACCTTAGTTTTCCTACCTTATAGCAATTTTTTATGAGGTTATTTTTTTATATTAAACATTATTACATTCAACTTACAGTCATTTCGCAAAGACCAATATGATCGTCAAAAACTGGTCTGATGAGGCTATGTATACATGTATGAGAATATGTATATATGTGGTAATAGCCGAAACATATGTCACCAATTACCAGGTTAAATTGTTCCATTTGTTATCTTTGTCATGTTTGTTGAATAAAAAGCATTGATAAATTAAAGTAAAAATTTTACTATCATATTGGTCTTTGCGAAATGACTGTAAGTAATAAAACCAAGTAAGTCGCTAAAACCAAGTTAATTTTTTTTATATAAAAAAAAATTACGTAGATATCATCTGCATTTGTTTTTTTCAATATTTTGAATAAAAATTTTTTCGTTGAGCTGAATTTTGAACTCTAGTGTGCTCTATTTTGAGCAACTGTGCACATATGTATATAGAGAAGAAATGGTGCAGTATTAGCAGTTTTGATGTATTGAATATTGAATGTTAATTTATTTTCAAATGGATTTCAAAGAGACAAACTACAATTTAATTTCTGGGTGCTTTAAAACGCTCCAAATTATTTGGTGCCATTGTACAAGTGCACGAAAATGGTCAAAATCGGAGTTTTTCACACATTTGACCCCAATTACCTCAAAAACCAGAAGTAATATAAAATATAAATACCAGATTCAGAGTCGAAAATTAAGTAATAAATAATGCAAAATATTAGAAAAATAAGTTCAAATAATCAATGTTTAAAGCAAATTCATAACAGAGAAAATCACCTTCTTCGACAAATTGTGTATTGCCAGTGGGTACAGGGCATACCATTGTCAATTGTTACTTATTATCGCGCCCAAGTACGTAAAACTCCTAACTCGCAGCCTCTAACTCAACATTCATTTTGAGGTTCGAAATGTCAATATAGCGGCTCAATCAAATGATGAATTGAGCTCAACTAAATTACAAAGTAATTGAAGTTTAGTATCATGAATTTAACAGTTATTTTAACGAGAAATTCACAAAACAACATGGGTTTTTACATAAATGTATACTGGAAAAACAAAACTAGTTGAGTTGATGAAGAACGTGTATAATTTAAATCCTTCATTTCACTACATATAATTTGGTGACTTATTTATTTATTCAAAACCAGAGCGACAAGCCTTGATGTTCCATGTTCCTAAAAGCAGTCGAACAGGCGTGAAAACTGAATGCATCAAACTTTGATGTAATAAGCTATATTTATAAACGAAGCCTTCTAAATCCTCAGCATTGCTAACGCCGGCTCTGGTTAATCTATAAAGTAGTAAATTATTATTTTAACTAAAATATTTCAATCATTATTTACCTGGTAACATTTACTCCATGGCTTTAATTTTACACAAATGATTAGTTGGAAACATTATTATGTTACCATTTATATTGCATAAACTCGTCCCTTTATCTTCCAGTGACACAACTTTTCCGACAAGTTCTCTGTCGTCTCCAAATATGACTTTAAATTCATCACCAACATCAGGGGGAACTGGTGCCAAATGTTCACTAACAATCGATACACTCCGATCTTCTTGACGTAGAAAAACTGAACAAACTCCATTCGACACAGTACGAATAATTCCTGTTTGTCCAACCAAGTCTGAATCACCATGGGAATGAATTTTTACTTCGATGTCAGTAGTGCACCAATCTCCTAAATGGGAATCCAAACTTGCACCTGGTGTCTGTGGATTATACGGAGAATGTGGAGCTCCACCAGGAGTGGTAGGTGAAAAACTGGTTGGTGAAGGTGTACTCATGTAACCAACTGGATAAGGGGAAGGAGCTGGACTAGGGCTAGGGTTAAATGGACTATAACTGCGATCAGATCCATATAAGGTTCCAGGAGTTTGTGGGGCGAAAGAAGTATTCATTTGATAACCAGGAGTACTAGGATTATAACCCGGACTTGGGCTTGACTCTTCTATATTATAATCAAAGTCGTTATTTCTTGCTGGTGTATTTGTTATACTCGGGTCCCAAGCACCGTGTCGAGGAGTCATACTTCCATCGTGTGATGGTGTCATAGCACCCGCATATGGTGTGCGACCTTCAGAGTCCCAATTCGGAGTTTGATTACCAAGTAGAGGTGTTTTTGATCCTGCAGAAGCATATACAGGTGTTTGCGATCCATAACCAGGTGTTCGGGATGGTGTGCGACCATAAGTGGACACAAAACCTCCATCACGGCCAGGAACTCCAACAATAGCTATATGATTACGATCAACTGAAATCGTTTGACACGAAGTATGAAGTTCAACACGAGCAGTACTATCAGTAGCATCTTTTACAATACCAACTGCGCCTTTATATGGTCCACCGCTAATTTTTATCGTTTTACCAAGAATTTCTCGGTCTCTTGTTACACGGAAACCACCTTTACCTCTACCGCCACGTCCACCACGACCTCCAGATGGATGCATAGGTGATTGAATTCGAGGAGACATAAAGCCTAAGCTGTTGAATGAGCCAAGGCTATTAGATTGTGATTTATTGCCTCCAGCCAATTGTAAGTGTCGTGTTTTGCAAACGAAAACTCCGCCGTTCTCTGTATACATGCGGCAATGAAGAAATGCCAAACTACGATACAAGTGTTTGATTTCCCCTGAGCGTCCAGCATGTGGACCTTCCATTACTTTGACAATATCTCTACGTCGTATTTGATTTTGATCTGCATCCAAAGCTACAGTATTTCGATTTTCCCTACGTTTATGTAGTGCTGTTGGCTTGCACTCAATAACTTTTCCGTGCATTCCAAGAACATGAAAATTCTCGCGTTCTAACCTAACAATAACTCCAACATTCTGTGGATCAAGCTGCACTAAATCACCCCATTGAAATTGCCCGAAAGAATCAACACCAGTAGCTACATCTGAACAAAGTTGTAAGTCACGTGGCAATACCTCTAGCTCATGGTTAGTCAAATCAGATACCAGAACTATTCTTGTTGCTTCAACACGTATAATTAAACCAGTTTCTCCTTCATAGCGTCCAGCTAAAACTCTTGCATGGTCGCCAGTTTTAAAATACTTACGAAGCTCGCTTGCTTTAAATATTAGTGGATCTTTAAGATCTTGATGTTTTGGCATAACTGTAATCATACCACCATCAATAGCAATAATTTTAGCCTGTAAATTTTCCAAATCACCCACACACACTTCAACGTTGTCACCCATTGAAAAAGAATGAGTAAGTGTAGGGTCATCCTTTGCTGAAGCAGCAATTTCTAAGTTAACGTCTTCAGGCTGCTCTTCAAATCGCTCGAGTTCTGCCAGTGAAGGTTTCACGCCTTCTGTTAAAATTGCTGACATTGTAAAATTTTTGTATAAAAATCCTTTTCGTGAATAACGATTCCCTTCAAAAAGCAAAAAATCTCCATCTGAGTGTACTTCTCCTCCAATAGCCCTAACGGCTTCGGGATCAAATGGTTTAGCCTGAGGTCTTCTCTTTTTTCTGCGTTTTGCATCGTCATTTTCGCTTTGTGTCGTTCGTAATGCCCCACGCATGCGTGTATAATCTATACGGGGCAATAGTTTTAAATGGACCTGATTCTGAGCCAAGTCCACGTAATCAACTTGAGCTATGTCATCTTTGTATAGACCACGCTTTAAACGCACCCACTGCTTAATTTTAAGGCCGATTTGTTCCTTGACCACTTTCAGCACATCAGTCATTTCTTTAATGGGCACCATTTCTTGCTTCCATTTGCCTATACGCAAGTTTCCAACATTTTCTATCGCTGTTTTAACATGCGTTTGTTTGTATGACTCCAAGTATATATAGCCTTTAACACCTTCAGGAGCAACAACAGATTTTATTTGAAGGGGTTCATCTGTATTCAAATATGTTAAATATTTTCGCATCAAAAGAAGAGCAGTCACTTTTTCTTCTCCAATACGGCATTTTACCATCCATAAGTTAGGATCTTTTATGCCAGGTAAAAGCGTTTGTTGAGTAATTTCATCAGACATTTCCTCACCACCCTCACCAAAATGTCGTTTTGCTATAGTTTCATCAGCATATTTTTTACGAAGGTATTCCTCAAGTTCATCTTCTTTTTGGGTATCCCAAAGATTTGTACCACGGCGTCTTATCTCAATGTCTCTTGCAGTTGGTCCAAGTTCATCTATTTCATTTCCCACAATTCCTAGCTCATTCGCTCCCTCCTCCCACTCATCATCTTCGTCGACTTCATCATCCACTTCAGCTTCATCTATAATAAAACCGCCAAATCGTTCCTTTTTTTTCTTTTTTTTAGGTCTGTCATCGTCATCTTCGTCATACTCCTCCGAATCCAAATCTTCTCCTTCAGGTTCTTGCTCTTCTTCAACCTCTTCGTCTTCAGAATTGTTGACTTTGCTTTGACGTCGATTTTCTGGCTCATCAGAATTTGTACTAGAGCCAGCCGAATGTGATCTTGACCTCGATGCAGAGCGTGAAAATGACTTAGTGGGAGAAATTGTTCTGTTACGAGATCCAGAACTATGTTGAGATTTATTGGAAACCAACGATCCGTTTTCAGAATCACTGTCTGACATATTGCTAGCCTCTGATTCAGACATTGGTATTTATTACCGAAATATTCAAAAACGCATTTAATCAACAATAATTGCAAACTAAAACCAATGAAAATTAAAATCAATCAGAAGCACAGACAACTGACAGAAATTGCATGTAAGAAAAAATTTTGAGTTGCCACCTTAATAGATAAAATTTAATACTTAAGGACAAACAAACATCGCATTATGCCTAAACCAAAATAGACTTAACGAGACGTTTCGAGGAAATTCGATTATATGTGAACCAATGCGAATAACCAAAATAAACTAACGTAACTGATCGAAAGTGAACGAAACCTTTTGACGAGACGTGTTGTTTCGTAAGATCCGAACTTGAAACCGTCACTACTTGTCATAATAGCTGTTTTGATTCATTGCCCAGCGTAACTTTTTGGGTTATATGTCAAATCAGATGTTACGAGTGCAAACGTTCGTTCAGCTGCTATAGTCTCGTCACGTCTATTTTGGTTAAGTCTTTAGTTGAATGAAGTCAGCTTCTGTAACTATGCGAATACACATAAATCACGTTGTACGAGCAATTGTCTTTTCTTTTGCAAGTTTTCTAGTGCTCTCCAAAAAATTTTAAATTTACCAATTAGTAATTACAAAATTCATCTTAAATATATATAAAACAGAGACAGGACTCTACAAAGTTTACTTAACGTTTGAAATTCGAAACTGATTGAAAATATAAAGTGCGGGAAATGCAAAGGCTCAGTGCGCAATGAAATAGCAATATATTATGATGGTGTGTGTGGTAAACTATTTCACTTAGCCGCGAGATGTTCGGGCCTAGATAACTACAGTGTAGGCAAATTAGATGAATGCCAAATGCTAAGATTTATGTGCGACGAGTGTATGCAATATATTAACAATTTAGACCATGCATTAAAACAAATTTTTGTTTCGGTTGAAAAAAATTCTAAAAGTCTGGACGAACATAAAACTGAATTTTTCAAACACCTAAAAGAAAATGAAAGTGAAATAAAAAAACTACTGAAAGAAATAGAAACGCAATATAATAATAGAATGCAAGTAATTGAAGATTCACAAAACGTATGTGAAATCAATGTTAAAGAAATCTAAAACTTATGCGATGTTAAATTTGGTGAAGTAATTGAAGACGTAAAATCAAAAAGTGATAAAATTTGCAGTGAAATTGCATATAGCAAAAAAGAATGTACGCGTGTATGTGAAGAAATAGAAGGGAGTAATAAACAACAAGTTGAAATAATAAACGCACTCAAAAATAATAGCAATAAACGTCAAACCTCGTTTGCCGAAGCACTTAAAGCGAACAAGCAAAATAGTATGGCCTTGCCAAATATGAGAAAAGAATTGCCAATTATTGTAAAGTCTAAAAGCAATCAACCCAGTGCAAAAACTAAAGAAGACTTAAATAAAAATGTGGATCCAAAAAATTATGTAATTGCCGATGTAACTGCTAAACACAATGGGGTTTTGGTAATTAATAGCAATAGTGCAGAAGAAAGAGATAAGATGAAAAACGAACTTGTGAATAAAATTGGTGATAATTATGAGATAAAAATACCTAATGCTATAAAGCCAAGAATTGTAATCGCAGCAATGAACATTAAACATGATGATATTCAAATAGTTGAGCTGATGAAAAAACAAAATAAATTTTTAGACAAAAGCTATATTAAAGTCGTTAAACAATATGAAATTACAAAACCAAGAGGAAAATATCACAACGCAATTGTAGAAATTGATAACGAGTCCTTTTTAAAAGTGTTAGCCCAAGAGAAGTTGAATGTTGGATGGGAAAAATGTAGAGTTTTCGACGGAGTAAATATAATGTGCTGCTATAAATGCAAAGTTTTCAATCACAAAGCTGAAAATTGCAAAAACGAAGAAGTTTGTTTGAAATGTTTAGGAAAACATAAAACGAATAAATGTGATAAAGAGAATGTGAATAATTGTAAACGTGCCAACGACACATTCAATCTTGAGTTAGATGAGAACCATAACACTACAGATAAAAAATGTCCAGTGTACTTACGAAAATTGGAGGCTAAAAAACGAAAAATTGGATACTAGCAATCAAACCAAATAAAAGGAATTTACACTAACATTCAAGGGCATACAAATAATTTAGTTGAGCTTGAAGCGTTAGTTAACAATATGGAATATGAATTTATAGTGGTTTCTGAAACACATATTACCAATCTAATCGATCCAAATGAAATTAAAATTAGTGGATACAGTGATGTTACGTGTTATTCGAACTCTTCCAGAACTGGTGGTGTTACAATTTATATAAAAAGTAATTGGAAAATTTCAAATGTAACAATGAAAACAGTTGATTCAAAAATATGGTTTTTAACATGCAAGTGCAAATTTAATGACTTAGAAATTATGTTGAGTGCTTTTTATAGATCTCCGAGGAGCTCTGAAAGAGAATTTTGCATATTCTTTAAAGATGCTATTGAAACTTTGTGTCATAATGAAAATAAAATTATTATATGCGGTGACATTAAGGTTGATTGAAACAAAAACGATATTTACAAGCGTGAAATCGGCAGAATACTAGATGATAACTGTCTTGTACAGAAAGTGGAAGATTTCACTAGAGTTACAGAAAATTCAAAGACAATTATTGATTATACTATCACAAACATCGACAAATTGAAGACAAACATACTAGCAGACTATAAAATTTCTGACCATGAGACTATACAGTTTTCTTTGGAAAAAGAAAGCCCTAATAGAAATTTGGAAAAAATTAATGTCAATATTTGTAAATACAATAAAAATATGTTTCGGCAAGAACTATCTCGATTTGATACAGTATATTACATGCATTTGGATAACAACATAAATACAAATAATTTAAATGATTTACTTAAAAACACAATCAAAAAATTTGTTAATAAAAAAGAAATAAATCTGAATTAAAAACCTATCAAATGGTTTAACAATGAACTTGCTGCATTAAAAAAGAGAAAATTGAAAAGTACACAATCGCTAAAATAAGTAATACAATAGCAAACTGAGATGACTATAAATTGGTAAGAAATGAATATAAGACTAAAATTATTGCGGCAAAAAATAAATATATATGTAACAAAATTAATAATGCAAATGGTCAAAAGCAAATGTGGAATGAAATAAAAGGTTTAGTGTTCAATCAACAGAGAAATCAAATAAGAAATATTATTTTGATAATAATGAATATGAGGATGAAAATCAAATAACGAATAAATTTAATTCATACTTTGCAAACAGCATAAAAGATATAAGAGATACAATAGAAGACATTAGATTTGTAAATGTGGTGGAACCTGTAGAAAAAGAATTTAAATTGCGAGAGATTACAATTTCAGAACTTGAAAATATATGCAAAACTTTAAAGAAAAAAGCTGATTTCGACTACATCAAACCAAATATGATACTATATTGGGATATCATCGTTGGTACAAATTGTAAACACATCATTAAGGACGGGAGAATTCCCAACCTCATGGAATTAGTCAATAATAAAACCAGTTAAAAAGGTAGCAAATACGTGTAAATGTGACGAATTCCGATCAATAAATACTCTGCGAACACTTGAGAAATTATTGGGACAAGTGGTAAAACAACAGCTCGTAGAGTACATTGAAAACAACAACATATTATCCTATTTCCAATCTGGTTTTCGGAAAAAATTTTCATGTGAAACTTCGCTATGTAATATAATAAATGAATGGAAAGGAGGTAAAAAAAGAATGATACTGGACTTATTCATGGATTTTAAAAGAGCATTTGAAACCATTGATCAAGACATCTTAAGAAACTTTGGTCCTACGGCATACATGGAACAGAAAACAATTGGTTTAAAACCTACCTAACAAATAGAACACAGAGGGCGAAAGTTAACAACACGATATCAGATCCTGTGAATATTGAATACGGAGTACCGCAAGATTCTATAATGGGAGCATTATTGTTCATAATTTATATTAACGATTTGCCAAAAGTTGTTAAGAATTGCTAAGTAGTACTATATGCTGATGACACTTTGATATATCCATGGCTGAGTGTGAACATAAACTAACAACAGATTTATCTGAGAAAACTATATGGCTTAAAATGAATAAACTCAAACTAAATGAAAATAAAACAAAGTTAATGGAAATAAATGCAATCAGCGAAACAATTATCGAGATTAACAATGAAGCTATTGAAAAAGTTAGCTTTATAAAATATTTAGGAGTCATCGTTGATAACAAACTAAAATTTAGCAACAATTTCGACTATATTTGTAAAAAAATCGCCAGAAAAATTGGAGTTTTCAAAAAAAGCAGAAATAAAGTCGACTTTTTGACCGCGATCAATGTATATAACACGATGGTAAAGCCACATTTTGAATATTGCTCTAGCATATTATACACGTGTGGTAACGAAACGAAGTTAGAGAGACTTTAAAGGCTGCAAAACAAAGCAATGAGAAGTACTCATAAATGTAATCGGTATACCTCAGTAAGATGGATGTTGGAAACCTTGAAGTGGCTAAATATTAAGCAAAGATTACAACTAAATACTTTGATTGCTGTCTACAAAATAAAAACAGGATGTGCTCCAAATTATCTAACAAGGCATGCAGCAACTGTCGGCAATGTACCACCATATAGTCTGAGGAACGTCAATAATTTCAGAATCAGTTTCCAAAGTACTTCAGCTGCACAAAACACTATTTTATACAAAGGTTTTCAATTATTTAATTCATTACCTAGCGATACCAAAAATGAAAGTAATTTTACAATTTTTAAAAGGAAATGTGTTCAATTCATTAAAATGAATCTATCTATTTAAAGTAATTATCAAAATCTAAAATTATTAGTAACACAAAGCTTTATAGAGTGATACAAAATATAATTATGTACATATATGTAAATGGAAGACTGTTTGATATCTTAAGATGAATATAAAATATTGGAGTGTACCTGAATATTTATTTTAACATACAAAATGTATATTATTTATTATAAGTATGTACATTTAAAAGTATACTATACTAATAAACTTAATTCATTTCATTTCAAAAAAAAAAAAAAAAATTATTAAAACTAATACGTACTTAACACAAAGCTTCGTTCAATTTCCACAAATGTCATTTCTTTAAGCAAACAACGAAACTGATGGCAATTTCTAAACGTAATCATCAAAATCTCTGAATTGTATGCATTAAAAAAATATAATTGCAATGGAGCTAGAATTTGAAAGACATTTAATATAAAATGTGGAAAATAGATTATACTTACACAATAAAATA
The DNA here is from genome assembly GCA_963680825.1 of Meiosimyza decipiens. Lineage (NCBI taxonomy): Eukaryota > Metazoa > Arthropoda > Insecta > Diptera > Lauxaniidae > Meiosimyza > Meiosimyza decipiens. Next base: position 80,637,969 of record OY804258.1, on the reverse strand, counting down.
AACGCACTTTATTATAATAGAAATGTTAAGGAAAAGGCTTGGAATGCAGTTGCAGAAACATTCAATTTAATATATACAAACAATAATACAATACACACAACAGTTTTATTGACAATTCAGTGATGGCACGCTCTGCATCTGTCAATACTTTTCTCCACAAACTGCACGAATGGTACACAACGAGCTATTTTGCTTTCTTTTTCTTAAAATTTATTGAATGATAAAAGATATGAATATTTATTGTTTTAAGTATTTTAATTAATGTCATTCCATAACATTTTTTAAATAAACTCCATTTATTTGGGAAATATATATAAAAAATAAGACTTATGCAATTGTGTGAATAGGCTTGCGATTGTGGGTACATCGTTATTTAAATTCACATAAGTACAAAATATCCGCCATAAAGTCTACTCTAGACTTTCTTATACATTTGACAGAGTTTTTGTTCGAATTTGACAGTAGGTAAATCTAGCCATGCATACATGCATGGATTCGTTAGCTGACGCGCGTTTCAGCATAACACCACCGCTGTCTAGAAGAAACAACTCCAAATAAAACAAGACATATGACATGCGCGAGCTACGTCCCAGAATCAAAGCAAAATAAAAAAAGCATGTGTGCAGTTCACGCGCGGTAGAAGTGAAACCTTCAGGAAACTAAGCTGCGAAAGTATGTTTACTTAAAATGATAAAAGTTGACGAGATCTAGAATAGGTACAGCAAGGCTTTGGTAGTTAATCAGCGAGTTACTTGAAAAAACTTTAAAAAAAACAATTTTTCCACGCTTATATCTCAGGTTTTAATGAACCGATATCGAAGCTGATAGCTTAAGTTCACTGTGCTTGATAAGTACTTCAATTTGATATTTTATTATTGTATTGCTGTTTAGTTTACTAAAGGCTTTTTTTGCTCTGGTGAATTTCGTTTATTGGTTTGTAATTTTTCATGACGTCCACGCAATAAACATCAAATACGCTAGTGTAACAGCATTTGATTTTGTAGGCGATACCAATTTTCAGAACACATGCATAAAACCAAAATTCAAAACTCTACGTACGCACGAAGTTGTAGGCTCTAGAACCATTTTCGTTCGGTCTGCAGTAAAAAAAACTGAGCAATAAACGTATTTCTCCTCGCTATGACAAGCCATTGGTAGTTGATCAGTGCATTGCTTGACAAAATTGAAAAATAGAAAATCTTTTCACGCGATCTCGAAGCTGATAGTTTCAGCACACTCTGCTCAATGAGTACTTTAATTCGATATGCTATAATATTGATGTAGCTATTCTACATCGTGATTACAAAGAGCGTTTCATGTTTTGCGTTTCATTATAAGCACCAAGAAGTTTCACTTCAAAAAATTTCTTTAGTCTTAAGATGTGTTTTTTTTCGCAAAAATAAGTCAAAAAAAACTATCACAAATAATCATTCGGGTCTACTGAAAGTTAAAAACTAATATGTGAAAAATAAATGCTTGTGCATAAATCAAAAGTGTTTAAAAGGCCTATAAATAAATAAATTTGACTGCATTTTATAAACATAAAAAAAAAGGCTTACACTTTCGTTTTTTTTTTGCAAACAAATCACCCAAATACACACAAATAATTTAGATCATAATAACGTATTAAAATTGAAGTTTTTTTCAACGTTTACTTCGAAAATTTTTTGAAATTGAGTGAAATGTGTTTCAACAAAACCTCCCTTCTTCTAATTCATTTATAAATCGGGAAATATTTTAAAATAAAATATTCATCTTTAGCAGCAAAATAAGAAAAAAGAAAAAAGGTTGGCTTTGCGCATTAGCAAATAAAAGCTACTAAGTTGAATTGCGACTACAACAACAATAAGTGCAATTAACAGAGCAGGCTGGTTCAGTTGCAGCAACCACTTTGCAGAAGTGGTATAGAACTGAGCGCATGATTTGGGAGCTACCTAAGATTAGCAATTAGAGTGCTACCGAAAAATCAAATGTGTAAATATTTTTAAAGAAAAGTCGATTTTTGCTATTGGAATATTTTTTAACGTTTGCAATATTTTCTTACAATTGAAAGTATTTAATAGTATTTATTTATTATAAAAATATTTATTTTTCCATCATTTTATAACAAATTGCGCCTACTTGTGGAGTTTATAAACGCGTTAAAGAAAATAAAATGCTTTGTGATCACGTATTACCACAAAATTTTTTTAACAATTTACCGGTTTCACGTGCAAACATTTTTCATAAATTGCGACAGTTTATTTGTCTACTTTTTACAGAGCTCAAGCGATAGAATATCAAAAATACTTATTAAGTTTATATTTTATTACGAGTTGCAGTTGTATTTTTAAACAATTTTCAGTACTACACTTGAAAAATATTTTAAAATATTTTTAAGGCGATTAAAACTTTGTAAGCACTTATTACTTCAAACGTTTTGTTTAACGAATACACAAATCTTAACATAAAGTGAAGTCAGGACGTATTACTGCGAAAGTTTTTAGAACTTGAATATAACTTTTTTTTGTTCAGTGATTATGTTGCGAAAAAGTTTATCGGTACATTGATCTCTATTATTTGTTTTTTCTTCTTTCGCTTTCGAACTTATTTTTCAAATTTTTGTCAAACTGATGCTTTAAATGAGTTTGAATATGCCTTTAATTATGTGCCATCTGAGGAACATACGATATTTTCTCTTGAAATTCAAAACGAACAAATAAAATCTCAGCGGGCTCCAATTAAATCGACACACGATGCCTGCTTATAAAAGGCGGTGGATAGGACCAGCGCTAATAAAGACGATGATGTTAATAAAATAAAATCAAAATATCGTCACTGCTACCAAATTTATGTCCACTGCGTTTCTACAGTGAGTGAGTTCAATCATCAAATTACTGCCAAAGAAGCAAGCGATGTAAAACAATTGACACAGAGTTACCTTCATCCAGTTAGAATATTTCCTTGCCCCCATGTGATACTGAGGTGATTTTCTTGGCCATCTTTTAGAGACATGTGTTGGGTTATATATATGTGGTGGTGCAATCCTATCAACATTTCCAATAGCGCCAACAATCCAGCAACGACAACAAAATTCAACAACTTTTAATTGTGATTGTTGGGCTCAAGTCAAAAAGTTTATTTATAATAATTTATTTTATTATAATTTGACCAACGTTTCGTGAGTCATTTCTCACATCATCAGGGTCCTTTATAAACATTACGATCGATAATTTTTACATTAATAATAAATTCGCATCAAAATTTTACAAAACTTACATAAATTAATTAGCATAAAAGCTTTAGTTGACACAAAAACATTAGATTTAAATTAAAACCATAAAACAACTGTCACTAACTTAAACAATTCTTTTCGGTACTAATCTAGTACTAGTGAATATGCTTTATTAATTTTGTATTTGTCCTCCTTCGTATTCATTGTCGTTCAAAATTTTTGCTGACTCCGAAGGCTCTCTAGAGTATACCTTTTGTTCTACTTTTTCTCCTTATCTAAAATACTGACATTGCCAAAGTCTGCAAAGTGATTTCTTTTAAACATAAGTTGCGCTAAAGCTGTTGTTCTCTTTCCTTTCGACGTCCGATCTATGTTCTGTAATTCTTTTATGCAGTGTTCGTTTTGTTGTTCCTATATATGTTAAATTGCAGCTTTTATTGTCATTTCCTTTACATTTAATTTCATAGACTATGTTGTTATGTTTGTCTTTTTCTATTTTATCTTTTTTGTTCGTAAATATCGTTTTCAAATGTCAGGTATCATCGAACATTCGATAACAGAGCAGCCAATACAACTACAACATTGAAACTTAGGGAACCATGGCACTGGGACGATTCAGGACCAGACGACCATTACCATTAATCGACTCTGCGTTCACGATCAGTCAAATAATAGAATTTTTTAATCGACGCAGGTGCCGAATATCCCTACATTCCACCATCTCCATTGCTTAAAAATCTTTGCACCACTGTAATGAAACTTTTAGCTGCCAATGGCTTGCCCATTAAAGTGTTCCAGGTTAACTACGAAGTAGGCCTCGGCCTTAGTCGTCTATTTTTAAGAGCTTTTATTGTTGCTGACGTCTCCTCTCCAATCACAGGAGTTGATTTTCTCCAACATTACGACTTAATAGTATACTTATAACGTTCCCACCTCATTGACGCGCACACACATCTAGAACCGAAATCGCTTTCCGCTATTACAAGTCACGAGCCATCTCCAGTAATCTATAGAGACACACCTATCTCCGAAATCATTTCGACTCACCCAAATATAACGCAGATCGCCCCTCAAAGCTTGTCGACAAATTTAAACGCTTTACATTACATCAAAACAACAGGCCTCCCACCAGAAAAATTGCTAGCCGCCAAAAAAGAATTCGAATTGTTAATGCACGCTGGAATTTGCTGTCCATAGAATTTAAATTGGTTGAGCCTGCTCCATATGGTTAAAAAGCCAGATGGCGGCCATGCGGCGATTGCAGAGTGTTAAACGCTTTTACCGTTCCCGATTGTTATCCGACGCACTACTTACCTGACTTTGCAATTATTTCACGAGGTGTTTCAAAAATCGATTCACAAAAGGCCTCCACCAAGCACCGATAATTCGAGACGACGTTCCAAAGACCGCAATTATTACGGCCTTAGGGCTTTACGAGTTCACACAAATGACGTTTAGACTCCGTAATACTGCACAAGCACTTCAACGCCTCATTCATGACGTACTGAGGGGGTTGACCTTTGCTTTCAATTTATGCATGAAATTTGCATCGCATCTGACGATACACAACAACATTATCAACACTTATAGAAAGTATTTGGCCACCTTGCACAGTATATTTTTCAATAAATGTAGCTAAATATGTTTTTGGAAAAAAAGAATTAGAAATCCTTTGCTGCTTTATTACAGCATAAGGGACTTCGCCGCTCCCATCTCGAGTCACTGCCATCCAACAAATTAAACGCCCTGAAAAATTTAAACAATCAAAGACCTTTATAGCAACTATGAATTTCTACCGAAAGCTTACACCGCACGCCACAGAAGCGCAAATACCACTTTTATCGATGACCAATAGCAACCGAAAAAAACGACACGACACCGCTAACATGAAGTGAGCCGACAATAGAAGCATTTGAACAATGTCAACAACTTCTCGCAAAAGCCGCACAACTCTTGCACCCTTCACCTGAAGATGAATTAAACATAGTAACAGACTTATCAAATGTTGCAGCGGGTGCAGTTTTGAATCAGATGATCAATAATGGTGCAGAACCACTAGGCTACTTTTTATAAAAGTTTTCACCAACGCTGCAGTGCTATTCCACATACGATAGAGAGCTTACTGCGATGTATTTAGCCATTCGCCACTTAGAAGGCTGCAAATTTCATAAGCTAACAGACCACAAGCAAATAATCCTTCAATCAACGACCACGAAAATCTTCGCCCCGCCATATCAACTACTTATCGTTCATAAGTCAGTTCACCATCGACATCCAATAAATAAAAGGAGATGACGACCACGCTGCTGACTTATTGTCACGCATAAACGCTTTAGACACAAATATTTATGCAAAATTAGCACATTCATAGGAATCAGATGAGGAATTAAAACAATTGCTCTAAGGTAACCCTAAAAAATTATTGCAATGAACATTATTTGCTTTTCCTCATCTTGCCAATTTATTGTGACGTTTCACACAACCGAGTTAGACCATTTATCACTTAAAATGTAGGCAAAATATTTTTCGACGCTACAGGCTGAGCGATTTATTTGACCTAATATCCGCCAAGATTGCATGAAATTCGTAAAGACTTGTATTCCATGCCAAAAAACCAAAGTGCAATGACATTGTAAGTCTGAACTTCAACGATACCGGACACCTGATGTGCGCTTCGGCGTACTAGGCCCATTTCCACCCTCTGAGAGCTTCCGATACCTACTTACAATAATTGATCGCTACACCAGATGGTCTGAAGCCATCCCTATGTCCGATATGACAGCTGTTATCTGTGCTCATGCTCTTATTTCTGGGTGGATTGCGCGCTTTGGAACTTCAACAAATTTGAAATCCGATCAAGGACGCCAATTTAAGTCATTAGTTTTTGCCAAATTATGTAAGTGTATGGGAACCAATCACACGATGACAATTTCATATCATCCACAGATTTCACTGGACTTTGAAAGCTGCCATCAACTGCAACGATTCAACTAATTGGGTAAAACGGCTTGCACTTATTTGGTTGGTCTGTGTTCAAAGTTTAAAACTGACATTGGTGCTACGCCCGCAGAGTTAACTTATGGCACCACTCTTCGACTCCCAACCGATTTGTGAGCACCAGCGATAGAAAGCCATACACAGAGGGAATTTATCAAAGATCTTCGACAATGCATGCAACAATTTATTCCACAACATCGCATTCGCAACTGCAATCATTTATTCACAAGACCTCAATACATCGTCACATGTTTTAGTTCGCAATAATTCAATAAAAGTGTCAATAGATCCCACATGTTCGAGGAAGACATTCAAAAATATCTATGGACTGTCTTAAGCCAGCGTATCTAGATATCGTCATACCAACAGAGAACGCCCAACCGCCACAACAGCATTCACCTCAACAGCCGTCGCCTCAGATTTTCCGTTCATATACAGTACGTCAGCATTCCCAACCGCTACATCAATTAACGCTTTTGTCCGTCTCCGCGCACTTGTATGGGCGGCCGCGTCCAGATACCAGAACGCTTTCGCTTGAGTCTTCTGGGGAGACTATTTGGCTGTGCAATCCTTTCAACATTTCTGATAACGTCAACAGTTCAGCAACGTCAACAATCCGAGAACGTCAAGAGAGGTGCGCCACCCTGCTGAAAAAGCAACTTTGCACCTGACACAACAATTTACGAACTGAATTGACTTAAATTTTCATATTTGTTTTTATACTTTTAATACTTGAAGTTTTCATTTTTTGTTTTAAATTGAATAATAAATTGATTCAAATGACCCAAATATATTTCAAACAATCGCTTAACACGGGTTGAAAAGTTGTTTCATTTAAACCAAAAAACGAAGGGGGAGGCCAAGGACACAATTCAAAAATCGCCACTCACGCATGATGGTTTTGAAAAGCATTACTGAATTTAAAGGACAGGTATGAAAATAAGCTTATTTTGGAAAATTGCTTTTGAACCTTCCAGTCGTAATGACCGAGTCAGGGAGTTCTATAAGAAACTTCAATGAGATATTAATAATTGTATATCTGCTCTTGAACTTCTCGAGGTGGACATTAGCAATTGGAATGCTATTTTGACATATCTCTGTTCTACTAAATTACCCGAAGTGACGCTCTCCTTATGGGAATAGTCAATTCAAAATAAGGCAGTAGATCCTTTATGGAACTACTGACTTAGAAAAATTTTTAACGTCTCGATTTCAGACTTTAGAAACAGTGTCTGATATACGACTTTTAAATCAAAATCTGTTAATAATCCTCCACCTCATAGCAAAATAAACACTTGTCAATTTAAGGTTTCCACTTTCATCTGTAAGCTATGTAAGTCACAACAACATTCGTTGAGATTGTGTCCCAAGTTTTTAGCTATGAGGGTTAATGATAGATCTTGTACAGCTTTAGAGCTTCATTGATGTTTGAACTGCTTGCCCCACAGTCACGAAGTCAAAGACTGTAAAAGTATTTGGAAGTGTTCGATGTGTTCGGCACGTCACCACACCCTTTTGCACCGAGACATATATAACTCGAATGCTGATAATCGACAGGCTATTTGTACTGGTCCCAGCACAAGTATACAGTTCACTTCACAGTTGCCGCTCCAAGACCATTGTTCTAGCCATGTCGAAAACGTAAATTGGTGTTTCGCTACAAGTTCGAAAAGTATATTATCAGACACTGCAATGGTGAATATATACCAAAATGCTGCAATTTACTCCGCCAGACCACTTATTGCTTCTGAGTCAGAGGGGTCGTTCATTTCAGAGAGACTTCAGCGCACTATAAATTTGCCAACAAAAAATATTAATGGCCAACTATCGGGGCTTAGTAATGTTGTGTCTGCTAATGTTCGGAAATTCTGCTCGTTTATGTTAGGATCACTTATTTATTCAACGGTAAGAATTGAAGCATCACCTCTCATTCTGTTGCAACTAACGGGCAATCTTTCCTGCCAAATGGATCCAATGTTGACTCAAGCATTCCCTGAGCTTGTTCTAGCTGACAATCGATTCTACAATAGCAGTCAGGTCGATATTCTACTTGGTGGCGATTTGTATCCGTTAATCTTTTTAGATGGAATTCGTCGAATTGTTCTTGGATCACTTATTGCACAGAAAACAATTTTCGGATGGATATATAGTATATATATATATATATGAATTCTTCGGCAATTCCAACTTGTGTGTCTAATTTTAATGAAAGTTCACTTGATCGGCAAATTGGAAAATTTAGGGAGTTGGAAGAAGTACCCTCTAAAGGTTTTTTGACGTTGGCAGATATATCTAGCAAAAATCATTACGAAAAGACAAGAAAACGTAATGAAGATGGCCTATGGCCTCTGTCCATTTCCTGGTAGCAAAAACTAAAGTTGATTCAGTCAAAACTATTTCGCTTCCTAGATTAGAGTTGTGCGGAGCTTTGTTACTCTCGGAACTTATGAATTCCGTTCTGCCACAGTTAAAGACCTAATTTATATTTGTGGACTGATTCCACCATAGTATTGGCATGGTTAAGCAAGCCACCTTGTTCATGAATTATGTAGAACCCCAAGATATCCTGGCAGACATAGCTACCCGAGGCTTAGATTCCCATAATCTGACTTAATACAGATTAAGGTGGCACGGATAATTATGGTTGACCAAAGACGGTACTCAACGGTCCAATGCAAGTACTTTGTCTAAATTCGAAACCACAATCGAAACCAAACCCATTCAAGTATAAACTGCATTGGCTTGCCAGTTTGATGACATTTTGAAAAAATTTTCTTTCTTACCACGAGCGCTTCGAGTCATATTATTTAGACTGAGATTTCATTATAAGATTCATTCGAATCATAAGAAAAGCTGGTTTGCAACTTCAGGCAAAGTCACAACGGAAAAAATAAAGCTGACCACACAAAAACTAATTATGTATGGTGTGTCCTACAACTTCTTACTCTCAAGAGTGCACCAGTTTAAAGAGAAGAAACATATGGACACAAAAAGTGAAATATTTTCTCTTAACCCTTTCATGGATAAAATAGGCATTCTCAGACTAGGGGGTCACTTAGCCGTAGCAATTTATCTGCCGAATAATGAAAGACTACCAACTACCAATTTACGCATTAAATCTCAATTCACGGTGGAATCAACTGGTTTTGCGGCTTATTTGCATGCAGTATTGGATTCCAAAAGTACGACATATGATCAAGAGTATTATTCATCAGTGTAAAGTATGTGTAGTTGATCGTAAGCGACCCCAAACCCAACATATGGCTGCTCTGCCACCAGAACCTTTTGAGATAAAAACCGATACCTGCAGATCCTGCCGTATCACAAAAGGATATGTTCGCATATTTGTATTTTTTCGACAAAAGCAGTTCATCTCGAGGCTACAAGTGATTTAAGTACTGTTTAAATTTGTGGCCGCAGTTGCACGATTTGTTTCGAGGCAGAGATTTCCGGAGAAAATATAGTCTGACAACGGTACGAACTTTGTAGACGGAGTTCTTTGTTGTTATGCACTTTAGCAAGTATCATAGCATTTCAAACCAGCACCAGCTGGTTTATCCCATAAACGTGGATTATGAGAAACTGGAGTGAAGAGTTTTAAGCTTCACTTCAGAAAAATTGTGTGAATCCAAAAATTTACTTTTGAAGAGTTTTTTACGTTGTTTGTAGAATCGAAGCGTGTCTTAATTCACGTTTACTAAGCCCAATATCTGACAATTTAGACAATCTTGAACTCCTGACACCTGGTAGTTTTATCGTTGGAGGTCCTATTTTGGCACTTGTTGAGCCTGAAATTGTGGAAAATTCTGTGTCGATCGTCAATAGGTGGTAAAAAATTAAAGCCTTACACCAGCAATTTTGTATAAGTTGGAAAGTAAAATACTCACAAGAGCTCCAAAAGAAGTATAAGTGGTGATGACAGATTTTTTACTTTTTAATAATTACAGAAAAATGGCAAAATATCACTGCGCTGTACAAAAATTACGTAAGAGTAGTAGGTACCCCGTTATTGTGCTCAGGATTGTCCGCCGGCCAATAGCTGTACCCAACGTGGTCGACCGGGATCAAGCGGGAAGTTCTATTTTCTGACCCGAGGTCATTACTCAGGCAAGGATTCAACCATACTTTTCTTTAACTTCCCCACACCATTCCCTCGATGCCACTATTCGAGTATCGCTCTCTAATTTGAAACTGGGTTCTGCTCGTTCGGCTTTCCGAACTTTTTCGGTTGAATTTTGCTGGTTTTCAATCGAACGAGTCAACTTATTTGTTGCCATAAAAATCGTAATTTTAATGGTGCTAACAAAATCAAATTTTAATGAATCGATATCTTAAATACCAAACGAGGTATCGATTTTTTTTAAACATTTCCGATTTACCCATGGGATTGCGGCGCTGCAGGAATCGTAATCTTCCCTAGCTTTTCGTTGCATGTTTTAAAATTGTAAAATTAATTGAGTAAAAACAAGAATCAATTACACAATTAAAGCAGCAAATAAAAGAATGACTATTTAATCACAGGTGTGAGAACTGTCGATGCGTAATGCCTACATAGGCAATTATCATGGTAGCAGCAATTATAAATGACAGTTCTTCTTTATATTAAGGGCGACTTTTTCTGTAAAATTAGCTGAGATAAGGCATCGACATTCCTTAATTATATATTCATAGCTAAAAGCATGCGTTGTCAGATTTCTTGTTTCTTTACAAAAAATTATTTTCGTTATGGGTTGTCTGATAGCATGTGTGCTGTTATTTGCCGCTGCTCCTCACTCATGACTGTTTTAAACGTCAAAACGTTGATCGCTCTTAGATTCTACTTAGATTCCACAAACTTCTGCTAGCTCCAAAATTTGGCAACATGGATAACGGTTGGAATGACAAAATACTAGAATGAAACTACTGGATAATTAAGAAAAGTTTTGATAGTATGGGGGATGAAAATTATTTTATGTTAGGTGCGATATTTGTATATTAAGTATATTTAGGTCTTACATTTTTTGGTTCATTATTTATGTAAAACAAATACGGTTCCTTGTTTTATAACTTATGTAAGAAACTCTGGCTTGTGGACTTGAAATTTTTGCAATCAGAAGTTACTTAAAAATAACCAGTATCAAGTAGAGTCGGGTCTAAGAATCGTTCTCTAAATTTTTTGAAAAAATAACACAAATTTTTATAAAGTAAAACAGATTTTTTTTAAAGTGAAAGTCAATTTAAAATCAATTGTTTTTGTATTTTTTTTTTTGATATTTGTTTTCGTCACAATCACGAAAGCCTAGAAAATTTTTAACAGTGCCAAGTTCCAGAATATTTGAGTAAGCCGCAAATAAATAAAATTAATGTGAGTATTCGCAAAAAATATTTTTCTTAAGACTAGTGGACCTTATTACTGGTTTGGTGAAGAGCTTCCATCAGAGCCTTTTGTTTGCGAAGTAGTTTTCGTAAGCCCAAGTTCATCTTGGTGATTAATTGTGGACCTGTTTTGTCTGTTTTTGTTTTTGACGTCGCACCTGCGCTGTCCTTGAGCGGCAGACCTGCGTTGTCCTTGTTGCTATGTGCGGTTGGATCTTCGATGTTCAACAGTTCCATGAACTCCTTTTCGAACACCTTTGTGTATTTGGTTACCACTGCTAATATTTGATGATAGTAGTCCTCAGTAAAATATACGATATTACTGGGGACATCCTTTTCTGCTTGAATTCCTGCATGATTTTGATGGTATTCTTCCGCTTGATCATTGATTCGTCTCAAACGTTCCTCATCGCAATTTGAGGTTTTCGGACCTTTGAGTCTTTCCTGAAGATGGATACCAATTTTTCCACTTGGGCGCCAACCTCATACTGCCGATCAAGACACTCATAATGTCTGGTAGTGATGAATCTTAATTTGACTAGTGCCGGATCTGTTGATTCGCCTTGCTGATCCTTGTGTCGGATCTTGTGAGTGGACTGCAGCTCTTTGATTAGGCTGCAGCTCTGTTGTCTTTTTCTTATTTGTAGCACTGATCTTTGTGATGATTGCTGCGCCTTGCTTGTTATCTGCTTTGGATGTAAATTGCGTGTTACTGGTAGGCTGAACGTCAGCAGGACATCCGGGGTCACCAAAAAATGTTTATAAAAACACCTTAATGTAAGCCAATGGCACATAAGTCTTGACTTCTTGTGTGTTGCTACTAAGAGTTGAAGACCACAGTACTTGGGATTGTGACTTCGTGAGAAATGAAAAATGACAAAATGTTTGTTCATGTGATTAATTCATTCTGATTTATTGAAAGAATTTCTTGTCTTGTATACTAAAAGATAGTTAGTGCAACCAAAACAAAATTTTTATGTTGCATACTTTTTCTTCCAGCTAATGGTCAATACACTACGTAGCATTCACCTCTTCATAACTGCATACTTTGCAGTTCCTTAAATGAATCAATGCATTTAAACATTATTCAATTTATTTATTTTGTGTAATTTGCAATTTTAATAATTGAACCTTATGTTTTTACATAATTCACATTTTTAATAATTTTCAATTTTTGTTTTAATTTGGATTTTCATGTTGCTTGCACTTTTGTTAAGCACTTTAACTAATAGTTTAAACTTAATAATAAAACACAATAGGTGTAAGCAATATCATTTACTTACATATTTTGCATAAATAAGTAACTAAATTTATCTTTATAGTTTGGCTGATGGAGGAGTCAAATTAAAAGAAGGCACAGATGAGCTGGATTCCAAATAAGATAAGTCAGTCACAATTCTCTTATCATATCGTTTTCGTTTTGGTTTATGAATAATAGTGCAAACGAACATAATAAGAATATAAATTTAAGTGTAGTCAGATAAGAAAGTTCATTTAAGTGCAGTCAAATTTAACAAGTGCGCAAAAGAAAGAAAAAGCTATTTCTGAATATTATCGAATCGTTTTTAATCTACAGTTAGGGACATTTTGACCTATGAGGTGATTCTATGTTAATTCTATGTGTCTGAAATTCCTCCTAAACTAAACTTTTACCAATGGTATCATTTGATGTTTATTTCTATTTTGATGATTTACATCAAAATTCAAATCAGCGTTATATATTACGAATAAATGGCGATAAGTTAAATTTTTTGGGTTGTGTTTACGGCAGTTACAGTGGCTCACAGCTTATTTCATGTAGTGCATACTTTTAACCTCGATTCTCTATCATTTTGAAACTAATTGGAACATTTAAAAAAAAATGTTGATATCATTTGAAATAACAAAAATTGTAATTTAAAAAAAAATTTTATATATTATTAAAACTATAGCCTCAAATTTTAAAAATAGAAATTCGTAATATATTACTACTTTTCAAGTCACAAATGGCACCACCAGCATAGCTCCCAGGCCTAAGTGTCATTGTAAATTTATGGGCGATTTTGGAAAAATATATACAAATATATAACATATCAAAGAAAATGAACTTAAATAAGACAATTAAAATTGAGTGGCGTTATCCACCAGATTGAAAAACCGCCTTAAAGCTTTAGTGGACCAAAGGCTACCACACTAAAAATATGGCAAAACCGCCACTCGATATATCAGAAATAAGAATACATGAAATCAGTTTACAACCATTTTTGGCATTTATTCGTATACTTTTGGTAATTATGCTCTCTCTAGTCTACAAATTGGACCGTCTTCCACCATTTTTAGGTCAACTTTCGGTCCCACCAAGTCTCTGATGTTGTTGATGCCATACTTGATCATAGTGGGTCGCTCTAAAGACAGTCCCCACGCAATAATGTTTACATTTTCCGGAACGCCCATTGGCAGAACAAGTTCAGGTCGAAATACGCCCGAATTACCGACTTCAATCCACTTGCCTAAACCCGGATGAAAACAGAAAATCTCCATGCTTGGCTCAGTATACGGATTGTAAGCTGGTTTGAATTCCAGTTGCGTGATGCCCAGTTTACGGAAGAACTCATAAAGCGTTCCAATCAAGTCACCTAGAGTAAGACCAACATCAGCAATTACGCCCTCTACCTGATGAAATTCGGCCAAATGAGTTGCATCCAAAGTTTCATTACGAAATACCTTGTCTATACTGAAATATTTTACTGGCTTAAAGCCATCAGGTTGATTGGCCAATTTATAAACCATGCGGGCACTGACTGCAGTTGTGTGGGTTCGCAAAGTGTTTTTTTGAGCTTCTTCAAGTCTCCAATCATATCCATAGCCTTTGGAACCATAGCCACCTTTAGAGTGAACATCCTTAACACGTTGCATGTATTTTTGCGGAAATTTTAAGCTTTTGGACGGGTGATTTATAAAGAACGTGTCATGGGCATCACGTGCTGGATGCTGCTGTGGGACAAAGAGCGCATCAAAGTTCCAAAACGATGATTCCACATAGTTGTTTGTTGGCATTTCAGAGAAGCCCATTTCCAAGAAAATTTGGCGAAATTCAGTCCGCACTTTAAGTAATGGATGTAAATGACCACATTGAGGTGGTGCCCCACGGGCATCGAAGTTGTAAGACTTAAACTGTAAATCTTTCCACAAGCCGCTGGCAAGCATATCAACAGTCAGATCAGTTTCTAGTTTAGTTAATGTTTTAGAAAATTCAGGGCCTTTCCTTAGGACGAAGCTCTTAATTGTTATTTCATGTAACAGCTTCCGTTTCTTGAACTCTGCAACTAAATTAGCAGGTAAGTTATGGCCATTGCCACTAGCAACAACACTTAGATTGGATTTTACATTATCTTGAATTTCATTTACCTTACGCTTGACCAATGGTGGATTAATCGATTTATCAACTGTAATCCAACCCAGAGCCATCGCCTTACTAAATCCAACTTTGGCATTGGGCCCGATCTTCATTAGTTCCGATTGCGTTATTCCATCCACTGGCACGGCACAATACAGCAGCGCTTCATGACTTCCATTCTCAAGTACCAAATTGCCTTCATCCGTAAGCTCCAGTGAATTACAGGACCTAGTATCAGCTAACAACAAATCACCATGCGCTTGAATGCTCTTAAGCGCACCAACAATTTTCTGGTGATCAATATTAAATTGTGCCGCCAAATCCAGAGTATCGACAGAGGTAACCGTTTCTAAATATTGTAATATTCGTTCCGTTAGATCGGAATTCATTTTTTGTCTTCTGTAATAAATGGCAGTCACTAGCAAGATTTTGAACACCTATAGACGTGCCAATAGAACGATCGCGTTCAGAATTAGAGTTGTGGAGAGCAAACTGTTGAGCAATAATGTATTATTTAGTGCATGATTGAATTATAGACAAGCCTGTATCAGCTGAAAATCAAACAGGTAAGTATTTATTTGGCGTAAGTTTACTTAAGCTGACATTCTCCAATTTTATTTATTTTTTTATGGGTAAACGGGGGTATAAATAAACAAGAAATATAAAAAAAAATGTCGCTCGGATCTACTTTCGAAGATATAGCCATCAGGAGCCCTTGCGTGGATATCAAAAAATTGGGTGTCATAAGAAAGATAATTTAATGGCCGTCAATAATGTAGAGTAAAATTTGAAAAGAAATCTTATAATTTTGGAGATATGATGATTTTCAAGCATATTAAGAGAGCTCAGTTTGCTTCCTTCGAAATGGTGTATAGGTTGTTCTAAATTTTTTAAATTCACTCCTTTTTTTACCGGAAAGCATAAAATATTTTTCAATGAATTCTTATGAAAAGTATGTATTTGTGGACAAAATCGTGCTCGCCCACTCACACCTATTCTTATATAAAACTACTGTGGCTAGCAAGCTAGGTGTTGGAAATATTATAGAGTTGTGGCGCAATTACATACAATTTGCCACATACATACATCTTACGACATAGTAGGAAGAACTTGAATTTTATCAATAAGTTATTATTAATGTCAGTCTAATGTTAACCATAAATGTCAGTCTAATATTAAATGCAACCCTGTAAATTTGAAGAATAATAAATTATTAGATACATAAAATAACGACGCCATAAATGGTGACCCGACGATAAGTAAAAAGAAAACACGAATAAAGAAAAAGAAATTAGATATTTCTAGGAATTTTATTCTCAAATCGTGCAGCAAGTTCCAATTAATAGTTTAAAAACAAAAAGTTTCATTTCTTCATAAAAAACACGAAGTTTTTGTCAAAAATGGAAAACGAGGACAACGCAGCTGCCGCTGCTACTGAGGACAACACGCAGCCGCAGCAGAGCAGTCACAACGGCGCCACACAAATCGCAAGAGTCTCCGTGCGTATTCCACCATTCTGGCACGCAAAGCCAGCTTTATGGATAGCACAAATTGAATCTCAATTTGTCACAGCTGGGATTACCAGCGACCAAACAAAATATCACACCGTGGTTGCTGCAATAGAAAGTAGCGTATTGTCACAAATTAGCGACATTGTTCTTAAGCCCCCGTCACAGAACATGTACGAAACCCTTAAAACAAGATTGCTAGAACAATATGCTGACTCCGAACAGAAACGAATTAAAAGACTTTTGCAAGATCTCGAACTTGGTGATATGCGCCCGTCGCAACTGTTACGTGAAATGCGTGACCTGGCAGGTAATGAAATGAATGACAACATGTTGAAAACAGTTTGGTTAGGCCGACTGCCATCCGCTGTGCGATCAATCATATCAATTAGCAACGATGCATTGGACAAATTGGCATTCCTAGCAGATAAGATAGTTGAAGTTAGTGACACACCGCATGTAAGCACAATTTCCTTGCCTGTAACTACATCTGCAGTGGAACCTTCCATCGAAAGTCAAATAAGTATGCTCACAAAGGAGATTGCTGAATTAAAATTATCATTAAACAGACGTTCGCGTAGTAGAGATGGTTCTCGTAGTCGACACAATTCACCCGAGGTTTGCTGGTATCATCGTAAGTATGGCGACAAGGCAAAAAAATGTCGTCAACCCTGTGCCTCATCAAAAAACTAAATAGTCTGTCTGATTCAGCGGTTAAAGACAGACCCAATTCAACATATGAAACAAACCGCCGCCTCATAATAAACGACAAGAACTCACAATTTAGATTTTTGATCGATACCGGAGCTGAAGTGAGCGTTATTCCACCATCTTCACAGGAACGAAAATATCCAGAAAATAGCTCATACCTTTTTGCTGCGAATCAATCACCCATCAAAACTTATGGAGAAAAAATTCTTAAACTCAACCTAGGTCTACGGAAAGATTTCGTATGGAATTTTACAATTGCCGACGTCTCCCATCCGATTATTGGCGCAGATTTTTTGGCACATTTCAATTTATTAGTTAACATTCGCCAACGCAAGCTCACTGACAATTCGACAAACGCATATCAGACTTGTATTTTAAATAAATCTGGTGAGTCTTATAAAAATTTATCTTTTATTAATCAGAACCATTCTTTCAAAGACCTGCTGAATGAATTCAAAGATATAACACAGAGCAATATGGTATTAAAAAATTGTTCGCATAGTGTGACGCACCACATCATAACTAAAGGTCAACCTGTTTTTGCGAAGTCTAGACGCTTATGCCCCGAAAAATTGAAAGCCGCGAAACAGGAAATCCAAACCTTGCTAGATTTAGGGATTTGTCGACCATCACGAAGCCAGTGGGCGAGTCCGCTGCATATGGTAAAGAAAAAAAACGGAGAGTGGAGGCCTTGCGGAGATTTTCGAAAACTAAACAACATCACAGAGCCTGACCGCTATCCTATTCCCCATATACAAGATTTTACCCATTTTCTGCATGGTTGCACAATATTTTCGACCGTAGACTTACGCCGAGCTTACCATCAAATACCCGTCGAACCAGCGGACATTCCCAAGACTGCAATAATAACTCCATTCGGATTATACGAGTTTACTCACATGTGCTTTGGCTTACGCAACGCCGGCCAAACGTTCCAACGTTTTATGGATCACATCCTACGAGATTTTGAATTCGCATGGCCATACTTAGATGATATTTTAATTGCATCTAAAAGTCTTGAGGAACACCAAAAACACCTCCGCATGGTATTCACAAGGTTAAGGGAATATGGTGTCGTAATTAATCTTGCAAAATGTGCACTCGGACAGGAAGAAGTTTTATTTTTGGGGTTCATGGTGAACAAAGAAGGTGTGCGCCCACCTCCAGATCGAATTAAGGCACTGGCAGAGTACGAACTTCCTGAACGCGTTTGCAATCTTAGGCGATATCTTGGGATGATGAATTTTTTTAGACGATTTTTGCCAAAGGCCGCCGAACATCAAAAATTACTATGCAATTTTATCAAAGGTAATAAAAAGAATGATCAATCGAAAATTGAGTGGACAGAAATAACTAAGCAAGCTTTTGAACGATGCAAAAGTTTACTGTGTGACGCCACACTATTAGTTTTTCCAATATCTGGAGCACCACTCGCTCTCACTGTTGACGCATCTGGTTCAGCAGTTGGTGCTATACTTCAACAACAAGAAAATTCAATTTGGAAGCCTCTTGGTTTTTATTCCGAACGATTAAGCACTGCACAACAAAATTACAGTACTTATGACAGAGAACTTTTGGGTGCATACAAAGCTGTAAAATATTTTCGTCATATGTTGGAAGGTAGAGAGTTTTGTATCTACACCGACCATAAGCCACTGCAATTTGCATTCCAACAAAAAGTTGAAAAAACATCACCTCGTCAAATTCGATATCTTGATTTTTTAACACAATTTACTTCTGACATCCGTTATATACCTGTAAAGGACAATGTTATAGCGGATGCACTATCACGTATCAACGCAATTCACACGCCAGAGATCCTCGATTATGCTAACCTGGCCAAAAGTCAAAACGACGACCGTGAACTACAATCTTTATTAGATAGCGACTCGAGTTTACAATTAAAGAAATTTGAAATTCCTGGCTCTAAAATGGAAATTTACTGCGACATCTCCACTGGTAATGCACGACCATTTTTAACAGAAGCATTTCGAAAAATCGCTTTCAACTCAATGCACAACGTTTGCCACCCTGGTGCAGAGAAGACAACGAAATTGATAGCAGATCGTTTCATATGGCCGTATATTAAAAAAGATTGCCGGCGATGGACGAGAGAATGCATTTCATGCCAACGATCAAAAATACAACGTTTTAACAGAGCACCCATAGGAAACTACGAACTTCCTCAACAACGATTTGAACATATAAACATTGATATAGTCGGACCGCTGCCACCATCAAAGGGCTACCGTTATCTCCTGACTTGCATCGATCGTTACACTCGTTGGGTTGAAGCCTATCCTATAGAAGAAATGACTGCCGAAGTTGTTGCGTTCACTTTATATCAGAACTGGATTTCACGTTTTGGCATACCTTTGCGAATAACCACCGACCAAGGAAGACAATTCGAGTCAAATTTATTTCGCGATTTAACTCGAATCCTTGGCATTAAACATTTAAGGACGACAGCTTATCACCCCGCTTCAAATGGCATCATCGAACGTTTTCACCGATCTTTAAAAGCCGCCATTAAATGCTATCGAACCGAAAAATGGGTGGAGGTATTACCACTCATACTTCTTGGTTTTCGAGCGACATTTAAACAAGACATCAACGCATGCCCTGCTGAACTTGTATACGGATGTACATTGAGGCTACCTGGCGAATTTCTTGAAAGTTCGTCTTCAGAGAAACTTTTAGCTGAAAACGATTTTGTCAATGGCATACGTTTGAAAATGCAAAACCTTAAGCCAAAGTCGACATCATGTCACGCAAAGCCGACACCATTCATTGAAAACTGTTTGAAATCTACCCCCGCAGTATTCATTCGAACGGATGGTGTTCGTAAACCACTACAGCCTCCTTATGAAGGCCCTTTCGCTGTCATTGAGCGTTCCGACAAATATTTCAAGATTAATATGAATGGCAAGCACGTCAACGTGAGTATTGATCGTCTAAAAGCAGCTTTTGTCACTGAAGATGAGCCACAATGCAGAAAAACAATGTCAACAAAAAGTACAACAAAACCAACAATTGAAAAGAAACCAGTGACCTATACAACTTCCTCTGGAAGAAGAGTCAGATTTCGTTTTCCACCGCAGGGGGAGTAATGTGGCGCAATTACATACAATTTGCCACATACATACATCTTACGACATAGTAGGAAGAACTTGAATTTTATCAATAAGTTATTATTAATGTCAGTCTAATGTTAACCATAAATGTCAGTCTAATATTAAATGCAACCCTGTAAATTTGAAGAATAATAAATTATTAGATACATAATAACGACGCCATAGAGTGATCCGTGGCCAAAGGGCGACGTGAATTCGGAGTTGGATTATTAGAATTTTTTTTTTTGGAAAAACCAGGTTTTTTTAAAAATAAATGGTGAAAATTAAAAAAAAACGTCATATCTTCAAAATTATAGGTTAAACTTCAAAACTTTACGCTTCATTGATGAAGGCCATTAAATTATCTTTCTTATGACACCCAATTTTTTGATATTTATGCAGGGGTTCCAAACTTATGATCATTTTTACAAAAGCTATATCCGGAACTTCTGATGGCTACATCTCCGAAACTAGATCCGTGCGACGCTTTTTTCTATAATTTTTATTTATTTTTAACCCCCTTTGGCGGGAATTGGAAATGTCAACTAAAGTAAACCTGTTCCTTTGTTTTTCACCCAGACAAATTTCTTGTGGCTAAAACGTGAAGACTGTCAAAATCGTTGTCAACGAGACTAGAGACTCACTTTTGACGATCGAGGAAAAGAAGTTGCCTCATAAAATATAAATGTCTATATCTTCGAGAGTAGATGCGCGTCACCATGGCTTAATTATTAAGGTTCTCGCAAGCTGTCAAACTCATATCTGAAAGTGTTTAACGTCAGAAAGCTTGAGTGTCCAAATTGATACTCAAAGAAAAATCAAAACAAGTATTTAATACAATTTGACACTAGATATACTTTAAAAGGAAGTAGACTTTTTTTCGCAGTAACCTTATGTAGTTAATTCATGCGCGTCACCAACTTCTGATTTCACATTCGCTTCTAAAGTAAACGTACAGTTTTCATTTTGAACCCATTTTTAAGTATCATCCCGTAATTGAAGTGTTTCGAATAGACAGAGATATATCAGCTTTTACTCTCTCGAATGTCGCTATTTGACACTTTATTATTTACCATAAAATCCGGTTGTACAGACGTTAAATGTTTCTGTGAAAAAAGAAATGCTGATTCATCCAAGGCTTAGTTCACATGAACTTCTTTTTAACGCACGTTTGCTAACACGCCTAAGCACAATTATATGTGAAGCTCATTGCATAGTCTTGTGTTATGTTGAAATTAACGTTGAAAATAGGCTCCTGTGAACTGAGCCTAGTAGCCGTTTTTTTAAATCGAGAATTTCGAGAGAGACATTTCTCTGACTAGTCGAATCACCACAATTTTCGGATGATACACAAAAATGGGTAAAAATTGAAAACTGTCAAATAAAGTTTCCTTTAGTTCTATTTGTTAGCTGATATTATGCTTTGAATTTACGTTTGTTGTGGCGGGTTGACGCAGTAATTGCTTTGACATTTTCTTGCACAAAGAAATTATAGTTTTCGTGTGTAAACGCAAAACAAATTCACAAAAGAGAATAGACAAAAATTTGTCTGACCGAATTTGCTCGTGCAAACGTTGTCTAAGCAAACAATGACAGGGTCAGAAGTTAGAACCTGTGTCGTAGTTGTATAACCGTTTGGCTAATACTATCGGAATGTAAGCCAAGTTAAAACATTTTGAGAATATTATTGACAAATAGGATATAACTTATGATCGGCTTTTAAATTTTGCACCTGATTTCTATAACTTGAGCATAAGTTTGCATTTGAAGAGAATAAGGAATCACAAGATGGTAACGTGCTTCTACTTTCGGAAATACAGACAACGGAAGTCGCCGATAAAGCTTTTCAAAAAATCGTTAAACGTTGAAAGTCCTCGGATCGATTATTAAAATTAAGATGTCATACGAAAGGTTATTTAACGTGTAGAATTTTTCGAGTAATTACCAATTTTTTATTATATCGATGCCGTTTAAAATCTTCTACATCGCATAGTAATTACATTCCGCATGGGTTTTAAGAAATTTACTTAATATTAAACAACTTATTAATGTAGAAAAATTGTACACCAAATATTTTTGTTGAAATAAAATTTATTTTTGATGGAATTGTAGAAAAAAATATAAAAATGGGATATCTATGATTTAGCGAATTTCTTATTTTAAAACTGTGCGCATCGAAAAACAATATTTTATTAAATATTATTTGGTTTATCATTAAGGAGACATTAAGCTTTATGATTCCTTTTCAATGAAAAGTCGCTCATCTATTTTATTGAATAAATGAGCATTTACCAAAAAATGTTTTGATATCAAGCTTTTTGTTATGTTGCTCCTTCTTAACACAACCTTTCAACCATAGACTGTGTTGGAAAGTAAATTTTATAGAAATGTACTCTCGACTGTGGGTGTTATTGGGCGATTTGGGAAAAACTTGGGGAAAAAACTTGGCATAATAAATTAATATTAATACATATCATAGGACTTAGTTAGATTAATTTCAATAATGCAAGCTTACGTTCAATATTAATAACGTCTATGTATACTACCTGTGTGTCCCTTAATAAGCTTTGGATGCAAAATTATATGCAGTCACGGCAATAGATATAACCACGACCATAATAATGCGTATATATAGTTTCCAAAAGTTAATGACAAAATATATGCCTGAGCAAAAAAACTGTTATATTCATACATATATGGTTTGTTCTTATAATTAAGAAAATTTTTTTCAAAACTTTTAAGTGATTTAAGTCTTTCCTTTATCACCGATTTTTAAGAAAAATTTCAACCATATCGATATTATTGAATTTAATTTTGGTACGAAATCAGAGTTATCTTTTAAAATCAGTTTCGCTTGCGATGTTAGGGATTTTAATAATAGTCGCATTTCAATTTATTTAGTCCTTTTTGAAATTTTATATAATTTGATACCGTCTGATACCGTCATTATAAGCAAAGAATATGAAAAAGAAATGAAACTCTTTTGCGCCAAAATTTTTCACTCTCACGTATTGATTGTCAAAATTCGCTAAAACCAATGATGCCGTGTGTTGGAAAGTAAATTTTATGGAAATTTACTCTTGACTGTGGGTGTTATTGGGCGATTTGGGAAAAACTTGGGGAAAAAACTTGGCGTAATAAATTAATATTAATACATATCATAGGACTTAGTTAGATTAATTTTAATAATGCAAGCTTACGTTCAATATTAATAACGTCTATGTACACTAGTCCCTTAATAAGCTTTGGATGCAAAATTATATGCAGTCACGGCAATAGATATAACCACGACCATAATAATGCGTATATATAGATTCCAAAAGTTAATGAGAAAAAATATGCCTGAGCAATAAAACTGTTGTATTCATACATATATGGTTTGTTCTTATAATTAAGAAAATTTTTTTCCAAACTTTTAAGTGATTTAAGTCTTTCCTTTATTACCGATTTTTAAGTAAAATTTCAACCATATCGATATTATTGAATTTAATTTTGGTACGAAATCAGAGTTATCTTTTAAAATCAGTTTCGCTTGCGATGTTAGGTATTTTAATGATAGTCGCATTTCAATTTATTTAGTCCTATTTGAAATTTTATATAATTTGATACCGTCTGATACCGTCATTATAAGCATTCAGAAACACTTTTTAGTTCATAAATGGATGACCTGTCAAATTGGCTCACAATATGAAAAATAGTAAAACTCACGTATTCGCAATATTGATATCTTTCGTTCAGGGTAATTAATTTGCTCACCAAGAATATATTTCCACACATTTTACGTCATAAACTATATGTATTCGACAATGTGGCAGCTACTTAACACCGCGGTGAAACAAGAAACTATTGAAAAATATGTGAAAATATGAGAAAAGGAATTGCAAGGTTTTTTGGACCTTGCAAGAGAACTTGAGTATTTTTTTCCTTTTTAAAAATCTTTAATATTATGTGGGTATATGTAGGATTATTCATATTTTTCAGCGTTATGCATAAAAGGCTTATGAAGGGGAGAACAAATCAAGAAATTGTGTAAAAAAAAAACGACGTCGACGTCTCACGTTTGTTGGTGAGGGGGTTTGCTAGCAAAAGAGAGGTGCGGAAAACCGACGTCGACGTCTTACGCTTGTGGGCAAGGGGGTGTAAAAGAGTTCTCTTGTTCGTGAGAGGGCGGGTGAAAGGAAAAGATTATTTCATCCGTGGGTTTGGTGTAATTTTTTTAGCTTTGGTGAATAAGAACAGCTGACTGAAGTTTTGTCAATATTTGCAATTGAAAAATATCAAAACAACGAGAAGGAATGTAAGCTATCACATAATTTAAATAAATAAATTAAGGTAATTCAATTATTTTTGTATTGACAAAATCGTGGTAATATTGTATTAAAACAATTTAAGTTTCCTTGCAGCTACAACACGAGGAGGTTTCACTTAGTAAACGCATGGAAATGGTGGCTAAAGATCCTGATTCAACTGAAGAAGATGATATTGGCAATGACAATTAATTTGAGTGGATGTGAAGTTACCCCGGATGTTAAGCTTGCACAAGGCAAGTTCAGCATTCGTCTTGAAGTGCCACCAGAAGGACGTCATGGTCCAAACAGTGAGATTTGGATTCGTTGTGACACGGAAGAACAATACGCGAAATGGATCGCTGCTTGCCGTCTTGCCGATAGTTCATATGAGAGTGAGGTAGCTAGCATTAAATCATTTCTGAATATGCAAAAACCAGTGCATGGTGCTGCAGTAAATGTTGACCCACGTTCGATTGAAGCAGCTGATTACCTGTCGCCTAAGATGTATAAGAAGATGTCAAACAAATCAGTCCACCGCATCTTTTAGGCTCACGCAAATGTCAAAAAATTGTCACTGATCGAATCAAAAATAAAGTACATACAAGGATGACAGAGTGCCCGACTTTGGTGTTACGCTGTTTGTTATTAAATTTGATGGTCACAAGAAGGAGGAACTGCTAGGTGTAGCCCACAATCGTATCATGCGTATGGATCTTAATAGTGGCGATCATATTAAGACTTGGCGCTTTAATACGATGAAAACATGGAACGTAAATTGGGGCATTAAGTGCATGATGATTCAATTTCATGATGAAAATGTAATTTTCTCATGTCAGTCAGCTGATTGTTGTTGTTATTGAAATTGTTAGTGGTGAAATGCAATAGTGAATGTGACAGCTCCATATATTACCATATGTTATCATTTTAACAAAAAAATAAAATCAATTGATTATCAGTTATAAAATTGACAAGAGTATCGTTTACTTCTTTATTTCTTAATTTTATTCAATTATTTCCTCGATTTTGGTTAAAAATAAGTGATATATCGACAAAGTCCAAAAAAAAAACTTAAGTCTAATCCAAATTTGGAATAAAACACCCAAAGTGGTAAACCCATATGCAAAATAGTCACCACGCCCGGGTGAGTTTCAAAATGAACCAAAAAAATAAAATTTTGTTTTACGTTGGTCTTAGTATTCTGATGAGAGTTTCATTTCTTTTTCATATTCTTTGATTATAAGCATTCAGAAACACTTTTTAGTTCATAAATGGATGACCTGACAAATTGGCTCACAATATGAAAAATAATAAAACTCACGTATTCATTCGCAATATTGATATCTTTTGTTCAGGGTAATTAATTTGCTCACCGAGAATATATTTCCACACATTTTACGTCATAAACTATATGTATTCGACAATGTGGCAGCTACTTAACACCGCGGTGAAACAAGAAACTATTGAAAAATATGTGAAAATATGAGAAAAGGAATTGCAAGGTTTTTTGGACCTTGCAAGAGAACTTGAGTATTTTTTTCCTTTTTAAAAATCTTTAATATTATGTGGGTATATGTAGGATTATTCATATTTTTCAGCGTTATGCATAAAAGGCTTATGAAGGGGAGAACAAATCAAGAAATTGTGTAAAAAAAAAACGACGTCGACGTCTCACGTTTGTTGGTGAGGGGGTTAGCTAGCAGAAGAGAGGTGCGGAAAACCGACGTCGACGTCTTACGTTTGTTGGCAAGGGGGTGTAAAAGTGTTCTCTTGTTCGTGAGAGGGCGGGTGAAAGGAAAAGATTATTTCATCCGTGGGTTTGGTGTAATTTTTTTAGCTTTGGTGAATAAGAACAGCTGACTGAAGTTTTGTCAATATTTGCAATTGAAAAATATCAAAACAACGAGAAGGAATGTAAGCTATCACATAATTTGAATAAATAAATTAAGGTAATTCAATTATTTTTGTATTGACAAAATCGTGGTAATATTGTATTAAAACAATTTAAGTTTCCTTGCAGCTACAACACGAGGAGGTTTCACTTAGTAAACGCATGGAAATGGTGGCTAAAGATCCTGATTCAACTGAAGAAGATGATATTGATATTGAACTGCGATTGGCACGTTTTGAGTACCTAATGGAGCGTCGTTTGCTATTATTGAACAGTGTTCTGCTGCGTCAAAACCCACATAATGTTCATGAATGGCATAAACGCGTAAAACTCTACGAGGAAAAACCACATGAAATCATTAACACATACACAGAGGATGATATTGATTCGGCTTTAAATGAACTGCAAATCACGTTGGAAGGTCCTAATGCGACAGTTCAAAGCGGCAACATCACAAAGATTCCTGAATTGTCGGACTATTTACGTTTTCTTAAACCTAAGAAGTTTACATTAAAGGGTTACAAAAAGTTTTTCTGTGCCTACAGAGATCTGCACTTGCATTTGTATAAAAGCGCAGAAGAATCGCGTAGAGCAGCACCGGCAATGACAATTAATTTGCGTGGATGTGAAGTTACCCCGGATGCTAACCTTGCACAAGGCAAGTTCAGCATTCGTCTTCAAGTGCCACCAGAAGGACGTCATGGTCCAAACAGTGAGATTTGGAATCGTTGTGACACGGAAGAACAATACGCGAAATGGATCGCTGCTTGCCGTCTTGCGGCAAAAGGTCGTTTTCTTGCCGATAGTTCATATGAGAGTGAGGTAGCTAGCATTAAATCATTTCTGAATATGTAAAAACCAGCACATGGTGCTGCAGTAAATGTTGACCCACGTTCGATTGAACCAGTTGACTACCTGTCGCCTAAGATGTATAAGAAGATGTCAAACAAATCAGTCCACCGCATCCTGGAGGCTCACGCAAATGTCAAAAAATTGTCACTGGAATCTAAAATAAAGTACATACAACGATGGCAGAGTTTGCCCGACTTTGGTGTTACGCTGTTTGTTATTAAATTTGATGGTCACAAGAAGGAGGAACTGCTAGGTGTAGCCCACAATCATATCATGGTGAAATTCAATAGTGAATGTGACAGCTCCATATATTACCATATGTTATCATTTTAACAAAAAAATAAAATCAATTGATTATCAGTTATAAAATTGACAAGAGTATCGTTTACTTCTTTATTTCTTAATTTTATTCAATTATTTCCTCGATTTTGGTTAAAAATAAGTTATATATCGACAAAGTCCAAAAAAAAAACTTAAGTCTAATCCAAATTTGGAATAAAACACCCAAAGTGGTAAACCCATATGCAAAATAGTCACCACGCCCGGGTGAGTTTCAAAATGAACCAAAAAAATAAAATTTTGTTTTACGTTGGTCTTAGTATTCTGATGAGAGTTTCATTTCTTTTTCATATTCTTTGATTATAAGCATTCAGAAACACTTTTTAGTTCATAAATGGATGACCTGACAAATTGGCTCACAATATGAAAAATAGTAAAACTCACGTATTCATTCGCAATATTGATATCTTTTGTTCAGGGTAATTAATTTGCTCACCGAGAATATATTTCCACACATTTTACGTCATAAACTATATGTATTCGACAATGTGGCAGCTACTTAACACCGCGGTGAAACAAGAAACTATTGAAAAATATGTGAAAATATGAGAAAAGGAATTGCAAGGTTTTTTGGACCTTGCAAGAGAATGTGGGTATATGTAGGATTATTCATATTTTTCAGCGTTATGCATAAAAGGCTTATGAAGGGGAGAACAAATCAAGAAATTGTGTAAAAAAAAAACGACGTCGACGTCTCACGTTTGTTGGTGAGGGGGTTAGCTAGCAGAAGAGAGGTGCGGAAAACCGACGTCGACGTCTTACGTTTGTTGGCAAGGGGGTGTAAAAGTGTTCTCTTGTTCGTGAGAGGGCGGGTGAAAGGAAAAGATTATTTCATCCGTGGGCTTGGTGTAATTTTTTTAGCTTTGGTGAATAAGAACAGCTGACTGAAGTTTTGTCAATATTTGCAATTGAAAAATATCAAAACAACGAGAAGGAATGTAAGCTATCACATAATTTAAATAAATAAATTAAGGTAATTCAATTATTTTTGTATTGACAAAATCGTGGTAATATTGTATTAAAACAATTTAAGTTTCCTTGCAGCTACAACACGAGGAGGTTTCACTTAGTAAACGCATGGAAATGGTGGCTAAAGATCCTGATTCAACTGAAGAAGATGATATTGATATTGAACTGCGATTGGCACGTTTTGAGTACCTAATGGAGCGTCGTTTGCTATTATTGAACAGTGTTCTGCTGCGTCAAAACCCACATAATGTTCATGAATGGCATAAACGCGTAAAACTCTACGAGGAAAAACCACATGAAATCATTAACACATACACAGAGGATGATATTGATTCGGCTTTAAATGAACTGCAAATCACGTTGGAAGGTCCTAATGCGACAGTTCAAAGCGGCAACATCACAAAGATTCCTGAATTGTCGGACTATTTACGTTTTCTTAAACCTAAGAAGTTTACATTAAAGGGTTACAAAAAGTTTTTCTGTGCCTACAGAGATCTGCACTTGCATTTGTATAAAAGCGCAGAAGAATCGCGTAGAGCAGCACCGGCAATGACAATTAATTTGCGTGGATGTGAAGTTACCCCGGAAGCTAACCTTGCACAAGGCAAGTTCAGCATTCGTCTTCAAGTGCCACCAGAAGGACGTCATGGTCCAAACAGTGAGATTTGGATTCGTTGTGACACGGAAGAACAATACGCGAAATGGATCGCTGCTTGCCGTCTTGCGGCAAAAGGTCGTTTTCTTGCCGATAGTTCATATGAGAGTGAGGTAGCTAGCATTAAATCATTTCTGAATATGTAAAAACCAGCACATGGTGCTGCAGTAAATGTTGACCCACGTTCGATTGAACCAGTTGACTACCTGTCGCCTAAGATGTATAAGAAGATGTCAAACAAATCAGTCCACCGCATCCTGGAGGCTCACGCAAATGTCAAAAAATTGTCACTGGAATCAAAAATAAAGTACATACAACGATGGCAGAGTTTGCCCGACTTTGGTGTTACGCTGTTTGTTATTAAATTTGATGGTCACAAGAAGGAGGAACTGCTAGGTGTAGCCCACAATCGTATCATGGTGAAATTCAATAGTGAATGTGACAGCTCCATATATTACCATATGTTATCATTTTAACAAAAAAATAAAATCAATTGATTATCAGTTATAAAATTGACAAGAGTATCGTTTACTTCTTTATTTCTTAATTTTATTCAATTATTTCCTCGATTTTGGTTAAAAATAAGTTATATATCGACAAAGTCCAAAAAAAAACTTAAGTCTAATCCAAATTTGGAATAAAACACCCAAAGTGGTAAACCCATATGCGAAATAGTCACCACGCCCGGGTGAGTTTCAAAATGAACCAAAAAAATAAAATTTTGTTTTACGTTAGTATTAGTATTCTGATGAGAGTTTCATTTCTATTTCATATTCTTTGGCACGTAGTTTACCTCTCCGCAGAGTTTTCGTCTGAAAGAGTGACTTCTTGAAAAGTAAAATGCAAAAGGCTGTGGTGGCGTTTTCTGCAGTGCTTGCAAAAATATGCCGATTTACATTTGTTTTGAGTGTGAGTTGACCGAAACAGTTTGAGCACAAATGATAATTTTTTATCTTTTCGCAACAAAAACGATTTGAAGAACTATTGATTCCTATTTTTCAGAAAGGAGTAAAAGTGATGTTTCTAATTTCAGGCTCAAAGCCTTCATCCCGAAGCTCTTTGTGCGAATTATTTATGATCAAGTTAAGGTGTGCTGTGGTGAAGTCATAGCGACTCGTCAGCATGGTTTTGTTAATGGCAGATCTACAGTTTCTAACCTTCTTGATTTCACGTCTTTTGCTTTGAGTTCAATTGATTCTGGAGCGAATGTAGACTGTATCCACACCGACTTTAGTAAAGCATTTGACAAGTTGCCTCATAACTTGATTTGATTTTGTTTAAATTAAAGAAACTAGGATTTCCTATAAGTTTTGTCTGATGGATTAAATCTTATTTATTTGATCGTTCTTATCGAATAAGATTTCGAGAGGTGTTGTCTTCCCCTTTTAAAGCATTGTCGGGTGTTCCGCAAGGAAGTCACCTGGGGCCGCTCCTGTTTATTTTGGCTATCAATGATGTTACTCATGTAATCAAAAACTCTCATCTGTTTATATATGCTGATGATATAAAAATTTACAGGTCTCTGAAGGTGGATGATGATACCTTTGCCCTTCAGTCTGACCTGAACTCATTTGAAGATTGGTGTTTTAAAAATATCTTACATTTAAATCCTGATAAATGCCAAACTATGATCTTCTCTAGAAAGAAAAGTAATGTGGAATTTGATTATACACTTAATGATAAGAAAATCTGTCGTGTCGTGTATAAGTTGCTTATTGAATTGTACGCCTTTCGTATACGGAGATGATATTCAACTTCTATGTTGTAGTGAGCCACAATTTCTTGATTCGCTTGAAGCTGTTGCCAATTATAATATATCTAATATATCTTCTTGGATGTCTAATAACTCGTTCCGTATCAACGTTACAAAAACCAAGGCAATGATGTTTAAAACTATGAGGCACTTCTCCACGAACTTTTCCTTTTCTCTAAATAATTTGCCGATTAACTTTGTCAGTGAAATTAAATGTTTGGTGTCATTATCAGGGCCGGATTTCGCCATCTAGGCACCCCGGGCGAGTCATGCCTTTGGCGCCCTTTTAGGTATACTTATTTCATTATGATTAAAAAAACTTGTTTTGAATTTGTACCATATCTTCTATTGAATTAATAGAAATCTACAAACATCACATGTAGTTGTTAATATTAGCAATAACATTTAACCCATCAATTCTCTAAACAATGCTTTTTACATATTTATATTGTCTGTCAGTCACAAACCATTAATAAAATTATAATCTTATTTTTCTAGCTTTTTTGTCACCAAATTCTTTGATTAGACTGGCAATATCTAGATTTTCTGCAATTTTATTTTCAATAGATAGCGCGGCCAAACTAGTCAATCCTGTTTGAGGCATTGTGAACTATAAATAAGATTTATCAATTTTAGTTTAGAAAAAATTCGTTCGCCACTTGCAAAAGTCACTGGTACTGTTAACAGAATACGCAGCGATATCCAAATGTTTGGATATAACTCTTGAAGATCGTGTTTTTTGATAAAATTTAATGTTTTGATAGAGTTGCCTGAGTGTGTTCAAGATAGTGTTGCAAATCTAAGATTTCATCGCACAACAAATCTCCATCAATATCAGATATAAATTGACCGTTAACTTTTCTTGCAGAAAAGAACAATTTCGCATTAGTTCTTCTTTATTTTGATTGCTTTTTATGTTTAACAAGAAACTCCATTTGATAGAAAAGTCTTGCAACTGTTGAAATCTTTGCTCTATAGATATAAGCGCTTTGTCCAAAAGAGTATTGAAAAACACGACATCAAACTTTTTTTTGAATCACTTATTGGTTCATCAGCAGCCTTTTCACCCGGTCTACATTTGATGCGTCTTAGTCGCGTTTGTGGTTTGAAAAATGGCTGCGTATCAAGTTCGGATGCTAATTCAGTTGTTGCTACAATAGCTTAGTTAATACGCTGAGCCTAGATTTCCTTTAGATCGATAAAAATAGGTATTCAAAATAAGTGGTTAAGTTGAGCTAGCGCGCGGCGCCGTGTAGTGCCTAGCGCCCCGGGCAGCTGCCCCAGTCACCCACCCCCCTAAAGCCGACACTTGTCATTATTGACGATAACTTGAATTTTGACTCTCATGCTATCAATTTGATTTCTACATTTAACTTGAGTTTGAGAAAATTGTATGGCCTTAATTTGTATTTGTCTTTACGAAGTTTCAGAAGTTTTTTCTGGCAATTCCTACTACTTTCGTAGGGTCCACTTGCTATTTAATAGAGTCATAAGGTTTTTGAACAACATTCTTTGCAGAGATCATATTTCAAAACTATTTTCTGGATTTGTCCATTCTAGACTTTTGATTGCGCTTTATAAAGTTATCAAATGTCAGACTTCTGTGTACCTTGTTCAACTCTTTACGTTCTCTCGCTCTTTCAGAAACATGCAGATCGTTTACCCTAAGATCTCATCATCTTAAGTTGGCCTTGAGGCGCAGTGGTAGTGTACTGCGCTTACATCCCAGAGGTCCCGGGTTCGATTCCCGATTAAGGCCTGGTAATGCACTTTCCACATTTCCTAATATTCCTATCTTTCCAATTATATCGTTCTCCTCTCCTTAATTTATTAGAGGTTTTTCGACTTCTCCTCAAATAAGCACCACATTGAGCTTTTCAGCAGTGTTGTTGTGGATTTTTATCACACAAAATATGTTATTTTAACAAATAATATATTATGGCATATTTTTGGGATGATGCTTAACCTCATTCAACAATAACAATAAAGCTATAAAAATATAGCACGATTTTGGGCATTTGTTGGTTTGTTGTTGAATTCAAGTTGCTATGTGCAAATTAAGAACGCCAAGTACTTAAATGCAACAACAAAACTGCAAGCGAAAGCCAAGTGTTCAACCCAAAAATGTGCCAACTCACTATTTTGGTAAGTTAAGTCTTATGCAATTTCTGCAAAGTAGAATAAATATTTGTAGGCCAAAGAGGTATTAGGTAAGATGAGATTTAATAATAAAATCAGAGTTTGTTCTATAGCAAAACGGAAGATAACTGGCCTAGTTTAAAAGGCATTGAGTTAAAGAAATATACTGGTAAGTATACTCTAAAAAATAACCAATACGATATTTCTCGTTTCTTTTCAGATACAGCTCCAGCAATCAAGGCAAAGTGTTTTTCTCAGGAAGGGTTAACTACTTGCACAACAGTGGTATAAAACGTACATTATATTGGCCATATTTCCTAATATTCCTTTCTTTCCAATTATTTTCTTTCTCCTTAGCTTTCTAAAGGTTTTTCGAGCTCTTAATAAATTAGTACCACGTTGAGCTTTTCAGCAGTGGTAAGAAACGTACATTATATTGGCAAAGCATCAATAACTAAAGTGCAATGAAGTTCAAAGTCATAACGCTTGCTTCAGATCACTTTCATTACAGTCGTTTCGCCAGAATAATTAAAAAAAAAAAAATTTCAAAATAAAAAGAAAACGTCTCAAGGTTAACCTCACTCCCACTCTTCTATCTCCTCTTTCGAGGCTAACACACCACGTGTCAAAATGTTAGTTTAAAAAAAATCTCAATTTGAAAGATCGTTTTCAATCAGAATAGCTAGATTGTGGAATAGTTTACCTAAAAACTTAAGAGATTTCTCTGACACCCATATACATAAGTTTTAAGAGAAATCTTTTTAATCATGTTAATAATTGATTTGCTGCTGGTAAGTTTACTTTTTCTCTATTTCCACCCTCTGTGGGACTCAAAACCATTGGTTTCTATGAATGTGTTAGGAAAGGCTGATTTATAGATTTAATTTTTTTTTTTGTTTTTTTTTCATTTAAGATTTTTAATTTCAATATACTTTTTTTATTATTTTTCAGCTTTATATTTAATATTTTAAGAATTAATCTGTTATTTTAGTTTTAGTCTATATATTGTAATTTTTTTTTTCTGAAGTTTTGTTATTAATTGTCCTTACCGTGTTTTGAAATTACAACGAACTACTTATAAAAAAAATCATGCGGAAAATCTGGGACGTGTCGAAATCACTCTCTCGCTCTCGTAGGGTCCACCCTCTTACAGTTCATATGTTCAAAGCATAAACTTGCGGAAATAGGATTTATAGTTTGCGGCGATGGTCAGATGCAACTTTTCTTGAAATGATTCTGGACTCAGAAAGTTGTAGGAAGTATGTTGGCATTAGAAAAGTTTAGAAAGGAACAGCTATAAAACATACATATATAGAACAAACACATGCAATAGGGAAACCTATAACCCTTTTCAGAGTCAGAGCTTATACTCTCATTATGAGTTCATGAAAAAATCATAAATGTGCGCATTTCAGTTCTTGGAAAGGCACTCAAAAATGAGTCAAAAATTAGACTCATATCAGAGTCTGATATGAAAATATGGGAGTCAGAAAAGAATCAAAATATATGCGTGGCTAAAACCCTGGTCTTAGGCTCATGTTTTTATCAAAAATATGAATCATTTCAGATTCATAAAACCTGAACGCTCAGAACTTGTTTAAAGGGAAATGTGTCGTTCAATTTAAAAGTGTGTAACTTCATATTTTTAAAAAAAACATTTTCTTGCATAATGATTTTATAATAAAAGTAAAAAAACTATATTAAACAATAATTGCACTAAAATCCCATAGATGGTATTAAAGATCAATTTTTTACCAAAAATTGCAAATCAGCCCAACTGCCCAGAGCTTCGCCCAATTGAAAGATATTGGGCTCTAATGCAAAGAGATCTTCGAACGAGCGGCAAGACTGCAAAAAATTTACAAGACTTCAAACTTAAGTGGAACCGTACCGTACTGTTGATGAAACTACGGTACAAAATTTAATGAAGAGCCTTAAAAAAAAAGTATGAAATTTTTATATATGTAAATAAAAATGTTTAATTATTTTTAGATATTTACATTCTGAATATTTAATGGCTAACAAAATGTAAGTTTTTTCTGGGACAGTCCATATTACAGAGTATTGTAGCAATACAATTAATGCCGTTGGTATTAATGAAGAATTACAGAGTATTATAGCAATAAAATCAAATGCCAGTGGTATTGATAAATCCAGTATAATAAAAGCTCTTCTTCATATGTTGTTGCCGTTTATTACACACGTTTTCAATGCAATAATCTCTACATCCACTTTTTCGACTAGCAGGAAATAAGCAAGTTCATTTATTCAGTACTTAAATCGCGCAATAAATTTTGATCTATCGCTATTTTACCCTTCCTGTCTAAGGCTTTTGAACTGCTGCCTTAAATCGACAAATGGCATAATTCATTCGGGAAAATAATCTCTTCACTGATAGGCAGCCCGGTTTTAGGGCACAACGTAGTTGTGTGACTGCAGTTATTACTGTAGCTGAAGACATTCGTATTGGACTGGATGAAAACAAGGTAACCTTGTTAATCCTCTTAGACAATTCAAAAGATTCAGTGGATCATAATATTTTCAGCACTGAATTCCTAAATTTACTTAATTTACCTACTGCAACAAATTCAGTGCAATCCTTCTTGC
The DNA here is from genome assembly GCA_963680825.1 of Meiosimyza decipiens. Lineage (NCBI taxonomy): Eukaryota > Metazoa > Arthropoda > Insecta > Diptera > Lauxaniidae > Meiosimyza > Meiosimyza decipiens. The sequence goes on along the minus strand of OY804258.1, from coordinate 80,602,204 downwards.
GTAACAGATTACAGAAGAACTAGATTGAAAAATGTTTCCATGAAAGATCCAAATGGTCCAAACTACCCCAAGATACTCAACAGCATCCGCAGTTATATTATTCTTTCCTTCAGTTGCCATTAGTGGTTTGCGTAGACGCACTTTAAGTCTATCAAGCTTTTGTGTTACCAAGTCTGAAATCCAATCAAAGCAAAACAAAAGACAAAACGAGCGAGGTGGACGCTGCAAACGCGAATCAGAAATCAAATCAAAAGAAAAGATAAACCAAGCGAGGTAAGCGCTGCAATCGCAATCACTCTTAATTCGCAATTTGTCTGGTGAGAAGCAAACTTGTCTACAGTGCACATTGGGAAACGTGAACTAATTACAACCGAAACTGTTTACGTTTTTGAGGTTATTCATGTTTCTGAATGTAAAATTTGAAGATCAAAATTGTGCCTTACTACTGCACTTTAAAGAAAGTACATTTCCTCAATTTTTCTCTCCATTTTGCGAAATTTTTACTTGTAATAGCACAGGTTCATGAATATTTTTACATACATACATATGTATGTACATTAGGGTGGTTCTTATTTTAATTTTTTGCGAAAATATAATGCGCCCTCAATTGGTACGAAATATTACAAGGAATTTTTGGGAATTTTTTGAAATTTTTACCTTTAACCCTTACTGGCCCTGATTCAATGTGAAATTTATCCTCAGTCCCCATATTTAGTTATTGACGCATATCGTACAGTATTTACGAATGCAAACAAAGTAACATTTGTGGAAATGTTTTAAATTGAATAAACAACTTATTAGCCAATAGTTCTCAAATTCTTTAAGTCAAAATATTTTAAATATAAAAGTTGATTAAAATAAACACCACTAATTGAGGGGGCGTCCTCAGATTTTCCCCATAAGAAACAATAACTAAAATTGGCCTTAGCCAAATTTCACATTGAAATGGGGTCAGTAAGGGCTAGAGATAAAAATTTGAAAGAACTCCTAAAATTTTCTTATCCTATTTCGAACCAATTGAGGGGGCATCCCCAATGTTTTTTCCTTAAGAACCACGCCAATGTATACACAATTGTTTTAATTAGTAAAAGCATGGCTCTGCGAAGCGAAAATTTAAAATTCATTTAATTGTTATTTTACATTAGAACGTTTTAAAAATAAGTTATTTATCAAAAAAGTCTTTTATATTTTTCTGTTTGAAAACATTTTTAAACAAAATATAACACGGTGATCGAACTTTGTGATACAAGAGAAAGGAATGATTGTAATACGCACACGTATCATGAAAATAGCAAATATTACGCATTGTCATTATTATGGGTTTCCCCGAATTCTTAAAAAGTAGCAGTGCATTTTTATGTAGAAATGTTGAATAACTTTCTGTTCACGTTTTAGAGCTTCTAGCTTTGTTCACGTTTTGGGTATTATGTACTGTACTATGAAAATGGCTAAATTTACTTCAGCAGAAAGTTTCAAGAATGTAGAAATAAAAAAACCCTGATCAAGCGAAACAAAAGAAGTTGGCGTCAGTGTGCGCTTTGTTGTTTGCTTGTGCGTCGCATCTTTATTTTCTTAAGAAAACCGACGCACGATGCACAACAAGCATGTTTGGTTGGAGATAAACAACGTTCACAGCGGACTACAACTCACAAGCATACGAAGCTTGGTCATTTTCTTTGTATCGTTTTCTTTTGCGCTACTGATACTGATGAGTTGCAGCGGAAAACGCTTGATCTATACTTGGCAGTAACTCCTATAGTCTGACGTCTCAGCAAGTTGTTTTGCGCAAACCTTTAGTTGCCACCGCGTATACGGGACATCATACATCAGGCGATGTTTTATAAGAAAATAATCTATTAAACGCAAATTTAATATAAGGCTCATCATTTTAGAGAAAAATAATTGGGCTTTGTCTATTTGCTAATAGAACTGTCGGTAAATACATTTTTTTAAAAACGCGATCTTTTCTTAAAAATACGATTTGAAAGACTAACGGTTTTATATTAACTACTCAGTGTAAAAGAGGACGATCCCTGGAGCAATCCAAAAGGAGTAATGGATTAATCCCTATTTCTCCGACCTCCAAGTATTTTGTACTCTTTTTAATATTGCGAGTCATTATGGCGCACAGTTGAATGCTGAGGCCATAAATAGGAGGAAAATGAGAGTGCTAGGTATTGAAAAATTTGTTTGCTTTTTTTAGCAATTTTTTTTTAATCCAGTTTTTCCTAATGCAGTTTTAGAAGGAACAAAATATATTGACTTTTACGAAATGCACTTATTAATCTATTTCCATCGGAATTTACCAAAATTGCATAATGGCAAAAAGTTCATAGATTATACTTTTCAAAAAATGCTTAAGGTTTTGTATTCTATATTTGATTTTAAAATAAGGGCTTAAGAAGTAATAATTGAGAAACTTTAACAGTAAAAAAAAATATATATCACCTAATTTTTTTGTATGATATGTAAGAAAGTATGGTTAACCAAAATCCAAAGCTTCAGCTGCTTTTTTTCGGAACTTTTTTTTAATGATTATTTTGCTACTACAACATTTGAAGGAAACAATATCTTTATTTCTTCACATTTCTCAAGGCTTTACAATAATTTTGTCAATTAAACATAGTGAAAAATGACTCATCCACATCCCACCTTTATATGGGAGGTAGGCGCGTGCGTAGACCCATTTTTTCATATTCAAAAATTTTTTATCGGTTTATCTTAAAAACCACATGTGCAAATTTCAAAACCCTAGCGGTTTTATTACTGTTTATGACCAACGTTTTTGGTATTTCTTTAATAACTTCAAAACTCTAAAATATATCGCAAAATTTGTTACAGTTTTGAAGTTAATATTGCTAGGTTAACGGAAAATGATACCTATTTTGAAGAAAAGGTCTCAACCACATCCCACTTTTGTGTGGGAGGGAGGCGTGTCCGTGAACCGATTTTTTTCGTAGTAACAAATTTTATTTCTTTCACCTCAGAACATCTGTACCAAATTTCAAGAGTCTAGCGCAATTATTACTATATATGGCCGGCATTCCATGCAAATCCATGCACTGTAAGGCAATCTTTACTGCTTCAATAATACTACTCTTTATATGTTTTTCTTTTAAGTGGCTACAGCTTATGGCTATAAGCAAATTGTGTTTGAACATACTAAGTTTGAAATTCGAGAATTCGAATTCTCCTCTACGCTTTTACGCAGATAAAACTAATGGCCCGTAGTTATAGTCACCAAAAAATGTGCTTTAGCGAAAATCTAATTTTTTTTTTTGAAATTATCTTCCTATAAAACCAGGCTTAACTATGGTGAGTAGTCACTTATGGAGTGACTACCTCCGGGATAATACAAAAGAATAAGGATAATATCCTTACAGCAACAAATTCCGGAAATCGCACAAGTCTATAGGAAAAAATAAAATTTTCGCGAAAATAGGTCAAAAACGGTTCTTTCCATGGTCCGGAGCCACCCTTAGTGATGTAGAAAACTATTTTTCAAGCTTTCTCTATCGATTGGTACAAAAATATTAAAACAATTGCTGCCAAATTGCACTAAATGAATATAACATTTAACGTATGTATGTAAATATATTTTCGTATGTATGGGAGGTGCCACGCCCACTAACTCAATTCCGTTCAAATCAATTTAATTTCAAAACTTATAGTAGCCGACACCTCTACAACAAATTTTAAGAAAATTACACCCATAGTACACTAGGTAAAACTTTTAGCGTTTTTCGTATGTATGGAAGGTGCCACGCCCACTATCGAAATCTCGTCAAAATCTATTTAACTTCAAAACTTATAGTATCCGACATTTCAATACCAAATTTTATTAAGATCACGTTGTTTGTTTGTACGGGTCAAAGTCAATAAAATTTCAGCTTATAGCTACCGACACCTCTGCACCAAAATCGAAAAATATTACTCCCATAGAACACCAAATATAATATTTAAAGTTTTTTGCTTGTATGGGAGGTGACACGCCTACTTGTACTATTGGACTCAGTTTTGGTCATGAGATACCTTACAACAAGTATATCTACCATGTGAACTTTTATAGCGACTGCGTTAATTCTCTTATTATAACATTTATAAATATTGTGGGCTGTGCACGCCCTTCAACGAGTTTATCTTTAAAATTTTTTGAAAATCGTCAGTGCTTTTTTCGAGTAATATTGAGTCAAAATTTTCAATTATTGAAAAATGTCACGATACTTCTTTGATTCCGCCCACTTTTGGCAAATTTAAGATATTTATGATCTGCATCTGTCTACCAAATTTCATTTCAATATCTTGATAGTTTGCGAGAAATGACGTTTTAACAATAAAAATTTAGGGCTGTGCCTCGCCCCTGAAAGTTTATTTGAAAACTTAAAACCATGCCCAATCTTAATTTTGTTCACACGTTTTCGAAATAAAGTCTGGCTATATATAAATATATATATAAATATGTATATATATACATATTTATATAAATATGTATATATATACATATGTATATAAATATGAATATGAATATACATACATATAAGTTTAGCTCGTTTAATAATAGTAGATATATAGCTCATAGTGCGAGAGTTCAATACTCATTAGGACAGTTTTTTTTTTTTATTCTATTTATATCAATGAAAATAAATTTTTCGACTTTTTTTTGTGGCATTTTAAGTGGCTTTAAGTCGACTATAACAGACTAAACATGGTGTTTATTTTAACACTAAGTCGTTAAAACCTGCTTATAATTTGTGTATAACTACGGGCCAATATGAACACAATGTAAGAATAAATTAAAATATTTGTTTATAACTCCAATTGAATGAAAATGTTTTGTATCTTTTATACTCGGAGCTGGATTATTCTTACAATGGTCTTCTGAGTATGTGTATATATCGTAGAATTAGGTAACTGAGAGCTTGATGCCGCCGGATCTTGGAGTATGGGCGAACTTTATTTAGTGTTGTTTCATAGGACTTTTCTTTTACTTTCTTCTTCGGTTTTATTTTTGAGAGCCATTTTTGTTAAAATAACATGATTTCTAATATTTCCGACACTAAATTTATGATCTTTATTTTCATTAAGAAAGCTATACATAAATCATAAGTTACATTTTTGTCAGATGATATCAACGTTGATAACTTTGAAATTTGGACAATATAACATCATCTGGCGACTTGGTATCGAATAGAAATTGACGAATTTTATGTTTAGCCTTAAAACTATGATCAATTTGTGGCAGCTTGCGCTTGCATTTGTATTGAAGGCATGCTATACGAGCAAAAGTTGAGGGTGGCATCAAGCAAATATTAGTCTTTAGGTGAGAAACGATTGTCTGACTAAGTACATTGGTTTGGGGCAGCTCTACAACATGCCATTTTCGATCGCACTCTATGAATGGAATATCAAACTCCATGCATGCATCTTTCGTGGATGGGTTTGGTTTCTGCCTCATTGTTGAATTAGTGCTAAGTGCAGTCGTTAAGTCAATAGTGTTTGACACATTATTTTCATAATTTATGCACAAGTTGTCAAGTTTTCTGCTCAGTGTAAAAAGATTCGTCGAAATTTGTTTGCCACAGGAACTATTATCAACTTTTAACGCAGATACGCATGATTGGCTACCAAAGTCTGCCGAAGAAGCGTTATGTAAGTTATTGTTTAGTTGCAACGTAGGCAAAACGAGTCCACTTCCCGCTAAAAGTGAATTTTCTTGCAAATTTTCCAAGAGGCTTTGATTTAAATTCGATGCAGTTTGCGTTGATGTTGTAGAAGTAAGGCTGGCTGCTGACGAGTTTTCAACTAGAAGTCTCGGCTTTGAAAGAGAAGTTGGTACTGTTGTCACTAAACTAGAAGTTTTTTGCGATTTGAGTGTTGGAATCGACAATTTTGGAAGAATAATTGATTGCGTTATACGTGAATTTTGAGTAGCAAATTTATCTTTTATTGCATTCAAAAGCAATTGATTGGCTTCTTGACTAACCATTATTGGCTTTTTCTCCATTGGTAATCTTATGGCCGTAGATTCGGTATTAGTGTAACTTTTTTTCCTTAAGTGTTGGGAAAAAACAACAAATAAGCAAATTTAAAGCGAATTCCAAATACAAATATATGTTTACGTATAAAACCAAGATGCTAAAACTTTATATAGACACATCAACATAAACATCAGCTGTTAATGTTTTCAGCGATGCAAACTTTATCACCCTCAACATTAACATTTTTTTAACAATTTAACGATATTTACACACAACAAATTTTAGCGCCGGCGTGTGACTTCGGAGTAGATTTTTGATCCTTAATGTAATAGCAGTGTTTCTTCTGGCGCAGTTACCCGCTTAAAAATTTTTTTGTATGAGATATTAGTCGGCGATATAATCGCCGCTTAAATATAAATCGTGTAAATTACCGTTGGAGCATTCACAATTGCGCTGTTTAATATGCGATTTGGCAGCACAGTCTCACAAATTCTCTAATTTTTAATAAAAAAAGTACAGTCTCTCAACGTCAACAGGCAAAAAAAAATAGATTCGATCCATAGAAAATATTTAAAGCTTAAATTTTATTCCGTTTTTTTTTTGACGCGACTATAAGATAGCTAACTCAGTGGGAAAAAAATGGCTTTCGCCGCTTAATTATTTCGTTACTCAAATATGGCGGCACTCTCGTGGAACAACTGTAAAACAAGAAATGACAATTGAATTAAATCCAAACAAACATAAAATTGAACGAAAGCTTTACGAAAGCCTCAATAAACTCAATAATAATTGAATAAAATTTAAACTTTAAATATTTGCTATGGATCGAATTTATTTTTTTTTGCCAGCTGACGTTTAGAGACGATACTTTTTTGACTAAAAATTAGAGACTTTGTGAGACTGTGCTGCCAAATTGCATGTTAAACAGCCCAATTGTGAATGCTCCATCGCTTATTTACACGATTAAAGTTTAAGCGGCGATTACATCTCCGATTAATTTCCCACACAAAAATTTTTTTTAGCCGGTAATTGCGTCAAAAAACAAAAAAAAACCGGTTATTACGCATTTAGAAAGGGGAATCAACTTTTTTAATTTAAAACAAGTATTTCAGTTTTTTAAACATATAATGTGTGTGTAAGTATGTCGATCAATAATGTTTTTATGCATACAGAAAATCAAAAAAAGTCTCCAATATTTTAGATCTTATACAAGTGTGTTATTTTTGAACATATGTATATCATAATTGTTCACAACAGAATAGATTAAACTTGACTTGAAATAAGTGCGTGCGAAGCCAAAATGTTAATTTTCAGAAATATTACATAAAACGTGAATATGAATGAATAAAGAAAATTAAATAAAAAAAAATTTAGTAGTAGTAGAATTGTTAGTTTTTGATTTCAAAAACCGTATAAGATCGAAAACGTGTTAAACGAGTAGCGTGTAAAACGGGGGAGAGTTGTATTTAAATTTTTTTTTAATCTGTCAAGCGACAAGCAAGATATTGGGAGAGTTGATATTCGATTGTGATGGTGAAAGCGAAATCGAAATGCGTCTTGAGTTTGTTATCCGCCTAATGTCAAAAGGAATGAATTAGCCAAGCAAATCTGAGGCGTTGACATCTCAGGTTATGAAATAATAGGTCTGTATCATCCGGATTTTGTGGTAAAAAATGAAAAGTGTCAAATCGAGATTTTCAAGAGAGTAAAAGCTGAACTTTCTCTGACTAGTCGAATTACCACAATTTTCGGATGATACACAAAAATGGGTAAAAAATGGAAACTGTCAAAAAAGTTGCGCGTATTTTAGTAAACAAAAAATGGCAGGGTTCAGGAGTTCGAACCTGTGTCGTAGTTGCATAACCGTTTGGTTAATACTTTCTGAATTCCAAGCTAAGTGAAACCTTTTTGAGAATATTATTGATAAATAGGATATAACTCATGACCGACTTTAAAGTTTTGTACTTCATTTCTATATCTTGAGCATAAGTTTACTTTAGAAGCGAATATGGAAACAGATGCTGGGACGCATTTCTAATTTCGGAGATATAGACATTGGAAGTCGGCGATTAAGCATTTAAAAAACCCTTATACGTTAAAAATCCTTGGATCAATTTACAAAATTAAGATGTCATACGAAAGGTTATTTAACGTGCATTTTTTGATTATTTACAAATATTTCATTAAAATTTTTAGATCTTGTTCATTATTTTTCCTTAAAAAATTAAAATGTGTGCAAGGCCTTCAAGAAGTAGTGAATTTTGAAAAACTATATTTGTAATTTCCGATGACAATATGTCCGAAAGTAAATTTGAGCCACAATATTTGCTTGCAGACTTTATTTAAGTGAATAAAGTGCATTTTAAAACTATTGCTTAGTATTAAAATAAGAGATTTGCCTTAAGTTTTAAATTTACCAAAATGACATTTCCAATTTCTTATTATTATTATAACAATATTTCAAAACGAAGTATCTGGTTGATCATTTAGGAGGCATTTAACTTTAGGATTCCTTTTCAATCAAAAATCGCTCATCTCTTTAATTGAATAAATGAGCATTTACCAAAAAATGTTTTGATATCAAGCTTTTTATGTTGCTCTTTCTTAACACAACCTTTCAACAAGTGAAAAAAATGAAGTGCTGAAAAATATTTTATGAGGCAAGTATTGGGCGAATACAGTTGAGATATGCAATTTTCTTTCCCTCGCTTGTCAAAGGTGAGTCTCTAGTCTCGTTGCCTACGATTTTGATAGTCTTCAAATTTTAGCCACAAGAAATTTGTCTAGGTGAAAAATGAAACTTTTTTTGATTTTTTACTCTTATTTTTTCCCTCTCAACCACCACATTTTTTTTGGATGATACACTTTTTGTGGTAAAACTTTATAAATATTTACCTATTTTTTCGGATGATACAGACCTAATGTGACACTCAGGTATGAGTTGACGGTTTGCATTGACCATTAGACAGCGTTTACACGAGGAAACTCTTAAAAGAAAGTTTTCCTGTTTGTAGGCCAGAAGGGAAAAACGAAAGGGTGGTGTACAGAATTTGTCGTACTCGCGAAATCCCTTTCGTTCTATTCCTTAGCTGATATTATGCTTTGAATTTACGTTTGTTGTGGCGGGTTGACGCAGTAATTGCTTTGAAATTTTCTTGCACAAACAAATTCTAGTTTCCGTGTGTAAACGCAAAAGAAATTCACAAAAGAGAATCTATATATTTATTCCCCGAAGGTAAGGCTTAGTTGACGCGATCTACAGCAGCTACAGCTACAAATGCTATATCAAATTGAAGTGCTCATCGAGCAGAGTTGCGGAAAATTATTGGATCGAGAATCCGTTGACCAGAAGCTGAGATATAAGCGTGGAAAGATTTCATTTTTTTCAACTCTTTCAAGCATTGCACTGATTAACTGCAAAAGCCTTGCCATAGCGAGGAGAAAAAAATTTACATTCCTACTACTCTCTCTCTATCTCTCTAATTGTTATTGTTTTCCAATTAAGCGTTGTTGTTACTAAAATATGAAAAGTAATAGCAATGAATAAGTGTGTGTGCGTGTGTGTAATGTAAGTGGAGCTTGATATTTGATGAGAAAGAGCAAGGGAAAAACAACTTCATGTTACATACATATATACATATGTTATTGTTGTATGGAAAATATTATTTTGGATTCATGTTTTTGGAAGATGTGAAGCCTTTTTTTAAAAAATGTAATGAATATAATTGGAATGTTTCGACTTTTTTATTATTAAAACTAAGGGGGCGTTCAAGTATTACGTAACGCAATTTGGGGGTCTTGCAAAACATTACGATGCATTACCGGGGGAGGGTTGATTTTGAAGTGAAACTTCTTTAGTGAGAGTGATTCTAAATTAGGTGTGTATGTATAATGAAATCCTTTCTTTATATGTTTATTGAACAACAACAATGAAAATGTTTTATGAAAATGATAAAACTTTACGGGATCTCGATTAGCTCAATAAATAATACCATAAAATGATCAGCTTCGAGATCGGCTAACCAAAAGCTGAGATATATAAGTGTGGAAAGGTTTCCTATTTTTATCAATTTTCTCAAGCAATGCACTGGTTAACTACTAAAGCCTTGCCATAGCGAAGAGAAAAGCACTCGCTGTAAGGTAAATATGGCCACTTGGGTGATACGTAACGTCTAGGGGTGGTGGGTACAGTAAAACGTTACATGGGGAGGGGGGTCAAAAATCTTTAAAAATTGAGTTACGTAATACTTGAACGCCCCCTAAATCATTGAAATCGAGCATACATGGGTGATTGTAAAAAACTCTCGCTTTTTGCGTGCGGGGTATTAGTTTAATGCTTAAACTAAATTTGGCCTGACCCTTGAAACCAACCTTCTCATATCTACTCTTGAATATTCCACCCAATTTTTAAAAAATTCTAACTGCATGTTTTCAGAACCCTCGGGTGGATGTTTATGCGTAAAATGCTTTTAGCGTGGCATGTCCTAAGTGACACAATTCAAGGAAAATTCCAAATAAAATTTTCAGAAGGAAAACCTTATACAAATATGTTTGGGACTCTTAAAAGCTTAGTGTAAAACTATAAATTTATAAAATAACAACAAGATTAAAATTGTCCCATGGATTTATGTAAAAATTGATTTTTCCTACATAATGGCTCACAAAAATTGTAAGCCCGTGTTCGAACGAGGAAGCTATGTGAAATATTTATCTTAATTTGGTAAAAAACAACCTGGCTCAAGGAAAAAATTATTTATTTTTGTTAAACGCATATTCAAATCCTTTAGAACCGACAAAAATAAAGGGACAAATTAGTTAGCCTCTGCCGTGATTTATGACGGGCTTAGAATCATAATCATCATAATTTTTTCAAAAATTGAGTTAAACTAACGTGACTAAATATCTGTCCACAAAACACGTAGCAGGAAAAATTTAATGAAACATTTTTAAGGATTCGTATTTTTTGCAAAAAAATTTCATATTTACTAAAAAATAAAAAAAGTCCTTTTCTTTTTAAAATCACGTATGCAATATTTCCAAATTATTTATATATAATAAAAAAAAGCAAAATTAAATTTCTCATTTCCAATGAAAACGAGATGTATTAATCAATATTTTTGTGTTTGTCGAAAAATGCCACCAGGACCGGGAAGGCCAGCAAGGGTTCGTCAAAAGCCAGTAGTAGACAAGAATTTCTCAGACCGAATTTGCTCGTGTAAACGTTGACTTACAGTTGAGCCACTGCGATGAGAGCGAATATATAAGAGAATGTTGCCATACAAAGGGTTTGGTGATATTGTACAAAGAGTATAAATAAAAAGTATAATAAATATTTATTCTTTATACTCTTTGGTCAAAGAATTATATATTTAAAGAACAACACTCCGCGATTTGTCGGTAATTGGATAGAACTGTAGTTGATTGCAAAGTAAAACCAACGGTCTTAGAATCAGTTGAAATACGATTTTGGCTTATGTTGCGCATTGGGAGTTTTACGAAGCTAAAATTCAATCAATCGGCTCTGCCATTTTTATTTTGTTTATTGTCAGATTTTCTATTTTGTTTATTTAAATTCATAGGAAAATTTATGAATTTAAGCAAATGAAAATAAAATCTATATGAATTGAAAATGAAAAAAAGGAACAAGTCTTTCGGCAATTAGTCAATAAATTCAATGTTAGCTGTAATTAGAAAAAAGATGAGAATCATTCAATAATTGAATTCCTTCCGCCGTTCTTGTACTTTACAAATAATAAATTCTTTCTTTTAGCTGCATTTGAGAAAATTCATTTTTATTGCTACCAAGCAACCAGCAAATCCAGAAGCAAGATTTTTATTTTGACTTCTCTAAAACAGCAAAACCGATCCCGCGTCATTTGCGTTGTTGTTGTGGCTTTTTTTCTTTAAAAAAATTCAGTTGAAAAAATCCTAGCCAAATGCGTGTATTTGTTGTTGTTTTTTGTTGTTCACAATTGATCCCGTTATTTGTATTGTTGCTGTTTTTTTTCCACCGAAAAATTCAGATGAAAAATGGCAAATATTTTATTCCTTTTGTTTGCTTGTATGTGTTTCACATAAATTGCTTTTTCTCGCATCCAGAATTATTTCTAAGGGGGCTTTAATCTAACGAAATTATGAACTTTTATTTTGATATTTTCTTGTTTTACTTGAAACAAATCATAAGTTAAAACAAGTTAATACCTAAATATATTAAATATGAATAGTTTATTGCTAGAATTGACTCGGCATTTAAAAAAACACGAAAATCCAATTTTGAAAGACAAATAAATGGAATTTTCTGTAAGATTAAGAAGAAACTAAATCAAAATGTCAAAATAGACTATCAGTATCGCCGTGTTATTATAATTTGGGCATGATTCCGTGCAAATTCATAAATATTTATGTTGGGGGCTTAAGAACCATTGATCCCTTGCTCGAGAGCACATGATTTTCAGTTCAAACTGAAAAATAAAAATGATATTCATGTTGTTTGACTTGCTGAGCGCCTGCTTCAAACAAAAATTCTTCTGTCTTGCAGTTTGAATTGAAATTGATTATTTAAATCACAAATATTCTTCAATTTCTACATTTTTCAACAAGTTCATGAAAATAACAATAAAGGTTATATTAATTTATCCTGTTAAAATTTGACAGCAAAAGCTGGCTCCGTAGCTGTCACAAAATAGTGTAAGCTCAAATTGTTTGTTTACATTTGCAATTCATATAGATTTTATTTTCATTTGCTTAAATTCATAAATTTCATTATGAATTTAAATAAACGAAATAGAAAATCTGACAATAAACAAAATATAAATGGCAGAGCCGACTGATTGAATTTTAGCTTCGTAAAACTCCCAATGCGCAACATAAGCCAAAATCGTATTTCACCTGATTCTAAGACCGTTGGTTTTACTTTGCAATCAACTACAGTTCTATCCAATTACCGACAAATCGCGGAGTGTTGTTCTTTAAATATATAATTCTTTGATAGTAGCGGTTATCAAAAATAGATTAATTATATAAATTTTATTTCTAACTTTGTTGTTGTGATACATGTGTTAATTATATAAATTTTATTTCTAACTTTGTTGTTGTGATATATGTGCCACAACATTTATATAAATAGTTTATCTTTTTGTGCTAAATCGTAACAAGGAAGGATAATCGGAATTCGAATTATTTAATTTTTTTTTGCGTTACCATTTCGGACCATTCGCGAGAACTCTTTGGGATGATAGAAAATTTAAAGAAAAAAGTTTGCACTCGGATGAAATTCAAAGCGTTTGTTATTTGGATATTCAAGCCGAAGTTATAAAATCTTCCTTATACAAGAAATGTTCGTTTTATATGAATATTCTTTTCTTCTAATTATTTTTATATACATTTATATGTTAGTGACACGTCGAATTGCTCGGCTGAGCTCGTCGGAAAATCGCGATTCGTATCGTCCACTATATTATATTAAATTAAATCGTGCCATTATTTAAAAAAAAAATACTCGATATAGAAATCGAAAGAGAAATAAAGCAAAGAGTTTGAACAAAAACTGAACTTAGCTACGATGGCGTTTCCTGAGCAATATACTTACTTTATTTTCCTGAATAAATTTACAGGGTGCTTGAAGTCAACCAAATGCAGCTAATCTGTTCCACAACGTTCCTTGCTGTTCCTTAAATAAACACATTTACGATTTAACATTAAACATAAACATATATATTTTATTTAATAATTTTAATCAAAAAAATCATAAAATTATCTTTTTTAGTTTGATTTAAATTCAAAATACATTTAAGTTTACATTTCTATTTACTTTTAAATAATTTAAATATTTATCAAAAAAAAAATATTAAATTTTTTTTATGAACTCAAATCTTCAGTTCAAAATCATATTTTTACTCTCAAATAAAATCTGTTTTTAATCAAATTTTAAATTAAATTTTTGCTTTTAAATCAAATTTCTATTTTTTCCTTTTTTGATTAAATGTTTAAATAATTAATAACATTTTTAATTTCTTACTTATTTTTAATGGCTTTTTCTTGTTATTTTCTAAGCTGTACTTTATTACTAATTACAAATCTGTATATATAAAACTTAAATTTAAATTACAGTAGTTAGTTTTTTTTTAATGTTAGTTTTTGCTCCAAAGATGCAAATTTAAATTTAATTATAGCTCATATTTAAATTACACTACTTATGTTTTATTACTTTATTTTTCTTTAAAGTTTGATTTTGATTTATTTTTTTTTTTGAAACTTCAATTGAAATTTTATTTAAAGTATCCGATTTAATTTTGACAGGAGTTAAAAAAAATATTTCAATCAGACCTTAAAGAAAGTTACAAGAACACACACAATTAAATTATCACAACAACAAGATAATACATTAAATCCAAAGTTTAAGGTAAGGTATTGGTCTTAAGGTAAGTATAAGTTGGTTGCTAAGTAAGTATATAGGTATTTTCTAAAATTATATTGAACATTTTTGATATTGTTTTCTCTGCTTTTTAGGATTCCTTTTCTTGCTCTCTCTTTTTCTTTATTTCTAGTTTGTACCTATCACTATTCTCCCTTATTTTTAAGATTTATTTACATATTATGACTTTTCTTTTCAAACTCCTACGGGGTATGGCGCCAAAATTCCTACAGGGTATTTGAATAAGTTTGCGTATTTCTGCGTCATAAACTTCTTTTAAATTTGGAATAAAAACATTTTCACAAACAAAAGTCAGAAATTCAAAGAAATTTTCTGGAATTCTGACACACATACATAAATAAATCTTTTTACGGACAATAAATATTCTCATCCAAAAACATTACTTAATTTAAATTTTCTTAGTCTTTACTTTAACAAATCCTCAAAAATTTCACTTGTATTACTTTTTTTTCTTTTATTTTTTAAAATACTACTTCAAATTTCTTTGCAGCAAAATTTCATGAATATTTGCTTCTTCCTTGTCGTTTCGTATTTTGATTTTACAGATGCTGCTACTGTTGAGGTTGTGGTTGAAATGATGGGGTTTCGTTGAAGAACTGGAACTCGCCACTGGTTGAACTGACCTTCTGTCCGGAATTGCTAATTTGGCGTGAGTATCTATTTTTAAATTTTCGTTAAATTTTGTTATTTTAGATATTCTTTAATTTTGATATTTTTGATTTACGTTGAGTTTTGTTAATTTCAGATTTTCTTTAATTTTGATATTTGGATTTTTCGTTATTTTTGAAGATTTTATAACTGAAATCTTAGGTCTTTCTTTATATTTCTTACTTACAGGTTTTCCTATTTTATTTACTTTCAGATTTTTCTATTTTACCCTGCATTCAAGATTTTTCTTTTAAATTTTTCTATTATTTTATCTTTTTCAGACTATTTTTTTTATTTTTCTATTATGTTCCCTTTTTTCAGACTTTTCTTTTATTTTCGTATTATTTTACCATTTTTCAGGCTTTTCTTTTATATTTCAGTCTACAGAGGACTTTGGTTGTTTCCGTGGTGCTCCACTGGCGGCTCCTTGCAGTATGTGCGTTTTCGCTCGGAGTCCAACGGTGGCAAACTAATTTTTTAGTTTTCTTGTTTTTATATTAGATTTCCTGGTTTTTTCCCTTTTCTATACCAATTGCTCAGTTTTTTTTTTTTCTTTGTGCAGCTATTTTTCTTTAGTGTTCCCTCGTTGGATGTCAAAACGGAAAAAAGGCCACAACAAACTCTCCCGGACCTTCAGTTTCTTTTTTTCCCATTTTTCCCTTTTTTGTTAAGTTGGCTGCGATACTTTTCACTGGACTCAGTCTGAGCGCACCCTTCTATCCATTCACAAGCACCAAGGCCCAGCTCACACAAGCGTTCCCCCAACTCGTGCTGGCCAATGCGCGTTTCAGCATCACCTAACGCATAAGTTTGTGTTATGCTGTTTCTTTGCCAACGCACGGTAAAAAAACGCTCGCTCGAATCGAACCCAAACCATATGAAATGTGTATACAACTTGCGTGCAATCTGTCATGTGCGTTCACATTAAATAAGGCTGCATCGCATGCCGTTCGTGTCCGCCACAATATTTTTCTTTCTACATTTTAAGTATACATTTCTTTTTGCATATTTTAGTTTTTTATAAAAACGGTTTTCTTTAAAGGCAAAGCTTTTTGATATTATTGAAAATTTTCAATTCAAATGTTACGTTAGATTTATATGGGGTATAGAAAATTTAGGTTTTATACAATAAAATTGAGTTTCGTGAAAGTGTGAAGTAACGCTTAAAACATTTTTGTTATCTCAGACCATAGTCTAGTTGAGCCAAATACATTGCAGATTCTATTTCAAAACTGTAGCTGCAAAGAAATAATTGGAATAACTAAAATGTTGAAAATTGAACAAATAACGGAAAACCTGACGGCGGAATTTTTAGGTAGTTGAAGTTGTGACAGCGATGGTTCAGATGTGGGTGCTGTTTTTGATGGACGCCTCGACAGTACCGGTGGGGTGGGTACATAGAGAGGCAAAACCAATCTCCCCCTTTCGTGTAGAGATAAAGTAAGCTGACAGATAAGATTTTTAGTTTTTTTATTAGGATTGCTTCACCATTTTGTAATTGATAGTTCTTTTTTGTTTCGTTTTTAATTCGATATCACATTTTTATCTTTTTCAAATTTCACTTCCAACGTAGAGTGGAAGTGAAATTTATTGTTATGCCCTCGGCCCAATGCGGCTGATTGGAAACCTTCCCTGAAACCGCCAGCTAGCCGGTGCAGACCGCGTTGGTTTCGCTTATATAGGGTCTTCTAACAATATGAAAGAAAATAACACAAAACGTCCAGTATTATTAATTTTTATTCATAAGTTAAGACTACGTCGTAGCAAACTGTTCTTTTTTTGTTTGCTTTGACAACAACAACAACATTTCAGCGCCTGCGTGCGGTCATGTAAATACATGAACTTGTGAGTCAGTGTTAAGGGACAACTTAACCATGCATGGGCTAGCTTAAGCTACTATCAAATTTGAACGAAGTCTGTCAAATGCTTAAGAGTCGCAGAGTAAATTTTTTAGTGGCTATGTTGCTTATTGAATGACACTAATTAAGATACTTTGTTATAAAACCCTAGGTAAGCGAACTCAACACGGTCCACTCCGGCTAGCTAGCGGTTTCAGTTTCACTTCCACTTTACGTTGGAAGTGAAATTTGAAAAAAAGAAAAACTCTAAAATCGAATTTAAACGAAACAGAAAAAAACTACCAATCTCAAACATTTGAAGCAATTCTAATCAAAAAAAAAAACTAAAAATCTCATTTGTCACCTAGCATTTCCACACGAAAGGGGGAAAGATTTCTTACCTCCCCATGTACCCGCCCAACCTGTGCTGTTGAGGCGTCCATCAAAACAGCACCCACTTTTGAACCATCGCTGCATAGATTCAACTACTTAACATTCCGCTGTCAGGTTTATCCACCCCCCCTATTAAGAAACTTTTACCAGATTTTCATTTTGATATAATTCACAACATTTTATTAAACTATATCTTTTATTTCTAGTTACAAAAGCAGTGAACTCTAGTATCGAATTCAAGACATGGCCTAACTCCAAAAAAATATTTTAACAATTAAAATATTTTAAAATTCTCTAAATGAATTGTAAAATTATTACTTAAATTAGATCCTAATTATTCTATGTAAAACACGGAAATTTGATATGATCAATAAAAACCAAAAAGCTTCGCCTATTAAGAAAAAATGTATATATATAAAAAAAATCTAGAATATGTAGGAACAAAAAAAAATGTATATATAAAATGTAGATATACTTAAAAATAATAAAAGAAAATATTAATTTAAAAAAGAATATAAGCCGATAAGAAAAACTTGGATTTCGGTTTGAATATCCGAATAACGGACGCGAAGAATTTATACGAGCGCAAACTTTTTTTTCTTAAAATTTCTATCACCCGGAAGAGCTCTCACGAACGATCCGAAACGGTAATACCACCAAAATCACGTTATTTAACTCCCGTTTTTTTTCCTTAATGCGTATATATACATATATACAATTATGTGCAAAATAATAGCAGTGGGATAAGTTTTTTGAAATAATCGACGATATTTTTTTGAAATCTAACGGATACTACCAACCTTAAGATTTTTACAGCTTTGTGATCTTTGAGTAATACTAAAAAAAAGCTTTTTTTTGTTATAGCGTTAAGCTTTTTAAAAATACCGTTATCCGAAATGAAAAAGATCAATTTGCAGCTGTGCAAAATAATAGCAGTGCGTCGAATATTGCTAATGTTTTTACTAAAAAGTGGATAAATACTGAATTTTTTCGATAGTAAGTGCTGTTTATTAATTTATCATTATTCTGAAACCATAAATAAATAAATAATATGTAAACATTAGGAAATATGGGACGCGCAAAACATTGCAGGAATGAGACACGTGCACTTATTAAAGAATTACTGAGAAAAGGCAATACATACCAAGAAATACAAAAAATTATAGGCTGATCTGCAAAAATAATAAGCAATGCTAAAAAGTGGACTGAAAAATCTGAAACAAGAGGCCGTAAAAGAAAACTTGGCTATCGAGACGTTCGACGGATTACCAGAATGGTTAAGGAGAATCCATTTAAGTCTTCCAAAGAGGTAAAGGAAGAACTTAACCTTCCGGTAGATAGCTCAACAATCCGACGGAGACTAATTGAATCAAAACTTTTTGCCAGAAGTCCCAGGAAAGTTCCTCTGCTGCAGCGCCGACATGTTAAAGCAAGAATGCAGTTTGCACGCGAACATTTAAATTGGCCAGTACAAAAATGGCGGAATGTACTGTGGTATGATGAAACTAAAATGGTTTTGTTTGGAATGAAGGGACGTAGAGTCTACGTAAGACGACCACCAGAAAAAATATGTACTCGAAACTGTTAAGTATGGTGGAGCTAAAATTAACGTTTGGGGTTGTTTTTCGTACCACAAAGGCACGGGTCCACTTTATTGGATTAAAGGCAATATGGATGCTAGCCAATACATACAAATAATGAGTACAACAATGCTTCCTTATGCTGAATGGAATATGCCACTACAATGGGTATATCAGCAGGATAATGATCCAAAACATTGTAGTAGATTGGCAAAAAGTTGGTTTTCAGCAAATAGGGTTGAGGTTATGAGCTGGCCAGCACAGTCCCCTGACCTCAACCCTATTGAGAATCTTTGGGCTCGTGTCAAGGAAGCTGCTGGAAAAAAAAACTCAAGGAATGAGAGCGAGCTATGGCGCGAAGTAAATGTTGCATGGGATTCTATCCCAAAGGTCATGTGCCAGAAATTAATTGATTCTATGCCACGAAGATGTGCAGCGGTTATTGCCAATAAGGGATATGCCACGAAGTATTAACCTAATATTATTATGTTTTGTTTCTTTTTTAAAAATTGCTTATTTAAGTTGTATTTATCTTACATTTTGCTCGTCACTGCTATTATTTCGCACAGTCAATTTTCACTGTTTCACGAAATTTTAATTTTTAATTTTTTTTTTTGTTAAGTGGATAAATGAAACAATACTATATTATTATTCTTTTACGTAATTTAAAATAGAAAATGAAAAATGAAAACCGAAATCAGTTTTTTTCTTAGTATAATCTTAAGTTGAACTTGGTGCTGCTTCGCACTGCTATTATTTTGCACATAATTGTATATATATGTATGAAATAATAACACAATCACTAATGACGAAAATTTAAATATAGAAAAAATTAAATTTAAAAAAAACTTATAAAAATTGAACTAATTTAATGCCGGGCACTGTGCATAAGACACCACTTATACTTCGAAACTCCAGTTGTTTCGCAATTGGTACTCCCTTCTGCCATCGGTTTCAGTCTGAACTAAGCACTTATTTTGCGTTTTAGAGCTTTGAAACTTGGACTTAAACCCGATTAACCACGCAATCACGTATTTTACTTTGCTTTTAGTTGCGCGAAAAAACGATATGCAAATAATAAAATTATAGTGGAAATTGATAGTGGCTTACGGACATTAATTTTGAATTCTTTGACCACCTCCTGTCACACTGGTATCTTGCCTTTTTCCACTTCCACTCTAGACAGTCAAAAATTATGTAAATTAATAACTAATACACACTAATTTTAAAACCAAAATTTCCACTTTTACTCACATCAAATTTCCACTTTTATGACAAAAGTTTCCTGCTGCTGTACTGCCTGTCTTCCATCCTTTAGCTTGTATTGTGTTCCCCTGCCTTCAAAAAATTGGATTATACTCCTGTTGCACTTTAAAAAAAATCACAAAATAGGACTTGAAACCTTTACCTCGTTTAAAACAAACGTTATTGTCAGCACATGAATTTATAACTTGGGAAATCACTGAATTTGACTATTTGAAATTTAAGCAAAACATTTACAAAAATTTTACCGGCATCAATTTGATGCAGAGCAAGCGCGACTTCTTCTTAAGGAGGTGGATTCACTTTTAAAATTTTGCGAAGAGAGAACTCGTCGTCAAGCCAAAGGTTTTCGGAAGATCAGGTCAGCAGCAGTACAAAGAAAAACCGTTTTTAAATACATTACTTAATATATAACTTATACTTAGTAACACATACCTTAGAGTTAATAACTAACATACATATAACTAGCATAACTCTAACTAATACCTATAATCTCTGACCTATAACATCCAATACACACGCATATCAAAGAATGCCGACCCCTGCACTGTAAATGGTTTAGTACATGGGTCGGCAAAAATTAAAGTGAGAGTGTTTGGTGAGAGGAGAGAGGCTGCACCGCAAGAAATATGTAACCAAATATGGATTTTATTTTAGAAAATACATTTAGAGTTATTGAAAAATCATAAGCAAAGCAACATCGAACGCAGTGATAGCGCTGTAGTCTTTAAACTTAACAAAAAAACCAAATCCATACAATTTCAAATTGCTAAATCAAAGATTCATTCAATTGGAACAGTACATATATTATTTAGATAAAAAATTTGGTTACACTTTTTTAAAAATAACCCATCCAAAAATGGTCTACCGTGCTTTGCAATTTCTATGCTAACTAAAGTAGACGAGATATTTAAGTTTTTTTTTATTTTCAATACTACTATCACCATTAGTTACAGCTACCCCTAGCTTTATTTTGTCTAAAATACTTTTCTTTTTTCTATGAAAAGTTTATCCCTCTCCAACCCTACAAATTCATTAAATTTATAATGAAAAGTTTCGTAATGTCTTTTCCTGGAAAATTTATTACAACCTTTTAACGACATATTACAAATTAAACATTGCAAATATAAAATACGTTTTATCATTTGCCATAACTGTACGAGAAATTCTCTGCGTGCATAACAAGCGAAAAGAATCACAGCCGCGCTTGATGTTGCTTTGTCAATGGCTTTGTGACAACTGAATGTAAGAGCATAAGAAAAAGTGTAATATTTCATTGCACAATTGTGCTATGCGCGCCGACCCCTGATTTACAAGCACGATATTACCAAAACTCTGGTATGGCAACGTCCTCTTGAATACTCTCGCTCTCAGAAAGATGATGGCAGATATCGCAGTGGTTCAACCGGTATTGTTAACGCAAGTTGTCAAATCAGAACTTGAAATGTCAAATGTTTGGATTTGCTTTGTATTGTATTTTGTGTTTTCTTTATTGAGACTGACAAGAATACATTTGTTTGGTTATAATTTAACAGCAGTGTTTAAGTAATATATATAGCGGCTGTGATAGTATGGCCTGCTCTTTCAGTTAGCATATTAATAAATAAATCGAATGCCACATGGCTTCATCTTAGTATAGACTATTTTACTCTTGCTCAAGGAGCAATTTAACTGTCATTTTGACTTAAGTGTCGTTGAATGTATTTACAATACTTAAATGCTAAACTTAGGTAATTAACCAACGAATGTGAACACAGTCACTACATAACAAAAACTGCATATAATCGCACATTAAAATTAATATGTGCATGTGATGCAACATCGAATAGTATGTACAAGTATAAGTACTATAATCTAAATACTTTTTAATCGGATGTATATAAAGGTTATGATATTTATACTGAAATAACATAAATATTCAAGAACACTTAAATCATGAATAGTATGAAATAAAGTAATATACTTAACAGCAAGTATTAATAATGTATACAGGTGTGTACATAAAACTTATCACGTTCACCTTTTGGTCCAAACAACTAGGTTTAAAGAAAAAAGTACATAAAATACAATGATTAGGTTATGCCCTGCTATATGTGTTTAAACTATCAGATTTAGCAGCATAAGATTAAAAGAAACGATTAACATCAGCCCCGGTTGTGTCCAGGTGTGGAATTAGAGAAATAGGGTATAAGTGGTCCTTCAAGAGTTATGTCTAATTCTTCGGCTAGCACTCCTACTGGAGAAAGGTACCCTGTGTTGGACCATGTTGAGTTCATTTGAGAGAGATAAATTTCTTTAATGACTTGGTTGTTAATTAATGGAACTATAGCGGCTTCTTTATATAGAAGCTCATTGGAGTATCTTCGGTTTAGGGTAATATAATTTTTACCAACGCAGAGTCTAAGAATTTTTTTTTCTAGGCGTTCTAATTCCAGGGCCACTGTTGGCGAGATTGAAAACCATGATGGAAACGCGTATAAGAGGATTGGTCTAACTAAGGTTTTATATAGTAATAGTTTGTTTTCTTAAGCATGTTCTTATTACCCAGGAGAGAGGTAAGGTTATTTGAAACTTTCCTGGCTTTCTCGATATTTGCCCTTGCATGTTTATTAAATTTGAGTAAGTTGTTGAAATTTACTACTAAGTATCTTAAATCTCTCTTAAAAGGTATAATGTTTCCGTCAATGGATAGAGTTAGGTTCTTGCTCTCTCTCACCGCTCCTTCCTTTCCCTTCCCACTCGCATTTCTGAAGCAGATACCAATAGATTACGAGAAATTAACCTTAATCCCCCAGTTTTTGTAATAAATATCAATAATATTTAAATGACTTTGGATTTTATTAAGTGCTAAGGGAGAAAGTCATCGCTTGCATAGATAAAAGTATCGTAGGCAAAAAGTATTACTGTAGAAGAAATATTGTTGCTTAACATGTTCAAATGAGGGAAGTCATAAAGGAAGATATTAAAAAGTCTAGGGCCCATAACGGATCCTTGAGCTACACCGCTGAAGGAATCGCAAGAATTGGATAAACATCCTTGAATGTTTATACAAAATTTTCTATCTTTTAGGAAACTGTCCAACATGTGGAAAATTTGAATAGGAAAGTCCAGTTTAAGGATTTTGAATAGAAGTCCTTCTCTCCATAGGCCATCAAAGGCTTTTTCCAAGCCCAGAGAACAAGCAACCGTACATTTTTGATCTCTAAGGTTCAGTGTTATATCACTATGCACCTTACGCAGTGCGTGGACAGTGGAATGATTTTTCTTAAAGCCAAATTGATGGTCTGATATGTAATCATATGGAAATATTTCTGGAGTGTCTATCTTGAGCATTAATATCCTTTCAAGGAGTTTTCCTACGTTAGAAAGAAGTGATATAGGTCTAAAGTTCCCAATGGAGAAATCGTTAGGTTTTTTTTTAATGGGGAGGGTTCTGGCCACTTTCCAAATTTTAGGGAAGTATCCATTGTCGATGCAATTATTAAAAATAATTGTTAAAAATTTTATCCCAAGACGGGTCAATTTCTTAATTGCATAGTTCGAAATATCGTCAGGGCCTTTAGACTTTTTAGGTTTTAAACTTTGCACAATTTCACGTACCTCATCTTGCGACGTGAGGAAAGCAGAAGCGTGAGGATCAATCGCAGAGCAAGAGTTATCAAAAACAAAGATGTTATTGGGCTTGGATTGTCTTATTGATTGGACAGTGTTAAGAACTTCATTCACTAAAGCAGGGTTGGAAAACGGAGTTCTATCCCTGAAGGCTTCCTTGAAGTGATTTTCAAAAAGGGAAGCTATTTCTAATTTGTCAGTAACAGAGGTTCCATTGACATCCAGTCTTTCACAGGAAAATCTTCTTTTTTTACACACTAAACTATAAATTTTTTTAAAGGCCCAGGGGCCAGGGGATTTCGCAGATAACCTTTGTTGGAATCGTTTGTTTAGCCAAATCTTAACTTTGTCTTGGATGATTTTTTTGAGTAGTGAGATTCTATCTGACAATTCAATGTATTTTCTATTTACTCTATTGAGAGAGTTGTGATAAATTCTTTTTAGCTGTTTCTGCCAAATATGCTTTTGCTTAAATAGTTTTTCTATGTCTCTGGGGATGTTTTTATATTTTTTAAAAGAATTTGGGATATTGTCACAGTGCCTGTTTAGTGTATTAACTAAAGCCGAATTAAAATCTAGGATGTATGAGTCAATGTCATTGTTTGACAAATTACTTGTGTGAGTAAGGAATGAAGCGCTAAGATTGGCATCTAAGTCGGCATCAAAAGCATCCCAGTTAGTGTTTTTATAGGTTTGTAGTTTGATTAATTAGTAATGGAAGTTCCAAGTCAAACACTTTTATATTGAGTAGCACTGGGCAGTGGTCCGAAAAAGTAGACAATGTATTGATATTAAAATTGTTGTTAAAAAAGTTGATCAAGTGAGTCGATATTAAAAAGTGATCCAAGAAGGAAGATCCTCTGGGAAAGGTAGGAGTGTGGGCAGTGATATTAATGAGCGAGGGTAGAAAGTTGCGTTGCCAATTTTCAAAGGTTTTACCGTTAAGATTGTAAGTAGAGTCATTCCAATTGGGGCTTCGTGCATTGATATCATGGTTCCATCGTAATTGAACGATAAGAATTCGATTGTGTTCAGTTCAGAAGTCAGGGGTATGGAATTATAACTAGATGGGATGTATATAGAGCCAAATAGTATATTTTTATGGGTTCTGTTAATCCTTAGACTGATTGAAATAAAAATAGTTGGGAATCCCAGGCTCACTGTGCTGATGATGTTATACTTAATTTTATTTTTGATGGTTATTGCCACGCCACACTATCATTTTTAAGGAGAATATACCCATCAAGAGAAATTTTATGTTGTTTTTTCAAGTGTGTTTCTTGAATAAATGCAATATCGATATTTTTACAAATTAAAATTTTAAGGAGCTCAATCCTCCTGCTGTGCTCAATCAGTGAACAAACGTTAAAGGTTGAAATATTTAACGCCATTAGTTTTGCTTTAAAATGATTTGGTTTAGGAGTTCCAAATATCCCAATCTCTTTTCCTGAATAGAAGAACAGCTATTCAGATTATTCATAAAATTTTCAATTCTGCCAATGAGGCCCTGGACGTTAACTCCAAAGAGTGTTTTGGAAAGATCAAAGAACTGGCTTAGGACACCATTACCGGGTTTGAAAGAACTTTGTGTGCTAGGAGAAAGATCATCCTGCTGCTTAAAGAAGCTTGCGTAAGGAACAACCTGAGGAGGCGGTTTCCTTGCTGGGATAAAAGTCGGGCTAGGACGATTTTCTCTTTTTTTTTTTGCTATGTTAAAAACATTTTTTCTGAATTCTTTATAAGCAATGCACCCCTTATAGTTAGCAGGATGATCCTTGTAACAATTCACACAGGTAGGTTTTACACCTGACTCTTTCGTTTTGGCGCATTCACCGGGAGAGTGATTTTCACTACATTTAACGCAACTATAACTACTTGCACAGTTCTTTGACACATATCCAAATTGTTGGCACCTCCAACATTGAATGGGTCCTGTTTTTCCCTTGATTTTTTCCCACATGATTTGAGTATTGAAAATATATTTAATTTTGGAAATATCGCTTATGGTTTTTCGTGGCAGGAGTCTGACTAGAAACAGGTTATATTTAAAACCTTCTTTGATTGATTTGGGAGTTGAAAAATTCGTAACCTTTTCAACCCCGCCCAGTAATAAGTCCAAGAGCTCAGTTTCAATTTCTGAACCCTCGAAATCCGAAGATAAACCCTTTAAGAGAAGGGTAACAGATTTCTCCTCTTTAGGAGCAAAGGAGTAAGCTTTTAACTTTGGAGAGTCTTTTAGACTTTGCAGTAAATCTTTGTGGACTGTTCTGTCTTCAACAAAAATCTTGCTCTTGGGGCCTTTATTAATTATTTTAAAAATAATAGACTTGGCACGTAATTTTTTAATTAAATCTTTGCTATCTAGATCAAATACTACAATAGGAGGGCATAACCTTCCTTTTTTAATATTACACAGCTTCGAGTTAGGGTTGCTTCCATCTACTTCATTATTAGGAATACTTCCAGATTCACTTGTTGATTCTTTACTATGTATATTATGAACTGAACCTTCCATAGAATGTCTTCTTTCTTTATGCTTTAGGTCAATTTTCCCCAGAATGGAAAATCTGTTATTGTTGTTCACCTTTTCTCTGCAATCTTTGTCATCTTTGCTAGGGCATAACTTCAACCTTCCAGCCGGTCTCAGATGTGCTGGATAGGTTCAGTAGTTGATTTGCTGCGTCAATCTTGTATGAGTCCTCTTCGTCCATGGATAAAAAATAACTTTGGCTACGAATATTCGTTGGTTTTTTTGACGAAATTTAGACTAAAAGCCAAAATGGCTTCTGTCTTGGTGTAAAAATCCACTCCTTTCCTTTAAATTTCAAGAATTTTACTCGAATTATGAACAAATTTACGTTCCTTGGTATAACAAAGGCTAAATAGCACTTTGTGCTTTACACAAACAATTAAACAGTCTGGATTAATTTGGACTTTAATTATCAGAAATCTCTTGGTGCTGCTACTTGGCCGGAAGCGGAAGGAGTCCGATTTGCTTTGTGCTTCCAAATAGTTTTGACATTAGATGGATTACCATTTTAAAAACATCGCATACACCTCATAAATGACATTAGCTGTCACAACAACGTACCGGTCGCAGAGCGTGGCATTACTGAATTGTCAATAAAATTGTTGTGTTTGTATTGTTTGCGTATATCAAATTGCATATTTCTATAACTGCACTGCAAGCACTTTCCTTCACATTCCGGTTATTATAAAATGCGTCTATTATATTGTATAAATATGTTCTTTTTTCCACATTTTCAATTTATTTCAAAATAAATGCATTCTCCATTCTGGCTCCATTGTATGTATACATTTTTTTTGCATACAACGCATAGACAGCTGATTCCGTACAGATAGTGCGTTCAGTATCGCTCTCTGCTTAATTAAATGACATTTGTGGAAATTGAACGAAACTTTTTGCCAAGTACGTTGTGGATTAATATACGGTTTGTGTGTATTCGTACAGTTATAGAAGCTGTCTTCAGTCAAGACATGCATGGTTTAGTTGGGCCTTTATATTAAAACTACAAAGTCTGAGCGTGTGGAGGCGATGACTGAAGTCAGCTTCTGCAACTGTGCGAATACAATAGCATATTAAAACTACGTCTGAGCGTGTGAAGGCAAGTCAAGCGAATTTATGCTTGTCTGTTCAGTAGAATAAAAAAGACCCCTATCGTGAATAAACATTCCTTGGGAAATTTTCTCCAATTCCCTGTTTTGCCATCGGGGAAGATTTTTGGCGAATGAGAAATAATTTTGTGGAAAATGAGCTGTCGGAAATAATTTTTCAGGGAAAATTTTTTACTTTTTTGCAAGTTTTTTTCTCCAACTTTGTACCAAGGAATTTAACGAGGAAAAAAGCGATGCTTACAATATTTTATGATTTTATTTGTTAAAAATATTTTTATATCATATTTACAAGATCTAATAACACAAATAAAGAGCAATCAAAGATATATACTTCACGAAAAGGAGTAGATGGCAAACTTGAAGCTATTTAGGTGATTTTTTTTTTGTAATTTAGATACAATTTTGGTTTATAACTTTGTTCAGCTGCAAAATTACAGAAAAACAAATGTAAAATATTCAAAATTACAGATAAGCTAATGACAAATATGCAAAATCACCGTTGGATTACTCTCGGAAATCATTGGAATGATTTAGGCAGCACTGACTGGAAATAAGGTTTTCCAATCCTCAATTATTTATGATTGCAAAATTTTGCTCACAAGAAAAAAATAAATCCGAAAGAATCGTTTTCCTTCGAATATTCATGATAAGGGTGAAAGTATTGTTACGAAATTTCCTGTCTCTTTTTAGGATAATTTCGATCTCTTACACTTTTCTGAGTTCGATCACTGGATTGTGTAGCAATTAAAAACACAAACTTTATTTAATTATAAAATGGTTTATTTAAATCAAAAGCGTTAGTTTTTAAACGGTACAATTGTTTATTTCCTTTAACTATCGATATTCAAACTCTAATATTAAACAGGCACTGTGTAGACAATTATTTCACTTTATCGCTTAAAATCCACTGTGTTACTCTATTATTTAAGAACATCTGTATAACTCTATTCCTTAAAAACGACAGTGTCTCGACAGCTCAGATGACAGCCTTTTATAGCAAGTTCACTTCCTTCTTGAAAGTTCGACCACTATCCAGAATGTCATTTCCGGTACCTTCTAGATGGCGCTTATCGATTTTGATAATTGTTCAAGAATTATCTAGCATACTGCAGCGACATTCAGTTTATTATTTCTAGTTCAGAAACCACATATGACTGCCAGAGGGTGTTCGAGAACTGGCATACTGCAAATTTCGCTACACTGCCCTCCGCTTAAACTTGTTCATCCCGAACAATAGTCTCTCCGTCTTTATGATAAGGTGCCAGCCTTTCGATGTGGACTACCTTTAATTTACCTTTGTTGCCAGGGTATTTTTGGATTCGATACACAACATCATTAATCCTTGTGACGATCCGGTAAGGTCCCTCCCAATGAGTCTGTAATTTAGGAGAGAATCCTCGTTTTCGTTGTGGGTTGTGTAGCAGCACTAATTGACCTTCTTTAAGCCCTTCACTATTAGTTCGCATGTCATACCGAGCTTTCATCTTGCCAGTACGTCTCCTGATAACCTCGTGTATATCTGCCAAATCTTCTCTTTTCCGCGACATGTAATCGTCAGCATGGGTCGTTTTTGGGACAACGCTTACTCCGTACTTCAAATCTGCTGGAAGCCTTAAGTCCGTACCAAAAATGGCTTTTGCTGGCGTGACTGTAGTGGTATCGTGTATTGACGAACGATAAGCTATAAGAAACATTGGTAGAAGCTCATCCCAATCTTTTTGTCCTTTGTCAACAACCTTTTTCAGATACTTCTCTAGAGTACGGTTAAACCTTTCGACCATGCCATTAGACTGAGGATGCAATGCTGTGGTACGTGTCTTCTGTATTTCAAGCATGTCACCTCCTTAAAAAGTGCCGACTCGAAATTTCGTCCATGGTCGGAATGCAACTCAAGTGGAGCTCCATATCGGCAAATCCAATTTTTGATGAAAATGTCTGCCACTGTTTTTGCTTCTTGATTGGGAATGGGATATACTTCTGGCCACTTACTGAAGTAATCAATTGCCACAAGGATGTATTTATTTCCTGCATTGCTGATTGGAAAAGGTCCCGCTATATTTATGGCTATCCTCTCAAAGGGAGCTCCAACATTATACTGATACATTTTTCCCCGAGTACGTTGCCTGGGTCCTTTAGCAATTGCACATTGGTCACAACGACGGATCCAGTCAGCGACTGTTTCTTGGCATCCTACCCAATAAAACCGTTCTTTATTTTCTCTGTGATTTTATTATGCCCAGATGTCCACCACTTGATCCATTGTGATAATCCTTAGCTCCCACTTTTCAGCAACCCAAAATTTTATGATGAACTTTTTAGTTCTCAGAATAAAAATGTAATCAAAGAGTATCGGGCAAATCATGTTTCAGAGATAGAGCCGTTGGAAGTTGCAGTTATAGCATTTGTAAAAATCAGTTGAAGCTGAGAAACCCCAAGTTTATATCTATATTGGTAGAGATCTTTCACATTTAATTTTCTTGAAATTTGGTATTTTTTTTAAGAAACCATTATTATACGCCATTTGGCGTATTAGGTGTTTAAAAGACACCTCGCAAATACTTTAAAAGATTTCCGTGTCTACCTTTGAGACTTTAAAGATATAAGAGACTTAATGCAAATTATAGAACTTTAGCCCAGCAAATTCAACGTCCTGCGCTCTACCCACTAGAATACATGTCATATATTATATTATAGGCGAATCATATCTTTCTCATATTTGTGTTGGTAAAGCGACAGAAAATATTTTCCGTGGTGGTCGTCAACCCAGCCAATCGCCTCGAGATCGGACAACAAAAAAAACTTCTTATTAGAGAAATTTCATCAAAACAAACTCTTCAAAAACTTTAAAAAAATCATTTACGGAAACTGAAATTTACAAAAAAAAAGGCCAAACCCCGGGATAAATTACCTCCGCACACAACAATGCCGAAAACAAATGAATTTACTCACCTAATCCTGCCATGAGACCAAGTCATAATCTCCTCTCGCCCAAAAAAAAGTTCGTAGTGTTCCATATATTTCTTTTCTATATATAACAATATTTAATTAGAATTTAACTGCTGGATATATTTAAATCTAGCTTAAACTTCTGTTTTACATAAAAATTTAAATTACATATATTATTTTTTTATAAAAAAAAATCGTAAATACCTACAGGTAATTATAACTAAGTATTGGTATAATATTCATAGGTAAGATTTCATAGTTTTTTTTTTGTATTTAGCTTCTATTTAATTTTTACTGGTGATAAGCAAACATAAATAATTTTAGATAAGTAGAGGCAAACCCCGGTAAGTATTATATTTTATTCTTGGTAAGTAAACGTAAGCATTAGCAAGTATAGTTCATTTAAGGTAAGTTAAGGTAAACATAGGTAAGTACAGATAATTCAAGATAAATTAAGATAAACCTAGGTAATTATAGTAAATTCAAGATAAAAATTGGCAACATCTTATAAATAATTATCAAATTTTCTCCACGGTTCTTTTTTTTTTTTTTGTTTCTTATCTAGATCCATTTATCCTGGAGCCGATAGGACTATTTCGATCTACAAATTTTGCCTAATGGGTAAATTACTTTATCCCTACTCAGATCATGGCGCCATTTTAATAGTGGGTCAATAAATTTCGAATAGGGAGAGGTAATCGGATCAGATACATAAATCTGTACTTGAGAAGGCCGCTAGTTTCATTTTATTATTCTTGTTTTTTTTTTTTATTATTATTTGCTTAAATGATTTCTCAAATTATTCTTTTAGTTTAAGTTTTAGATGTATTCTTATAGTGTTGTTTTAATATTAATACGAAATACTTTCCTTAACAATTTTTTTTATTTAAATGTTATATAAGATTTTATCTTGTTTTGATCTTAATTCGAAATAATTGGTCAAATTATTCTTTTATTTCAATTTCAATAAGCTTTACAGTTTGTAAACTATAAAAATAGCATTTAAGTAAAATATCTTATACTTTAACTATGGCAATGCCACTTATGTGCATATTGTAATGATGACGTATACGAAACTCAAAAGTATGGTTTCTGAGTTTCGTACTCAAAAGTATGGTTTCTGAGTTTCGTATAGGCAGCCAACATCAACTTTACTTCATTATACCCGGTGTTTTTGAAAGGTCAGACATTTTGCCTGTTCTAAAGCAAAAAAATAATCTTTGAAAGAAAAATGAATTCTTGAAGTTTTCAATTCATTCTTTTATTTTTAATTTAAATAACTATTACTAAGAAAATGAAAAAAAACTTTCTTCCTTAAATCTAAATAATTCTTCAAATCGTTATTTTTTGTTGATTCAAACAATTATACCAATTGTTGCTTACTTTTAATTTAAGCAATCTGTTAAAATATTTTTTTGTTTTGTTTTCTCTACATAAATTTTCAAGATATTTGTTCTTTACCTATAATAAAATAAATATATATCCATAAACTACGTGACCGAAAAAACCTGTTTTTAACCCCTACCCCTCCTATAGTGACGATTCGTGACTTTACTCTATTAACCCCCTCTCCCCCTATTTAATTACGTTGCAGCATGATTTTTAAAAAATTTTCTGCTAATGAATTTTAAAATAAAATACATGGTCTATTGACAATATTAAACATAAAACATTACATTTTATATTTTAATAGATATAACATATTTAAAATGAATAAATAATTTTCAATATTTAAATTTCTTCCAAGAAAGGAATTCCCTCATCTATCCAAGAAGGTGTATCCTCAATTAAAATAATATTTTTCTCTATATTTAATTGTTCGTCTTCCAGTTCAACAGCTTCTACATCCGCTCTGGTGGATCGTCTTTGAAATGATACATGAACGTTCTCCTGATCGCTTACTTAATATTCTCAAAGGTCGAACTCTAGAAACGCTATCTTCAGATTTATGTATTTCTTTTCTAAAATGATACGTGGAGCTTCTAAATTTACTACTTAATCTGGACGTTGAATTTGAAAACTAATTTATATTTTTACAATTTGAAGTCACTTTTCGTAGTATTTTTCATGACCCCCCATTCCCCCAAATCGGTCACGTAATTTATGGATGGCCCCTTATCGGGTTTTGGTTTCTATTTTCCAGGTACCGCTGCTGTAGATGCTGTTGTTATTACTGCGGCTGACGACGTTGGTGCTGCATTCATTGTTGTTGCTGCATTCGTTGTCGTTGCTGTTGCTGAGGTCATTGTAATGATTGCTGCAATTGTTGTTGCTGCCATAATAATTGTGTTTGTTGTTATTGGTTGCTAATAGAGTGCGCTCAAGAAGCTAGTAGCTCCACAATATGTTACGTTGACGTTACTTGGTAAGCTCCGTCCTTCACGTTGTGGCGATGAATATTTTCTTTGTCGACACTTTTGTTTTCCACTGGCACCACCATTATAATCACCGTCTAATAGCGAGTCGTTCCTGGTTGTGCTGCAAGTTGTTTTGTAGTTGTTGGTGCTGCAGGAGTTTGTGCTGCAGATTGTTTTGTAGTTGTTGGTACTGCTGGTTGTTTTGTAGCTGTTGGTGCAGCAGGTTGTTTTGTAGTTGTTGGTGCTGCAGGAGGTTGTTCTGCAGGTGGTTGTGCTGCAGGTGGTTGTGTTGCAGGTGGTTGTGTTGCAAGTTGTTTTCAAGTTGTTGATGCTGGCGTTGGGCCTGCAACTGGTGGCTTTGATTGTGGAGTCCCAGCTTTGTTCAAATGTCCCAAATTTGACCAATAAAATTTTCACTTAATACTTGTACCTAAGTCGATCTTGTTAAAAATTCAAACACTTTTTAATTCGATCATATTAAAACCACTTAAGTTTTTTTATTGAAGAAAACAATCCGGGACTTTAGATTTTAAGGCTTTCACCTTTTCTTTATCAAGAAACAAAAATCGAATTATTTTCATTAAATTATTTTCTTTACACTTAAAGCACTTTATATTTGATGCACTGTTTATTATAATCCTCTCAAAGCTCACTCAAGCAACCTCCTAGCAACCACTTTGCATTTCTTCTTCGTTTCCTACCACGCCATTTTTTTTTTATTTCTATAATCTTTCAGAATACTGTCATGAAAAGATGGCTGCCTTTAAAATTGACCCGCAAAATTCAAAATTCTGTCATAGTACCAGAGGAGAGAAAGAAGGACAACCATAGGTAGCCGGAGGCATGACGGCAGTCACGGCCTTATTAGGGTATTTTGCTCCTAATATCCATCTGATTCTATGTCTGGTCTACAAAAAATAAATGATGACATTTGTGGATACTGAATCATGGGTTTCAATCAAGGTGGGCCTCAATTTAATTTTTTGGTGTACATTTTCCCAACATTTGGAAGGTCACATGCTACAGCTACCCTAGTAGCAAAAAAAAAGGTTTTATTGTTTCTTTTACAGGCCTCTTAAAGACAAGTAGAAAGACGACATACTTAATTTATAAATTCCTTATAGGGGCTTATGAGAACCATTTGGCGTATGAAATATAAAGACATTTTCCACTCATGTTAATCTTTCAAGAGACTAGGTGAAGATTGTTTCTGAACTGTTTAAAATACACCTTAAAAACACTTAAGAATGAATTCCGTGTCTTGTAGAACTTTATTATATATAGGTCTGTTTCGTAACTATTGGAGCAGAGTTGCATAATTTGACAGAATAAACAAAAAAATTATCTCTGAGCGTGAAAAATAGTAAAAAGCAAAGAATATAAAAGAAATGCAACTCTCGGCAGAACTCCAAAAACAAAAATTAATTTTTTTGTGCATTTTGATTTTGAAACCACGTTGTGGTAAATATTTGAAAAATGGCTTTACCACTTTAGGTGTTTTATTCCACATTTGGAACATAATTTATTTTTTTTTGTAATATACGAACATTTTATTACTTTATCGTCATAATTTAAGATATTATTAAATAAAATTAAGTAATAAATCATTAAATGATGCTCTTATCGTTTTCATATGTAATAATCAATTATGTTATAGATTATTTTTTTAATCATAACATCTGCAACTTACTCAGCTGACAAACGCAAAATTGGACTTCACCAGCAACGATTGTTAAATATTTTAGTTTTTGAATTCTGAAGCAAGGTTTGTGACAAATTAATATCTAAACATCATTAATATAAATTATTAACTAATTTAACTTTTTTTCGGGATATATCAAACAATAAATCTATGCTGAATAATTCCACAGAAGAGCAAACAAAACAACTGAAACATCAAGATGGCGATAAAGACCAAGGTAAGGAAATTGGAGAAAATACCAAAATTCAACTTGATGAGGAAAATCTCCAGGAAATATCAGCTGAACAATGTGATCAAAAATGGGAAAAGCCATCAAAATCCGAAAAAAGCTAATGAACTCGCTGAGGCTCAAGACGAAAAAATGACAAACTATATCCACGCATATGTTGCGAAATGCACGCGAATTTTGTTGAGATACTGCGTCTTATTTTAGAACAAAATATATTGACTTATGATATGCTCATATCGATGTCTTTGTGTAGAAATTTACTAAATTAGCATATTCGCAAAATTTTCATCAAGTTTTGTATTTCATACGTATGTAAATAAAGACAAATATACATATATTTTTTGGTATTATGTAAGAAGGCAGCTGCAGCTTTTCACAGCTTTAATTTTGGCCGGCTTTTTCATATTCACAAGTTTTTGTTGTTTTAATCTAAGAAACGTTCCCATTTTGGAGAAAAGGCTTTAATGGTATCCCACCATTCTATGGGAGGTATGCGGTTGTCGGTTGTCTTACCTAAGAAACATCTGTACCAAGTTTTAAGACTCTAGCGGCATTATTATAATTTATGGCCACCGCTCTATACAAACCCATCTACTTAGCGCCAGTGGTTTGAATTGGTAAACAGTGAGCAACAGCTATCTTATTATACTTATTGCGTAGAAACTCGAACTTCAAGTTATTTATGAAAAATATCATTCTATTTATGAATGAATATATTAAGTTTAAATTATTATTATCTTATTTAAGAATAGAAAACGATTTTTAATTTTGACACAAGTATATATGTATACATTTCAAAATACCATTTCAGATAAATCAGTGTTCTTATATGCGTCTAATTATATTGAAAATAAATAATAATAAACAATAAATATGCAGATGTTGGGCGCGGAAACGCATCCTTCAAATTATTCTTTGAGCTTGAAAATCGCTTACATCCTATAGTAGATAAAACACCGGCTTCGCCTGCCACGGTAATTCTACATAAAAGTTAGGGTAAGTGGGTGGCCTTCAACCATGTTTTAGGATATAAATCATCCAATAACCTGTAAGGGAATCAAAATAGTTTGAATTCAATTTCAATAGGATTTTAATAATCAAAAAAGGTTAAAAATTACATAAATTCAATAATCAATATTATGCGATAGCTTACCTTCATTTATGTTATATTGAT
Source organism: Meiosimyza decipiens (assembly GCA_963680825.1). Taxonomy (NCBI): domain Eukaryota; kingdom Metazoa; phylum Arthropoda; class Insecta; order Diptera; family Lauxaniidae; genus Meiosimyza; species Meiosimyza decipiens. Next base: position 80,566,414 of record OY804258.1, on the reverse strand, counting down.
ATTTTCGAAATGCCATATTTGGCTAGGCTTCAAAGTCAGCTGTCCTCATTCACCAAAGCTAAAAAGAAGTTCACCTAACCCACGGTTTCATAAAGCCTTTTCTCTCCACCTGGTCTAGCACAAGCTTAAAAGCATTTTTACACTACACTTTTTCACAAAATCCCCGCACCCACAAGTGTAATTTAACATAACCCAACTTATTTCTATAAATTTTCTTCAAAATCTTTCGGAATAATATGAAAGTTCTTACATATACCCTAGCAATAAAAAAAAAAGTTTTTGAAATCAAAAATCTGCATCAATTCTTCAGCAACATCCCAAAAACACTGGAATTACCTTTTAAAATCTGCATGTATTTCCCCAATTTTTTAATTTTACCTTGGTGGTAAGATATCGCCGCTACGGTCAAAAACAATTCATTTATGAATATCACGAGTTATGTTGGTTTCCAAAGCGTCAATAGTTTCGGGTTTGTTGACATAAACAAGTGATTCGACATATCCCCAAAGAATGTAATCCAATGGCGTCAAATCACATGATCTTGGTGGCCAATTAACAGGACCATTTCTAGAGATGACGTTTTCATCGAACGTTTCCCTCAATAAAGCGATTGTTTCTCCAGCTGTATGGCAAATTGCGCCATCCTGTTGAAACCACAGTTCGGTTATACCAATATTCTGAATTTTTGGCAGCAAAAATTCATTGATAATTGCTCTCTAGAGAGCACTATTGACCGTAACACGGGCTTCATCCGCATTTTTGAAGAAATACAGTCCGATGATGCCTCCTGCCCATAAACTACACCAAACAGTATATTTATCGGAATACGTTGGAAGCTCTTGGATTGCTTCTGGTTGTCCGCCGGCCCCAATACGGCAATTTTGTTTGTTAACGTAGCCGTTCAACCAGAAATGAGCTTCGTCGCTAAACACAATCTATGGATATAATAATGGATCAATATGAAGCTGTTGTAAGGCCCATAAACCAAAACTATAACGTAAGTCAATATCAGCCGGCTTCAATTCTTGTATGAGATGTATTTTATAGGCCTTCAGACCATAATGATCCATAAGAGATGCCCAAAGCCTGAGATCGGCGATGAACCGATTGTTCACGGTTTTCATGAATACTCTCTGCTACTGCAGAACTATTCTCAAAATTACGTGCTGTATGCAGGTTCAAAATTTAGTGATGGTGTTACGAATAGTGCGCTCAATTGGACGCTCATATCGACCAAAATGATGTTGAAGAACTCTATAACATTCTCTAACTGATGACTGATTTTGGTAGTAGGTTTCCACAATTAATACACGTTGTTCAGGAGTAAGTCTATTCATGATTGAGTCGTATTGAATAATGTACATAAACGTCATATGGACAAACCATTTGACACATGACAGCTGTCAAAACAACCCAGTTTTAAAAGGGACCTGGTATTGGATCATCTTTTAGTTCCAAATTTCTATTTTATAGTACTTAGTTGATGTAAGCACAGTTCATAATAAATATTTTGATTCTTTTCTCATCGTTGCAAGACTCAAATTTCTGATATCGTTTTTTAACACTAAGCAGTTTGCCTAAAAACTTTGTACTTGCACTCGTCATACAAAAACATATGTAAGGTGTCACAAGACGATACTAATATGAAAGCTGTTTTCATTATTTTAATTAATCTATTTACATTTTCATTACATTTACATTACATTTATTGATTAATTTAATTTTTAGTACAATAAGACTTAGTCTTCTGTAGTATATAACTATGATAACATCCAAAATAAGAACTAATAATTTTGTTATTTTAAATTTTCAGGTTTTTCCCCAAATCGTCCAAGAACACCCTAAAACCAGAGTAAATTTCTAAAAAAATGTTTTTTTGTAATAATAATAGAATTTAGCTATTAGCCTTCTTAGCAATTTAGCTTAAAGCTTTTAACAAAGGTAAAAGCTTATTAATAAATTATGGAAATGAAAAAATTATGCATGCAATTAATTTGTTATATTTATTTTTATGATTTTTCCCTTGCTTTATCGCACTTTCTCAACATACCCACTCAGACCATATGTATAAAAGCACACAACTGCATGAATGCAGTTGTATGGATCTATTCATGTGGTCTAAGGAATAAATGTTAGAAAAAATTTACCCATCATACTGTGGGGCTCGGACAACACAAACATAAAGACCAACAACCACCAAGCTACAAAATTAACTATAGATATTTTTCAATCTTAGAATTGAATTGAATTTTTTATTGAGACTTTAATATCGAGTATACATATAATAAGTTTACTACATTTTTTGTTTTTTTTTTACATTTTGCGGCTGTAATGTATGGCCTGCTCTTACATTAATAATACTAATTAAGTAAATCTAATGCCACATTGACTTGAGTTACTTTTAAAATAAGATACTGCTCTTGCTCACGGAGCATAATGTTTGTTTCATTTAACGTCATGTTAAGTATACACTTAAAAACTAAACTTAAACATAAACAAATCCTTAAGTAGGATAGAGTATTAAGATTAATTATTAAAAGAATAAGTCAAATGTACAAAAACTAGTTTTTTTACATTAATTCAGATTTATTATAAATTAAAATATAAAAATTATAATATAAAAAGGATAAGTTTTGCTCTCCAATTCAAAATGAGTTGTAAAAACCAAACTTACAACACTAAGTGCACCAATAAATTATCAGTGATTAACCACGATTATGCCCGTGAATGACTTTAGAATAATAAGCGATGGGAGACCCATCGGGAATCAATTCAAGATCTTCATTAAGAACTCCTACCGGAGAATGGTATGCTGTACTGTACCACGAATCATTGGACTGCAAGGTGAAAATTTCTTTGATGATATCATTATCGGAATCATTCAAACTGGTGATGAATTTTTTCATAAGAAGAACAGCATACTTCATAATTGGAATAACATTAGCGTCACCATAAACCGTTTCATTTGAATATCTTTTTGCTCGTGTTTCAAAGTTTTTACTAATGCACAGTCTAAGTATTCTCCTTTCCAAGCGCTCCATTTCAGACGCTACCACAGGTGAGATAGTGAACCACGAAGGGAATGCATAAAGTAATATTGGCCTGATAAGTGTTTTGTAGAGCAACAATTTTGTCTTTTCCATCATTTCTTTGTTGCAAAGCAACCAAGTAAGGATGATAGTAGCTTTCCTGGCTTTTTCAATATTAAACCTGGCATGTTGATTAAATTTAAAAAGACAATTAAAGTTAACTCCCAAGTATTTGATACTTTTCTTAAAGGGTATTTCCGCTTCATCAATGACTAATTTAAGATTGCGGCTTCTCTCACCACCCCTTCTTTCCCTTTACCACTCGCATTTCGAAAACAAATGCAATTAGATTTCAGCGAGTTTACTTTCACACCCCATTTTTTATAAAAAGTATTAATTTTGTCAATATGGTTTTGCACTTTCCTGAGTACATTGAGAGGGTAAAAATCATTTGCATAAACAAGGGTGTCATCCGCGAAGAGAATTCCTGTGAAATTATCATCAATGTGTGGAAAATCATAAAGCATAATATTGAACAAGGAAGGGCCCAGAACCGATCCTTGGGCAACACCACTGGTTGTATCACACAGGCTGGAGATGGTCTGTTGAATTTGAATAAAAAAAGTTCTATCTGTTAAGAAGCTTTCTAGCAAATAAAAAAATATGTGCTGGGAAATTTAATTGAAGCAATTTGAAAAGTAGACCCTCCCTCCAAACGCTATGAAAGGCCTTTTCTAAGTCCAACGAACACACTACAGTGCATTTTTTTTCTCTTAGTCCCATAGTTACATCATTGTGTATTTTCAATAAGGCATGAACCGTTGAGTGTCTTTTTTTGAATACAAATTGATATTCAGAAATAAATTCTATAGGCTGGGGAATCAATTTTGCGCATTATAATCCTTTCCAATAACTTGCCCACATTAGAGAGCAGCGAGATAGGACGAAAATTGTTGACGTTTGAATCATTAGGTTTTTTGGCTAACGGAAGAATTCTGGCTTTTTTCCAAATAGATGGAAAATAACCATTATTGATGCAGTTATTGAAAATTATAGTTAAGAATTCTATAGCAGTGTTCGAAATTTTTTTAATGACGAAATTGGAAATTCCGTCAGGTCCACTTGACTTTTTGGGCTTTAGACACTTAATTATGTTTGATATTTCCTCTTGTGAGGTAAAAAACTCCGTATACTGAGGGAGCAATGCTGTACTTTCCGGGCCAAAACAAAAAATACTAGTGGGTTTTTGCGATTGCATCGATAAAATTGCGGAATGTACTTCAGACGCAAGATCTTGATCAATAGAGGGATTAAGCTCCCTAAAAATGTTATTGAAATGGTTCTCAAGTGCAAGAACCACCTCACGCTCATCAGTGTACGCAATCCCGTTTGCTATAACTTCATTACACGAAAATTTTTTCCTTTTGCCCATGATTTTGAATATTTCATTGAAAGCCCGTGGACCTGGTACTATTTTTGCCAATCTTTCTCCAAATTGCTTATTTAACCAAATCCTGACTCTATCCTTGATTATTTTTTTAAGTAATGAGATTCTCGTAGAAAGTTCCTTATACTCATTGCTTGTTCTGTTGTAATATCTATGAAAAATGCGTTTTAGTTGCTTCTGCCAAACATGTTTTGTTTTATATAGCTTCCCAATATCTTTCGGAAGATTATTGTATTTTTTAAAGTTGGCAGCAACATTGACTGCGTGACTGTCCAGAGTGTTAATAAGCTTCGAGTTAAATGTATTAATGAAACTGTCGATCTCAATATTGGTAAGGTTATTTAGATGAGTAGGAAGGCAATGAGAAAGATTGGTATCTAGATCCGCTCTAAATGCCACCCAGTTAATATTTATAAAAGATTTACCAAAAGCTGAATGTGACAAATGTAATTCCATATCTTAAAATTTTAAGTTAATGAACACGGGGCAATGGTCAGAAAAGGTAGAAAGAGTTCTTATAGAGTAGTTAACATTAATCAGGTTGATCAGATGTGTCGAGATTAAAAAATGGTCTAGATAAGATGAACTCCTAGGGAAGGTCGGTGTAGCAGGTGAAATAAGCATTAATGATGGTAAATGACTACTTTGCCAATTTTCAACTGTTCTTCCATTTATGTTCTAACAGGAGTCCCCCCAGCTCAGACTGCGTGCGTTAAGATCACCACCAATCACAGCACCATCAAAAGATGAAGCCAAGACTTCGATTTTGTTCAGCTCATCAAGAAGCAAATTAGTATGGCAATTTGAGGGAAAATAAATAGAGCCGCATAGAATGCTCTTTGATTCACCATTCCATCTAACTTTTAATGAAATAAATATACACGGAAATCTTGGATTCGGTATTTTGACGGCACTGTAACTGACGCCAAACCTAACAGCTATCGCAACCCCTTGATGCAGGTCATTTCTTACAAAGTAGAAATCGTCTAAAAAAACCTTGTGTTTTGAATTGAGGTGGGTTTCTTGTAAGAAAGCAAAAGAAATGTTGATCACCTGAAGAATTCTTTGCAGTTCAATTCTCCTGCTGTGATCAATTAATGAAGAAATGTTAAAAGTAAGAAAGTTAAATGTCATTATTTAACGTTTAAGATGAGCTGGTTCAGGAGCTCTAAGTAATTCAATCTTTTCTCTTGTATCGACTTTCCATTGCTTATATTTTTTAAGAAAATTTCGATCTTACTTAAAAGGCTCTTAATGTTAACTCCAAAAAGGCTATTGGATAGCTCAAAAAAATGTCCGAGAACATTAGACCCGGCATTATCACAAGCAATTTTTGTTTGGGAAGGACCATCCTGCTGACTAAAGTGACTGGCATAAGATACAGTAAGTGGAGGTGGATTTTTGGCGGGGATAAAATTTTGAGGATTAATTTTCTCACTTTCCTCTTTTGCCTTTTTATAATTTTTTTTCCAATATTGGTTATACTCTTTGTATTTTGCACAACCGCGATAGTTAGCAGGATGGTCCTTCCCGCAATTGACACAAATGGGTTTCATGCCTGACTCCTTAGTGACGGTACATTCACCTGGTGTATGCTCTTTATCGCATTTTACACATTTAATTTTACTGGCACAGTTTTTCGCCAGGTGACCAAACTGTTGGCACCTTTTACATTGGATTGGACCCGTGTTTTTTTTAGGTTTCTCCCAATGAATAACAGTATTAAAAAGGTACTTAATCTTAAGTACCTCATTGATTTGCTTTCCGGGAGGAACTCTTACAATGAATATATCATATTTGATCCCTTCTTTAATGGATCTTGGCGTTGTAAGGTAATTGACATGATCTACCACTCCGGGCAACAGCTCATTTAATTCTTGATGAACCTCATTTTCTTCATAATCAGAGCACAACCCCCTTAAAATTATATGAGTTGGTTGCTCATCTTTAGGAGTGAAGGAAAACGCTTCAATACACGGAGTTTCCCTGAGCTTATCTAGCAATTCCCGGTGAACCGCTCTATCTTCCACATAAATCTTATTGCCTTTATTACCTTTGTAATCTATTTTAAAATTGACTTCTCTGGCTCTTAGATTTTTCACTAGGTTTTTGATGTCTAGCTTTTTAACAAAAATTGGAGGGCAAAACTTACCTTTTTTCAATAAATGCATTTTTGATTTGTTGGTTCCATTTATGTTGCGCTGAGCGCTGGTGTCCTTGATGGGTTCATCGTTCGATTCAGTATTCAAAGATTTTGGCGACTGCCTTTTGTCAACTTTCAATGACATGTCACCCAGTAGTGAGAATCTATTGGCACTATTGATGAATTCGCCATTTAAATCACTGCTGTTGCTGCATGATGGAGAGACCGTTAGCCTTTTTGGCGCAGAACGCCAGCCAGGTGAATCAGCCATATTAATTTCAGCATCCAAAGGACTCTCCTCGTCCATTTTATGAAGTTGCACGTTTGTGCATTGAATTAAAGCACAACCAAGATGCAATTTAAGTGAAAGTAAATTTGCTTTTTTTTTAAATGGTTTTAATAAAGCTATTTTTCAATTTTTCCAGAAAAAGTTTTATCTTTTTAGAACAAAGAAGATCCGCACGCTACGATTCCAGCTATTCCCGCCAAAAAACCGTTTGTTAAAATCTTTTCAATCTTAGCTTGATTGACCTTTTGACAAGCTAATATTATTAATGAGAGACGTCATGCGATTAAATGGAGCTGTAGCCATATAATTAGTTCTGGTTGGTAAAATATCTGATATGAGTTACGATCTCTGGCGCAGCAAGCGACCCAGTCACAAGCTGATGCAAATAAAGTATACCCGCAATATTTCTACGAGTGCTCAAAGACTGCATACGTAATAACTTTAAACGATCCTCATAAGGAGGAAGGTTTAAGAGGTCATCCCAATTTTAGCCTTTGAGAGCAAACCGAACAAAATTTTTTTGATTTCGCTCTACTCTATCTATATGTATATTGTAATATGAAGACCATACTTGGCTAGCATACTCTAAGTGAGGACGCACAATTGTATTATATAAAGCTACTATTACTAAAGGGCTATTAAATTCTTTTGCCCATCGCTTTATAAAACCAAGCAATGACGAGGCCTTCTTACAGATTGTATTAATGTGTTCATTAAGCGTCAATTTAGCATCAACATGTATTCCAAGGTCTTTGACTGTATCGACACGACAGATTTTCTTATCATTAAGCATATAATCAAATTCCACATTAATTTTCTTTCTAGAGAAGATCATAGTTTGGCATTTGTCAGGATTTAAATGTAAGCTATTTTTAAAACACCAAACTTCAAATGATTTCAGGTCAGACTGAAGGGCAAAGGTATCATCATCCACTTTCACAGACCTGTAAATTTTCATATCATCAGCACATATAAGCAGATGAGAGTTTTTGACTACATGAATAACTTCATTGATAACCAAAATAAACAGGGGCGGGCCAAGGTGATTTCCTTGTGGAACACCTGAGCATGCTGTAAATGGGGAAGACAACACCTCTTATTCGATAAGAACGATCAAATAAATAAGATTCAATCCATCAGACAAAACTTATAGGAAATCCTAGTTTCTTTAATTTAAACAATATCAAATCAAGTTATGAGGCAACTTGTCAAGTGCTTTACTAAAGTCGGTGTGGATACAGTCTACTTGCGCTCCAGAATCAATTGAACTTAAAGCAAAAGACGTGAAATCAAGAAGGTTAGAAACTGTAGATCTGCTATTAACAAAACCATGCTGACGAGTCGTTATGACTTCACCACAGCACACCTTAACTTGATCATAAATAATTCACTCAGAAAGCTTCGGGATTGATCATAACTTGGCCATAGGCCTGTAATTAGAAACATTATTTTTCAGTCCTTTCTTAAAAATAGGACTTATAAAAGATTCCTTCCAAAATTTAGGAAAATAGCCATCATTGACAGATTTATTAAAAAGAAAACTGAGTGGTTAACTCAGGATAAGACTACAATTAATTAAAACTGTGGCTAGAAAGCCATCAGGTCCAGAACTAAAATTATCATCACGGGATGCAATATATTTTACTATGAGTTCAATGGTAGAAGATATTACACCAAATGGAACCTGAGGATCAGTATTCCTATGTTCAAAATAGTTGACATCAGGGCTAAACACATCCCCATAACCCAGCTATAATTTGGGAATTACTTGTGAACCCGTCAACAGTTTTGAATTCAGAAGGGAAACCATCCGTCCTTTTTTTAGAACTAATGTATCCCCAACATTTTTTGGGCTCATGAAGAATATTGAGTTTAGTTTTACTTAAATATTCTGAATAATCTGAAGCTGACGAAAGCCTAAATTCTGACTACAAACGTATTTATTCCATGTCCTATTGTGGCCGTTACGTATTTTGTTCAAGTCTTTAGTGTACCATGGGTACGAGGAATCATTAACATACCTCAGAGTTTATGGCACAGAGAAAGATGTAGCCGAAAAAATTTCTTCAAAAAAATATTTACGCAGTCATCTAAATCAAAGTGATTAAAAAAGTCCAACCAAATGTTTCATCTATCATTAAGGATATTATTCAATTTCAAGAAGTCAGCTTTCTTGAAATTGAATTCATAGAATCTGCTAGAAGAATTGGCTGAAATTATGTTATCTTTATCTTATTGGTACAACACATTCAGAGGTGAATGGTACGCATCAACCGCAGTTAAAGCATGAAGATCATTTTGTACAACAACATTGTTACTGTCTGTAGTCAAGACTAAGTGGGAGAATTTGCAATACAACTAACTTGTTGTAAATTGGATAGGATATCGTCAACAAAAATTTGTTGTTGTCGAGTTTTAGGACTAGCAATAAAATATCGTCATTAGTAAAAAGTTTGTCTATGACAAATTCTACGGCTCACGAAAGGTGCTCGTAAGCTTCTGCGCTATTAGTCGGAGGAATGTAAGCGTTAAGGATATACAGATTGGAATTACAAAAAATCACCTTAACACATAAAAGTTCAATACTAGATGCACAGGGAATTTCAATTAAACAATTGGTGAGATTATTTTTTATTGCTATCATTATACCCCCTCCAACAGGGGACGAGTCGTATATATATCTGTCCCTTCTGAAGACATTAAAGCTATTGTCAAACAGTTCCTGGTTAAGAAAAGAGCTGTTTAGCCAAGTCTCAGTAAAAAAGATAATATCTTCAGAAAAATTCTGAGTGGGAAAGGGATAAACGATTTAGTTTTTTGAACTAGAGCGGACTTTTTGGACAGTCTTCTTTTTTTCGATTGAAACTCAGACTTGAAGATATTATCAACCCACATATTCGAATTATAGACAGCAGCAAAATGACAGGAAGCCACTGTTAAAAGAAGAATAAGTAGGTTTGTTACCTTATGAAGTCTCTAACAGTATCAGCGGTTGTATCGGGGTGTAGTCGGGAGATAAAAATGGACCTAGGTTTAGGCATCGTTTGTAAAAAAATTGGACCAGTAGATCCTATAACAAGGGGACTATTTTCTACTAGGCGATGACTAGTGGGAGAAACAGAATTTAATATTTCTGGATAAGTTTCTAATTCAGAACTTAGAGAAATTATTTTAGGGGCATTGGCTGTGCTGACTGTTTTTTTAGTTTGCCTGATCTTCTCTTTTGGTTTCTTTTGTTTTTAGGTTTATATTTCTTCCCAAGGGAATTAGCAAGTTTGGTAGTATATGAAACCGAGGGAGTGGATGTAAAAGCAGAGGGATATTAGTTATTGTAGTATTTGCTTGGAAGCTAACGTATGGGGACATAGTCTCATTAAAACTGTTATCAATTTGGTGACTTAAGTCAAGATGATACTTAAAATATCTCTAAAATTAATATTTAGATTATTTAAGCTATCCCCAAATTGTTTAATTTCTTCGAAAAAAATCGCATGCAATTCGCAAAGCTATTGAAAAGAATTCGTCATGTGAAAACTTGCTCCAAGTCTAAAAATTTTGGCCCTCACATACAGGTCCGAAATTAGCAACTGGCATTTTTTATTTATCAACGCTTTGCAAAAATATCTGCAAAATAACTGCAAGATATCATGCGCTTTAGTCTTTTCCACACACTAACTAAAACATATAGCTGTCGCATAGAATGTTAAATTCTTAAAAATAATAATAGGCTTACAAACTAGAGCTAATTTTTGAAGAAGTGTTAAAGTCAACTCCACCCTCCCCTACACTTTTTTTTTGTTTTTTTTTCGATGAAGTTACTTTAACATTAAAATAATCATTGGAAAGGATTTAATATAAAATTAAAGTTCAATAATTCATGTGTAAAGCTTAGCTCACACGAGCGTTTTTCCAACGCGTGTTAGTTTAACAGAAATATATACAATTAACCACGCATGACAGTGTGTCATATTCCTATCTATAGCAGAAAATGGATTCGTGCAGAGCCCTTGTGAAGACGAATTATAGTCAAAACACAATTGGCTCAGCAGCAGCAAAGCGTCAGAAGCAAAATGATATGCTGTAGCATCAGCAAAAACTTAGCCAACTCGCGTTGAAAACCCGCTCGTGTGAGCCAGCCTTACTGGATACCACCCGATGTGCTGAAGCGCGCGTTGAAAAAACGCTCGCGTAAACTTAGTACTAAACAACAAAAAACTACTCTGAATTGATACGCCGGTGCGTGAGTTCGGTGTGTGTAAATATTGACTTATGAGCAGTTTTGACATTATAGGAACCATTGCGGGCATTTGTTTTTTTTTTGTAATTGTCCTGAATAATTCATGCATTTTACGAATAATGCTATCTCTTTTGCGCATATACATATCTGCTACTTTTGGATGTAATATAATTAAAACTGTTTCTTTAGTGAAAATAGTGTATGCTAAGTGAACATTAATTTTGACAAAAAAAATGAATAAAACAAATAAATTTATTAAGTTAATTACTTAAAAAAATTACGAATTTGTTTGCAAATAAAGCAAATAAGATTCAAAATGAATGAAGTTATAGTGAAACAAGAAGAACCGGATACAAGTTTTGAACTTGATGAAAGCTGCAAAGAAACTTGGCAGAAGCAGACGTATCAGAAGCAAAAGACCCAACGGCAGTCAGTGCAAACTCGGTTGTCTAATACAACCACTCCAATAAGCGGTGACTGGAAACAAATCGATGCTTCGGGCATTTCTAGTAGCTCTTCCGTTTATAGCGGGGCTGTCGCCGGTCAACTGCAGCGTGAGCCGTTGCAGGGTCAAAGTACTATGTTCACAGACAGTGCTTATTCATTAGGAACACGCTGTGGCGAGATTTTTGTCGCTAAAAATGCCAAGCAATGGACATTTGTATGCACGTTTTGCAATAAAAGTACGAGGGATATCGGTGATTTTATTTGTCATATAAAGATAAAACATCTTGAATCGGATGTATTTGAGCAGCAATATGAAAACGAATATTATGCAGATACTGTTAATGCAGACCAGGATGTTTTTGCACAAGATCAAGATGTAAGACCCAACTTTAGGCATAATCGTAGAGCAATCGAAATTATACCAATAAACTACCATCAGGTTTCACCACGTTCAAGTGATTTTTTTAAAAATTTGTATTCTACAAAGCAGAAAAAAATCAAAAGAACATCTGAGGTTGGTTTAGATTAATGCGTGTGCGTGTGTGTATAAAGATTGCATTTAATGTTGATTCTTTTGAATGTTTTTGTAAATTTTTTTAAAGAATTTCTGAAATTTTTTAAATGTTATTTAATTTGAATTTGTTGACATGAAAAACGGCTATCTATCTTTTTAATGTATGAATATTCTTTTTCATTGCATTTTTATAGAGTTTTTAAGATAATAGGTTGAGAGTTTTAGCAATCTTTATTGTTTATAAAAGTTATTTGACTGGCTCCAGGTCATTAAAAAAATGTAGACCCAAAAATGAATTTTTTAAATTTTTGTTTTTGAGATATATTTTTATTTTCTTCAATATTTTGGAAGAACATAATATACCCAATAAATATATTTAAAATAACAAATAGTCACACAATTTAAACAATAATTCTTAGATGACACATTACAATGCCTTAATGGCTACCATAAGGACATACTTTTATCAATAGAATTAGAAAAAGACAACGAATTGGCAGTGGTTTCACGGAGAAATGGAACAATAAAAATTAACTGACACGAAAAAGCCATAGCTTCAGGACGGCTAGTAATTTTCTAACGAATGAGTCCAGCGCTGTGGCAATTGATAATCCAGAAACAACAGCTATCGTAGATGTTGATCTTAATATACCAAGTACAGTCACCCTTGATATGTTATATGCAGAAATCATAAAATCTCGTAAAATAAACGCTCAATATTTTAACGAATTAAAGCAATTACAAAAAGAGAACAAAGAACTCTCATCAAAAGTACATTGGCTTCAAAAAAAAATCAATAAACTTGAACAAGACAAACTGCAAAATTCCATCGATATTGTTGGTGTACCGAATGCAAATAATAGCAATGCTCGCGAAATCTCAAAAAAAATTCTTCGTGATGCTCTCAACATCGATATCAACGACGAGAATATATCGGAATGCTGTATTAAGTCAACTCAAAATAAACAAAACTCCGATGTCAATAGTAATGCTTTGAATGCAAACAATAAACAAGGCAACGTAAAGAATAAAAATGAAAACAGAAACAATAGCAAACCACGATCTATAATTTCTCTACATCTCTCTTCGTCTTCTCTAAAAGAAAAAATAATATTGGCAAAAAAAACATCCTACAAAAATTTAAATGCTTCTTTTATTAATTCAGAATATAAGAATAAAATATATATAAATGATAGTTTGACGAATTACAACCGTGCTCTACTAAATAAAGTAATAAACTTTAAAAAAGTCAATCATTTTAAGTTCGCTTGGTATAAAAATCACAATTGTTGTTTAAAAAAATCGGAAAACAGTGAAGTTATTGTTGTGAAATCGTTTGAAGACTTAACCAATTTAACAAATAAATAATTGCTTTTATGTTTGATATTTCCGAAAATTTCAACAATAACTTCAATGTAAATATTTTAAGTGATATTCTAGATCCTACGTTCAAATCATTCAATGAAAAAAATACAATTATAGTAGTACATCAAAATGCAAGAAGTCTGCGGCAAAGTTTTGATACATTAATCTGTGAACTTAACGCTTTCCATAGGTTACCCGATTTTATTTTCGTTTCAGAAATTTGGATATACACTTATGAAGTTAATGATTTCTGTATACCTGGTTATAATTTTTATGCTTTTCCAAACGATAGCTACTCTGCAGGTGGTGTGGGAGTTTTTGTGAAAAATTCTTTTAACTGTTTATCTTTTAAATGTAATTTTAATAGTGCTGATGGAATTAAAATAACATTTGAACTGGGCAATGAATTATTTACTTTCGTGTGTTTTTATAGACTGCACGCTACGTCAATTGGTTGTTTTATAGAAGAGCTGGAAGCTCTCCTCACAAATGAAAGATCAAAAAATTTGTTTTTAGTTGGTGATTTAAACTTAGATTTATTAGGAAATAATGATGCTGTTGATATGTACTTAACCCTGCTTGCCGAACATGGCTTGCACTCTTTTTTAAATGTTGCAACCAGGCCAATATCTTCTACATGCCTTGATCATGTTATAGGCAGACTGAACAGTATTGATTTACTTCAAAATTGTCTAAACTTTGACTTAAATATTAGTGACCATTCTATGACGGGTTTTGTTCTTAAAATCGAACAAACAATAAGGTCAACGCGTCATTCACCTCTAATGTATAAAAAGATTAACTATGATAACCTGAATTCGAGTCTTCTTTATGAAAACTGGGCCGAAGTTTATAATTGTGCGAATATATCTATTGCATACACATTATTTACAGAAAAATTAAAATATCACTTTAGTATGGCTTCTCACGAAAAACACAACCATAGATCTCATGATTTGCCAATAAAACCTTGGATGACTAGTGCACTAATGAATAAAGTTCTACTGAAACACAAATTAAGGAAAAAATGTATTAAACACCCAAGAAATGTCCAGCTTAAAAAACGTTATGAGAAAATTGCAGCGGAAGTTAAACGTGAAATCCCTTTGGTCCGTGAAAATTATTTTCGCTCAGAGTTTTCGAACTGTCAAGGCGACATTAAAAAAGAGTGGCAAGTAATAAATGGTATAATTAATAAACGAGTAAAATGCAACGATCCTATAAGTTTATATCTAAATAATGTCTTATGCCACGATAACTCTGTTATCGCAAATGAATTCAACGATTACTTTTCTTCTATTGCAACTTCATTTAACTCTAATTTTACGCCCTGTACTTGTAATATTATTGAAAAAGATACTTATCAACCTAATTCCTTCTTCTTTGAGAATGTAACTGCTATGGAGGTAGTACAAATTATCCTTTCATTAAATAATTCAAATGCCTGTGGAATGGATGAAATAACAAATAAATCATTGAAGAAAATTGCATATAATATTTCCGATGTACTTGCTCATTTATTCAATTTAAGTGTTCACTGTGGCGTGTTCCCAAAAGAACTAAAAAGTGCAATAGTTACTCCCCTTTTTAAGCAACTGAATCGAAAAGATATTCAAAATTATAGGCCTATATCTCTTCTTCCCACTATTGCAAAAGTTTTCGAAAAATCGATTAAAAAGAGAATAGTTAGTTTTTTAAATAAAACAAATTTTTTAAGCTCTAGCCAATATGGTTTCCAGAAAGGAATTTCAGCCGAGGATGCTCTGCTATCATTCAGTTCTATGCTTCATAAAAATTTAGATAAGAAAATGCAGTGTGCCAGCCTCTTTGTTGATATTACAAAAGCGTTCGATATGGTTGACCATTCGATCCTTCTGGACAAGCTTAATAGAATTGGATTTAGAGGGCACTTTCACTACTGGCTAGCCTCCTATCTTGCAAACCGAACCCAAGTCGTCAAAATTGAAAACACCTTTAGCAACCCTACTGCACTTAAACTTGGAGTTCCACAGGGATCAGTCCTTGGGCCGGTTCTGTTTCTCATTTATATAAATTCGGTTTTTGCGCAAAAATTCAGAGGAAGTATAACAGCGTTTGCTGATGATCTCGGTATCGCTTATGGAACTAATACTTCTCATGATTTAGCCTCAGACATAAATCATGATCTGGATAAATTAAGAAGGTGGTTTGCTGTTCATAAATTAATTATTAGTAATAAAACTCGACTAATGTATATAAATTTGACGTCTCGAAATTCCCCAGATACTCTTTTTAAGTACCATGACTGCAATTGTAAAAAATTCAAACTATGTAGCTGTGTCTCCCCTACTTACGATTTAAATGAGACATGCAACAACCGGTGTTTTGAAATTGAAGCTGTAGATAAATTTAAATATCTGGGAATCCTAATTGACAACAAGTTAAGTTGGCGTCAGCACTTAGATTCGCTCATAGTATATTGTCGACATGTAATTAGAAATTTTTACAAACTTCAACATCTATGCTCGCAAAGTCTACTCAAAATGATTTATTTTGGTCTTTTCCACTCAAAATTGGTTTACGGCATTTCCTGCTGGGGTGGTGCGTATGTAAGCAAAATCAAACCTTTATTGGTTTTACAAAAATGTGCAATTAGAAAAATATGCGGTAAAAGTCGAACAACTCCATCGTTTAATTTATTCAAAGCCTTAAACATTTTACCTTTACGTCATTTATATTATTTTCAAGTCTTGAAAAAGTTTCGTGTAAACAACTTGAGTTCAAACAGCATGATTAGTTCTCAATATCATTTAAGAAATACTAGTAATGTAATCGTCCCCCAGTTCCGCACCACAAATTACAGAAATTCTTTTTCTATATTATCTTATAGATTATTTAATAAACTCCCCTCCACAGTAAAAGCATTGGAATCCTTAAGGAAATTTTTAGCGTACATTAAATTTTGGCTCTTGACCTTCAACTATGATGAAATTGAAACCTTGCTACAAGCTTCTTGATAAAATTATTTTTGAAACATGTATTTGTCTGATTTTTTTAATTAAATATTTATACCAATATAATTAATTGTCAGATTTATATTTATATTCTTATTTTTTATATTTAATTACCACATTTTGTAACTTTTTTTTTTTTTTTTTTTTCTCTATATCAACTTGAGCTCGAGCTTTAGCTTTTTATCTTATTAATCATTAATCTAACTAAGTATATTATAAATTATAGTAGGCAAATGATACAGTACTTTGATACTAAATTTGTCTCTACCTTTTCTCCCTTAAATCAAAATTTCATTGCAAATTATAAATTATGGATACCAAATTATTATATATGAATGTTATGGAGAAATGAGAATAAATAAATAAATAAAAAAAAAAAAATTTGAAACATCCAAAATCGATAATATATATACGGTGAAGAATTTTGTAGACGGTTTTAAAAATCAGCGACGATACTTTTCATGCTGAAAAAATTAATGAAATTAAAAACATTACAGAAAAACGATTTTCCAATAAGATCCATAAATAGAATCATAAAAGAAGGCAATATTCAACCAACTTCACCAACTAAAACACCGGCAATAAAAAAACCCTATAAATGTGTGATATACGAACATGAGTTCGCTGAAAGATTCGCTTCATCTGATATTTTTGACAAGAACAATTGTATATTAGCCCTTAAACCGTCCAAAATTTAAAACAACTTTTTAACAAAATCAAAT
Organism: Meiosimyza decipiens; assembly: GCA_963680825.1. Lineage (NCBI taxonomy): Eukaryota > Metazoa > Arthropoda > Insecta > Diptera > Lauxaniidae > Meiosimyza > Meiosimyza decipiens. The sequence continues at coordinate 80,549,228 of OY804258.1, read as the reverse complement.
ATCCGATCGACAAACTTGAGCAATCTACATTAATTTATAAAATCCCATGTAAAACTGATGGCAACAATATATGTAACAAGGTATATATTAGTACAACAAAATCGAAATTCAGGACGCGGATTTCATCCACAGGACGCGGATTTCATCCTGATTCGAACATAAAAGCAGGATATAAAAGCATCCAAAAAACAGCACTTGCCTTGCATTGTTTAAAGGAGGGATACATTCACAATTTCGATAAAGTGGAAATACTGCAACGAGAAAACACTTACTCGAAACGTCGAACTGTAAAGATGTTGCACATAGCACACACTCCTAGTCACATATGAATTAACTACAAAACTGACACAGAAAACTGCGCTCACAGCTACAGACACATTATTAGTCATAAGGGGAAAACTTGCAACAAGGTTTAGTTTAATATATTCCGTGTTCGTGATTATACGTTATTTTAAATGTTAGAATTATTGCTTCAATTGTTAAATATTGTGTGACTATTTGTTAACTTAAATATTTTTATTTTTATTGGTTTTGTTATGTTCAGTTTCCTAATGCTGGGTTGCATGATCAACTCGAAATATTAAAGAAAATAAAAATATAACTTAAAAACAAAATTTAAAAACATAATTTTTGGTGTTATATATTTTTTAATGACATGGAGTCAGTCAAATAACTTTTATAGTTTATAATATGTATATTTATAATGAGCTTGAGTTTACTTTAGCTCATACTCGACAATTTTTACTGACCTTTAGAAAGTGTTGGAATGATCTAGTTTCGGAAATATAGCCAAGGGAAGTTGTGGACATAACTTTTCTCAAATTTGGTAAAAGTTGAGTGCCCCCTATATTAATTTTCAAATTAGTTCAATAGGTCTGTTCCCATGGTGGAATTATAAAGGTGGAGTAATTAAAGCTTTGCTCTCATAAGGCTTTGGACATTGGTATTTACTACTTTCTGACTTTTATTATCAATTCGATTTTATTGTGTTTCGTTATTTTTTTTTTACATATCGTTGTTTTGATTATTAGGCTCGTTCAGCAACTTCAACATTTTTGAAGCGCTTTAAGCAACTTTTTACTGAGGTGTTTGTGTTAAGCGTTTTAAAAATTCTGATGTGAACAAAAAATTACGCTAAATAGTGCAGCAAGTTTCAATCCGACAGCGATAAATCTTTTTTCTTATTAAATAACAACAGCAGTGACTAAATTTCTCAGAAAGAAAGTTTTGTTTGCAACACTTGCAGCATATCGCTCAGATAATTTTCAAGAACAGCAATTCGGCAAAAAGCTTAACTTTTCTGTACGGGCCTCGTTCCTGTACAAAAAAAATAAAAATGCAGAAGAAAGCCAAAATAATATCTTTTTTTGCAATAGTGGAAGATTTTTGGGGAATGAGAAAAAATTCCCTGCAAAACGAGCTATCGTTAATCATTTTTGAGGGAGCTTATTTCTCCAAACTACAGTCCCTATCAAATGTTGTCACGTGTAATAAAAATTTTCAAGTTCAAGCTTTGGCAGTTAATGTGAAATTTGTTCATTCAACAAAATTAATAATAGAAAATGTTCATATCAAAATTAAAGTTGAAAATTTAAAATTTATATATATATATATACATATATATTATATATTATTTCTTCAAAAGTTGCAACTTTTTACTTAAACGTATTCCCGTTTTTTATTGCAATTTTTCACGCTCAGAGAAAACAGAGTATCAATAAAAACGACTTGACTCGACACTTGTCGATTTTAGTTAATGTCTGCATTACGAGTGTCAATAATTGCCAATAGTCAAAACCAGTCAATTTCAATCCATTGTGAACAACCGACTCTTATAAGTGACAATATTTTCGACTGGAGTCAATAATATTAAAAATTATTTGTCGAGCAATCGAGAGAACTCGACTAGGGCACAAGTTAACTTTAGTGACAATTTTCTAAAATTCTCAAAAAGTGCCGCTCGAATCCAGTGTCGGAGATGTAACACTCGGAATTATCGGATATAGGTTTTCTAAAAAGCAGTATAAATTGGGAATCCTTCAAACGATTCTCACAAAATTGGTGTCATATGAAAGAAAATTTAACAGGACATAAAATTGGTATGCAATAATTTAAAAACTGTTGCGGGGTTTTTGAATTTATTCATTTTTTTCAAAACTGTCAAAAAAATGTGTTATAACTGTAAAAGCTTATTGACAGCTCAACTCATATCCTTAAGAACAGAGGTGGCCAACCCGCGCCCGCCTTGAACATTTTTCCGCTCCGTGAGATTCATCACACTTTTATAAAATGTATTTATTTTATAATAGCCAAAGTAGTGAAAACCAACATAGTTATTAAAAAAATGCATTTGTGCATCCATATGCTCAAAATTTAACTATCAGAATTATGAGAAACAATAAACGATGATTTTTGGTTTGAAATCATTAATGAGAGGATGTAATTATATTCCACTGTTTGATTCATGAACAAAATTTGTGTGCCCTTGTGTTATTGGTGGATCACGTTTCGCAAGTAGTTATCAAAACAGTGAGTTACGTTGAATCACATGCACTTCCACATCGGCAATTTAAGGATTTCCTGAAAGAATTAGATTTGAATGTGATGACGTTGTATACTTCAGTCAAGTCTGTTGATAAGGTCGTGGAAGATGCTGAAAGCTATTTTATGAGTTACGAAAAGAAATTACCTTGCTTATGAATGACAAGCAATAACCTGTATCAGAATTAAGTAATAATGTGTGGATATTGATATTATGCTTCTTAGTGTCAAATCACTTTATCAATTAAATATATCATATAATAATATAAATATGTATATATGTTGGGTCATTCCATCTATAATGGGCCTATTTTTACCTTCATGTTTTTAAATAGGCTGAAACTTTTTCGAGTGATTGGTTTATCATGTAGAAGATATAAAAAAATGCGATAAATTTTTTTTGACCTATTATTGTTTAAAAAAAAGTTTTTAATTGTGTTCAAAAAAGCTCGTAAGTAAAACAACAACATTCTTGGATGAATATAAACAAACCAGCACAATTTAAATTAGCTTTTATGTTATTTTTAGGTAGTTGTGAACTAGTAAATGACAAAAAAACAGCAAATCTGAATAAATTAAATCCTAAACGTTTTCTATGTGCTAAAAGATAAGATAATTGACTTTTTCAATAAAACATCAATTTCCCAAATACTCCATCACTGATTTCGAACTTTTTAGACTGAAAATTTTCAAAACACACAGGAGTGCCATCTCTGAAAATTTCATCCATGTTTTTTCACCCGATTTGATTTTACAAGCATTCAAAGTTAAGATTTATGATTTGCAATGTAAATTGAAACATTGAGAATGAGAGCGAGAGACATGAGGGTAAAGATAGGCGCATTATAGATGGAATGACCCTGTTGTAATTTGAATTGCAATTGAAAAGTAATGACGCTCACCATTTTTCATTGAAAAGATTTAAGAAATGTGCCAATTACATCAAATATGCAAAAGAAATGAGAAAACTTACAGCTGCTTTTGAAAGCCGATCAGTAATTTATAGTTAGACAAATACAACAAAGTTATATATATTGAGCTCCCTTTCATGTTAAAATCGAGTCGCCCCCAGAATATCTCTAAGTGGAATTTAAAATTAAAAGACATTTTGGAAACATCAGAATCAAAAATAGATTTTTGTAACACTTACAGCACAGAAAGTTGTTAGCGCTTTTGGTTCAACTTATTCCTGTGAATCGTTTTTTTTTGGAAAATGAAACTGACCAAACACAAAACACGCCCAAATATAGCAGACTCTAACCTGCAACACCAATTATGATGTGCAAATACTCAAATTGAGATCGATTTGCAAAAGCTAAGTGAAAGAGTGAACAAACAAATAAAGTAACATAAATATTTTTTAATGATTTTTTTTTATATATATATTTATGTATTTTTTATTTTTAATTTTTGGTGTTATATATTTCTGAACAATGTACGTTTAGTTTCATTATTACATTATCTATGTTTACATGTAAGAATAATAATAAACACAATAAGATAACTCATTGGGTGGTATGAATAAAGTGAGTAAAATCTTTTACTCGAACTATTTGCTCAGAAATATAGCTTTTACTCTGAAAAATATGAGTAAATGAATTTCGTATGAATAAAAATTTCAAAATGTCATTTGTAGTATTTACCCTGTTATATTATAGCTTTTACTCAGCTTCGTATTAATAAAAACAGAAAAAGCTACACTTACTCCAAAAATCTTGAGTCTGCTACTTTGTTGACTCAGAGTATTTACCGTATTCAGTCGTTTAATTTTGATTTTACGCGCTATCAATGCAGAACGTATAAGAATTATAGTTAAGCTAGATAAGACTATAATCACAGATCATCATATTTGGCTAAAATCAGAAAATCGTTACATAATTTTGGGTAAGGAAATTAGTGCACCATCGGCACTACGTCAACAAATTGTAGAAAATTAGAAGCAAACTTGGAACAGGTTTACTTTAGCTGAGATTCTGGTTTTTTTTAGGGTTTTTAGGGATAAAAAGGGGTTAAAAATAAATGAAAATTACGAAAAAAGTGTCGCTCGGATCTAGTTTCGGAGGTATAGCCATCCGTGTATAGCTTTTGTAAAAACGATTATAAGTTGGGAGCTGCTGTATGTATATAAGAAATATGGCTGTCATAAGAAAGATATTTTGATGGCCTGCAATAACGGTGAGCTAAGTTTTGAAATTAGACCTTTAATTTTGGAGATATGACGATTTTTCAAAATTTTTACAAATTTTTTTTAGAAAAATGTTACTTATTCCAAAAAATGTGTTAATAACCTATATGTTTATTAGCACGTCAAGAAAGCTTGATTCTTTTGCTTTAAAATGATATACTATTTGAATAGTTACTTTTTTATGTCACCTATTTCTATGGGGAAAAGTAAAATAACTTTGGTGAATTTGGTGTTAAAATATATGGTAATTATTTACTTTAAGAGCCTCCCTCAATTTTCTTGAATGTTTAGTATTTTATACAGTTCAATATGCTTATCAAGAATTTATTCATATGTTGGGCGCGGAAAAAATGTTATTTTAACAAATTTTAACTCAAATTTCAAACTTTACATACCATTATTTAAGGCCATTAAATTATCATTCTCATGAGACCCATATTTTAGATATCCATACAGGGTTTCCCAACTTATAATTATTTTTACAAAAACTATGTTCGGAACTTCCGAGGGCTATATCTCCGAAACCGGATCCAAGCGATACTTTTCTTTCATATTTTTTATTAATCTTTAAACCCCTCTTACCCCTAAAAAAACAATAAAATTGGAAAATGTCAGCTTAAGCAAACTTAAGCCGCAAACTTATTAGCAAAATCGACGGAACTGATTCACTTGAACTCGCAATCGCATTTTTTTAGGGCTAATAGTGCTATAAATGGATTTTCATATCATACCATTTGTGCCAATTGTGGTGGCAAATAACGTGCGAGGAAAAAAGCAGTACAAGCCAAGAATACTTGGTGACGATAAAAACTTTAAACAATTAAATCGTTTTACACGTCGGAATGTGGACTATTTGGCGCAACATTTTCACATGAAAATTTGGAACGGTGCGATGGCGTAATCTCTAATGTGCAGAAAATCAGAAAATCGCTTAACTCCATCATATTCTGTTTTTTGTCATGTCAACAAAACTAATTCTGACGGAGTTCTGATATATTTCCAAAGTGGCCCGCAAGATCATTTGGATTGACCATCCCTGCTTTAGAAAAACGTTCCACTTTTTCTAATTTTGAGACAAAAAGTTAGCTTTTTTAAGAAGAATAAATTGGATTTTTTTTTCCACATATTTTTTTATAAATGTCCTCTTTTATGAAATCTTTCGAGTCGTCATCAGATTGATGAGGATTTATTTCTCTATTTCATATATTTATTTGTTCAATTAAGTCTATGAACATAAATATTATATTATATATACATAGAAAGAATTATTTAAAATAAGCTTAACTACAGATTTAGCAGCCGAGAAATCTATATTATTAGTAGCACTAACTTCGTTAATCACTTTCATAGCACTAAAAATAGGCGCATTTTTAGTATAATTAGTGAAAGGAGTTGCAAGATGAAAAGGAATTTGATTACTTAGAGCTCTTGCTGAAATATTAAAATGAATCAGTCCAAGTAAATCAGGACAATCAATTGTGTTAGACACAATGTCATGTAAGAATAGTGAAGACAAAATATTTCTTCTACTCTCTAAGATTTTTAAACCAATCAAAAGGCATCGAGCATTAAATGAAGGAGAACCATTTTCAAAGCTTAAGGATCGCAACGCAAACCTTGTAAAGGAATTTTGTACTTTTTCAATTCTAAATTTATGTATTTCATAAAAAGGAAACCATACAATTGACGCATATTCTAACCTTGATCTAACAAGGCTAGTAAACAAAACATTAAAAGTGTATGGATCACTGAATGAGGCTCTATTACGCCAAACAAAAGCTAGCATAGCATATGCCTTTGGAATAACAAAGTCCAAATGGGATCTAAAGGAAAAATTTTTATCAAATACTACCCCAAGGTCCTTAAATTCAAGGATAGACACAAGTGGAAAGCTCGTAATCTGATTCGTAGTTGAAAGAAAGATATTAGACTTAGAAAAAGACATGTAAACACATTTGTTAAAATTACGAGGAAGTGAATTATTAATAGACCAAAGGTGAAGTTTGTTAAAATTACACTGTAGAAGTGCAGAACCAGTCGAGTTTCTAATTTGCAGGAAGAGCTTCAAGTCATCAGCGTACAAAAGGCATTTACAATTCACAAATAGAGACGCAATATCATTTATGAAAATGATGAATAACAATGGCCCTAAAATGCTCCCTTGAGGAACTCCAGAAACTGCAAAATAATCATTAGACTTAGTGTTATCAAAAACTACAACACATGGGCGATTCTGTATATAAAACTTTAGCCATTTCAAGAAACAGGAATGAAAACCCAAAGCTTCGATTGTTTTAATTAAAAGAGCATGTGATATCTTATCAAACACCTTAGAGAAGTCAGTATATATCACATCCACCTGACATCCTTGCAAAAACGCAGGAAAATCACTGTATATAATAAGCTACAATATTAATTTATAAAAAAGTTAGTGTGACCGGCGAAATTTCAGAAATTCTAACCTTTTTTTATTTCAAACCGTTATTTTTTTTTAGAAAATGTGTTAGGCTATAGTTTTACTATGAATATTTATATATATTTTGTGCTTTTAAGTCGCGATATCTCTGACGCAAATGTAACAAATTTTATTTCATACTTTTACCCAACGTTTCGCCAATGGATTTTCGACTTCTTCAGGGGTATTTATTTGAAGATAAAAACTATAAAGATCAAATTTTTAATTATATACGTATCGACACTTCCAGCATAGCCGACCACTTTTCGACATATAAAAAATTTAAAAAAGGAAATCACCTATATTCTTGTTCATATATTGTATGAACGGTCGCATGTGTCGGCGGCGCTCAAGTTTGCTCCGCGTTTGGTGTGCGATTTATTAGTGAAAACGCTAATTTTAAACTAACAAAATCGTGATAGAGACGCAAAACTAAATCTTGTTTATAAACCGAAGATTTTTTGCCCTTAGTGGCAGTAAAAGAACTAAAAAGATATTTGTCCATTATACGCAATAGTAAAAAAAGTAAGTAAAAATGCCGGTTGAGCGTTCACCGCCATCCGAAAAAAAGACTCATCGGGCAGGTCTAATGCCCGGTTTCACCAAAATCAATTAAAATTACTTTTAACCAACAGGCCGTTAGAATTTATAAAGCTGCTGAAATTAATTCTGTTTCATCAACATCAGAAATTGTACTTTTAGTTAGCAGCCTGTTAGATATACTTTACACAAATCCCTTTGATTGAATGCGAAAGAATGAAATTAAAATAGTTTTTGTTTATTAATTAACATTAATTATTCAATTTGTTATTCAAAGATTTCAACATATAAAAAATTCAAATGCAAGAAATATATAAAAGCCAATATATGGCCACAATAGAAAATAAAGTGATGAGTTACTTTGCGAACTATGCGTCAAACTGTTGATTTGGATACCATAACTATATCTGCAATACATAGTTGAAACGACCCCGTTGCATAAATCCGTAATCCAAAAACAAGCAATTGGTTTGCTGCAGTGACGGGACAGTTTTTTCCATTTTGTGGCTCCAAGTTGTGACCAGTTAAGTTAAGTAGTTGCGGAACAGTTTCTTTCGAAATACGAAACCTCATTTTGAAGTCGACATTACCATATTCTTCCATTGGATATCTATGTTCTCTAAGGACTCGGTGACGTTGAACTTGCTGGTCTTCATCATCAGATGGAGGGGAAGATGATGATTCCAGAATTCTAATAATTAATTATATTATGAATAAAATAATACTTTAAAACATATTTCAGAAATGTCTTACGTGCTCAATTGACAGGCTGTTAGCGCTAAAAGTGTTTTGTGAAACAAAATTAAGCTATTTTAAATTTCAACAGCCTGGTAAATTTTAAAATTGATTGGTAAAACCGGGCATAAGTCTAACACACAAAAATGGTGTGCAGAAGTGAGTGCGAAATAAATGAAAAAAATGGCACTCCTGGTAAATCAATTAGCAACATTTTACACGAGGAAACTCTTGAAAGAAAGTTTTCCTGTTTGTAGGCAAGAAGGGAAAAACGAAAGGGTGGTGTACAGAATTTGTCGTACTCGCGAAATCCCTTTCGTTCTATTCTTTAGCTGATATTATGCTTTGAATTTACGTTTGTTGTGGCGGGTTGACGCAGTAATTGCTTTGAAATTTTCTTGCACAAACAAATTCTAGTTTCCGTGTGTAAACGCAAAAGAAATTCCCAAAAGAGAATAGACAAGAATTTCTCAGACCGAATTTGCTCGTGTAAAAGTTGACAAACGAGTTCTCTCTCTGCTAAGTCACCATGGAGTGTACAATGCAGTTCTTCTTTGATTCCCCAGCAGGGAAATGAGTCACCTATAGAAAACTTAGCACCCCGATAGGAAAGAAATACTACAATCGCAAGAATAAAATTTGCCAATGTTTTTAATATTTTTAGCGAAAAAACAGCCACACCGCCGCTGCTAACTCCAATAAGGTTACAAATTCAGCAATCCAGACTGGAGTGGGTCGCTACATTAAAATCAGACGAAAGCTTAGGCCATTAAAGGGTAATGTAAATAACTCAAGAAAAATGTATAAAGTCAGCTAATGCGAACAAATCATTGCCCTACCAGCTTAAAAGCAGCAAAGGTCTAACAATTATAATAAAAGGCATAAAACCCGCCGTCGAACATAATGAAATTAAAAAAGCTCTAATTCAGGGGTCGGCAAAAATTAAAGTGAGAGTATTTGGTGAGAGGAGAGAGGCTGCATCGCAAGAAATTTGTAACCAAATATCGATTTTAATGGATTGATGCGGCAGAAAGTGGAAAATAAAAAAGATTGAAAAATACGTTTAGAGTTTTTGAAAAATCATAAACAAAGCAACATCGGACGCGGGCATAGCGCTGTTATCTTTAAACTTAACAAAAAAAACTAAATTCATGCAATTTCAAATTGCTACATCAAAAATTATTAAAATATATATATTATTTAGATTAAAAATTTGGTTACAGTTTTTTAAAAATAACCCATCCAAAAATGATCTACGTGCTTTGAAAATTCTTTCTATGCTAACTAATGTTTCGTAATGGGTTTTCCTGGAAAATTTATTGCAACCTTTTAACGACATATTTCAAATTAAACATTGCATGTCGTCAAAAGCATTTTGAATCATAAAATTCGTTGTATCATTTGCCATTACTGTACAAGAAACTCTTTACGTGCATAACAAGCGAAAATAACTGCAGCCGCGCTTGATGTTTTTTTGTCAATGGCTTTTCGACAACTGAAGGAAAGAGCATAAGAATATGTGTAATATTTGAGCGCACAATTGTGCTATGCGCGCCGACCCCTGCTCTAATTCATGCCGGATTTAATACAAAGTCAATTTTCAACATTAGAAAAAAAATAAAATCCCACAGTCGCTTTTTCGTGTTCAATTTGAACAAGATACCAAAAAATTTAAAACAATGATGTGCATCCTATTTATAATCTGCTCTACCTTCTAAATCGCAGAATATTCGTTGAGTGCACTAACTGGCAGGAATTTAGCCATCCGAAATTTTATTGCACCCTTCGTACTACTCGTATTTATGTTGTTTGTGGTGACTTTCACCCCTCTTCAGCATGCTCTACAGACAAAAATGACTTCTTCAAAAAAGTGCAATAATTGCGGAGCCAACCACACAGCTAACTAAAAGGGGTGCCCGGCATATGCTGAGTTAAAAAATAAAATGCGCTTACGTAAGGAAATAGTTCGAAGTCCACCTACCCAAGTCGCGCAGACTGTTACAAATAAAGTTGTACAAACAAACTTGCCCAACGTGCTTAAATCTAGTCAGGATAAACCTGCAAACATAATAAGCGACCCTCAAAATTTTGAGACCATGCTAATGACGCTCACCCAATACATGAAAACCAACTTATGAATATTTTGATTGGAAACAAATGAACACTCTTAAAATCTGTTATTGGAATGCAAACGGCATAAGCCAACACGAATTAAAAATTAAAAACTTGTAAAGCAACGAAATTGATATTGTACTTATTTCTGAAACCCACCTTAAACAATAAATAATTTTAAAATTGAAGGGTATAGATAACGCGAGGAGTTACAGGAATACGCATTAAAACCGTATAATACACTACGCATTTAAGCAGTATGAGAGGGACTACCTACAAGCCTACAAGATTTACTTACAATGTTGGTTCGACCACATTTTTAATTCACTAGGATAAAATATTCGTGGCTGCTGGTGGCTATAATGCGAAGCATAACCACCGCGGTTCCCGTCTTATCAACCCAAAGCACTTTGACTTTCATTAACCAGACACTCAAAAGGCTCCAGATCTTATGGACTTTGCAATTACAAAAGGAAAGAATAAGAAGCAAATTTCTGCAAAATCATGTTTTGACTTGAGCTCTGACCTGTCATTATGCACCTTCATAAATATGTAGGCACCCATTGGGCTTACAACAGAAAAAACGAATTGGCTTATATACAAAAAAATATGTCAGTAGCCATCTTTCTGATAATGTAAGCCTTAAAGATTCCGAGGAGCTGGAATCAGTCATGCAGCTATGATGGAAAAAAAGACGACTCAGTCAACAATGGGAAAAGTTTAGGTCATCCTCATTTAAACATAAATTAACACTAGCCAAAATTGAATTTAGAAAGGCCCTACGAGAAGAGCCTCTTTCAGATTCTTCTTCTTCTTCATACATATATAAAAAAGCTGAGTCCTTTACAGTCCTCCAACTACTCTTTATTGAAGCCATCAGGGGTAAAAAACCCACTGACTTAGATTCCCCTAAAAGACTAAGCAATGGTCACTGGGCTAGAAGTAATGAAGAAATAGCCAACCTTTTACTCACCATCTTAAACATGTATTTCAGCTAAATACTCCGCGCAACAGCTTCGAAATGCCGCAAGAAACTCAAAATATGAGGCAAATTATGTTGCGCTTAACAAATAAAGATTTTCAATCCCTCATACAAACTCAGACATTTGACTATACTTTCAATGGTATTACTCGATTGGGCCACTACCCAGAAGTGTGGAAGATGTCTCAAATTACAATGATACCTAAACCTTGAAAAATCCCACATAAGTTTCATCTTATCGGCCAATAAGCTTGCTGCCGGCCAACTCTTCGAAAAGCTGCTACTTTCGAAAATTATACCCCACGTAAACCAAATGAGCATACTACCTCAACACCAATTTGGCTTCCGCAAAAACTCAGAACTACAGAGTAAGTTCACAGGATAGTAGCAAAAATTAGAAAGACATAAGAAGATAAACTACTAAAGGTGTTATCTTCGGCCAGGCCGAAGCTCACATACCCTACACTGCATTGAAAGTACTTTTTCAATAAATGTTAAAAAAATCTTGAAGAGGTTGAATAAGTCGAAAATAATTTAAAAAGGTTCAAAATGTTGAAAAGTGTTAAAAAAAACTGAAAATGTTGAAAGTATATGAAAACCATTAAAGAAAGTTGAAATAAATTGAATAAGTCGAAACTTATGAAAAATGCTGAAAAATTGATGAAAAAGTCGAAAGCATAAAGAATATTTCGAATGAAATTGATGGGGAAATGTAAAAAATTGAAAATGTCAAAAGAATATGGGAAATGTTGCCACGCCCACTTCTCCAATTCCGCCCACTTTTGGTTCAATAAACAAACCAAACTTTAGCACAATAGCTTGTATCGTTTGCGATATGTACCATAATTATTCCTAAAACTTAGGGTGGTGACACACCCACTGATGCAATCCAGTCCGATTTTGATCCAGAAATAGCTTTTTATAAACAAACCTCTTACACCAAATTTCTGTATCATTTCTCATATATTTCGATAGTTATGCCACATAAGGTATTTTAATTGTATGGGAGCTGCCACGCCCACTGTTGCTATTTCGCCAGCTTGTGATTCATATGTACCTAATACCCAGTAAGCCACTTACGTCAAATTTCATATCAATTGCTCCAATAGTTCACTTAAAATAACACTTACAGCTTTATTTTAATGAGGGAGGTGCCCCGCCCACTGATGCAATCTTGTCAAGTTTCATTTAATTCCGAAGCATATGATAACCGACACCTCTACACAAAATTTTATGAAGATAACTCTCATAGCACACTATCTATAGCATTAAACGTATTTCGCTTATATGGGAGGTGCCACACCCACCGGCACAATTGTGCCAAAATTGTGCAAGAAGACACCTTTTAGCAAGTATATCCGTCTTATTAAATTTCATAACGATTGCGTTGTTAGTTCTCTTTTTATAACGTTTATAAATATTGTAGGCTGTGCCACGCCCTTAAAAGAAATTTTTCAGTGTATTGACGTAGCATGTATTGTTGACTACTTTCAGTGGTATCATCCCTAAATTTTTAATGAAAATCGTATGTGCCAATTTGGAGTTATATGATATCCAATTTTCCACACCCTTTTTTACAATTCCGCCCATTTTATGCGCAATTCAAGATTCATAAGATCTGTATTCGTGTACCGAATTTCATCACAATATCTTACACGGTTTACAAGCTATGGCGTTATAAAAGTTAAAATTTAGGGCTGTGCCACGCCTCTTTAAGAGCCTTTGCAAACTTAAAACCTATCCTAATCTTAATTTCGTTCTCAGCTTCACCAAATCACCAAGTTTCATCAAAATCGCAGCATCTTTTTTTCAAAATGGACTTAGGTATATTTACATAGAGTATGGGCGGAAGGCGTGGCCGTTAACCGATTTCGCCCATTTTTATATGCTAGCAGCTTGCAAGAAGGTGTGACCTGTGTGCCAAATTTCATTGAATTAGCTTGCTTAGATTTCCCGTAAACTTGATTTCAACAGACAGACAGACAGACAGACAGACAGACGGACACAGCTATATCGACTCAGGTGGTGACTCTGATCAAGAATATATGTACTTTTCCATACCTGCCACGCCCCCTTCTATGCGTTACAAACGGAATGACAAAGTGAATATACCCTCTGTGTAGGGTATAAAAAAAATGCTTTGCAGTGTTCCTTGTTGTAGTGCAAGCTTTTGATAAGGTGTGTCACGAAGGACTTTTACACAGAATATAAAAATTGCTCCCTAAAAATACACACGCTTTACATGGGTCTTACTTTACAGGGCGAAAGTTCGATGTAAAATGTAAAAATACATTTCAGATGATGTGAAAATTTTTGGAGTCGTGCCAAGCAGTGTTCTTGGCCCAATTCCTTACCTTATATAATTATTTATTGAAACAATAATTCTTACAGACTACGATAATACAATATAAAATTTGAATAATTCTTAAAAAGGACTGTATAATAAAGTTCTCATAGCATCTTTACTAAGTGAAAAATCTAGACAATTCGAATTTATTTCATTGAATAATTTTAGAGCTCTAAAGATAGGAGCATTTTCAGCATAATTAGTGCGTACTGCATCCAAATGAAAAGGTACACCAAACCTATGAGCTTTTGCAGGGACATTGAAATGAAATGAATGCATGAACCATTACGTTTAATAAAACCTCGTATAGCATAAGCTTTTGATACAATAAAATCCAGATGAGAGCGAAAAGAAAAATTTGAATCGAAAACAACGCCAAGGTCCTTAAATTCCCGAACACACATTAGGGGAAAGCTAGAAATGTGATAGGAGGAAGGAAGAATTACAAAAGACTTTGAAAAAAAACATAAAAACACATTTGTTGAGGTTAAGAGAAAGAGTGTTCCTGTTGCACCACACAACAAGTTTATCCAGTTATTTTTGTAACAGTGCAACATCCGAAACACTGGAAATTTTTGAATATATTTTTAAATCATCAGCGTTAAGGCGACATTCACTATGAACAAACATTATATCATTAATAAATATGATAAATAGTTACCGACCTAAAATGTTCCCGTGAAGAACACCTGATGTTGCACAAAAAAGATAGGATTTGCCATTGTCAAAAGCAACTGCACATTGACGATTCTGCAAGTACGACCCTAACCAATTTAAAAAATTTCAATGAAAACCCAAGAACTCACATTTGTGAATTAAGAGTGCATAGAAAATTTATTGAATGCTTTCGAAAACTCAGTACAAATTACATCCACCTGACTACTTTGCTGGAAAGATGATAAACAAAATTCAAAAAATAGCGTTAAATTAAAGACCTTCGAACTTTTGAAAACAAAGCCATGGCGTGGCGAAATTATATTTTTGACAGCAAAATATAACTTATTTTTTACTACTGATTCAAAAAGTTTTGATACAACAGATAATTTAGAAATAGGCCTATAATTTTTAATCAATATTGCTTTTACAGCCAGATTTATGAATAGGAATAATAAATGTTACTTTCCAAGAATCAAGAAAAATAAATTAAACGGAGAGAATTGTTTAAAATTAACATTAAGGGGTATGCTGAATTTGAAGCAGAATTTTTGAAAAATAAAGCACAAAAACCATCAATGTCAACTGAGGTAGAGTTTTTAAGGTCTTGAATTCCCTTTAAAATATCATTAATACTAACAGCAAGAGCTCCAAAATTTAAAAAAGGGGTAAAATTGTCAAAAACTCCAGGATTATGACTGTGAGGCAGCTCACTTGAAAAAGTCAGCAAAAAGATTATGCCGTACAAGTAGCTTCAACCGAATATATTTCACCAAGAAACATTGAAGATGGTATATTGGAACATCCCTTTTTCGATTTAACAAATCGCCAGAAAGATTAAGGATTAGCCTTTATATTTTTTTCAAATTTTAATAAATATTGCCTATATAAATATTTATCAAGAAAATTAAATTCTCGCATAAAATGCCTATATTTCAAAAAATATAATTTTTGATTAGTAATCAAAAACTTTTTTGTAGAATTTAGACCAAAGGTTTTTTAATTTTTTTAGACCTTTTGTATACCAAGGGCAATTATGTTTAAATTCCATATTTTTTGGAATGAAAGCATTGAAAACTTCAGAACTAATAGATTTAAAAACATTGAAACAATCAGAATCATCTAGGAGATAAAATTCATTTTCCCAGTCAATGCTAAATGGTCTGCTTTAAAGTAAAGATTAAAAGCATTAGAATTAGTAGAGTTATTAAACTATTTGTAAAAAGGAACTTCGAGCTCAATAGGAACATGTTGGTCTGTTCTCATTTTGGAGGCGTGGCACTACCTGTTATATATATAGTAAGTTTTGTTCATTTGCGAATAGTTGGTAAGATTAGATGAATTTCAATTTTCTTTCACATGGGGGGTGTGGCATCAATTAAAAAAAAGTCTGACGTTCTAGAGAAAAACCACGAGACACGTATATTCCTTTTTAGTGGCTATTTTTACATTTGAAATTTCTCATGGGTGCAAACCTTAATTGACTTACTAATGTCTCAAGTTCTTTAACTTCACGAACTAAATTAGCGACAATGGCATTTAAATTACTTGAATTATTTAAGCACTTATTGCAATTAAACGCCAAGTTAGGATGCTTATTTAAAATTTCAAAAAGATCCTAATTTGGATTAATACACGATTTATGACAAAGAGCGTGACATAAATTGCAACAAAAAACAACAAAAAAAGTTTAATTTGCAATTGTTTTATTACAAATTAAGCAACAAATACGGAGCGTCATATTTTATTGACCGAAACCAACGATAGTCGAAAAGAGACTGAAGATGTAGGAAGACAAAAAGCGAAAATATCAACAAAAATTGCAGCAACATCCGAACATACTGGCTAGAAACCTACTCCTCCCTATCACCCCTGTAGTCAAAATTTGACAATGGCAATGGCTTAGAAAAGTGCATCGCTTTATTAGTTTTTTAGGATACGCATTGATATTTTTAGTCTCCAAGCGAGTTGTTACAATAAATTTTTGTAAAATTATATTGAAACTTAATAAATTCAAACAAAAATTTAATGTTTCTTTTTTTTGTAGGATGGTAACGCTTCAAACTGGGAACTTACACGAATTTTTTTCACAACGATTTCTCTCATATTTTCAATGCATTGTTTTTTTTTTTTGTTTGTTCACAATTGGCGATTTATTCTACATGTGGCTTAAAAGACATATCATGAATAATATTCGGTGTTAGTGATAAGTTCACTAAGCATAGGCTTTCCGCGTAATATAATTTTAAATTTTAGAAAGTTTCATTGTCACACCCGTTACGAAAAAAAGTGAAAAGGTTATATTTATTGTTAATTTACAGAATAAAAGAAAATACTTTCTCAACGTGATAACAGTGGCAATTTGTAAAAAATATTTTTAAATTCAAATGTTTTATTGAAATGATGTGTGAATTTATAATAAAATATAAACAATATTGTTATTAGTAGTGAAGAAGGTGGTCTTTTTAATTTTTTAGTCAAATTCGAATTTTAAACTTTTTTATGTATAGAAAGCCGGAAGTAAAAAGTTCAAATCAGATTTCCAGTAACTTCGACATAATATTTTTTAAATATTTTAATTTAAAAAAAAGCCTTAAATATATAAATATGTAGATGTTTCACAAAAAAAATTAAAACGTGATCATTTTTAGTTAAATAGATAGATAAATAAAAGTACTTAAGGGCCAGGTACCATGTAAAGAGCGGCACGTATGCACTTCATATATCTCGTAAACTAATGTGGATCGCATTTTGAAATTTTTAGCACATAATCTGTGTACTTTAAGCTATATTTTAAGATTAAATTAAAAAAGGTTGGAATTGTTGAAATTCTGATTCACTTCCGGTTTTTCACTAGAAAAAAAATTCAAATTTCAAATCTGATTTCATAATTGAAAATAATAGTCGACTTCCTATAAAAGTTACAATGTTTAATATTTCATTGTTATTTTGTTTAGTATGAAAAACTGCTTCCGAAGAATCCATTCTTCATAGTACTTAAATTTTTAGAAGTACATTACTTGACAACTAAGCCTTATATAAAAAAAAATTAAGTGTTTACACCTTCTAGAAGTACAACTAAGCCGAATATGAATAATAAGAAGAGATGAACTATTTCTAAACTGGTATCAATTTGTCACTCATCCTTGCAAAATTTTAGGCAATTTGAACTCAAACTCAAAATATTGACAAAAGAGCATTTTTCAATGTCACACCCGTTACGCACTTTAAAACAATATTCTGAATTAATTGCATATATGTAGCTCTAAATTTTTATATTTTTAACTAATATCGAAAAGCACCATAGTACTTGTTGCAACAGATGAAATTGCATTCTCACGCTTGTCTGAAAAGATATGAATGGAAATAGGTCTTAAACTGTCACACCCGTTCTCCTGGAAGTGTCGATATACGATTATGAACATTACGAGCTTTCATAATTATAGATATAATTTAAACTTGTTTGCTTAAATTCTGAAGCTTTGAATTTGAGCTGTGTTTTTTTGGACAGACGTGTAAATTTTTATATTTATTAAAGAGAATTCTGACACCAGACATATCTAGCCATTCACAAATATTTACAAAAAGGCTGTCGAATTTTGCTCTTATATAAAGGTAATCCTCGTAAATGGTTGGTGGAAAAAATTATTCTGAATTATAATTTCATTTAGTTTTTCAAAAGCCATGAGGGACAGGATGACGGAAAGCGGAAAACCCTGCGGTATACCATTTTGTATTGGCTTAGCATGGGACCAACATTCATTTTATTCGACTCCTATTTTTCTTTGAGATAGAAAGGAGTCTATGTTTTTTATAATTTTGGGGCCTAGTTTAATAATAAATATTAATTCAGTTGTATAATAATAATGTGTTTTCCTATCCTTTCAAAATCTTTTCCAAAGTCAATGGAAAAGATTGAGATGTGTTGTTTTGCTGAAACGGCTTTGGCGATCTGAACATCAAGAAAAAGTAAAGCAGTAAAGTGTGCCTTCATTTGGCTTAAAAGCAACTTGCTTGAGACTTATGAGTTTCTTACTATATAAAAACGTGCTGATTTACATGGTAGCGGGGAAATCGGTCTATAAAAGTCAATTTTAGTATTGGGCTTGTCAGGCTCAAGAAAAGGAAAAATTTTGGCAATTTTCCAGTGTTGGGGAATAATTCCCTTTGTAATACAAAATTATATAAATTTAGCAATTTAATTTTACCAGACAAAGGCATATTTTTAAGCATTTGATTGGAGACTTGGTCTAAACCATGGGTCGTTCCTTTTGCAGTAGATAAAGCTGTATTAAGTCCTAAAAGTGTTATTTTACTCTCTATGAATTTAGCTGTTTTGTCTATTGGGGTTGTATTTGCATTTTTATGTATGTTAAATACATTTTGAAAAATGAGAGCCGTTTGAATGACTCGACCATTCACTTGCAAAAAAGTTGGCTATATCTAAAGGATTGCGTAAAGTGAGATTGCTGTTGTTGAAAATAGGGCTAGGAGTCTGGGTTACCATATAGCTTGTTAACGTTTTTCCAAATGAATTGAATGAGCAACTCGGAAGTAATTTAAGATGTAAATTGCAATTTTTGATATGGGTAAGCGGGTAAGAAGAGTACTATGTGCATTTAAATCGCCAAGGAAAACCCAAGGTGTCGTTGTATTTGTAAGAAGTGATTGAAGATCATTAATATGGACAGGGTTATTAGGAGGAATATAAACTGAAATGATTGTAAGGTTAATATTTGAAGATACCATTGTTTTTGTAGCGGAAATATTTACGTTATGTGTTATATTAGAGAATGCGATTCCTTGTCTAATAAAGATTGCTGTGCCGCCCTTAGCGTTTCTAGCAGTATTTGTGTTTTTCAGGACCACATCGTAGTTCTTTGGGTTTATATTTGATTTCTTTCAAGGTAATTATGTCTGAAAAATAGGAGTTAGTGGTAAGACTTAGTTCATGAAGGTTGTTGTCGTAACCATTCAAATATCACTGAAGGACTTTGAGGACCATATTATAACCAATAACTAAAAAATTTGCTTCCTGATAAATATAGCCAGTATACTTAGCAGTAAATTGATTTCATCATTAAAATTGTTTTCACCTAATACCATGCGGCGTGTTTGTCATACTTTTGAGAAGTTGAATTTTGCTTGTCGAAAAGTTTTCTACTGAGTTTGATTGTAATTCGGAGTTTAATGTATCTATTTCAAATGGTTTTAAGAGTTGAATGGATTCGTTTGTTTTGTATTGTAGTGAGTTTCGTTGAGTTGGGAAGGATTTTGGATTCGTTGATTTTCGTACATTTGTTTTGATAATATGTAATAGAGGTCTGCGTGAATGCACTCGTTACTGTCAAGTATAAGTCGAATATTGCCATTCTCCGAGTCATCAGTAGCAGTAGCACGAAACAGAACGATACAACGAAATGACTTAGATTCGTTTGACTCTGGCTCATATTCCGCTGTGAACGTTGTTCAACTCGAACGAAACATTTACAACAAACACGTCGTTTTTCTTAAGAAAAAACGAAGCGTACTGATACTCGTATTTCCACAATCTTGGTATTGGCTTTTGGTCTATTACTTTTTTAATGGTTTTTTATGTTTCCGATATAAAAAAAGAGGTAAGTGATTTAGAACGAATGATACATCATTTTAAAGCAAAAAAAAACTAGGCTTTTCAGACTTTTAAACAAAAATATAGGTTATTAACACATTTTTTGGGAAAACAAAAGTTTTTTGAAAAAAATTTTTGTAGTAGATATAAATCTAGGGGTTTCGAACTTATATTGAATTTAACAACAGCTGTATCCGCAATTTTCGACATTTCTATCTACGAAACTAGATATGACGGACATTTTTTGGTCACATATTCATTCTTAAAATTTTAATTTACATAAGAAAAGTTTGGTTTTGTTAAAAATTTGGAGCTGAAGTAAATTTAGCCGTTTTCACAGCACATATGATGTTTGCTTCTCAACAAACAAAATTTAATTGAAGTGAAACGTACAACTTGCCTGACTTTTTATTTACGATTGCAGCACTCACTTCGCTTGCTCGGTCTTTTGTTTTGATTTGATTCGTGATTTACGTTCGTGAGAGCTCTAGACTGGCAACTCGCTTTAGAAATAAGAAAAATATTGAAAGACTGCAAGGGCTTTACTAAATTTTTACTTTTGATTACAATAAATTTTGGGCAATCCTTATTGTTTTATTGCTTAGAGCCGAGGTAACGTAAGTCTAAGTGATAAAACTCCTTTTCCCTTTTCCGAAGAATTACTTTCGAGATCAAGACAAGAGTAGTAGTTTCCTCCCGAAGAGGGGGGACTAAAGTGCCAAAGGAGTTGGCCTAACAACACCAATAATAACAATCGATCACAATAGCGGATCGCGACTTAACACCGTACACAGTAAATCACTTGTTTTCGTATGAAGTTTGAAAAAGACGAAAGCAAAACAAAGCGGAAGTAACAAGTGTCGGCCGTTCTCTATAAACGCACAGAGTAGACTGTTGCATCAAATATATCGTGACCTAAAAGACCAAAATATATTGGTCATATATCTATTAATTATAGTTTTATTAGCTTATCCAGAATTCTCAATTCATTACCTTCAAAGCGATGCAACAATTTTACTATTTTTTTCTAAACTGGATAGCAAAAAATAAATTCCATACAAATTTTTTGTTTTGAGTTTATGGGTAGCTACAACAAAAAAAAAACTCACATAATTTAAGTCTGCAGCTATAATTGTCTGTACAACGCTGTCACTAGAAAACTTCTGAAAGATTTTGAACATAGACTCTTATTTTACTCACAGTCATCGGTCAGACGTTTTTGGTCTTATTAATTTTGAAACATTTATAAATTACAGGAAAGCAACGAAAACTAATATTAAATCAAAACTTTTATAAAAACTATAAAAGAGATTGCTTAAATAATTTCAAAGCTGAGGACCGAATTTTTTTTTGCCATGAGTCGACAATGGTTAGAAATATCTGATTGCAACACGGAAAAACAAATTAATTCTGAAGCATGAAATTCACTTCAGTTGTTGCGAGTACAAAATTTCGATTTATTAGTAATTTTCGAATCGACGTATTGTTGTGAGCAAGCTTAGAAAGTTGCTTAAAATAAAAAAACTGCTGAATATCGTCAAAAATTAAAACAAATTTTTGAAGCAATCCAAAGACACAAGTCATTAATAATTTTTTTTGTGTTAATTGATTTAATTTTTGATTGATTTGATTTTTGATGAAGTGGTTTTCTATTATATCTAATTTTATTTGTATTCTTTTAGTTTTGTCTTTTTGACAAATTTGAGTTATTTTCATATAAATTTAATATTAAATACAAAAATATGTTTTTTTTCTACTAATCTGCATCTTATCTGTTCTTTCACCTCTTTATCTATCATGATAATAATAAAATATGGCCCTTTCCATCAGAAAGTTTACGTCCTCTGTATAATGCAAAAATCTGAAGAAGTCACCTCTATACCAGGTAGCAGCTGCTCTCCGTGCTTATTTAAATTGGTTGAATAACGGTTTAGCAAAATTTGTAGAGAAGAAAAATCAATTTCATTCCGAAAATTGTTATCTGCTCTAAGATTTGACCCGATTTCGCCTTATCGCAATTTGTCTCAAAATCCATATTTTTTCCAAAATATCGACATTTTCTATTTATGATAATTTGCTTCGAAAATAAATCTTCAATAAAAATATAATAAAAATTGAGAAACGAAATCATTTATATTCTTGACCCAGAAAATGTCTGTTTTGATGTCCGCATGTTGTCGTAAATTCGTTTTTAATGGATTTTAGGTTATACACCATAATATTAAAAAAAATTAACATGTAATAAACATTGTTACACACAAAGACAACCATATAGTATATATGTATATATAAGTTCATGAAAAATTCTATGAGAATACCTCTCTATCGGTGCCATGTTCTGCTGGTGACTGTTGAAAGGCCTAAAATCGTAATATTTTCTGTTTTACCCATTTACTCAAAAACATTGCCTTCAATCGAAAATTTGTGGAGGAGAACAAATCACATCGATTTCATATTTAGAACCACTCAGTATTTATATTTGACCAGGTTATTTTAATTTAAAGTTCGGCTGTTGTAATTATTTGTCGATTTTAATCTTTTGTCTATTTTTAAAAGCTTAAAATATAATCTGCATACACACTACACGTTTCTTTAATTAATTTGTTGTTATTTATAATTGATGTACATTATATTCTACGAGCATATTAAAGAAAACGCGACTGGTCCAAGTGCTATACACAGCGGAAGTAAGGACATTTTATTTAACTGTTAAACTTATAATTAGACAGAGTTGTATAAGAAAAGCTATGAAGGGTTGT
Source organism: Meiosimyza decipiens (assembly GCA_963680825.1). Taxonomy (NCBI): domain Eukaryota; kingdom Metazoa; phylum Arthropoda; class Insecta; order Diptera; family Lauxaniidae; genus Meiosimyza; species Meiosimyza decipiens. The sequence goes on along the minus strand of OY804258.1, from coordinate 80,526,307 downwards.
TCTACATTTTAATTTACACCACCTTTCCTGACGACGCTTCATTTGTAATTTAAATTTAAAATATTTAGGCTAAGTGCCTCAGAAAAATAAATATGTTTTGTTTTCTGCAAGGACTTTGGTAAAAATGTTAGCCAGGTTGTCTTAAATAGCAGATGTGATGGCCATGAATTCGGCATCGTTTGATGAAAGTGCAACAGTTTTTTTGGCGTTGAGTGCACCTAGAAATAACACTCCCTTGGAACTTGAATGCGTAACCCGTTGCTGAGCGTCTGTTGTCCAAGTCACTACCCCAGTCTGGGTCAGAGAAACTGGTGATTTCGGTTGCTGCTTTAGTGAAGACAAGCCCGTTACTTATGGTGCCTTTTAAGTATCTCATTACCCGTTTGATAGCTGTGCAGTGTACCTTTCCTGGATTCGTAGAGAATCTGCTTAGTAGATTAACGGCGTAACATATGTCAGGGCGAGTAATTTGTGCTGCAAACAGCAAGAAACCTACAGCTTGCATGTAGGAAACTTTTGTCATCTCCAATTTTTCTGTTTCGTCGATAGGCTTTCAGAACATAAATGCTGGTTCAAATAAATCGGTGTTGCAATTGGATTGCAGTCACTTATATTGAAATGTTTCAGCAAGTCTACGACCTTTTCCGGGTTATACGCATGCCTAAGCATACCAACTGTGCTTATTTAGTAAGTACAGTACTTACTTCCAGTTTGCCGTACTTATTTTTCAAAGCGTACTTATAGTACTTAATTAGTACTTATTTCGAACAAAGATCTATCTGGAACGAGCGCACCAGTGGAGCGCATCTTTTCATCTGCGTCACCTTTTACAATATTTTGAATTCGCAGCCGCAGCTACTGTGACAAATTTCGAGGCAAAAAAAAAACACTTTCAAAGAGCAACAGTGCACCGAGGCTGCTGTCGATGGAACTGCTGACGCTAAAGCTGCCTCATTCAACGAAATTTGCAATGACAGTACACAAAGCGAACATTAATTCTTCTTTTAAATATCTCAACATGTTTTCATAATTTCATTTGTATTTACTGATGACATACAATTCAATAAAGAAATTTCGACACAAAAACAATATCTAGGGATCAAGGTGTATTTATATGGTGAGTGCAATACAGTAAATCGATAACGTACAAATGTGAAAACTTTTAAAACACACTGCGTTGACAGCTGGCCGTTGCCTTTCTTCTTCTTTCCTTTTGATATTTCTTTTTACTGCACCCACCATATAATTCCACCATTCTCGGAATTGTACTTATTTTCAACTATTTGGATTTCAGGCAAATGTATTAAACTTATTTTTTCAAACTCAAAGTGGGTATGCCTACGCATGCTAAGACTGATGAAACTTCACCGATGTCTTTCATTTTGAATTACAGTGATAATTCCTTCTTTAGCTTGCTAAAGCTCATCATATCATTCGAGAAAAGCAGCACATCGTCTACATACATAGCTACGAACAGCTTTGTTATCTTTTGCTCGATAGTATACGCACTCATCAACGGGATTTCGATTTAGTCCGAAACTCAACAAAACGTTATTAAATTTTTCGTTCCAGAGTCGGCTGGATCGCTTAAGGCCGTACAAAAATTTGTTTAACTTGTCCACACGAGCAGATCCATCGCCAAATCGATCTGGTTGAGACATATGGATTTCGTCTCTGAGCTCTGAATTTAGGAATGCAGTAACATCATCGTATTTGGCAGCTAGCCCAACTAACAAACGAAGCGAAGTGTACCGGAACACTAGTGCGAGTTTCTTCATAGTCTATACCTTGTTCTTGACTATATTCTTTTATCACCAGCCTGGCTTTACGACGACTAAGCTCTCCATTTACATTCGTTTCCGGACTTAAATACCCATTTCGATTTAATTGCTTTCTTGCCAGGAGGCAACTCAGTCAGATACCATGTACGAGTATCGTTTGAATGAAGGAAATCCATTTCGTCATCCACTGCTATCTTTCAGTCATCCGCGTCTGAGCTAGCCATAGTCTCGAAGCGTTTCAGGGTAGTTTGAAACATATTCATATTCACAAAAATCGTAACCCACCCGCTTACCTTCAATTCTCTCATAACGTCTTAAAAAGTTGTCTCCTACTAAGTACTTCAGCCTCATCGAAATCAGAAGCAGCTTCGAATACAATAGAATCACCATCTGAGTTGCTAGAATCTCCAAAGTTCGATTCAATAAAATTAGCGTGTGTCTCAGTTGAATTTTTCAAATCTAGCTTTTTGCGAACATTTGACGCATGTTCTTCTTTTTTAACCGCAGTATTGCTTCGCTACCCAACAACCAGCTTCTCTAAGTCGGATCGTACTACAGGACACGGTTGCTTTGATGAATATATTTGAAGGTACCAGGTGCAAAATGACGTTGAGGGCTTCCGTGGGGGAAAACATTATTGGCCCCGTCACGCCTACTATATGCAAGCAGTCCTTTGTACCCTCGCTAACATTTTTTTGGCTGTAGCCCTTGCAAATGACCGGCCACCATACTAAGCATATGAGGATCGGGCGCACCACGGGTGTATCCACGGGTGTATACATCCGAAGTACCATTCTTTGTTGAAATCCTCTTTTCTGCTTAAGGATTTTTTACAGGCATAGAAAGCTACACACACTGATTTTGCTCTCTGTTCTATGTCATCTTTCCAATTGAGTTTTGGATCTAGTATGACTTCTAGGTACTTAGCTTTTTTAGAAAGTGAAAGAGTATGTCCTTCAAGCCAGCGTAGGTTGAATTGCGGTATTTTGGATTTAGTTTTGAACAACATCAGGTCGGTTTTTGTGTGATTTACCCCCAGGGCATACCCGGTTGTCAAGGAGCAAAGCTGAACCAGAGCTAATTCTATGATATTGCTTATCACGTCAAGGAACAGCGCTCATACCAGCACGGCCACATCATCCGCATACGCAATGACCTTTTCCTCATTTTTATTAGGTTGTTTAAGGGCTGTATTTGTTACAACCAGCCGTTGTGATGTGGACCTCTATTTACCTGCATTACTACCTGCCTGCTGCCCATGTTGGCTTTGATGATTCTGGTTTTCAACAGGGCTACTATCCAGGTGATGATAAAATCTATTGCCCCCAGCCAGACAAAGGTGTCCTGGATAGCTTCGGTATGGAGATATATGGAACCTTGAAAAAGTTCTGTGTTTTAAGTCCTGAAAGGAAAATATCTTAGCTAAGCTGATCGACTGATTTTTGATGAAATTTGGTATGGAAACATGCATATTGAACTCTAAGAAAGGGATAGGGCAACATGTTACTATGATTTTAATTTTTGGAAGCGATAACAAAAAATATCTCTATTTTATGTCGCTTTTTTAGTACCAAAAATATTTTCTTTCCTTTTGTCACTATAATGGTTAATTTTAAACTACTGGGAAAACTCAAGTTATATGAAATTGCCAATTCTACTACATGAATATCGCTTAAAACAAATAAATGAAAAACAAAATATTAATTTTTTTTTTAAATTTTTTTTTAAAGTAACACATACCCTGTTGCTTAGAGTGACTAATTAATGAAACAAAATATTGTAATTGCTAGGTACTTTGGTTGATAATTTGCGTACAAAAAATTTAATTTTTGTTGGTCAATTATTTGTTTTAAGCGATATTCTTGTAGTGGTATTGACAATTTCAAATAATAGTGTATTGAAGTTAGTATAGTGAAAACAGCAAAGGATTCGAGCTATTAAGCCAGAAAAACAAAAGCTCTACATGCGCAGCGATCATGGATTTTTTATAAGTATATATGTAGCCTTAAGAAATAGCGGTAACAGTTTTTTTGGGTACTTCCTTATGTGTATATCTGGGGAATGGAAAAATATTTAAATAAAAAAACAATACATATTCTTCGTTTTTTTACTCACATTTCGAAAACTTAAATTTATCGGCTCTGGTAGCAGCCCTAGAAGCTTTTTTTTTTTTGATTGAGGATATACTGGAAATTTAATATTTAAGAGGTTCCCGAAAAATTCTGGAACATTAGGTAATTTTGAATAAATAATGTGCTGCCGTGGACAACTAGTTAGAAACACCGTTTATAATTTGGAAAATCGAATATTTTTAAAAATTCAAAATTGTTTTAGTATAAAAAAGTTGGTTAATATTGAGTGCACGTATGGCTCAATCAGAAACAATAAACATAGTCAGCAATGAACATAAAAAACAAATTCAATTAATAAGAAACAAAAATAAAAAGTGGAATTCTGTTAATTAGAAACACAGCAATAATATATTCTTATATGCCAAAAAGTGGTCACTGCTAATAAAATTTCTCAGTATCGAGCCTGAAAACCATTTTGTCTCTAGCTCACTTTCTACATTTGTGTACAATACAAAAGTATCAGCTTACTTTCCAGGATTTCAGTATACTTTACAGCAGAAACTCTTGAAATCGCACCTTCTATTTTGGGTACTAGCCCCATACCGTTCCAAGAAAAACAACCCCATTGACTGATCCGCCTCCATGTTTGACAACCGGCTGGAAAAATTTTGGATTCATGGCCGCAAGCTAGAGATATAACTTTTGTTTTATCACTCCACACTATATACTTCCACTGATTAGTTGACCGATTCGTGCGAGATCTTGCAAACTCAATCCTTCTTTTTTTCTGTTTTTCCGTCACTAGAGGCTTCTTGCGTGAAACTCTTCAGTGAAGCCCAGATTCCCCCAAACGTCTCCTTATAGTGCGAATGGATATCATAGTATCAGTTTGATCCAAAATTTGGCGTTGAATCTCCCTGGCGGATATTTTGAGGTCTAATTTAGCCATTTAAAAAATTTTTGCATCCGTTCTTTCCATTGTCTTACGATACCGATACCGATGCCGATATTCATTATAATTTATCGCCGATACCGATATTTATGAAAAGTTGTCGCAAAGACTAACATTGCATTAAAAAGAAAAATTAACTATGACGAAAAGTTGTAAATTCATTATAGATAAATCAACAGCCATAAGTAATGGAAAAATTAAATTTTTTATTTAGTTTTTAATTTTATATATTTTTTAAGTATAAAAGATAATAATTAAAATGAACACTAAGTAGGTTTTTGTTTAGGAAGCACAACATTCTCAGGTTATGCGGGAAAATGTGATTTCGCAACTCTGTTTGGATTAGACCTGCGGTTGAAAACAGCCGCTCGGATGCGACAGAACTCATTTGAAAACTGAAATACATTTGTGCCAATTTTTTTAAATTTGGGTGCAGAACCTCATTACGCCAAAAAATGGAAAATCTCTCAATTTCTTCTTTGAAAGTATCGGAGAACAATGAGGACAATGGTTCTTCCTCTTCAGGTTGCTTAATAATATTTACACAAACACTCCCCGTAATTGTCTCAGAAATCGTACCAGGTCTGAAATAGTAGACCACAATTGGAATGTTCGTAGTTGATATCAAGGATCAAGCGCTGTTGCTAAATAACAATATTCTTAGCTTTCCAAATTAAATCCTTTTTAAGAGCCAAAAACTCCGACGACTCGCGTTTCTCGTTATGGGTATGTAATTTGGAAATGTCGGTGCCTTTCTTTTCTGAATTTGACAGCTCAAACAGAATTTAAAATAAAATAGAAGAAATGTCACTTAGAATCGCTGCTACCAGGATAATGGTTTGGCTTGAAGGCCTTTTTTCTTAACAGTTCCTCTATCCACTTGATATGGTACCTATTGTGAAAATATTGGTGTCGATGAATTTTACTGGTTTTGACTCTTTGGGGCACAGGAACATTTTTTTGTACATATCGGTGTATCGGCAAATAAATATCGCCGAAGGAAACCAACTATATTAAATTTCATACCAATTGGTACAATCGTTCACTTAAAATTACACCTTGTTAATATGTGAGGTGCCACGCTTGCTGACGCAAACCCACCGAATTCCATATAATTTTAAAGCTTATTATAACTGACACCTCATTGCCAAAAATTGTTTGCTTGTATGAGAATTGCCACGTCCTCGTAAAATTCACTAATTTTTTTCCAAAGCTTGTCTAAGTTCTTCTTTCTCCTAGAGAGAATTTGGTAACCAATACATCAAATAATTCCCTCAATATAGCATTTTAAATTATTAACTTGTTTGGGCAGTAGGCGTGTCCGTGTGCCGATTTTGCCCATTTCCATCCCAGGAAGCTTGTTTTAAGGTGTGGCCTGTGTACAGAGATGTAAGAAATAGCGATAACAATTTTTCGATATCAAAAAAAAAATTTTAGAGAAGGAAAAATTTAATTTCCTTAATTTGATCACTCATTTATGTGCAAGATACATCTTGACTTGATATCAGAATGTCATCAAGAAAACTAAAGTAAATTTAAGAAGTTCGAAGACCAAAAAGCATTCGACTGAAAGGTGTTGATGACGCGGTTTTGTGAATGCCTTCGTCAGTCCTTAGAATTTTATGATAAGCACATACAAGCCCTTTCATGGTTCGCTACTATCTCGCCGTTTTAGTCGCTGAGTAAATATTGGCTTTATGGTTGGCGACATTGCCAAAGTATCTCCGCAGCAATGTCTTCCACACTATTTGTCTTTACATGTCTCTCTGACTGTCTCTTATAGTTGTATCCAGAAATGTTAAAATTTAGAGACAGCCATTTTGATATCGCCAAAAAAGAGAAGTGCACGTAAATGACAAAATATTTACAATTTATATCAAAACAATATATTTGAAAATGTTTTTTCAGTACGAAAACCACCACCGAAAAGTTATTTAAACAAAAAATTTAATTTTTGAAAAAGAATCCAAAATTTAACTAGTAAAGGTGTTATCTTCGGAAAGGCCAAAACTCACATACCCTACACTGCATTGAAAGTACTTTTTTGATAAATGTTAAAAAAATGTTGAAGAGGTTGAACAAGTCGAAAATAATGTAAAAAGGTTCAAAAATGTTAAAAGTGTTGGAAAAAACTGAAAATGGCAAAAGAATATGGGAAATGTGGAAAAAAATAGAAAAGAAATGAAAAACACGAAATATGTCACGCCCACTTCTCCAATTCCGCCCACTTTTGTTTCAATAAATGACATTCGTGATTGACATGCACAAACCAAATTTTAGAACAATAGCTTGTAGACTTTGCGATATATGCCGTAATTATTCTTAAAATTTAGGGCGGTGACACACCCACTGGTACAATCCAGTCGGATTTTCATCCACAAATAGCCTTCCATAAACAAACCTCTTACACCAAATTTTAGTATGATTGCTCATTTATTTCGATAGTTATGCCACTTAAGGTATTTTAATTGTATGGGAGGTGCCACGCCCACTGTTGCTATTTCAAAAGCTTTTGATTCATATGTAAACCACTTACATCAAATTTCAGATCAATTGCACCAATAGTTCACTTAAAATAGCACTTACAACTTTATGTGAATGAGGGAGGTGCCACGCCCACTGCTTCAATCTTGTCAAGTTTCATTGAACTTCAAAGCTTATAATAACCGGCACCTCTACACAAAATTTAATGAAGATTACTATCATAGTACACTATCTATAGCATTAAACGTATTTTGCTTATATGGGAGGTGCCACACCCACCGACACCATTGTACCAAAATTTTGCGAGAAAACACCTTTTAGCGAGTATATCTGCCATATTAAATTTCATGCCGATTGCGTTGTTTTTATAACGTTTATAAATATTGTAGGCTGTGCCACGCCCTTCAACAAAATTTGCCAGAATATTGAATAATTTTGTACTGATGACTACTTTCAGTGGTATCATCCCTAAAATTTTTATGAAAATCTTATGTGCCAATTTGGAGTTATACGAAATCTAAATTTTCAATTACTAAAAAGTGCCACGCCCACTTTTACAATTCCGCCCACTTTATACGCAATTCAAGATTTATAAGATCTGTATTCGTGTACCAAATTTCATCACAATATCTTGCACGGTTTACGAGCTATGGCGTTATAAAAGTTAAAATTTAGGGCTGTGCCACGCCCCTTTAAGAGTCTTTGTAAACTTCAAACCTAGCCTAATCTTAATTTTCTTCTCATCTTCATCTTTTTTTCAAATTGGACTCGGGTATATTTACATAGAGTATGGGCGGAAAGCGTGGCCGTGAACCGATTTCGCCAATATTTATATGCTAGCAGCTTGAAAGAAGGTTTGACCTGTGTGCCAAATTTCATTGAGTTAGCTTGCTTTCAACAGACAGACAGACAGACAGACAGACAGACAGACAGACAGACAGACAGACGGACAGACGAACAGACGGACAGACAGACGGACATAGCTATATCGACTCAGGTGGTGACGCTGATCAAGAATATATATACTTTTCCATACCTGCCACTCCCCCTTCTATGCGTTACAAACGGAATGACAAAGGGAATATACCCTCTGTGTAGGGTATAAAAATGGATGCCATGCTTGATGCACGTATTGGCTTTCTAAAAAGGTCCCTTACTTCATTAATATCGTCCATAAATCTTCTTCGTTGAGGGGAAAATTGGAAATTAACCTGCAAAATTTAATGGCAAAATTTATTTTAATACATTTTGGGCAGAAATGTTAAATTTCGCCACAAATGCCAAGTAAATCCTGAAACGTCATTATTTTTGTCATCATCATATTATGGAGACAGTAAACTGTAGCCAACCATGAAGCCGAAAATGAAACTGTCGCCATACTGCATCGTTTCAAAGATAAAAATCAGTAGCCAACCATGAAGGGGCTGATAATTTTGTCGCCAAGATCAATATTGAGATCATGAATGTGTGTATGTGGATATCTATCTGGAACGGTGATGAATTCACAAAATATGTAGGTTGTGTGGTTGATACATTTACTTATTTATCCAAAACTCATTTAATATATATCTTTTATTGCAGGCATTTTATAAGAACAACAAAAATTTCTGAATTAAATTGAAAGTTAAATTCGAATGAATATTATTTTTGACAAAATTAAGAAACTGAAAAGTTTTTAGAAAATCAAAAATAATTAAATTTTAGTAAACTTTGGACAAGTGGATTGTGTGGGGTGTGCATTGATGTTGAACACTACCTTATACCTCCCCTCCCTCCGTGGATTGTAATTATGTTTTTAAGGAGATTGAAGTGTAATTTTCTGGTGGTTTTGTTTGGAGGGGAGAGTATCTGTGTATTTTCTGTGTTTAGTTTAAGTTTGTCTATGTTAATTGTCGTTGTAGTATTTTTTTTTTGTATTTTAAAAAGTTTTGGTTTTACATCGTATAGTTGTTGTAGTGAATGTCGAATTGTATCGTTTCATACGAAAACGAATTTGCAATTTTTGAATGTTTGTGGGACGTGTTGTTGGTATTTTGTGAAATGGCTATGATGTGAAATGTTTGATTGGATCTTGTTTACGTTTTCCTTAAGTTTGGAAAAGGTCTCTGATGGATTGAAAATTTTTAATTTCTGAACTGCTAATTGTTGTGGTAATCTGAAGTTTTGACCAAAAGAAAGAAAGTTTAGATGCTCATTAATCTATAGCAATTTTAATATCGCACGTAATGCAGTCACCAAACTCATTCGAAAAAGCGATATTATGAAAATAAATTTAGTTCCTGTACGTCAAGCTCTCAATTCTGGAACAATAATCGCCAAGTTGGAATAAGAACAGGTAGGCAAGTGAACTCGTGTGATATAGACGTAGAAGATCTGAATAAAAAATTTGTTCAGACAGGGGTCATCTACTCTTAGTTTACCACTTGCCTCTAATCAAGGAACTAATCAGCTTTATCAGTTTTCACTTTCAGGTGTTGATTATTTATGTGTAGGAGAGAATTCATCTTAAAAATCAAATCAAAAGCGGTGGGATCAGATAATGTTCACCCAGACTTTATCAAAACTCTTCTCCCAATTATAGTTCATATAATCACACATATTTTTAACACAATGATCACTACGTCGTCAGGAGCCACAGAATATCGCCCCATTGCGATCCTTCCGTTCCTTAGCAAAGTCAAAAATCAGCCAGGTTTTCGAACGAAGCATAATTGCACGACAGCTCTTGTAAAAGTTTCGGATGATATACGTGTGGGTCTTGAGCACGATCTTATGGCCATAATCGTTTTTCTTGATTTTTCAAAAGCATTCGATTGTGTAGACCATAGCATTTTAATTAATAAACTTAAAATTAAATTTCAATTTGGTGATTCTCTGCTAATCGGACACAATGTTTTTTACAAAAATGAGCGCTACGGTGGGGTGCCCCAAGGCACTGTGCTTGGAACTATATTATTTACTTCTTTTATAAATGATATTCCTGAAAACATCTCCATTTGTGAACACCACATTTATGCAGATGATGTTCAAATTTTCACTTTTTTGAGAGATCTAACAAATCCATCGCAGCAAGTAATTTGAATTCTGAGCTGAGTCGCATTCAACTTTGGTCACTGGAAAATAAACTTCATTTAAATCCGACAAAAACTAAAGCGTTGTGCATTCAAAGAAGATTTTCCACTAATTCATCTTAATAACATTCCAGTGGCATATGATGAAAATATAAAGAACCTTGGAATATACTTTAACCAATACCTGAGTTGGGATCTTCATATTAATAGAATAGTTTCCAAGATTTACGGTGCCCTTCGTGGTCTGAGCCCCACCACAAAATATCTATCGACAAATGCTAAGCTCAAGCTTGTGAAATCTTTTATTTTGCCGATCATTTTGTATGGCTGTGAAATATTTTCTGATATGAGTCAAGAATCGGAAAGAATGCTTAGTGTGGCATAAAAAAACTGCAAATTGCACAAAACAAAATGCTTAAAATGTGTTTGAATCGTGCCTGGTGGTCGTCTACTGAAGCTGCTCACAGAGATACTGAAATTGAGCGTTTAAGCGATTATTTTTCAAATATAAGTACTCGCTTTATCTCTAGATTATAAAAGTTTTGTTCTTTGTAAATATGAAATGTAAGTTTTTCTAATAAGCCTATCTATTCTAAAGAATATGTTTTATTCCAAGAAATTAAAAATTAATACTGTTAAAACTAAAAAATATTTATCTCAGTTTCAATAGCTTTTTAGCTAAGTCCCTAACTTGTTAGCTTAATCATGTATTTAAATATAAAAGAATCATTAATAAAGATTATGAATAAGATTACTTGAATTGAATTGCATACAATAGTTGTGCTAGATATGTTTTCGATGTTAGTAGGCATCAACATATCAGTGACCACACTAGAAATATTAGTAATTGCTCACTAACGTGCTTGTTGAAATATAGAACTATTTTGCTGCTTTACAAAATTATCACAAGTAAAGAGCCTGAATATCTTTTTCATAAAATTAATTTTGCTAGAATGCAGAGAACGCTGTGCCTACTCAGAAATACCTCATTACTACTCGTCAATTTTTTGTCCATGCGGTTCATATATGGAATCATTTGCCCACATTTATTAAACGAATCAGCAGCACTAACGCCTTTAAGAAAACTGTTTTTATATATTGTGTCAACAACTTTTAAAGATTTTTGCTTACTGTTTTTTATTTGACTTGAATTTTATTTATTATTTTCTTTTTTTTTTAACGATTTCTTAAATTTAAGTTTAAATTTTGCTCAAACCTATGTTATACTTACTTATTGCATGTAAGTCTGAATATTGTGAACCCAGCTTGTGCACACTCAAAAAGATTTATCTTATTTGCATAATAATTTTTTTCTGAATAAATACAAATGGAAAAACCATTTCAGATAGTGATTTTTTGATATCTGCTTTAACGGGTGATTTAAGTGCTCATAGGATTAGACGAAGGTTTGAGTACCAGATTTTCTGATTGTTAGAGGCTATTGATGAAGCTGTCTGTGGAATTGAATTGTATACGAGTTCTCTGTTAAGAGTTTCAACGATTGTGTTGGTATCTGTATCTTTTATTGGATACGATTCTGGCCAACGTGTATTTCTATATACTGCAGTGAGTAGATATCTACAATTATTTGTTATAGTATGGGTAATGCGCCGACCAGATTGATGTGTTTAAGTTCAAAGCGACTGTGGGTATGTATTTTGTGAGGTGATGTCTTTGTGCGTCTGTGTACTTTTGCTCGTTGACAGTTAACACACTCCTGGGCCAGAAGTAGCGTTGTGTTATTAGTCGTCTTGAAGCTCTAATTACGGGATGAGAAATGTGTATTCAAAGATTTTCCTGTGTAGTGTTTGTGGTATGTACGAGTATGAGCGGGTATTTTCTGTTGAGTGCATGAACCAGATTTTAATGTTTAGAAATGGGATATGAATTTGTTCAAATTTATATATGTTTTTACTCAATATCGCTTGTTTGTATAATATGCAATTGTTTTAGGTTGAGATCGTTTGTTATTAGTTCTTTTACCTCGTATCTCGATAGAGCATCTGCAAAAGTGTTTTCTGTACTTTTAATGCGTTGTATTGTATTGGTAAAATGTGCGATGCATTCTAAGTGACTTGATTGCCTCGGACTTCGTTCTGTTTTTGAGTTAAGTGCATTGATTAGTGGTTTGTGATCAGTGTATACTGTGAAGCCTGTGTTGCCTTCTAATTGATTTCTGAAATGTTTAATCATCAATTTTGTGGCAAGTAATTTGCGATCGAATGTACTGTATTTTGTTTCTGTTGATGAACATTTTTTGAAAATAATGCTTGTGGTTCTAATATGTTATTCTTCTTGTAGGACTCCACCGACTGCTGTGTGAAATGCATCTACAGCAATTGATAGTTGTTGCTTAGCGAAGCTGTCTTTTATTGAAGTGAATGAATCTAGAGTGTCTTTTATCCATTAGCGTTGCTTATCTTTGTTTTTGAGGCATTGGTTACCATTTGGTAGCTTGGTGCTAATGTGTGTGCGAGTTTTGGAATACATCTGTGGTAATAATTTATCACGCCGATAAATTTTTGCATGTGTTTGACTGTATTTGGTTGTGGGTAATCTTGTATGCACTGTATTCGTTCTGTAGATGCCCAGCAGGCAATTGAACAAGGCCTTCCCTGGAGAAGGCCTGCTAGCACTGCTCCGATTGTAAGAGGCCTTCTCAAAACTAAATTTTCATGCAAATAAAACAAATTTTTTTTTTGTTATGATTTTTGTTTTTATTTACAATCTGTCAATATAAACAATAAGTAGCAGAATAGTTACACTGCATTGAGTGTATACTCATGAAATGCTACTATGTCTTACCATAGCAGGCGTGCTATTATGCCTTCCCACAGCAGCAGTGCTACAAGGCCTTCCCACAGCAGCAGTGCAATAAGGCCTAAAGAAGGACTTCATGGCCTTATTGCACTGCAGGCCTTCCTTGGTAAGATTAAGGCCTTGCCACCTCCTTTCAAACTTACTTTCTTTTTTATATGAAACATCCCGATAAAACAGGCCTTCTTTAGCAGGAATATTAGAAATACTCTTCAAGCAGGTCTTCCTACATCGCTTGCGTCAAGAGCCCTTCTAAGAGCGCTTACCGTAGAAGGGGTCACAGAAGTACTTTGAAAAAATTAAATCTTAATACGTCGTGAGACTCTTAGTTAAATGTTTTTTTTATCTGCGTCAACCTCCGCTTGCGTTGATATTTTTAATGTTTATTTTTTGTGACGTTTTCTTAATTTATAATTTGACATTGAATTCACAACACTCTACCACTTTAGCATAACATGAAACAGAAGACCAGCCTAGCAACATGCACACCGTTCCTGACTTCTAACCATTTATCTACTTTTGATGTTGTATAAGTACAATCCAATGACAAAAAAGTAATGTCGAATCATAAAACATTGCAATACATGAAATAAAAAAATACATGAAGGCAAAAAAGAAGGGTCTTCTATTATGAGGCCTTATAGCACTGCTGCTATGGGAAGGCCTTATAGCAGTACTGCTGTGGGAAGGCATAATAGCACGCCTGCTGTGGTAAGGCATAGTAGCATTTCATGAGTATACACTCAATGCAGTGTAACTATTCTGCTACTTATAAAATTTACTTATTGTTAATATTGACAATAAAAACAAAAATCATAATAAAAAAAAAATTTTTTTATTTGCATGAAAATTTAGTTTTGAGAAGGCCTCTTACAATCGGAGCAGTGCTAGCAGACCTTCTCCGGGGAAGGCCTTGCTCAATTGCCTGCTGGGATGCTTTTATTTCAAACCAACAAGCATTTTACGTCTTTTGTTCTCTATTAGGTCCTCATTTTACTTCATTCTCTATTGCTTGCTTATTTCAATAACGCAGTGTTCAATGAAGTAGGGCGACCTACTGTAGACGAAGAAGGGAATGCATTCGTGCAGAGCTCAAGTATATACAGCCACTGGCGTTCATATAATTGGTGTATGTTCACTTTATTTTACCTACCTTGACGGAAACACACACATTATTTTTTGTGTGGTCATCTATGGTACCTTACGAATGATATATGTATGTAAGTTTCATTTTCCTTTCTTTATGATAAACACTTAAAATATGCACGATAATGATCAATGAAAAATTATTGGCAACCCATTTTTGTGGCAGGGTTTGGCGATGCAACCTCGCATATTATATTAAGGCCTCTTCGAGTTCTATCATTTGGCATACATTTCGAGCTGTAATATTACACACTTTTAATTAAAATAACAAAATTAGCCGAAAATCGGCTTCAGGCATCGGGACAAGGCAACCCTGGTTGGTTAGTTTCATAAAAAATCGTCATTATTTTTGCTGTGCATCCCTCCCTGTAATCTTATACACTCGACCTTTCTAGAGTGTGCTCTTACTGTGATAAGGGTTTTTTGTTGTTTTATGTTTTATTTAAATAATTCGGGCTTATATTTTAAGTATGGTTTATTTCTTTACATTGATTCTTTTGTATATTCAATTTGGTATGTTGATAATTCTTAAACATGTGTTTTCATGCTTGATTTGCAAACTTTTTTGTAACTGAATTTGCACTTTTTTAACGTAAAACTTTCTGGTCTGATTACTTTTTATTGATTATATTAATTTGTATTTTAAAAACCAAATTATTTCGGAAAACTTTTTTGTAAAATAAAATATTAACTCTTAAAATGTTTGTTGGAATTATTTTGGCGACGAAACCCGCGATTCGTTGTCAAATCTTTTTGCTATTGACGCTTATCAAGTATTCTTCCGCTACTCTCGCCACAACAGCTGATCGGTTGATTTGTTTTGATTGTGACACACCTTATCAAAAGCTTTCGCTACATCAAGGAACACTGCACAGCAGTATAGTTTATCTTCGTATGTCCTTCTAATTTGTGCCACTATTCTGTGAACTTACTCTATAGTTCCGAGTTTTTCGCGGAAGCCAAATTGGTGTTGAGGGCATGATTTTCGAAAATAGCAGCTTTTCGAAGAATTGGTCGGCAGCAAGCTTATTGGCCGATAGGATGAAACTTGTGTGGGATGTTTCAAGGTTTAGGTATCATTGTAATTTAAGACATCTTCCACAGTTCTAGGTAGTGGCCCATTCGAGCAATACCATTGAAAAGTTTGGTTGAATATCTGACTGCATAACAAGGTAATTCTATAAGCATATTAGCAGTTATTAGGTCATGACCAGCTGAACAAGCTTCTTCTTGTTAAGTTGCGTTTGTATGAAAGATTGAACATCTTTAGTTGTGGATCGAAACAGTACTTCTATTGTATTTTGAGTTTCAAAGCTGTTTCCCCGAAGCTGTTTCCCCGAAGCTGTGTGTGTACCTCTTTCAGACTCTTCTCGTAGGACATTTCTTAATTCAATTTTGACTAGTGTTAATTTATGTTTAACCACTTCCCATTGTCGCCTGAGTCGTCTTGTTTTCATCACTAAATTTTTTATGTGAGAAGAGTTGAGGCGTTGCCTTGTATGGGTTTTTACTGATACTAGCATGCTGTTAAATAGCTGAATGGCTGCTTCCAGCTCCTCGGAATCTTTAAGGCTTACATTATCAGACATATTTTTTCTATATAAGCCAATTCGTTTTTTCTGTTGTTAGCCCAATGGGTGCCTGCAACAGCTCTAAATATTTATGAAGGTGCATAATGACAGGTCAGAGCTCAAGTCAAAACATGATTCTGCTGAAATTTGCTCTTATTGATTCCTTTTGTAATAGAAAGTACAGATATTTCGTGTATTATTATATTAGAGTAGATGCTGAACTGTTGTTGAAAGCAGAAAGGTCCATCTTGTTACGGAGACGTCGCGTAAGACATGCAGGTACTCAAGCTGAACTAAGTTATTTCATTCATCTCGGTGGTTAACATAACACTCATCATTACTCATTAATATGATCTTAATGCTGTGTCTCCCAAAGGTATTACTACGCCACGGCATATGCTCTGTCTTGTATCTCGTAAAATTCTTTAAATTTTCTATTTTTGATTTTGAATATAAGTGTGTATATATTATACGTAAGGGTTAGCCAAATTGTATGAAAGAAAAAAAAAGTAAACTTAATTTAGTTCTAAAGAAATGTTGCCAAAAATCCTGTTAAGCCTGTTAACTTATGCAAGGAAATTAAACCAAGACTAAAAAACTACCGTAAAAGGAAATAAAAAATACTTGGTTTCATTGCATTTATTTATCTATCTACTATACTTAAACGAGCTAATCTTGTATGTATATATTTATATATATACATATTTTCAGACTTTATTTCGAAAATGGGCACAGTGATTTTGAGGAAACTTATAGATCAGGTGCATATGAGACTTAAATTAAGATTGAGCTTGGTTTTCAGTTTTCAAAGACTCTTGCAGGGGCGTGGCACAGCAATAAACTTTTATTTTCATAACCTCGCAAGCCATTCAAGATATATAAATATCCTAAATTTTGCCAAAAGTGGGCGGAATCACGGCACTGACGATTTTCAAAAAAATTTGAAAGACAGTACCACTGAAGGCAGTCATCCTAACAAGCCATAAAACTATGCTGTCAAAATTCGTTGAAGGGCGTGGCACAGCCCATAATATTTATAAACGTTATAATAAGAGAATTAACGCAGCCGATATGAAATTTCACGTGGTAGATTTTGTGGTGGGCCTGTAAACTGGTGCTAGCTGTGGTCAAAAAGCAATTCCCTAAATGATTTGTATTTATGGCGCACAACACCTTTTTAAGAGCCACAAGGCTTTGTTTTTTGGTTTAGCCGCTAAGGCTATTTTTGAACATATCTAAGCCACAAGGCTATTTCAAAATAAAAAGACTATTCAGTTTTGAGTCTAAATTAATTCTGATTTTTATTATTAAATTGTGGAACTATTTATACAAATTAAACTAGTATTTCTTAACGCTATTCTTGCCATTATTTTACCATAACTCCTTCTCCATTTAATTTCCCCGGTGATCATGCAATTTCGGTTGCATCAGCATTTCAATTTCCAATATGCCTTGAATGCACTAAATCAATGACGTGCGGGTGAAACATATTTTTGAAATTTGGCACAGAGGTCTTGATAGCTATAAACTTTGAAATTATATAGATTTTTACAGGATTGCATCAGTGAGCATAGCACCTCCCATACAAACAAAAAACGTTCAATGTTTCATTAAGTGTACTTTATGAATGATCTTAATAAAATTTGGTACAGAGATTTCGGTTAATTAAATGGACTTCAACGGAATTGCGTCAGTGGGCGTGGCACCTCCCATACATATGAAAAACGTTAAAAGTTATATTTATTTAGTGTAATAAGGGAGTAATTTTTTTTTCAAATTTTTTCTTCCAATCGATAGAGAAGCTCGAAAAAATGTTTTCGACATCACTGAGGGTGGCTCCGGACCCTGGAAAAGACAGTTTTTGACCCATTTTCACGAAAATTTTTTTCGTTACAATAGAGTTTTACCTACATTGGTGTAGTGTCAATATTGCAGAGGATATTTTTAATATTTAAACACTTTGTGTGTCATGAGCGATTTGCTGGATTTGTTGCTGTAAGGATATTATCCTTGTTCTTCAGATTATCCAGGAGGAAGTCACTCCATAAGTAACTACTCATCGAGGCGGATCACCCCAAGTCACTTTGGGTCACTTGGAATCACCAAAGTGAGTAAAAATCCCGATTATGTGGTTTGCGTGTGGTTTTTATAGAATTGCATTATAACACCCATAATCTACGTTTCAAAATTTTTCGAATGACCAGGAGCTAAACATTGCACAAAAAATCGTTTAGAACCATATGCATAAGGCTGAATGCAAAAAGAATTTCGATGTATGAGTGTCACACGTGTTAACGCAGAACAACTTTATGGACCGAACTTTCACCTGTAACCAAATCGACCCATTTTTGAAACGGATTGTGACTGGTGATGAAAAGTAAATCACTTACATAGCCGGCGCAAACGGTGGCCAACCCAAGATTGACGACCAGGAAGGCTCTGCTGTGTGTTTTGTAGGATTGGCAGGCATTCATCTACAAATCTTTTAATCAATCTCTTTATTCGGCCTTGTACTGTCAACAATTAGACCGTCTGAAGGAAGCAATCGGCCAAAAGCGGTCAGCTTTGGCCAATAAGAGAGGAATTGTGCTCCATAATGACAACGCTAAGCCACACACATCGATAGTGACTCGCCAAAAGCTACGGCAGTTTGGTTTGGAGGTTCTTATGCAACCACTTTATAGTCCCAACCTGACACCAAGTTATTACCACCTGTTCCTGCTCATGGTGAACGATTTTACTGGTAAAAAATTTGCCTCAAGAGACGCTTGTGAAAATCGTCTCTCCCAGTTTTTTACCAATAGAAACGAACGCTTCTGTCAGAGAGACAAAATGGAATTATGCAAAAATAGTAGCAAGTTATCAATCAAAACCGCCGATCTTTATAGCTATGCTAAATAAAGCAGAAATAATGAATTTCTCTTTACTGCACTTTTATGTCTGACGATATTCAATTGTCGTCATTGCTTAACCAAAACCAAACTTCCAATTGAAGCATTATTTGTTTTATTTGAATTATTTCAATTATTTGACATTAATAAAATTAAAGATGATACTTTTCGTACTTCAAGTTCTGAGACGAAACGAAGGCGACAGCAAATATAGACGAAAGTCGTCAACGACTTACAAAATCAGGGCGATTGCATATTTTTACGACTTTTCAAAACAAAAACCAAACTGGGATCGGTCTCCTGGTACTTAATCTTTATACAAATTTTGTTTACGTTTTTCTCATGTCTGCACCTCGTGTTGTAAGGCAATCTTATATTGCAATAGTTCATCTCCGTCCACAGATTATTAAATTTCCAGGAACCGCACACGATAACAGCAAAGTCTGCAATAAATTCTTTGGAACAACAAAATTTCCACGCTGCTGTGTTGCAATTGATTGTACTTATGTGAGAATTTTTCGCCCAAGTACAGAAATATTCAATTCTTATAAAGAATGTCCTTTTTTAAATTTACTGTGGGTGGCATAAGGAAAATTTATTGAACCCGAAAAGGATACTTTTCACTAGAGATGGGCGCGTGTCGTGTTTTTCGTCGTGACACGAACACGCACAGCGTGACACTACGTGCTGATGTTAGAAAACTTGAATCCGTTCGTGCTCCATGTTGAACAAAATTGACACGACCAACACGCCCCAATACATTAAATATTATGTCAAACGCAAACAGTTTGTCAACGCTACAAACAAAAACATAACATACAGCAAGAAAAAATCGAAATACACACATGAGATTATTGAGTGCAAATCTAGACAAGTTAATTTTTCTTGTCAAAAATATGTTTGTAATAAAAATATATCAGTATTAATAAACATGTAAATGTTAAACAATAATGTGTTTTTGATCTTACGAAGATGTATTTTTTACAGTTAAAAAAGTCGTGCGTCTCGGGTCGTATTCGGGTTTGTAAAAATCGATACGCGCCTATCTCTACTTTTCACTCAATGTTCAAACCATCAGCGACAATGACCTTATGGTCCTGGACATTGTTTAAGATGGTTAGGGTTTTGCTCAAAGAACTTATTGCTTAACACCTCTTAACAACCCAACAAGAGAGTATGAAAATCTGTTCAATGAAAGCAGCATAAGAACCAGCAACGTTGAGCGTCAGTACAGATTGACAAAGAGACAATTCCCAATGTTAGCAATTGGTATGAGCCTAAAGTTGAATCCGGTGCAAAGTATAATTGTTGCTTGTGCAGTTCTCCCAACATTGCCTGTGATGCCAAAGGACAACACCTAAGTACCATAAGAAAGAAGAGCTGAAGTAAAAACCTATATTGCAATAAACAGACGATTTTACATAACAAGCTACTATGAAGAAAATCATGGCAGAGTTTTGCAAAGTGAATCTAATCTCAAAGCGATATGTTACCGCCAATTAGTGTTATGATACGTGACGAGCGTGGCGGCCTATTAAAGTCGCTACTACATGAAATATTGGACCTATAAAAGATGTTCCGCAACAAAGTCTTTGTGTCTTTTGCAGTATGTAATGGGACTCCATGCTAGTGGAACCAGAGTTGTGGATGGGTTTGTACAGCTGACCTCAAAAAACTTTTAAAATTAGTCCGATATTGAGAGTGCGCTCCGCACTTGTCTATATGCACGCTGCATTAAGATCGTTGGTGATTAAAGTAAAGTTGTTATGCATCGTTCCATGTTAAATTCTCCAAGTCTTATTTGCAAAATTATACAAAAAAAAAGTATTAAAATAAAAGACTTAATATGAATTTCAACAATATGGTAATTTTGAGCCGAAATTATTGAAAAAAATCAAATTTTTTTAAGATTTTTCGATGTTGTGTAAAAAATTGAGTTGCAAAAATGAATGCTTTTTCTTGTTGAACAGATTTCCTAGGCATTCAAAATTTTTATTTTTGGTGAGGACCTTGGCAGAAAGCTTTTCAATCCAACCGTTGTTTCAAATTCGCATACGCTTTCTACAGTCACGGTAACGGCGGATAGCGCTGAAAATGAAGAATATTTTGTCCATTTGGAACGAGTGGGGATGAATGTTGTTATCGCCAGTCTCTTTAGTTGTAATTCCACTCTCATTTTGGTTGATATTAATTTGTGTTTCCTTGCGACTTTTTAGTAATAAAAAATGCTTATTAATTGTTAGGTACATAATTAAAATTTCACAGAATCACAAACATTTTTTTAGTTTCTCCATGCCAGACGTGCGTTAAGTATATTCGCTTGGCCGGAACCCACTTACCGTTGTACTCCCTCGCTTATATTCTTATTTTTCGTAATAAATTTTTATGACTTTTTTTAAATTTTTATTTTTATTTGTAAAATCCTTAAAATAATTTACAGGTCCATATGAGACAATAACTTAGTCTGTGCGTAGTTTTAACAACTCCAGCTGTTCCTCCTCCAACTTCAAGTTGGCACCTTTATTTTTAAGAAAAAAATGCTGCATAAACAGACGTATGCTATTTTTAAATTGATTCAGTTTTTGATTTTTAGAAACATGTTCAAATGCCTGTTGTGTATCTTTTTCATCTTTTGCCAGCAGCAGTCATATCATAATCTCTTTCATAAGCACAAAACTTAATTAATCCAACTGCAGAAGTCGACGACTTTTAAAGCAGAGAGCACTAGACTACCGTTCAATATTAAATGCAATTTGGCCATATTTCTTATCTGTTGCTTGGACTGTGCATAAATTTCATTGATGTGATCCCACGTAGCAAGCTGAAAAGCAAGTTGAATCTTACGATTATATTTACAGAATTTCAATGCAAAATGCGCATAGTAGCAAAAATATCGATGATCAATGTATCCGATGTTTTATTCTCGATATATTTCGTTACGGTTTGGAAATATCAATCATCGATATTTTTTATTTGCCCAATCCTAGTTTCTGAATGGCACATCTGTTGCTGAGGTTTCTGCTTGCGTCAGAAATGGACCTCCACCTGTTCTTCTAGCACACGTAGCACACTGGTGTACCGTGGTCATCAGTTGGTGTGCCACCTAAAAATAACTAAGAGCTATAAGAGCGAGGCACTTTGTTGCGCGAGTGGCGAGACACCCTCACCCGCGTGGTGTGCCTCGCTCACAAGCTATCGCCGATTGTAGCACGCATGCGTATCGAGTAAGTACCAAAGAAATAGTTAGTAAAGAACGAGATTCGTTGATTTTTCCTGTATTTTTTATGCCTTGCTGTGTGAACGTTAGAACCAGTGTGAATTACGAATCGAAATCCCATTGGATTTTATTCTGATGATCTTCGGCTTTTACAACGAAGCAAGCACTTCCTCTACTCAGCGATTTTTTATTTTAATTGTATTTTTTAATTAATTGTATTTTCTTAAGTTTATAAAATTATTTGAATAAAAGAAAATAAAAATGAATGCAATATAAGTTGGAATATCGAAGCTCTTTCTGCAATCTTTTCATAATTGAATTTAATTGTAAATTATATAAGGAGGATAAACTCTGTTGAGAATTATTCTATCAGGCAACCAGCAAATCCAAAAGCATGATATTAATTTTGACATCGCTCAAACTTCGAAACTTGCAACCGATCCCGCGTCATTTACATTATTGCTGGTTTTTTCCTCCAAAAAAATTAAGTTGGAAAAAATCCTAAAAAGTGCGTGCAATTGATTTTGTAATTTGTAGTTTACCGTTAGTTGCAAAATTCTGATGAAAAAAATGACAAAAATTCCCAGCAGGCAATTGAGCAAGGCCTTCCCCAGAGAAGGCCCGCTAGCACTGCTCCGATTGTAAGAGGCCTTCTCAAAATTAAATTTTCATGTAAATAACAAAAAAAATTTTTTTTTTTTTACTATGATTTTTGTTTTTATTTACAATCTGTCAATATTAACAATAAGTAAATTTTATAAGTAGTGAAATTTTAATTAGCAGAATAGTTACACTCCATTGAGTGTATAGTATACTCATGAAATGCTATTATGCCTTACCACGGCAGGCGTGCTATTATGCCTTCCCACAGCAGTACTGCTATAAGGCCTTCCCATAGCAGCAGTGCTATAAGGCCTTCCCACAGCAGCAGTGCTATAAGGCCTCATAATAGAAGGCAAAAAAGAAGGACTTCATTTATTTTTTTATTTCATGTATTACAATGTTGTATGATTCGACATTACTTTTTTGTCATTGCATTGTACTTATACAACATCAAAAGTAGATAAATGGTTAGAAGTCAGGAACGGTGTGCATGTTGCTAGGCTGGTCTTCTGTTTCATGTTATGCTAAAGTGGTAGAGTGTTGTGTATTCAATGTGAAATTATAAATTAAGAAATCGTCACAAAAAATAAACATTAAAAATGGGGGTTAACGCAGATAAAAAAAAACATTTAACTAAGAGTCTCACGACGTATTAAGATTTAATTTTTTCAAAGTACTTCTGTGACCCCTTCTACGGTAAGCGCTCTTAGAAGGGCTCTTGACGCAAGCGATGTAGGAAGACCTGCTTGAAGAGTATTTCTAATATTCCTGCTAAAGAAGGCCTGTTTTATCGGGATGTTTCATATAAAAAAGAAAGTAAGTTTGAAAGGAGGTGGCAAGGCCTTAATCTTACCAGGTAAGGCCTGCTAGAAGGCCTGCAAGCTCCTGCCCTTGCCTACTGGGTTATATTCATGTTTGCTTGTATGTGTTGCAGCACATTATGATCAATTGCAGCCAGGATTTTCCATTGAAGCGGTTTATTATAAATAAAGTATGAACTTATGTTTTGCATTACTCGCATCGTTTCATTCCTAGTCCTCAGTCGTCTTTGTCGCGCCCGACTAAGTAGGCGTAGCGTCGGTTTTCGCCAGTAACCAGCCGTTAAACAAATCGTTATTCGCTAGTAACTAGCCGCTAGTTTGTGATTGTGTTGTCGCGACCGTAATAGACTTTTTGATAACAAATAAATAGCCCATAATACGTGTATATAATGGATAAATTCGTTAAACGTACCGCAAGTTTGTCAAGTGAAACAAATGTATTCCAAGAAGAAGCAGAGTCAACGTAGAAAAAACCTGAGCTTGCCCAATTCCAAAATGTTTTGTTTGTGGAGAAACCTTGGGCAATAATTCGATGGTGCCCGGTAAACTTTTACGAAATTTAACTACTAAACACACATCGGTAGCTAAAGAATACAAAGCCTTTTTTCAAAGTTTGAAATACCAGTCTAAGAAACAGGTAACTGACATGCGTTGGTCTTTCAAAACATCAGGCAAAGCGCAAAAAGCAAGCTACATGATCGCTAATATTCTAGTTAAATCCAAGAAGCCTCATTCTCTCTCTGAAATTTTAATTATACCTGTGCAAAGAAATTTTCAAGGTTATGATTAGTCAAGCAGATACACTCTCACGTCGCACTAATGATATTGCTAGCGACATTGAATCAACGTTAACTGAAGAATTAGGACTTAGTGGAGTTTCTGCGCTACAAGTCGACGAGTCAAATGTGGGATATACTGACGGATATGGAATAAAAGATGACTTTTTATTTTGTCTGCCACTACCTGGTTATTCCACAGGAGAAGAAATATTCAAAGTAACAGACCAGTACTTCAGTGGCCATCATTTAGAGTGGCACAACTGCATAAGGATTTGTACAGACAGGAGCAGCAGCTATGACGCGAAATTAGGGGATTTGTAACCATGGCTTCTGAAAAAAACCCTAATATTAAAAATTTACATTGTTTCTTACACAGGGAAGCACTGATAACGAAGTATCTGCCTGATGAATTGTTGTCTGTCCTACAATAAGCTGTTAAAATTGTCAGTTACATCAAGTTACGACCGCTGAACTCTCGCCTGTTTAATTCTGTGTGCCAGGAAATGGGACCAGATCATCAGTCACTTCTTTTTCATACAGAAGTACGATGGTTTTCTCGCGGAAAAGTGCTATCTCGGATTTACGAGCTCAAAAATAAGACCCAGACGTTTTTAGAGGCCCAGGACTCAGGTTTTGCTTCTATGTTGGACCTGCATACCTGGCGGACTGATTCGCTCAATTAAATGAGCTCAACAGAAAAATGCAAGGCAGAAATTCTAATATTTTAACGTCTGCGGACAAAATTGAAAAATGTATTAGTTTCTAAATTCTAAGTCTGAGCTTAGTTTAGAGAACAAGGTAAGATTGTATAAGGCCATATTAAAACCTAAGGCATATATTTGACAGTTGATGCACCCTGGTTTGTAACGAACGAGCAAATACATAAAGATTTAAATATTCCCTTTGTTAAAACTGAAATAGCTAAATTTAGTGGAAGATATATAAATCGTCTTAGTCATCATGTTAATACGTTAGCACTCCAGCTATTAGATAATAGCTTAACAATGAGGAGGCTAAAGCGTTACCATGTCCTTGACTTGCCTAATCGTTAGTTGGTGCATTCACATATAAATTTGTAATTGCTCTAAAATATTCTCTATTTATATAGTTCCACTCAATTCTAACTATTCTGCTCATTTAGAATTTTTCTACTTATAAAATTGACTTATTGTTAATATTGACAGATTGTAAATAAAAACAAAAATTATAATAAAAAAAAAAAAATTTAAAGCTTCCGCGCTAAGTTGATATTATGAATCAGCCACGCTGTCAATGGTAGTAATGAAATTTTGCTGTTGTTGAAATGTCATGGCTTCCGATTCAAAAAAAAAAATGCAGGCTTTGATAGTGAAACACTTGGAAGAGCTATTAGCAGAAAAAATTAACTGATATTTTCCTAAGTGTAACCTGCAACCTATGGACTGGGTACGAAACCGATTCTCGGATAACATTTTCCTTAGACACTTACTGATAAACGAACAGTAAGAATTCATGGAGTTAAGAACTGATCGGACATTAAAACTAAAACTTTCCGAAGTTTTGGGTGCATATAAAAAATGAGTATCCACTTCTTTCAAAGCGTGCTGTTGCAATTCTATTACTATTTGACACAACCTACTCGTACTTCTGCGAATTGGGATTTTCAACTCTCACTACTATTAAATCGAAAAAAATAGAACGCCTGAGGACGTTCAATGAAGAGATGAGAGCAGCCTCATCAACGATTGCTCTAAATTTTGATCGCCTGTGCTCAGTTGAACAGGCTCACATTTCTCACATTGATTTTAGTAATATATAGATATTAAATAAACCGTGCTTTTTTCTTTGGTGTACCTCTAAAATTTCTTGATTTGATAGGTGCTCTTTGAACAAAAAAAGTTTGCGGAACACTGCTATAGGATATCACGATTCTTTGCCACTCCGCTTTTTAAAAGCCTGCTTTGGTTTTAAATTTTTGCCGAAAGATTTTGGCTAAACAGGGAAGTATCTTGCCATGCTTCTTCTTTTTCCTTGGCGTCCGTTACTTTGTTTTTCACAAAGTGTTTTACTTCTTCCAACAAACTCGCTAGCAGTTCGCAGTCACTATTGGTAAAATTTTGCGACCATTTTTACATTGAACTGAAAATGGTTGTGAAATAAAGAAAAATGCTTTCGGATTATTCATTTACTCATGTGCCATCAGAGCGTTAAAAATCAGAAATTAAATTTTAATTTTAATAAAAAAACGATTCTACTTTGAAGTATTAACTTCAAGTGTCTATATTAACATTTTACCAAATTTAATCCGATATATAATATCAGTTTATGAAATCTCCGATGAAAATGGTACTAACAGTTAACAGGACTTAAAATCATAAATTTAAATTTATTACTGATTAATAGTTTGTGATTTAGGAAAAGATCAAAAATATTGTTGAATGAGAAAGAAAGAGCAGTGTCATCTGTCTAAGCTATTATTTTGTCGTAAATAGGTTGGATAAATAATGAGTTAACATGTATCAAAAATAGAATTAGACCGAACACGGAACCTTGGGGAACGGCTAAGTTGGTGAATTCATCCGAACTAAAACAATTTCCGACTTTTTATACCCTACACAGAGGGTATATTCACTTTTTCATTCCGTTTGTAACGCATGGAAGGGGGCGTGGCAGGTATGGAAAAGTATATATATTTTTGATCAGCGCCACGACCTTAGACGATATAGCTATGTCCGTCTGTCTGTCTGTCTGTGTGTCTGTCTGTTGAAATCAGGTTCACGCAAAAACTAAGCAAGCTGATACAATGAAATTTGGCACACAGCTCACATCTTCTTGCAAGCTGCTAGCATATAAAAATGGGCGAAATCGGTTCACAGCCACGCCTTCCGCAAATACTCTATGTAAATATACCCAAGTCCATTTTGAAAAAAAGTTGCTGCGATTTTGATCAAAATTGGTGATTTGGTGAATATGAGAACAACATTAAGATTAGACTAGGTCTTAAGTTTGCAAAGGCTCTTAAAGAGGCGTGGCACAGCCCTAAATTTTAAGTTTTATGACGCCATTGCTCGTAAACTGTGCAAGGTATTGTGATGAAATTTGGTACACGGATACAGATCTTGTGAATTTTGAATTGCGCATAAAGTGGGCGGAATTGTAAAAGTGGGCGTGGCATTTCTTAACAATTAAAAAATTGGATTTCGTATAACTTCAAATTGGCACATACGATTTTCATTAAAATTTTAGGGATGATACCACTGAAAGTAGTCATCAATACAAGTTTAGTCAATATTCTGAAAAATTTATTTTAAGGGCGTGGCATAGCCTACAATATTTATAAACGTAATCTTCGTAAAATTTTGTGCAGAGGTGTCGGTTACTATAAGCTTCAGAATTAAATAAAACTTGACAAGATTGCATCAGCGGGCGTGGCACCTCCCTCATTCACATAAAGTTGTAAGTGCTATTTTAAGTGAACTATTGGAGCAATCGATCTGGAATTTTTTTTAAACTAAATTAGTGGCATACTGTACAAAAGGTAATTTTGTCTTCTTTCTGACGGTTTGCTCTTATTGAAAATCGGATAAGATTTGATGGAGTTAAAAGCGATCAAAGTTCAAAAAAGTGTTTTTTTGTCTTTTTTATATGTATGCCACAAAAATTCAATTGGTCCGTTTAGACCCAAAAATCAAAATTTTTTAGATTTGTAAGATTCAGGATGAAAACCCATTCTTTTACAAATATTTCAAGTATATATTAGCTCAAATCGGACAAAAAATGTAAAAGTTATTCAAAAATCAACGAAAAAAGTTAATATCCATATTTTCATGCAATTTCAAATATAGGCCATTGATTATGTAATTGAATAAGGAACTAATTAGTTAAAGGTATTTTAGTGTCTTATATGTTCAGTTGTACCCTAAAAAAGATAAATCCAAAAGTGCTATTAAATTTAGGCTTAAACTTTTGAGAACGGTATAACTCAAAAAGTATACATTTTTGGTATATACTAAATATAAAGTCAAAAAATTTATTTTTTCAAGAAAATATCCATAAAAAAAACAATTATAAAAAAACTGAAAAATTTAAATTTTTTGAAGTTTTTTCATATCGCAACGTTCTATATGGAAATTTTTAGCAAGAATCTTAAACTTGCACTTTTAAGTGAAAAGGATAGAAATCAATATAGTTTTATTCACACACTGACCCCAATCGGAGCAAAAAGGCTCATCTCTTTGGAAAGCTATCCGTAGTCGTAAATTTCCTACTGAGATAGAGCCACCCGTAGCGATGAAGATAAAAATTTCGCCACTAATCACACAGTCTTTTGGCACAAGAATAACTCCAAGCGAGGTTGCAAGTCTTATCCGGGACTTGATCGTATTACACCCATAATTTCAAGCCTTAGCATATATTATCAGCCTATTTAACGCTAAAACAGAGCTTGGGCATTTCTCTTCTGATAGCAATAAATCTTAATGGTTCAAAGGCCTGGTAATGACCTTACCTTAAGGAAAGGATTCGAGCACCGCAATTACTGTTCAGACATTTGATAATAAAAATTAAATCTTCATAAAGTATTAGCGTCTTACTTGGCAAATAGGCTTTTCAGAGTTAAACATAAAACCTCTTCTACATCTGATATTCCAATTAGAGCATTAGTACCGCAAAGCAGAGTCTTAGGTCCCTTTCTGTATATTTTACTCACGTCAAATATTCCCACAAATTAGTTACCTCTACATTTCCTGACGATACAGCAATTTTGAGTAGCCATAAAAACGCTGTAACAGCATAACTTCAGCTTCAATCCCACTTCTCGTCAGTAGAGAGTTGTTACTTTTACCCTCAACAAAAGTCTGTCTCCAGCAATCATAACAGAATCCTTGTTCCAAAAACAGATAATGTCACATACCTTGGCATTCATCTAGGCAAGCGTTTGATATGGCGTAAGCTCATCGAAGGCAAGAAAAGTCAAATAAAACTTAAGGATGCTAGCTTCCATCGGCTTATAAATAGACACTTCCTTCTAAGTGTAGAGTATAAACCAACAAACAAGTCATAAAGCCAATTTGGACTTATAGCACACAATTGTATTTTAATGCAAGTGCATCCAACACTAACATTCCACAAAGGACTCAATCTAAAATACTAAGAACTATTACAGGAGTTCCTTGGTTTATTAGGAATTAATGCATTCACAAAGATCTGCAAAGCCGAGTTTCAAAGACTTAGACAAAAATACATACCAAAATTACAAGTTCATGTCAGCCAATCGGCTAGGACTCTCTGTTATACATTGCTATTTTCGCGACTAAAGAGAGATGACAGAGCAGCTATTGAAAATAGGCACCCTACATGTGTCCTGTAATATCACATCTCAAATCATCTGTTATTCTGGATTCTGTACCGGGACCTAGCTCTTGTCGGGAACTGTCCTCAAATAATAACAAAAAATAAATAAAACTGACCTCGTCAACTCATCGCTACCAGCTTGTGACACCTGCAAACCGGGATCTAACTCGTCTCGGCCACAGCCTGATGAGTGGAGAGTGTGGCAGCACGAGTGTTGGAGCAGCGTGCTTTTAGGCCGCTTTTGGGTGCTAGACTGCTATCTAGCCCATCTTTGCTACCACTTCATAGTTGTCCTCGTGGCACTAGTTAACCCCAACGTTATAGATCGGAACCTAGCTCGTCTCGGCTACCACGACACAATCGTTACCGATCCTGGGATCCCAGCCTTTTAATAGTCCGGAAAATCCCAGTATTAGTTCCATTGAATCCCGGAATTAGTTAAATATGTGTTCGCTTAAAAAATTTCAGCCTTATTTTAAATATAAAAGGAAGTTTTTATTTGCAATTTAATTTTATAAAAATATTTCTTCATAAAGGAAAGACTTGGTTAACGTATGATAATGAATGCATTTAACAAAAGTTTATATTTTAAATGTTAATTTGTTACTTTTTTAGTTTTTCTATTTACTGGTTTAAATAAATAATATTGCCACGTCACAAATAGTCCAATTATTTTAATTTTTCCCGACGTATAGGTTAATTTATATCTATAATTTTTAGAATTCTTAGATCCCGGCAACGCATTTTCAAATCCCGAAAATCCTGGGATAAAAAAAATTCCGAAAATTGGCATCCCTATTACCGACGTACTAGTCACCTCCATGGTGGTAGACAGGGACCTATCCCGTCTCTGCTGCCACGGCAAAACTTACCGGGACATCACTCGTCTTGGCTGAAAATTAATCAGAGGAGACGCAATAGTCAACGCGACTATAAATGGGTTGTCATGAACCTGTCGCCGCGCCACTGCTCTAACGGGATATTCTATTCTCACCTACCGTAATGAACTGAAATGGTTTTTGTAAAATCTATTTTCAAACCAGCTAAAGTTTGTTGAGTCCCGCAGAGCTTGTAGTTACTTATTATAATACCTAAGTATACCAATTGTATATAACTTGTAAAAATTTTAATTAGAATAAGCGTTTATTTTTAGCGTTTGCAATTTAAAGAGATACAATAAATAACAGAAGAAGGAAAAATATAAAACTTTATGCGTTGTATTTTTGTTAAACTGAAATTTCTTAGTATTAAATAAATTCAGAGTTTATATAATCTCCGATTAAAGTAATATTCAGAAAATAGATAACTTAAGAGGCCTAATAACGTTATTAAGAAAATAATAGCAATGCGTCCCTGGCAGTTTCACCAAAAGGTACTAAAAGAGTATTTATCATTAAACTTTAATACACAAATTGATTACTGACTGAAACAAATTTCTCTCTGTGCCGTTTAATCTACTTATCTCATGTGAATATTGACATTGTGGGATATATCTTTTATACTCGTATTCAAGTTCATACTTTTTTCAAAATAAGTATAAAGCAAAACAACTATTAAATAAAACTTTTTATTTACTTTCTGAATAGTACTTGGATTGCAGCAATTATTTAGACATTAACGTTCATACTGGACCTGAAGAATTAAACTGCAACGGTGAAAAATATGAGAACAAGTTTAAAAGAAATAATCAACAAAATTATGCCAGCAAGTGGAATACGCCAATGCAACATAATCAATTTAAGCCACATCAGAAACTTCATAACAATGTCGTACAAATATTAGATGACAGCGACAATGACATCGAAGACATATTGGAAGCTCACACAAGTCATCGTGGGCAGCCAAAAATTAAACCTCGGCAACAGCAAGCACATCAACAAAATTTAAGCAAAGCTTTAGTTGAAGCAACAACACAAAAGAGAAATGGAAATGCTAGCGCAAGGAGTACGTATGATGTTGCAGATGATGATGGCAATGAAGACACATTGGACTACACTAATATGGAGAACGATTGTGATGATGACGATTGTGATGAATATGGTGTTGACAATTGTGATGCCGATGATGATTTTGACAATCAATTACTATTGCCTTCGACAGATTCCATCGAATCAAGTACATTAAGTAACGATGGGAAAACTAAACGGCGACAGATACGCGGTACCGCATATTGTGCACTCTGTAACAAAACCTTTCAATACTACTCGCTCTATCGAAATCACATGATAAAACATTCGAATGAGACTCCTTTTAAATGCCCGTTGTGCAAAAAGGGCTTTAAATCCAAACAAGCCATCCGGTATCATATGAACACGCACCAGAAAGAGAAACAATTTAAGTGTGCCATATGTGAAGCTGGTTTCTATACTGAAAACCAATTTATAACACACATCTTAACGCATGAAAATGCCACCACATATCCTTGCATGGTATGCGGCAAAGTATTGCAAAGTGAAAAGGAGCGTGATGTGCACCTGACCACACACACCGAAGAACGACCGTTTCGTTGTGAGTTTTGCCAAAAACTCTTTCGCCTACGTCATCATTTGTCCAACCACTTGAAAATGCATCGTCAATATCGTTGCGACTATTGCAAGGAGGAGTTTTCAAGCGCTGTGCACTTGCGCAAGCCATACGCATGTGTGGTGTGTGAGAACTCACCGGAGGCTCGTGCAGGTAACATTAATCCGTTGCAGCTCTTTGATGCAGTTGTGCCTCCAACACAGCCAACTGAATGTGTAGACATTGCTGAAATGGTAAGTGACTCGGATGACATAGGGGAACATGACCCAGATGCAGGTGAATATGAAGGCGAGGATGACGGCTTAGATGAGCCATCTTCATCACGACAAACTTCAGCGTCAAATTCTCTGTATGCGAACTCAAATACGAGCAAAAAAAAAGCATTTCCATGCAAACAATGTCCTCGAGCTTATTCATACTTGAGTGGATTAAACTATCATATAAGGATGAAGCATTAATATAAATATACTAACGTACGTACATAGTATTACTTTACTTTTGCGCTATATGTAATTGCGTAGTTAAGAGATTTTATTGTGTAGATAATAACTAATTTCTATAAGGCATAAATCAGTTTGCAGTTTCAATATTATACATAAAAGACTTGAATAAAGAAAAATTATATCGTAAACCTCGCAGAAAAACTCTGGTTGCTAAAGTTTTAAGTAAATGTCAAAGAAGAACTTTGATTGAAAAGTTTCTTGTAATTGCAAAATTTCATATCACCTGTGAATTATACAATATATGAGCCATTTAATTGAAACTGGTGTAAAAATGAGTCAATTATATTTCTTGTTTTGTATTGATCAAGTCCCATAAGTTTTTCAAAACATATAGATACATAAGTATTATCATTTCATTGAAACAACAAAACACTGCATCTAAATGCTTTGACTTGAAAGCCAATGTTCTGATTATTCTACGCGTCAATCCTTTCTCATTTCATTTGAATTCCGAAATAATTTTTTAAACATATAAAATAAACATACCTCATTTCTTGTACAAGCAATAAACATTTTTGTAAATTTAATGATTTCGAAACAGGTGCAAGTCCGTTAAACCATAAACCTATAAACCTTTGAAAATTTTAAAACCAGAAATTAAGTTGCGCTATTTAAATTATTATTCCTTTGAAGGCCAACTAAAAATTGACTATCAGTACTTTCAAAATAAAGGCTTATAAACATACATATGCAGGGCCGTATCTAGGGGGGGGGACGGAATGCTAGGGGATAGAACCCCCCCCGAAATTTTTTGACAGACACTATATAGAAACGATTTTGCAAGGATTAGACACTACCTTAAATCGATTTCAAATCTAAAACCCCCCCCCCCCGAAATAAAATCCTGGAAACGGCCTTGTACATATGTATGAGGGCGGATCAATAAAACAGTGCCTTTTTGAATGCAACACAGTATTTTTAGCAAAAACAAAAGTTTTTTAGTTTTCAACATAGTCTCCTTTTAGCTCAATACACTTAGTCTAACGTTTTCCAAATTTTTCTTCCAAAAAATAGGTTCTCTCGAGAAGCTCAAAATTATAAATAAAATAATTTGTTTTAGCAATAATTTCATCGTTGGACCTAAAACTCATTCCACTGAGACATTTTTATAGGTTTGAAAATAGAAAATAGTCCATGGGGACTAAGTCCGAAGAAAATGTCGGATAAGGTACCAATTCGTAGCCCAATTCATGGAATTTTGTCAATTGAGTGCAAACGCGGCAACTGATGATTTAAATCGAAACCGCAGTGCCATATGAAATTCCTATGGCATCAGCAGTCTCACGCACTTTCACTATCTGATCGGTCAAATAGTTTTTTTTCTACACTTTCGGGTGCATTGACCTCAATTGGCCGTCCAGAACGTTCAGCAATACTAGTACTTGTGCGATCAGAACGAATCTCAGTGAACCACTTTTTTACCATTGAAGTTGATGGTACAGAATCCACATAGTACTTATCGAGCTTTTCCTTAGTTTGAGTGAAGGATTTCTTTCGCAAAAAATAATGAGCACTCGAAATTCACTTTTTTTTAAACTGTCTCAAAATTTGACAGTAGTCTATCAACTAATGGTACTTGACGGAAGCATTATTGTATTTCATGTAACTACGAGGGAAGTTCGAAAAGTCACTGACTTACTGATCCGCCCTTGTATATGCATATTAGTATACCAGGTACTTCTTTAAAAAACTGGTTTAAAGAGATAAAATACAAGTGGCAATAAAATGGTCTAAAATTGTTTTGTAATAATTTTTAAATTAAATTAAATTCATTAAATACTTTAAACGAACAACTAAACTCTTTTGGTCAATTTTTGCTTTTTATTTTGGAAGTAATGAAGATATATGTAAAATACGGCTAGTTTTGTGTCCAAGCGACTGGCAATTTAGTTTAAATCAAAGAACATCTTTTGACTAAAACAAAATACTGAATTCTTTCATTTTGTGTACTTTATATTCTCATGGAGCATAGGGCCAAAACTCATCCAACGGCCGCGATTATTGGCGAGTGCATTCAATTCTCTGCAACATTACCCCAATACACGTACTTTTTTGCTTTAGATAACGTTTCCACGATGATCTAGGACGGCCGCGTTTTCTGTTACTTTGAGTGTTTCACTCCAATGGCCGCCGGCAGACTTCAATTTATTTCAATGGAAATTAGATCTTGACGGCATATGGTAAGCAGTTCGACATTGGAAATGATTCTAGGCCACCATATTTTCAGAATTCAGCGAAAACAATTGCTGGTGAAGACTTGTAAATTATGTGGCAGAGTGTTGTTTGTCACAGCCGTACTTAAAAACGGGTCTGACGTCGGATTGAACGATTTTAAGCTGCGTTGCCGTTGATAAAAACGAAGTTAGCCAAATATTACGAAGCTGAGCGAAGGTACCTTTTGCTTTATTGATTCTGGCATGGATATCGTTACTTATACTGCCATCAGGTGTTGTTACCTTGCCCAAGTAAGTAAAGTTATCCACTTCTTCTCTGCTGGATTCAAATATCATGAAGCTATTGATGTCACTGGTTAGGCGGCCCGATATTTGTTTTATTAATGTTGATTTTCAGATATACTTTTTCCGAAGAAGATCTGACGGCAATGAGTCTTTTTTGCTTGTCTGACTGCATGGTGGCGAGGAGGCATACATCATTGGCATAAGCGAGGTCTTCCAAATGCTCGCTGAAAGTCAATTGAATGACGCAATTTATACAGAGCTATGCTGAGGACATCGTCAAGTACCATCAGAAACGAGATTGGTGACAGCAAACAACCTTGGTGCACACCTGAAATGGACTCAAAAGGTCAGAAAGATTCCCGTTATGTAAAACTCCACACTTGAAACTTTCGAATTGTGCCTTGATCAGACTAATGATTTGTGGTGCTGCACCTCGTCCATTTAATGCATCCCAGACTCAATTTCGATCGATACTATCAAAAGCAGTATTGTAGACGATGAAAGTTAAATGTATGGAAGCCTGCCACTCATTTATTTGCTCCACGATAATTCGATGTGTATTCATCTGATCAATACACGATCGGTTCAAGTTAATGCCTGTGGTTTTCGGTTAAGTGGACCTTGGACGAAAGTGATAGAAGCTTGATTCCCTTTTTTGGGGAATTGAACTAAAATTCCTATGAGTCTTCACATATTCAGTTAATTGTTAAATGTTCACATAAATTGCCTCCAACGCAGATCATAAAAATTAGAGCTTCTGAAAAACAAATGCAACTAAATCCCAAAGAAATGTACTCACCAAGTAACTGGCATATTGACCGCCCAACCACGTGTTCTCAACACAAGCATAATGTTCGCAATGAATTCAGAGTGATAGCTTATATGTTATAATGCCACAGGTACATAAACTAGCCCCATATGCTCCACAAACTATCTATGGTTTAGAAAAAAAAGTCATTGACTCGGCTTCGTGATTTTTATCCATCGCCATTATAACAGCTTTTATGCAAAGTTTTTAGGATATTACTGTTTTAATAATCTTATTTATAGAGTTGACCATTGTATGTCTAAAGGAAGCCATTCTGTGCCTGACCAGCGCTAAATAGTCGCGTAGTATGTGTTCCAGCGCTACTTGCTTGTCAAATTGATTGCAGATTTTACACATGTCGTTTGATATTAAACTTTTCCTGTAATTATGCTGTGCAATTTGACCGTTTCCGATTAAAAC
This sequence comes from Meiosimyza decipiens, assembly GCA_963680825.1. Taxonomy (NCBI): domain Eukaryota; kingdom Metazoa; phylum Arthropoda; class Insecta; order Diptera; family Lauxaniidae; genus Meiosimyza; species Meiosimyza decipiens. The sequence continues at coordinate 80,490,058 of OY804258.1, read as the reverse complement.
GCCGATTGGAGGTCTACAATAGTTCCTGTTTACAGATAAAAAATGTATATTCCTTCTTATAAAAGGGCCAAAATTGTTTTTGATATTTATTCTTCTGAGCATGGTAAAATTGGAGGAGTGCCACTATAGCTAAGAGTATTTTACTAGTAGAACTTTGTTTAGAGAACTCGTAAAAACCTCAAATTCAGCATTACTTTCTGCCATAAGACCCACGCAAGAAATTGTGTTTTGATACTAATAATGATAGCTACTTAGTCGACTGCTATAAAATGAAAAATTATTGAACACATCGAAATTGCTTTCTATTGTGTCAGGCTTCAATACAGGTAGTCCCCGACTTACGACCGTTCGACTTACGACTATTCGCACTTACGACCAATTTTTTTTCAATTTTTTTCATAGAAAATGCTTAAAATAGTTTCGGGGAATCCCTAAAATATGAATATGAGAAAAAATTTAAAAAAAACAATAGTATGTACAAGGATTCGATTTATTTCAGTACAAATAATACGTTTGTTTAAGTGAATAATTTTATATCATCCCAAAAATGGCTGCAACTAGTAGTACAGTATGTATGTAATATTTTTCTTTAGTTATTTTTTATGAAACTCGACTTACGACTTAATCGACTTACGACCGATGACCTATCTCGGTCGTAAGTCGGGGACTACCTGTATAGGCGAATTTCTTTGCAGAAACTATATAGCCGCCTATTTTCTGGGGATAATATTAATTCATAACCAGTGAGTCAGTTGATAGAAATGTCATCCAAATCTGAAGACCAGGGGCCTTACTCTGTAATGCGACTCCAAAAGAATTTTAATCGCTTTCGAACGAACTGTACTCTGCAATGCGATAATCGCATTTGATTTTTTCGATTACTCTTATCGCATTTTCTGCACTTAGCTTTGCGAAAACAAATGTCAAAACCGTTCGATTTTCGTAAATTTATTTCGAGAACTATTCGGTTCGAGCACTGGAGAAAATAAATATTGAAACGAAGGGTTTCATGGAAAGTAAATATTTTTATACCCTACACAGAAGGTATATTCACTTTGTCATTCCGTTTGTAACGCATAGAAGCCCCCTTCTGGCAGGTATGGAAAAGTATATATATTCTTGATCAGCGTCACCACCTGAGTCGATATAGCTATGTCCGTCTGTCTGTCTGTCTGTCTGTGTGTCTGTCTGTTGAAATCAGGTTTACGAGAAAACTAAGTAAGCTAACTCAATGAAATTTGGCACACAAGTCAAATCTTCTTGCAAGCTGCTAGCATATAAAAATGGGCGAAATCGGTTCACGGCCACGCCTTCCGTCCATACTCGATGTATAGTAAATATACCCAAGTCCATTTTGAAAAAAAGATGCTGCGATTTTGATGAAATTTGGTGATTTGTTGAAGATAAAAACAAATTTCAGATTAGGTTAGGTTTGAAATTTGCAAAGGCTCTTAAAGGGTCGTGGCACAACCCTAAATTTTAACTTTTATAACGCTATAGTTCGTTAATCGTATAAGATATTGTGATGAAATTTGGTACACGAATACATATTTTATAAATCTTGAATTGCGCATAAAGTGGGCGGAATTGTCAAAGTGGGCGTGGCATTTTTTAACAATTGAAAATTTGCATTTCGTATAACACCAAATTGGCACATACGATTTTCATAACAATTTTAGGGATCATACCACTGAAAGTAGTCATTAATACAAGTTTATTCAATATTCTGAAAAATTTTGTTGAAGGGCGTGGTACAGCCTACAATATTTATAAACGTTATAAAAAGAGAACTAAGAACGCAATCGCTATGAAATTTAATATGGCAGATATACTCGCTAAAAGATGTTTTCTTGCAAAATTTTGGTACAATGGTGCTGGTGGGTGTGGCACCTCCCATATAAGAAAAATACGTTTAATGCTGTAGATAGTGTGTTATGAGAGTAATCTTCATAAAATTTTGTGTAGACTTGTCGGTTACTATAAGCTCGGAAATTCAATGAATCTTGACAAGACTGCATAAGTGGGCGTGGCACCTCCCTCATTAACATAAAGTTGTAAGTGCTATTTTAAGTGAACTATTGGTGCAATTGATCTGAAATTTGATGTAAGTGGTTTACTGGGTATTAGGTACATATAAATCAAAAGCTTTTGAAATAGCAACAGTGGGCGTGGCACCTCCCATACAATTAAAATACCTTAAGTGGCATAACTATCGAAATAAATGAGCAATCATACTGAAATTTGGTGTAAGAGGTTTGTTTATGGAAGGCTATTTTTGGATCAAAATCTGACGGTATTGCACCAATGGGTGTGTCACAGCCCTAAATTTTAAGAATAATTACGGAGTCGATGGCCTGGCTGCTAGTGCTCTTAACGAACCATTGTGAAGTAATTAATTACTTTGTAATATTAAATGAATAATAATAATAATAATAGAATAATTACGACCCATATCGCAAACTATACAAGCTATTGTGCTAAAATTTGGTTTGTGCATGTCAATCACGAATGTCATTTATTGAAACAAAAGTGGGCGGAATTGGAGAAGTGTGCGTGACATATTTCGTGTTTTTCATTTCTATTCTATTTTTTTCAACATTTCCCATATTCTTTTGACATTTTCAGTTTTTTCCAACACTTTTTAACATTTTTGAACATTTTTACATTATTTTCGACTTATTCAACCTCTTCAACATTTTTTTAACATTTATCAAAAAAGTACTTTCAATGTAGTGTAGGATGTGTGAGTTTCGGCCTGGCCGAAGATAACCCCTTTACTAGTTTGGTTTTAATTACATAAATTAAATATTTTCAGGAAATCTGCTGGTCAAAAGGAAAGCACAAGTTCACGACAATTTGATATTCTTGTACTATAGTGCTTATGCTATTAAGGATATACTTTAATACATAAATAAATATCTTAATCTCCCCACAGTACTTCTTGGTCATCGTTCCGTTTTTAAAGAAGATATTAAGGCTGCTCCATCTGAATTAGTTTATGGAACCACCTTACGCTTACCTGGTGATTTTTTCGAATCGATAATGAAAAATCAATTGAATTCAGGTTTCATTTTAGAATTAAAAACCTTATTGGAAACAGCTACAATACAAGTAAAAAACTTTCGTTCAAAAAGGACTTAGAAATTGTACCTACGTTTTTTTGCGCAATAATACAGTGTCACCACCGTTTACACTACCCTATGATGGTCCGTATAAAATTATTAAACGCAATGAGTTCACTTACATTATAGAAATACCCGGAAGGGAACAGGAGGTTGCTATAGGTAGATTAAAATCTGCCTGTATTGAAAATTAAGACTTCAGTTTGCCAAATGTTAACATTAATATTCCAAGTATTTTGTCAGATAATTCTCAAAGTAACTCAATCCAAAATATAATACATAAATAATTCAGGTGTTTATCAAAAAAGTATTAAGTCAAATGTAAAAACAAAATCGGCAAAAACCTTCATATTTCAACTACCCACTCCGGACCGCGTATCTAATCGAGGGCGTATAATTAAACCCCCACAAAGGTTTCTTCTGTGACAAAGTCACTAAATGGGGAATAATGTGACGACCATTTTTTTTTACAAATTTGTTGTAATAAATAAATAAGTCGAAATAAATAAATAGTCGATACTACTTATATTAATTTAAGATATATTAATGTAAATAATACTTTAAACTAGCTGTTAATGTTAGCTATATATATGTGGAGACTCCTGTTCACCTTATTTCTTGTTAGCACTAACTGCGTCCCCAGTTCACACTATTTTTTAACCAAAGCAAACGTAACTGTTCTGCGCTCTTTGCTTTTTATGCAGCATCAAGTAGTGCATTTTGTTTTGTAAAAATCGTCAGTTTAGTTGAGTCAGTAAGACCTATAAGTCGGGCAGTATCGTAGACCTTCGCCAATTGCAGTCGACTTCGTGCGCACGCTAATAAGTTCGATATTTTTAAAAACTAATCAAATAAAAATAACCATTTTTGAATTAATAAATAAATTTAGAATTGAATAAATAACTAGTTTTATTCCACAACAACTAGATATATTTAAATTTTGAAATGTTGTTCTTAGTGAAGATCAACATTCCTTTGCACAATTTAGTTCTAACACAACATATTTGCTTATTGCCGTAGTTGATAGATTGCAAAATAAAATGATCTAAAGAAAAAATAATTTAACGGCGATCATGGGATCAAAATTACTAAAAAAAAAATTATGAAAACAGTCAGCGGACGAAAATAAATCTGTCTTTGTCAACCCTGCCGCCATACACTGGTCAAAAATCGAACCAAACTGCCCACAAATCGTCGAAACACGAATTTAGAATAGAATGCTTCGTTTTTTATTAGTTTTAGTTAAACAATTTTTCGTTTTTGGCATGTAACTTAAAACGACATTTTCAAAATCGAGCTCTGACGGTCAGCTCTCATCTTAAGAAAAAGAAAATCAATTTTCCAACAGATTTGCGCTCTCCAGCCATTTATCAATCAAAAATGAGTGTTGTTCATATCCGGCAAGATTTCCTTTCTCTAGCGATTTTTGACCTAAAAACGTTCATTGTAGCAGAAGTATGAAAGGTGAAAAATGAAGACATAAAAACACCTAATCAGTATTAAAAATAAGAGAAAAAAAGACGAGTCCTACTGCATGTTTACAGAGGATCCGAATCTTCCGTGGCTAGTGACACGGCTAACACCACAATTAGTGTAGAGACGCTTGAACATTTGAAAGATGGCGATAAAAAAAAAAAAAATTAATACGTGCGTGCCAAGTTCTGCAACAGTAGAGCGTTTATTTTCCAATGGCGGCATGATGATGAGACCTCATAGGGCCTTTCCCGATCGATATCTTTTTACCTAGGCAAATCGCGGTGAAAACCATTTTTTGCCTGGTGAGTAAAATTTTCACTCTGGTGACTAAAATTTCCAATTTTGCTGTCCCAATTGATGAAATTTTGACAGCACACAAAATTTTGACATTTCATCTTGAAAGTGAAGATAAAATACATTTGTGAAATTTTGCTATCGAAATAAATTATTTGGTTTTAATATGAATGTAATACTAGAAAATCACATCCGCATGCTAATGAGCCTGATGAATGCAGCCCAATTGGAAGATGATGAAATTTTGCAATTCATTCTCAACGAAAGAAATCTGTCTCAACGGGTATGCTAAACTTAATTTTATTTTGTGCGAAACGTGTATATAATTTAAGGGTGAAAGCAAAAAGTAATCGCAAATGGTGCTTTTTACTTTAACCGTCCGGTCAATGACAAAATTTTCACCATTCGTTCAATAACCGGGTACCCGGGTACTCACGTATAGTTTGTCAGGTAGAAAAGTTATTAGTAGGATGCGTGCATGTGAAATAACTATGGTAATAGGGAGACCCTATGGTTCTCGAACATTCTGGTATTTGGGACGCCCTGCCCCTTCACCCCGAATAATAGAAGAATAGGACTCAGTCGAATTTTTAAAGCGCAGTGAACAAACGTTGATATCTGTAGTACCTTAACTTACAACTAAAACTTACAAAATCTACAGGGAAAGTGAAATGAAATATTTAAAATTAATTAATATTATCAATAAATAATAGTATTAAATATAAATACAATGGATGATTCATCGAGTTTTCAACGGTAAGGAAAGACTTACTTGTTTTATTTTCTAGTCAATGATTTTATATTTTGAATATAAATGCATATGATTTGATGATGCCAATACTCGAGCTCAGCGTACGGAGACTGATAAAGCGAGTCATTATGCTATCAACAATGCATCATGAAGCAAACATTAGTAATAGTGCAAAGAAAAAACCCGAAATTATTTAGTTTTACACTGGACAAAAGCTGGAGAGGGCACTATGGTTAAAAAGCTTAGTAGATTTACTTACTACAAAAAGATCTACTCAAAGATGGCCTCTAGCATTTTTCCACAATATCCTCGATGTCGCCTGCCTTGCAGCATATATTCTGTATTATGAGATTAATAAAATGCTTGCTAAAAAGTCACTTGAACGGCGATTATTTTATCGGCAATTGGGCAGAGAATTGTGTACTACATTTATTGAAAGTCGTTCGCAGAATGCACAAATCATGAGGCAAGTCACAACGAAAGTAGCGATTGAATCCTTTCTTGGTCGAGCTGTCAATCCATATGCGCAGCCAACTACATCTGGATCATCAACACCCCAGACACAGCACGATTCAACCAGAAGGAAAAGGATTACTGGTGTATGCTATTTTTGTTTTCAAAGCGAATTTAAAAAACGTCACAAAACTAGAAAAATATGTTGGGTGTGTGAGAATCCTATCTGTGAGGAACATTGTATTACAACGACGACGTGTAAATAGTGTGCGAAGTAATTAAATGTACTTTTATTCTAGTGTGGCATTGTATTATTATAAAAAGAATACAATATAAATAAATACATAATCGAAAAAAAAAATTTTTACTAAAATATATATAAGCGGAATTATGTTTTTCTTACCTACCATCTTTGCTATTGTTTATAATAAGAATTGTTTAAACAAAAGAAATTACGAACGACAAGTCGAATTACCTCAATACTTTAATAAACGTCACTTTAATGTGTGTAAACCCAGTATTGATACATAATAACTGTAGTGGGTACCCGGGTGCCTGGTTATTGAACGGGATCCGGACGGTCTTAAAATTTTTTTGAGAAAAAGTTAATAAATTCTATCTGCGAAACTGAAATGGATACCTGGGTACCTGGTCATTGACCGGACGGTTAATCATTAATAGAAGTCGATTTCGTTTTATTTCGTTTTCATCCCAATACTGCAACCAGTATACCAAGTGTTAATTCTTCACAAACATAAATATTTAATTTATTTTTGAAATGACACAAATCTGTCGAATGCTTCCCAACTTCCAGTCTATACGGAGTGCTTTTTATCTTCAACCATCTAGTACCTCTCAACATATTTCCGACATTATGAGGATATCGGCAACCACTTTTACAAAAGTTATAACTTAGATTAGACCAAAGCATCACGGATGGTCAGTGGAATTTGAATTAATTTGTTTTTTGTATTGGATGGCCTGTGGTTGCAGCTATAGAGTTGCTGGAGGATTTATGGGGCTTAGCCGCTATACTGTGTGCAGAATTGTTCACAAAATGTTAGATATATTTGGTGAGATGGGACATCTTATAAATCACGATACAATAAATTCTTATCAACAGATTGGTCAAAAGTTTAGCCGTAGAGCGAACTCGTCAAATTTCGTTAAATTTATTGGAGCAATCGACGGAACTCATGTGAGGATAAAATGTCCTGTTGGTAAACATGATCAGTATCTCAACCATAAAAAATTTTATTCGATCCAAGCACAAGCTGTGGTTGACAGCAATTACATGTTCACGGACGTTTTCGTTGGCTTCCCGGGTTCTGTTCATGATACTAGAGTACTATTTAACAATCCTCTGTATAAAGACGGAGTGTATCCACCAAGCGGATATTACCTACTGGGTGATAAAGGCTACCATTGCCAAATTGCACCAGTAGCAATAATTACGCCATTCAAAGAACCGCTATCTCGTGACCAAGCTCGGTTCAACAACGCTCACCGTAAACCTAGAATCATTGTAGAAAGTTCTTTTGGGATATTAAAGAATAGGTGGATAAATATATTCAATAGAGATTTGGAATTAAAGCTTGAAAATAGCATAAAAACAATTTTCAGCGCTTTTATTTTGCATAACATTTGCGTAATGCAAGAAGATTTTGACCCATCAGCAAGTTTAAGTGAAGTGCAGAACGTTGTTTCTAGCAATGAACCGCCAAGCCAATTTGCTGATTCCGAAGAAGGGATAAGGGTTAGGAATCAAATGCATAAGAGTTCATATTAGAGAGACGACAAATTTTGCAGTGAACCCAGAAAACGCTCTACTCAATTTGCTTGCGGTGTAGTTAGTGGAGTATGCCTACAGGAGAAACCACTTAAAAAAACGCGCCAGAACTCTACCTCATAGGTGGTGTGGAAATGAGTTATAAATACATATTCATTTATTTATTTTAAAAATTTAAATTTTATATTTTTAAAAGCCTTACAAAAGGAAGAAAATTCATTGTTATAAACAGACGAAGAGCACCACTGACGCTGTCATATACTGCAGCTGCATCACTATACCAACCACCATTGTTATTTTATTAAAATTTTATGCACAGCGTAGTGTGGTCCAATGTGTCAAAATGTACATACAGAAAGAAAAAAATAAGGAAGAATATTTTAAAAAAACGACTTCAAATCAATAAGTTACAATAATTAGGTATGAAGTTTTATATGTATATGTTCATACTTACATAAAATTGTATCTAGTTAGAATTTGAATCCGAACTTGATGATGCCACCAAGAGACTGGACACATCTATAGTGGGGTAGTCGACCTGCACCATTTGCGCAAAGACAGAAAGCATTGAATCAATTTTTTTTGTCTCTTCGTTTTGATCGCTTTTCTAGCCGCTTTAATGCTTTCTGTGTTGCATGTGAACTTGACCGATGTTGGTGTTATCCAGTGGACTGGTGATGACTTATTGCTGATGTTAAGGTCTGGCTCCGGCCGCATGGAAAATGCACCTCTGCTGCTGTCCATTAAAAAAGGTGGATAAAAGTTGTCCATTTGGGAGGCATACCTATGAATTATCCCATAGAACTCCCAGTCTTTGGGATCCTCTACTGTGGACTCACAGCCAGTACCCTCACCAGTCCTATATCGGCTGAAACTTTTATATTTTTCAAAAGAGCATTCCACTATGCCTTGCAGCTGACATGGTCTTTCGAAACAAGCTGCCTGCTCAATTGCTCTGCTAGTTTTCTTAAAACAAAAGAAATTTAAAAAGTAAAATAAGGTATTTGGACGATCAAAAGAGTTTTTTTGACCGGCAGTCAAATATTTCAAGTAACTTTTATAAAATTAAAGTTGACTGCTATAAAAATGGAGCGCGTGTTGTAAATTAAAAAACTGAACGGAACTAAACTTGGTGGTCTACAGCAGAAGATGCGAAAAATGAAATGCACGGATCAAAGGCTAATCATGTACTACTTTATTAACTTACAAGAAGTAATAACTTAACATATTTTTACTGAGAAAGAGAGAATTTTGTAGAGTTGGTAGAGATGCAACTTAGGATGAGTTTAGTTTAAAGCAAAAAGTAGTATCTCAGTTAAGTATTAAGCAATAGGCATAGAAAAATTTAAATAGTTAATTAATTTACAAAATTTAGTGAAAGAAAGTAGTAAAGGGTGTTTTTTTAGAGGTATAGAGCTTTGAATTGAAATAAAACACAAGAAAATCGTTTTAATGTCCATCAATTTGGCTTTATTGGAAGGATAATTTTATGCCATTGATATGATTTCGGGCATGTGGCCGCCGCGGCTGGCTCGAATAAAGCCAATTCTACAGGTCCAATTTTGAACCACTTTTTCGAGCATATGGGGCCGTATGTCGGCAATAACGCCACGAATGTTGGCTTCCAAGTCCCCTAACGTTTCTGGTTTGTTGGCGTAGACGAGCGACTTCACATATCCCCAAAGAAAATAATCCAATGGTGTCAAATCACACGATCTTGGTGGCCAATTGACAGGTCCATTCCGCGAAATTATGCGCTCATCGAATGTTTCCTTCAATAAATCGATTGTGACGTGCGCTGTGTGGCATGTAGCGCCGTCTTGTTGGAACCACAACTCATCCACATTCATGCCATCCAATTCGGGAACAAAATAGTCGGTTATCATGGCTCTATACCGGTCTCCATTAACGGTAACTGACTCTCCAGCATTATTTCGGAAGAAGTATGGCCCAATGACTCCACCAGCCCATAGAGCACACCAAACAGTCAGTTTTTGTGGATGTAATGTCGTCTCAAGGGTCTCATGTGGATTCTCTTCACTCCAAATGCGGCAATTTTGCTTGTTGACGTAGCCATTCAACCAAAAATGAGCCTCATCACTGAACAAAATTTTGCGATGAAAATCAGCATCGAGATCAATCTCATTTTCGGCCCATACACCAAAATCACGACGCATTGCATGGTCTCGAGGCTTTAATTCTTGCACAAGCTGGATCTTGTAAGGTCGCAAGCCAAGATCTTTGCGCAAAATCTTCCATAAAGTTGATGGACAAAGCTCCAATTGCTGTGCACGGTGGCGAATCGATTCATTCGGGTCCTCTTCAAAATTTTGCTCTACAGCGGCAATTGTTTCTTCGGTGCGCACTGTTCGACGTCTCTGCGGATGCGTATTATCACATAGAGTAAACGTAGTGCGAAAACGATCCATGGTTAACCGAATTAATTGCTCTGATGGACGATTATGTCGACCATAAAATGGACGGAGCTTGCGGTAAACTTCGCGAACTGAACCATTATTTTCGAAATAAATTTGCACGATTTGCAAGCGTTGTTCTTTTGTCAACCTGTTCATGATAAAATGGCAAACCAAACTGAACATAAATGACATTAGAGTTGCCAGATTTGACCATAAAAACAAACCTCTAAAAAAAACACCCTTTAGATTAATTCTTAAGTATAATGTTATAGTTCAAAGGGCTTGACCCAACAGTATTCAAGAAATAATTGGCACAAACACTACGAAAAGCTTAGACGTACAGACGACATAACTCAAATTATACTTACTTCCATGATTGGTTCGCGTTAGCATTCTTTCCTATAAATGCTTCATTATTTTTTATGCGGGATTCTAATAAAACCATCCGCTCGCTATTGTTCCCTGTAAAAAAATCAAAAAATATCTTATAATGCATTAAATTGCTCTTTAAAAATAATAAATAAAAGATTGCTATTTTTAGAGAGTTCAAATTTTTTTATCAACCTTATTGCGATGGAGCCTCTGTCTTAGTTATGAATGAAGATTGTAGTCTACACTGTATCTATAACGGACGCTCCGTCGGAATCATGCTGTATGTAAATTATAGATGCTCACCTTCTATCCACTACAGCAGGATTTTCAAGAGTAGTCGGCACTCCTATGCCTTTGTTTTTTTGGTTGTTGGCGTTTTGCTAGCCATTTTTTCAATTTTATTATGCGATATACTTGTGTAGAACTTTGAACTAATTTGACATGCAACACCGTCCTGTTGTTAGGAATTAACTGTATGTACCGATTCACGTGTGCTGAAACACATCTATTATTGGTATACATATAAAATGGGGAACCCCCTTTATTTTAATTTAAAACGAGTGTTTCAGCTATTTTCGAACATACCTTGTGTACATACATGTCCTGCAAATTACTTATGGGCAGAAAATGTTTTAATGGGTTAGAAAGGATCATTATAATTAATGGATATTGAACAACTACTTACATATATCTTACGATTTGTTTTTGAAGTAGCATTATTTGTTAGTTTTAACACTTTTTAATGTTATTGTCATAAAAAATGTTAATACATATCTAATAATGTAAAATTTTCCCTGATTATAACAGTTTTCAAAGTTAATAAAAATATAATGCATTGTTCCAAAAACTTGTATCTGTATATTTCTTTTATTATTACAAGTAAAATAATTTTATTCAAGCTTTAAAACTAAAAAAATATCTTAAAAATTATATGTGTTATTATTAATTTAACATACTATATTGCTGTTCATTCAGAATTCACTTTGTGAAAAATCCAATTTCTTTTTAACAATCCTCGCCAGATGATATAACTGCAGAAGCAGCATCAATTCACACAGCCTAATTCACCGCGCACTTGACCCTCTTTTTTGAGTATTTTTTGCTGTTGAGATGTTATGTAATGGCTGAAATACAAAATTTTATAAAATCAAAAATGTTCATCTAAAACAAAACGAAATAATATACATACCTTTGTGAACAACAATAACCAAATCCAAAACTGATTTTAGTGCACAATCAGTAAGCGGTAACAAATCATCATCATTTAATGAATTATTCCTCACTCTACGTTCAACTGGAGAGCCAGGATGTTAATCATTACCAAATTCACTAAATAGCACCTGCGTGACTCTGAAATGTGTATGAAATCCCGTAGGATAATCGTCCGTCGCATGATATTGATGGCAATCACTTAAGCCGGAATCTGAAATTTGACTTTGGTTTATACATATGTCCTCAAACACTGTCAGTTTTTTTTTTTATTTATTATGAACTTGGCTGCTGACTTCGCTTATGAAGATGAACTTCAGCATATTGCTCACATTTTCATGGTTCGTAGCGAATTCTGTGAGTAATAGAAAAATGTATGTAGATAATGTAAAGTTTCTAACGAGATTTTCTTAGCAATCAATGTAACTTACAATAATTTTTTTGATCTATACGCCACCAGACACTTAAGATTGAAATCAATATCGCTGACACCGGCATCTCGCAGTTTTTTCGTCCGTTCACCCCATGATTTCTCAGCATATATTTTCTGCCCTGTTGACGGCGTCATTGCAGTACTCCTTGTAGTTGCATATAATGAGTGTAGCTGCCTGCTGATTTGTTGAGTTAGCATTCTTAAATTAATTTAATTATTTTTAAACTAAAACATAATCTAAACAAAAATAAAGATGTATGCGTCAGATGTTTGACTTAACTTTATAATTTGTTATTGATTGTTCAATTTCTATCACTTGTCAAAATTTCTACTAGCCCTGGAGCTAATGCAAATTTTGACATTTCATATTCACCTCAGAAATGCCAAAATTTCATCAAGTGAGTAAAAAGATATCGAATGGGACAGGCTCAAAGAAGGAAAATGACTGATAGTTTATTTGAAAAATTTGTTAAAGTCTGGATATAATATACTTTTAGTAATGCACAAGGTGCAAATGCAAAATAAATATTTGTTTTTATTTAAAAGTGAAATTTATAACAAAAAAGTTATAAATTATAAATTCAATAATTCAAAAGTAACAAACTATTTTTTTTATAGTATTTCGTAAGTGTGTGTAGTGAATGTGTACATGTTACATTGCAGACACTACATTATTCCCCCCAATAGAATTTTATAGAGTTCGCAAGTAGATTGAAGTGAATTTTATGTGTGGGGGAAAATGTCTATGTGGTGTCTGTGCTAGTGAAAACTGGTTTAATTCGGTCTACATCTATTACAACTCTTCAATATGTGCGGTATATATAGTTGGCTAGATGTATTATGATGGGAAATTTTGGATTTCGAGTTTTGAACTTTCTCTTTGACTGCTGACAAAATATCTGATTCTGAGGTTGGAGAGCGATTGTTGCGTACTATGAAGTGTTGTTGTAATTTCAAATTTTGACCGTAAACCATTTCAGCAGGAGACGCTTTTATGTTTTCTTTAACGGTCGACCTTATGCCTAATAGAAATAGTGAAATCTCTGAATACCAGTTTTTTTGGTCATTCTTTGCTATTAATGAAGTTTTTAACTGTCTATAGAATCTTTCTGTTCATTCATTGTGTACCTGTTCAAAAATCTTTTTACGTAATGTCTGTGGAATGCATGGACGTGTGGAGTGTTCGCACCAGATGTTAATGTTTAAAAATGGAAATGGTCTACCTGTGTGAACTTGTACTATATATTTTAATATCTATGATATTTTTAGTTCTGGATGAATACATTGTTCTTTGTATATATGTTTCAGATCGATATCAGCTGTTTTGAGCTCTTCTATTTCGCATCTCGATAGTGCGTCTGCTTCTACGTTGTATGTACCTTTGATGTGTATTATCGTTATGATGAATTGTGCAATGTATTCAAGGTGTCGTGTTTGTCTAGGACTGTGTTCTGTTTTGGAGTAAAGTGCATTCGTTAATGGATTGTGATCTGTGTAAACTGTGAATGTATTGCCTTCTAAGTAATGCCTGAAATGTGTTATTGTCAAGTATAAGTTAATTATTATTTAAACTAAAAGTTAATAAACACAGTCTATTTTTATTTGTTATTTATTCTCTGCTATGTATTGCTTTTAATCGATTAGACAATGAGTTTTAGACTTACTTCCCTAAATCAAAAAGACCTACACCAAACCTGTCAAGCTTCTGCCGCTGTTGCTGTTGCCGTTGTTGTTGTTCCTCGCAGTCTCATTATCGCAGCTTCTAGCTGCTGCCGTTGTTGTTGCTTGCAGTTTTATTATCGCCGCTTCTAGCATTGTAGCTGCTGCCGTTCAGGTGTTTTAAGTTTCGCTGTTGCTGTTGTTGTTGCTTTTTGTTACTGTTCATATTTTTGGGTGTTTGGTTTCAGGTTTATGTTTCAACAAATGTTGCAGACATATCGTCAGCAATAGCAATTTTTGTGGGAATGGAATGTGAACGATGAATGTGAACTATATAGGGTGTTAAGTTAACGGATGTGTGTTAACTTATATAGCAAGTAATTCGCGGTTGAATGTACTGTATTTTGTTTCTGTTTGTGAAAGTTTTTTAGAAAAAAAAACTAATGGTTCGAGTGTTCCGTTGTGTTCTTGTTGTAATACTCCGCCCACTGTAGTATTTGATGCATCTACAGTAATTGAGAGTTTTGCCTTACTGTTAACATGGTTTATAAGTGTATCCGTGGCAAAGCTATCTTTTATTAATGTAAATGCATTTAATGTTGTTTCTGACCATTGTAACTGTTTATTTTTAGTTTTTGAGGCGTTTGTGACCGTGTCATAAATGGGACAAAGCATGTATGTGAGTTTAGCGATGCATCTGTGATAGTAAGTAGTCATACCAATAAATGTTTGCATGTGTTTAACTGTGATGAGTTGTGGATAGTCTCGAATGCGTTTTATTCGTTCTTCTGAGGGTTGCATACCGTGTTTAGAAATGTAACTGAGGAAATTTTTTTTGTCTACACCAAAAATACATTTATTGGGTGTGATGTTCAAGCCGTAACTGTCAACTCGTTGGAAAACCTGTGTTAAGTGTTCAAAGTGTTGTTTTTCTGATCCACTACCTATAAGGATATCATCTAAATACACGAAGATGAAATCAAATGCGTGTAGGGCTTCGTGAATGAACCTCTGGAATGTTTGTGCTGGGATTCTCAAACCGAAGCTCAAACATTCCAAAAGGTGTCGTAATAAGTGCCTTGTGTATGTCGCCAGGAGCCATGGGTATTTGGTGGTATGCTCTAACAAGATTTAATTTTGAGTAAATTTGTGTGTTGTGTAAGTTCATCGAAACATCGTGTATGTGTGGTAGCGGGTACCGGCCAGGTACTGTTATCGCGTTAAGACGTCTGTAGTCACCACATGGTCTGCAGTCATTCAGTTCCCGTTTTGGCACTAAGTGTAGTGGAGATGATGTTTTCGAATCAGATGGTCTACAATTGCCAGATTTAACTAAAAAGTCGAATTCTTGTTTAGCTATTTTAAATTTTGGCAAATCTAGACGTCGTGGTCTTGTAAATGGTAACTGTCCATCGGTGACTATGTGATGTACAGTTTGGTGTTTTACAGGTGCAGTGTAGTCGGGTTCTGTAAATAGTGAAGGACATTTTTTAAGTTTGATACCAAGTGTGAATAATTTGGATAGTATTGTGTCAGTCAATACGGAGAAAGCATTGATCGATATGTTTGTTAGTGGATCAAAATCGGCATCTAAAATAGGTTTAGATATGTCTGCAATGGTAAATGTGAACGGTAAGTCACGTCGTATTTTCAACTTAAGTGTGAGTAGTCTTTTTCCGGAAGTTGAAATGGACGTGCCATTGGCAGCTGTCAAAATTAGATCGGATTTCTGTTTGAAACTTGTGAAGAAATTAATTTATCTTCATACGTAAAATAATACTTAGCGTAGTCTTTTTTGGCACGCATATTAATATTCATGTGCCCACTTCTGACTCTCAAAGTGTTGTCTTCGTTATGCACATATATTTCACAGCTTAGCAATAGAAAGTTTTTTTTTTATGCAATTGCTGCAAAACAAGAGTTTTTTTTCCACTTTACGCATGCATATTCCGTTCTACTGAAGGTATACCTCTGCAGTTTGCGCTGAATATGTGGGTTGTTTTCTTTAAATTAATAATCATTTTTATTGAAATATATAAATCAATAAAGAATTATTTATCAGAAAATCTGATCCGAAAAGTACTTACTTTGCATATAAAATTGATCTTTCAAAATGAAAATATGTCATGGATATACTATTCATAAATCAAAATCTGAATTGGAAAATTGTGAAATGCATTAATTCGACTTATCTCCCAAAAAAAGTCAATTAAAAATGTGTATCCATACACATTCTTATGTAAATAAAAAAAAATCTGCATAAAAGTGTAAATGATTTAATGGGCATTATGGCCGGTCATATAGTGGGTGAGTGCGAGTACCGTACGGACATTCGAAGATCACTTAGTTCGAACTGAAAGACTTTGTTCGCCAGATCAAATGAATTCTCGGTCATTTGGTAGACAACAGCTTTGCGAAAAGGTTAAACGCGCGAATAAAGAAAATATCAAAAGTGGTTTAGTAAAACGTGCTGCATAAAGCAAACTGTGCTGCAACCTTTTTGTTGAGTGAACGTAATTTATTCAATGTAAGTTTCTCGATTTTGGAACGAAGGATTTGCATACTTACATTTGGCAGATATCGCAAAAACACAAATTTTAGTGTTTTTACTAAACTTGGTAAGTTTAAATAAGAAACTGCCCCAAAAATTCACGTGACCGACAAAGTTTGTTTTTGTAAAATTCTAGCGGAGCACCCTGGATATCTCATGCTACACCAGGAGTTGCTCCCACAATTTATTTGGAAGATTTAAGAACTAGTGGACATTGGCTACAAAAACTTCCATACTTAACATGGGTTACTGGTAAATTGAGGTTGAATATGGTACTGCAAGTGAAAAACACTAAAAACGGATATATGAAAAACCAGAAACCATATTCAGTGCCTTTTATGGTCAAGTTTGTGCCATGTGAGACAAGTCCAATTTTTATTTAAAAATTAGAAAAAATATTTAACTTAATTTCTTTAAATTTACCTTTTATACCTAATTAAAATACCTACCAATAATTTGACCATCTTACTGCTAACATGCACTACGCAATTTTTAAATCTTACCGTATAATATCAAAATTTTGATATACATTAAAATACATTTATACCAATCTATAAAATGTATAAATTTCAATCTTATTTTGATATATACGAAAGATTCTAAAATTTTAATTTAAAAACTTTAAAAAAATATGTTCCTAATCTGATTTATGTTAAGAAATGCCAAAATTTTAGAAATTAAATCATATTAGTTTAAATTTAAATTCTTCAGTATCGATGAAATTTAAAACATGGCTCAAATTTCACCATTAAGCGTGCTAATTAAAGTGATAAGACAAAAAAACAATTATACTTAGTTTAAGCTTGATCAATTCCAAAACAAAACTACTTAAATTTAAAAAGTGAAGAAAAAGTAATTATGACGTTTGCACATTAGGTTTAACGTAAAAAGGGTATTCAAATTCATTAAGCTATAACAAATAGCTACTAAGTACACTTTTTATGACTTAACATTATCTATTAGATCCATCATAAGAAAAGCAATATGCACAAGAATCTCTACAGCTATACCGAGCATAGATCAACGAAGGCCTTCCACGATCGGCGAGAAAAGAGCATAAGGTATGTTGTTTTTGTAAATGTTATTTAAATTTTAATTTCATTGCAACAGTGGAATTGTGGACTTTCAATGTTCCATTCACATTGTTTCGCGTAGAATTTAATTAACATTCAGTGTTATTTTACATATGGGAATCGAAACTCCAAATCCTCTCCCATTGTTTACATTTCAAGTTTTCTTTTGCATTTGATTCTTTTGCTAGATTTTTTTTTTGCGCAATGCATATGGGTCATTCCATCTATAATGGGCCTATCATTACCCTCATGTTTTTTAAATAGGCTGAAACTTTTTTCAGTGATTGGTCTATCATGTAGAAGATATAAAAAAAATTAGATAAAATATTTTTAACCAATATTATTGCTTAAAAAAAAGTTTCAAATTGTGTTAAAAAAAAACTCGTAGGTAAAACAAAAAAATTCATTGATGAATATAAACAAACCACCACAATCTAAATTAGCTTTTATATTATTTTTAGGTAGTTGTGTACTAGTAGATAACGAAAAAACTGCAAATCTGAATAAATGAAGACCTAAACGGTTTCTATGTGGTAAAAGATAAAAAAATTGACCTTACAAGAAAACATCAGTTTCCCAAATACTCCATCATCGATTTCAACTTTTTTAGGCTCAAAATTTTCAAAACATATAGGAGTACCATCCCTGAAAATTTTACCCATGTTTTTCACCCTATTTCATTTTTCAAGCATTGAAACTCGCAAGTAAAACAAAAAAATTCATTGATGAATATAAACAAACCAACATAACTCAAATTAGTTTTTATATTATTTTTAGGTAGTTGTGTACTAGTAGATGGCAAAAAACTGCAAATCTGAATAAATGAAGGCCTGAACGGTTTCTATGTGGTAAAAGATAAAAAAATTGACCTTCCAAGAAAACATCACTTTCCCAAATACTCCATCATCGATTTCAACTTTTTTAGGCTCAAAATTTTCAAAACATATAGGAGTACCATCCCTGGAAATTTTATCCATGTTTTTCACCCTTATTTAAATAATTTCTCAAAATTAATATTTAAATTATCATCACAACAAAACAATAAAAAAACTTGAAACTCAAATATTCTAAACTGGAAATTAAACTTGCACACTCTTGCACCACACCACCACGGGAATAGTTGGTCGCTCCCTGCGCACCCACCCAACCTATGCTACGGCTATGAAGCCAGAACACCCACTCTTTCCTATCTAATTTTTGGCACCCCCTATTTACCCCTCATCGGCTCCGAATACGCCCCTTCCTTTCAGAATGAGCTTAGCACATCACATCTAAAAGCACTGTTTCAAGGCATGAAGAAAAAATAACAAAATTTAGTTTAATAATTTTATTTTCTTCCTAGGCCCTATGTCGAATATCAACACATCTAGACTTTAACACGAATGAAACGCGGTTTTTAATAGTTACACAAGTTTCAAAATAGTTACACAAGTTGAAAAAAAAAATCACGCTAGATTTGCATGTGTTTCTAACCCTCCCACAAGAAAATTATATTATAAGAAATTATGCGAATTAAAATATGATATAATCAAAAATCGTAAATATACAAAAAAAATAAAGTATATATATATAGAACTACAAATTAAATTAAATTAATGGACAAAAATATGTATGGTTGTATATATGAATATGAATTTTTTTGAAAATATTAATAAAACTCAAAAAGAAATTAAAAACTATAAATTAAAACATGCATTTAAAAATCAAATTATTCAACAAAAAAAAAGGTATCCTAGAAAATCTGCAGTATAGATTGACCTACGGAAATGGTTCGCGAAAATCGTTACTTTAAAAAAAATAATAATAAGCCTAAAGGAGCTCTCTTAGGTCTTTACAGTCGGAATAGGGTTATGTGCTATTCCGAATCAACTTATAAAATCAAGGCAAAATTTGTGCGCTGCAGGATTTTCGGTAGTCGAACATAAGCAAAACTACTTAACAATAAACGAAATTCAGTACTATATTCTTAATACTATTTTCAATTTTTTTGATACGCGAACCACGGCAACCCTAAACGTACGACTCAAACACTTTGGAACGCATTCGGCTCTCACGATATGGTTCACTTTTTTTTCTGCTGGCTTCAGCTTCCACAGGTACCAGCAAATGAACTCAATCTGTTCGCTGGACTCGTTCGCACTTTCACGACCAATCGGGCCTCTATTTGCGTTGCGCTATCGCTCAACTTCCGTTTTCTTATTTTTTTGCACTTCACACCTGAACGCTTTTCTTCGTTTTTGCACACTTTACGAATTACCAACTTTGATCTTATTTTATCGGAATTTTCTTACTAATCTGCGCCCTTTTTTTTGTTTTAGACATCAAAGATACAATAGGAATACGAATAAGAAAATTGTGGCTGACTTATCTTTTTTATTCCGCTTAGAAATCCACCTCCTCTGTGCCGTCTTTTATTTTGACTCCTCGTCAGCCACACTATTAAAAATAATTTGCATTAATTTATGATACAATGTTCATAAAGACAAACTAGCTTCAATACAAACAAAATTACTTCCTTTCTTCCTTTGAATACTTAAATTTTTTTCTTGATTCAAATCACAAATTGACTCTGGAACTTGGCAGACTTAAATAATTTTCCAAATCTTCCCGCGGCTTAAAAAAGAAAAACGAATAATTACAATTGAATTCAAATGTTTCACAAAAAAATATTAACCGAAAACTGATTTTCACTTGTTTAAAAATAACTAGTACAGGTGTTATCTTCGGCCAGGCCGAAACTCACATACCCTACACTGCATTGAAAGTACTTTTTAATTAAATGTTAAAAAAATGTTGAGGAGGTTGAATATAATTTGCATTAATTTATGATACAATGTTCATAAAGACAAACTAGCTTCAATACAAACAAAATTACTTCCTTTCTTCCTTTGAAATAATGTAAAAAAGTTCAAAAATGTTGAAAAGTGTTGGAAAAAACTGAAAATGTCAAAAGAATGTGGGAAATGTTGACAAAAATAGAATAGAAATGAAAAACACGAAATATGTCACGCCCACTTCTTCAATTCCACCCACTTTTAGCACAATAGCTTGTATAGTTTGTAATTATTCATAAAATTTAGGGCGGTGACACACCCATTGGTGCAATCCAGTCAGATTTTGATCCAAAAATAGCCTTCCATAAACAAACCTCTTACACCAAATTTCAGTATGATTGCTCATATATTTCGATAGTTATGCCACTTAAGGTATTTTAATTGTATGGGTGGTGCCACGCCCACTGTTGCTATTTTAAAAGCTTTTGATTCATATGTACCTAATACCCTTACATCAAATTTCAGATCAATTGCTCCAATAGTTCATTTAAAATAGCACTTACAACTTTATATTAATGAGGGAGGTACCACGCCCACTGATGCAATCTTGTCAAGCTTCAATGAATTTCAAAGCTTATATTAACCGGCACCTCTACACAAAATTTTATGAAGATTACTCTCATAGCTCACTATCTATAGCATTAAACGTATTTTGTTTATATGGGAGGTGCCACACCCACCGGCACTATTGTACCAAAATTTTGCAAGAAGACACCTTTTAGCGAGTATATCTGCCATATTAAATTTCAAAGCGATTGCGTTGTTAGTTATCTTTTTATAAAGTTTATAAATATTGTAGGCTGTGCCACGCCCTTCAACAAAATTTTCCAGAATATTGAATGAACTTGTATTGATGACTACTTTCAGTGGTATCATCCCTAAAATTTTTAATGCAAATCGTATTTGCCAATTTGGAGATATACGAAATCCAAATTTTCAATTGCTAAAAATTGCCACGCCCACTTTTACAATTCCAACCACTTTATGCGCAGTTCAAGATTTTTAAGATCTGTATTCGTGTACCCAATTTCATCGCAATATCTTGTACGGTGTACGGTAAGAGCCCTTGCGAACTTCAAACCTAGCCTAATCTTAATTTTGTTCTCATCTTCAACAAATCACCAATTTTCATCAAAATCGCAGCAACTTTTTTTCAAAATGGACTTGGGTATATTAACATAGAGTAAGGGCGGAAGGCGTGGCCGTTAACCGATTTCACCCATTTTTATATGCTGGCAGCTTGCAAGAAGATGTGACCTGTTTGCCAAATTTCATTGAATTAGCTTGCTTAGTTTTCCCGTAAACTTGACTTCAACAGACAGACAGACAGACAGACGGACAGACAGACAGACAGACAGACAGACAGACGGACATAGCTATATCGACTCAGGTGGTGACGCTGATCGAGAATATATATACTTTTCCATACCTGCCACGCCCCCTTCTATGCGTTACAAACGGAATGACAAAGTGAATATACCCTCTGTGTAGGGGATAAAAACGAATTTCACTTGGATTTATATTTTACCTAATTATTTTAAAATTTCTTAAGCGAATTTAAAACGCACCTGTACTGGATGATGGAGATTTTTCTAGTACTTTCTTCGCGCAAAAATTTTAAGTCGCCTAGCCAGAATTTCTTCCATATATCACAAAAATAAAACAGGAACCGTATTTGTTTTATATAAACATTGTATCGACATGTAAACCCTAAATATACTTAACATAAAAATATAATACCTTACATAAAATAATTTTCTTCCCCCATACTATCAAAACTTATTAAACTAGCGGTTTCATTCTAGTTATTTTATTTCGACTGTTAAATTCGATCGGCCAATATTCTGCAAACAGTTTGATGTTTCACTGTTAACCTATTTATGTTGCCAAACTCTGAAGCTTACAAAACTATTATTATTATTATTTATTTGTTTATTAATTCCCATTATGACATACAGTGATTTAAGATTATTACAGCATGTTATGTTATATATTGATTAAAATAGTATAATACTAAGTATATTACTAATGAGGAAAAAAAATTAGATACATTTTTTATTTTTAGATAAAATAAAAATAGTACAAAATGCACTTCATTAAAAGAATAAACGAAAAATTAAATACTAAGTGTGGGGTGAACTTAGTTTGTGAAGACTAGTCAACACATATAAACTTGTGGTGACTTAATACCACCACATATAAACAATTACACAACTATAACACTATACACAAAACAACTCCTCTAAAATAAATAACGTTAAGTTTTTGTTGTAAGTTTTAAAAATCAAAAATTTGTTTCATACAAAAAAAAAATGTTCTTCAATTGAAAATTATTATTCAAACTAAATGTACTAAAATAAAATTTCTAAAATAAAATTTGTAAATCTAATAAAATAAAATATAATACCAACAACTTCATTGGCGATCCTGCCAGGAGCAGATAGCAGATTCAGATATTAGAAGCAACAATATTCACCAACATCTGCAACAACAAAGCAAAATAAAATTTCTAAAATAAAATTTGTAAATCTAATAAAATAAAATTCAAACTTATTCTGATGTATTGTAAAAAACAAGAGATGAAAAGATAAAATTATAATAAACAGAAACAGAATCTAATTATGAACCTATTATGAACGTATTATGAACCGAGTTTAAGTTGACATACCGACCGAATAAGTAAATCAGTTAAATTATTACGTTTTTTAAGCTATGATAATCTAGTGTTAAAAGCCATAGTTTAAGTTTTTTCAAAAAACTATTGAGCAATTCTAATTGTCTGAGATCAAGAGGAATTTTGTTGAACAACCGGCGAGACGCGACATCATAAAAGCATTTAAATGCAGTGGTGCGGAAAGGAGGCACATTTACTCGATACAAATTGTTAACTCTAAGACTTCGTGTACTAAATGCTCTAAAGATTAAATAACCAGATCTGATAAAGAAAGTTTTTAACACTTTGAAGCAATACAAATGTCGCACAGAAAGAATTTTCAATTTTGTAAACAAAGGGAAGCTATGATGCAAACGATTCTTCTTGCAGATTCTTCTAATAGCATGTTTCTGCAGAATTATAA
Organism: Meiosimyza decipiens; assembly: GCA_963680825.1. Taxonomy (NCBI): domain Eukaryota; kingdom Metazoa; phylum Arthropoda; class Insecta; order Diptera; family Lauxaniidae; genus Meiosimyza; species Meiosimyza decipiens. Next base: position 80,466,548 of record OY804258.1, on the reverse strand, counting down.
GAGGCTGAATTTTACTGAAGTACGTAACCGCCCCCCCCCCGTACTGCAATTTGGAATTGAAAATACCATAATAAAAGGAGGATAACAGTTTAGTAGAGCACATATTCCTCAAGTAATAAAAACTTCTAATAGATGAACGCAAGTTATTCTTTAAATAGTTCGTATGATTAGACCAACTCATTTTATTGTCAATGACAAGACCCAGATATTTAATTTCATTAACTACTTCAATCTTAAGACATTTCACATCACATGGCTTATGCCAACAAAATGTCATATCATTAAAATCATTCTCACAGAGACAAGCATTTAATTTAAAGCGGCTACAATCCGGTGAATGAAAAAACACCTCAGCATCTCATCATCTTTCGAGATTAAATTAAAAAACATTAATTTGCTTTTGTTACTTATCAAAAGACGGTGTTTACCAAACCAAATGCGTAGCTGACTTAAATCAAAATTGATGTCAGCAATTAAGCTTAAGGGATCCTTAGAGCCGTAAGCGAAACCTACATCATCCGCAAAAGCTGATATCTTACCTTTGAAAGGAAGTTTAAAAAGTGAATTGATGTATATTAAAAATAACACTGGTCCCAAAACAGAACCCTGTGGTACTCCTAGCTTATGAAATTTAATCATACTTTTGGTGTTAAGTACTTTCACTCTTTGCGATCTATTCGATAAGTATGACTCAAACCAGTTAAGCATAAATCCTCGAGTTCCTGTTTTTTCAAGTTTTTCGAACAGAATACTATGGTTAACCATATCAAAGGCTTTAGTGATATCCACAAATAGACCAGCCGTGAATTTTTTAGCTTCCAAATTATTCATAATTGCAGAACAAAAGTTTAGAAGAGCATCTTCCGTAGATTTTCCTTTTCTAAAACCATACTGTGCCGAGCTGGAAAAATTATTACTGTTCAAGAACTTTTTTTATCTGCTCTTGATAGCTTTTTCAAATATTTTGCTTATAGATGAAAGTAATGAAATCGGTCTATAATTATTTATGATTTTACGGTCACATTTTTTAAATAGTGGCAACACATCAGCACATTTAAGCTCCTCCGAAAAAGTGCCAGAAAATACACTTTTATTAAAAATTAAAGCTAAAATATCTACCACAAAAAAAGAGATTTCCTTCAACATATTATTTGAAATTGCATCTGGGCCACATGAATTTGACTTCTTCAAATTACAAATGAGTTTTGAGAGCTCTTGAGAAGTAATAGGCTAAAAAAAAACTATTATTCTGCATTGTAATGCCTTGATCTAGTGAGGCACAACCCGGCGCACAATTAGGAAAACTAAGCTGTGGTACAAGATTATCTGATATAGACACAAAATAGTTATTAAACTGATTGCCCATAATTATTGGGTCCGTGGTAACACCATCAACATTTTGCAACTTAATAGTTTCATTATTATTTGATTTATTAATTATTTCATTAACCACTTTCCATTCTCCCTTGAGATTGCCAGAAACTGAGTTGAGTTTTCCTACATAGTATTGATCACGACAAATAGGAATTGCCCTTTTCAACTCAGTACATAACATTTTGTATTTATTCTTTAAAAACAGGTTTTGCGGATGCTTAGAACATTTAATGCGAAGATTGTTTTTTAGATTAATTTTGCGAACTAAAGAACTATTTAGCCATGGTTTCCGTTTACGAAATGCCTTCTTAAAACATTAACAAAGCTACAGCTATTTCAATGAAGGTTTAAGACTTTGGTAAAAATATCATATGCTTTGGAAGCATCGTCCTCTGAAAGCACATCCTCCCAAAATTCAAAACAAAGACTAGATCACTTCTTGCTACATTCACAATCAACAACGCCGTCATTGTGTGATCGGTGATATTTAGGTCAAAATCACCTTTTACACATTGACTTATCTTAATAAAAGATGAAAAACGGCCATAAATGTGATCCAAACATTTTCCAGAAGCTGATCTTGTAGATTCATTAATGAAAGAAACAAGACCATGCGTTGCAAGTAACGTTAAGTAGTTGGAAACTTCTTCATTGTTCACCATAATATTGAAATTAAAAGCACCGCAAATAATTAAATTTTTTGATCTATCACCTTCCAACAAACTTGAAAATTCTTCATAAAAAATATTAAAACTATGCCTATGAAATCTGTAAAAAGTGAATGATTCGTGGTTGATTTTAAAAGAGATTTTTAGAATATCAGAGCTAGCAAAACTATATTTCATAAATGCACATTCATATGTATCCTTAACAAAACAACCGACACCTCTTGCAGCAAAACTTTCATTAGTGTTTGCATGGCATATTAAAATCCAGGCATATTAAAATCTCTACATTCAACATCATAGATCCAAATCTCAGAGACAAATATAAAATCAGGCGCATAAGCAAAAACTTCCAAATTAGATTCAAGATAAATAAAATTTTCTCTTAAGCTTCTTATGTTTTGATGTACAATTAATAGATCAGTATGACGAATGGAACCCGGCTCAAAAACTGCATCACAATTAGCGCTAGAAGACTTTAAGGTACGGTACATTGCAGATAGATCATCTTGAAAATTCATTTAATTAAATATACAGATTGATGAATATTGACTAAAGACTAAATTTTGCTTAGATCTTCAAATGATCGTACCGCAATTGCCCTACTACCTTCAATTTTTCTCAATAGAATACAATTGTTCTTAAACCAAAGATATTTGAAACCTTTCTCTTTCTTTAATATTTTAGATTTAAAAAACAAAGCCTGAGTATATCTTGTAAAAGACTCATTTATATAAATTTGAGATCAAGCACCAGTATATTCTCTACCGAGAACCGAAGTGGACAGCTTATTATTCGTTTTCTTTTTTTCGTTCATAAATAAATAATGTTTTTTTGAACAGAGCCAGAATCAGTGTTGTTATTTGTTTTCTTAATTTCTTTGACGCAACATTTTTCTATTTGCTCATCATTGATATCAACCGATAAGCCATCGTGTATAATTTGCTTCGCAATTTTTCTCGAGCTTTCATTGCTAACATTCGTAACGCCAACAATTTCAACAAAGTTACTTCTTTTCTTTTGCTGCTCCCAGTTTATTATGCTTTCGAGAGTATTCACGCGCATTTTTAACTCTTTATTGTCTTCGCGAAGCTCTTTAAGAGAAGTCAAGAATTTTTTGTTGATCTCTTCCAGATTAATAAGTTTATTATAGAGCATTTTTAGAGTAATATCAGAGTTTTTTTTACTTTCATTTACTTCGTTAGAATCATTATTCTCAGTTAAAGAGGATGAGTTATTGTTTTTGTTCAAATTTACTTTTACAACACGATTTGAAGTTATATTTATGTTTATATTTTGGCGCGAAGAATTATTTGGTAGAGGCAATAAAGGGAGCATGGAAAGAGAGCTTCTGCGCAATGAAGTGCAGCGAACGCATCTCCATAATTTTTTGTTTGTCTTCATGTACTCAAAGTCCGCCGGCAAAACATCAACGCAGTTGCCGTGAAATAAAATTTGCAATCACCACACTCTATTTTTTGTGCATCGCTTCTATCCACTTTTTTGTTACAATTACAATACATTTTAACCATATAATTTTTTACACAACGTATTTGAAATGTAAATACATCAAAATAAAACTTTGTGATCAAGATTTAAACTTGGTTTAGATTAAAAAATAAGCTTAGCTTTTCTCGTTATGTGTACCCCACAACAATCGCGACATAACTTTGTGGAATCTAAGTGGGTCCTAAGAGCGAGCAAAGTTCTGACGTTTACCACAGTCATGAGTGAGGGCTACCGGCAAATCACGGCTGACACATGCTGTCAGATCATGGAAAAATTTTTAGATGCAGTATACAAGTAAGCTGATTGTGACACAAATTTGGACACCACGAGGGATCAAATAAAACATCCGCAACAATCTTTAGTTATAAGATAATTTGTTACAAACCATGCTTGTGTCTACTTAAAAGTATACGATGCTCTGCGTAAATATTTAAAAATATGTTATGATTTAAGGAAAAAACTCAAAAAATAAATTGATTAATACATATAAAAACAAATAAAGTATCGTTCAGTATTTTCGTTAGTAGCATAAGGAAATACTATGGAGACAAAATTCCATCTTGTAAAACAGTGAAGTCTTTAAAATAGATTTGTTTCGTAATTAATAAGACTAGTACCGACACGTTTTAATATTGGAAAAATTTAGCCGACGTATAATGAACAGGACCATGGATCATGATTTTATTTAGTTTCACATATCACCTTACCTCACCTCACTTCATCCCTACCTCATCTCACCATACCACACATGACCCTCACCTCACCTTACCTTACCTTATAAACTTCTACTGGTACTAAATAATTTGTGAAACGCGGTCTATATATATTTTGATTTCAACGCAAAAATTCCCCCTTCCTATCTCTTTTCCTTTCAGTCCAAAACGTCAGCGTTCTTCTTCGATGCATAACACAAATATTTTTTCCGTTCAGTTAACCATAAAAATAAGCCAAACCGCTTAATTGGTTAAAGCGCTTTTGTATAGGGAAATATGCGCGCATTCTCTCTTTATTTTAACTGCATTAATGGCACATATTACGCATTATTTCTTTTTGTGCACATCTACAAAACAGTACCTTTCCAATGATATAAGTTTCATTCCCCTCTCTTTATGATAAATACTAAAAAGTGTACGATAAGTTTCGATGTTCACGTATTAATAAGTACATATATATGTAGATATACTGTATATATATCAAGCTAAAGAGACCGCATTTCTCTTATGTATTAATACTGTAGACTAACATGACCATTTTATCCACGTTTCGTGGGACTAGTCTGCGTTCTGCGTGGTCTATGTTTTCATTTCAAATAAACAAGAGCAAAGGAAGAAAAAAAATAGATGGCTCGCGTAATAATTTAGTTTTCAGCATAACTACGACTTTCAGAAATGTGAACCTTTTTAACAGTAAATAAAAATTACTGGAAATGGGAAATAGCAATGTGAAGATTTTCTAATTTGATATCAAATATATCTCATTTGCTAAGACTTTTATTTTAGTAGCGTTTTATTGCATGTTGAAAGAAAAATGGAACTTTACTACCGGGAGCTCAATGCTAATGGTATAACACTTTTCGTTGTTTACTCCATACTGTGCTGTAAAAAAAATGTTATGAACTAGGAGTTTTGCCAATAAATAACTGGACACTTTACTGTTGACATATAAGTCACTTGAAAGACATGACGTCTCTTGTTTTCATGTCACGCCAGGGTATATTCTTGTCTATTTGACATATAATATAATAAGTGACAGGTAGCCTAGTAGGTGGCGCGCAGGACTGTGAATCGCTGATACTCAGATTCGAGACCGACTTTGCATATTTGTAAATAATAATTTGATAATAAAATAAAATTGTATATAATAAATTTTTACAATTTGCAAATGAAGCCCAAAGTCCTTAGAAAAGACATGGCAATTTCTTTTAAGTGTTTTTAAGGCGTCTTTTAAACAGCTCAGAAAGAAACTTTACCGAACCTCTTAAGGTTAAGTATCTTCATTTTAGGATTAAGCCTTTTGAAAACTTCACACAAAAATTGTTGTCTGAATTTAAGTTGCTTATGCTGCTTCTCGAATTTTGTCCTATTGATTTCTTTTTTGTTACTTTTGAAGAGAGAAGATAGAATGTGACGTTAAGAGAGTTATTTAATTAAAAAAAAGAAAAAACAACGGGACAAGCGCGTGCGAAGCCTCGGATACCACTAGCTCTTGTAAACTATAAACATAGAGCCCCTTCATAGTGCGCTACCGATTTTTATCTCCGAGTGGATACAGTTTCAATTTTTGCTTTCATGGTTGGCTACAGTTTACTGTATCCACAGTATTAGCTCCACACTTCGGAGATGATAAAAATATTGACATTTCTGGTTATGCCTGACATATGTGGCGAAATTTGACACTTCTGTCAACATGTATTAATATAAATTTTGCCATTAAACTTTTGTAGATTCATTTTTAATTTTCGCCTCAACAAAGAAAATATATGTATGCTATCATGCATATAGAATGGTGTGCATCAAGCATGCCATCCATTTTATAATTCTGAATTTATTTCGAAAATTGCAATTTGGGGGTGATTTTTGTACTGAAAAATCATTTTCAAATAGAATTTCTTGACATAAATTGTAAATATTTTATACTTGTACATTTTGGCGATATCAAAATGGCTGTCAACAAATTTTGACATATCTGGTTTGTCGCGAAGACAAAAAGTGTGGAAGACATTGCCGCGGAGGTACTTTGCGAATGTCGCCTGTTTTTAAAAGGCATTTAAAATTAGTTATAAAACTATTTCTTGCTGCTAGATTTATTTATTATTTATATGCAACCATATCTAAAACTTTGTCATAAAAGTAATGAAATTTTCATATAAAACAAAAATAACATATACATTCCAAAAATGGAATAAAATGCCCAAAACGTTCTAAATAAAATAGTGACCATAACGCGGTGAGCTGTAAAATATACCAACAAATTAAATTATTGTCTTGCGTTGCTATTCGAACTTTGCCGAGAGTTGCATTTTATTCATAAATGGACGGAACAAATCTAAAATGTGATCATGCATACGCTGAGCTGTCAGTGTTCGACAATTAAAAGTTTGATGGCCTGAACTCTGATATAACTTCAACTGATATACAACTGCCCTGTAATTACGCACTTTCTGTACGACACCACTTTTTTGCAAGTATCCATTCCGATTTTGGTTGCACCAGCATAATTTAGGAAAACTTTCGGATTTTTTTGTTTATGTAGTAGGAAGCTTTTATTTTAAATTTTAATAAACTTTCAGTTTTTACTTAATTAGAGGTAAAATAACTGCTTCAAAATCAGTGTGTATCAGCCTAATAGTATGAATATTTTCAGAAAGAAAAACTGCGATTTGTTACTGGTTAACTCAAATAAAAGGGTGAAGTAACCGGAGTCTGTCATCAAAGAATTTAATCGTTAGTGGAGTGAAGGGAACACCACTCATGAAATACATAAAGTTCGGAAAAAATTATTTAAGGTCAGCAGACGAACAGACAAAAAAGGCATAAGTTCGATTTAAAGCAACGCCATCCTTGACGTTCAGTGTATGTATACAAAAATGAATTATCGAAAAGAATTATTTTATTTTTTCAGATATACCCACTACCCACTGAATTTACTTTTTTGGAAAATTTCTATTTTAGAGCACTTTGTGTTTAAGAAAAAAAGGATCAAATCTACTTAAGTTCATATTCGCCAATTTTTTTATGGCAAAAGCTATTTGATTTAAATTTATGTAAAAGAGAAGTGTTGCTCGATCTGGTTTCGAAGATATGGCCATCGACTGTAGTAGATACAAATTTTCTAAAAATTGTTATTAGTTGAGAACCCTTGTATTGATTGCTACTATATTGGATCATTAATTTTATATGCAAATCTCAGATTACTAGATATTACGGTTTTAATGGAATATTTACCGATCTTTTTTTTACAGAAAACCGATATTTTCCTAAAAAATGCATAGTTGACCTATGATTTTATTAACATATTACGAAAGGGCTTAAGTTTACTTTAGCTGACGTTCTCCAATTTTCTTTTTTTTATGGGTAAAAGGGGGTTAAGAATAAATAAAAAGATGTGAAAAAAGTGTTGCTCGGTTCTAGTTTCAGAGATATAGCCATCGAGATTTCCCGATATAGCTTTTGTAAAAACGATTATAAGTTGGGAATCTCTGTATGGATATCAAAAATATGGGTGTCATAAGAAAGATAATTTAATGGATTTCAACAACAGTAAATAAAATTTTGTAATTTAACATATTTTGGAGATATGACGATTTTTGTGAGTTTTGACCAATTTTTCCCTAAAAATTCCATTTTTTTTTCAAATTCAAAGAATCTGTTATTGACCTATAACTTTTAAAGAAAGCTTAATTTATTCCCATTAGATTGATATATAGTTTGCTTTAAATTTTTTCATATCAACCATATTTTAACCGCAAATCCCAAAAATTTGTTCAATGAAATCTTATGAAAAGTATGTATTTATGACCAAGAACAATAAAAAACCAACAACAACAAAAAAAAAACATAACAAAAACAACAACGAATATAAGACGATTCATATTATAAAACTTAAAAACTTTTATGAAACATCGCACGCGTCTGCAGCGCTCCTTTTTCAAAATACAACCTTACATATCAAAAAATGAATTTATATAACAATGTTAGCATTATAAAACTTAAAATGAAATGGAAAAATTTCTCCAACCTCAGTATGTTAGCAAAGCTGGTGTTGGACATAATATTGTGAACCGACGCGAAGTCGGTGTTGAACATATTGAAGGATGTAAATCCTGAGCAGATGCCGAACGCCGCCCGCTTACCCTAACTGCTATGTTAAATTACTGCGGCTAATGAATCCGTTGTTGGATATATTATAGGATCTAAGGGATTTTCAAGCTAAAAAAATATGAAGGAGGCCTTTCCGCGCCTTACAGATGTATGTATACATTTGCTGTGTTTTATTCGTCAAGTTGCTATCAATGTGCGAAAAAAACGAACAAGTCACTAAGTTTAGTACTCGATATATGAGTACTCCTTTGTTCTTTTTTTCTACTTTTTTCATTTGAAATTGTTTATTTTTGCCGCCTAACGTTTTAAGCAACTTACTATGTATGCATAGCAACTATAATTTCACTCGTTAAGTTTTCGGTTTTGTTTTTTGCTTTCCCATACAACTATCGTTGCTAACTAACGATAACTAACAGCGGAAGGCGAATATAACGCAGCTATTCTTGATTAGCATAACTGTACAACATACTAAAAATTCAAGAAAATTAAAAGTGAGGACGTTAGAGTAAAGAGCGCATGCATCGCACGTATCATATGCTTGGCAGAAGAATTGATTATATACTTTTATATGGAGAGTGGCATACACAAAAGCGACTAACGCGCGCGCTGCTTTTAATGCCCAAGATTCGTCAACTTTAGCAAAAAACAAAAAATTATTTATTTGACAACTTGAAACAGATTTTTATACATATTTGTGTAAGTTTCAATTCAATTCAAGCAAAATTTGTTGATTTTATAAATTTTTTGAAAATTGAAAATAAAAGCAAAGTAATATTCGATAAAATAAACCAAAACAAAAAGCGCATTCCATGTAACACCACACGCGTTGGTCGCTTCAGATACGTAGCGTCCGATGCATGCGCTGCTTTCTATATACCGGAGCCGTAAATAATACCCATATATTTTAATACCAAATTCACCAAAGTGATTTTACTTTTTTCGATAAAAAGAGAGATTACTAAACAATACTAAAGTACTAAAATAACAAAAATGTCTTAATTTAAAGCTTGAGAACACATAACAATTTCCTTAAGCCGTTTAATGAAAATATTTCTGCTTTCGCTAAAATCAAATGGAGTCGCAAATAAATTGCAATTAGAAAGTCATCGGGAAAGAGGCTCATTGGAACCATAATTAGTTCTATGGTAAGGAGTATAGAAAAAATTTGACTCCCTCAAATTGCGTGCAGAAACGTTAAATGGAATTAGTGCTAATAATACAGAATAATTAATTTTATTATCAATTATATCGTTAATGAATATAATATTATTAAAAATTCTTCAATTAGATAAACTACTTAGACCTAACAGACGGCAACGTACCCAATAAGTAGGCATGGTTTCCCAAGTGTACAGTCTTTGCAAAGCAAATCTAGTAAAATTTTTGGATATTCTGAATACGGATAATCGACACATCGTAACAGGGGTCCCATATAACCGAAGCATACTCTAGTAGAGATCTTACCAGGCTATAAAAGATAGCCTTAGGTGTTAAGGGATCAAAAATCTCTCTGATATTCCTTTTCAGAATGCAAAACTGGGAGTTCGCTTTTGCTGTAATATGTTCGAAGTGAATATCAAAAGAAAGCTTTTGGTCAGAATATATACCAAGGTCTTTAAATTGACTCACCCTAAAAACCAATCCGAAGAGTTTTACTTATAATCATAAACAATAGGAGTTACTTTCCAAGCAAGAGTGAGGGCCTTACATTTTCCAAAGTTAAGATATAGCTGGTTAGTAATACACTATTGCAATAAAGATGATATATCATCCTAGAGTTTCACGCAGTCCGTTCAATCTTTAACCAGAAAGACCTTTAAATCATCATCATATAAAAGACACTTGCTAAATTTAAAGGACAGAGTAACATCATTAATGAATAAATTAAAAATTAAAGGACCTAAGTGACTCCCCTGAGGAACTCCGGATGTAATCTTAGTGAGCCTAGAACAATTTTTACCTATCTTGACAGCTAGTGTCTTGTCAGATAGATACGAGTGAATCTATTTTAAAAACTTTGAGTGAAAACCCAGTATTTCCAGTTTAGTTAACAAAATAGGATCTCTTCCGCTATCAAAAGCCTTTGAAAAATCAGTGTATAAAACATCCACCTGCGAACCTATTTCAATAGCGTTAATAGCGAAATTGGAAAAAAGGGCTCATTTAGAAGCAGTGGATCTATCTTTAAAAAAACCATGCTGTTGCCAAGCGATGACTACACACTTCAGCAAAGAGGAGCTTGTTAACAATTTTTAACAGGACTTAAGGCATAATTGATAACTTTACTGTAGGCCTGTAATTTTCAACGAAATACTTTTGGCCAGACTTAAATGTTGGTGTCACGACGGCAGTTTTCCACTCGTTTAGAAAAGTACCACTAGAAAGGGAGTTGTTGAAGATAAAACTCATTGCGATGTACAAAGTTTGACCGCAATTTTTAAAAGCACAGGAGGAAGCAAATCGAAACCAGCACTTTTAGAACAAATATTTCTTTGCTGTTGCTATTTTTTAGTCAGCAGTCAAACCCTGGTTGGAAGCAAATGACTGACCCAAAACCTCACATTTTTCTTGGTTGGATGGAAAACTAGAATTATTATGTATTAAGGTTGGGATATCTTTAGATTTCTTCCGTAAGATTTTGTAAGATTCCAAGAAGGGGAAGAGCCGAGCCTGTATATAGTGTAAAAGCAATTTATCCCAAGATTTGTTCCTAAACTTTCAGATTTCTACTCGAATCCTTATATATTTTTTTATTAGTAGTTCATTGTAATTTCAAAAGCCGCTAAGGCCAATTAATATTACAGGTAGGTGGTGCGATGGAGGAAAAGAAAACAAACAAATAAATTACAATATTTAAACTAAATAAAAGTAAAAGAATAGATTAAATTATAAAATATAAAGCAAAAATTATGATAAAAAAAAACTAAAATGAAAAATCCATAAATCAGCTTTCCCTACAACACATATAAACTAATAGTTTTGAGTCCACAGCGAGTGGAAAATCAAATATTAAAATGATAAGAAGATTTCTCTTAAAGCTAACATCAGTATCAGAGAAACCTCTTAAGTTTTTAGGTAAACTATTCCACAATCTAGCTATTCTTGAATGATTGAAAATGATCTCTCAAATTGAGATGAAGGGATCTTAGGGTTGAGCAAGGTATATAGGAGTTTGAAATTTGATAACTTTATAAAACGCAATCAGAAGTCTAGAATGAACAAAGTCAGAAAAAGAGCAGTTTAAAAATCTTATAACATGGTTCGATATATGATCTCTGCGAGGAACATTGTACAAAAACCTTATAACCCTAATAAATAGCAACCGGACATTACGAAAGCAATAGGAATAAGTGCCTGAAAAACCTTCTAAGCAATAAGTAATTCTAGACATTAAAAGAGCATGTACTAACCTTTTCGATTTAACGAGGTTTCGATTTAACGAGCTTAAAATAAGGACAGTACGAATTAACGAAATTTCGATTTAATGAGGTTAAAATAAGAGTAATACGAATTAACAGTTTTTTTTTATTTAGCAAATAATAAAGTCACTCTTTCTTTACTGTGTTTACCACCATGGCACCTTTCATTTTTGAAGCAAAATGTGCGATCTAGCAGGCATTTATAAAATAAATGTTCTAAACGAACACCTTCATTAACGGCAGAACTTTCGCCGCAAATTTTTTTAAATTTTACATTGTTCCATTTTTAAAACGATCGAGCCAACCGCTGCTGGCTTTGAAATTATTCATGTTCAATTTGTTAGCAAAAAACAGCGCTTTTTCCATTAATAATGGGTCTCCAACATGCATATTAGACTGTCGGCACTGAGTAAACCATATAAGTAGAGACTTTTCTATTTCCAGATTGCATTAAAAATATTCTTTTCTGTAGGATTGAAGTAATCGTTGATGGAGCGATTTCAAATTGTTTAGCCACTTCAATTTTTTTTTGCTCCATTATCAATGGCTGCAATGATGTTTTGCTTTTGCAACACATAAACTCTTACGAGTACGTTTGTTTGCCATTTTCACGCCACACTATGTTTTTCACGCACCTCTGGTAAAGCAACGACCACGAAAATCACAAAAAAATCCTTAAAAAAAAGTGAACGATAAACGTAGCCGTAGCTGCCTACTATGATTGATTTTTTTTTTTCAAACCATAGTTTCATAGAATTTTGCTTTGCATTACGAATTATAAGAGGTTGTCAGATCCAATTACGATTTATAAGAGGTTAAACAGACTATTGAAAAAAAAAACTACGAATTATCGAGGGGACCAAAATGTATGCAATTTTTACGAATTAAAGCGATTTTTTCAAGGGACCAACAGTTTGTTACGAATTATTGAGATTTTCGAATCAACGGGGTACGAATTATCGGGATTCCACTGTACAATTTCCTCAAACTCAAGTTAACTGAAGATATTGCTAACATGAGAGTTAAAATTCAAATTATCATCAATAATGACACCCAAACATTTAATTTCACTGACAAAGTTGATAGGCAAATTATTTAAAGAAAATGAAAATTTCATTGAGAAATGCCTCATAGTTTTAAACATCATAGCTTTCGTTTTGGCAACATTGATATGTAACGAGTTATTAGACATCCAAGAAGATATATTAGATAGATTATAATTAATAACAGCTTCGAGAGAATCAATAAATTGTGGCGCACTACAAAAAATAAGTTGAATGTCATCTGCATATATGAAAGGCGTACAATTTAATAAGCAGTTAGTAAAATCATTCAAGTATAACATAAAAAACAGAGGCCCTAAAACAGATCCTTGCGGAACGCCACAAGAATTTAAGAATTTCATTTCATAACAATCATCAATATAAGCATATCGTTGCCAGTTGCGTCTAAAGCCATTCCTTTGTTGTATTAATACTTTAATATAATATTAGGATTTTCTACAAACAATAGCTTGATTAACAACATTTTTCAATCCTTTTACTAATATTGAATATATATGTTCATTACTGGTAATTGCATTACTATCAGGCAAGATCAAGTGTTTTTCTACGTGTCTAGCATAGTTGATCCAGTTTGCATTATTAAAATCATATTTAAAGAATTGCAGTCTGTTGAAATCACTATTAAAAGTAATTTAGACCGGAAAGACCCAGTAGGCAAGGGCAGAAGCTAGCAGGCCTTCCTTGGTAAGATTAACGCCTTGCCACTTCCTTTTAAACTTACTTTCTTTTTTATACGAAACGTCCCGATAAAATACATCGCTTGCGTCAAGCGGCCTTCTTAGACCGCTTACCGTAGAAAGGGTCACAGAAGTACTTTAAAAAAATGAAATCTTAATACGTCGTGGGATAATTAAATGTTTTTTTATCTGCGTCAACCTCCCTTGCGACCAGCCTAGCAACATGCACACCGTTCCTGACTTCTTACCATTTATCTACTTTTGATGTCGTATAAGTACAATGCAATGACAAAAAAGTAATGTCGAATCATAAAACATTGCAATACATGATATAAAAAAATACATGAAGTCCTTCTTTTTGCCTTCTAATATCAGGACTTATAGCATTGCTGCTGTGGGAAGGCCTTATAACACTGCTGCTGTGGGAAGGCGTAATAGCATGCCTGCTGTGGTAAAGCACAATAGCATTTCATGAGTCTACACTCAAGGGAGTGTAACTATTCTACCAATTAAATCTTCACTACTTACAAAATTTACTTATTGTTAATATTGACAGATTGTAAATAAAAACAACAATCATAATAAATAAAAAAAAAAAATAGCACGAAAATTTAGTTTTGAGAAGGCCTCTTACAATCGCAGCAGTGCTAGCAGGCCTTCTCCGGGGAAGGCTTTGTTCAATTGCCTGCTGGGTATGCTTATCACTAGCTCATCTAAAGACAGATACGAGCTAGAACCATATAATTGGATGTCGTCGGCGAAGATACGAACAGTACATTGCATTGTACTTATGCGACATCAAAAGTAGATTCATGGTTAGAAGTAAGGAACGGTGTGCATGTTGCTAGGCTGGTCTTCTGTTTCATGTTATGTTAAAGTGGTAGAGTGTTGTGTATTCAATGTCATATTATAAATTAAGAAAACGTCACAAAAAATAAAAATTAAAAATATCAACACAAGGGAGGTTGACGCAGATAAAAAATAACATTTAACTAACACGACGTATTAAAATTTAATTTTTTTAAAGTACTTCTGTGACCCCTTCTACGGTAAGCGGTCTTAGAAAGGCTCTTGACGCAAGTGATGTAGGAAGACCTGCTTGAAGAGCATTTCTATCAGGCTTGCTAAAGAAGGCCTGAGGTATCGGGACGTTTCAAATAAAAAAGAAAGTAAGTTTGAAAGGAGGTGGCAAGGCCTTTATTTTACCAAGGAAGGCCTGCTCGCTCCTGCCCTTGCCTACTGAGATATATCTGTTAACTCTCATAAAACTAACATCCTTACATTCGGTGATTCGTACAGTACTGATACCTTTAGTAACATATCTTATTTAATAAAGGGATGGCCATACTTCGCGGCACGTATTAAATAAGAATACACGAAAAATAGAAGCAAAACTGACAAGTTGTATCAAATCAGTGTTGCCGTTTGCTTAAGTTTACGTGTCCTTAAAATTTTGCACGTATACAATATTGCCATATCTTGTTCAATTTCCAGTGACCCAACAAGCGTGGCAAGACACATCCATCTCAATTTTGCACGAAAATTAAAGTTTCAACCCCTTTCTGGAAGTAGAAAGGGGGCAATAGGTGGTAATGAAAAGGTCAAATTTACTTTCCGTGGTAATTTTTAGTGTCCCAAAAAACAGAAATGTACATCAAATTTACTCAAAGATATCATTTTCGGTTCCATCGTCCCCAGAAACATAGAAATGCATATCAATCTCTTTTTGCTTGAAAATTTAAGTTTCAACCCCTTACTAAGGGTAGTTAAGGAGCGCTAGGGGGTAATGGAATGGTCGAACTTATTTTTTGTTATCATTTTTGGTTTCAGCATGCCAAGAAATGTAGAAATCAACATACATTTCAACTTTGTATGCAAATTTAAATTTCAGCGATTTCGAAAATGTAGGAATAATGGGGTCTACCCTCTGGGTCACGACATTTTTGTTTTGTGTGCCTGTGTTATGAACGTAGCCTCAAGTTTGATAGGCACATCAATTAAGTTATTTCTCGCGGTAGCTTTTTCCTTTAAAAACTATACAGTTTAAATTTCTCTCTTCCTTTCAAAATAAGACATCTTCTAGCTTATGCTATTTTGATGCCGCACACATAGTATGGCTTAGAAATTTATTCTGGTGCCGACCTGAGTAACCTGCATAGACTGAACTTGTATTTCAATAAAATTATAAGGTATGTCCACCATCTTCGACCAAGAGACCATGTTTCTGATTATGTACGGCGAATTCTAGGCTACTTATTTGCCAACCTTATATCAGCGCGATGTCTATATTACTTCTATTGCAGTTGGGCGGATTAGCTATTTTTGGTACGAAATTGATCTTTTTACTTGCATACCATTCCATCGTAGCTTTAGAGTAATGAGAGGTTGCTAAATCTGGCCAGAACATCACGGTACCCCCTCATGTGCACGAATAAATGGTAGAATGGTTTTTCGAAGCACTCGTCTATATAAACTTTGGAATTGATTGTGCCTTGCGTAACAAAAAATCTGCTTCTGAGACAACAAGTGCATATGGCCTGTCAAACCACATATTGCTTCGGAAACTACGAAATTTTTTTTTCTTTGCATTTACTATAATGTATGATATTCGTGCCCAGGTAGCTGCTTAAAATCTGCTTAAACGTAAGTTTGGTCGTCCATAACACAGCAATCAAATTTAGTCAGGTACCTTTCATACAATTTTCGGGCTCGCATCTGAGCCATCAACTGCTTTTCATCAGAACGGTCTAGTTTTTTTGAACTCTAGCCGCCATATCTCGCACTGAGGTGTTGGGATTTTGCTTAAAAAAGTGCTTCACCTACTCTATCGTTTCTATCGCTGCTAACGTTGTTATTTTAATGTCGATTTTCTTCTGGTATGTCTTATTTTTTGCGTAAAAGTATCAGCTCAAAATAAGAATGCCGAAACAAAAGACTGAAAATAATTAAACAACAATTACACAATTTTTGTTTACAGCAATGAGTTCAATAACTCTGCCATTTAATTTGAAACTTCATATTGAATGAAAATAATGCTTAAGAAGTGCAATACCTTAATGATAAGGAAAATTAATGCTTAATAAGAGGTTCAATAACTTAATGCTAAGGAAAAGGAATTCAATATTTGGTGCAAATTGTCTTGTAGTAACCCCTCCTCTAGAAAAGATTCGTTGTCCAAAACTATAGTTTTTTCATTTGGGTATACATAGTAGGATAGTTTCAATTAATCCTTGTGTCACTTCTTCAATGTTAGGCAAATAGCTTACCATTAAAAATTTAGAAATGGGTTCGACAGTCATCAAATAATGAAATTATCTTTCTCAGTTTGAACTTCGAATTCGTCCTTGTCACAAACTTAATTTTGTCACCAAGGCTCGAAGGTTTACGACATTTACAACCTACGGTCGTAAAAGTCACAAATGTCGTGCGACATTTGTGACACGACAACACTGGTGTGTGGAGGGGCGCATCCCCCTTATCGATGTTATGCAAAAGCCCGTCTTGTATTCCAACTTCTTGCTTTAAGCGATACATTTTATACAATCAGCTATAAAATTCGATACCTGAGTGGAATGCATAGTTTTACGCGATTTATACAAAAGGCCATCATTTCACTTGTAATAGCTTTTATATGATCGTCATTTTGTTGAGCTCTTATACTGCGGACACCTCTATTGTTATATTTAAAAGTGATGTGTAGCGACCTAAGTGATTCACATTATTCATATGTTCTCCAACTCGGTGCTCAACTTCAACGCTGCTGAAATCCTTTAGATACAAAATCCACTGGCTTGTTTGCTTAAAAGCAAAACAGTCTGTCACTAATTTAAATCGTGTTCCGAGCAATAAAAGCGAAACATCTTTAATACCAGAAACTCTGGCGCTACTTCGAGGTTGTAATTGTGACACTTTGCTTCTGATGTGGATGTCATCGTTATGCGTCCCTATGTAATTTGGTTGGTGCCGCTCTCGTGCAGATGTGTATTACTGGTTCGGTAATTAGTGAACGTTTTAACTGTTGTAACGACTGTAGCTCTGCTGGACCTATGTTATATAAGACATATTTTTTGAGTAAGTTAGTCAACAGTCGAGCAATGTGTGCGTACCTTAGAATAAATTTCCTTAAAAATCCGGTGAGACCTAGGAACGACAACGGCTCTAATGTTTATCGGTGTATCACTTCCAGGCCAAACTCTCTGTATTCAACGATGTAATCCAGAAAACTTATACGGGATTGCCGAAAACTACATTTTTTCCACTTTCATTTTAAGTCGTTCTGCGCTGCTGTCTCGAGAACTTACTTTGTTTTCTCTATAAACTTTTCGGCGGCAGTATCACCTTGCTAATAAGACTTCAGTAGTACATACAAATTCTCATTGTGTTAACTTTCTTCTTAACAACGACAACACTGCTTGTAACATTCGAAGAGGATTTCCGCACTATGTAGGGTTGCCAAGTTTTTTCGAAAGTTATTTTTGAGCATTTTACTTTTAAATAAATAGTAGCTGACGAAAAAATATTCAAAAATATGGCATGTTTCAACATAATATTTTATTTTTTGAATAAATATTTTTTACTACTTTATTTGCCTTCATTATTAATAATTAAATTTTTATTTTAGAGAAAAGTTTCATATATTGTATTCCAATCTAAATGTTAGGTGCAAAATACCATTAATTCAGCTTTAATCAAATTAATTAATTTGTTTTTAATTAATAATAATAAAGTTTAGCTACTACAGCTATTATAGCCTTCCTAACTATTTAGCTTGAAGCTGTAAACCAAGTAAAAAGCTGGCACATGCACATTAATTTTTTTTTATAATTTTTTCTTAGCTTTTTCGCATTTTCTCAACATGCCCAATCAGACTATGTGAACATAAACATAAACATATAGATATTAAAAAAATTATATGTACATATTAATTTACATGGTCCAAGGCTGTGGGGCTTGGACAACACAAACATAAAAATACAGACCACTATTAAGCTACAAATTTAACTACAGTTCGTTTTCAATCTAAGCTTGAGGTGACCGTTTAACAAGCTAATGTTATAAACTTCGCTATTGTTACTAAGAGTGGTCATGCTATTAAAAGGAGCTGTAGCCATATAATTAGTTCTACTAGCCGGATGATAAAATAATTGATAAGCGTTACGAGTACTTCTCCGATTAGTATTAAAATGAATGTAATCAAGAATTTCTGGTGCAGCAAGAGACCCAGATACAAGTTGATGCAGACAAAGTATATCCGCAGTATTTCTACGGTACCTCAAAGACTGCATATGTAATAAGGAGGAAGGTTCAAATAGTCAATCCAATTTAAGCCATTGAGAGAAAAACGAATAAAGTTTTTTTGAATGCTCTCATTTTTATTTATATAAATATTAAAAGTTAATTTAACATCAAAATGTATATCTAGGTCTTTGACTAAATCGACACGACATATTTTCTAATCTTTTAATGTATAATCAAACCCCACAATATTTTTTTTTCCTGGTGAAAATCAAAGTTTGGCATTTATCAGGATAAAGATGTAGGTTGTTTTTAGAACACCAAACCTCGAAGGATTTCAAGTCAGACTGAAGTGGAATAGTATAACCAACCCCCTTCACGTTCCTGTAAATTTTCATGTACTCTGCATATATTAACAGATGGGAGTTTTTAATAACATGTGTAACGTGATTAATTGCTGAAATGAACAGGAGCGGTCCTAGGTGGCTTCCTTGTGGAACACCTGATGCCACGCTAAATGGGGAGGAAAACACCCTCCGAAATCTTATTTGATATGAGAGATCAGATAAACAAGATTCAGTCCAGCTGACAAAACTTAAAGAATAAAGAAACCATAAAGGGTCGATATCCATATATTCAAAATAGTTGACCTCAGGGTTAAAGAAAATGATTAACTAAACAAATTAGCAAACAACCCGGTTACAATTTTGGGGTCGCTAGTGAACTCATCAATTGTTTTAACTCAGATGGAACCGGTCAGATTTTTTTTAGAATTAATAAAATCCCAAAAATTTTCATGAAAAATATTTAGCCTAATTTTATTCAAATATTCAAAATAAACAAAAGCTGATATCTTTAAATTCAAAAAACAGTCGCTGATAAGCAACAAGGTCATTTTGGTCCTGGCTAGAAACGTATTTGTTCCATACCCTATTACGGCCATTACGAATTTCCTTCAAATCCTTTGTGTATCAAGGGTACGACGAATTATTAACGTACCTCCAAGTATATGAGGCCGACAATA
Organism: Meiosimyza decipiens; assembly: GCA_963680825.1. NCBI lineage: Eukaryota > Metazoa > Arthropoda > Insecta > Diptera > Lauxaniidae > Meiosimyza > Meiosimyza decipiens. The sequence goes on along the minus strand of OY804258.1, from coordinate 80,446,761 downwards.
CTATGGCCAAAACAGTTCACCATAGAAAAATGTAATGCAATCATCAAATGTATTGCTCTGATTTGGTCCTTAAATTCTCATTCAATTTTAAAAAGTCAGCTTTTTTAAAATTGAATTCGTAACCATCAATAGAAGAATATGCATCAGTTAAATTTTCAATGTCAGATTGGTACACAATTCTCAAAGGTGGATGATAGGAATCTACCGTAGAAAGAGCATGGATAGCATATCTCACAACTACATTGCTACTATTTGCAACAGAGCCTAAGTCAAGTTGTCGTCTGTGGCAATTAGTTATACATACAACTTACTTGATGTAAGTTTGACAGTATGTATTTCGTCAGTAAAAATTTGTTGTCAAGGTTTTGGACATAATAATATGTACCATCATCCGAAAAAGTCCATTTTAGGTCAGCCAGATTAAAGTCACCTAAGAATAAAATGTCATTAGCGTTTAGTTCATTAATTATATATTCTACGGCTATCGAAAAACATTCGAAGACATCTGCGCTACTATTTGGTGGAACATAAGCGTTTAGAATATAAATAGAAATATTGGAGTCACAATTTGAAACTTTAACGCATAAAAGTTCAATGTTCGATGCGCAGGCAATTTCGATTAATGAAATGATTTTTTATAACTATTAAGACGCCTCCACTAACAGAAGAAATATCTTCTAAGTGTCTGTCTCTTCTAAAAACATTGAAACCATTGTCAAAAAGTTCCAAATTGAGAAAAGAGTTATTTAATCAAGTTTCTGTAAAAACGGTAACATCCTCAGAGAAAATCTGAGTTCATAAAAAGATGTCGTGCGTCTTGGAACGCAAACCCCTTACATTTTGATTGTAAAGGGAGCCGCTTAAATTTTTTGATGGACAGTCTTTTTATTTTTTTTCGACTTAAATTCTGATATATAGATACTATCCACCCATACATTAGAGTTTAGAATGGCAGAAGCATGAGAAGAGGAGGTATACTTCAGATTTTCCCGCAAGAAACGATGGCGTCAGCAGGAATAATTTGATTTTGTATTATAAAATTTATAACGTTATCAGTGGTAGTGTAGAAGTGGTAGAATGAAGTCGCGAAATGAAAATTGATTTTAACCGCATAGAGTAATCAATCGCATCAACCACCCGTGGAGTGGTAATATCCGAAGTCGATAGATCAGGAGGGTTATTGACAGAAGAGGAAGAGGATGGAGGGTTAACATAAATGATAGCAGGAAATTGGGAGTGGGAGGAGAGGTATTTAGAGAGCCATCCACGGGAGTTTTTTCACGACTGACGGCCGCACCACCCACCCCCACACTCTACCCAGATTCTTATTTGATTGGTTTTTAGGTTCTCCTTTCTTTTTTAAGCGAATAGCTTGTTTAGGTGAGGTAAGGTAGAGAAGGAGTGGAGGCAAAAGCCATAGCAGTCTTGGTAATAGCTTTCTTTTGCAAACTAACATCTGATGAAATAGCTTCATTTTTAATATATTAGGACATTCTGAATAATTTAAAACAAACATTTTTTGCCATTTTTCAGCAGTAGATTTTGCAGAAAATTTTTGATCAGAAAGTAAAATGTCCATAATGACTCGTTTCTGAATGCAAATTGTTAAAATTAATTTATAGTTCTTGCGCTATTTCTAAGTATCGTGGCTGGGTTCGCCTTTTAGAAGATTTAGATATTTTTTTTTAAAAATAATCGAACCAGTTGTTTAAATAACTCTGACTTTTCGGAACAAAAACTACAAATTCGTCTTAGTAAGATTATGATGAAACATTGCTGTAAACTTTAAGAATTATATTTTATATGCCATTTGTATGGCGATTGACGAAACGGTTCTATTACTCTGTTAGCAACTATTTTCAGGCGAATGTCGCACTGCTTTGGTGTCGAGGTTGTTGGCTGGTAATTTTTAATCAAGGTTCGCAAAATATCACTCCGAATGCTCAGTTCTTACTTTTTCTCACTCATTCGAATTCTGTTTCGTGAGTTCTCGTGAGCTAGAGTTGTTGTTGTGTGTAGTTTTCAAATTGTCATTCACTTCAATTCAAAACATCAAGTGAAAACTCACATTGCGTACCTCATTTGATGAAAATTAGTTTTTGATAAATAGACAGACACAACAACAACACTAGCTCATGAGAAATCACAAAACAGATAGCGCAAGAATGAGAAAGAGTGAAAAATGAGAACTCATGATAAAGTCAGTTAAAACAGAAATTGACACTAACAAAGAAATGCGGTGGGTTTCACTGTCTCATTTTAATTGCGTACAGTAGTCAAAATGGGTAAGCCTTCTAATATAGACAAAGGACTGGTGACTTTTGACCAGCAAGGATAATGTGTCAAAGTGTATTAAATGTGCAAAGCAATTGAAAGGTCACTTACTAGGAATCATTAAAAGACACTATGAAATAGTTGCATAAAATATTTTTCGATGATGACGTTCGTTCCAGAAAGGACAAAAATAATCCTGAATCATGGGTTAAATTAAATTTAAATAAAAATTAATTTTTAAAGTGTTGTACTAACCCACTGTGCCAATAATGAGCAGCGCTCAATGAGCACTCACTTATGCTCTGAGAAATGCTGTCTGCTAAATCTTTTTCTCAGAGTTGTATTCGTGTTTGTGAGCGTTGCTCACTTAATTTTTTTTGCATTTTTGCAGCGGCAGAATTCGAAATTTCTGAATATCGTTTTGTGAGTTTTCGCCTGCTTGTGCGTCTAGCTCATGAGTTATCATTTAATGGATTTTAGCAAGAAATAGCAACGCGTGATAAAATCTCAAAAATTAGCATTTTGCGTACCAGTTTTTTATCAGTAACTCAACGGTTTTTCGATACTGCGGATACTGCAGTAAGTGAACTATCCGCTTCAAAAATATGATAAACGACATGATTTTACTCATCTATTAACATATTGTCCGCTTCGAGCTTTGTAAATTTAAAATCTTTATCGAAGTAAAAACTTAACTTTTTGGTGAAATCGTATCCCAGTAAAACATCATAATCCATTACGTTATGCGATACAATCAATATTCTTTGATTAGCTCATCAAATATTGGGCTGTAAAAAAAACCAATAGGCTTTGTTTTCTTTTTACCCAAGCCACTAAACGTTGATAAACTTTTATTAATTTGTGTATCCCCCAACTTTTGCAACACATTTTCTTTAGCAATAGCAGCGTTGGAGAATGTATCGATAAGGTAATCTATGTCAGCATCATTTATAGAGATAATCTTCATACGGCTGCGATCGTGAAGGAATGTTTGCACTTTGTCCACTTTTTTTTGGACAAACGTGCTATATGGCCACTTTCGTTGTAATGAAAACATTTTGTTCTCAAAGTGCCCTATTTTATGTTCAGCTGAGCCACACTTAAAGCACATTTAAAGCAAAAAATTCTTTCTTTTTAACATTTTCCTTTGTATTCAAACTGACTTTGTTTTGTCCACTGTTTGGCCTGAAGTGATTTGAATGACTTATCCAATTAGAAAATTCGGTTGTCGTTTCGTTGTTGTAACCACACATTCGGTTTGTTTCGGTTTAGTATTTGAGTAGATAACTACTCAGATACCGATATATTTCGTAATTGGCACGTAACAGTTACCAAGTGGGTAACATGATGGTAGGGATATGTGTAGTTTGTGTTACTGTTTTGTAACCGCACATAGTAGTTATAGCGACCCACACGCAGACTTTTTGTGACTGAAGAAATAGATTTTTTTCAGTTACAAAAACTGCTTTGTTTAGGAAATATTTTACTTCTACTACTGTAGTAATCTAAATATAAATGAATACAATCCCAGCAGGCAATTGAACAAGACCTTCCCCGGAGAAGGCCTGCTAGCACTGCGCCGATTGTAAGAGGCCTTCTCAAAACTAAATTTTCATGCAAATAACAAAAAAAAATTTTTTTTTTACTATGATTTTTGTTTTTATTTACAATCTGTCAATATTAACAATAAGTAAATTTTATAAGTAGTGAAATTTTAATTAGCGGAATAGTTACACTCCATTGAGTGTATACTCACGAAATGCTATTATGTTTTACCACGGCAGGCGTGCTATTATGCCTTCCCACAGCAGTACTGATATAAGGCCTTCCCACAGCAGTACTGATATAAGGCCTTCCCACTGCAGCAGTGCTATAAGGCCTTCCCACAGCAGCAGTGCTATAAGGCCTCATAATAGAAGGCAAAAAAGAAGGACTTCATGTAATTTTTTATATCATGTATTGCAATGTTTTATGATTCGACATTACTTTTTTGTCATTGGATTGTACTTATACGACATCGAAAGTAGATAAATGGCTAGAAATAAGGAACGGTGTGCATGTTGCTAGGCTTTTCTTCTGTTTCATGTTATGTTAAAGTGGTAGAGGAGAGTTGTGTATTCAAGTAATTCAATGTCAAATCATAAATTAAGAAAACGTCACACAAAATAAACATTAAAAATATCAACGCAAGGGAGGTTGACGCAGATAAAAAAAAACATTTAACTAAGAGTCTCACGACGTATTACGATTTAGTTTTTTCAAAGTACTTCTGTGACCAATTCTAGGGTAAGCGCTCTTAGAAGGGCTCTTGACGCAAGCGATGTAGGAAGGCCTGCTTGAAGAGTATTTCTATCAGGCCTGTTTTATCGGGACGTTTCATATAAAAAAGAAAGTAAGTTTGAAAGGAGGTGGCAAGGCCTTAATCTTACCAAGGAAGGCCTGCTAGAAGGCTTGAAATGTATGTCAAATGATAGAGCTCGATGAACCTAAATAGAATATATAGGGTTGCCCTGCCGAATCCCGTCCCAAACATGGGTTGCCAATTGTCAATTGCTTAAATAAAAAGTGTACTAAAAGTTAAACATCAAGGGAGCTACAATAACAACCTTAAATAAAACAGAAAGAAGAGTTTTTCTTGCTTTCTTTGTTTAACTTTTTTGCTTGAGTTCTTAACAGATCTATGCAAGAAGGTAACATATAGGGCTTGCCGAACTCTTACTAATTGGCTTAGAAGTTACTGATGACTCTTCTTCTAGTATTAGTAGCTTGCCTTAGCCCATTTTTTCTTTTTATTTATGTTTGTTAAGTGTAATTTTTTTGGTGTTGGCACACACACATTATGTCGAACAGTAAGCCCAATAAAAATATTATGAAAAGTGTATAAGATTACAGCTTGAAACTTATGTCGAAAGATTCAGCTCGATAAGCCTGCATAAAATATATAGGTTTGTCTTGTTTAATTCTGCCCGAAACATGGGTTGCCCCCCGTTTGTAAGGGTAATTTTTTTTAATAAAAAGTGCATAAGATTACAGCTTGAAATATATGTCAAATAATAGAGCTCGATGAGTCGAAATAGAGTACACAGGGTTTCGCCTCGTTGGATCCTGTCCTAGGTTAGGGGTGCCACGCGTTTTTTGGGCGTGAAGTGTGTGTAGGACATAAAAGTGGAAAGATTAACAACAAGTATTCATTAGCACACTTAGCAACTTGATCGGTATATTCGCACATACATATCGTCACCTAACATCCAAAAAGCTGTAACCACACTTTTTAATTTTAAACAGGAGAAGCAAAAACTTTGTATACTGAAGAAATGAAGTTACAGTGTGATGCTTTAAAGCTTATATGCTATAAAGTTTTAATTTTAACTTTTTGTTTTATTTTTGTAAATTCAAGCAATGTTTTTCTACTTGTGATATGATTATTCAATAAAGAATTTTGAAATACCCTTGAGGATGCTTAACATCCATAAGCAAAACGTCGGGTGAACAAATGAATTTCACATTGTTTTAATTATAAAAACAAAATTGACCTAACAGCCAGTTTTTCAATAAAGAAAAACTATTTTTAAATTATCAAAAACAAATATATTGGTCAGATATTGTTTATATAGAAAAAATATATTGTTATGTAAGGACTGTCGCAGAAGAAACTTGCGTTTTTTATTTTTTGTATTATACTCTACCTGATAATCTTATAGGTCTAAAAAGACACAATATTTGTTCTATATAAAGTGAGGTTAAATATGATGTATAACACTTGAAGATAGCAACAAAAAGTTCGCGAACTGATTTTGTCCACATAACTTCAAAATCCAGAATTAAATATTCAGCTATAGCAAAAATAGTTGGTGCATCAGAAAAAACTGTCTTTACGGTTATTTCTAATCATAAGAAGGGTCTACCTGTTTCACGAAAAAAAGGTTCAGGCAGAAAACCAGAATTTTCTAACTCAAAGGTAGCGAAGAAGGTGAAGCGCCTTTTTAAGCAAAATCCCAACAAATTATTGCGATATATGGCGGCTAGAGCAGGTACATCAAAATCTAATGTACAAAGGATAAAGGACAAAAGTAACCTAGAGGCATATAGAGTTCAAAAAGTACCAGACCGTTCTGATGAAATGTTGTGTTATGGACGACGAAACTTACGCTAAAGCACATTATAAGCAGTTACCTGGGCACGAATATTATACATCACCGAAAAAAAGACATGTGCCTAGTATATTTAAAGAAAAAAAATTTCGAAATTTCCGAAGCAATATATGGTTTGGCAGGCCGTCTCAGAAGCAGTTTCTTTGTTACGCAAGGCACAATCAATTCCAAAGTCTATGTAGAGGAGTATCTCGAAATCTTCTACCATTTATTCATGCACATGAGGGTACCGCGATGTACTAGCCTGATGAAGCAACCTCTCATTATTCTAAAGCTAGTAAGGAATAGTATCAAAGTAAAAATATCAATTTTGTACCAAAAATAGCAAATCCGCCCAACAGCCGAGAGCTGCGCCCAATTGAAAGTTTTGGGTTCCAATGAACAGAGATCTGCGAAAGCGGGGTAAGACTGCAAAAAATCTACAAGACTTCAGACTTAAGTGAAAAAAATCGTACCGTACTGTCGATGAAACGACTGTGCAAAATGTAATGAAGGGCCTTAAGAAAAAATTTAAAATTTTTGTAGAAAAAAAAATTTGCTATTTATATTCTGAACACTAGCCAATATTAATAAAAAAGAAAAAAAAGACCAAAAAATTTACTTGGTATTTTTTATAACTAAAAAACAAAACGCAAGTTTTTTTGGGACAGTCGTTACATATTTCTTATGTAAAAATTTTAAATGAGTCAAAGTTTACTTAGTTGTCTAAAGAATTCAAATATTGTATTTCATTTCTATGTGCTATATGAAACTCAAAAACTTGAATTTCGTTCGTAAAATCTCTATTATTGGACATATGACTTAAAAATTGTAGGGATGTGTAGTTTAGTCAAATGCACAGAATCAATAAAAACCCGATTTTGAATTTTTTGTGGTTGCGGCTTTTTGGATGCTAGGTGACGATATGTATGTACAAAAGTTAACTTTAAGTTTTGCTATACCTTTTATACCTATTTGTATATGTGAGATTTTTTTATTTTCATAGAATTTTAAATTTTTCTCTTAATAAAAGTGAACTTTTGATTTTTTTTTTGTAAGAGAGGGGCAAGTCTTTTTCCATTTAAGTGAGAACATATTGCCAATAATAACCTAGGTGCGAAAATTCCATGGGGTGCTTGGGAGTTCAACCCTCTCCCCCTTGCACACTTATCTGTATTTAACACTTGTAAAATTTTACCCAGAACCGCATTTTTGGGAATCAATTCAAGAAAAGGAATGGTATGATATCGAAAAGTTTTTATCCTCTTTTTTAATTCTGTTAGCATAATAGTATACATTAATTGAAATATAAAATAATAAAATTGTTTTTTTTTTCAGGGCATCTTCAATACTAAAATAATAAACTTGAAAAATTAGCCAAACAGAGAAAAAATTGTTTCATCCCTCTAAATATCAAGCGATAAGACAACTCCTATACTCATTTCAAACATTGTTTTTGCACAGGCTTTGTGCATCGTGAAATGTTGCCATTCACACCACAAATTGTTAAACGTCTATTAGCATTGAAAAAAGGCAACGAAGATTCTGTCGAAGGCAAGTGGTCGGAAAAAGCAGTAAAAAATCTTGTTAAAAAATTAAAAAAGTCGTCAGCACTAGAAGAGCTCGAGCGCGCTGTATCCACACAAAATTGTAATACTAGGTGCGTTACTTTACCCCGTTCAAAACCAGCAACAGGTGAAAACCTCCGAAAGGGTTTGCCTCATGTGATTTATTGTCGTTTATGGCGCTGGCCAGATCTACAGTCACAAAATGAATTGAAAGCGCTTGATCATTGCGAGTTTGCTTATCATTTTAAAAAAGACGAAATTTGCATAAACCCATATCACTATAAGAAAGTAGAGCTCTCAATATTGGTGCCAAAATCACTACCAACGCCACCAGATTCAGTAACAGATTATCCGTTGGATAATCATAGCCATCAGATCCCTAATAACACAGAATATAATGCTTCAATACGGAGTTCATCTTTGAGTCCTCCACAATACATGGAAGTACCGTCATTATCGATAAGTGACGCTACAATACAGCATCAAATGGCCTGTACCGCAAGCGTTGTAACTTCACACAGCGCAGCTAGTGGCACAGTTAGCGGTGCACTTTGTAACATGGATTCGCAGTCAAGCGTCTTAAGCGTTGGTAGCAGTATACCAAATAGTGGTACTCCACCACCCGGCTATATAAGTGAAGATGGAGATCCAATGGATCAAAATGACAACATGAACATTTCGCGGTTAACACCGCCGGTGGACTCTGCACCTGTGATGTATCATGAGCCGGCATTCTGGTGTTCTATTTCATACTATGAATTAAATACACGTGTTGGCGAGACATTTCATGCTTCTCAGCCTTCAATTACAGTAGATGGCTTCACCGATCCATCAAATTCGGAACGCTTCTGTTTAGGTCTACTTTCAAATGTTAATCGCAATGAAGTAGTGGAGCAGACACGACGGCACATTGGAAAGGGAGTGCGTCTATACTACATTGGCGGCGAAGTATTTGCTGAATGTCTTAGTGACTCATCGATTTTTGTACAAAGTCCTAACTGCAACCAGCGATATGGTTGGCATCCGGCAACTGTGTGTAAAATACCACCAGGATGTAATTTGAAAATTTTTAACAACCAGGAATTTGCTGCATTGCTGTCACAATCTGTATCTCAAGGGTTTGAGGCAGTATATCAATTGACGCGTATGTGCACAATAAGGATGTCGTTTGTCAAAGGTTGGGGTGCCGAGTATCGCAGGCAAACTGTGACCTCTACACCGTGTTGGATTGAGTTACATTTAAATGGACCATTGCAGTGGCTGGACCGTGTATTGACGCAGATGGGGTCACCCCGTTTGCCATGCAGTTCGATGTCATAAGTAAATTGAAATTTTACGTAAAATGAAGTATACAAAGGGAGAAATGCGATCTAACAAAGATATAATTTGAGAAATTACGACATGCTACAAATTCTTTATGAAAATTATTATAAATAGGTTATGTAAAAGTAAAAATATGTAATAAGACTTAAAAAATGTAGTTTTAATTTTTGTTGCATCTGATTACTTTTAACATTTTTTATCAATTCCGATTTTACTGTGTGTTCACCCGTTCTTTGTTTGTTTTTAAATAACACTCCTTAACTATCTGCATATTTCTTTTCATATATGAGATAAAAAGGAATGCGACCGCTAGTCCAAACAGTAAATACATTTAAGATATTTCGATCACGCACGTTTTATAAAAAATTATCCTATATTGTCCAATTCAGTTGAAAGTCATTACTGTAAGTATGTATACAAAACTTTTATTTAAGAACTCGAATTATTTAAAATATTATTCCTGAAAATCAAATATTTTTACTTTCGAACAAATTATCAAATATTTTTTTATCATAACATAATTTTAAGTAGTTTTTGTTTTAAAACTAGTACACAATATTTTTTTATATAAACTGTATCGGTCTGATATTGATTCTTCAAATTTTGAAAGTATGTTTAACACCAAAAAGTTTTGCTCAGTTAATAGCCAGAACCCAGCAGCAGCAGCAAAATCTGTCAAAACTGCAAATATTGTAAACAAACAAAATAGTCAAAATAAAAACTTGCGCATTATTCAAAAGGAAAATTGTTGCTATAAGCTTGATTATTAGTGCCGGGTAGATTAAAAAAATTAACAAAAACATATATTTTCATTATACGGCAACTAGTATGCAACCCTGATATTTTGCAGCCGGATGAAATATAAAACAATTTCTGTATCGGCAGCTGGGCAGCACGGCGGCAAACTGAATGATTTTCTATCTGTCTCTTTTTCACCTCCATTGTTCTCTATAATTTTAAAATTTGGTACACAAATTATTTGTTGGAATTCAAAGGAAAGTAATTAAAACAGGTTCACGCTTCCGATACGTCTGCTTTGGCAGGTATATCGAGAGACTACTGCTCTTGTCAATCATTGTTGTCAACATGATTCGTGTGTTACATGCACACACGACGTCAGTTCATCATAGCTAACGCAGAGCGAAGCACAACTGCACCGGTCTCTTTGCGGTACGAACAGATACGAAACAAAAACAGATACATTACACTGCTTCATTTGTATAGGTAAGCAGCCGGTAATACGGAATAAAAGTAGTCGATCACTTTTTACCTGCACCAAATATACGAATAATGTTCGGTATGAGTAGAATTAGTACGTGGAATCATGGAGGTGGAAAATAGAAATTAAACTTTTTACAATTTATTGTTCAACTTTATGTTTATTAATAAGGCAAAATGAGGGAAAAACAAAAAAAAATTCTAATAGATTTTTAACACAATGTTATTGTGTTATTACTAAAAGTGATTTTATTCGGCGATTTCCAACAATACACTGACAATTTCAAAGAAGAATAATAAAAAACAGTTACAGTATTTGCAACATTATCGGTGTAGCTGCTATGTCTTCGATTACTTTATCAAGTTCTTGGTCACAAAATAACAACAAAACGGTTGAATGATGACCGAATATCGAGAAGCAGTTCATGTCAAGCGAAGCGACTACGATACCATACTCGGTTGATAAGCTTTGCTTCTTTGAGTTCATTGAACTTTTCGCAAATGTTGGTCCCAATGTCGATGTAATGGTCGTAACATCATCAAATCGTTCAGTTCTTTCGCTCAACTTCACTCGTGGGGTTCGTACTGTGTTTTGAACGTGCTTTGTATTATGTTCTCGATAAAATTTGCCAAAATCTGTTGAAGTGAATGACGTTCCTCCGTCACTCATGATGCGTTCTGGGGCTCCATAATAACCGAAAAATTCGTTGAAAATATTGAAAACGTGTTTCTTCGTTGTCTTTTTTAACTGCTTTAACTGCGACATACTTCGTAAATGCATCGATCAATTCCAGGACGTGTTCATTGCACAGGCTACTAGGTGGAAAGGGACCCTTATAGTCGACGTGAATGGCGTTGAAGTCAGCTTCCGCTTTTCCGCCAAATTGCTTCACAAATACACATTGAACGAAAGACTTAGAGTAAAGTTTCGCATAAGAGCAAACCATATACATATTTTGCTTCCACTTTCCTAAAGATCGTTGTCAACTTAAATGCCCTGATTCGCCGTGAGCACGATAGTCTGTCATATAGTATTCCATAACGCAATCGTTGATAACCGCCTTATCCTTCGCTTGGACTTGCTCCATTAATCGTTTGATGTTTTCATCTTGAATCTGAATACTGTATAGCCAATCGATCGGGTCTCAATTGATTTTTTATGTCAGGTTCTTGTTCTTCTGAATACGAGGCTCAGCTTGAGCCAACAGTCGATAATTAAACTCTCTTTTTCATGTTCCAATCTATCACAACTTGAATTTTCTTCCCGTAGACGTAATATTTAAATCGGTCAAGTGCTTCGACAACGGTCAGGTTTGAAGTTCGTAACTGCGTAATTTTTTTTACCAATACTGGTGAATCGACTTCGTTTTGCAAGAGAACCCCAGACAAGCCAATCGAAATCGCATTGGTATGCATTTAATGCTCTTTAGCGACGTCATGAGCACTTAATATTTGTCTCCAAGAAAGTGCTTGTAATAACGATTGAAATTGAAATTTTCTTGAGCCCAAGTGCCACCAATTAAATACGACACCCGTTTACCAATAAACACCAAGTATCAAACCAGTCACGCCAAAGAAAATTGATAATCATTTCTGTAGCATCATTACTGTATCAATTTTAATTTAAATAATTTTTATAAATAATCAAATAGTTTTAAGTTTTTGTTTATCAAAGATTTTCAATTAAATTTTAAGCTCGAGACACATGAAAACATACAGTGGCGAACAGTGAAATCCGGACAGACAAAAAAATTTAAAAAAGGGCTTTACGATCCCGTCGACCCCATTTTTTTGTAGGTATGATTTTTTTAATAAGTGATGGTTTTTGCGATCTCTTTTCTTATAAAATAAAACTTTTTGAGCAGGCTCTAGGTCCAATTTAATGAAAAACTATTTTTCTTTGTCATATTAAATTTTAATAATAATATTTCGACTACCTCTGGTAGTCATCCTCAGAGTAGTCTGTATGAAAAATGTTACAACAATTAAAATAAAATAATATAAACAAAAACAGCACAAATAATAACTTACGTATGTCAGGATTAAATAAATAAATAATTACTTTGAAAATAAATAATTACATAAAACAAAACAAAAACATAAATATTGCACAAAATTTTTAAGTTTTTGTAAACAATCACAGCTGACCTTAATGGTGATCTCTCGTCCACTAATATTACTTGTTTTGTTTTGTTATTAGATATATGTAGCTTTGAGCAATTCTCACTGTGTCCGTTTTAAAGTTTAATCGTTGTAGGTGTGGTGTATTAATTATGTGCAGCATTTCCAAACTTTGTTTTAGAGATAGGACAATATTTTTGTATAAATAGAAGTTATTATACTATTAGTTTTTAATCATTCTTGTGTTATTGTGTGGGAAAAGATGCCAAATTATAAAAAATTAAGAAGCGCGAGATTTTGTCGATACGGGAAATTTCCGCTAGAGTTGGCTTCAGTAAGTCCTCAGTAACCGACTTTTTGAAAATGTATTCTAAAACTGGGTGGACAGGTCGAAAAGAAGGCTCAGGAGCGCGAAAAATAGACTAGAGAAGATGATGATCAACTTTTGAAAAGGATTAGTGTTAAAACTGGATCCAAAACGGCTGTAGAAATTAGAAAAGAGTTTGTTGAATGTGGAGGAATAGAAATTTCTCCAATGACTGTGCAACGAAGGCTCCATGACGCTGGTTTATCAGCACATCGTCCCGTTAAAAAGCCTTTCTTGAAATGTTGATAGTTTCTGATTGGCAGAATGAGATCTTTTCATGTAAATCACAGTTCAATATATTCGGCTGCGATGGAATTTTCGTTCGTTTTTTCCTCCTCTTCTCTTACAAGTAAAGAATTACTTGAATGAACGTGGCATTTCAATTTTATCGTGGCCAGGCAATAGTCCCGATCTGAACCACATTGAGAATCTTTGGCACATAATTGAGGTGCAGGCCCTCTAATTTACGCGAGTTAGACAGAACAGTTCAAAATAATTTGTACGAAGGCATTTCGGAAGATCTTTTAAAAAATTTGATCTCTTCCATGCCGCAGCGAGTTATGGCGGTCATAAAAGCCAAGGGAGGAACAACAAAATATTGATACCTGTTATTTTTTAATCCTAAGTATTAGTTTTTAAAAGACCTGCTGTAAATATTTTAGAATTAGGGCTTTAAAAATAAAATTTTAAAACAATTTACCAAAAACATTTTTTATCATTAATGTTTTTTATCAATTATGTGTTTATGGTGTGGTTTTCCGACCTACAGCAAAGTATTTTCAATAAAAATTATTTTCTTTAATCCTTGCATCAGTTTTTTGAATCGATAAAAAATTTAGATCCTAAAGGATTTTATCCAATTTATTTTGTCTGTCTGATTTCACTGTTCGCCACTTTACAATGTAAAAATTTAAATAAAAAAATATATATATTTGTTTATTGAAATATATGTACCAATAATCTCAATCCTAAAAAAGCACCTGATATAGATGAAATATCTCCAGGCTTATTTAAGGAACATGGTACCATACTTATTTAATGTATGTTTCGACTAAAATACTTGCCGATATGCTTCAAAATAGGAAAAATCATCATGATAAAGCCAGACAAGCCACTAGAACAAGGAACGTCATATAGACCTTTACATTTGTTACCGTCAATTTCAAAACTTTCCGGAGAAATTAGGGGCGGAAAAGTCTCAAGTTGTTGATCAATATACCTGACTTTCAATTTGGATTCAAAAAAAAGAATCAACCATCGATCAAGTTCATCGTGTAACAGAGATGATTGGAAAAGCATTAAAAAAAAAATATTCTATTCTATATTGTTTCGGGATGTATTCCAAGCATTTGATTGAGTATAGCACCAAGCTCTTATATACAATATAAAATGAACAAACTGCTACCGGCTAGCCTTTGTCAGCTGCTTGAGTCATACTTATACAAAAAAAATTCTGAGAAACACTTGATGAAGCAAATTTGAACTTCTACACTGGAGCTGGAGTTCCACAGGGAAGCGTTCTAGGGCCTAACTATCTGCTCTATACAACTGATATACAAACAACATACATTACATTCACCACATCACATTCACCACTCATTTTATATTTATATTGCGGCGATCAAACAATGCCTTGCATACATATCTTAATGAGATTCAAGTTTTCGATTACAGACGAAACTGAAAACATCATGTCAAACAGGAAGCTGAACAAATCCAACACAAATGTCGTCAAATGTATTGGTTAATTGGGCATCATTCTCAACTTAACCTCTGCTGTAAAAGATTAATTTATCAATTTGTTATCAAACCTATTTGGATACATGGTATACAGTTTTGGGGCTGTACGAAGTAATCAAATCGAGACATCATTCAACGAAGTCAAAACAAACTCTTGTGCATGAATATTTACGCATACCACTACGCAACCAACCAAGAAATACACAAAGCCTTAAACATAAAATGGATTAATGAAGATATACAAGAAAACGCTGTCAAACACGACAAACGGCTACTTGGCCACACCAACGTAGAAGCGTTCCAACTTCGGGATATTACTCACGAATTGATAAGACCAAAGCGAACAAAACAACATTAGCTAACTTAACTTCGAAAATTTTAAACTTCTTTTTATTAAGGATGTTTTAAAATAAAAATTTTCTTGAGTTTGGGTAAGGGTTGCCTTTTTAACAGCCTTCTAAAAAGACAAAATTTTTTAAAATGTAAAAATTTTTTCGAAGAACTTAAGGACGAAACGTAGACTTTTTTTTACTTGTATAAAAATTATTTTATCTCCATTTACGGCTTTTACCTTGAATTACCTTTTGCGAAATTTTCCAATTCCTACGCACGTGATTACCCTGCTGTGGGTCCATTCGAATCGCTGCCACTTTAGTCAAGAAATCGTCTCACACTCGGTATGTTTGAGAGAATTGAAAAAGCAGGGAAAGAAAAAAACCGCACCTCATCGTAACTTTCAAATCGCACAACACAAACTTTACCTCTTACATTTTTTGCTTCGCTCTTGGATTAAAACATCAACCCGTACTATAGCAAGCAGAAATAAAAGAGAGGAACAGAATGGTAACGTTCTGCCCTACGTACAAAAAACTTTGTTCGCATTGTCGTGGTTTTGACTCGCGATTGCTACCAAAACCCGTACCAAATGTAGTGCTCGTTTTTGACATTAGGTTCGTATTAGAGAAAACTATTTTTCGAGCTATCTTTCATTCGAAAAAAAAATATTTTTCCCAAAAAGGAGACGAAAACGGACACCATGGTCCGGGGACCCATTGTCGGGTCAAAAACGGTTCTTCCCAGAATTCCGAGCCTCCCTTAGTAATGTGCAAAACTATTTTTCAAGCTATCTTTCGTTTGAATAAAAAAATGTTTTTCCCGAAAATGGGTCAAAAACGGGTACCATGGTCCGGGGACCCACTTTCGGGTGAAAACGGTTCTTTCCGGGGTCCCGAGCCTCCTTTAGTGATGTCCAAAACTATTTTTCGAGCTATCTTCTAAATTTAAAAAAAAATGTTTTCCCGATTTTTGTGACACGTACTTTAAACTTTTGCTAAACAAGCAAATAAAGGGAATTACATTTTCCTCTTAAGAAAAAAAAAATATTTTAACATTTTTTTCTATTTTAGAAGGTCGGGAAATACTTCTGAACGACTTAGTAACCCTGGGCACTCCTAACTTAAAGTGCGTTCCTAATAGTTTTTCTCCCTCTGTTAAAGGTCAGGCAATGGAGTTAGGCAAACATGCGGATGTCATTATGGTGTGCAGGCAGTTTTCGCGTGAAATAAATAATCTGCGTAGCGACCTCATAAAACGAATTGAGCTCATTGATTAAAAATTTTCATCATCTCTCAACTCACTACAATCATTTGTGGAAAAATTGCCTGCCTTAAAGTTGGCTTTTCGCAATCGGAGACAACCAAAAAACTTAACCAAACATCGAAACCTGGTTTTAAAATACATCTTTGAATTCCGTAAAAAAAACGGGAAGCAACACTAACTTATTGATATTGGCTATGATTCGACCGAAAAATTCTATGTTAGTGAGAGTTTAATGAAATTTAATAGCTCACGTTTCCAAAATGCAATGCGTGTGAATGCAATGCGCTGTTCTCCGTATTTACACGGAGTGGCACTGTTTGTGTTCTGGAGCACAGGAATAGTCAAATTGTAAAAATAGATTGAGAAGCCATACTTAACGCCTTAATTTCGATAGATGAAAATGCGGAAGGTACAAGTGCGAGCCAAACTTTTTAAATTTCGTTAAGTGCCACTTAAACGTACACAGTTTGAAAAATAAAATTATTGACATGCCATGCGGAATCGCCCTGGCTCAAGAATGAAATATGTAGCGAATCGCTATATCGTTAGAAAATTGACTAACATACTTGCAATATATTTAATCTACTATAACTTAAATATTTTAAGCAATTTGTTTAAATCGTTGAATCTTTTAATTTTGAATATGCTAACACTGATTTTCCTTGATAGATATGTTTTTAGTATCAGATTACATATATTTGATTTTGCATTGTATTGTATTGCATCTAATATTCTGTTCCATGTGTCAATCAATCTCAATGAAAAATAGACAATCATCAAAATATCCTTGACTTAATCGTGAAGTGCTGAATCTAATTTAAACAAGAGGTATAATGAATTCTTGATGGAAGAGACACAATTGTTCTACACTTTGTTACGGATTTCTTATGGCTTCTTTTTTTTTGAAACATAAGAAAACGAACTGTCAATGCGATTGCGATTCATTGAACAGGCCTAAACTGGAGTTGAACTGTCAACTTTATTTTCAGCCACCTATCGGCTACAGTAAAAACTTCAGTTTTGTGTCATGAAACTGAGAAAAATCAGCCGATAAAATCGCCCAATTGCAAATTGACACCTGGTTTGACAGCTCAACCAATGGGAATGCGCACCCAAGCGTCCCTGTTAACACGAAAAATCCGTTTTTAAAAAATTTCATAAAATCTTTCTTAATTCTAAATTTCATTGTAAAATACGCACAATTGCCCGGTATTCAGACTTAAGCAAACAAAAATTGAACACACTGTAGCCTTAAATTATGATTAATTCAAAAAAACCGTTGCAAAAAAAGATTTAGTTTATATTAGCTGTCAGTATTTAAAATGTCAAAAAGTCAATTGTGAATAGTAGGCACTAATGGGTCAAGGATGCCGACTAATTTTTTTTGTGTAAGTGGCGGACGGACACGCGGCATCATGCGACAGGACAACGGGAGTTGCCGAAAATTCTAAAAGCGTGCAGTGGTCAGTTGGTAGAAATTTCTGAGTGCTGGTGGACGTGCGTTCGCAGCGGTCGCTGCTCTGCAGCGTGGTACGCTGAAAAATTAACCAAATAAAAAAAAATTATTGAAATTAAATATAAAGTGAAATAAATGTTCGGGAGACAATTTAAAGTGGTTCTGAACTGAATTAAAAAGTCAGAAAGAAATTTTTTCAAGTGAACAAACGTGAAAATAAACCAAAAAAAATTTGTGGTTACGGAAAAATTTCAACGCATGAGGTGGCTGTGCCTGAGAAGCCAAACAGAAAGTTTATGTGAAAAAAAAGTGTAAATTAATAAAAACCCAACGTGAAGCAAATCGAAAATAATATAAACATTTTGAAAACTTAAATTTGACTATTACATTAAAACAATACTGCATTATGTGGGCTTTAAAATAAAAACAAACTAAAATTTATAAGAGAATTGTAAAAAAACTTAATAAAATAAAACTAAGGCGAAAGCCCTTTGTGAAGAATAAAAAAAACAACAAAAAAAAAAACAATTTTTCTTACCAAAAATTTACATTAAAATAAAACAATAAAACATCCTATTAAACCAGCAATAACAACTACAACCAGCTATGACACGTACCATCAAGGTAACAACGAAAACACCAGCAGCAGTCAACATTACTACCAGGCAGATCTGCCCACCACTACGTCAACCAGCTAAGTCCATTGAAGTAGTTTAAGTTTGTTTTTTTTTTTTATATACATATTTTTTTTTAAATCTAAAATTAAATGCCTTTGAACCACTGTACTTTTATTTCAATAAGCCTAACGACTTAGTAGGCATAATGAAATAAATCCAAAATTTAAGTGATGCATTAGCTGAATTAGTGAATTCCAAAACAAAGTCACAAATTTCCTAAAGCTTAACATTTTTACATTTAACTAAACAAAAAAATTTTTTCAGTAAAATTATCCTTCATATTAATCGTTTAAAATTGGAAAAGTTGCGGACAGTTTGGTTTCAAAGTCACTAATTTAGATATTGCATAAGAAAAAAACATAAAATAATTTAAGTTCAAATAAAAACCTGCAGGTATATAATTTATAAATTTTTTGCAGAAACAAAAAACAACAATAATGTAAATTGTATAAGAAAGCTAGCCTTACGATACAACACAAAAGAAAAAAGTTTAAAATTAAAAGTTGAATTGAAATAAAAAAATTACTTTTTCTTAATTTAAGAATGAAGATTTGCTAGGCGAAAGATTCAGGGGAAGTGCCGGGGTGGTGAAGCCGTGATGCCATCGATAAAAATTTAAATAGAAAAAGTGTGACCTGGGGTTTTTCTGCTCCCCGTGTTTTTTTGTTCTATGCTGCGCTACGGTTGGCATAGGGAAACCGCGACCCTAGCCGGGAAGTCTGAGTGCCTTGCACTAAAGACTAAGCGAGCTTTTCCCTTTTGTTTAAGATGCCAGGCGTAACAACTTATAACAGCTTACATTTTAATACGGAAAAATAAAATCATTTTTTTGGTGAGGATATTTTGAGTATTAAGTCGAAAGCAAAAGGCTCGGACAATATTTGTCCTGATTTTGTACAATTACTTCTCCCAGTAATCTTTCACTCATATCTTCAACATAATTATTACTACCTACCGATTCATTACTCCCTGGAAAACAGCGAAAATTCGAAAAAGCTTTCCGAGTTCCGTCCTATAGCAATACTTCTATTCCTCAGAAAAGCTTTCAAAATTCTAGTAAGTAACCAAATGAAACACACCTAGATATAATCAAATTACTGACCATCCATCAGTTAGAAGAAATCGTAGCATTGTTCACAGACTGTGAAGAAATCCGATCAGGTATAGAATTCAACACACTTTTCCCAAACACCTACAATATGATCATACTATTAAACAGACGAAACATGGTCATATTCTTATTCTTATTAAAATACTAGTACACAAATTAAAAATCGATTTTTTTTTCAATTCCTTAAACCTTTAAAAATCACCTCATAAAACTTTGTTTTAAGAACCGAGTGTTTTAACGGTATAAAACTATGTTTAAGCGCGAGTTAATTTCCGTACGTATTCCTTTAGTAATTTGTGCACCAAAAATGAATTTAATTTAAAATTAAACTTTATTATTCGAATGTCTAAATCAATCCGAACTTAAAACTACCCTACCTAACAATCCAGAGCTGAGCTGCTGCTGTAGATATCGTTGTTGTTGTTATTTTATAGTTATCGTTGTTGTTGTTATTCTTGTCGTTATCGTTGCTAGAATATGGAAGGAATTAGGTTGCATCATAAATCCCATAAAAAGCACGTACGATTTTATTATTATGTGTGGGATAGTGCAACATCAGCAATTGTGTAATTCGCTGAGCAGAGTGGACGTTAACTCGCGTGTTTGTACAGATGTCTCTTGAACAAAAAATCTGTAAAAGCATTTTTCTCGAAATGAGATTTTTTAAAATCACATGGGGTAGCCCTCCGGATTGGCTCGGCCGATTTTTATTAGCATTGGCAACTCTGTAACTTGAAACTTGTGAAAGTCAAATTGGTGCTAATAAATTATTATTTAAAAGTGTTGAAGCTAAATGAATCAACCAAGCGATTTACCAACTGAACATGTTCATTGTCCTGCATTGAAAAAATATCAAGTTAATCAAACTTGTCTCATAAATTTGAGTAAAGTGCAGAAAAAAACAACAAACTCCCGAAAACATCTGTCAAACATTGTTATTGTTGCATACACAAAAAATAAATTTTTATTTCATACTGTACTGGAGCAGATAAAATTTTTAGCCTAAAAATATACCACATATTTCTTTAGGTTTTTATCCTAAGCCATAAACACATGAGTGTTTTTTTGTGAAAATGTAAATAATAAATATATGTATGCTAAAAAAAAATTCTGAAGAAAAGCAATGGGTATTAAATAAAGCCTAATATTTCTAAAATTTTTCAGGATATTTCAGGAATTTTTCGAATAAAGTTTTGGAAAATTTGATTCTGAATAAATTTCTCTAAGAAAAAACTGAGAATTTTCGAGATAGGAAAGAGTGTACTGCTTTTGAATGGAATTAATCGTTCCATACGATATGTTCCAACTTCAAGACCTGACGTTAAGTTTTTCACAAAACCTTCATTTTGTTGATTGTAACAGGATTAGGGGGTGGGAGCGCACAATTTTAACTTTTGAAAATTTACCTATAGCTAAAGGCCGCCCTAATATTTATATGAATATCCTCAATTTGTACTAATATCATTTGCTAATGATGAACTAATAATAATTGATTCGAAATCTCCATAAATAACATAAATCAAATTACATTTTTGTGAATTTATATTATAAGAAGCAAATAACATGTCATCGCCTGTAATGTCAGCCAGATAAGTTGTTCAAAGTGTGAAACAAATGATTTATCGGAAGCACAAAACAAATCACGAAGACCATGAAGGCCACTTCTTTATTGAACTTAGCCCACAAGGGCTAATATGATCTAAAGCTGAACTTTTTATGGTTCAGAAGGATCTCCATACTAAAGTCGCTACACAACAAAATATGTTCGTATGTTAAGGCATACTGAGATACCTTTGTAAAAATATTATCCAAAGTAAACTACCTGTTCGGGCTATAAACGTAAGCTACAAGACATTTTTCCAACATACACATGTACATGTTGGAGCAAAATATAAACTATTCCTAGTTTGTTAATTATTTTAGTTATGATTAAAATGTCATTGAAAAATTAATTTGTTTGAACTATGAATTTTCCATTTTCGATTAGTGAAATTTATATTTGTCTTTCTCTTGAGTCTCTTCTCTTCTGAAATAAAATATTGTTACGAAATTTCCTGTCTCTTTTTAGGATAATTTCGATCTCTTACACTTTTCTGAGTTCGATCACTGGATTGTGTAGCAATTAAAAACACAAACTTTATTTAATTATAAAATGGTTTATTTAAATCAAAAGCGTTAGTTTTTAAACGGTACAATTGTTCATTTCCTTTAATTATCGATATTCAAACTCTAATATTAAACTGGCACTGTATAGACAATTATTTCACTTTATCGCTTTGAAATCCACTGTATTACTCTATTGCTTAAGACCACCTTTATTACTCTATTGCTAAAGAACAACTGAGTCTCGACAGCTCAGATGACAGCCTTTTATAGCAAGTTCACTTCCTTCCTGAAAGTTCGACCACTATCCAGAATGTCATTTCCGGTACCTTCTAGATGGCGCTTATCGATTTTGATAATTGTTCAAGAATTATCTAGCAGACTGCAGCGACATTCAGTTTATTCGTTACCTTCTAGATGGCGCTTATCGAGTTCAATAATTATCTAGCAGACTGCAGCGACATTCAGTTTATTCATTACCTTCTATATGGCGCTTATCAAGTTCAAGAATCATCTAGCATACTGCAGCGACATTCAGTTTATTATTTCTAGTACAGAAACCACATATGACTGCCAGAGGGTGTTCGAGAACTGGCATACTGCAAATTTCGCTACAATATGATGAAAATGTGGAAAAATTGATGGAATCTTGTTTTCCTGTAGAAATCCAGTCGCTAGAAGAGGCCGTTGAAATGGTTGGTGGAAAAAACCGATTTTAATGACTTGATGCAATTTAAGTCGTAACTGCAAAGTGAACTAGAGGTCACTTTGCCAAAGTTCACAAGGTGACAAAGAATTAGATTTAGTATCACAAATACAAATAAGAAAATATATGTTAATTGTTATACTAAAGGCTAGCGGATTTTCGGAGTGAAATGAATGTTGCCATCTGGCCTTAACATCGCCGCCCGCCTTGCAGTATGTCTGCAATTAAAATCTATCTATATAAATTGATTTAGAAGTCATAAACTTATGTATAAGATTTGGATAATTCATTTTTAATTTTTTCTTAAATAGTTATGAAATATATAAATATGTGTGAATAATAATGTATATAATACGTTTGCAATTTTGTGAAAAAAATTGATTAATTCTTGAGAGAATATTGTGCGTCTTTTTTTTCTTTTAAATTCATTGTAGGATTGAAAACTATTAAATATATGTTTGTAAAAAAAAAAAAAAAATGAAATAATATTATGCTGCGCAGGATCCGGATAGGATCCATCCGAATACTGTATTTTGGGCTACTGGAAGACCCCCTGAACTGGGAATGACCCCAGGACGAATTATTTTCTGGTACAAATCAGCACCCAAAACCAAGGATATGGACGCGGATCTGTCGAAATCGGGATCTGCCAAAACTATGTTGGAAAATTTCTCCTTTATACATACGTATGACGGTGTTTTAAGGGAAATTCTGCTAGCGATCTGAAGTGTAGCTTCCATTTTGACATGTGGATCGGAATGCGCACGGATGATGATGGAGCACATTTTTTCATGACCTATCTCAGTGATAGGTATATGGAGACTGTTTACCAGACTTGTTGAAATTCGGCTATGGGCTATACAAGGATCCAGGAGCGATCTTGCATAGTGCAGCCGCCCGTCAACTTGTATGCGTATCAATGCGGTAAGAAATAGAGCGACGACATGTTGCGCAATTATGGAGGATACCGTAACAGGCTGGGATGGCTTGGAACTGGAGGGTATCAGTGAGTCACTGGTTCATGCATGTGCAGCAATGTGTGATGATCCTGTTTACAATAGTAGCATCCAAGTTTGCTACGGCAGGAATTGCCTGAGTGTTGATGTGCCAAGCAATTGGAACAATATTTATGCAGCAACACTGCACGCATTCGCTGTTCCGTGTTCATCTCCTGAAATTTAGGACATTCTCGGAGTGCATGATATCGATGACAGATACGACATTCATATTTTTTTGTCGCTTTAGCTGGACGGCGCCATACGGAAAGACGTTCCTGGACTGAGCTTCGAGGAACATTTTTATTATTTTTGATGATTCTTGGCATGACTGAAATAGAATTAAAAAGTAAGGCTTTGGACTATTCTGTGTTAGAGGAAGGTTAGTTTCTTGGTAGGAGAACCAATTTTACTATTGGACGCGTAATTTGACCTCGCTCGGTGACAATATCGGCGACGCAAACTAAATTGTCCTTACCGTAGTGGACCTTTGAAACACGACCTAACCGCCATTCTTGCGGAGGAAGATTTTCGTCGCGTATCACAACAATCGAATTTACTTCTATATTTTCTTGAGGGTTTTTCCATTTATTGCGTTTATGGAGTTCCTTAAGGTACTCGTTTTTCCAACGCGTACAAAAGTGTTGCTGGAGGGCCGTAAGCCTTTGCCATCTCTTTACGATAGAGATAGGTTCTTCGTGAATTTGTGGCTCAATTGGTGCTAAAAAGCGGACCACCAACAAGAAAGTGTCCTGGAGTCAAAGCCGCAAATTCATCTGGATTCTCAGACATTGGAGAAATGGGTCGAGAATTAAGGCAAGCTTCAATCCTTGAAAGCAACGTAGAAAGTTCCTCAAAAGTAGACTTAAAGGACCCAGCGATCTTTTTAAAATGCGTCTTAAAACTTTTGACGCCAGCTTCCCATAAGCCTCCCATATGGGGGGCACCTGGAGGAATAAAATGCCAGTTTAAATTAAGATGACTGAAGTTAGATGCTATGGCGGACCTAGAAACTTGAAAAAATTCCTTTTCTAAGACTTTGGATGCTCCAACAAAAGTTTTCCCGTTGTCCGAATACAGGTGCATAGGACACCCACGTTGCGAAACAAAGCGGTTAAAAGCAGCAAGGAAAGCAGGAGTAGAAAGCGTGCTTGTAGCTTCTAGGTGGATAGCCTTTGTGGCAAAGCACACAAAAATGCAGACATAACCCTTGGTTATTAAACAAGCTCTGCCGGTATAATTTTTTACATCAAAAGGCCCAGCAAAATCAAGGCCAGTGTGCTCGAATGGGCGAGTCAAAACTATTCGTTCAGGAGGTAAGGCTCCCATTAGTTGCGTTTGAATATTTTTCCTTTGAAGAATGCAAGCCTTACAATGATGAATTGTGGTTTTTATAAGGTTCTTAACCTTGGGTATCCAAAATTGCATCCGAATCAATCTTAGCATGATTTGATGGTGGGTAAACTGAATAAGCAGTAGTGTAAAGGAAGAATTATACGGAAGAATTATTGGATGACGTTCATCATACGTCAAAGAAGGTGAAGAAACTAATCGTCCGCATACACGAAGAATTTCATCTGCATCCAAGAAAGGGTTCAAATTAAGCAGAGTACTGGAAGATATAATAGGTTGCTTGAGTGACAAGTTTTTATATTCCGTAGGATATACAACTTTCTGACTTAGAATTATTAAACGTTTCTTAACGCTATTTATTTCAGCGCTACTAATATTTTTTGAGTCGTATTTAAAACTACTACGGTGCACCGGATGAGTGCCATGAAAAAATCGAATAATGTACGCAATTACTCGCATTGCTCTTGAAAATGATGAAAAACGATTAAGGATGTCATCAAATTTCTGGAAAAACACAAAATTTGACTTGAACGCCTTTTTCTCAAGATCCGTTTCATGGTCGAAGTTTCTAAAGGAATTTGGCCAATAACTTGGATCATGATTGAGTCATCTCGGGCCATGCCACCAAAGATCATTATCGACGAGTTCATGTGGCATGACACCCCGAATTGCATTGTCTGCAGGATTAGCTTGAGAATTCACGTGGAACCAATTTGCTGAACCGACACTTTGGACGATTTTGGAGACTCGATTGGCTACAAAAGTTTGCCATTGACATGGTGGCTTTTGTAGCCAAGCAAGAACAATAGTTGAGTCAGTCCAGAAATATATTTTATATTTCTCAACTTCAAGCTGCGGAATAATAGCGTCTACCATTTCAGCTAACAAAACGGCGCCGCATAGCTCGAGTCTCGGAATCGATATTGTTTTTACCGGTGCAACCTTGGTTTTAGCTGTTAATAGGGCAGTAGAGATGTTGCCTGAAGCAGTACGAATTCGGACATAAATTGTTGCAGCATATGCTTTTTCCGATGCATCACAGAATGCATGGAATTCTACGTCACTATCATCTGGAGAAAAATTAACCCATCTCGGAATTTTGATAGAGTTAATGTGAAGGTAATTGTCAAGAAAATTATGCCACATTTGCAAACAATTTTTAGGCAAATCGTCGTCCCAATCAATTTTCGACAGCCATATGTGCTGCATAAGAATTTTAGCTAAAACAATACAAGGTGCGAGCCAGCCGGCTGGATCAAACAATTTTGAGATTTGGGATAAAACCTCGCGTTTAGTGAAGGTCGACTTGCGTTCAAGAGGTTTTGTAGAGAAGAAAAACTCATCGGACTTCGCGTTCCATTTGATACCTAGTACCTTGGCGTTGCTACAATCGTCCAATTGTAGAAAATCTTCGTTCAAGAGATGTTCGCGTGGAAGTCCTTCAAGAATATCTTGTGAGTTAGAGGTCCATTTTCGCAGTGAAAATCCTGCTGATCCAAGAGCAGCGATAAGCTCATCGCGAGCGCGAATGGCAGTGGACACATCATGACTTCCTGCTAGAGCATCGTCTACATACATATTATTTAGTAAGATGCTACTAGCCAATGGTAAGGTGTTTTGAACATCTTCTGCAAGTTGTAGAAGGGTTCGGATGACTAAATATGGAGCGCAATTAACTCCAAATGTTACTGTGATGAGTTCATAATCACGGATGTCGTCTTGTGAAATGGAGAGTGGCTTGGATCCACGAAAATTTGTCTGTACATTTTCTCAATATCGCTGTTGAACACAAAGCGATAGAAACGCCATTTAAGAATCAAAAGTGTTAAGTCAGACTGTAACACTGGGCCAGTATGTAAGATGTCATTTAAACTTACACCGTTGGATGCAGGACTTGAAGCATTAAATACTACACGTATTTTCGTAGTGCTACTATCAGGTTTTACTACTGCGTGATGAGGCAAGTAATAATGGTTTGGAAAATGTGAATATTGGGGGGAAGAAACAGCTTTCATATGATTCAAATCGATATATTCCAGTATAACATTATCGTATTTTACTTTGAAGTCCGGATTTCTGCAAAGTCGAATTTCGTTTCTCAAGAATTGTGCATTTGCAATTGCACGAGAGTGATCAATTTTTAGACTTTCAGGATAACCCTCTTTAAATGGAAGTGAAACAATATATCTTCCATTTTGGTCTCGTTTTGTAGTTTTTACGAACAATTCTTCGCAAAAACGCTCGGAAGGAGTAATGGGACGTTTTTGAGGAAGATCCTCCACCTCCCAAAAACGAGAAATCTGTTCATTCATTGCAACTTCATTAAAATATGAAACGTATGTTGCTGAAGAAGATATCGTGTTCATGACAGGACCCGTCAAAATCCATCCAAAGATTGTTTGTTGAGCTATCAATGAGCCACAAACATTTCGTTGAATACCGTCGAGCAAAATCATTGGAAGCAGATCACCACCGATCAAAAGATCGATATGCGAACTCCTATAAAACTCCACATCTGCCAATTTAATGTTTGGAAGTTTTTTAATAATGTCGGAATTTACGGTATGTGTAGGAAGGTTGCCCGTAAGATGAGGGAGTACAAGGGCTGATGTCTCAACTTGAATTGCGGCATTTATTGGAGATCGGAGCACAAATGAACATAGTTTTTGTGCTTTAGCAGAAATTGCATTATTTAATCCAGACACTTGAGCTTGAATGGAACGAGAAGGAAGCTTCAAAAGCTTGAAAAGTTTTTCTGAAACAAACGTTGCTTCAGAACCGGGATCAATCAAGGCTCGAGCTGAATATGTTATGCCTAAATGACATACATGCACTATCGCAGTACCCAAAAGAACGCTTCTGGAGCTAGACGCAAAACATGTTTGCACTGTATCGGACACAATAGCGGAATCAGTGGACTGTATTTGTACTGCATGAGACCTTTGAGTATTTGAACTGTGTCTATAAGGTGGTGAATTTGGATTTAAAGGAGTGGAATTTTTCTCAAGGATCTCATGATGTAGAAGAGAATTGTGCCTCTTATTACATTTGAAGAATTGTGGATACTTTTGCAATCTTTAACTGTATGCGATCGAGCAAAACAATTAATACAAAGTCCAAATTTTTTTATAGAAACCATGCGCTCATTTGAACTCATTCTTAAGAACTGCGGATAATTTCGGATGGTGTGCTGTTCCTTGGAGCAAATCTTGCAATTTGGAACCGCTGTATTTGCATGATATGTACTTACTTTTCGTACAGTACCACGGGTGTTAGAGTTAGCGTTGGAAGTACCTGGCTTCTGCGAAGTAAGCTTAGGACTGAGTGTGCACTTGATATCAGAAACTGTTTCAAGTGTCTGGTATCTGCTGGTTAAAAATAAATCTAATTCTTCCCAGGATGGAACATCAGTTTTGCTCTTAAGTGACTGCTCCCACAAAGAGAGGGTTGCGTCTGGTAAACGACTTGAACAGAGGAAAACAAAAATCGGATCCCAGTTTTCGATTTTGATATCGTATAACCGGAGCGCAGATATACAGCTTTGTATATCGCGTTGAAGTTTTTTAAGCGCAGTACCTGACTCTGTAGTCACTGGAGTAAGGCTAAACAAAATCCTGAGCTGACTATTTACAAGAATTCGCTTATTTTCAAATCTGTCCTTGAGATTCTTCCAAGCTAAAAGGAACCCATCGTTGGTTAATGGCGATTTTTTAACAATATCTCGTGCCTCTCCCCGCGTTTTCTGGTTTAAGTGGAACAGCTTCTCAACCTAGAATTATTAATGTAGATGGCAGTGAACATGTCACGAAAGGATGGCCAAGAAAGATAATCGCCGTTGAATACTTCCATGTCACAGGGTGGCAAATGGAAATTGCTGCTTGTGTTTTCTGGTCTAGTGTCGTTTGATGTTGATGGCGTTGTGTTGAGTTGCTGAATTAATTCTCCTATTTTTCCAGCGCTGCGAACATATGTGTGGTAGCATCTCCGATAACGATTTTTAATCGATTCAAGCTTTGGGTCCTCGCCATCCTCATCTTTTTTGGAAGATAATTCTTTTAAACAAGAATTGTACGCTGCTTTCACGTTGCTCCAACTAGATTTAAATTCCTCCCGATGAACCTCTAACGAATGCGTCGTAAGCTCCTGGGATCACAGCTCCGAAAAGTCACTTTCAAACTCGATCAAATTGTCGGTCAAAAGAATGAACGTATCCAGTGAAGACATGGTGGATACTGATTTTGACATGGCAGCTCCAGACTTTGACATGTTTTTCTTTATTTTTGGAAAAAAAATTTAAGAAATGGGCGAAAAATCGATTTTAAAAACGAAATAAACAAGCAAAAACCCTTTTTCGATTCACAGGATGTACAGAACGTCGCTGTTTTAAAAACGTGGATGTAAAAAACTTCGACCAAAAGAATGGAAAAATTTGGATTGTCTGGTTGAAAAGTTTCTAAATGAAAATGTTAAATTCACACAAAATGTCCCAGAAATATCAACAAGCAAAGACAATATTCAAGAATTCGATGATTGGATTCAAGACTTTGACGAAAAAAGTTTCATAAAAATCAAAAAAAAATCGGAATGAAAATTTATGAAACCGTAATTATGGAAATTTTTAGGAAAAATACACGAAAACTTGCTCCAAAAATAAAATTTTATCGTTCGCGTACGTAATCAATCGGATAGATTAAGCGGATTATGCTGAAAGCAATCACTGCAATTTACAATTTATTAATATTGCAACTTTGATTGTTTCAGCGTTCAAAAGAATTGGATAAAATTCACTGATTTTATTTAAAAAAGGATTATCTGATTATACGGGATAGACTTTTTACTCAAAATATTTGAAATTGATCTTTTTTTTTGAAATTAACAACAATAATTTAGAAAAAATCCTTTCACTTTTTTAAATAAAATCCAATTTGCAAAATAACAAAAACCAAATTTAGTTTTATTCACCGGAAAAAAATAAATGCCAATAACCAGCCCTTAATCTTTTTTCACTGTTATTAAATTTTGTTTGGAAATTTTTTTTTTTTATATTTTTTGCACAAACTTTTTGCTTTTCAAAATTTTTCTTAACAAAATTAAGGACAAATTAACTGCTTTTATCTTTTTTTCTTTTTAAAAAAAAACCAAAAACAAATCACAGGTTTAATTTTTTCTTTGCAACGTTTTTGTTAATTTCTTCACTTTTGCAATTTATTTTGGATTTATAAAATTTTAAACTTAGACAAAGTTTCTATTTGTTTTTGATTTTTTGTTTTATAACTTTTAAACGAAATTTTTAAAACCAGGCAACAATTGGATAATGTTGCATCGGAAAATGAAACGAAGTGGAAGATGAAGAATAACTTTTATGTTAAAAGTTCAATGAACTTAAGGTTTCAGATCAACATGCACATAGAAATTGAAACAAAATGGTCTTGAAACAAATTGCTTATAGGAAAGCCAAATGTTTCTGAAAAACAAATTGAAAACGAAAGAAGACACTTGTCAACAAAGTTGCCGATCAGCTTTGTAAAGAAGTTGCAGAAAAGAGTGCAGGAGAGACCTTTTTTGCAAAGTTAATTTCCGAACAAGAAGAGAGAGTTGAATTCGATGAGTGGTGAAAATTTGAAAGAGAAGTGTTGACAGAGAATTGTTGCTAGACACAAAGCTGCTAGCAATATCTTTCACAACAAATGTATGTACACATATGTATGCTTGTAAGACATGTACGTATGCATGTGCGGCGCGAAATAATGCAGCGTTATGATAAAATACTATTAACTTTTTAACATTAAAATTATACGTTTTTTAGGAACCCTTTTTTTTTAAAATGAAAATTAATTGATTTTTCGCAATTCTCTAATTATTCTAAATTTTCTTTCCTTGCACGATTTTAAATGTTTTTTCTTTAAACTTTCGTTGTTAAAATGTCGCGGTTTAAACTTTTTTCTGCTTAACGCTGCGTTTTTTCTTTTAAACACTGTTTTTTCCTAACATATTTAATTAAAAATTAAATACCTTTTTCTGTTTTAAGTCTTACTTGCACACATCTCCTATCTTTTTAATTTTTTATGGTTGTACCTTTTATATGAGTTTTTCACTATGTATTTTTTAATACCCTTTTTAATTTAATTTATGCACTGTTTTTTGGGTTTTTTTTTGGAGTAAACTTTAACTTTTCTATTATTTTTGCTATCGTTTTACACTTTTTTTTTACCGATTTACACTTTTTCGCTACCGATTTTTTGGTATATTTCTTTTTTTTTTTTGGTTTTCTAACACGCGGGGGAAACCTACGCACTGGTCTCTCAAGAACTAAATAGAAATGACTAAAAAAAAAATGCAAACGTACCTTGGTGAAGAGATCGCTGCAATTTGGAGAGCAATTGATGTATGTAGGTTTATGCGTGTTGAAATGTATTTTGATGAGAGTTGATCACTTGATGATTGCTTAGTTATTTGATTGCAGATGAATGCACCAAAACCAGATTTTTCTCTAGAAAATCCTCTTCTGGCTATCTGGCTCGAAATGGGACCAAATGAAAATGTGGAAAATTGATGGAATCTTGTTTTCCTGTAGAAATCCAGTCGCTAGAAGAGGCCGTTGAAATGGTTGGTGGAAAAAACCGATTTTAATGACTTGATGCAATTTAAGTCGTAACTGCAAAGTGAACTAGAGGTCACTTTGCCAAAGTTCACAAGGTGACAAAAAATTAGGTTTAGTATCACAAATACAAATAAGAAAATATATGTTAATTGTTATACTAAAGGCTAGCGGATTTTCTGAGTGAAATGAATGTTGCCATCTGGCCTTAACAGATATGCACACTTGAGATCGAGGAAAAGAGAGCACAGTATAAGAATTGAAAAATAAAATCCTTGCTGTGCAGAATTGTTTTTCTGTCGGTTAGTTGAAAAGTAATTTTTTTAAATTAATTAAAACTCTATCTCCATACATAGATATCTCCAAATTCAACGCCGAAAAACTCAAATTGATCTTACTCCATTTAAATGGTAATGGAACCTCCTCGTAGCCCAATATCGCGATTAATCCTTATGGTGTTGAATTATCAATATAATTTTTAAACCAAGGTTGGTTACACAAACTATTGCAATAATAGACAGTGTTGGCGAAAAGGTTGTTAAGATAGTCAAAGATATACTAAACTTCTACGAAAATTATTCTAAATTTAAACTTTCACCAGATACGCCCACCTCTCTCGTCAAACTGAATCCCAAGAGCCATATCGGTCGAAATTGTTCAAGGAATTTCATTTGTTCACTATTATTCATGATTTTTTCAAAGATTCTGAGCCCGATGAATGCATTGATTCGGGTGATGCAGATAAAAAGTAGTGAAGATTTAATTAAATTGTAACCCAATTAACATATATTTATAAATTACAAAATTTTTGCTGTGGAAACAATATGAAAAGTGGGCGTGAGCACAGTGAAATTTTTTTATTTTTATACTTATCTTTTCACTTTGATCCATAAACTGTACAAATTGAATCGTTTTTATGGGCTCTGACTTTATGGCAACGAAAGTTGAAAATAGTTCGACTTATGGCCAAAAAGATTTATGATTCATATCAATTAGTCAAATACAAAAGACAAAGTAAAACTAGTAAAGGTGTTATCTTCGGCCAGGCCGAAACTCACATACCCTACACTGCACTAAAAGTACTTTATAAATAAATGTTAAAAAAATGTTGAGGAGGTTGAATAAGTCGAAAATAATGTAAAAAGGTTCAAAAATGTTGGAAAGTGTTGGAAAAAACTGAAAATGTCAAAAAAATATGGGAAATGTTGAAAAAAATAGAATAGAAATGAAAAACACGAAATATGTCACGCCCACTCCTACAATTCCGCCCACTTTTGTTTCAATAAATGATATTCGTAATTAACATGATCAAACCAAATTTTAGCACAATAGCTAGTATAGTTTGCGATATGTGCCGTAATTATTCCTAAAATTTAGGGCGGTGACAGACCCACTGGTGCAATCCACTCCAAATTTGATCCAGAAATAGCTTTTTATAAAAAAACTTACACCAAATTTCACTATCAATGCTCATATATTTCGATAGTTATGCCACTTAAGGTATTTTAATTGTATGGGAGGTGAAACTCCCACTGTTGCTATTTCGCCAGCTTTTGATTCAGATATACCTTTTACCCAGGAAACCACTTACATCAAATTCCAGATCAATTGCCCACTGATGCAATCTTGTCAAGATTCATTGAATTTAAAAGCTTATAGTAACCCACACCTCTATACAACATTTTATGAAGATTACTCTCATAGCACACCATCTATAGCATTAAACGTATTTCGCTTATATGGGAGGTGCCACACACACCGGCGCAATTGTGCCAAAATTTTGCAAGAAGCCACCTTTTAGCAAGTGTATCCGCCATATTAAATTTCATAACGATTGCGTTGTTAGTTCTCTTTTTATAACGTTTATAAATATTGTAGGCTGTGCCACGCCCTTAAAATAAACTTTTCAGTATATTGACGTGGCTTGTATTGTTGACTACTTTCAGTGGTATCATCCGTAAAATTTTAATGAAAATCGTATGTGCCAATTTGGAGTTATACGAAACCCAAATTTTCAAGTGCTAAAAAGTTCCACGCCCACTTTTACAATTCCGCCCACTTTATGCACAATTCAAGATTTATATCGTAAGATCTGTATTCGTGTACCAAATTTCATCACAATATCATGTACGGTTTACGTGATATGGCGTCATAAAACTTAAAATTTAGGGCTGTGCCACGCCTCTTTAAGAGCCTTTGCAAACTTAAGACCTAGCCTAATCTTAATGTTGTTCTCATATTCACCAAATCACCAATTTTGATCAAAATCGCAGCAACTTTTTTTCAAAATGGACTTGGGTATATTTACATAGAGTATGGGCGGAAGGCGTGGCTGTTAACCGATTTCGCCCATTTTTATATACTACCAACTAGCAAGAAGATGTGAGCTGTGTGCTAAATTTCATTGAATTAGCTTGCTTAGTTTTTGCGTAAACCTGATTTCAACAGACAGACACACAGACAGACAGACGGACACAGCTATATCGACTCAGGTGGTGACGCTGATCAAGAATGTATATACTTTTCCATACCTGCCATGCCCCCTTCTATGCGTTACAAACGGAATGACAAAGTGAATATACCTTCTGTGTAGGGTATAAAAAACCCAAGGTGCAGATCTAGGGTTTGGTTTTTAAATTGGCAATATAGTTTCTAGTGACAGTGAAGGGATACGTATACACTCTAGCATTTATTTACTAGTATTGTTCGGTCAAGGCTAGAATATGAATCAGTGATATGGAATCCTTTTTGTGCAATGCCTATTGCCAGGCTTGCAGAGTGCAAAAGTCATTTACTAAGTTTGCTTAGAACTATTCTTTCATCATATGATGTGCATTGTATTTTGCCAAGCTTACAGTCTTTCGAAAATAAAAGAAAAATGGTGCTATTATTTTTTTATCTGACATTGTATCGGGCGGAGTTGACTGTCCTGCACTCCTTAGTATTAAGGTACGACGGAGAGTTCTTAAATAATGTGAAACTTTTTATTTAAACACGGTTCGCACTAATTATGCTGCTAATGCATCTATCTTTAGAATTTTAAAGTGGTTTAATATCACCCAAGTTCATAATTTACTCTATCCAAAAATATGTGGAGTGTGATGCTTAGTAATATAATTTAAGTATTTAAGTAATTATTTTGAATTTTGTTATTCTAGTCTGTAAGAAGAAATGTTCATATTTCAAAATATTTAAATAAATAAATAAAAAATTATTTTTCGGAAACTATATGAAATTTTATTCGGATAAAAAAAAACTGCCTACCCTCTCACATATCACTTGTTACTATTTTCGAGCTGGACCCCTCTCCATTCAAGTCACTCTATGCCAATAACGCTATACACGCCCACTTTTGTGAGGTGACAGAGTTTGCACTTAAGTACTGAACAGGACGCTGTAAAAATAATATCAAATTATGATCTGTTCTAAAAACGTAAACAAAGAAATTACAAAACAAAGTCCTATTCAGTCAATGGATTTATTTATGTTATTAATATTCAAATACAAAATGAATTACGATTTCAGAGATAGAAATTGGAGACAAAAAATAAGTTGGAATTAAACGGGTACCCGTCGACCGGTTACCAGTCGTACGCCGCAATTCTGTTCAATTTTGTACGATCAAGTGTGTTATTATTCATGACTAGGTTCATGTCCCACCATCGAAATGTCCACAATGGGTGGTATGGATAAACTGAGTAAAATCTTTTACTCGAACTATTTGCTCAGAAATGTAGCTTTTACTCTGAAAAATATGAGTAAATGAATTTCGTATGAATAAAAATTTCAAAATGTCATTTGTAGTATTTACCCTGTTATATTATAGCTTTTACTCAGCTTCGTATTAATAAAAACAGAAAAAGCTACACTTGCTCCAAAAATCTTGAGTCTGCTACTTTGTTGACTCAGAGTATTTACTCTGACTATTTTGCCTCAATTTATTTGTTCTTTTACCACATTCAGTCGTTTAATTTTGATTTTACGCTATATCAATGCAGAACTTATAAGAATTATAGTTAAGCTAGATAAGACTATAATCACAGATCATCATATTTGGCTAAAATCAGAAATTCGTTACATAATTTTGGGTAAGGAAATTAGTGCACCATCGGCGCTACGTCAACAAATTGTAGAAAATTAGAAGCAAACTTGGAACAGGTTTACTTTAGCTGAGATTCTTTTTTTAGGGCTAAATTTAATAAAAATCATGAAAAAAAGTGTCGCTCGGATCTAGTTTCGGAGGTATAGCCATCCGTGTATAGAATTTGTAAAAGCGATTATAACTTGGGAACTGCTGTATGTATATAAGAAATATGGCTGCCATAAGTAAGATATTTTGATGGCCTACAATAACGGTGAGCTAAGTTTTGAAGTTAGATCTTATTCCAAAAAATGTGTTATTAACAAATAAGTTTATTAGCACGTCAAGAAAGCTTGATTCTTTTGCTTTAAAATTGTATACTATTTGAATTGCTACTTTTTTATTTTACCTATTTTTGTCGGGAAAAGTAAAATAAATTTGGTGAATTTGGTGTTAAGATATATGGTAATTATTTATTTTAAGGTCCTTCCTCAATTTTCAATCCATACGTTGGGCGCTGGAAAAAGGTTTTTAAAAAAAATTGTTCAAAATTTCAGAAAAATCGTTATACAGTATAATTCGCTTAGCTGCCTCCTATTCTTTTGCACGACAATTTGGGCACTTATGCGAAATGTGCACTTAAGCGAATTTTTCTATCGGCTTCAAGAGGCAGATATTTGAACTCGCATTAGCGCACATTTGAGGCGCTTAAAAATACATGAAAAACTAAACAGAAACTTTT
The DNA here is from genome assembly GCA_963680825.1 of Meiosimyza decipiens. Classification (NCBI taxonomy): domain Eukaryota; kingdom Metazoa; phylum Arthropoda; class Insecta; order Diptera; family Lauxaniidae; genus Meiosimyza; species Meiosimyza decipiens. The sequence goes on along the minus strand of OY804258.1, from coordinate 80,410,599 downwards.
CAAGAATTAAGTTTATTAAGGACAACTTATTAAAAAATCCATAAAAATCAAGTTTAACTCAAATAATAATTTCATATAAGGCACATTTTTTGGTAAAAACAACAAAAAAAGTTAAAATTCATAAAATCACGCATTTAGGTAAAAATAAGTGCTAAAAAAATTACTTGAAAAAATCGGTAATTTTACTCTGACTCATGTTTTTTTTTTACGATGATCTGCCTATATTGTGTCTTAAAGGCATGAATGATGCCCTGATCGAGGGGTTGAATTAAGGCCGTAGTATTTGGAAGAAGAAATTCAATTCTGATATTTGTTGGCTGAAATGTTATCTTGTGACAGCTGGCATTGTCCACAAACAAAACTATTTTTCGTTGTTCTTTCAACATATATCGGTCAAGCGAATGGATGATTTCGTTCCATAAATCTGAAGTCATCCACGATTTATGGTTTGAAAAATATGGTAGAGGAATTTCAATGTTTCGGAAGCAGCGAGGATTTTTTGGCTTTCCAATAACATAGACTTTTTTATAAGTGCCGGTCGCATTGCATAAAAACAGCAAAGTAAGTCGTACTTTTTGGCTTTTCCGTCCTTTGGGCTGATCACCTCCTCGGAAAAAGGTTGCATTTGGTAGAGCTTTATAAAAAAGACCGCTTTCGTCGGCATTAAATATATGTTCCGAGTCATATTGCTCAATAATTCTTGGTAAAAAGTTGGTAGCGTAGTTATTGGCTCCTACCATGTCATTGTCTCTAACCTCTCCATGGATTTTTCCCCACTTTATATTGTAGCGTCTCCTCTATCTGAAGAGCCAACTACAATCTGGCTCAAAATTATCATCCAACTTGATTGCAAACTCTTTTGCTTTATTGAGCAGCATAAGACTTGTTAAGACTGCATCTTGCTGCCTTTGCTGGTCAAACCAAACGCATAGAGCCTTCTCAACGCCTTCATGGATGCCTTTTCGTTGGCGCTTGCGTTGAAGGCCACCCATTTTTGCCATGCTTCTGAATTTGTCTTCATTTTTTACTATTCTATTAATAGTTGAGATGTCGCACTTAAATTTTTGTATCAAATCTTTTTTGCTAATTTCATTTTTTCACCGAATCGATTATTTGAATTTTTTGTTTTAGTGAAAGTGAATTTACGTGCTTGCTCATTTTGTTAATTTTTATTTTCGGCTGCATCCACATATGTCAAACAAAAACCGTTGTTACGTTCACACATGACAAAAAATAGCAATCGTCAAAAAACCCTTGCTTGCTTTCTGAACGCGATTTTTTGTGCTGTTTACAGGAGATGAATTTTTATATGAGGCTGCTAAGCGAATATTTTACAAGGGAAATTCGATTTAAAAACGACAAACAGTGGGCAGGTAAACCGAATGTGCTGCTAAACGAAATGCAGTTATGAGTAAAATATTGCTCTAAATGTCTAAAAAACTGCAAGAAAAGTATGAAATCGTGCAGCTAAATCAAATGTGCGCTTAAGCGGTACGGCAGCTAAGCGAATTATACTGTATCTCCAAAATTATAACTCAAATTTCAAACTTTTCATACCATTATTTATGGCCATTAAATTTTCTTTCATATGAGACTCATATTTTAGATATCCATACAGGGTTTCCCAGCTCATAATTAATTTTACAAAAACTATGTCCGGAACTTCCGAGGGCTATATCTCTGAAGGCGTCGCTATTTTTAAATATTTTTCAGCCCCTCTTACCCCTTAAAAACCAATAATATTGGAGAATGTCAGCTTAAGTAAACTTAAGCCGCAAACTTATTAGCAAAATCGGCGGAACTGATTCACCTTAGCTCGCAATCGCAATTTTTTTAGGGCTAATTGTGCTATGGGTTTTCATATCATACCAATTGTGCCGATTGTGCTGGCAAGTAGCGTGCGTGGAGAAAAGCAGTACAAGCCAAGAATACTTGGTAACGATAAAAACTTTAAACAATTATGTCGTTTTAGACGTCGGAATGTGGACTATTTGCCGCAACATTTTTACCTAAAAATTTGGAACGGCGCTGTAGCGCAATTTCTCATGTGCAGAAAATCAGAAAATCGCTTAACTCCATCATATTCTGTTTTTTTGACGTTTTAAAACTCTGTTATACAAAGTTATAACAAAGTCAAAAACTGAATAAAGTTTAAGATTATTTATAGGAATATTGACTTTTACTCAGGGCATTTGATTTACTCAGATAGCATTTACTCAACTCGTTTTTCCTACTTCGGAGTAAAAGCATCACACATTCAGTTTTTATTATTGTAACCCAATATGGTATGATATAAATATGTCAATTTGGAAAAATTAATCATTCTGTCTTATCAGCTGTGCTGTTTTCGGTTTGCCATAAATTTGATATTTAACGTCAAATTCAATTGAAAATTTTAAGGTGAATGTTTTTTTATCTTTGTTGCCTGTTCAATATAATTTTTAGTAATGAAATATCTTTTCATAATTTGCCCACCTCAAATGTTGATAGGAAAAAAGTATGGCATTAACATACGACATGGCACAAATTACAGCTCGTGTAGACTGCGTATTATAATTTTTGACAGCGAGTAATCGTTGCCGCTTTCCGGACCCTGTCCCGATTCTATTTAACTCATTTTGCAACAAGGCAAAACGACGTTTGTAATTCTCTTTTTTAATGATTTGGTCAGTACCAAACTGAATACGAAACTTGGCAGCATTTGTTATCTTGTTAGGGCAGTTCACATGATTCCACATTTTGGACAGTGTAGCTTGACGATAATATCGCTTTGCGTTCAGAGTATACTGAATGTTTTCAAATATTATATGTAAAAAATTATTGTGCGGCCACATCTTCAAATCTTATTTAAGTTATTTGCGGTAAGAAGATCGTAAAGCGTTGACCTGTGACGTCCCTCGTACTTTTTTATTGACAACTGCTTTTTTTAATTATTTAATACGAATTCCCAAAATTATTAAATTTTTTACTATACATATGTTTTACACAGCCTCTGTTCAGTACCGTAAGTGAAACAATACAAGAAATTTACGGCTCTCAGGGCATTCAAAAGATAAAAAATACAGCTAGCTGCATGTACTAGTTTCAACCACAGCTACATGGTATCAGCAGAAAGCTTTGTTAGTCGACGTCTAAAAACTTCCAAGCATACCATATTTTACTTCTGGCACTATCCAGTTAAGAATCATAGCAAAATATAAACATTTGAATTTTAATTTAATATATTATTGTTATTATATTTTTGATGTTATCTGTGGTAAGAGGATATAACTTTTATTCTCTTATTACCATTGGCTTAAAAAAAGTTATGTAAGATTCACAGGTGAGCCCTATATGCGATTTACTACTAAACATTTTTCCAAATTCAAGATAAATTTCTTTTATATTGATTTAAGTTTGAAAAAAAAAGAATAAAAATCAGTTCAAAATTGAATGCTCTTAAAGGTTATAAAACTCCAGGTGGCGCGATGTGCGATTGGTATTATGTTTTTTTGCCGCAATGCAAATCTCATAGTTAAAAAAACATGCGTGAGCCAAACACTTTCACTTGCATAAGTCCATTGCTTTTAACTGGCAGTGTAGAAACTTGATGCTTTTGATCCACATGCAGCCTTGGCAGTGGAGGTACTAGTGTGTTTAGCATGTTAATTTACTTCTTGTTAATTTTAAAGACATATTTTTAGACATTATAAAAATGGTTTTAGTGTTTTGTATCAATGGCGCTTAATTTAGAATTTGAGCTTACTTGAGAAGATCTACTTACTGGTTATGTGATATTAGACTTAAACCCATGTCAATAAATATATTCTTAAAATCAGCTGATTTCGAACAACCTTTACTGATGCCGTATTGGGTTTTGATTTATAGTCTCTATAGGTAAAAGTTCTGATTGAACTGTTCGGTACCCACTGAAATGCGACTTGGCAGCACTTTATGTCGTGACATAAAAAATACAATTTTATTGTGATTGGCTTGGAAAAGTTTGAGAGAAAATTTTATCCTGTAAAAAAGATATTTTAATTAAAGTCATGTTAAAACTTCTTCCATCTGGTGGAAGTAAATTCCATAATTTTAAATGTGGTGAAATATATTGTGAGACACCAACAAGTTACTACGCGAGTTGTAGCCTGTGTGGCAAGAGATTACTGTTTGAAGACTTTTCGGATCATTTCCAAAAGGAACATCTTTCCCATGAGGACTCACAGCGGTGGAGAACCTTGAATGCTACAAAAGATCAAAATAAAGATGAGAAAGGAATACAACCAATTGATATATCCAGTACAGCCATTAAAAGCGAACATGATATTGAATTTGAATCTATTCCATCTGTGATGGCACGGTTGGATGATGAAAAACCAATTGATTTAATAGAAGTTCAACTGTCTGAACAAGACGAGGATAGAAAAAATATTATTATTTTGGGAAATTTAGCTATGGAAAGTGTTGCCTGTTTGGACGATGCGAACAGTGAAATAAATGACGGTGATATATTCGAACAGCACGACGGTCTTAACTTTACAGTAAGTTTAAAATAATTCTGCTTCAAATTCATTCTATATTTTGATAGGGTCGTACTGTAGTCTAAAAAATTATTTAAATAGTTTAGACTCTGGCCTACATAACTCAATAAGTGTTTTCAATAAACAGCAGACGTTCTGCCGTTTCCGGTAGGTGTCATGATGAGTTTGTTTTGGTTAAAGTCGTTGTATAAGAAAGTCTGGACAGAGGAGTTCGTTAGCGCGATTGGAGAATAGATATAAAACTGTGCTTTGCTTTGAATTCAATCTGTCTCCTTTTGGTCTGCATACAAGCCTTATTCCACGTCCTCCTCAACTTGAGTGTCCGAAAATGGAAGACATGTTGTTTTCTAACAAATGCAAGTACAATATGAATGATTCGAATTGAATAAGATTGAACCTTAAGTATTGGAAAGCCACTGTACAAAACGGAGGTGGGCCTCTACTGGTCTGGGGTTGCTTCTCTGGTCAAGGGATTGGACAAATTCATTGTATTGATGGAATTATGGATCGCTTCATGTTCGTACATTGACATAATAATAAAAAGTGATGCTACCATATGCCGATGAAGAGATGCCACTTAAATGGAGGTTCCAACAGAACAACGATCCAAAATACACCTCTTAAGTTTTTAAGGCCTGGCTTCAGAGCAATAGGATTGAAGTTCTTAGTTGGCCAGCTTTATCTGAAACCTATTGAGAACTTGTGGGAGATCGTTAACATGAAAATCGACAGAAATTGCAAAACCACGGCAGATCTGTTTCAATCCTGAAAATAGCCTGGATAGGGATATCGCAGGATATCATAGTATCCTTTATACTTAAAATATGTGAGTGTGTCTTCCAGAATAAAGGGTTTGCAACTAAGTACTAATTCCAAAAATTTTTATTTACGATGAAAAAGAGTGCTTTTGATTTGTCCGTTAACTTTTCTGTCTTAAATGTTATGCGATCCTAGTTCATCGCAGATTTTGAGGGTTCGGCGTGTTCCCATTTAGAAATTTTATTTGTTTGTTGTATTGACAGTTTTTAATAATAATTAGAAACAGGAGACCTCGATTGTTCGGTTTTTCGTTTTGAGGTTGAAAAAAGTTGAGTAAGACTGAATAAGTTGATGTACATAAAAAATTTGAAATGTGTTGAAAAGTCAAAAAAAAAAAAAAAAAATCAGAAAGTTCTTGATAAGATATGAAAAATGTTGAAAAACGTCAAAGCAGGTTAAAAAAGTATGGAAGATACTGAAATGCGTTTAAAAAGACTAGAAATGTTGGAAAATTCGGAAAAAAAGGAAGAGATTGCAAAAAGTTGAAAGAAAATGAAAAAATTTTCAAACTGGTGAAAAAGGCTGGAGGAGTCGAAAAAACATCGCTAAAAAAAGTTCAAAAATGTTGAAACAGTTGAAAAAGGTTGAAAAGTTCGAAAGAAATTTGAATGAAAAAATCCAAAATATAAGGAAAATGAAAAAAAAATTGAATGAGGTTGAAAAGTCGAGAAAAGTTGAATGAGGTTGAAAAAGTTGAAAAGTTGAGAGAGGTTTATAAAGGCGAAAAGTTGAGAGTTGTTAAATATCTCGAAGAAAGCTGAATGGTTAAAAAGTTTAAATATATTGAAAGATGAAATTTGAATATGAAAAAGTCCAAAACTTAGGAAAATGTTAAAAATGTTTGAAAGAGGTTGAAAACTCAAAAAAGTTGAATGAGGTTGAATAAGTCGCAAAAATATTTAAAATGTTGAAAGAAGTTCAATGAGGTTGAAAAATGTTTATACGATTGAATGAGGTTGCAAAACTTTTAAAAAGTTGTCCAAAAATATTTGAATGAGATTGAAAATCTCAAAAAAATATTGAAAAAAGTTGGATGAGATTGATCAAGTCGGAAATAATAAAAAAATATTGAATAGCGTTGAAAATATGAAAAAAAATGAAAATGTTAAAAGAAGTTGAAAAGAATATTGAAACAAATGAAAAAGGCTAAAAAGTCAATAAAATATTGAAAATGACAAAAAAGTTGAATACGGTAAAAAAGTCAAAGAATTGAAAGTGGTTGAAAGAAGTTGAGAGACGTTTAAACAATAGAAAAATGCTGTTAACACAGATCAAACATAAAAAATGTTAAAAAAAGTTGAATCAGGTTGAAAAACTAAAAAAAAATTGAGAGCAGTTGAAAACTTGGAAAAAAATTGAAACAGGTTGAAAAAGTCAAGTTTGCCTAGGTAATGTCAAGTAAGTTAAAATAGGTTAAAAGTTTTCACGCTTACAACTTCTTGTTAACATGGGAGGTGCTACGCCCACTGACGCAATCCCGTCAAATTCTATTTAATATAGAAGCTTAGGTTACCGACATCTCTATGCCAAATTTTGTTAGGATCATGCACATAGTACACTAAACATAGAATTAAACGCTTTTTGCTTGTATGGGAGGTGCCACATCCACTGATGCAATTCCTTCGAAATCCATTTAATTTCAAAGTTTATAGTAGCCGACATCTCTGCACCAAATTTTATTAGGATTACTTGGATTCTACGTTAAATGTAACTTTAGGTGTCATGCCCACCGATCCATTCCCGTCTAATTTAATTTAATTTCAAAGTTAGTAGCATCCGACATCTCTATACCAAATTTTACTAGCACCACTTATATAGTACGCTACATATGACATTAAACGTTTTTTTTGCTTGCATGGAAGATGCCACGCCCACTGATGTCATCCCGTCGAAAACGAATTATACAAGATTGTATTAGGATTTCTCTCATAGTACACCAAATATAACATAAAACGTTTTTTGCATGTATGGGAGGTGCCATGCCCACTGATCCAATCCCGTCGAAATCCATTTAATTTCAAAGCTTATAAATAGTAACCGGTATCTCAGCAACAAATTTTATTAAGATCATACGCATAGTACACTAAATATATCATCTAACGGATTTCGCTTGTATGGGAGGCTCCACGCCCACCAACGCAACCCCATTGAACTCAATTTAATTTCAAAGCTTATATTAACTGACACCTCCACACCAAATTTTAAAAGGATAACTCTCATAGCACACTAGATATAACATTTTACGATTATGTCTTGTGTAGAAGGTGCCACGCAAACATGTACTATTGCGCCCATTTTTGGCTATAAAATATCACGGCTGCATTGTTAGTTCTCAACATTTACAAATATTGTGGGCTGTGCCACGCCCTTCAACGAATTTTGCCAGTACAGTGACATACCTTGTTATGATGACTGCTTACAATGATATTATCTTTAAAATCTTTATGAAAATCGTCGGTGCCGTTTTCGAGTAATATTGAATCATCATTTTCAATAATAATAATAATAGAAAATGATGATTCAATATTACTCAAATTTTTTATGTATGATTATTTCCACCAAAAGGCACATCATGACAAAAAAATTAAAAATTCTTGAAGACACTTTGTTTTATCATTTTTGGATAGGGAAACAATCAAATTTAACTAAGTTAAACAAATTTTATTTATTTGGATTATTTACCAAAGCCTTGAAATGATGGTAAAGACGAAGGTATCTTTTGATATTTGAAACCGTTGTATTTAGAAATAGTTGGAATTACTTTCTTCACGAATATCCTGACTTGTATCATAATATCCAATTATTACACGTAAAAGTTCTTCATGCTCTGCGCAGGGTATTTTTATATCATTTTGAAACCACAAGCGATCACACGATCGTGTTGTTCAAAACTTTATAATTTTTCATGGGCAACTTTATTTGGACGAAATTGTGAGTACAGAATTTCAGGCTGTGCATTCGCTTAAGAGTTACCAGAAAACCAATTCATAAAATGCGAATAGGTATCAGAGCCAATTCATAGAAAAATAAATTTTGCACATACAAAAATAACGATTTTTTTCAATTGAGACATTACCTAGCACATTTAATACAGCGTTTTTTTGCGACCATTTTTATGTTATTCGTTTTTTTCTGTCGATAGTCACGCCTTTTTTCAGCATTAGTTTTCGGCATATTTGAAAAAAATGCTGATTTAAAATACACCACGCTGACTATGATGATAAACATATAAAGCAAGCAACGTAAAATTGCCTGCTTGAGTTTTTTGTTCTCCTACTGAATTTGCGCACACACAATAAACATACATTAAAGCAAGCAAAGTATATCCCCTCGCTATGGCAAGGCTTTGGTAGTTAATCGGTGAATTGTTTGAAAAAAAAAAGAAATCTTTTCAAGCTTATACCTCAGCTTTTGGTTAACCGATCCTCATGGTTAACCAATCTCGGAGTTGATAGTTTTAGGATACTGTGCTCGATGATTACTTTTATTTGATATATAATCTAGCTCTTCCAGGTCACGACTAAAAAAAATGGTGTCAAGTTTTAAGTTTCAATATATGTATACACCTAATTTTCAAATCACACCCTCGCTGAAGAAGATTCTTTACAAAAAAAACTGGAATATAGACATGTTTTGATTCTTAAAATCTCATCAGTATATTTTTGGTTGATGAATACGTCAGCGCTCAAATTACACCCGCCATATTACTGCAAACATATCGATAAGTTAATTTTTAATTTGAAGAAAATGTGGCATTTTTTTGAAATTTTAATCAGCTGTTCAGCTTTTTGTTAACTTGTGTCTGTGTTAGTTGTGTCTGTTTACTCGCCTAAAGTTGGCTTAAGCCGCTTTTTGTTGCCTAAATCTGCCTAAAGGGCCAACTAAACCATGCATGGGCTAGTTTCACCTACTGTCAAATTTGAACCATGAATGCTTTGACTGAAGTCAGCTTATGCAACTGCGCGAATACACACAAATCGTATATTAAAACTACAACATACTTAACAAAATGTTTCGTTCAATTTCCACAAATGTCATTTCCTTAAGCAATGAGCGAAACTGAACGCGCTTTCTGTACGGAATCAGCTGTCTATGCATTGTATACATAAAATATATATTTGCAATGGAAGAAGTGCAAAATACAAAGGGTTAAGATAAAAAAGCTTAGTATAAAAGTTACTTAATTTTAATGGAGCTTTTTTAATATGATCGGTTTTCTGAAAAAAATCGGTAAAAATTTCAGAAAAGCCGTAATATTTCGAAAACTTGAAGTTTGACACAAAAAATTTAGAATCGAATATTGTAGCTTATTAAATAACCTTTCATTTTGGATATCAATAGAGAGACTCCCGACATATAGCGATTTTTAGAAATGGTATATACACAACTTCCGATGGCTATATTTCCGAAACCAATCCTAGCGACACTTGATTTTTACATAATTTTTATATAATTAGATATTTAGCTAAAATAAAAGTATCCGAACATGAGGCTCACCTGAAATAGAAATTAGATCACTCAAATAAAATCAAGTTCAATTTCAGCTCTAAATAAAGCCAGTTCGGGTGTTATCTCTAACTTCGGAAAAATTAAATACACACCCTCATGTCTGCCAAGCTGAAAAGAAGGAATTGCAGGCCTTCCCGAAAAAAAATATTTTTTCCTTAAAATGGTACGAAAGTAAAATTTATTCTAGGAAAATGTAAAATTTATTTTTATTGGGAAAAGCTAACCTTTTTTTTTGGTTAGAAATATTTTATATATTTACTTACGTATTCCATTTACTGAACTTAATTCTAATAAATTACAATGAATACAAATCGAACAAAAATATATATATGGTATCGGCTAAACTAGTCTTTAGGATAAACTAGGCCAAACTAGTTGATCCCAAGCGTGTTAAGATAAACCAGTTTAGCCTAGTAAAAATTTTAGTCTTTTAGAATAAGATTTACATCCTCCATATGTCCAGCATCGGCTCGCGGCGGCCTTCGCGTGTTGGCGAAGCCCATGCTAAACAAGTATAGTGAATCGCGGCTGGATGCCACCACAAAGCCGGCATTGGACATATTTGAGGATGTAAGCCTTGAGCCGCGGCCGAATGCCGCCCACTTACCCTAAGATACTAAAATTTCAAGAAATACGGAAGTGAGGTAATTTAAGTATTATGTCCAGCGTCGGCTCACTGTAGTATATTCAACGCTGGGGTGTTAGCGAAGCCCGTGGATAGTGTATTGAGGCCGGAGACCACCACAAAGCCGGCATTGGACATATTTGAGGATATAAGTCTTTAGCCGCGGCCGAAGGCCGCCCACTCACCCTAACATAAAAAAATTTCAAAAAATTCGGTAGTGTGGTCATTAAAGTAAATAATAATCCCAATTTTTCCTAGGCTAAACTGGTTCATCCTAACACGCTTCGGATGAACTAGTTTGGCCTAGGAAAAAATAGTTTAATCTAGTTTGGCCGGTAATATATATATTTAAAGTAAAAAAAAGGATTTAAGACACTAGTGATACATCATTAGCACATCTGCGCTAGTGGCTAACCATATCCGTCGGGTAGATGCCTACTAGCAGCAGAGAAAATAAATAATAATGTGCTTAACGCGCTAGTGGCTGACTATATCCGGTCGGGAAGATGTATACCAGCTGCAGTAAAAAGCAAAAATTATGCCCTTATTGCGCTTGTGGCGGACCACATCCGGTTGGGTAGATGCGTACCAGCAACAGTGACATATATAAACTACTTATACGAATCAACAGAAAGCTGTAACCATGTCCGGTCGGGAACGTGCCTACCAACATGATGTTTTTAAGTAGTACTGGAAGAGCACACTAAGATTGCGATCCATCAGAATGATCCGATCATAAGTTCAACCCCAAATATTTAAACTGCAAGAGCTCAGAAATAAAATAATAATGTTCAACTGAAAGCATTTGTTTGCTGATCTTCTTTAAATGGATTCATCATGGCCTCAGAGTGCTCGTTCAGCGCCGTAAAGCAGTTCAAATACGACTCATGTCTTCTTGTACTCTTTTTTTGCCTTTTCCGCATCAATCTCTTTGTCTGCATTTTCTCGAAGCTCCTGATATGCAGTGTGAAACTTCTGCCACAGGTATTCCAGTTGTTTTTGATGGGCTTTGAGGCTGTGAACATTTAGTTCAGCTACTGGGGTCTCGCTGTGAGACAAGTCCAACTCAACTATGTTCTTTGCAAAGTTGATGAAAGTTTTAGTCGATCCTACCATGTTTAAAAATCAGTTGAAAACTGTTGAAGATTGGGTTCAACAAATATTTTAAACTTATTTTCGAAATTTGAAGCCAAAACTTAAAAAATTTCAAGCAAACTAATGAGTTCCAAAATGAACAAAAATTTACAAAAATCCAACAAATTATAAAAATTAAGAATTTACTATAAGAAACAAAATTCTCAAATCTTCTAAGTATGTTTTGAAAATATTTAATATGAATAAATAAGTGGGTGCAAACAAAATTTTTTATAAAATAAAAATTGATGACAACAATTTAGATTTGAGATGGGGTTCAATTTTATAAAATGTCAATTGAGTTTCAAGCCGAAAAAAAAAAATTTTGAAAAAATATTTGCGCTTGAACTTAACAGGTTAAGAAAGAAAAAAATTCTTTGAGTGAAAATTCAGTTAAATTCTACTAATAATTAAAAAAACCTTAAAGTTTTCAATAAATATTTAAAAATTTGCAAAAAACCTGGAAAATTTCACTTAAAATTAAACACAAGGTCAAAAACGCGTTAAACGGCAGCAAAAGGGTAAGAAATCGAAAAAAAGTAATATCGACACAACTTGGGAACTTTAAAGGAAAACTTCCAAAATTCGGTAAACTTTATTTCTAAATATTTTATAAGTCCCGAAAAGTGGCACGATGGTAATGCTTTCTTACTCAGTACAAATTCAATTGCGTGAGAAATGAACTCAGTGCATTTGTGTTCTACTGAGATAGCGCAAACAAGTGCTGATTTTAACTCCTTTTGTAAATATTGAGAACTAATTTGAATACTTCGTTTTTTTCTAAAATAGAAATGGATAATTTTGATGATGGTATGTATAATAAATACAATTTAGTTTAAAACATTTTAATATATTTTGGTTTCTTTAGAAAAATCTAAAATTCAAATGAGACCCGTGATTTTTAAAAATCTACTATCTACTACATATATATATAAAAATGAATTTTGGAATATGATGATGTCGCAAAGGCTCGACCGATTTAAATAATTTTTTTTTGTTGGGCTTATAATTGTTCAAGGAAGGTTTAAAGCAAGAAAAAAATTTGCAAAGATTTGAAAGAAATCTCGGAAATTGCAAAAAACCGAAAATTTTTCAATTTTCCACTTTTTTTTTCAAATTCAGATTTATTTTATTTTTATGTCAATATTTTGCTTTGTTATTTATTTTGTTGATTGAACAAATTTCACATTTACGGTCAAAGTATAGGGATACGGATGGGTATAGGGATAGGGATGGGGTAAGGGATAGGAATATTGATAGGGATAGGGATGAGGATGGGAATTCATATGGGGGTATGGTTAGGGTTGTGGTAATGATGGGGATAGGGGTGGATTGGGATAGCGATAGGGATAGGGATAGGGAAATAGATAGGGATAGGGATAAAGATAGGGATGAGGATGAGGATAGCTATGGGGATATGGTTAAGGTTGAAGTAGCAATGGGGATAGGGGTGTAGATAGGGATATGGACAAGGATAGGGATAGATATAGACATAGATATGGGGATGGGGATGAGGATGGGGATAGGGGTGAGGATGGGGATAGTTATGGAGAAATGGTTAGAGTTGAGGTAACGATAGGAATGGGGGTGAGATAGCGATGGAGATAGGGTCATTTTTCATTCTCAGTAAATAGCGGCAAGTATGAGTTTTGTCGACTCCTTTTTGGGCTAAAAAATGGCCCCGGTATCTTTCAATGAGCCATTGATGATGTCCTCAGAGGAAAATATAAAAAACTTGTCATTTTTATTTTGATGATGCGATAAATTCTTCTAAAACAAAAGAACAACGTATTACTGACATTGAAAAAATTTTGACAAAATTATTTGAGGCGTTTATGAAGGTTTCGCCCGAAAAGCTCTAATTCTCCCGTGTAGAGGAAGAGTTTTTAGGATTCGTAGTTTCAAAAATAGACATCAGAGCTTGCTCTGAAAAAGTAGCGGATACTTTTCTTTTCCGGTTGTCCAATTCCCGGAAATATTTACATTATACCTAAGGGGGCTAGTACGCTAGACTTCTAATTTCCTACCAATCACATGCCTCTAAGATACTAACGAAGATCTGCATGGATCGTGTTTAACAACACTGTTGCTAACCAAATTATTACGCAGGAACAAAAGGAGTGCAGTAGAAATTCAATGGTATGCAAAGAACAGCTGACCATTGACTCCGTTATTGCCCAACAAGCAATACAGACCAAACGTAGCATATCGTTCGCCTACACTGACTACAAAGAAGCATTTGATTGTCTTCCACAATCGTACCTGCTAAAAATTCTTCAAATATACAATTCATGGAGATGGCAATGGGAAAGTGGAATGTAAGACTCCATACGATATGAATAAGAAGCGGAATTTTTCAAGGTGATGTGCTTAGCCCGTTATGGATTTGCCTAAGCTTGAATCCGTTAAGCAAAATGCTAAAAAACTTAACATAGGATATAAGCTAAAGTCTGAAGCTGAAAATGTTAATATTAATAATTTTTTGTATGTCGATGACTTAAAGCTTTATGCAAACAGCAAAGAAAACATGCATTGAATGATATCTTCGGTAAAAAATTTCAGTGACGATATAGGAATGGATTTTGGCATCGATAAATGTAAAATGAAACACATAAAAAAGGGCGAGTACGGAAGGATCAGGAGAGATACCCGATTGACAATTGATGTGGATAATGCAATAGCCAATCTAGCGATAGTTACAAGTATCTGGGTGTTCTGAAGATAAAAGGAGTAAGAAAAAGTCAGATGAAAGAAAATATATGAAACCAATTTGACCAAAGAGTACGAAAAATTCTTAAATCTCATCTCGCTGCTGGAAATATTAGCAAAGCTGTGAACACCTGGGCAATTCCCGTATTTAACTACTCCTTTGGCATAATAAATTAAATACCGACATCGATCAAATTGCAACATCCTTAAGGACAAAACTCTCAAACCATCTGTGCCATCATCCCAGAAGTGCAATCGAGCATTGCACATTGCCGCTTGAAGAAGGTAGGCGTGGATTCTTTGATATTGCAAATATACTATGTTTTCCGATAATCAAAGTAAAGAACTACTTTAGAGACCAAATCGAAACTTATGGTTTAACGCTGAACATGTGTTTAGCAGGCAAGAGCTACCAAACCAAAACTATGCACTGAGTGCATATATCCAAAATGCAGTAAAATAAAATTGGCTAATACGAGGTCAACTATTTGCAGAAACAGATTTATTAATGGTTGCCATTCAAGACATGGTCATAGCAACGAAAAACTACCGCAAATACATCAATGCGAGAGAACATTACCAACGATTCATGTCAGAGATGCAATAATATCGTTAAAACTATGGATCACATCATTGGAGGGTGTCAGATTTTAGCGGCAGAGACACAATAATGTTGCGAAGATTGTATACATAAACTTGGCATACAATCACGGCCTACTTTTACAAAAACACCCATACTACAAGTATCAACCACCACCTGTACTTGAGAACAGTAGTGCAAAATTAGGATAGGAAGATCAGTTATAACAGATCGGACTATACGTGCCAACAATCCTGAAGTAATTTAATTTGACGAAATTGCTAAGGTGATCAATATATCTGACGTAACCATTCCTCTTAACAATTACATCCAGACGTCGTGAAATTAGGAAAATATACTGAAATATAGGACTGGTTCCAAAAACGCTAGGTCGTGTGATATCACACCTGGATTTTTTCTTTGGGGATATTTGAAGTCAAAAGTCTTCGTCGATAAGCCAGCTACGATTCAACACTTGGAAGCCAACATTACTCGTGTAATTCGCGATATACCTCGAAAATTCGACCTTCCGAATGGAAGCATAGTCCGGCCAACATTGATATTATCTTTAAAAAGTAAATGTCAGAGACTGTCCTTTCCAATTCAATTTTAAGTGTTTTATTTAAAATTAAAAAAAAAATATATAAATGAATCACCCTTTATAATCAGACCAAAACAAATTAATCAAACATCTAGTTATTCGTATCATCGACAGACATAGCGTCAGCACTGGTTGGTCGCATAAACAAATACTTTTCTTGACTACCGGTTTAGTCAAGATTTGAGGTTGTATCTTTAAGAATTGACTTTTACTGATAGAAACTCAGTGTCGAAATAAAGAGATCGGAAATTTCTACTTTCAATACATTTCCAGTGGCAATCAAAATTACGTTCGACAGGAGAAGATGTTCCAGGCAAAGATAAAACGTATTCGATGATTTGAGAGGATTCCATATATGGCACATTCTTTGTTTGAACACAAAAACAATACAGTACTGTACTGCTGAAAGGTTTAAAATGACAAAATAAAACGTCTTATATTATAATCGATGATGGGCACAAGTTCTCCTGCAAGTTATAGCAAGAGCGTAATTGAGTGTACCGAGATCTCATTGTGTGTACGTATACAAATGTGAACGCACAACAGCGACTCATTTCTACTTCAACAACCAACGAAGAGGACCTGCGACAGATAATTGTTAGCAAGCGTATTTTTTTTGAAGCGATTTATGATACACCCAAAAAATGTTGAATTCTGTACAATTTATGACTGGCATTTTCAAAATGAATTTAAAAGGCTTCAATGTGACACCTCCCTTCCACTTGAGCGCGGGCTAAAATTTTGTTGAAAAATCGATGAAATTATTTATCCGATTTTAAAAAGTAAAATTTAGTGTCTATATTCCATGTTTGGCACAACATATTTTTGCGAAGCAACTTATTCTTCTATTGTATTTATTAAAAATAAGCAAAGAAATTTATTAAATATTGAACATCTAGAGAACTTATTACGATTTTTATTTTGATAAACTAATAAAATATTTAAAAGCTTAATTCATTGTTAAATTCTTTAACAATAAAACAAATATTTAACAATTTTCTGATATCACAGCGACCACTTAATACAACAATACGTTTTTTAATTTGATTACAACCGAATAAGTTTAAGTATTTTGAATATTAAATTTCTATCTGTAGGCAAAGCAAATAAAACCTTTCGGCGCACGATAACATTTTTTTTTCAGTGCAAAGCATGAATAAGTTATTCTATGCTTACAATGCGTTTTTAGTTCAGTTCACCGCAAGCATTGAAAAAGGCAAGACGTATGTCGCTTGCTTTCTTATATGGTTGTTGTACCACTACATGGAAATGAAATTTTGCATTGATGTTGGTGAACATCATTGATTATAATCCAAGATTTATTTTATTTGGATTTTCTTCACGACTATTAAAAGCGCACTTTAAAATAAGATATGTGTTACGTTACTATAAAGGGAGAGGGTTCCTAATTTTATGGCATACGACAGCAAATACGACTAAAAAATCAGAAAAACAGAAGGAGACTAGAAAATCGCGATACGTGATATGTGAACGAGCCCTTGTAAAACTTAAAAATTTTTCATATATGTATATTCGAACCAGATAAACTTTCTTTCACTTATCTAAATTCGATTATGGTTTTGCCTTGTCACGTCAACTTTTAAAAATAAATAGATTTAACGCAAATTTCTCTATATGTATATATATATTTTTGGTGATAGTGATCCTGGATTTGTGAATTATATAGAGATGTAAAAGGAAAACAAAAAAATTTTTCGGTGTTTGTTTTTCTTTTTATGTGCACAACAGAAAAAAGGAATAAAATTTCAATAAGAAAGGAATAAAATTTCTTCATTTTTAATAAAATTAAAATTTTGAAATTCTGGTAGCAACCCTAATTTTTTTATTTTTTATTTTTCTTTTTAAGGAATATTCTGCTAAAGATGTAAATTTTCCAATTTGAAGCGTACCCGAAGAATCATGAGGTTTTTATGACGAATTCTAGTGTACCCACATTACATTAAACATTAAATCACATGAGTACAACATAATTTTTATAAATATTTCAATGCTTAATAATCCTACATTCTTCAATTCGTAGAATTAAGACGAACGGTTTTGGTGCGCTGAATCCAAATTGGGCCTCAAAAGTGCTCTATCACGTTATATTTTGAGATATCCTAACCTAAAAGTGCTAAAAACTCGTTTTTGACTTATGTTTGAGGATATGTAGCTTCGCAAATTTTTTTTTTAAATAACTATAAACGTCATCTTACAGTACAAGTCTTGCCTTTTAAAATGCCGTTGATCTTGCTCGAATATCTTTTATTTCGATGAGATACATATGTTGAATCGAGTTTTTTGTCTCACCCATACTTAAAAAGGTGCTATTGGGTTACCATTAACATCTGTAATGCCATAAAACCTTATAACCCATACAAACATATCGCGAAAAAAACACATTTTTCAGCGATGCTTCATAACCTCAAATAAAAGCCAAAAAAGCGGTTTTGAACTTTTAGGTTAGGATATCTCAAAAATCTGACGTGATAGAGCAATTCTGAGGCCAGATTTGGATTCAGTACCCCAAAACCATTCGCAAATACTATAACGCGTTCGTGATATAAAATTGTGTATACCTGTGCTATTAGTAAATCTTTGAAACATATGTATATTGGGGTGATTCAATTTTTTTTTGCTCCAAACAGGTTTAATAGTAGCAAGTACATGAAAGAAGAAATATGGTGCAATTTGAGCTCACAATATTAATATTTACTGGTGGCTCATCCATAAATTTCCATACGATTTGTATGGGAACACATGCCTTACGAAATATTTGTTTCTATATCTCGTGAAAAAAATATCTTATACAAACGGGACCAGCCCTATTAGAAAGATCATAAAATTTTCTATATAAAGTATCCAGTTATTTTTTCGTGAAGGTAATATTTCGTTGGATTATTAGCTTTCAGAATTTAGGGATATTTCGAAGAATAACAAATTTTTTTTTTTGTATAAAATGTTATGTTCTTTCCGATGGTTTTCGTCCTGTTCGTGTGAGATTTTTTTTTATGAGACATACTCGAAACTGTCTAATAAAGCATACTTTCGCATATAAATCGTTTGGAAAATTAAAAAGCTTTATGAGCCACCTTGCAAGATATTTGTATTTTATGCTCTTTCCGATGGTCTAGGTCTCGTTTCTCTCAGTTTTTTTTTCACGAGATATAGAGACAAATATCTAGTAAACCATTTCTTCCCATACAAATCGTATGGAAAAGTAAAAAGCTCAAATTGCAACCGAATTCTTCTTCGTCATTTCTACTATTAAACCTGTTTGGAGCGAAAAAAAAAATTTAATCACTCTTATGTATGTATATACTAGTTGTCCCAGCATACGTTGTTTTGCCCTTTCCGGTAGGTGTCGCAATGTTGTAGGAACTCGTGTAAAAGTGAAACTACCTGTTTTTCCATTGAAACTAACCTGTTTACATACATTTAGGAGGCCTGGCAAACGAGATTAATTGTTATAAAATTTGTTTTTTAAACGTACCAAGTCTCATTCATCTGCATCAAATAGTTGCTGATACACCCATGATCGAAATAGTAGATGCACGCAGAAATTTCGTATTTGCCATAGACCAATTATTTTTAATCAACTCATAAAAACCTAATAAAGGGTGTTTTTTTTAGAGGTTTGTTTTTCGAATAGAGATAAAACTGGCATTTTATGTTCAAATCTGGCAACTCTAATGTCATTTATGTTCAGTTTGGTTTGCCATTTCATGAACAGGTTGACAAAAGAACAACGCTTGCAAATCGTGCAAATTTATTTCGAAAATAATGGTTCAGTTCGCGAAGTTTACCGCAAGCTCCGTCCATTTTATGGTCGACATAATCGTCCATCAGAGCAATTAATTCGGTTAACCATGGATCGTTTTCGCACTACGTTTACTCTATGTGATAATACGCATCCGCAGAGACGTCGAACAGTGCGCACCGAAGAAACAATTGCCGCTGTAGAGCAAAATGTTGAAGAGGACCCGAATGAATCGATTCGCCACCGTGCACAGCAATTGGAGCTTTGTCCATCAACTTTATGGAAGATTTTGCGCAAAGATCTTGGCTTGCGACCTTACAAGATCCAGCTTGTGCAAGAATTAAAGCCGCGAGACCATGCAATGCGTCGTGATTTTGGTGTATGGGCCGAAAATGAGATTGATCTCATCAAAATTGCCGCATTTGGAGTGAAGAGAATCGACATGAGACCCTTGAGACGCCATTACATCCACAAAAACTGACTGTTTGGTGTGCTCTATGGGCTGGTGGAGTCATTGGGCCATACTTCTTCCGAAATAATGCTGGAGAGTCAGTTACCGTTAATGGAGACCGGTATAGAGCCATGATAACCGACTATTTTGTTCCCGAATTGGATGGCATGAATGTGGATGAGTTGTGGTTCCAACAAGACGGCGCTACATGCCACACAGCGCACGTCACAATCGATTTATTGAAGGAAACATTCGATGAGCGCATAATTTCGCGGAATGGACCTGTCAATTGGCCACCAAGATCGTGTGATTTGACACCATTGGATTATTTTCTTTGGGGATATGTGAAGTCGCTCGTCTACGCCAACAAACCAGAAACGTTAGGGGACTTGGAAGCCAACATTCGTGGCGTTATTGCCGACATACGGCCCCATATGCTCGAAAAAGTGGTTCAAAATTGGACCTGTAGAATTGGCTTTATTCGAGCCAGCCGCGGCGGCCACATGCCCGAAATCATATTTAAACATTAATGGCATAAAATTATCCTTCCAATAAAGCCAAATTGATGGACATTAAAACGATTTTCTTGTGTTTTATTTCAATTCGAAGCTCTATACCTCTAAAAAAAACACCCTTTATAATATTAATCTTTGCATATATAGGATTAATGTTTCTCTGCTTAGTGTCCAGTATATCCACCATTTTGCTGTATTACTTTTGCCATTATTTTCGGCATTGTGCAGAACAAGGCTTGGCAAGTTTCTTTTGGCATTTCATACCATGATTTTTGTACGTATTCTCACAATCCCTGTTTATTCGAAAAGGTTTTCTTAGCTAATTTATTTTTTTAGTGCCCCCACAAGTTTTTGATTGGGTTTAAGTCCGCTGATTGATTGGGACAAGTGAATACGTTGATATTATTGTCCTCAAAACTCTTCTTGACTAACTTGGACGTGTTTTTTGGGTCATTATCGTTCTGATATATCCAACGAAGTGCCAACATTTTTTCTGCATATGTCAGCATTATATTTTCCAGAATTTTTTTCTATTCAGCTGCTACCAATTTGTGCGACGTTTGGAATATTGGGCCGACGCCGTTCCACGAAAAGCAGTTCCATACCATAATATTTCCGCCACCATGCTAAACGGTCTTTTTAGTGAATCGGACATAGAACTCCTAACCTTTTGGGCAACTCACATTTCTTCCGTAGTCATTGCCAAATAAATTTATTTTTCTTTATTTGTGTTTTTAGAACATGTAAATTTTAGTATGTACTATGCAGAGCTTAATGTTTAGCAGTTTAGTGCAAAAAAACAACAAAAAAATTACAAGCGCAAAATGCATTAATTGTTAGAGAATAACTCTAACAATCGTAAAAGAACAAAAAATCAAGAAATGTTTAATATCAAAAGAGTTGCAGGAGCAATTGCATGAACTGAATAACAACCAAAATTCTAAGCCTGCAATTCTTGTACCAACAAAGGCTCTCACTCTCACTGAATTTGAAGAACGTCTACGTACACATACTGAAGCAATCTTAAACCGGTTTTCAAAAGAAATGAGCAACCTGCGCAGAGACCTTTTGCAGCAGATAACGCTCATCGATGAGAAATTTAAAGTACACACTGAATATTTCAATAAAGCTCTTGAAGACATGCAGCAGCGGGTGGAAAAAATTGAGGCGCAACATGTGGGAGAGGTTGTAATGCTTAAAGAAGATGTAAATATTTTAAAGAAAAAAATCAACGCAACGGAGAAAAGAGAAGTCGCTTCTGATGCAATTATCTTTGGTGTTCCGAAACTAGATAAGGAGAACCTAGCGACAACGTTTCGTAGTCTTTGTAGTACCATCGGTTGCAATGCCCCTACTCTCAGAGGCAATTTCCGTCCTCACAAATGGAACAAGAGTGCAGATCCTCCAATTATTTTAAAATTTTCGTCTCCAATGGAGAGAAACGGCTTTATTAAATCCGTCACTGAGCACCGCAGAAGAACGGGTAAGCAGCTCTGCCTCTACGATGTTGGGTTGGATTCTAACAAAAATATATATGTCAACGAGAGTCTAACGAGCAGCAATCGTGTTCTCTTACAACAGGCGGTACGTCTGAAACGACAAAATAAAATTTACTTAGCCACTACAAAGTATGGATCTCTTCACATCAAAATAACAAAAAATGGTAACCTAATTAAAATAGACGATGCCGAATCTTTAAATGCCATAGCCACGAGATGCTTAACTGAAAACGTTAATTCCCATGATGATCAAGCCAATATATGAGTATGATACGCACTTTAATTTGTTAGCAATTTTAAAATATTACACAATGTCAGCTAGATTAGTCTTTTATTATGTTTTTCCTTTTCTTATTTTATTTTTACTTTTCCACACTCTTAAATCAGTGAAGTTTAAAATTTTTTTCTTATTGGCGTGGGTGTTGCTGGTATTTTTATGCAGTTTACTTTTATATGAGTAATTATTCTCAATTTTTGGGTAGTTCCATATATGAAACAAAAACGTTAATACATATACTTTGCAAACAGAAACCAGGTATCAATATTTGTCATATTAATTTACAAAGTGTTAAAAATAAAATTGACGATCTGCGCTTTCTTTTTGATGAAGGAATAGTCGATGTTGTAAATCTGTCTGAAACTTGGCTGAAGCCCACAATGAGTAGTGATTTATTTAAATTAAGTAATTATAAGCTCATTCGTGCTGATAGATTAAATAAAACAGGCGGCGGTGTTGGAATTTTTATTAAAGATTATTTCAAATTTAAAGTAATCAATAAATCATCTTCAAATGATTCAATTGAATATATTTTTATTGAATTAATGCATAGCAATGGTAAAGTTTTGATCGGGTGTGTTTATATGGCCCCCAACACAGCTGATTATATTTTAATCAGAGATTTATTGGAAGATCTGTCTCCAATGTTTGCTGATATTATCATCTGTGGCGATCTAAACCTTAATATCATTGATAATAATAACAAAAACTTTGTTGATATGGTCAGGTCACTGAACCTAGAGTTTATAAATAACATCGAACCAACACACTACATGCCAAACAAGACTCCATCTCTATTAGATGTATTTCTAGTTTCATCCAAAACTTTAATTTCGCACTACGACCAATTTGCGTCGGCTTTTTCTCATCATGACCTAATTTTTTTAGCGGCTAATATCTTTCCATCCTGTGTGGAAGAAATCTATACTGAATTTCGAGACTACACAAACGTAAATGTGGCTTCCCTTTTCAATGATTGTTTTAATTTAAACTGGATACCTATTTACACCACCAATGATGTAAGTAAACAAGTCGAATTTTTTAATGATAACATACATTACCTTTTTAACAAACATGTTCCTTTAAAAAAAGAAAGAGTAAAAAAATCCAATTTCCCATGGCTCACTTATGAAGTGAAAAATCTAATTATTAAACGAAATAAATTGTATGCCAGATGGAGAAAGTTTAGATGCTCAATAATCTATAGCATTTCTAAGATCGCACGTAATGCAGTCACCAAACTCATTCGAATGAATAAAAAGCGACATTATGAAAATAAATTCAGTTCCTGTACGTCAAGCTCTCAATTTTGGAACAATATCCGCCAAGTTGGAATAAGATCAGGTAGGCAAGTGAACTCGTGCGATATAGACGTAGAAGATCTGAATAAAAAATTTGTTCAGGCAGGGTCATCTACTCTTAGTTTACCACTTGCCTCTAATCAAGGAACTAATGAGCTTTATCAGTTTTCACTTTCAGGTGTTGATTATTTATGTGTATGTGAAATAATCTTAAAAATCAAATCAAAAGCGGTGGGATCTGATAATGTTCACCCAGACTTTATCAAAACTCTTCTCCCAATTATAGCACATATAATCACACATATTTTTAACACAATGATCACTACATCCACATTTCCCGACGACTGGAAAGTTGCTAAGGTTTTACCTTTACCTAAATCGTCGTCAGGAGCCACAGAATATCGCCCCATTGCGATCCTTCTGTTCCTTTGCAAAGTCTTTGAAACAATTATATGCTTACTTATCACAAAATGTTATAATGAGAAGAAGTTGCTAAACAAAAAAAAATCAGTCAGGTTTTCGAACGAAGCATAATTGCACGACAGCTCTTCTAAAAGTTTCGGATGATATACGTGTGGGTCTTGAGCACGATCTTATGGCCATAATCGTTTTTCTTGATTTTTCAAAAGCTTTCGATTGTGTAGACCATAGCATTTTAATAAATAAACTTAAAATAAAATTTCAATTTGGTGATTCTCTGCTGAAACTTATGGCTTCTTACTTGTCTAATCGGACACAATATGTTTTTTACAAAAATGAGCGCTCATCACGAATACCAGTCTACGGTGGGGTGCCCCAAGGCTCTGTACTTGGACCTCTATTATTTACTTCTTTTATGAATGATATTTCTGAAAACATCTCAATTTGTGAACACCACATTTATGCTGATGATGTTCAAATCTACACTTTTTTTGAGAGAACTAAGAAATCCATCGCAGCAAGTAACTTGTATTCTGAGCTGAGTCGCATTCAACTTTGGTCAATGGAAAATAAACTTCTTTTAAATCCGACAAAAACTAATGCGTTGTGCATTCATAGACGAAGAAGCAAAGAAGACTTTCCACTAATTCATCTTAATAACATTCCAGTGGCATATGATGAAAATATAAAGAACCTTGGAATATACTTTAATCAATGCCTGAGTTGGGATCTTCAAATTAATAGAATAGTTTCCAAGATTTACGGTGCCCTTCGTGGTCTGAGCCCCACCACAAAATATCTACCGACTAATGCTAAGCTCAAGCTTGTGAAATCTTTTATTTTGCCGATCATTTTGTATGGCTGTGAAATATTTTCTGATATGAGTCAAGAATCGGAAAGAATGCTAAGTGTGGCATACAATAGTTGTGCTAGATATGTTTTCGGTGTTAGTAGACATCAACATATCAGTGACCACACTAGAAATATTAGTAATTGCTCACTAACGTGCTTGTTGAAATATAGAACTATTTTGCTGCTTTACAAAATTATCACAAGCAAAGAGCCTGAATATCTTTATCATAAAATTAATTTTGCTAGAATGCAAAGAACGCTACATCTGACAGTGCCTACTCATAAATACCTCATTACTACTCGTCAATTTTTTGTCCATGCGGTTCATATATGGAATCTTTTGCCCACATTTATTAAACGAATCAGCAGCTTTAACGCCTTTAAGAAAACTGTTTTTATATATTGTGTCAACAATTTTTAAAGATTTTTGCCTTAATAATTATTACTATTCTTTATTTTACTTGGTTTTTATTTTTTATTATTTTCTTTTTTTTAACGATTTCTTAAGTTTAAGTTTAAATTTTGCTTAATCCTAAGTTATGCTTACTTATTGTATGTAAGTCTGAATATTGTGAACCCAGCTTGTGCACACTCAAAAAGATTTATCTTATGTGCATAAATATTTTTTCTGAATAAATACAAATACAAAGGGAAAAAGAATGTTAGAGTCTTGTCGCACAGTGTTTATGTTTTTCGCTATGATTCTTAACTGGTCAATGCGAAAAAGTAAATAAAGTGTGTTTGCAGACTCTTTAACATCGGCTAACAAAGCTTACTGAAGATGTGACGTAGCGTCATTGAAACGAGTATAAGCAGCTGGTTGCCCATTTTTTGTTCTTTTACGATTGTTATAGTTATTCTCTAACAATTAATGCATTTTGCGCTTGTTATTTTTTTGTTGTTTTTTTTGCTCTAAACTGCTGAACATTAAGCTCTGCATAGTACATACTAAATTTATTTTTGTTTCGTCGCTCCATAAAATAATTCGCCATTTTTTCTCATCACCAAGGCCCGAACAGTTGGTATGAAACTTTGTGAAATTTAACCACATGACCAAATTATTCGTACGCATCAGCGGAACCTGTTTAGCGATTCTTCCTGGAAGGTTTGCCTTCCGCAAACGACTTCGAACTGTAGGAGCGCTAACAACATATCCGATTTCCGCAGAAATCGCCTTGGAGGACTTGAAAGGGTATTTTTTTGAGAGAATAATTATTTGACGATCAACTGCTGGATTAGTTTTCGTTATTCTACCTCTAGTGTCTTTTCCTATCTTTTTTTTTATAAAATCGTTTTGCACAAAACGTAAAGGCCTATCTATCAAACTAGCGATGTCCCCAAAGATATGCCTTTTTTTCGTAGGTACAGAGCTAATCGTCTCTCCTCTGCTGTGCAATGAGTAATTTCCAATTAATTTCCATACCAATATATGTCTACCGTTGTTTAAAAAAAACACACAAAGAAAAACTATTAGTTTTAAAATTGAAGACAAAACGAGTGTATCTATTATTTCGATCAACGAACATGCGCCTGTTTTCGATTAATATTCACTGGCAAAAAAAAGTGTTAGATGCGCAGCTAAATTCTCGCTATTTTTTGTTAGAAAATGCAACTTTATTGTCAAAAAATAGTTACAGATGAATCAATCAAAGTATTGCCCAATGCTAGATAGCACTTTTCCCCATCTTTCTGGCAGAGCTCGAATGCCATCACGGTAGAAGTGTTCGTCTCTTGAGGTTATCCACGAATCAAGCAATTTTTTGAGGTCTTCATAGGAGTTGAACAGCTGATCAGCCAGACCATGTGCTATTGAACGGATTAAGTAGTAGTCTGACGGGGCAATATCTGGGGAATACGGTGGGTGGGGTAAGACTTCCCATTTGAGAGTTTCCAAGTATGTTTTCACTGGTTTAGCAACGTGAGACCTAGCGTTTTCATGCAATTGGATTACGTTATCGTGCCTCTATTCGTATTGGGGCCGCTTTTCACGCATGCAAACGCTTGGAAATGGCTTGTCAGGTCATTCCCAATACTGAAGCAAGTTCTTCTTGCATTTGGGCCGATTCCTTATCGAGAAATGTCTCCAATTCCGTATCATTGAAGGTTTTTGGCCTTCCTTCACGTGGTCGATCGTCGATGTCGAAATCATGGTCTTTAAAGCGTCGGAACCAATCTCGTGACGTTGTTTCGCTCAGAGCACCATCTCAGCAAACTTTTTGGAGCTATCGATGCGCGTCAGCCGCCGTTTTCTTGGATTGATAGAAGAAAATTAACACCTCCCGCAAATGACGATTATTTGGCACAAAATCAGTCATTTTCGAGCAACCACAAACATACTATGAAAACAAAAAATCTTAAAAATGTCCAATCGGTTTGTTTACCATAACTTTAGGCTAGATTCATAACGTTTCGATATGAACCAAATCGACCAGCTCTTACCGCTAGCGCCATCTATTGACAAACAGCGAGAACATAGTTGCGCGCCAAATACCTATTTGCTTTTCACACTTAACGGTATATGCAGATTGTATTCTTCAGTTTTACAAAAAAAAAACTATTGGCAATTTTACCAATAATAAAATTTATTGGGGATTGAGTGAAAATCTTTTTGGTGTATCTATTATTTACCATGGGTATATATATAAAATGTTGTTTTATTCGCATATGGGAGGCGTGGTAACGCCCATTTTTTCATATGAAACTTACTTTTGCCCGTACCTTTTATATACATATGTATGTACCAATTCCCATTCATTTGCGTCCAATAGTTGATGAGTTATGATGAATTTGATATTGGAGGGTGTGTCATCGGCCATTTTTCTGAACCAATCTTTCCATAGACTATAATAAGCATTTAAAAAGCATCTTCGTGAAAGGTCTATTTAAAAAATAGTTTTGTATGAAGGCCCCCCCCTCCCCCCCTCTTGTAAAAGTTTTATAGTCTAAGCTATACTTCGTAATATGAAAGCCACGTGGTATAAATTTCATGGGAATCGATTGACCAGTCTTTGTGAAAATTTATTTTAAAAATATGTTTGAAGGAGGACCACCCTAAATATGCACCTTAATTAAAAGTTTTGTAGCCTAAGCTACTAAGCTATGTCTCTTAACATAAAAGACACTTGGTGTAAATTCCATGTGAATCGAATAAGTGGTCTTTGTGAAAATGCTATTCTAAAAATATTTTTGTATGAGGGTATCCTATTTTCCCGAACAAACACCGTGACACGAAATTTTTATATACATATATAGCAGGGATGGCTAGGTCGAACAAAATCTAATTATTCCTGCTCATTCCCATATATGATAAGCTCTCATTTGATGAAAAGTGTATTTGTATATTCCACAAGAAGTAAAAAATACTAAACACAAGTAAAAAAATCAATAAATATTGGATATTGTTGCATTAAGCGTTACTCAAGTTTTTTGTCAACATTTTTTGTCATTATTCAGTTGCTCATTATCAGTTCCAGTGTTTTTGTTTTTGTAATTTGGTAATTTTCAAAATAAAATGCAATAACAACAATATGGCTCGACGCTCGCAACGAAAATTGTTTCAACTCATTTGACTTCATGTTTGTGTATGGAAACAAAATGTACGTAATTGTTGGTTCGATCGCTCCCAATCGCATTTCAGGGTGAAAAAACATGGATAAAATTTTCGAGATGATACTCCTATATGTTCTGAAAATATTGAGCCTAAAAAAGCTGAAATCGATAATGGAGTATTTGGGAAAGTGATGTTTTCTTGGAAGGTCAATTTTTTTATCTTTTACCACATAGAAACCGTTCAGGCCTTCATTTATTCAGATTTGCAGTTTTTTTGCCATCTTCTAGTACACAACTACCTAAAAATAATATAAAAGCTAATTTGGATTCTGTTGGTTTGTTAATATTCATCAATGAATTTTTTTGTTTTACTTACGAGTTTTTTTTAACACAATTTGAAACTTTTTTTGAAGCAATAATATTGGTCAAAAAAATTTTATCGATTTTTTTTATATCTTCTACATGATAGACCAATCACTGAAAAAAGTTTCAGCCAATGTAAAAAACATGAGGGTAATGATAGGCCAATTATAGATGGATTGACCCATAAGCAATGGGAATTTTTTAAAACGTAAGCCTAATGTATTTGTAGAAATGGAATCGTTGAATTTCAGAGATTTTTCTGAAAATTCACTATTTTGATAGGTAGTGTGATTTGAAAACCTTGTTGGCAAATTCAAAACCAGCGGATTCTAGAATTTCAATAACTATAGTTCGTTTTTCTTCGAGATCATTAAAGCTATCAGCTGCGGTGAGCATGTCATCGACATAAAAGTCTGTGCGTGATACATTTGCACCAATTGGATGCGAATCCTTGTATAAGTCGCTCAAATGAAATAAACACTGTATGGCCAGAAATGAAGCTGGTGCAGTACGGTATGTGAGTGTGTTTAGTTTATATACTTGAATGGGCTCACCATAGTATCATTTGAAAGTTACGGTCTGCCTCGTCAACCATAACTTGACGGTACATTTTAGAAATGTCTGCAGTCATAGCGTACTTATGTGGACGAAAACGAATCAAGGTAGAATAAAGGTCCTCTTGTATTGTTGGACCAACCATTAAAGTATCATTTAATGAAAACTCAGTTGAGGTACAACTAGGTGCCGTAATTTTAGGTACTCTTTCATAAAATATGTATACATTTCCCGAAGATCGAAATTTTTTGATAGTTTACGATCTAAGGCCAAAAACCGCTTTTTAGCTATTTCGAAAGATGAGCCAAGTGAGTTTGGATTTAATTTGAAAGGAAGCGATACCTAAAATTGACCAGTAGGTAAACGATAATCTTTATCGACAAAGTGTTGCTCACATAAATGCTGTTCAGCAGTGTATATTTTATTTTATGTCCCTTTGGGCAGTTCCTCTATTGCCCAAAATTTTTGGACTAAATAGTCAAGTGAACAATCAATTTCAGTAGCGTTTACAGAATTACATATTTGTGAATTTGTATTATTGGTGGTTTGGTATTTGCCAGACACTATCCAACCAAGTAGCGTTTTTGAAGCGTCGGAAGATTTGGATATTGTTTGATCTGTCCAACCGATAAAAGCTCGAAGAAAGTCTCTGCCCCGAGGAAAACATCTATTTTTTGAGCTTTATAGATATGTATATGGGTCAGCAAATTCGATGTTAGAAAGTAGATTCCTATCCTTTGTAGAAATCGTATGGTCAAGTTGATATGTAGAGATTGATCGCAACACCCAAAAGTCATTTGAAAACTCATGAGAGTTTACCTTTGGCCTCACCGTAGCGTGCAACTTTTGTTTAACTGTGGATTGCACCTCTCTTCTATGGAATTTTAGACTCTGTGCAAGTTCTACTGTTATACAATTTATTTGTGAGCCTGAATCTAATAATGCTCTCGCCAACTGATATTCGCCTGATTTGGTACCTATTTGTACCACTGCCGTAGCTAAAATGACGTGATCATCTTGAATTGACGTGTGATTTATTGCAACACGAAAAGTGGATGGCTGGCTAGCTTTTGCCTTAGAACTTATGGGAAAAGAAGTGTTAAGGGTGTACCTATGCAGTAGCGTATTATGTGAACGACTGCACACTCTACATTTAGCAGATGTAGATTTTGAAACGGCATGACCTATCCTTAAACAATTTATGCACATCGAATTTTCCTTAGCAAAATCGAATCTTTGTTGAACTGATTGTTTCGAAAACATCGGACAACTATAAATAAGGTGATCTGATAATTTTAAAAAAGGCATTTTCTGTCTTTTTCATACAACTCTGTGCATAAGAATGAAGATTTCCTTGGAGCAGCAGCATTTTGCTGTGGTTTGCTATTATAATAACGTTCTGACCTGAGCGTCTCATCTACAGAAATGTGTTGAAAGCGTTTATTAAGCATTGCCTCACAATCACTCCGCAATGGTAATTTATCATAGTTAAGTTGCTCTTCCCATTTTAATTTGGTAGCTGAGTCAACTTTCATCATAACTAGATCGATTAGAATAGGGTTTGAAATATTCTTATCATCTCCTACTGATGAAAGGGAGTCATAAAGTGAAGACACTGTATCTATTAAGGTACGTAAATCGGAAGCGGAAGCTTTGTTGAAAGCCGGCAGATCAAAGAGTTGTGAAATACAATTTGAAAATATGATATAATCGTTATCATAAACCCTTTTTAAGCTAGCTAACGCTTTAGCATAATTTTCGTTGCTCACTTGAAAAAGCTTTTACTGTCCCTAATGCTTCACCAGATAGACACGAAGTTAAATGGGTAATTTTCTGAATATTTGTCAAACTGCTATCATTATCAACTAGGCTTTGGAATACACTTATAAAATGTTTATACTCCGAATATTTGCCGCTAAACTTAGGCGGCTTTTAACCGTTGGTGTATTCGCCCTTAACGCGTGTTTCACTTTTGAAAATGTATTTATGTGTGATATATAATATAATATAAAAGTTATGAAAATGCGAGTAATTAAGTACGCTGCTCAATCCGGAGCCGTTTTTTTATACGTTTAAATTTTTAGAAATCTGCCTCGATGTTTATTTACCGTCTTTTTGCTAGCAATTAATTAGCACTTTGATATTACTCGCATTTGTTACCTTTGATGCTTCCCTTTTGCAAAGTATGCGGCTACACACCATTTAGCCTATAAGCAGCGACGTCGGCAGCGAAAGAAATTCTTGAGGACAGCAATATCTGTAACGGAGTACCGTTATTTCTAAATAGTTGTTGCACAGCGACTTTGCACTGGTAGCGATGACGGAACGCCTCGTTGTGCCAACGGCAATGTGATGCCCAGCAGCTTGCAGTAACAGAAAATATATTCAATAGTGTTGATTACAGCATCAGCAATGACAAAGCACCTGGTAGTTTTGTTGGTGAATCTTGCGACTTTTGCACAAACACAATGCCGATAGCCTTATCTCTTGTTTTTTTTTTTTTTTATTTAGCTATAAAGTTTTAATTTTACTTGATTTTTAAACCAACTTTAATAGTCACTTTGTTATTAAATAAGGACTGTCCCAGAATAAAATTGCGTTTTGTTTTTTGGTAATAAAAAAATACCCAATAATTTTTTTAGTCTTATTTCCTTTTTTGTTTAATATTGTTCAGAATATAAATAACTAAAATCAAATTATCAATTTTTTTTTTATAAAAATTCATTTAAATTTGCACAGTTGTTTTATCGACAATACGGTACGATATTTTCCTCTTAGGTCTGAAGTCTTGTAAGTGTTTTGCAGCCTTACCACTATTTCGAATATCTCTTTTCATAAGAGCCTTATATCTTTCAATTGGGCGAAGCTCTGGGCAGTTGGGCGAATTTGCTATTTTTGGTACAAAATTGATCTTTTTACTTGCATACCATTCCATCGTTGCTTTAGAGTAATGAGACGTTGCTAATTCTGGCCAGAACATCACGATACCCTCATGTGCACGAATAAATGGTAGAAAACGTTTTTCGAGGCACTCGCCTATATAAACTTTGGAATTGATTGTGCCTTGCGTAACAAAAAATCTGCTTCTGAGACCACAAGTGCATATGGCCTGCCAAACCATATATTGCTTCGGAAATTTCGAAATTTTTTATCTTTGCATTTACTAGACACATGCCCCTTCTTTGGTGATGTATGATATCTGCTGCTTTAAATCTGCTTTGACGAAGGTTTCGTCGTCCATAACACAGCAATCAAATTTAGACAGGTACCTTTCATACAATTTTCGGGCTCGCATCTGAGCCATCAACTGTTTTTCATCAGAACGGTCTGGTACTTTTTGAACTCTATATATCCTTAGCTTACTTTTCTCTTTTATGCTCTGTGCAGTAGATTTTGATATACCTGCTTTAGCCGTCATATCTCGCACTGAGGTGTTGGGGTTTTGCTTAAAAAGGCGCTTCACCTTCGTCGTTACCTTTGGGTTAGAAAATTCTGGTTTTCTGCCTGAATCTTTTTTTCATGAAACAGGTAGACCTTTCTTATAAGTAGAAATAACCGTAAAGACAGTTCTTTCTGATGCATCAACTATTTTTGCAATAGCTGAATATTTTATTTCTGGATTTTGCAGGTATGTGGACAAAATCAGTTCGCGGACTTTTTGTTGCTTGCTAGACATCTTTTTCGTTAAAAGTGCTATCTTCAAGTGTTATACGTCATATTAAACGTCATTTCATATAGAAGAAATATTGTGTCTTTTAAGCCCTATAAGATTATCAGATAGAGTATAATAAAAAAAGAAACGCAAGGTTTTTCTGGGACAGTCCTTAATTTATTTAACTTTCTTTATTTTAAATTAAAACACATGCGTAGACGAAATTTATAAACGAAAAACTATAAGTCTACCCGGGGGCGCCAATAATGTTCATCGACTAGTTTTCCGACTACAGAAATATTATGCGGCATAATTTTACTAACGAAAAGTGAAGTGCGATAAAATACTTCTTGTTTTGAATGTTCAACGATAACTGACCTTTTATTTCAATTCTCTCTTTGTCGTAAGCTTAGTTTAATTTTAGTTCATAAGCAACAGTGTTCTATTTTAAATGTTGTTGTTTCAATATTTATGTACTGTATGTTTAGCTTAATATTATGTGTGTTTTAAGTAGAAGTAATTCAAATTCAATTAAGGTGGTTTGACAATGTAATTAACAATTTAAATCAGAGTAGTTCAATTAATTCAATATTTTAAAGGCCTAAAAGATGTAATAATTTGTGAATAAATTTAGTTAGTAGTAAAAATTAAAAATAATGATTTGATCTAACAATGACCTTGTCTTTTTCTTGAAATTATATTAGCATAAATATATCAAATAATTTTGTAAAAAATTTGGTGAAGCTCAAACTTTTTGAGTCGAAGAAGATAAGACAAAAAGAGCAGAATTAGTACTACTTCCAATGGTTCAATTCTGCCTATTTTGAACTTAAGAATCCATTCATAGTACAGAAGTTGCTACGCCCATTAAAAGGATTGGGACCTACTTTCAATAATGTTATTTAGTGCTAGCAACGTTTGGACATATTTTACTAAAAGTTTTATAGTCACAGATAGAGATAAATACTAAATTTCGTTTGAATAGTTTTTAATGGTTTCATACAACTTTTATAGCAAATCTGTATTTAAAGCCTTGGTCGCTGCTATGCCTCTATTGAAACCTCTACACAATAGTCGTTTTGAAAATAGTTTTCCACGTATGTGGAAGGAATTTATTAGAAACATGTTTTTATTTAATTTACTTATGACACTAGACTATATTGTATACTAAATTAATGTTTATTTGTTAACATTTGTTTTCAGGATGACGATAGCAGAGACTCAACTGAAGCTCTACCAGCTAAAAAAATCAAAAGGAATGCAATCCCATGCACGTTATGTATTCGGACATACAAATCAAAACGTGCTTTGTATAATCATCTCCGCGTCAATCATAATCAAGGGCGCAAAATGCGAAGCCAGCCAAAAGATAAAACAGATGCAAGAGATGATTCAACCGCCTCAGTTGAAGGCAACTCCGTTGCAGATGATACTGTTCCGGATACAGTCGATAAAGATTCTGACGACATGAACTTTGATGTAATAGCCCAGTTAAGAAGTAATTGTAGCTTGCGCTTATTGTACATACCTCTAGCAAATGTATATCGAGTCTCTTCTGCTATCCTAAGCTAAGAGCATAACAACGCTGTTTATTTTTTTATAATGTACCAAGTGCGTTCAAGAAAAATTAGACTATGGCCTGATATATGTTCAAAGTTATGGGATCAAATTTTGTTCTTTAATTTGTCGCATTAAATGGCAGGGAAATATGTGCGAGAAAAATTTGTTTCCCCGAAACTATTCGATTGTAATTTCGTGAGAGAGTCATTCTGAGGATGGATTTTCGGGGACATGAAAAAATGTTAAGTGAAACTTTGACGTTATTTGCGATAAATTAGTCGATTGTAAATATTTTTGTGTAAAAATTTACCTTAATAATCTTCAAATTATCTCCCAAGATATAGGATAGGTTTGAACTTTTTTCCTTAAGCTTTTTTTTTTTAAGCTTAACCAATGCTTATAAAATATGTTGTATTTGAGTGGAAATTTGAGGAGACTTATGTCTCTGGTTTGATTAAAAAACATTTTTTATGAAGCTATTCGCGTTTCAATTTCAGGTGTCAAAAGTCCGCTAAAAATTTTTTCAAAGAAGCGGCATTTCCATCTTATGTTAGAACTTCTTATTTTCTCTCAGAATTGTTATATCATAATTTTATTTCAAACTGTTCCAATGCTTTTATTTAATGACATGTTCTGCATAGCATTAGAAAAAACAAAAAATTTAACTAACTTATAATTATAAATCTATATATATATATACATCATCACAGTTTGTATATGCTGATAAATTTTTAATTCAAAATATTTGTATACATCATTTTATGCTTTCACACGACAAACAACGGCCTTTTTTCCCAGCGAGGTCAAAGGTTGATTTCACATCAGTAAAATGTAAAAATGATAGATGTATATATAAAAATGTATGATTTTTTATAAGGTCAAGGTCCAACAAGACCTTTTTTTATGTTAATAGTATTAAATTTTACTACCAACATTTTGACTACTTTTGGTAGTCATCTCAGGGTATTTGCACATGTAAACTTTGCACACATTTTAAAGCTTTTGTAAACAAATCACAGCTCTTGTTGATGGTGATCTCTCGTCCACTGATACTATTTGTTTTGTTTTGCTATTCAATATTTGTAGCTTTGAGTAAATTTCTCTAGGTCCGTTTTAAAGTTAAATCGATGTAAGTGTGGTATGTGCTACAATGTGCAATGTTTGTGTTTTTGTTTTGTCCATTGTTTCGTTAGTTTTAAGTAAGTATTTACTTTAAAGTAATTATTTATTTAGACCTCACCAACGTTAGTTTTTATCTATGTTGTTTTTCCTTAAATTATTTAAATTTTAATAATATTTTTCAAACAGATTACCCTGAATATGACTTAGTCGAAATATTGATAATAAAATTTAATATCAATAGCATTAATAAAGTTGGACTTAAGCCTAATAAAAAGTTTTATAATCTCTTAGAATTATAAAAATATTGTTTTCTGAGACATGTAAAATTTACACATGACATAGATAACAAAAGTTGTATGTCGTTTGGGCTTTAACCAACTTTTAATAAAAGTGTGAGTTACTACAAAAACTTAAATTGGGGATTATTTGGGATGTAATTTAGAGTCGATACATGAAAAACAGAAGAAATCCTTAGAGCTTTTTTTTCATTCCATATTTACTGATATTTCCGATTTTATTCGAACACGTCAAGACTCGTTAAAGTACTTTAATTGATAGCACCACAGTCCAAATTTCAACTCACTAGGTGGTCGGGGTCCTTAGAAATAGCCATATTTTGACCTAAAAATATCCGTATTTAGTTCGTTTTAAAAATTTTATTTCTAAAAGCCCAAAAATGTAAGTTTTTGGATATCACTTTTTTTGCTATGTCATCTACTATACACAAAAAATTATTTTATACTTCTGAACTTTTATTTGCCATCAGACTCAGTAAGTCAAAGACTAAGTAAAATGTGACAATTTCGAAAATGGTGCCCCAAATTGAGTTCTTACTCATAATACTTAAATTATACTTTATATTGTTAACATTTTTATACCCTTTAAAAGAGATATTAGACATTGAACTCGGCTGTTTTCGCAAAAATATCGTTTTTTCCAAACTTTGACCTAACAGCACTCAGGACTCCGACTGTGGAGTTGTCTTTCAAGGCTCTGTGGCGTCAAAAATTGAGCAAAATCGGATGATATTTAAACTTTATACGTATATTATACGTGCACCGGAGCTCCGATTTGCGTCGTTAATAGGGACTGGAGAAATGCACCGCAATCCGAAACGACGCAATTCGAATTACTTTTTTTTTCTGTATAAATGCAGATTTTTATTGATTGAATCAAAAATTTAAATATTTAGTGAAAAAAAAAATATTTTTGATAAAAAAGTCATAAGGATACGTTTATTTATTTCAAAATTATCAGTGAAGAATTGCGAGTTTTTACCGATATCATGACGATGGAGTAATACTTGAACACTCTTCACAACGAATTAACAAAAAAAAGTGCTCAGAATTTCGGCTTCACTGATACTCAAAAGGCCAAAAAGTTAAGATACAAATCGTATCAGGATCATGATCCTAAGCCCAAATCACTCTTGTGCATCTACTGGGTGCTGTACAACTGCAGTACAGTGATAAGGATATCAGCCTAAAGCCCCGATATGATGAACCCAATTGAAAACTAGTAAAGGTGTTATCTTTGGCCAGGCCAAAACTCACACACCCTACACTGCATTGAAAGTACTTTTTAAATAAATGTTAAAAAAATGTTGAAGAGGTTGAATAAGTCGAAAATAATGTAAAAAGGTTCAAAAATGTTTTAAAAAACTGAAAATGTCAAAAAAATATGGGAAATGTTAAAAAAAATAGAATAGAAATAAAAAACACGAAATATGTCACGCCCACTTCTCCAATTCTGCCCACTTTTGATATGACATTCGTGATTGACATGCGCAAACCAAATTTTAGCACAATAGCTTGTATATTTTGCGATATGTGCTGTAATTATTCTTAAAATTTAGGGCGGTGACACACCCACTGGTACAATCCAGTCAGATTTTGATCCACAAATAGCCTTCCATAAACAAACGTCTTACACCAAATTTCAGTATGATTGCTCATTTATTTCGATAGTTATGCCACTTAAGGTATTTTAATTGTATGGGAGGTGCCACGCCCACTGTTGCTATTTCATAAGCTTTTGATTCATATGTAAACCACTTACATCAAATTTCAGATCAATTGCACCAATAGTTCACTTAAAATAGCACTTACAACTTTATGTGAATGAGGGAGGTGCCACGCCCACTGATGCAATCTTGTCAAGTTTCATTGAATTTCAAAGCTTATAGTAACCGGCACCTCTACACAAAATTTTATGAAGATTACTCTCATAGCACACTATCTATAGCATTTAACGTATTTTGCTTATATGGGAGGTGCCACACCCACCGGCACCATTGTACCAAAATTTTGCAAGAAGTCAGAAGTTAGCGAGTATATCTGCCATATTAAATTTCATAGTGATTGCGTTGTTTGTTCTCTTTTTATAACGTTTATAAATATTGTAGGCTGTGCCACGTCCTTGAACAAAATTTTCCAGAATATTGAATAATATTCTAGATATATGAAAATCTTATGTGCCAATTTGGAGTTATACGAAATCCAAACTTTCAATTGCTAAAAAGTGCCACGCCCACTTTTACAATTCCGCCCACTTTATGCGCAATTCAAAATTTATAAGATTTGTATTCGTGTACCAAATTTCATCACAATATCTTATACGGTTTACGAACTATGGCGTTATAAAAGTTAAAATTTAGGGCTGTACCACGCCCCTTTAAAAGTCTTTGCAAACTTCAAACCTAGCCTAATCTTAATTTTGTTCTCATCTTCACCAAATCACCAAATTTCACCAAAATCGCAGCATCTTTTTTTCAAAATGGACTTGGGTATATTTACATGGAGTATGGGCAGAAGGCGTGACCGTAAACCGATTTCGCCAATATGCTAGCAGCTTGCAAAAAGGTTTGACCTGTGTGCTAAATTTCATTAAGTTAGCTTGCTTAGTTTTCTCGTAAACCTGATTTCAACAGACAGACAGACAGACAGACGGACGGACGGACAGAACTATATCGACTCAAGTGGTGACGCTGATCAAGAATATATATACTTTTCCATACCTGCCACGCCCCCTTCTATGCGTTACAAACGGAATGACAAAGTGAATATACCCTCTGCGTAGGGTATAATTAAGGGCTCACTTAAAAAAAAGTTCCAAAACGGGCTCCAACAAATAAAAACGCTCAAAAAAGAGCTATTAAGGAGAAATGGACAAAAAGATACCGGAAGGACATGATTTAGAAAATCTTTTGCGTCTATTCCAAGAAAGCCACAAGCCATGATTGGTATTCGTGGTAGAAACAGCAAGTATTGAACTTTTTCTTATAAGTTTTTTAGTTTCTTCATATGACCCTTGCATTTTGCAAAGAATTATTTGAAACCATGAAATGGATATTGTTTTCATTTATGTTTCATAAACTTATACTTTTGTCCTTAACAAATAATTATTTTGCTTCAAAAAGATTGGTTTTTTTTCTAAAAACTGATAATGTTTTTAACAATTATTGTATTATACAAAATGGTCGAAAAAAATATCCTATGCGAGATGTAATTTTCCAAAAAAAGTTGATGTGAATCTTAAATTGCTTACAACAATCATAATAATAGTTTCTTGTGATAACCCCCGATAATCGGTTTGTTCTGAACCCTACTGGTCTTCATTGTGGCATTTTTCTAAATTCAAATTAGCTACTCGAAATTTAATAGATTTCTCCTTTACTAATAACTCAGTGAGTCACAATTTTACCTTTATGATTTTGCATTTTATATGTTTTATTAGATGCGCAGTAAGATTTTTTATGGATGATTGTAAAAAAAACCCCTCGTTTTTTGGTGTTCAAAATAGTTGTAAATCATTATGAACAACTTAAAAATTATCATTAGTACATAAAATCATCTTAAACATTTGTACTTGTGGTTTTCATGCTCTTATATGCAGGTACACCTAACATATAGACGTTTTTATTCTATTCTGTTTACAAGGTGTACAAATATG
This sequence comes from Meiosimyza decipiens, assembly GCA_963680825.1. Taxonomy (NCBI): domain Eukaryota; kingdom Metazoa; phylum Arthropoda; class Insecta; order Diptera; family Lauxaniidae; genus Meiosimyza; species Meiosimyza decipiens. The sequence continues at coordinate 80,371,275 of OY804258.1, read as the reverse complement.
AAACCGGTAATGACATCTAGCGGTCGATAGCCGTATATGTATGAGCTTCCGAACCACACCAAATGTCTTAATTGTTCATTCTGTCATCTGTCAACAATATTCAGATCACAATTTGTCAAGTTTCATACAACAACGCATTTTTTCCGCTCGTAAAGATGTCGAATTTTGTGCCTGAAAACTCTCATTTGCGGGAAGCATTGGTTTTCTGTTTCCATTTGAAGAAAAACGCTTCTGAATCGCATCGAATGCTTGTTGAAGCTTACGGCGAGCATGCTCTTGGTCGTACACAGTGCAATGAGTGGTTCAATAAATTTAAAAGTGGTTAATTTGATGTGATAAATGAGGAGCGCGGCCGGCCACCGAAAAAGTTTGAAGACACCGAATTGCAAACATTATTGGACGAAGATGATGGTCAAACGCAACAACAGCTCGCTGAACAACTTAATGTGACACAACAAACCGTTTCCTTGCGTTTGAGGGCCATGGGAAAGATTTTAAAGGTCGGTAGATTGGTGCCACATGAACTGACCAACAGGCAGCAAGAAAACCGAAAAACCAGTTGTGAATTGCTGCTCGCCAGGCAAAACAGAAAAGGTTTTCTCCATCGAATCATCACTGGCGATGAAAAGTGGATTTATTACAACAATCCCAAATGAAAAAAATCATATTTGAGCCCCGGCCAACGACCCAAATCAACACCAAGACGAAATCGCTTCGGCCGAAAGACAATGCTGTGTATTTTCTGGGATCAGCGTGGTGTTATTTGGTATGAGCTACTAAAACCAGGTGAAACAGTTACTGGTGCACGTTACCAAGATGACAACGCATCGCCACATCGAGCAGCGGTCAACAAAAACTTGGTAGAATCGTACAACTGGGAGCCCCTGCCCCAACCGCCGTACTCACCGGACCTGGCGCCATCCGATTACTATTTGTTTTCATCGATGGGACGCGCACTCAACGATTCGCACTTCAATTCTTACGAGGAAGTGCAAAAATGGCTCGATGAATGGATAGCCTCAAAAAACAAAGAATTTTTTTGGCGAGGAATCCATAAATTGCCTGAAAGATGGAAAAGATGTGTAGCTAGCGAGGGGAATTACTTTGAAGATTAAATTTGGAACTATTTTCGCAAAATGAACGTGTTTTTTTGAATAAAAAATTACCGGTTTTATATTTGTACACCTAGTACTGTTTTCTGTCTGAAATAAGTGATATTTTGCCAATAGTTCACTATTATATATATGTTATGTAAATTAGGAAAAAACTAAGTTATTAACTATTTTTTGAAACGGTAAACGCATTTTACATAAAATTTACTTAAATAAAACCAAAATAAAAACACAAAACTATTCCGTTTAAGCTTAAATTCTTATTGATAAAATATTTATGTAAAGGGGAAGTAAACCATATTTATCTTAACGTTACCCAAAAAATATGAGGGGCTTAGAAAGATACTGGAGTAAGTCAAGTGGCTAAAATTTTTAAAACAAAATGTCTTATTAGATTTGATCTAAAAACTCGAATTAGTGCACAATTTTTAATTTTAGTTTTTTCCTCCATTGTTATTCTCAATTGATGTATTAATGAGGTTCACATCCTTAGCTATCACTCAATTTCGAAAAAAAGATGACTTACTCCTCTATCATCCTTAACTCCAGATATGTACATACGTCACGGTAGAGGTTTACTATATTAATTTTTCCCTTTTATTTTTTTCGATTTTGAATGATAAGAATATGAGTTGACAAAAATAAATTATTTTTTCTTTCAGGTTGCTTTTTTACTAAATTAAGTTAAACATGTGAATACATATGTAAAACATAGCTTTCCTCTTCAAGCACAGTCTTACAATATTTGTGAGCCATTATTCAAGAAAAATTAATTTTTACATTCATCCATAAATTTATAGTTTAAAAGTCCCAGACAAATATTTTCAGATATTCCCCCCGAAGAATTTTATTTAGAATTTTCCTTTACTTTTGTCGTTAGGAACATGCCACGATGAAGGCATTTTAACTATGTGCAAAAAATCATTCGAGGGTTCTTAAAATATGCAGCTAGAATTTTTTGAAAAATATTCATTGCTTTCAAGTATAAATTTAATTTTAGCTAATATTACTCATATCACCCACAAAAAGCGAGGATTTCCATACAATAGCCAATGCACGCTAGATTTCAATGATTTACTTTTAATAATAACAATCGCGAATCTTGCCAAAAATATGCATCACAAAAAAAAAGTTTCCATACTAAAACAACATACATAACATGAAATTGATTTTATTTTGCTCTTTCTAATTACATATCAAGCGCAGCTGAAGAGAATTACTTACTAACATTACGCACACACACACATATCGTTTGCTGTTGTTTTTAATACATTTATTACAACAACAACTCTTAGTTGGGAAACAATATCAATGAGAGAGAGAGAGAGTAGCATGTAGATTTTTTTGCTCCTCGCAATGGCACGGCTTTTGCAGTTAATCAATGCAATGAAGAAATTTAACAAAAAAAGATATCTTTCCACGCTTATATCTCAGATTTTTGTTAACTGATCTCGAATCTGATAATTTTGCGGAACTCTACTCGAAAATCACTTTAATATATCATTCATTGGTGTAGCTATTCTACATCGCGTCAACTAAGCATTACCTTGAGGAATAAATATATAGATTTATAAAAACTTTTCTGGGACTTATTTACTTATAACCTGTAGTATTAAAATATCGCATTGCTTTGAAAATTCCAAGTACTTTGGTCAAAGGTGTTCCGTTTCAATAATTTTGACCCAACTGTGTTCCTCAGTTTTTCTCAATGAGTTTACTTTGCAAATAGTGGGGCTGTTGATAGAAAATCATTCTCCCTCTAGGCCATACGTCTAGCGTTGGTTTACGAGCACTTTGTCGAATTTAATGCCCAGCTGCTGCCCTGTTGTACTATAATTGCGACTATCGTCTTAAGGAGATGATATTTGCTTTCACCCAATTTCGGCATGGAGAGCACGGTGAGTTACAATAAAAACTTAAATAAGAAATTGCTTAGGATGTAATTTAGAGTCAGTCTATAACAAAAGGGAAACAATCGCCAGAGCTTTTTTATTCCATATTTACTGTTTTTAGTAATGCGGCGTTCATGCCCTTAGGTTTTCATAATATTTTTCTCCATATAAAATAAGCGAACACGTATTTTTTGTTTTTAGATTGGCTCGAAATTATGGGTTTTATATATTTTTAAAGTTTAGTTGATGCATATTGAATTTTCTAAAAATCTGAGACTAAAATTAATTTTTTTGGCTGCGTTTCAGCATTTATAGGCGCTATCGTATAAATAAAAGCTTATGTATGTACAAAAGTTAAAAAATATTTTTCTTAGATATTGCGCTTTTCACCGCAATGTCGAATTCGAGTGTTAGTCTGAATTTTAAAAGGTTCTCTCAGAAACACGTAAATATTTTTTATTTTCGAAAATACTGCAATATAATAATAATACAGTTTTCCTAAGCTTAGTTTAATTAACCAGTTCTTAATGTCGAAAACCTATAAAATTGTTTCTATTCTTTTTTATTATCATTTTTGTAGAGCGTTTAATTTCCTATAAATATTGATAATGCAACTGGTTTAACAATCTATTGGTGATAAGATATGACCATTTTTATATGAGACAAAATTGAAAATGGTAAACTAGGATGAGCATAATCTTCGCGTTAATATTAAAAGCTCAGATTTGGTAAGTACTTCCTAGAGGTACCTAGTTCCTAGTTCCTAGGTACCTCTATATATATATATATATATATATATATATTAGGGGGGGTCAAATAAATCAAATGTTTTTTTTTTGAATCCGACACACGGAAACTAGTTCCTAGGTACCTCTATGAAGTACTTACCAAATATATATATATATATTAGGGGGGGTCAAATAAATCAAATGTTTTATAATATGTCCTATTTCAAAAAATTGTGCAATATAGTTGAATTCTATTGACTATGTCGAAAAAAACGGGTAAATGGAACTAATTCGTTAAAAGTATTTTATTGGCTTAATGTTCAATTGTACTCTAAAAATGTAAAATCCTAAAGTGCGATTAAATTTAGGCTTGGACATTTGAAAACAGTGAAAATTCGTCCATTTTCCTTTTTTTTAATTATAACTCAAAAACTATAGATTTGCATTAATTTCACATTCTCCGACTTACTGTAGAGAATAAAATTTCCTATTTAATTATCACTTTATGACGTCAAAAAACTTATTCTTTCAACAAAATAAGTTAAAAGGACTATTTAAGAAAAGCCGAAAAATTTCAATTTTTTGAATTTTTGGGTATATGACAAATTTTCATTGCAAAAAAATTAATTATATTCAAAGTAATGCCGACCAGTGAGATTTCCCTTCGGGTTAAGAAGCAACAATCTATTACGTTGTTGATAAAAAAATATTTTCATAATCTCATTGATAAGTCATAAAACTTGTCAATTGTTTAGGGGCGTTCAAGTATTACGTGGTAATACGAGTGGGGGGTTTGAACGACGCGTTACGTAACATTGTTTTTGAAGTGAAACTTTTTTAGTGAAAGTGTTTGAAATTAGGTGTGTACAATGAAACGCTTTCTTTATATGTTTATTGAATAGCTACAGCGAAAATATTTTATTAAAATGATAAAAGTTTAGAGAATCTCTATCGTATACTTTCCTACCCTACCCAATCCTTTAAACCTCAACCAAGCTCGTGGTACCTAGTCAGCTAGACAAAGGATCATGCAAGTTTTCACTACTTCTTGTGAGGTTGTCCGAGGTTCTGTCGCCTTCTCTAGAAGGGTTTAATCAGATGCTTTACGATTTCTTTTGTCCATCAGTACAATCCAACTTCAAAGACAGAATATGTGTTACTTGTGGGGTTAATTTCACATCCCACAAGAGTGCAAATGCACAGTCGTTACGTGCATGGCAAGTTCGTCCAAGACCGTCGTGAAAGTAAAGTGCGGCCACAGCGACTTGCTGCCAGAAGAGTAAATGAGCTTCTTTGCATTGTGCGCCACTGTGAAACAATGTCTGAGGATGCCGATTGGCTCGACCAAGACGATATCGATGCAAGTGGCTTAGCGATTCCGGAACCCTCTTCGTTTGCTCTCCGGATGCCAGTAATGAAAAAGCCTGAGTGGCTGACAAACCCGTGGACAGAGGAGCAGTAGTTGAATTCTTTTTTTTTAAATATTTACTCATTTGAATTATGGCTGATTTTATTTTAAATTTTTTGTTAAGAATACGATTATATTTTTTTTATTTCATTTAAGCTTTCGTTTAATAAATATGTTATTTTATTTTAAGAGTTTATTAATATAAAATAGTACTTTCTGGAACTTTGGGCAACTTAATTGTGACTTTTAGGTAAACATGGTCACTTTGGTGTTACGTAACGCATGGGAGGAGGGAGGGTCAAAAATATTAACAACTTTATTTTTATACCCTTCACAGAGGGGATATGCACTTTGCCAGTCCGCTTGTAACGCATAGGAGAAGGCGATCCGCGTCAGCACCTAAGTGGATTTAGCTATGTCCATCTGCCGGTCTCTCGGTGTGTGTCTGTTTGTCTGTGGAAATCATGTTTACGGGAAAACCAAGCAAGCTAATAGCCCCAGAGCCGGCTGTAGGAAATTCGAGCGTATAAGATGACAGGATGGGACTTACAGGAAAAATATTAATGTACTTAGCTGAAACTAACATACTAGGGTTGTCTTGCCAAAGCCTGTCCCGCTGGCCGATTTTTTTTTTTAATAAAAAGTGTATAAGATTACACCTTGAAAAGTATGTCGCTTGATAGAGCTCTATGAGCCTAAGAAAAATATATAGGGTTGCATTGTTGGATCCTATCCTAAGCATGGGTTGCCACCCGTTTTTCGGGCTTTTTTTAACAAAAAGTGTATATGATTACAGCTTGAAGTGTGTGTCAAATGATATTGCTCAAAGGGCTTAAATATAATATATGGAGTTGTCTTGTCGAATTCTGTTTCAAACATGGGTTGCTACGTGTTTTTTGGGCCAAAATTTTTTAGAAATAAGTTATAAGGCATAACACTTGCTTCATACCACTTTCATTCTCATCGTTGTGCCAAAATAATTAAAAATATGACACATTAAAACATGTTTTATTACTCAACTTAAGTCCAACTCTGCTAACTAAAGTGTTCTCTTTATAAAACAAAAGTTACACTACTTTTTGATAAATTTTTTATAATATATTAAATTAGCAGAAAGCTCTGAGTTAAAACGGAACTTAACAAGCTTAGAAAAATGTTTAAAGTTCTTATAATCCCTACATTAAATGCCTTTTGTGTCGAGTAAATGATCCTTGCATTTACTCTTTGAAGGATTTATCCTACATTTAATGTTTGTTTTTAAATTGAGGTCCAAAGAAGGCACCACTTCTCCACAACCTCCCAGAAATAAAAAAAATTCAGAATATCTACATTCATATATATAGCGAAAATACTTTTTCCCTCACAGGCCAAACTTACTATATCAAAGAAATTTTACAAAACCAAAGTTTATGAAACTTGGCGCCATTGGAACGAAAAATGTGTAGGCTCAGTGAAAACAAAGTTATATGTCTTGATGATGTTTATAAACATAACACATATTCAAAAATTTATATGTAAACTGAATTCATTTCAAGTCATGCTGGCTGACTGACTTCAAATTGCGAAATTGGTTTCCGGTAAAATACGTTGTTTTGCAGAGGAAATAAAAGAACATGTATTCCTCCGATTTGATTGAAAAAACATTTTTTACGAAGCTATGCGCATTTCAATTTTAGAGGTCGAAAATCGAAAAACTGCCAAAAAATTTTCCAAAAAGCGTCAATTCCATCCAAATCAAAATAATTATTTTTCCTCTTTTTAATCTCACAAAACTTCTTATACGCGGGGGGCGAAATTCGATCGCCTCGGACACTACTCTTGGGGGGCGGAAAAATGATCGTAAAACATACACTGCGCGTCTTTATGATAGCACACCCCCAATGAAAGTAATTTAACTGCACTTGTTGTTGTTGACATGCAGCTTCTTATTTTGTTTTCTGTGTTTGTCACCTTCGTATGCGCTCTAACTGACGAATAAAGCTTTTGCTGGAAAAGTACCGTTATATAGTTTTTGCTATTTTCTTTTATTATGGACTAAAAATCTTGCACTTTTTTTGCGTCATTAGGTTAGTACACTCCAGTTATCTTTCGTAATTCGTGCGATCATAAAATTTTTTCTGGAACTTATTTGGACTATTTTCAATAAAATTTGATCAATATGCGTAGAGGAAAATCACTCCGCGGAAGAAAAATCAAATTTTGAAGCTTACAAGGATTACGGACTATCTATAAGTAAAAAAAAGAAGCAGAAAGGTTATATCCATATTTCTACGCGATAAGTTGGGATATAGAAAAAACAATAAAGGTTGTAATCATCGAGTGTTTTGGAATACTGATAGAAGAGCTATTTTGAGAGAAACTTCCAACCCTCACGACTCAGCCAACAAAATCAGGGCGAAAATTGGCGGAATGCTCCATTTTTGAAAAGATAAAAATTAAAAAAAAAATTCCACTTAACATAGCTCGAAAAGAAATGCGCTTGAGTTTTGGTCGCGCGTACATGGCATGGAATGCAGAGTGGCACTACGTCGTATTTTCGGGTGAAAAAATATTTAATTTAGAGGGCCGGGATGGACACAACTTTTTCTTAACCACCTTTATTACTCTACTGCTTAAGAACAACTGTGTCTCGACAGCTCAAGTGACAGCAAGTTCACTTCCTTCCTGAAAGTTCGACCACTATCCAGAATGTCATTTCCGGTACCTTCTAGATGGCGCTTATCGATTTTGATAATTGTTCAAGAATTATCTAGCAGACTGCAGCGACATTCAGTTTATTCATTACCTTCTAGATGTCGCTTATCGAGTTCAATAATTATCTAGCATACTGCAGCGACATTCAGTTTATTATTTCTAGTACAGAAACCACATATGACTGCCAGAGGGTGTTCGAGAACTGGCATACTGCAAATTTCGCTACACTGCCCTCCGCTTAAACTTGTTCGTCCCGAACAAGAGTCTCTCTGTCTCTATGATAAGGTGCCAGCCTTTCGATGTGGACTACCTTTAATTTACCTTTGTTGCCAGGGTATTTTTGGATTCGATACACAACGTCATTAATCCTTGTGACGATCCGGTAAGGACCCTCCCAATGAGTCTGTAATTTAGGAGACAAGCCTCGTTTTCGTTGTGGGTTGTGTAGCAGCACTAATTGACCTTCTTTGAACCCTTCACTATTTGCTCGCAGGTCATACCGAGATTTCATCTTGTCGCTAGCCAATTGAGTACGTCTCCTGATAAGCTCGTGTATATCTGCCAAATCTTCTCTTTTCCGCGACATGTAATCGTCAGCATGGGTCGTTTTTGGGACAACGCTTACTCCGTACTTCAAATCTGCTGGAAGCCTTAAGTCCGTACCAAAAATGGCTTTTGCTGGCGTGACTGTAGTGGTATCGTGGATTGACGAACGATAAACCATAAGAAACATTGGTAGATGCTCATCCCAATCTTTTTGTCCTTTGTCAACAACCTTTTTCGGATACTCCTCTAGAGTACGGTTAAACCTTTCGACCATGCCATCGGACTGAGGATGCAATGCTGTGGTACGTGTCTTCTGTATTCCAAACATGTCACAAACCTCCTTAAAAAGTGCTGACTCGAAATTTCGTCCTTGGTCGGAATGCAACTCAAGTGGAGCTCCATGTCGGCAAATCCAATTTTTGATGAAAATGTCTGCCACTGTTTTTGCTTCTTGATTGGGAATGGGATATACTTCTGGCCACTTACTGAAGTAATCAATTGTCACAAGGATGTATTTATTTCCTGCATTGCTGATTGGAAAAGGTCCCGCTATATTTATGGCTATCCTCTCAAAGGGAGCTCCAACATTATACTGATACATTTTTCCCCGAGTACGTTGCCTGGGTCCTTTAGCAATTGCACATTGGTCACAACGACGGATCCAGTCAGCAACTGTTTCTTGGCATCCTACCCAATAAAAACGTCTCTTTATTTTCTCTGTGGTTTTTGTTATGCCCAGATGTCCACCACTTGATCCATTGTGATAATCCTCGAATATTTCCTTAAATTTTGCCTTTGGAATAACCAGCAGTTTTGAGCGAATTTTACCATTCTCGCTTTCCCAGATTCGGTAAAGGCAACCATCATGCAACTTCAAACTTTGCCATTGCGCCCAGTATGCTTTACAAATTTGGCTTTCACTTGAGATTTCTTGCCACGCTGGTTTCCTACCCAGCTCCTTATACTTAATTATAGTTGCCAAATCTGTATCACTGCGCTGGTCCCGTTGTACCTCCTCTTTTGTCCACTTTTCTTCAGGCAAAACGTTCAAAAGGCGTACATCTATTGTTCCAGCTTTATTTTCCGTTCGTGAACAATGACCGCATTCAATTTTACATGGACGACGGGAAAGTGCATCTGCATTTCCATGCTGGCTTCCTTTGCGATGTTCTATGGTGAAATCATAGCTCTGCAAGCGTTCTATCCACCGTGCGATTTGACCTTCAGGATCCTTGAATTGAAGTAGCCACCTTAATGCCGCGTGGTCTGTCCTCAAGAGAAAGTGCTGTCCATATAAGTACTTGTGGAAGTGTTTTACGCATTCCATTACTGGCAGTAACTCTCTCCGAGTTACGCAATAATTCCTCTCAGGTTTCGACAGAATTTTGCTGAAATATGCGACGACTTTTTCTTGTCCATTGATGACTTGGGACAAAACTCCTCCAATACCATGTCCACTTGCATCGGTGTCCAATACAAATTTTTCACCGGGTATTGGGTACGCTAGTATTGGCGCTGTAGACAATAATTCTTTCAGCTTTTGGAATGCAGTTTCCTGTGCACCACTCCATTCGAATTTCCTATTTTTCTGTGTCAGCTCATGTAGACTGCCTGCGACATTTGCGAAACCAGGAACAAAACGTCTGTAGTAAGTGCATAGGCCCAGAAAACTTCGCAACTCATGAAGATTTGTTGGTCGTGGCCAATTTTTCACAGCTTTTATTTTATCCTCATCTGTGTGTATTCCTTTTGACGTAACCTTGTGCCCCAGATATTTGACTTCACGCTGGAAAAGTGAGCACTTTTGCGCACTTAATTTTAGTCCAGCTGCCTCCAAGCGCTCAAACACTTCCTCCAGATTTTTCAAGTGGTTATCAAAATCTTTTCCCATGATGATTATGTCATCGAGATACACTAAACAAGTCTTCCAATGTAATCCTTTGAGAACTCGTTCCATTAACCGCTTAAACGTAGCTGGAGCGTTACAAAGACCAAACGGCATGACGTTAAACTGCCATAGACCATTCCCAATACTAAAGGCAGTTTTCTCCTTGTCTTTTTCATCTATTTCCACCTGCCAATATCCACTTTGTAAGTCCAGGGTGGAAAACCATGTCGCTCCAGATAACGTATCCAGTGTATCATCGATTCTGGGTAACGGGTAGCTGTCTTTTTTGGTGACGTCATTTAGTTTTCTGTAATCCACACAGAATCGCATACTTCCGTCCTTTTTCTTGACCAGTACGACCGGTGAACTCCACGGGCTTTCTGATGGTGCAATGACATTTTCTCGCGACATATCCTCTATAAGGCCCGTCACTTCTTCTCTCTTAGCGAGTGCTAGTCTCCTTGGAGATTGACGAATTGTCTGAAAATTACCTGTATCAATGCGATTTTTGACAACTGATGTTCGGCCATTATTTTCTCCTTTGGACGCAAATATCCGCCAATGCTTTTGCAGAAACCTTTTTGCTTTATTTTTGTTCTGGGCAGACAACTCCTTCGTCCATTCTTTCGTCAATACTTCCAAGGCCGATGATTTTGTTAAAGTTGTACCTTTTGTGTCCTGCTGGTCATTTTCACAATTTATAACAGCCGTAACTTTCTCACATTGCGCTATTAGTTCACCTTTCTGTATCCATTTCGGCTCATTTGTTGGATTCAAAATTCGTACTGGTATTTTTCTGTCCGCTCTTGTTTTTACTAGGGTCTTTAAAATAATCAGATCTTTCTTTAAATTTTTCTTATCTGCTTCTACTACCCACAGATGGCTTGTCCCACAGTCTTCACTTGTTGTAGCCCAAATAATTTCTTCGGTGTTGGGTTCAATTCGATAGCGCTCACTTATGTAGACTTTTGCAATTGTCAAGTTTTGTCCACAGCCAATGTTTTTAGGCAACTCTACATTGGCATACCTTATCGTCTTTTTCTTAAGATCCAAAGTGAACCCGTGTCGAATCATGAAATCCACGCCAATGATAACCTCATCGGTGATATTTGCAACAATAAAATCATGTTCCACAGCTTTGTTGCCGATAAGAACACTCGCTGTAACTTTTCCTACTATTTGGGCAATTTCTCCTGTCGCTGTCCTCAATTGGATCCCATTTAATGGCGTTATTCGTCGTTTATCAAATAAGTCTCTCCTCACAATTGAATGTGATGCGCCTGTATCCAAAGTTAACTCACATGGTCTTTCGTTGATTTTTCCACCGATGGTAAGGCTGTTGGAATTTCGGCAGAGCTTCGAAACTAAAACTATGGGGCAATCACAAGTGGGAGTCAGCTCACGCCCCACTGTACTGACTCTCTTTAGTTTAATGACTGCTGTCCGCTATCATTTTCGCCATCGTCCACCCTATTTTCAATTTTTCTTCTTGGTGAACGTGATGCAGATCGTATACGACGTGATTTGCAGTCACGTGCCATGTGTCCCTGTTTACCACAGCTATAGCATTTTCCGCTGAAGCTGCTGCGGACAAACGATGCATTTTCCTTCTCAACCTTTACCTCCATCCTACGAGTTTTCAATGATGAGCGGCATGTCAACGCAATCGTCTCCTGAGTGAGGGCAACCGTTACTGTTTCATTAAATGTTGTCTTCGGGTTCCTCATTGTCTCGCGTTTTGTCTCTGAGTCACGTATACCGTCAATAAACGCCTCTATTTCGAATTTTTCAGCTACGACACTTAACTCGTCACAGTAAGAAAGGTGTGCCAATCGTTCAATATCCGCAGCATACTCCTGCAAGGACTCACCAGATTTTTGGATACGATTTTGCAACTCCAGTCTGTGAATCTGCTTCATGTGGTCACTGCCATACTTTCGCTGTAAGGCATCCATTACCGCCTTGTAATTTTTCTGCTCCGCCACTGGAACCGTCTGCAATACTTCCGCAGCTGCGCCTTTTAATGCCACAATTAGTGCTGCTGCAGCGCTATCGTTATCCCAACGATTATGAGTAGATGTTGTTTCGAACTGGAGCTTGAAAACACTAAATGGCGTTGTTCCATCGTACATGGGTGCCTTAAGCCTCTCTGTGCTGAACTCTCTTATCACTTGAGTGGTTGGTTCGCTTATTTCCAACTGTTGAATCCTTTTATTAACGTTTTCAAAATTATTTTGAACTATTTCAAGATTATTTTGAACTTTTTCAAGATTATCTTGAATTTTTTCCTTGAATGATTCAACGTCATCTCGTAACTCAGTCACTTTTGCATCGAGGCCATTTACAATTTTGGCAACCTCCGTTCGAACAGCTTCCATATTTTGATTCATTGTGTGGATCTCTGTCGCGTTCTGACTCAACCTCTGATCAATCGTTTGCGTCATTACCATTAACATTTTTTCGAACTTTGACACATCTACAAATTCACCACTTGCCACCGGTCCAGAAGCTTCCTGCACTTTCGCTATTGATTCTGCGACATCACTATAAAATTCATGCTCTTCCAGGTTTACACCTTGACCCTCAAGAGCCTGCCGTAAGCGTTTCTGTAACTCCACCTTTTCGCCAGATGACTGCAGATTCAGCTGCTGCAACTCCTTCTTCAGCTGATCCACTTTCAGTTCATCAAACTTAACCATTTTTTAATTTTTATTTGATTGTTAATTCTTTTTACACAATCCCACTTCTGACACCAATTGTTACGATATTTCCTGTCTCTTTTTAGGTTAATTTCGATCTCTTACACTTTTCTGAGTTCTGGATTGTGTAGCAATTAAAAACACAAACTTTATTTAATTATAAAATGGTTTATTTAAATCAAAAGCGTTAGTTTTCAAACGGTACAATTGTTTATTTCCTTTAATTATCGATATTCAAACTCTAATATTAAACTGGCACTGTATAGACAATTATTTCACTTTATCGCTTTGAAATCCACTGTATTGCTTAAGACCACCTTTATTACTCTACTGCTTAAGAACAACTGTGTCTCGACAGCTCAGATGACAGCCTTTTATAGCAAGTTCACTTCCTTCCTGAAAGTTCGACCACTATCCAGAATGTCATTTCCGGTACCTTCTAGATGGCGCTTATCGATTTTGATAATTGTTCAAGAATTATCTAGCAGACTGCAGCGACATTTAGTTTATTCATTACCTTCTAGATGGCGCTTATCGAGTTCAATAATTATCTAGCATACTGCAGCGACATTCAGTTTATTATTTCTAGTACAGAAACCACATATGACTGCCAGAGGGTGTTCGAGAACTGGCATACTGCAAATTTCGCTACAGTATGTTTGTGAAAAATATATTATAAAAAGGGAAAATGTAGTTTGGAAAAGGAATTAATATTATTCTGGTGTTCAAACGTATAACATTCAAGGCGAATAAGTGTAGCCACCGACGGATCGCTGCAAATCTATACATGGATCCGATATATAAATGATATTAAAACTTTTTTGTTTTATTAAATTGAGGATTAAAGAGACTATAAACAACAAAAGTTTCAGTATTCTAACTTCATTTGTTTGGATGGTATCGACCCAAAACCTATTACTTTAGGGGGTGTGCTATCCTAATGACGCAGTATATCTCATTATGCTAGGGTTTTTTCATGTCAAAAGTAAGAAATCTTTTTTTTTATAGTAAATCATAAGAAAAAAAAAGTTCAACTTTCTCCCAAATAAAATTTTAATTAAAAATTATTTTATTTTGCAAAGGCCGTTAATTCCTTGATTCAACTTGTTTAAATTTTGCTTTTTCTGATTCGTTAATTTTTTCTAAAAAAAAGTCTTAGGACATTTTTTGTAACAAAAGGTGGGTACATTTTTATTGTAAAAATTTTGACAGAAAAACAAATAGCTTCGATTTCGGAAACTAGAATTTTTTAAACTTTTTACAGAAAAGCAAACAATTTCGAAGATAAGGAGAACTAAAATTTGGTTGTTGTTTACCCCTCAAAAAGACAAGTTATTCAAAAAAATCCATATCCCAGAAAAAATAGACACACAATGTTAAGAAAACTTGTATCATGGGAATTGTTTGCTTACGCCTTCTTGAAACCTAAATCCACCGTCAGAATGACTTCCTTGAATATTACAACCAGGAAGCTTTTTATGCGGAAAATATTGGAAATATTTCGTGTTGCTGCCTTTTATATATTTCCTCCCAAACGCTTTTACAATACTAACTTTTTACAGGCATCTTTAGCGCAAACTATTTTAAATTTTGCTATCTTTTATTGATTTCAATGTAGAACTCAGCCAAAATTTATGTATTTTTTTAAAGGATGATCCTGATGATGACAGCGACTACGAAGACCAAGAAACAAAAAAGGAAGATGAAAAAATACCCTGCAAATTATGCGATCGGACATACAAATCAAAACGTGCGATGTATAATCATGTTCGCAAATACCATAAAAATAAAAAACAACCAGTACCAAAACCATATAAATGTGAAGAATGTGGTGAAGCATTTCGCACTGAGCAACTTCTTAATAGTCACAAATTGAAACATACTGGAATTTTTTGTGATATTTGTGGAATGAAATTTACACAAGCAGGCAATATGAAACGTCACAAAATACGACACACCGGCATAAAAGCATTCAAATGCGAAGAGTGCGGAAATGACTTTTTTACCGACAAGGAGCTTAAAGCACATATGATGCGCCATACGGGCATTTGGCCGATAGTTTGTGAAATATGTGGACGTCGATGTCGTGATCACGGGGTACTTACAGCACATATGAGACGTCATACTGGTGAACGACCTGCAAAGTGTGAAGTATGCGGCAAGTGCTTTTACAGTGTATATGATCTGAACGTGCATGGTGTTACACACAGCAGCGAGCGACCATTTCATTGTGATGTTTGTAGTTCCACATTTCAAACAAAGAAAGCTCTTCGTGTACACAAGAAATTGCATTCAACAGATCGTAAGCATGAGTGTAAAATATGCGGGAAGTCATTTGTACAGTCGGGTGGCTTGTATTCTCATATGAAGACTCATGACGGTGCAGAAGGCTTATAGATTTACTTCAATGTTTACTTCTTAAGAATGCGTTTTAAGTTTTAAGGTTTATTGTAATTAATATAATTTCATATGAGTAGATAAAATTTTTAAATCCATACACAGGCATTTCACTGCTGTATTAAACCGCATCTGTTTTTAATCTGTGCGAAATCATAAAGTTAGTTGTAACTCGATTTTGAAACTTTCTACGTATGCATATATTTTAAATTTCTCCGTATGTGTTTCAAGTTAACTACAAAAGGAGAAATATATACATTGGTTCCATGCACAATTGACTGTACCAGAAAAAAATTTCACCGTACACCATAGCATTTCTGAAAGGCAATTTTTAAAAAAAAATTTAACGGCATTTACAGTCCGATCTTAAAGAATGATAAATAAATTTTTTTTTGAGTCGATTTGAAGAGTTTTTTGCTCCAAAGTTTATTGACATCAAGTGACCCATTTTAGTATTTACCCACAAGATTTCAGTCCTTACCATCCTAATGTACTACTCTAATATCATTTCGCTACAACACATTCTAGAACATAACAACACATTTTTGAAAAAAATCATCGAAAATTATCCATATCATCCCAACCCAATAAACGTCGATGCGGTACGCCTCTTGAAATATTGTATAAACAATTTGATACCAAGAAGAAATAACCTAATATAAAGCACATTCATATCTGCCTAGAAAGAAACATTGAAACTGTTATCGCTATGACGTTCCCTAATAGCACTATTGAATTTCAACATTACTTTATTGGGGATGCGGCTTTTCCTCTAAGGACAAATATTATGAGACCATATTCGAGTAATATTTTATCCGATGATAAGGGAAGTCTAACAAAAGCATGTCGAAGGCGCGTGCATGAATTGAAAATACGTTTGGTATTTTAGCTGCGAAGTGGCATGTTTTAACTAACCAGCCTAATGTTCTCCCAGAATACGCTTGAGCAATAGTTCTGGCTACAGTAATCCTGCACGATTTTGCCAAAATCCATTAGAGCAAAAACTAATGTCAGCAACATGTATTTCACTTTCCTGCGACTGGTGATTTGGTAGAAGGTAACGAAGTCAATCTCTGTTATTTCGAACGTCAAACGCTAACAGAAACTCATTTGGATCACGAGATTTGCTGAAAGACTATTTGGTAGAATCGGCCAAAGCACCGATATATCCTTTTAATATTGAATTTAATGGCGAAACACTTACCCATCTTTATATATTGTTTTTGCGGCCTGATGTTCTTAAAACAGAAACATTTTATACACTGGTGACTTTTTTTAGACTTACATACATATAACATAAAATACCTAAAGTTAAATTAAAAATTAAATCAGTTTGATCAAGTTTAAGATTTCTTTTTACTTAGTACTTTATTTTAATAGAAACTTGAAAGGTTTTTAATGTAATTGAAAGACTAGATAGTCAGTATTTCATCTATTTTCTCTCGTTTTTTATCATTTTATACTGGTGCTGATGACGTTCGCAGCGCATCTTCTGGTGTAAACAAGAATTGCAGGGTGTAAAGTTTCAGGTTTTTGGATGAAGTTGTATAGGACTTGCCTAATATTATTTTCTGGCGCTTAAGAATACCACGGGCAATCAAATTAAAAAAAAAAGGAAAGCACTTTAACAGAGCTCTTTATTTGAATTAACAAGTCAGCCAGTTTAAGGTTAGTGTATCAACTGATTACTTCGTTTAGATCCGTTCCTGGTTTTATACAGGAATAACGGTATGCTTTCTTTTGTAAATAACAACATACTAGTGATAACCCCCGAAAATCGGGTGTGTGTTCTGTACACACTAACCAGATCTGAATTTTAGAATTGGCTTTTGACAAACCCTTGCTGGCCTTCCCGGTACCGGTGGCTGTTTTCTACAAACATAAAAATATTAATTTAATTTTGCTTTTTTTATTAAATATGGAAAGTTTGGAAATAATATATATGTGATCTTAAAAAGTAAGGAATATTTTTTTCTTTTTTTAGTAAATATGAAATTTTTTTGCAAAAAAACGAATCCTTAAAAATGATTCATCAACTTTTCCTGCTCCGCGTTTTGTTGACAGATATCTAGTCACGTCAGTTTAACTCAATTTTGAAAAAAATATGACGTACTCTATGATTCTAAGCCCGTCATATATCACGGCAGAGGCTGACTATTGTGTCCCTTTATTTTTCTCGGTTCTAAATGATTAGAATATGCGTTTAATAAAAAAACATAATTTTTTCCTTGAGGTTGTTTTTTACCGAATTAAGATAAATATTTCACATAGCTTCCTCCTTCAAACACGGTCTTACAATTTGTGTGAGCCATTATATAGGATAAATCAATTTTTACATAATTCCATGAGACAATTTTATTCTTGTTGTTTTATAAATTTATAGTTTTATACTAAGCCTTATATTTGTAAATATAAGGTATTCTTTCTGAAAATTTTATTTAGAATTTTCCTTGAATTGTGTTACTTGGGACATGCCACGCTAAAAGCATTTTACCTATAAACATCCACCCGAGGGTTCTTAAAACATGCAGTCAGTAAGGTTTTTTTTAAAAATTTAGTGAAATGTTCAAGAGTAGATATGAGAAGATTGGTTTCAAGGGAAAGGTCAAATTTAGTTTAAGCTTTAAAGTAATATGATTTAGTGGGCGTTGAAGTATTACGTAACGCAATTTTTGAAAATTTTGGACCCCCCTGTATCACGCCGTAACGTTTTTCTGTCCCCCCCCCCCCCCCCCCTAGACGTTACTTATCACCCAAGTGGCCATATTTACCTAACAGCGCAGCGAGTGTATTTCTCTTCGCTATGGCAGGTCTTTGGTAGTTAACCAGAGCATTGCTTGAAAAAATTGATAAAAATGAAATCTTTCCACGCTTATTTATCTCAGCTTTTGGTTGACCGATCTCGAAGCTGATAATTTTATAATATTATTTATTGATGCAGTTAATCTAGATCCCGTAAACTTTTATTATTTTCATAAAACATTTTCATTGTTGTTATTCAATAAACATATAAAGAAAGCGTTTCATTATACACACCTAATTTCAAATCACTCTCACTAAAGAAGTTTCACTTCAAAAACAATGCTACTTAACGCGTCGTTCGAACCGAACCCCCGCCCCCCCTTCCCCTCCCCTGTAATGCATCGTAACATTTTACATGACCCCCAAATTGCGTTACGTAATAATTGAACGCCCCCTTAGTTTAAATAATAAAAAAGCCGAAACTTTCCAATAACATGTTCCAAAAATATAAATCCAAAATAAAAGTTTCCATACAACAATACATATGCAACACGAAGATGTTTTTCCCTTGCTCTTTCTCATTAAATATCAAGATCCACTTACATTACGCACACACACACTTATTCATTGCTATTACTTTTCATATTTTAGTAACAACAACGCTTAATTGCAAAACAATAACAATTAGAGAGGGAAAGAGAGTAGTAGGTATGTACATTTTTTTCTCCTCGCTATGGCGAGGCTTTTGCAGTTAATCAGTGCAATGCTTGAAAGAGTTGGAAAAAAGGAAATCTTTCCACGCTTATACCTCAGCTTCTGGTTAACGGATTCTGAATCCAATAATTTTCCGCAACTCTGCTCGATGGGTACTTCAATTTGATATAGCATTTGTTGATGTAGCTGCTGTAGATCGCGTCAACTAAGCCTTACATTCGAGGAATAAATATATAGATGTTTGACATAAAACATATGCTAACAATAGGTCTGTATCATCCGAAAAAAATAGGTAAATATTTATAAAGCTTTACCACAAAAAGTGTATTATCCGGAAAAAATGTGGTGGTTGAGAGAAAAAAAATTAGAGTAAAAAAACTTGAAGACTGTCAAAATCGTAGAAAACGAGACTAGAGACTCACTTTTGACAAGCGAGGGAAAGAAAATTGACTGTCTCAATTGCATTTGCCCAATACTTGCCTCATAAAATATTTTTCAGCACTTCTTTTTTTTCACTTGCTGAAAGGTTGTGTTAAGAAGGAGCAACATAACAAAAAGCTTGATATCACAACATTTTTTGGTAAATGCTCATTTATTCAATTAAATAGATGAACGATTTTTGATTGAAAAGGAATCGTAAAGTTAAATGTCTCCTAAATGATCAACTAGATAATTCTTTTTGAAATATTGTTTTTCGATGCGCACAGTTTTAAAATAAGAAATTTGAAATGTCATTTTGGTAAATTTAAACTTTACGGCAAATCTCTTATTTTTATACTAAGCAGTAAATTTAAAATGCACTTTATTCATTTCAATAAAATCTCCAAGCATATATTGTGGCTCAAATCTTTTTTTGGATATATTATCATCAGAAATTACACATATAGTTTTTCAAAATTCACTGCTTCTTGAAGGCCTTGCACACATTTTAATTTTTTAAGGAAAATAATGAAGAAGATCTAGAAATTTTAATAAAATATTGGTAATTATTGAAAAAATACTTCTCGTTAAATATCCTTTTGTATGACATCATAATTTTGAAAATCGATCTGTGGATTTTCAACGTATAACGATTTTATAAAAAGCTTTATCGCCGACTTCCAATATCTATATCTCCGAAAGTAGAAGCGCGTCACCAACTTCTGATTCCATATTTGCTTCTAAACTAAACTTATGCTCAAGGTATAGAAATCAGGTACAAACCTTTAAAGTCGGTCTTGAGTTATATCCTATTTAGCAATAATATTGTCAAAAAGGTTTCCCTTAGCTTGCATTCAGACAGTGTTAACCAAACGGTCATGCAAATACGACACAGGTTCTAACTCCTGAACCCTGCCATTATTTGTTTACTAAGATACGAAAATTGTGGAGCTTCGACTAGTCAGAGAAATTTCAGCTTTTACTCTCTTGAAAATCTCGATTTGACACTTTTAATTTTTTACCACAAAATCCGGATGATACAGACCTTTAGTGTCTGGAGTTCCGTTTTGTTAGCTGAAGTGGGCAGACGTGTTCACCGTCGTGTCGCGTGTTCTCATCAAGTTGAGATTAAATGGCGGCTCCATTTCACGTGGTCTGATGACGATTGATTGATTCGAGTGTGGCTGATATTATTTGACATTAAACGATTTCCCCCCCTTCTTTTTTAAATAGTAGACACTTTTAAATAATAAAATAAAATTTTACGTGTAATATAACATACATTTTGTGACTGAAATGGCGAGGTTTGTCAGCGTAAAGAAATGACCTATGAGTGCAAGTGATTAAGACTTTTAAAGGATATAACCTAAGAATACATTGAGCTGTTGAATCGAAAAATATTAATGCGCAGTCATTTTTTAATAATAAAATAAAGTGACTATTAAAATATAAAACATTTTTAAGAAAACAAATAATATACACATGCACAAAAAGTGACACATACACAAAAAAAAAAATGAGAACTTGATAATTTAAACATAAAACATTTTTAAAATTTAAATGTTTTGCAACATACATTGCATAAGTGAAATAACGGATAGAACATCCGAGAAGACTATGTATGTACATGCACGCATACACAAAAAATGAGAACTGTGAAAATTTTAAAATCGAGAACTGTACCAAATCTGAGTCATCAGATCATACGATTTATATATCCGTTTATATGAAACGTTTTTTATAACGGTTTAAGAAAAAAGAAACATTTAATAAGAAGTTCTATTTAGTATTGAATACACTCATTAGAAAAGAAACCAGTAACTTTGTTTTTAGTTACGTTCGAGTCATCTATTCATTTGTACTCATTCATTTGATCAGATTAACTATCCTACATCTGCCCGGTAAAGGGCGTCGACTTGTACACCTCAACGCTAAGGACTACAAGAAAAACTTCGTGTTGATGGTAGTCCTTTTTTTCATCAACATATGCCTTACGTAATGCATGGCATATTTCTAAGAGAGAGAGAGAGACCTTTAGTGTCTATTAACAGTGGTTTAAAATTAGTAATAGATTATGACACATTGACGATAGATAACTTATAAATAGTAATAGGTATAGTTTAATGACAAAATACATTACAAGTGAATCTTCTTCTAAGAATTCAGTGGCTGTTGTCTGAATCTCTTCTGCGGTGCTGTCTATACTGAAAAAATATTTCAATGCTCGGGTAATGCGTAACTGAGACGTTAACTCTACTGTAATGCTGCGTATATCGACATGATATTTTAGTGGGGCGGAGGAGGGTCTCAAACATACATATGTGTCTGTTCTGTTGCTTGTTCTTGAGTCCTTTATCTACTCACGGAGCATAGGACCCCACAAAACTCTTGCAACGTGTACGATTTGTAGCGAGTGCCTTCAATTCTCTCCAACATTTTTCTGATTCACGTATTTCCTGTTCTAGCGATCGTGCCTACTGTGGATTCCACTCTGGTGCTTGCCACCAGACTTCAGTGGGTGGTTTTCGCAACGTATGTCCAATCCATTTCCATTTTCGCCGTTTACTTGTGTTGATTTTCAGACTTACTGCTCCAGTGAGTTTATCTTGCGATGCTTGGTGGCGATGAGGCATATTTCATCGTCATAATCGAGGTTTTCCAGATATTCACTGAAACTCCATTGAATGCCGCGATTTGTAGAACCTTGAGCTCTGCTAAGGACATTGTCAAGTATTATCAAAAACAGGATTGTTGACTACTAACAACCTTAGCGCACACCTGATACGGACTCAAAAGGATTAGAAAGTTTTCCGATATGTAATACTCTACATTTGAAACCTTCGTAATGAGTCTTGATAAAGCTCATAATACCGGATGCTGCATCTCGTCTGTTTAATGCATACCAGATACAAGCAGTCGATGAAAGTTAGATGTCTGTCACTTATTCATCTGCTTCACGATAAAACGAATGTTCGTGCGAAAACCAGCCTATTGTTTTGAGATAAATTGTTATATTTTTCCGCTAACTCTGGTGATGAGGATTTTCATTAAGATCTTGGACGGAACTGACAATGACATAATGATAAGTCCACATTTTTCGAGATTCTCATTAAGGTTTCTTTTTTTCTTGCAAGAGGCTTTTACTCCTCTGGTGTCTTGTTCGCGCTGCATATCCTTAGCGTTTCACCTTTTTTCAATGACATCACAGGTAGCGGCGCACATAGAGAATTTTCTGCTCCGTGGGGTAAAGCCAAGTAAAGTTTCACTCGCTGTAATAAAGTACGACTTGAAGTTTTGCCATTTAGAGTTAACTGAGCTCCAGCGGTTAGTATTGCTGAGCCTTTTTACTTCGTCGATGAATTTTTCCCGAAGGCAAGAATCATTGAGTTTATATAGGTCTGTTGGTTGTATACTATTTTGAGCCGAAAAGAAGCTGCAACAAGGTGGTGATTCAAGAAGAAAGTTATCTTTCCATGGACTCTCTATGCAGAAATGGTCTATTAAGTTTTCTGTGCGGTGATCAAGTGAAACCCATGTGTTTTGACACATACGATTATACTGGAACAATGTCCCTCCAATCATAAGATTTGCGTCACTCCAGTACTGGGATTGTAGTTCATCGTTTTCATAATACTTTAACGTTGAAGTCGCCCATGACCCTAAGTATGTCCTTATGGGAGGAATTTACAGTATCCATTAGTTGGCTATAAAACCCTTCTTTTATTGTTATATCAGCGGCTTGGATCGTATACTTGTATTCCTGTCCTGTTTCTAGCTCTGCTTTTGAAATGAGCTCACATTATTATTTCATTTAGCCTGACTCCATCGTGGTGAATCTCGTTTTCTGGTCGGCCAGAGTATAGGAATTTATCACCAGAGCTGATTGTGAGTTTACCTAAACCATTCCATCTGCATTCAGTCATCCCTTGTATTTCCATGTTGAGTCTTTTTAATTAGTATGGCACTTATTGCAGCTTTGCGATACCGTGAATGCTATCTTCATTTAAAATGTTCGCAATATCAAAAAGCCTGAACTATTTATACTTAAATCAAAACAAAAAAATGTTTTAAATATTTTTTTTTAATTACTATTTTTTATACTGTCAGAAATTCAATAGTTTTTTATTTAACAAATGTTAGTTTACAGAAATGTGACTAGTAACTAACCATATGAGTAGTTCAATGTAAAGAATATAATATAACAATAAATGCCAAATAAAATCAAATGATAAAGACAGTTATTCAAACTCCTAAAATACAGTTGTCATCCAGCGAAACCAATCATCAGTTTCATTTGCCACGTCGGTGTTTCTCGGATGACCCATCGTTGCCAAATTTACGCACTCATCATATTCGCCATATTCTTCTTCTTTCTTCGTTTTTCTCCAGAACGTCTCGTTTGTGCACTATTTTTGAACGGTAATTTTTACCAGTTGCAAAATAAGGACGGCTTCTTAAATTTTAGCTTCTCTGATTACTGTTGATAGCTGCCATGTCTGGTGTCTTGAGCTTCGTCTGATTAGTTACTTTCTCTTCATCTGCGCAACAATCATATCTATCAGTAGACTTAAATAAGTTGTACTCACCATCAAACTGATCAGTTCGTATGTGGCTATTATTTTTAATAAGTTGGATTTAGTGACCTTTATATTGATAAATCTGTTTTGATAATTGGGCTTTAGGTCCAAAATTGTCATCTTCAGGGACACTAAAAAATAGTATATAACTTATAGACGTAATTTCTTAACAAACACCATATCAAAAACTTACATATTTTAACAAATTAACAAAACTGCATAAAAACAAAACATTTTAATCACAACATTTAAAACAAAACATAAGTGACTGAAAAACACAAAAAACCCGAAAAAACTTCAAAAAGGGACATAAAAATATTGCACTTTCTTTTAAGCCCTTCGGTTGTCTAATGTTTCTGTCTCCAGTAATTTTGTATTGATCAGCTGTCTAATGTTTTGTTTTAGAGCTTTTTGTTTTTATTAGATGTCTATAAATGTGTGCACAATTGTCAGTGTCTGTTTTGTAGTTGAGTCTTTGTTGTGTAGGTGTGTTTGTTATATGCAACATCTCGAGTGTAAATCTGTGCTTGTAATTGTTCTCTTGCTGTAAAATTTTTTTTATTTTTAATAATTTAATTGAAAAAACTATTCAAAAATTCTTTTTGCAAAATCGGCTTAAAATATATGAAACATTAAAGATTCAATTTATTTTAAAATACCATAATAATAATAACAGAGTTTAGCTACTACAGCTATTAGCCTTCTTAGCTTGAAGCTTTAAATCAAGTAAAAAGCTTTTTAATAAATAATGGAGATGGATAAAATTATACATGCAATTAATTTATTATTTTTTTATAATTTTTCCTCAGCCTTATCGCACTTTACCCACTCAGACCATGTGATATAAATATTAAAATAATTATGTGTGTAATTTTATATGGTCCAAAGCGTAAATGTTAGAAAAAATTTACACTTCATGCTGTGGGACTCGGACAACACAAACATAAAAATACAGACCACCATTAAGCTATTAGGTGCGCAACTAAGTTCTCGCTGTTTTTAATTAGAAAATGCAACTTTATTGTCAAAAAATAGTTACAGATGAATCAATCAAAGTATTGCCCATTGCTAGATAGCACTTTTCCCCATCTTTCTGGTAGAGCTCGAATGTCATCACGGTAGAAGTGTTCGTCTCTTGAGGTTATCCACGAATCAAGCCATTTTTTGAGGTCTTCATAGGAGTTGAACAGCTGATCAGCCAGGCCATGTGCTATTGAACGGAACAAGTAGTAGTCTGACGGGGCAATATCTGGGGAATACGGTGGGTGGGGTAGGACTTCCCATTTAAGAGTTTCCAAGTATGTTTTCACTGGTTTAGCAAGGTCAGACCTAGCGTTGTCATGAAATAGGATTAGTTTATCGTGCCTCTGTTCGTATTGGGGCCGCTTTTCACGCAGTGCTCTGCTCAATCGCATCAGTTGAGTTTGGTACCGTTCCCCAGTGATGGTTTCATTCGGTTTTAGAAGTTCATAATAGATAACACCGACCTGGTCCCACCAAATACAAAACATAACCTTATCAGCGTGAATATTTGGCCGAGCTGACGATGTAGAAGCATGACCGGGTAGTCCCCAAGACTTTCTTTTCTTTGGGTTGCTGTAATGAATCCATTTTTCATCACCTGTAACGACGCGACGAAGAAAACCCTTTTGTTTTTGCTTCTCGAATAGTTGTTCACAGGAAAACATACGACGCTCTACGTCTCGTGGTTTCAAATTATGAGGAACCCAAGTTCCTTGCTTTTGAATCATCCCCAACGCATGCAAACGCTTCGAAATGGCTTGTCGGGTAACTTCCCATACTGAAGCAAGCTCTTCTTGCGTTTGGGCCGAATGCTCCATCGAGCAATGTCTCCAATTCCGTATCATTGAAGGTTTTTGGTCTTCCTTCACGTGGTCGATAGTCGAAGTCGAAATCTTGGTCTTTAAAGCGACGAAACCAATCTCGGCACGTTGTTTCGCTCAGAGAACCATCTCCGTAAACTTTTTTGAGCTCTCAATGCGCGTCAGCCGCCGTTTTCTTCGATTGAAAGAAGAAAATTAACACCTCCCGCAAATGACGATTATTTGGCACAAAATCAGTCATTTTCGAGCAACCACCAACATACTATGAAAACAAAAAATTTTAAAAGTGTCAAATCAGTTTGTTTACCATAACTTTAGGCTAGATTCATAACGTTTCGTTATGAACCAAATCGACCAGCTCTTACCGCTAGCGCCATCTTTTGACAAACAGCGAGAACATAGTTGCGCGCCAAATACCTATTTTCTTTTCACACTTAACGGTATATGCAGATTGTATTCTTCAGTTTTACAAAAAAAAAACTTGGCAATTTTACCAATTTTAAAATTTATTGGGGATTGAGTGAAAATCTTTTTGGTGTATCTATTATTTACCATGGGTGTATATATAAAATGTTGTTTTATTCGCATATGGGAGGCGTGGTAACGCCCATTTTTTCATATGAAACTTACTTTTGCCCGTACCTTTTATATACATATGTATGTACCAATTCCCATTCATTTGCGTCCAATAGTTGATGAGTTATGATGAATTTGATATTGGAGGGTGTGTCATCGGCCATTTTTCTAAACCAAACTTTCCATAGACTATAATAAGCATTTAAAAAGCATCTTCGTGAAAGTTCTATTTAAAAAATAGTTTGGTATGAAGGCCACCCTGAGTAAGTTTTATAGTCTAAGCTATACTTCATAATATGAAAGCCACGTGGTATAAATTTCATGGGAATCGATTGACCGGTCTTTGTGAAAATTTATTTTTAAAATATGTTTGAAGGAGGGCCACCCTAAATATGCACCCTAATTAAAAGTTTCGTGGCCGTACGGCTCGGAGACGATCCGACGAAAACATTGTCTCACGATTCTACTACAAGCTTTGCGTACATTTATTAACCATATTTGCTGCCGTAGCAACTCCAGTAATGCTTTTGGTCCAGCATGACAGTTTGAAATATGCAAATGTCTTCAATGACTGTGCATGGAAGGCTCCATGACGCTGGTTTATTTGCACATCGTCCCGCTAAAAAGCCTTTTTTGACCACTCAAATGCATCGGAAACGATTGAATTGGGCCAATCAGCACAAAATGTGGGTTGTTTCTGATTGGCAGAATGTGATCTTTTCAGATGAATCAAAGTTCAATATATATGCTGAATGTACGCCGAAGAACTGGAGAGTGTTATAGTGACGAGTGCACCCAAAGAACATTTAGGCAACCGATTATTAGAATTATCTGGGAATGTTTTTCTTATTACCAAGTTGGACAACTGGCCTTGATTGAAGGAACTATGAAAGCAGCTGACTGTAAAAACATCCTGATGGAAAATTTGAACCTTCTATTGAAGAACATATTTCGCGTGTGGACAACGTGATTTTTCAAGATGATTCTGCGCCTTGCCATCGACCGCAATTGGTAAGTATTAGTGTTTTGTAAGTCCTTATTTTGTACTTTAAAAAATAATAAACCACAACTTTCATCCTTTTTTCTTCTTCTTCTTTTGCAGGTAAATAATTAATTGAATGAAATTTGCATTTCAACTTTATCGTGGCCAGTCAATAGTCCCGATCTGAACCTTATTCGGAATCTTTGGCACATAATTATGGTGCGATAGCAAGCCACAATCCCTCTTATTTACGCGAGTTAGACAGAATAATTCAAAATATTTGATACGAAGGCATTTTGCAAGATCTTTTGAAAAATTTGATCTCTTCCATGCCGCAGCGAGTTATGGCGATCGTAAAAGCGAAGGGAGGAACAACAAAGTATTGATACCCGTTATTTTTTAATCCTAAGTATTAGTTTTTAAAATACCTGCTGTAAATATTTTAGAATTAGGGCATTAAAAATAAAATTTTAAGACATTTTACCAAAAACATTTTTTATCATTAATGTTTTTTATCAATTATGTGTTTATGGTGTGGTTTTCCGACCTACAGCAAAATATTTTGAATAAAAATTATTTTCTTCACTGATCCTTGCATCAGTTTTTTGAATCGATAAAAAATTTAGATCCTAAAGGATTCTATTAAATTATTTTTGTTTGTCCGGATTTCACTGTTCGCCGCTATATATATATTTACATGTTTTAAAAAAAATTCTAACAATATGTATTAAGAATGTGATTTTGACCGTTGCCTACAAAATGTAATTTCTTGGTTTTTTTTTTCAGTAGTTACTTAACTAGTGAACTTTTTATTTTGTTTCACACAAATCTTGTGTTCTATCCGCGAATCCCTCACAACTATTTTCAATCCTAAATGAGCTCTTCTAGAATGAATTTGAAACTTATGGCACTTTTGCTCTTAATTCACCAAACGTTTTCGCGCAGCAATTAAAAAAGGATTAATTTTTACAACTCATTTAAAATTTTGGCTACCTAACTCTTAAATTGCAATGACATGAAGTCGGTCCCGGGGTGAAACTAGGTCTAGGTACGGGGAGACTGGTTTAGAGGGTGCAAGCCCCTCTCACCATAGCTGTGGCGATGCCTACGATAGTGCGTTAGGCATTTTTAACTCCCCACGCACAAAAAAAAAAAAAAACACTTAAATTTTATCACTAAAAATTTATAATTTAATATATGTATGGTTTTCGAACACTGTTTCTGCCCTCAGTTCCTCAGTCGTCTAGCTTCCAAAAGTAATGGATTGGAAGTTGGCAGCTACATTCCACAACGCGTTCCAAACTTTAACAACGAACTCGATTTCTAGTTGGAGTTATTCTTATTGCATGGGATTTTCTAATTTCACTAACTCACGGCAAATTACTGGCTTCCGGTTCCCTTTGCTGGGCTTATCTCAAAGTTTTTGCCTCAGGCCATTTTACATCGTACACACATATAGAGGTCTCAAAATAATAGAAATAATTTGTGGCTGACTTATCTTATCTATAGATAAAAAGCAAATATATTTGCTTTTTTTTTTGTTCCTGGTGCACTCGTCCACTAAGTGTCGTTTCTCCAGGGTCAGCCACACTATCAAAAGAATTGTAATTTATTCCAGCAACTAGTGACTATAAAATATAACATATGAGTATATATCTATAAAGGACTGTATTTTTTTGCTTACATTTTCTCTTTTCTATTTTTTTTTTAAATTTCATTAACCTTCTCCAGAAATCTGCACTCCCGTTTCTTTCTGATTTATTTCCCCGTGTGTTCTATTAAAAGTTTTGAAAACTATTAGGTATGTTTGTTTACGGAAAGTTTGTACGAATACAACAAATATCCAGCAACGAGAAAGGTAGTGTGAGAATAAAGTGACAATTTGTTGCGAGAAACCTTGCTAGCTTTTACTGGATAAAATTTTCTGGCAAAAATTTTTCAACAAGAAAACATGATTTTGCACTTGAAAATATTTTTTCGCAAATAAAAAAGTAAATTGTGAGTTGGTTTTAGGACTTTTTTCGTTGAAAATAAATAATTCTTAAAATTTAATTTTTAAATTTTAACTCTCCGACGTTTCGGCGTTCATTGTCGCCATCTTCTGGGAGACTGTAATGAGAGTTTTTTTTTATACATTTTGCTTAGTTTTCCCAATACAATTTCAAGTACAATTTATTTTATTTTACTTGCAATTTTTTAATTAATAAAAACCAAATATTATTTTCTACATGTAGTTTTCTAAGTTTATCTTCCCTTCGTTAATATTATTTTGTATGCGGACGTTTACAATATCTACTACGCTGCAAAGATTTCGACATGGTTCCACGTCATATATATAGGAATACCTCATCGCTCAAACAAAATTTTAAACTACACAAAACAAATGACAAACTGAATAAGATACAAAAAATTTTTCACCTAGAAATCTTAAAATTAGAAATTAAAAAAATAAATCTACAGATTTTAGATATAAAACAACAAATCAACAATACGACAAATTATTTACAACATACCCTTAACAATTCAGATTTTCAAAACATAATAGATCGACAAACACAAATATACCAACGCATATCTAAAAGTAATCAACACGATCTAACCTTGAAACTGAACAAACAAATTAAAAAAATTCAAACAAAATACAGGTTTAGTGAAAACGAGGACTGGCTAGTAAACAAAACCACAATCAACTTCCCAGATGACTGCCTATGGCTTCTTTCACTAGGAGAAAAATTTGCTCTACCGATATCAACAAAAAGCTTTTCACCAGTACACACAATAGCTGAAATAGAACAAAGCATTCAAGCTCTACCGGATGAAAATCAAAAAGAACTATCCAGATGTAAGGTAGCGAATAGAATTCATAGTCTTAAGAGTAAAATAGTAAATAAAGGGTGTTTTTTTTAGAGGTTTGTTTTTCAAATAGAGAGGCATTTTATGGTCAAATCTGGCAACTCTAATGTCATTTATGTTCAGTTTGGTTTGCCATTTTATCATGAACAGGTTGACAAAAGAACAACGCTTGCAAATCGTGCAAATTTATTTCGAAAATAATGGTTCAGTTCGCGAAGTTTACCGCAAGCTCCGTCCATTTTATGGTCGACATAATCGTCCATCAGAGCAATTAATTCGGTTAACCATGAATCGTTTTCGCACTACGTTTACTCTATGTGATAATACGCATCCGCAGAGACGTCGAACAGTGCGCACCGAAGAAACAATTGCCGCTGTAGAGCAAAATTTTGAAGAGGACCCGAATGAATCGATTCGCCACCGTGCACAGCAATTGGAGCTTTGTCCATCAACTTTATGGAAGATTTTGCGCAAAGATCTTGGCTTGCGTCCTTACAAGATCCAGCTTGTGCAAGAATTAAAGCCGCGAGACCATGCAATGCGTCGTGATTTTGGTGTATGGGCCGAAAATGAGATTGATCTCGATGCTGATTTTCATCGCAAAATTTTGTTCAGTGATGAGGCTCATTTTTGGTTGAATGGCTCCGTCAACAAGCAAAATTGCCGCATTTGGAGTGAAGAGAATCCACATGAGACCCTTGAGACGACATTACATCCACAAAAACTGACTGTTTGGTGTGCTCTATGGGCTGGTGGAGTCATTGGGCCATACTTCTTCCGAAATAATGCTGGAGAGTCAGTTACCGTTAATGGAGACCGGTATAGAGCCATGATAACCGACTATTTTGTTCCCGAATTGGATGGCATGAATGTGGATGAGTTGTGGTTCCAACAAGACGGCGCTACATGCCACACAGCGCACGTCACAATCGATTTATTGAAGGAAACATTCGATGAGCGCATAATTTCGCGGAATGGACCTGTCAATTGGCCACCAAGATCGTGTGATTTGACACCATTGGATTATTTTCTTTGGGGATATGTGAAGTCGCTCGTCTACGCCAACAAACCAGAAACGTTAGGGGACTTGGAAGCCAACATTCGTGGCGTTATTGCCGACATACGGCCCCATATGCTCGAAAAAGTGGTTCAAAATTGGACCTGTAGAATTGGCTTTATTCGAGCCAGCCGCGGCGGCCACATGCCCGAAATCATATTTAAACATTAATGGCATTAAATTATCCTTCCAATAAAGCCAAATTGATGGACATTAAAACGATTTTCTTGTGTTTTATTTCAATTCGAAGCTCTATACCTCTAAAAAAACACCCTTTATTTCAAACCATATAATACGATTTTTGAACTGCTTATTTTCTGACTTTTTCCGTTCTAGATTTCTGATTGCATTTTATAAGGTTATTAAATGTCAGACTCCTGTGTATCTTGCTCAACTTTTTACGATTTCTCGCTCTTCCAGAAACTTGCAGATCGTTTAACCAAAGATCCCTGAAAGATCATTTTCAATCAAAATAGTTACATAGATTGAGGAATTTCTCTGATGCCCATAGAAGTTTTAAGATAAGTCATTTTAATAATTGATTTTCTGTTGGTGATTTTATTTTTTTCTTTCTTCACTCGCTGTGGGACTCAATAACTTTTGTTTCGATTAGTGTGTAAGCGACAGCTGATTTATAGATTTTTTTTTTCATTTTATATTTCTATTTTCAATTTGGTTTATTTTTAAATTTTTTTAACTTTCTATTTAATAATTATGTAATTTAATCGATTAGTTCAGCTTAAGTTTAAATATTCCAATTTTTTTTACTCGCAGTATTACTACTTACCTGTAATTTTGATATTAATTGATCTTACCAGCTTTTGAAATTACAATGAAATACTAATAATAATAAAAAAAATACGAGTAAACTATCCCGGGAAGCATTTTAAGCTTGTCTGCAGGATAATTTGAACAATTATTGAGTTAATAATTATTTTTCAAATATTGTTCGCTCGCAAGAAGCGAACAATATTCTTGAGCTAAAAATGTCCAATTTCATTGTGCTTCATATCAATTTAAAGGAATTCAAATCAGAAACAAACGAATATAATTGGATCTTTCATTGAATAAGCGGTTCAAAAAATATAGGTGAAAACAGGCGAGATTTTTGAAAAAATCAAATTTTTCAATTGATTCTGTGGCAACGAAAAAATAGAAATGGAATTTAAAAAAAGGTATTTTACTTCATGTACGTAAAGCCGATACTCTTAGGCAAAAACTTAGCCAAACCAGTAGAAAATCGACCGTAAAATGACAACGTTAGGAGCGATTGAATGAATAAATCCAAATCCCACTTTTTCTGAATATATTAATTTTTTCGACAAAGCAGTTGACTAGGGGCACTTGGAATAAGGAAATTCACTTGTATGCGGAACTGGAAGCGAAAAAGATGCTACTGCCGCATAAGCCCATTTGGCTCTTTTCCGACACCAGTCGGTTTGCTCAGGCCAAAGGTGCAATCAACCTTATGGCAGAGCAGCTCTCTCCATATCATCGGCACACCATACTTCATGTAATTTCTAATTAAATAAAAATATACGATATCCATGACATGTACGTATGGTATAAACTTAAGCTTACATAAGAAAGTAACCTCTTGTCAAAGGTACAATAAAAAAAAATCATTTTGTAAACTATTGTAATCAGCCCATTGTCGTGACCTCACCTATTTCTTTTTTTTTGTAGCTTTCAAATAGAGTATTTATAAGACATATAGGGTTGTACATATCGTAATTGTCGATTGTTGTCTACTTCCTATATTATATTTACGGACACCAAATTAGTTAGGTTAAGTATGATTAATTTAAAAGACCAAAACGTTGTAGACCAGTGTAATCAGTCGATTTAAAACAAAAAAAATTCGTAAAGTTCCATAACTATTTCGACCCTTGGATTCATAAGCAAACTTGGGTTAAATAAAATGAAAAGGATTGCACCCAAAGTAAAGTTATTCCTTAATGCTAAAATTTCAAAAAGTTTCGTTAATAGCCTTCTGAGAGACAAGACAGTCAACAATTTGAATGCGAATTTTGTAAAAGCGTTTATAAGACGAAAGGAGTCCTGAAATACCACATTAAAAAATTTCATAGTAGTACGAAGCCGAGCGGACACAAATGCAGTCAGTGTGATGAAGTTTTACCTAATATGCGGCATCTGAGTGCACATATGATTAGTGCCCACCTTGGTTTTCCATGTACTGGATGCGATAAAAAGTTCAACTCAAAAGTGCAGCTTAAAAGGTACGAAGTTCAACATACTGGAATAAAGAACTTTGCATGCGATTTTGAAAATTGTAGCAAACGATTTTTCCTTCGCCGTCAGCTTAATGAACACCGACGTATACATTCAAATATTAGAAGTTTTGTATGTGAAGTTTGTGCATATACATGTCGCGACAAAGGCACATTGGTAGTACATTATCGCACACATACAGGCGAAAAACCATACACCTGTAATTTGTGTGATAAACGGTTTAAGACATCATCAATGCTTAAAGAGCACCAGCCAATTCATTCGACAGAGCGACCTCATATTTGTGATGTTTGCGGCGCAGCATTTTCTCGTCCAAAAGCTCTGTATCATCATAAGCACTTGCATCTAAGTATTAAAAAATTTGTGTGCAAAGTATGCGGGAATGCTTACGCACAAGCTTCTGGACTGGCAGCCCATATGCGACAACACAAAGCAGAACAGTTTTAATGTACACTTCTTTCAATAAGAACTTTAAAATATATTATTTTAATTATAAATTATTTGAGTTCACTGAATTTTTCTGTGTATTTAAATAAACTATTGCCCTTTGTGGCTATTTTTTAAGTAAGTAGTCCATTATTATGGTGTTTACGATTTTCTTATTTCATATACAAAACTTGGAACTAGGAACAATATACAAAAAAGAAAATATTGCCAATTATTTCGGTAATGACTACGGGGGAAAATTTCACATTTCAGGTCCAGTATTCGTAGTCTAATTTTGATATTCCCAAAGGATTCACAAAAATTAGTAGGCAAGGAATGATCCACGTTTCAAATGGCTATATCCCCGAAACCGGATCCAAGCGACACATTTTTTTACTTATAGAAATAAACAGTTATAAAATTATCTTACTTGATTTTGTATGAGCGTCAAACATATAACTGTTCTCTTGGTGTTTTTTTTTTTGTTGCAATCCCTAAAATTGTTCTGTAGCACTCTAACTTTAATTTATTTATAAACTAGCTGACCCGGCGAACCTCGTGCCACCTATCACTCAATGAATGTCGTGTTAATTTTTAGCTAAACTACCTTTTATATCAAGTCCCATTCATCTGCAACCGGGAGTTGATGATATATGATGAATTGCATTTTTAAGGACGTGTCATCGCCCATTTTTCTAAACCAAACTTTGCAAAAAATTTCATAGATCATAAAAAGCATTTAAAAAACAATTATGTAATCTTCGTGGAAATTCTATTTAAAAAATAGTTTTATGTGAGGGCCACCCTAAGTATGCACCCTTCATAAAATTTTTACGGCCTAAGCTGTGCCTCTTTATATAACAGCCTCGTGGTGAAAATTCCATGAGAATCGATAAAGTGGTCTTCGAGAAAATGATATTTAAAAAAATACTTTTGTATGAGGGTCACCCTAAATATGCACCATCAATTAAAGTTTTGTAGCCTAAGCTATGCCTCTGAATATAAAAGCTACGTGGTGCAAATTCGGTGTGAATCAATTAACTGGTCATCGTGAAAATGATATTTTTAAAATATTTTTGTATGAGTGGCACCCTTAATAAAACTTTTATAGCCTAAGATAGTGCTGGCCATTTTGTCTTCCACGGTCGTGAGCAATGAAACGACCAATCATTCGTCCCGCCGTGCAGTTGCTAATGTTATATGAGTTAGTTCGAAATCAAACGTGCATGCCAGTTGAGAAAACTGCAGGCTAAAAAATTATATCTGCGAAAGGCAATTTTTTCGCATATATTTTTGACATCTAAGAAAAATTATAGACTAAGGGACACCCTTAAGTACGGATTCAACAAGGTGACGCTTAAAGTCTACCGTAAGGCCGAAGAGCTTGCCTCCAAAGGGGCTATCTCTACCTCCACAGAAACCATCGCTGGAAACGTATCCACGGACTCTGATAGTTTGTCGGATGTAGTAGGCCTCTTTGAAGAAGCTCTGCTACTTGGGGATGGCGATGAAGATGAAGCGGACATAACCGTCGTAGAGGGAGGAGGTGATTTGGAATCCGATGAGAATACTTTAAATTAATCTTCACTACTCTAAGGCGGCGTCCGCTGGCTTACTGATTCGCTTAAGTAAAAGCGGAGATGATGTAGTTCTCATACAGGAACCCTGGGTCTGTGCACTGAGGATGACAGGGTATAAGCTACTGGTGGCGAATGTGGAAGATAACCCCAGGGCGAGTATTTTAGCAAAAACCAATCTTAACTTGTTTTTGCTTTCGAATTACAGTGACCCTGATACGGTCGATGCTAGCCTGGAGTTTGAAACTGGAAGCTTCTGGTTAGCCTCGTCCTACATGGCTCACGATATGGCAGGTGGCCTACCACCAACTTCGCTGAAGGCTACTGTAGAGAAGGCCTTTTCAAACAAAACTAGGCTAGTCATAGGCAGTGACGCAAATGTACACCACACTGTCTGGGGTAGCACAGATGACAATGAACGAGGTGAGTCACTATTTGAATATACAGTGGCTCACAGCTTATTTGACCCACCTCATATATATAATTATTTTGTTATACAAACCGTTATTCTAATACAAAACAAAAAAAAATTGAATGTAGTTTTTTTGATTGAAATCTTTTTATTTATTATACACAAAATAAAAATAAAAGTATTCAATTTTTACAAAGTTACATGAAAAAAATAAAAAACTTAAACAAAATTCATGTCACAGCTTAAATGACCCATCAAAAACAAATCGTACAAAAAGTGATAAATTCACATAAAATTTGTTAAAAAATTAATCGCTAATATTTTGTAGGATAACCTTTTTGATCCAACACGGCTTTAAGACGCTTTTGCATTGAATCCACTAATTTTTTAGTATATTCAGGTGAAATTTTATTCCATTCGATCATGAGTGCACTTTTGAGGTCATTTGTATTTCTTATGTGGTGATTTGGAATTCCTCGTTCTAGTACAGACCACAAGTTTTCTATAACATTCAAATCTAGAGACTGTGCAGGTGTTGCGATGATATGGGGACATTTCCAAATGAGCCATGTTTGCACTATTGATGACTTGTGTTTTGGGTCATTGTCTTGGTAAAATCGAAAATTGCTTTCTATATTTAAATTTTTGGCACTTTGAATCAAATTGTCTTGTAGAATTTTCAAATACATATTCTTGTCCATATTTCCTTCAACAAAAACGAGATTACCAATCCCAGAAGATGCCATACAACCCCATACCATCACATGCCCACCGCCATGTTTTACTGTTCCTCGTAAATTTTTTGGTTTGAGCTCTGTATTTGTTTCTCTCCAAATAAATTTCTAACCATCTGACCCATAGAGGTTAAATTTTTGCTGATGAAAGCAAATTTTTGCTGATGAAAGCAAATAGGGAAGAATACAATGACAAAATGATTGAACTATTAAACGACAAAACAACTTACAAAACAATAAGAGCAGGCCCAACACTAAAACTACAATGTAAAAACAACAACATTGTGAACAAATTATACAAACAAAATTACATAGAAACAAAATTGAAATACAAACATTGTGTCATTTGATGTGATCTCTCTTTTCACAAATATTCCGGTTCAATTTGCAATTAAAATCATTATGAAAAAATGGGAAAATCTAAGAAAATTTGCAAAAATTCCAAAACAACAATTCTAAGAAATTTTAGAGTTCTGCCTAATTGAAAACAATTATTTCAGTTACAATAACATCATTTATAACCAGACCTTTGGTATGCCGATGGGGGTTACCCTTTCCCTCAAAATAGCAGACATCATTCTAAATCAAATAATCGATGACAGTATAATAGAATTGACAAATGAAAACATACAAATAAAATACATAAACAAATATGTAGATGACATTTTAGCCATAGTAAAGGAAAAAAATATAGATAAAATACTAGAAACATTTAATACACAACACACAAAAGTCAAATTTACTACAGAAATTGAACAAAACAACAGCATCGTTTATTCAGACATAAGACTCCAAAAAGTTAACAAGAAACTAAAATTTAATTGGTATTCCAAAGAACTGTCCTCAGAAAGACTCATAAATTACCACTCAAACCACCCCCGCCACTAAAAAACAAATACAGCTATAAACCTGATTCAAAAAATTTTAAAAATTAGTGATCCCGAGTTTTTAGAAGGAAACAAAATTAGAATAAAAAACATACTTTATAAACACGATTTCCCAATTAATCTAATTAACAGTTTAATAAACCAAACACTCAACAAACTTACTAACCAAAACGAAGCTACCCAACAACAAAACAACAACAGATTTTTCAGCATAACATTCGTTCCACACTTAACAAACAATCAGTTATTACAAAAAAATAATACCACATAATGCAGAAGTAAAATATGCATACAAACCACAAAAAACACTTAGGGCAATATACTCAAACACAATAAAAAAGAACAACAAAGCAACGTCATATACAAAATAAATTGCATAGGCAATAAAGATGAAACTTGCCAAAAAATCTACATTAGACAGACAAAACGATTACTAGGTATAAGACTTGGAGAACACGAAAAAGATGCACAACAAAATAAAATGACATCGACAACAGCCCTGACACAACATCACACTGAACACAATCACACAGCTGACTATGAGAACACGATAATCTTAGACATAGAAAAGAAAGCGAAGACAAGACTAACATTGGAAAGCTTAAGAATCCAACAAAACATAACGAAAGCTATTAACGCAAAAATAGACACAGACGATTTAAACACAGCGTACAAAATAATATTAACGAAGGGAAGACAACTTAGAAAACTACATGTAGAAAATAATTTTCGTTTTTTATTAATTAAAAAATTGTAAGTAAAATAAAATAAATTGTACTTGAAATTGTATTGGGAAAACTAAGCAAAATGTAAAAAAAAAACTCTCATTACAGTCTCCCAGAAGATGGCGACAATGAACGCCGAAACGTCGGAGAGTTAAAATTTTAAGAATTATTTATTTTCGAAAAAAAAGGCCCAAAACCAACTCACATAAAATTTAAAACTTGGTCCAACTCTATGTAACCATAAAAAAGTAAATTGTTTTGAAAAACTTAAATATTTTTTCAGTTTGTACGAATTTTTACTGGATTGCGTTTGTTTAGTTCTATGGAAACTTTTTCTTCGAGAGCAAATAATTTCTTACTCTCTCAAATTTTGTTACGGGATAATTGTTACTGGGAAAGTAAACAAACACACCTATTATTATTTGGCTTTTATTTTCAACCAAGAGTCAAATTTACTTTTACTTGTTTTCGAAAAATGGGTACAAAGTAGCCCTTTAGGAGGGTCGGACACCTGTAGTGTCTGCATAGTTACACATACACATTCACTACAACACACTAACGAAATACTGTACAAAAAATAAAATACTTTGTCGCTTTTGAATTATGGAATTTTAAATATATAACTTTTTGTTAGTACTCAAAAATTGTTTAAGAAAATTATATAAAAATTTTTATAAGAAAAAATATTCTAAAAAATAAATTGAAATTACAAATTGCATTATTAAATAAAAACAACTATTTAGTTTGCATTTGGACAACTGCACCTCATGCATAACTAAAATTGGCGATCCTGCCAGGTCACGACAAACGTGGTGCCTACAATTAACAAATACATTGAGGTTAAATCCAAGCAGTAGTGCATTCCCAAACACCCACGGAGATATATATTAAAAAAAAAAACTCAAGAGGTTGAAGATCTTGGTTTCTCCGCAATATCAAACTGCAGCCCTATCAACAGTTCCAACATCAACAATCCGTGCAAGAATTTAATTCAATTTTTACACTTTGAACACTTAACACAGGTTTTCCAACGACTTGACAGTTACGGCTTAAACATCAAGCCCAATAAATGCATTTTTGGTGTAGACAAAATAGATTTCCTCAGTTACACCATTTCTAAACATGGTATACAACCATCAGAAGAACGAATACAGTGCATACGAGACTATCCACAACCCATCACAGTTAAACACATGCAACAATTTATTGGTATGACTACCTATTATCACAGATGCATCGCTAAACTCGCACACATGCTATGTCCCATTTATGAAATGGTCACAAGCGCCTCAAAAACTAAAAATAAACAGTTACAATGGACAGAAACTACATTAAATGCATTTACAACAATAAAAGATAGCTTCGCCAAGGATACACTTATTAACCATGTTAATAGTAAGGCAAAACTCTCAATTGCTGTAGATGCATCTAATACCGCAATGGGCGGAGTATTACAAGAAGAACACAACGGAACACTCGAACCATTAGCACTTTTTTTTAAAAAACTTACACAAACAGAAACGAAATACAGTACATTCGACCGCGAATTACTTGCTATATACTTGACAATAAAACATTTCAGGCATTACTTAGAAGGCAATACATTCACAGTTTACACAGATCACAAACCATTAATGAATGCACTTTACTCCAAAATAGAACGCAGTCCTAGACAAACACGACACCTTGAATACATTGCACAATTCACAAACACGATAATACACATCAAAGGTACTGACAACGTAGTAGCGGATGCGCTATCGAGATGCGAAATAGAAGAGCTCAAAACACCTGATATCGATCTGAAACAGTTATACAAAGAACAATGTATTGATCCAGAACTAAAAAATACCATAGATAACAAAATATACAAATTCACACAGGTAGAAATCCCATTTTTAAACATTAAGATCTGGTGCGAACACTCCACAGACAGCACACGTCCATACATTCCACAGACATTACGTAAAAAGATTTTTGAACAGCTACACAATATATCACATCCTGGAAAAAGAGCTTCCAGACGTCTCATCACACAACGTTATTTTTGGCCCAAAATGAACACACAGATTAACAAATGGGCACAAGAATGCATAAATTGTCAGAGAGAAAAAGTACACCGGCACACTAAGACACAACCCCAGAAAATACACATCCCACACGGCCGGTTTGAACATATACATATCAATTCAGTTGGTCCACTACCCATATCAAATGGTTATAGATACTTATTAACCACCATTGATAGAAATACACGTTGGCCAGAGGTCTATCCACTTAAAAATACAGAAACGGCCACAATAGTAGAGACCCTCAAACAAGAATTCATCTCACGTTTCGGTGTTCCACTCGAAATTACTTCGGATCGTGGACCTCAATTCACTTCTGACACATTTAAGACATCTCCTTACCACCCACAAGCTAATGGTATGATAGAAAGATTCCATAGACAGTTAAAAACTTCATTAATAGCAAAGAATAACCAAAAAAACTGGTATTCAGAGATTCCACTAGTTCTATTAGGCATCAGATCTGCCGTTAAAGAAGACATAAAAGCGTCTCCTGCTGAAATGGTTTACGGTCAAAACTTGAAATTGCCACAACAATTAATAGTACGCCACAATCGACCTTCAACCTCAGAATCAGATATTTTGTCAGCAGTCAAAGAGAAAGTTCACAACTCACAATCCAAAATTTCACATCATAATACTTCTAGTCAACTATATATACCGCACACATTGGAGAATTGTAAATATGTACTCGTTCGTAATGATTCCATCCGACGTGCACTTCAAAGTCCATACGATAGACCTTACAAAGTTTTAGATAAAACACCAAAGTATTTCACAATTGTAAAAAACAATATCCCTACTACAATAAATATAGACCGAATCAAACCAGCATTCACTAACACAGACACCACACAGACATTTTCCCCAACACATAAAATAAGTTCACTTCAATCTACTTGCAAATACTATAAAATTCTATGGGGGGGAATAATGTAGTGTCTGCATAGTTACACATACACATTCACTACAACACACTAACGAAATACTGTACAAAAAATAAAATACTTTGTCGCTTTTGAATTATGGAATTTTAAATATATAACTTTTTGTTTGTACTCAAAAATTGTTTAAGAAAATTATATAAAAATTTTTATAAGAAAAAATATTCTAAAAAATAAAATGAAATTACAAATTGCATTATTAAATAAAAACAACTATTTAGTTTGCATTTGGACAACTGTACCTCATGCATAACTAAACACCTCTCCTCTCACTTCCAAAAACCATTTTCGGCTTTTTCCCATCGATTTTTTTAAGTATAAGTGCATAATTATCATAAATTTATTTTTCAGAAAATAGTTAAGTATTTTTCTTCAATTTTTGTTATGAATAATCGTAAGTGTTCTCTATTAAAAATTTTTGCTTAGTGATCCAAAGTTTTATATTTATATTTATTCATTTGTTTCCTAGTACAGCAAGATATGCATCTTATAATTATAGTACTAGGTGCATGGCGACAAATCGTTACAAATGTATTTAAGATATTAGCTTACAACTAAATTGTTTGAATTTAACATATTAAAATATATAAGATGAATACTACCCCAGGCCTGCAAGGTGTAGTTTACAAAATTGCAGAGTACATACATATGTACATATATAAAGATACGATAGTATTTAAAACGAACGAGTCTTAAAGAACATATAGATACACAAAAATATTATTGCAACTGTGAAAAATGAGATAAAAGTCTTTTATTATATTGCACGAAATTGGGAATAGATCTTAAAGATAGTGGCAAATCGTTCCAAAGACGAATTGTATATATAAAGAATTGTCGTTCTGACGTTAAGCATGAATGGCGTGCCAGTATTAAAGATCTAGCTCGAGTCGATCTTGA
This sequence comes from Meiosimyza decipiens, assembly GCA_963680825.1. NCBI lineage: Eukaryota > Metazoa > Arthropoda > Insecta > Diptera > Lauxaniidae > Meiosimyza > Meiosimyza decipiens. Next base: position 80,329,219 of record OY804258.1, on the reverse strand, counting down.
AAAAGTTAATCTGCTGAAGAGATAGGTTGGTTGCAAAGTATATATCAGTTTATGAAGTAGCAGTAGAGCTCGATATTTCAGAACATTTTCAAGTGTCATGTTGTATATCTTTTTCGCGTAAAAAGAGACATGGTCAGTACGTCTTAATCCAAAGACATATCTAGCTACATTATTAAAAACCACATTGAGCTTTTGTTTTGTTGCGAAATCACAATTGGAAAATATTTCACACCCATACAAAAGAGTGGGAAGCAGATATGTTTTAGCAAGCAAAAGCCTTATCCTTATCGGCGTAAAAAATTGGGTTGACCATAACACTCGAAGCATTCCATAAACTTTACCAACAGTGCAGCTGATATGGCTGTTCCAAGACAACGTTCTATTAAAAATTATTCCGAGATTTTTTGCTGAGTCTACTAAGTCAATATAACAGTTGTTTAAAACAATTTTTGGAATAAGTGAAGTATCAATAATTTTTTTGCTAATGACTAAACACTTTGATTTGCTAGGGTTGAGGCACAAACCATTTCTATTAGCCCAATTCACAACACGAGTCAGATCGTCATTGAGGCTGGCCACACAATTAACAACACATTCACGATAACATCTAACATATAGTTGTACATCATCAGCATACATATGAACATTACAACTTTTTAGATCGTTTGGCAAATCATTAATGTAAATTGAAAAAAGTAGGGGTCCCAAGACTGAGCCCTGCGGAACTCCTCTTGTGGTAGGAAGAAGCTTGGACGTAAATTTATTTGCACAAACAGCTTGTGATCTATTAGTCAGGTACAAAAGAAGTAAGTTAGCAGCAGTGGACGAAAAATTATACATATTGAGCAATTTAGAATATAAGATGTTATGATCAACACTATCAAACGCCTTTGAGTGGTCTAGAAGAATTAAGAAACTTACTTCATTGTTATCTAAGCCCACTCTTATGTTTTCGGTTACATCAATTAAAGCAGTGACACAACTACGTCCAGTTCTAAAGCCTGGTTGTCGATCAGTTAATAATTTATTATCATTAATAAATTCGCTAATTTGCCAGTTTATTAATTGTTCAAAAGCTTTCGACATAAATGGCAAAATGGCAATTGGACGGTATTCCGCACCCGACTTAGGAATAGGTATGATTTTTGCTTTTTTCCAATTATTGGGAAATGTTGATTTAGTAATTATAGTATTAAAGATATAAGTTATAAAAGGAAGCAGAATAGGAAGCAGAGCCTTCAAGAAAAGAGGATGAATTTCGTCGAGACCTGTAACGTTTGATTTAATTTGTAGAAAGCTTTTAAGAACGTCAGCTTGGTCCACACATCTAAAACTGAAGCTTATGCTCTGACTCAGCGTGCTACTATAGTTTATGTAAGAGTTACTGGAGACTGCTGGAATTGGTATATTAATAAACTTATGATTCAGGTCATCGACCTCAACCAGATCACTTTTTTCAGAAACTCCCTTCCCGATACCAATGTTGCGAATTTCCCTCCATGTTTTCTTGCTGCCTATTGCATTTTTAAATTTATCATTATATAGCTTGATTTTGGATATCTTGATTGCACTAACAACTCTTTTCCTTAATTCCTTGTAATTCGCATAAAACTCAGGTAATTTGTACCGCTTCCAGTGATTGTACACGGCATTTCGATGGACTATCAAATTTCTAATTACATTGTTAAACCAAGGTTTTTTTTCATTATTTAAACTTTTTCTTTTTATTGGCACGAACTCCTCAAAAAGACTGCTAACCTTATTTTGGAAAAAGTCCAGTTGATCATTAACTGACGTCATATCATAAATAATAGGCCAGTTAATATTTCTTAATTTTTGATCGAGTGCTATATAATTGATGTGTTTGAAATCACTATAGTAAAAACAGTTAGACGTATTATTTAGTTGAAAATCATATGTTAAAAAGATGAGGTCATGTTTCGAAAATTGTGGGGCAGATAACTGATCATACATTAGTATCTTAGACTTATCATTTACAAAGAAAAGATCTAGCAAAGTATCCACCGACTTGGTGTAATGGGTAGCAGTTGTTGTATTTACAGCAAATAGGCCCAAGGCTTGCATGCTTAAGGTTAAATGGTTTTCCCTTAAAAGGTTACTATTGAAATCACCTGCAATTAGTACGTCCGAGTACGACAGGGACACATTTTCTATTATATTTATAAGACCAGATAAATCTACGGTACGATTTGGACGATAAACACTTCCAATAAGCATTTTGTTAGTACCGTTTGTAATGGTGACAATAATATATTCAATGAAACTATCGGGTGCTGACGTGCAAAGAACCTTGCAAGATATATTATTACGCACATAAATCGCTGCACCGCCAGCATGACCTCGTCTGTATGCTCGAAAGATTCTGAAACCATGTAGCTTAAACAATGCATCAGGAATACTATCGTTTAGCCATGTTTCGGATACGCAAATTATATCCATACCAGAGCTCTCAAAAATGTATCTTAATTCGTCAATTTTATTTTTTAAACTTTGCGAATTGATGTGACATACCCTGAGACCATTGCGTTGTTTACACAGTATGCGAACCATACTGAATATGTTGTCTTTGGAACAAGTGTAATCGTTATTTAGTGAACACATAATTAAGAAAATAGTTCCCAGGGGTGCGTGCAATTGTTATGTACATATGTTGCAAAAATATTATTATCTATTTAGGTATGAAATAGGAAGTGCAAAAAAATATGAAACTGAAATAAAAATTAGACAAAAAATTAAGTAAACAAGTTTTACATAATATTAAAAAATAAAGAGACAAGTAATTGCAAAACACAAGAAGCATCGTCGTTATATGAGTGCTAACGAAATAAACTGCTATTGCTCCCAATAATGATATTGTTGAATCCGCTTTGACTGTTGCTCTGAAATTGAGTTCTCTCTTCATTCTCCGTAGATGGTGAAGTATATTTACTAAGTTGACTAAGAGAGATTATTTGAACTGCATTACCGCCTAGTTCTTTCCTCACATATACAAGACCACGTAATGTGAATGCAGATGCTAAAAGTTTTTGTTTTTTCATCCGAATAGCGGTACGCAATATATTGTAGTTCCCTTTTGTCAAACACTCATTTACAAAAATAGGAACTTCGGAATCGAAACCGGCATGACGTAGGCGAAGAGAATCACGCTGAGTGTTTTGAGTTTGATGATAATTATGCCATCATTGTTAGTGTTTTGAGTATTTTGCGTGGGAGAGCGCAGACGATAAACATTTTGCAATTCTGGTGGAGTAATGTTTATACTCTTGCAAATATCTTTGTAAATCTCAGTAAGATTTTCATTTTCAGATGACGGTATCCCATGTAGACGAAGATCACAAGCTACACTCGCATTTTCTTTTTTCATCAGTTGTAAATTCAGGGAGCTTACCTCCGACTTAAGTGATTCCACTTCTAGCATTTTGGACTCCAGAACCACAACTCTATCAACTACAACACTCAAGTTGTGATTCAAATCAGCGATTTGTTGTCCAAACGCATCCAATATTTTTTTTTCGGAATCTGCTATCTTTTTGGCGATAAGTTCTCCTTGTTCAGACAAGCGTTGTTCGATCAGCTGAAGAATCCGTTGCGTTAAGCTTTCGTTTTCAAGTCTTGGGGTCAAAGATGTTGTGGTCTTTTGAATATTGCGTAGGCGACGAGGAGAAACCATTATTGCCGAACAATTACTATTTATTTTGTTTGAGTGAAACTATTTCAATTTGAATTTAGTCTCTTTTTTACTGAGCACTGAGTATTTTTACGTATACTAATTATTTTGCTCTCACTTCAATAGTTTTTTTTGTTTTCAATATATGCGAAATCACAAAAATTATTGCAAACAAAGTTAAAAAGTTTCTTATAGATTTTCACGGTTAATTACAACAGTTTTTATTGTTCAAAGAAAGTAATTATCACAGTGTTTTTTTTAATGTGTACAATATTATATCAATTGCTTTGGAAAGCGTTTTTTAATAAAAAGTTTGGGAGAGATAAAAAGTGCGTCCGAACAGTTCAACTGAATTAACATTTTTTACTATAGCATATTCTTTGATTTCCTTGTAAGTTTATTGAGCTAAAAGGAGACTATTTTGAAAAATAAAAATTTTTTTTCCTAAAAAAAAAACTGTGTTTTATTCAAAAAGGCACGGACTTATTGATCTATTCTCGTAGACTAACAGTTACGAAATTGCAGTTCTTAGCTAATTTTAGTGATACCAAATAAATCATAGATTTTTTAGTATGCTTAATCCCAGCAATTGTTTTTGTAAATTTTTGCAATTGGCACGTTTTGCTGTAATAAGAACGACTATGTGAATTGCATTTTATTCTTGCTAGTCAAAGCATGAGCGTAGAAAAACAATTACTGTGGTTAAGCCGATTCCATATACTGAATTTTTCTTTCAAATTTAGAATCCTAAAAAATAATCTTTATTTTTCTTATCTTTTAGCATCTACAATATTTTATGGTGTATTTTCATATGAGAAAGCTGTGCGGGTTTTTGATTGAAAGTCTTATCGCATATATTACACGCATACGATCTGGCATTAATGTGCAGCTTGTTATGTTGTTTAAGAGTGTATCGACGTTTAAAACTGGCTGAGCAAATTTTGCAGATGAATGGACGTTCGTTTGTATGCACTCTAATATGGTTTCTAAGTGAACTCCCACTGAAAAATTTTTTTTCGCAAAATGTACATTTGTGTGGACGAATATTATCGTGTCGCATCATATGTCTTTTTAGTTCACTTGTACCTGCGAAGTCCCTGCCACATGTAGAACATATATAAGGACGTTCACCAGTATGAGTGCGTTGATGACGTTCGTTTTCATTTCTTGTAAAAAATTGTTTGCCGCATTGTCTACAATTATATTTTTTTTCACCAGTGTGGCGCTTAATGTGGGCGTTACAGTTGCTTCTTTCCTTAAATGCAATACCGCAAATTGTGCACTTATATTTGCGAACCTCTGAATGCCTTTGAATGTGGTAGCCTAAGCCAGATTTTGTTCGAAAATGTTTCTCACATTGATTGCACTTAAACGTATCCGGTTTTCCTTTACACTTCTTTTTAAAAAATGGATGAAAAGTGTCCAAAACTGAAGAATCAGATATCTAGAAATATAACAAAGAAAAATTAAAAAAATATCAACATTATAAAAACCAAAACATAAACACAGTCTCACTTTTTCATTATATCTGTGGTGAAAAGAAAAAACCGCTCAAGTCGACTTAAGTACAAAGGGAGTTAAGGCCAATTTTAGATTAGTTCTGGATGTTGTTTAGGTCTTGATATTGCCAAAAAATCGAAAATGAGTTTCACGAAGATGGAAAATTGGCGCAACTCTCTTCGCGCTTAAGTGGACTTACGCAGTTATTCGTTTTTGCCACACATATATGACTAATAAGCGCAATTGAGTAGACGCGTTTCTTCAGCGCCATAATTCTATCGAGTTCGTTAAACTAAAACTGTCTAAATTTCGAGTTAAACGCTGATAACACACGGCTACTTCTTCAAATCAAAATTAACAGGCAATTTATTGTGAACTTTTAAAAATTTTAATATCATAAAATTTTTTTGTTCGTCTATAATTTTTTAATTCTCTCTATGATGAATACGCGTCACAACAACAAGCTTAGAAAGTAGCCTGTTCCATTTCCCACCGTCGCACAGTGGGAGATCTTCAAAATTCGGTGGCCATAAATCATTTTTCACATTTCACTGCATCAGAAATCTAATAATGATGCAGTTTTGCTACGAGTACTTGATTAACAAAAATGCAAATTTTCAGGTTCGTAGGTACACGGAAATAAATTGAGAGGCGTGCCAATTGAATGATCCATTGCCTCTTTTTTGTATAGTTTTATTTTTTACGATTTTTTTTAATTTTTTAGTTGTGTAATTCTTTAGCGGTATAATCTATCACACAAATTTTTTTTTTTAAATTAAGGTTAATAAAATTCCTTGCTAAATGTTGTCACAATATATGCTATTTAATAATTTTAAAGATTTTTTATGTTAACATCAATTTTTTGCACTAATTCAGAGATAATTCCTGGCCGGCGAAACTCGGCATAGTTTGATTAAGTTATGCAGGTTGCTAAAAGTATCTGGAAACTTTTTCCCAAATATACTGTACCCGCCATGTTCCGCCAAGAGAACACTTTTCAAAAAAAGGTAGGCACCTTATATGAACTGACCAGCATTTATATAGCACTGCCATAAAACAAGTATATTTATTTTGCTGTAGTGTTCATATTTGTATTTCAACATGTTAATTACGTCTTTGTATTGACAAAATTCGACATAATCATACATTTGATGAATTTCATTGCAGGTATCGCTACAGGTAGATATCTGAATAGGGTGCTAGGTAGACCTTTTTTATGCACATCTGTTCATACCTCTTTCATAACTCCTTGTCATGAACATTTTTATTATTTATTACATTGATTTAAATGAAACTGTAGCAAATTTATGTATATAAAGCCGATCACACGCATAGGCAAAGTATAACACACAAAAAAACTCGCGCGCAATCATAACCGTAATGGAAAGTGTCACGTACGAATTTGTAGCTGATTTATGTTTGGAAAACAATTTATAGAATGATAATATCGTCGCGGTTATAATTGGCGATAATATTGCTAGCCACAATACTATAGAACCTATATTAAAGAAAGCAACATATATAGAAGAAATCGTAAAGAAGCGCCCTAAGGTCTACGACCACTCCAAGGTGAAGTTCAAACAGACATACGTAACTTGGCTCAAACAAATACTGGAATACGAGCATGAATTAGACGAGCAAAGTCGATCATAAAGATAGAGACGTACAGCAAACAAAGAGGGAAGACCTACGAAACCTTTCCATGAGAGTTCTGACTCAAAGAAGAAAGCTTCTGAAGATCTCGGAAACCTGTGGCAAAGTGATTATCAAAAAAGCCTATTTGCAGCAATTATACTCCGCACGAAAGCTTTTGGAAGCTAAGGTTGTTGCACGCACATCCAATGCTAGCCCAAATCGTCAAAGAAGGGTATTGAATGCCTTCCCAGCACCTCAGCAAATACAGCAGAGGGATAATGCACCAAGTGCCTATCTCCTGATTCAGCGTTAGCGCTCTTCATGCTAAGATGACAAAGCACCAATATGAAAAGGTAAGGCGTTCTATAAAGTGCATCGGTTTAAGCTGCTACCCAACATACTATGCCATCTAAACTGCGAAAAACCGTTGCATGCCTTAAATGAAAGAATGCAATATAACAAAAACATCAGTAGAGGTTAAATTGCAAGCCCTATTGGATCATACTGCTAAGCGATTACTGCAAACTATGTCGTGAACTGTCGAAGTTGATTTAATTAAAATTGAAATAAAATATTAAAAAATCTTCGAAAAAATAATTTAAAATAATAATACGCTTTACTTGATTGCAATAAGCAACAAATAAAGAACAGCTAGAGTAACTTCTCTGGTTCTGTGAGTGCTAGTGCTTGTATAAGCATGAGTGAAGATGAGGAAGACAATGCTGCCGTTGAATGGCAGAAAGTGATCGTGTCAAAAAATAAAAAACGACATACCACTGAATCACCAATTATTGCACGAAAACGACAAAGCCTTGATGACAATATAGCTGGTACTTCTGCTTCCAACAGATATGCTATACTGTATAGTGAAGCTAATGATCATGCTGATGCAATGAATACGTAGAACGCAACTGCACCAAAGCCACCACCTCTTTATTTCTCCAATGTTACTGATGTCAGTGGTATGATAAAATGTATATCTAAAACTATTTCAAGTGAAGCGTATAACTATAAAGCTCAACTTGATGGGCAGATTAGAGTGATGGTTAGATCAGTTGACAACTATAGGGCATTAATAACTCAGCTTGTTAAAGAAAAAATACAGTTTCATACTTATCAGCTTAAAGAAGAAAGAGCGTTCAGAGTAGTGTTTAAGGACTACATCGGTAGAAATTATTAAAAAAGAGTTAGAAGAAATAGGGCATACTGTAAGAACAATATTCGCAGCCGTATTACTAAAGAGCCACTTCATATGTTTTTTGTTGACCTTGAACCAAATGGAAATAATCAAAAAATTAACGATGTTAAGCATATAAGTAATGCAATCATCAAAGTTGATCCACATTGTTACGGATTTCTTATGGCCTTTTTTTTTGAAACATAAGAAAAAAAACGTAAACGAACTGTCAATGCGATTGCGATTTGCAAAAGATACGGGAACATACCTCAATTGAAGTGTAAATGTCAAATTTTATTTTCAGCCATCTATCGGCTTCAGTAGGAACTTCAATTGAGCTATCAAAATGTTTAAAATCAGCCGATAAAATCGCCTAATCGCAAACTGACACCTGGCTTGACAGCTCATCCAATAGGAATGCGAACTCTGGCGTCCCTGTTAACACGAAAAATCCGTTTTTAAAAACTTCATAAAATATTCTTTCTTAATTCTCAATTTCATTATAAAATACGCACAATTGCCCGGTATTCAGGTTTAAGCAAACAAAAATTGAACACACTGTAGCCTTAAATTATGATTAATTCAAAAAACCGTTGCAAATTTAGTTTATATTAGCCGTCAGTATTTAAAATGTCAAAAAAGTCAATTGTGAATAGAAGGCACTAATGGGCCAAGGATGCCGACTAGTTTTTTTTTACGCATGCGTAGCGTGGGTAGCGGACGGACGGTTGACAAGCGGCATCATGCGAGGACAATCGCCAGTTGCAGAAAAATTTTGAACGCGTGAGGTGGCAGATTAGCAAAAAAATTTTTGATAGCGAAAAGAGTTCAACAGCGTGCGGTTGAGTTACGGAAAAAATTTCATCGTCGACCGAAAAAACAAATAGATTTAAATACAATGAAAGCATAAAATATGCAATTTAAACGCAACAAATGTTTGCTTATGTGCCTTCGTGTGGTGTGAAGAAATATCGTATTTCAGAGCGTGAAATAAATGATATATACAAAAACAGTGAATTTCACAAGAATTTATTAGTTGCATCAAGTCAAATTCAGGAAAACTAAAACCAAAAAATTATCTGCAAAATTGCAAGTGTAATATTGTTAAAAATAATATATATTTTTCTATATATATTACAATATAAAGTGCATATCCGTTTGAAAAAAAAAAAAGGTTGAATGCGTTCGCGGAAAACTTACTAGCGAAGCGCTAGGGCTTGGCAATGCAAAGCTAAAGTAAAGTGTGACAGTGAAGAGTAAAACAAAAACAAAATGAGACAGATATACATACATTCAAAAGGTTAAAGTTTGACAAAGTGAAGTGGGAATGGAATAACAAAACAAGAATGACATTCGGATGTCAGATGTGACACAAATAAAATAAATAAAAATCAAAACAAATCGAAAACTCAGATGTGATGTAAATTAAAACAATTACTAAACCTACATTTTAAAATAAAATTTAAACGAAATAAATACAAGTAATTTAGAAAAAAGAAGAAAATAACAAAACATCAACAACAATCAACGATAGAGTAGCAGCGACAACAGCACCAAGGTCAACTGCAGCAGTCAACACCAGCCCAACCATCCACCGATGTATGACCAAATCTTAACAAATTTATAACAATTTATTTTGAAATTGAAACGTATTTAATTGAATCAACTTTAGTTTAGTACTTAAAACTACATTTAGGACTTTTTGCAGAGTGTGGACTTTTGAAAATGAACTTTATTTCAGTAATCAAAATTTTTCCATTTCCTAAGTGAAACTAATTTTCAATTTCTAATATTTTTATAAAAAACCAAAAACTGATATTTCACATTTTCAACGATCCACTTTCTGCATTTTTTTCATAATTTTATTTAATGAAATTGTCAGTTGCTATGAATTTATTTTATCTTTTTGCCGTATGAATACTCTACAAAACATACATATAGTATATGATTATAACATAATTAGGGTTAATGTGTGTGAATATTGTAGCAAAACCAAAATTTCCATTAAAGCCTCTGCAACTAAATTAAAATAATTTTCTTATTTTTTTGATATGAATATTTGCTAGGCGGAAGATTTGGGGAGACGCCGGGGTGGTGAAGCCGTGATGCCATCGGTGAGAATTTAAAACAAGTGTGACCTAGGGTTTTTCGGCTCCCCGTGTTTTTATGTTCTATGCTACGCTACGGTCGGCATAGGGAAACCGCGACCCTAGCCCGGATGTACTGAGTGCTTGACACTTAAGCACAGCGAGCTTCTCCCTTTTATTTAATATGCGATGCGTAACAACACATAAACAAAAGGACATTCCACAATGCTATCGTTGTCAGGAATTCGGTCATACGAAAGCATATTGCACTAAAATAACCAAATGCGTAAAATGTTCACTAAATCATGCAACTAAAGACTGCACAAAGGGCAAAGATATTCCCGCTAAATGTGCTAATTGCTTGCAAGATCACGCAGCTAGTTACAAAGGGTGCAAAATATACCAAGAACTTGTAGCAAGAAAAACAACAAGACAAGGCCTAACACGGCAGAACCGAAGCAATACATTTCTTCAACAGCAACAAATCTTTTCGCCGTTAAGACAAGATGTGACAAACTGTAAGGACAATTTTAATCATTTGTCTTGTGCTCAAGCTTTAAAAGGAAATTTTCAGTCAAACGACTCAAGCCCATTTAAAAGAATTGAAGACCTACTTACCAAACAGTTTGAGCTAACAAAAAATCTGTTAAGTATGATGACAATTTTAGTTCAAAAATTATGCAATTAGATTTGCGTGTAGCAATATGGAATGCCAATGGTATTTCCAACCATACAGAAGAGCTTAAAGTATTTCTTAACTCTAACAACATTGATGTTCTATTAGTTTCAGAGACCCATTTAACGGATAGAAGCTATTTTAAAATAGTTGGTTATGATATTATCAATGCAAACCATCCAGCGCACGGTGGTTCAGCAATTGATATGATATAATGGATCCTATTCAAGAATTATCGGTTCAAGCTGCATGTATTAAAATAAAATGCGCTCAATACGACGTATGTCTTTGTGCTGTATATTTTCCACTTCGCTTTTCTTTGAAGGCCAACGATTATTTGAATTTGTTCAATAGCCTGGGTTCTAAATTTATCGCTGGTGGTGATTATAATGCCAAACATCCCTGGTGGGGCTCTAGATTAGTAAATCCAAAAGGGAGGGAGCTTTATAAGTGTTTGCTGCAAAATAATTTCAGATCATTATCCACTGCGAAACCTACCTACTAACCCAGTGATTGCAGTAAAATTCCCGATTTACTCGGATTCGTGGTATATTCAGGCATATCCCCTCAATACCTTGGTATAACGGAGAGCTATGATTTAAGCTCGGATCACTCACCTATTATAGTTTCCTACAGCCCCGCAATCAAAAATGTAGCGAAAAACTACCATACACTATCACCTAAAACGAATATAATGTCATTTCAGAATTGGATAGAGGATCATGTTAATTTAAATATCGCACTAAAATCTGGGCTAGATATTGATGATGCTGTTGAATCATTCACTAATTTGAAACATGAAGCTGCTTTTCTAGCTACACCGCCTGAAAATGATATAAGGTTGAACAACCCTCTACTCTCTGCGGAAAAAAGATTATTAATCAGAGAGAAGCGGAAATTAAGAAAAGACTGGCAAATTAGTCGAAGCCCTATCGACAAGAGAAAATTTAATAAAGCTACCAAAGAACTTAAACAGGAATTAAAAAATGAATCAACTGCTCAATTTCTCTTAAATACAAATCAACCTGAAGTTCGAAATGAAATTAAACATCTGAATCGTCAAAAGGCTTCTGGATATGACTGCATTGATGCTCAAACATTAAAATGCATTCCACGGAAAGGAAATCTATTTTTAACATTTATTTTCAACTCTATGTTAAGGCTTGATTACTTCTGCACTCAATGGAAGTGTGCTGCGGTCATCATGATTCATAAACCAAACAAACCTGAGGAAAATCTTACGTCATACCGTCCAATTAGTTTACTAGTGACATTCTCGAAGGTATTCGAAAGAATATTATTAAGGCGATTGTTACCTGTATTGGAAAAATATGACATTAAACCGGAACACCAGTTTGGGTTTAGACACGCACACGGAACTCCCGAGCAATGTCATCGCATATTAAACCTAATTAGTGATGCCTTGAAAAATAAGCAGTTTTGCAAATGGAGTTTTCTTAGATGTTCAACAAGCCTTTGATAGAGTATGGCATCAAGGACTCTTATTTAAAATAAAGCAACTGCTCCCTGCCTCTTTCTTTCTCTTTCTAAAATCATACGTGAGTGACCGCCACTGTTATGTTAAGATCAGTGTTATACACCATCTACACAGCTGACTTACCTACAAATGATGATGTTCATATTGCAACTTATGCAGATGATATTGCCATAATATCATGCAGTTCTTCGCCAGCAGATGCATCAGAGCTTGTTCAAGGTGAACTTAATGAAATTGAGAGGTGGTTAAACAAGTGGAAAATCAAAGTCAACTCGGAGAAGTCAGTGCAAGTTACTTTTGCGCTGAGGAGGGCTGATTGCCCACCTCTCTCTTTAAATGGCTTGCAAATACCAAAAAGTACCCATGTCAAATACCTTGGAGCTCATTTTGATAGGAGGATTACGTGGAAAAATGACATCAAGCCGAAGCAGCAACAACTTAAGATAAAAACCAAAAAAATGTATTGACTTCTCAATTCTAAATCTGAGCTTAGTTTAGAGAACAAGGTAAGATTGTATAAGGCCATATTAAAACCTATCTGGACCTACGGAATTCAACTTTGGGGTACGGCAAGCAATTCAGCTATCCAGTTAATTCAACGTTATCAATCAAAGACACTAAGGTTTATAGTTGATGCACCCTGGTTTGTAACGAACGAGCAAATACATAAAGATTTAAATATTCCCTTTGTTAAAACTGAAATAGCTTAATTTAGTGGAAGATATATAAATCGTCTTAGTCATCATGTTAATACGTTAGCCCTCCAACTATTAGATAATAACTTAACAACGAGGAGACTAAAGCGCTATCATGTCCTTAACTTGCCTGATCGTTAGTTGGTGCATTCACATATGGGCATTTTCATACTGTCGAATGGAACCGTCGTACACTTTTAAAGTGGAATAAAGTCAAACTAAAACATTTTATTTTTCTTCTGTTACTCAAAGGAATAGTCCTTTGGTAGCACTATATTTAGTGGTAAATTTGAGGGCAGACGTACTACCGGTTCCAAGATAAAGGCAATAAAAGAGCCATTCGAATGGGACAAAAAATTAAAATGCTTTTCATGGCTATTTATAGAAAAGCGTAAGTCAGCGAAACCTACCAACATTTTTTAACGCAACTAATTTTAAAATGTTATGGAATAATAGCACTTTTTGTTAAATTTCGTTCAATTGAAAAATCTTTTTTATTTTTTTTCTAACAAAGTATAATATGAGTCGTGACGGGACATTGCGAATGGGACATATTTTTCCATTATGGTTTACTTGGTAAGTTTTTCATGTATTCATAAGATTTCTTGATATTTATGTACGTAACAATATTTAAGATTTATATAGTAATTAAAAAATCAAATTTAATATTATTCAAAGTGAAATTAAATGGTCGAGATCAATTTTAAGCAAGAAAATAGGAAACAGTAATAAGCGTATGTAATTAAATATTTTTCTTAAAAGAAAATGCAGTCCGAGCTGCTTTAATTTGGTGAACATCACAAGAAAATTTATGTAGTTTATGGGTACAAGTGATGCTTGACACATCCTTCCATTTGTCTACTATTAATTGTAGTGGAAACTGCTTAATTTGCTCTGAAGAGATGTAATGAGCTTGTACACCGTTAATGATATTTTGTGCGCATTTGATTTAGTTATTTGCCAAACTTTTCTTTTTAAATTTGCTCCTACTCCATCAACTGCGCATTTTCCATGTGAACTTGCGAAGTATGTAGTTCCATTCTATGTATTTGCACCGGAATTCTCTTAAAAAATGAAAAAAGCTCGAAACAATGAATTTTTTTTTAAACTGCGAGCTGCTAACATCTGAGAACACAAATATATTTATAAAATTTCCATACTGACTTTGTAACTGCTGTATGAGTTTCGTTAAAAAACAGCAAACGTCTTCCTTGTTGTGCCTTAATATATATAAGTAGATATACACAGTCGACTCACGTTAATTCAAACCTGCGATAATTCGAACGTCTCTATAATTCAAAGTTATCACGAGTTCCCTACAAAATCTCTTGATATTTCAAACTAAATCAATACATTTTAATGCACTTGGTAATTCGAACGAAAAAATCATTGCTACGTAACAAAACGACGCGTTAATTCGAACTCGTCGGCGTCAAACACTCGACAATTCAAAGTTGAAAAGAGAAAGAGACAGAAAGATTGTAAGTACATTTTGAGACAAGTTCAAACTTGTATCATCGTAGACGAATGAAAAAAGCAACGATGAAGATGAGGGCGATACATCAGAACCTTTGGCGGAGGTGTCAGTTAAGGAAGCAAGAGCCTCATTCGACAAAGCTTCTGTATACCAAACGAAAGTGATGAAAAGGCATTTCAGGCACTTTTTCTCTTAAAAACAGTTATTAAGCAGTCTGAGCAGCAGCAATGTGTTTTGAAGCAAACCAGTATAGCAGAGTTCTTTCAAAAGATTAATTAATTCACATTATGGATATGTACACAAATGTACCTCTTGACTTTTGTCATTGTTAAAGAATAGCAGTTAATAAATAATAATTAATCAACACTTAATAATTCGAAGTTTTATTTATTTTCTCTCAAAAAATTCGTTTGATATTTCAAACACTCGATAATTCGTAATATTTTAAGAGTCCCTCGAGTTTCGAATTAACGAGATTCGACTGTATATATATATTAGGGTGGGTCAAATAAATCAAATGTTTTTTTTTGAATCCGACACACGGAAACTAGTTCCTAGGTACCTCTAGGAAGTACTTACCAAATCTGAGCTTTTAATATTAACGGGAAGATTATGCTCATCATAGTTTTCCATTTTTAGTATTGTCTCATATAAAAATCATCATATCTTATCACCAATAGATTGTTAAACCAGTTGCATTATCAATATTTATAGGAAATTAAACGCTCTACAAAAATGATCTCGAACACTTTTTTCATTAATCTTACCATTTCAAAGATATTCAAGGTCAAAGCTTGAAGTATTTCAAGGAAAATTTTTTTTTTGTTTTGAATTTTGTAACTTACTAAAAAATAATTATTGTCAAATGAGCTTCAGGTCTGATGTGCTTAATCAATTACTCTAACCATTCAGAAGATATTTGCACTACACGCTATAAGTTGGGAACCCCCGCAGCTTCGGTCGCGTATCAGTCTATGATGTATCCAACACCTGGGTTGCTAGCCATAGTATTTTTACATAAGAGTAAGGTTATTAATTTTTTTATGTTTTCCGGTAAAAATTTGATTAACATAAAAAAAATATAGTACAAATGGCGCATCATTTTAAAGGTAATAAACTTTTCTTTCTAAATACATATATATCATTGTAGGTTAATAATACATTTTTTGGAAAAAATAACGGTTTTTTTAAAAAAAAAAAGTCAACATTTTACAAAAATTTTCATATCTCGAAAACTAACTATTAAAATGTAATTATGAATATCACAATTTTATACCTCATTAAATTACCTTTAATATGATATGCATATTTTGAAAATTCATCCAGGGGTTCCCAACTTATAGCGTTTTTTAAAAAAGCTATATCCGCAACTTTGGATGGCTATATCTTCTAAACCAGATCCGACCGACAATTTTTTTTGCAGATTTATTATTTATTCATAGCATGCTACTTCTCCAAAAAAAATAAATAAAATCGGAGAATTGTCCCTAAAGTAAACCTGTTCCATTTATATATACATATATATATATATATATATATATATATACTTATACACACATATTATATATTTATATAGTATATATTTGCTTTAAATTACAAAAGTTTTACAAAAATTTTTCGGACGGGATAGACTTCAATAGCTTTAAAAATTTTAAATTTTACTTTTTTGCACTCGTTGATTCTTTTTTTAATTGTATTCATTAAACTCAGTTAAACAAATAATGAGAAATAAAATTTGAATATTTTTCTTAGATAATATCAGATAATAACGCTTTTTTAATATCTTTTAATTTTTTTGTCATGGTGTACCTTTCGGTGGAAATGCCCATATACACATACATACATATGTATAATGAAAAATACATACATATAAATTTTGTAATTACTCCAAAATATTCTCTCTTTATAGTGTAACTATTCCGCTAATTAAGAATTTCTGTACTTATAAAATTTACTTATTGTTAATATTGACCGATTGTAAATAAAAACAAAATTATAATAAAAAAAAAAAAAAAAAAAAAAACTTCTAGCCATCTATCTGCTGCGAAAGAGACAAGAAAAGTTAGGCATTGAAGAGCCAACACGTCATACTAGTTCTACAGGAACTCTATTGGATTTAAGTCAGGGCTCTGAGCTGACCAATCCAAAAGTCGAACTTCTCCTAACAAAACCACTTCTTTACTACTTTGGAGGAGTGTTTGTTGTCATTATCTTGCAAAAATGTCCATTTAATTGGCATAAAATGAAGTGCATATGTATACATATAGATTTTCAATGTATCGAAATATTGAAACTTCAGTTCCAGTTCAGGTTCCCAGATGAAAACTTTGAAAGTTATCAAAAAAATGTTGTTCCCCAAAATGGACTTCCTTTTAAAACTTTTTCTTAATAATTACTTATATTTTTGAAGACATTTAAACTTCAAAAAAGTATGAGTGTTTTAAAATTTGACTCAAAAATTTTTGAAAACAGAATATCTGAAAAACTGTGGTAAATAGAATGTAAAAACATATAATCATTATTGTTTATGATAATTTGCTTAAACATAATTTTTTTATAATTTAAAAAAAATTTCCTCAAAATATCTTCGACACAACAATTTTTTGTTGATTTTTTATAAGTTATTCTTCTTATCTGCTTTCAAATCGAAAGTCGCACCATACGCAGACATCTAATTTATATGCGTGAGAGGGTTGTTATACTCGTATGATGAATTTGATTTCTCTCTTATATGCAGGAACTTAAAAAAACATTTCACAGACCATAAGAATCATTTTTTTAAAAAATAATAGAATACGTCAATCAATTCGCGAGTTTATATATGTACGGCATTTCATTTCTGTATGTTCATTATTAAAAAAGCCCTCCAAACACTCCACTTCAGAATGGGAGACTTCAATTTTATAGGCAGATTTGCTTAATATGGGAATTCATGGTCGCCAGCAACGTTTTTATACAAGCATATTTCACTCAAGAAATTTTTAATCTTGTCAGTCTCGCTACATCGGTGAATTCCAATGGATTTAAAACAGTGCCAACACTTTTGTACCAAAAACTACTTTCAAATTTGTTGCAGTATCTTTGATATTAGTAACGTGCCGTGAAAGCAATTGATGTAGATATTACTCTCAATGCTCTAACTGTTTAGACTTATATATTTTTTTGACTTTTATTTTTTCTCCCCGAAATTTTCCCAGAGTAAATTTTTCCCCAAGGCTTTTCCCCACAATTTCCGTTTCCCCAATATTTTCCCAGAACAAATTTTTTTCTCTAAAGAAAAATCACCAATCTGAGAACCCTGTGATACTTGTCCATATCGTCATTGGCTTTTATAAGCGGGCCTACGACATATCAAGAAAATGCACTACAGACCATAATGTTTTCACAGCCATGTCTTACCATCTTCTGCGTGAACCTAGGATTGTACTCTTGGCATTTAAGACGATGAACAGAGGTTTTACGAGTACTATCTGCTTCCATGCTATTGATATTCATTTTGCCACAACATGTTGTTAGATAAATTGATATCTTTTCTTGATGGTAAAACACGGGTGTGAAAAAATTATAATCTGTAGTGCATTTTCTGATTTGGATTAGCCAGCCCAGAGCACTGACTTAAATTCAATAGAATGCCATAGGACGAAGTCAAAGTTGAAATCGTAAAGAAAAATTATAGAAATATAAGCGATTTTTGGACTGCCACACAGAAAGAATGTGTGTGTCATATCCAAAACAAAATGTCAAAAAATCGTGGAGAGTATGGATCGCAGGTGTGTAGCTATCATCAAAAACAGAGTCTAGACCACAAAATATTAATGATTAAAATGTTTGTACATACCAAAAAGTCAACAAACTCAATTTTAATACGATGTTTTATCTTTTTTTTAGATGTGTCCAGCTCATTTCAACGGTTTTTTTACATTTTGATAGTTTTTGATTTTTTTTTTAATGAATTATAGCTGAAGTTTCAGAGTGGGAGAATTACATTTGTACCAAGTTTAATAGTAATTTTACCATTGATTTCATGTTTTAAATTTCAGCAAATTACACGTGTGACTTATGGTAACTAAAGTATGAAATAAATGCTTTGGCTTGGATTTGATCAATATATCTTCGAAAAACAGCGTCATTTACTATTTTTGATCTTAATATCGATTGAGTGCGACTGCTGCACATTTTTAAATTTAATTTGGAGTTAAGGAACTCAATCGAAGGGAGCGCTGTATCCATTGCAAAATTTACATTAAAGTCCCCAATTAAAATCGTCATTTTATTGTAATCTTTTTAAAGAATTCTCGAGGATGAATTCAAAAATTGTATTTATTGATTGTATGAGAGAAATGTTAATAGCCACAATTCACAAAAACAATGTGCTAGACATCTTTGTGTCAGATGTGCCATATTCAAGTGCTATACATCATATTAAACGTCAGTTTTTATAAAACAAATATTGTGTCTTCTTAGACCTATAAGACTATTAGGTAGATTGTAATAAAAAAAAATCGCAAATTTTTTTCTGGGTCAGTTCTTATGTAACTTCATCTATGCTCAATTTTAAGAGACCCGTTCTTTTTTATTTCGCTGAAAAGTCACATTTTTCTAAGTTATAGTGATTTGAAGTTTGTATGTTAAAATTAAAAATAAGGAAAAAAATCTGAAAGGATATTTTTTTAAATTATCGGTATTTCCTTAATAAATTATGGGTTTGTACCATTTTTTTTAATTTCTTTATTATTTTGTGTGTTTTTAGAAAATATTACAATTGGTGCAAAATAAATTTTACATTTTATTAACTTTGAGAAATGTGACTTTTCAGCGAAATAAAAAATCACGGGTCTAGTAAAATTGAGCATAGAATGGTACCTGTAAGTTTTAAGCAAATTTTTCTTATCTATTTTCTATTAAAAGAGCCTTATCATAAATACCACAGTCACGTAGCATACCTTCAAATTTTTGTCTTACTTATTTCATAGCATATAATTGAATCAATGGCATTTGATCAACTGACATTTAAATTGAATTTTTTTGCATTTTGCCATTCACAGGAAAAATTGGGGCCAATGGAAAAATATAATTAGGATATTCGGATTTTACGAAAAATTCTACTACAGAAAACGTTATGGAAAATCGTGTTGAGTAGTGTAATTCACCCTTTGTTTTCAAAGTTTTCAACCAATCATTTTTAGAGCTATGTTAGTAATACCCATAAATAATACCCTAAAGATTTCCTTTGGTATCGCAATACGGTTACCAAAAAATTTAATACGTTAAATGGCTCAGTAATTTTTTTTTTGCTGAGTTTTTCAAATCGAGTTATGAACTCAGTCCTGTGAAAAATTTTTCCGATGTTTTGGAACAGAATTTTGGCAGATTTCATATGACGCTAATGGATATTTATCGGAGTATCTCAAATTTGAGCAACTCTGAAGGGTTTAATGTTGATGGTACCTGGCCTTTTTCATTAAGAATATGTACTGGATCAATAAATCTTAAGGAATATGTGTTGATGTATGAAAGTTGCATTTATTGAGCCTATTCTAAAAAATAGAAACAAAATTTATATAATAAATTATAGAACAATTTCTAAATTGTCCACAATTGCGAAATTGATGAAAATATAATTAAAACAAAAAATTATGTATGCATGCCTTATGCAACATGGATTTACGCCTGTTCGTTACACGGTTACCAATCCGGCAGTTTTTTCTGACTTCTGTTTAATTTTAAATGTATTCCATACACGTATGCATACTGACTTTTCAAAGGCGTTTCACAAAATTTCATATGAATTGCTTATTGCTATTTTGCTTAAGATTTGGATTCATTTTAAATTTATGGTTGAATTGAATCCTATTTAAAAAATAGGGTCAATTTTGTTCAAATTAATGGATGCAGGTCGAAGTACCTTACTGCTAGTTCTGGTGTTCCGCAAGGGATCATATTAGGACCACTTCTTTCTATTATTTTTATAAATTATTTTACTTATTGTTTCAAAGTATTTCCATATGCTGATGGCTTGAAATTGTTTCTTAGAATTCGTAATTCGGCGGATATAATTGCTCTTCAAAATGATTTTAACTGGACTTTTATTTATTTTTACACAATGGCTTAATCAAAATAAAATTCCAAAATAATGATGTTCTCGAAAATGTAGTGGCTACTAAAAAACAAAAAAAAGACATAACTTAATTTAAACTACATGTTATACATGTTTCTTTGGGTCTAATATTTCGTGATATGCTCTTTATTGTTTATTATGGCTTCGCATCGACGTGGAATAGAGTCAATAAGGTCTTTACAACGCTTCACAGCACTTGTCAAAGCTGCATTCTACTTGAAGACTTTGTTGTCGCTATGATTCGGTTGATATCTCTTCACAAATTTTCTATCGGTTTAAGGTCCAGAGACTGAGCTGGCCATGGCATCACGTCGATTTTTTAAGATAAAAACCACTCATAGGCTAGTTTACTAGTGTGTTTAGGATCGTAATCCTGTAGAATCGTCTATTTTAAAGGCATTTCCCGACTGGTATACGGTGGCATTACATCCTTCAAAAAATTAAAGTATACTTCTTTCTTCACAATACATTAGATCAAATGGATAGGGCCAAGGCTAGCATAGCAAAAGTAAGCCCATACCATAATGGTCAGTCCATCATGTTTAATGGTCTTTGTAGTGTATTTGGGGTAGTACTCTGTGTTTGGTTGACGACGAACATACTGTCTGGAGCCTGTTCCACAAAAAAACTACGTTGCTCTCATCTGACTATAATACGTTGCGCCATTCTTCGGCATTTCATCTCATATAATCTTTTGTAAATTTTATTCTTGTAACGACGTGCTTCTTCGTCTAAAGGTACACCTTTCTGGGACTTCTTGGATTCAAATTACTTTCCATTAGTCGACGACGAATTGTCACAACACTGATCGACAGATTAAGCTAATTTTTAATCATTTTTGAGGACGCCGAGGGTTTAGTCTTGCAATATCGTACACTTCGTCTGTTGTCTAATAACGAAGTCTTGCGCTTACCACCACGATTTTCAGGTTTCTTACAATAGTTAATTGCACTAAATATCAGGGGCAGTGCATCCAACCATTCAATTTCCATGGAAAGGTTGCCCTGATTCCTTAGTCTAATTATTGATTCTCTCTTTTCGATTGAGCAATCTTTTCCTCTTTATTGAATTACTTAATTACACTTACTTATGGCGGTTTTCCAGAATTTTTAGTTTTTTTCAACTAATTACGTAAAGCACTACTATTTTAATGATCCGCAGATTTTATGTAAGTAAATGCAACAAAAACAAGACAGCACGAAACCAAAGTAACGGGATTTTTTTGCTTTTCTGTTCTTTTTATTTAGTCATACGAACATTTTACAAAGGTGATCAATTTGTATTGCAAAATATTTTTGAAAAGAGATTTAGAAGTCATGTCCTACTACACTACTATTTTAATGAACACAATATGTACATTAAGGTGGGTTGAAATTTTGTTTTTCAATCGGCTGGATCTTAAAATCGTAGAAATCGTCATTCTGAACATCTCTGTGTAGTTAAAACTTTTTTTAAGTTATCATAGAGGGAGCGCGAGTGCCCCAAAATTGTTAACTTTCGATCGGTTTTCATATAATCGATGATGTCACAAATCTGTACGGAAAGATCTGGCTCACATTTTTATTTTGGATGCCTACATACATACCCTTTTGATAGACTATGTTGGCGCAAATATTGCGTTTGCCCTTTTTGAAGTGAGTGGCATCACTTGTATTTTTTGCATTCCGTTTTTCCTTTTGTTTTTGTTTTAAATAGTTAGTAATAAAAGAACGATTGTCAACGAACACGCGACTAATTATTTCATATTTAAGGATAGTGATTATTCTCATAAAATTTGGAATAAACGCATTTAACGCCGCCAGCAAGGCAACATTTTTGGTCCTTCGAGCCGGAGAATCGTTTTTTTATTTCTAGTAAAATATTTCAACTTTATTTAAAATTGCAAAAACTGCAAGTAAAAAGGCAGTTTCGCACACGTTGTTGTTGTTGGTTCAAACCACATTTTCTTCGTGTTTAACCTCATTTTGTCAATTGTATTGAGTACCCCCGCGAAAACAAATAGACAAGACAATACTTTTGTCGAGTGTTTTTGAAATTAGAGTTTGATTGATTCCCCTCGCGAACAAAAAGTACGTAAAATATGACAAATTGTGTCAAAACGCGCGACTCTGCTCGTAGCTCTATAAAAAGATATTTAAATGCAAGCAAAGCTGAAAAAGATTTATCGTCTGATAATGACTGGGTTCAGAGCTATTTAAAGCTTTTAAGTGAACAGTGGGTGCGTTTCAACAAAGAACAAGACGAGGTGGAGGTTTCTTGCGGACAAGAGACTCAGAGTAGCGAGGAGCAGGCACGAGTACAAGCGGAAACGTGGTATATAGAAGCGCTTGCTAATTTAAATCGTTTTGCTAATAGTTTTCAGCAATCGGCGATCAACTCACCGGTGCATATTCCTATCACGCAAGCAACCGCATCCATACATCTGCCTAAAATGCAGTTGCCTTTATTTGAGGGTGAGCCAACAGAATGGATTTCATTTCACGATGCTTTTGTATCATTGGTCGACGGAAATAATAGTTTGTCAGGTGCACAAAAAATGCATTATCTACGTTGCAGTCTTCGGGGTGAAGCCCTGCATGTTATAAACAGTTTCAAGGTTAGTGATGCAAATTATGTTGAGACATGGAGCCTTCTTAAATCCCGATACAAAGCGATGCGAGTCATAGTAGAGCATCATTTTCGTTCAATTTTTGGGATATGCCAAGCGTCTAGTGACTCTGCTAATGACATTAAACGTGTTTTGGATACAATGTTGCAACATGTGAGAGCGTTAAAGGCACTGAATCGTCCAGTGCAGTTTAGGGATGATTGGCTGGTACACGTAGTGGTATCAAAATTAGCATTTGAAACTAGAAAACAATGGGAATTATCGCTAACAGATGACGGCTTGCCAACTTTCGAACAGTTACAAACATTTTTAGAGACACGCTGTCGCTCTCTATGCATGTTGTCGTCTATTACTTCCGCTCAATCTACCATAAAATCCACGTTTAGAAAAGTCCCAAAGGCCTCAAATGTTTTGCATGCTAACGCAACGTCCACGCATGTCATTAATAATATACGCGATCATGAACAATGCTTGTTCTGCAACGATAACCACAAAATTTACGCTTGCAATAAATTTATTAAACTTGACGCATATGCTAAATTAAAATTTATTAAGCAAAAAGACGCATGCATGAATTATCTTAGCAAGGCGCATTCCGCATCAAAGTGTCGTAGCGCTTCCACATGTCCATCACACGATGTTACACAATGCACTTTCTAACGCATCATCAAACTGGCATTCTCCAAACGCATCTTTTGAATCTCAGTCGAACAATTCGAATAACGCACAATTGGCTTCATCAAACGCAATTATACCTATGCCCTCTACGCTACCCGCTCCAGCAACCGCAATAATTCCATCTTGTCTCGCATCGCCCGCATCAACCTCTCAAAATAATATCAAAATATCTTCGCAAAACACCACAGCCGAAGGCGCCATATTACTCGCCACCGCGTTAGCACGCGTTCAAGATGCAGCAGGGCGCTGGCAGCCCGTACGCGTCTTATTCGACAATGGTTCACACGCTACATTTGTAACTGAATCTTGTGTTCAACGTCTCCGCTTGCCCCGCTCCTCTTCTTCGATGCACATTTCTGGAATTGGGTCTTCAACAGGACTTAAAACTCATGGTGAAGTTAATATAAATATTTCTTCTCGCAACACAGAGCAGAGTAATACTATAAATGCGCAAATTCTCTCCAAAATTACTAACGAGCTGCCAACCGCTAAATTACATAAATTCGCATGCCGCTGGCTGACCTTGGCATGGACGAAATGGAGAAGTTTATCACAACAAACATACGGAAAGGTATGCTTGGTACTCCTATAGCGCAAGAGACTACCTTGGGTTGGGTTTTGTTCGGCCGCGCCGGTCAGGTCGATAAGACCTCTAGTTTGCAAGTCTTACATTGCGATACAAAGTTATTTCAGTTAGTTAGTAAATTTTGGGAGCTCGAGGAGCTGCCTCCAAAGAAGCATTTGACTGCTGAAGAGTCTTATTGTGAAAACCTTTTCAACAAAACGCATAAACGTGCTCCTGATGGTCGTTTCATCGTCCGACTTCCTTTTAAGGCGAATGTGGTTCTAGGCGAGACCAGGAGTGCTGCTGTATGCAGTCTTTTGCGCATGGAAAAGCGACTTGCAGCTGATGACGATTTACGCTCGCAATACAACGCATTCATGCAGGCATTGATTGATATGCACCACATGGAATTGGTATCAAATATGCCCGACCGATACTTTTATATGCCTCATCATGCTGTTGTGAAAGATACAAGCACTACTACAAAATTGAGGGTAGTATTCAACGCGTCTGCTAAGTCTTCAACAGGAAACTCTCTCAACGACGCTTTGATGGTAGGCCCTCAGTTACAACGTGATCTTTTTTTCCGTGCTTATTCGCTTTAGATCGCATCGATATGCCATGACTGCTGACGTGCAAAAAATGTATCGTCAAGTGTATGTAGCCTCAGATCAAGTCGACTACCAGCGCATCGTATGGCGTGCAAATCCAGCTGAACCTGTTCAAGATTACCGCCTGCTGCGCGTCACTTATGGTGTAGCTGCAGCTTCGCATCTCGCCGTAAAATCGTTACAACAAACGGTTTTCACAGATGATGAAACATTAAAATACGCTGCTTCAGTCATTTTACAAGATTTTTACATGGACGATTTACTGAGTGGCGCATCTACAAAGTCTTTACACAGTGAACTCCAAAGTAATGTAACAAAGCTTTTATCTAGCGGCGGGTTCGAGCTCAGAAAATGGGCAACAAATTGCAAACAACTTTTCGCTAGCCTGCCACATCACTCGCAAAATACTTCGCAGTTTCTAGCCGCTGGTGAAGAAGTTCGTGCATTAGGATTCCTTTGGAACACAGAGTGTGACTACTTAACATTCACGGTATGTATTGAACCTCCACCTACAGTTTTAACAAAAAGAGCGTTCCTGTCAGATGCCAGTAAGCTGTTTGATCCGATGGGCTTTATAGCCCCGTGTAATATTAAATCAAAAATTTGGTTCCAGCAAATCTGGCGTACAAATATTGACTGGGACGAAGCTGTACCGCATAACATAGCCAGTGAATGGCTCGCACATCGTGAAGACTTAAAAACGCTATCTTCTTTGAGGCTTAACCGTTGGCTTGGTATAGGGCAAAAATGTTCGCATGCTGAACTT
This sequence comes from Meiosimyza decipiens, assembly GCA_963680825.1. Lineage (NCBI taxonomy): Eukaryota > Metazoa > Arthropoda > Insecta > Diptera > Lauxaniidae > Meiosimyza > Meiosimyza decipiens. The sequence continues at coordinate 80,303,440 of OY804258.1, read as the reverse complement.
CATGTCTTCTCCGACGCCTCTGAGTGCGCTTACGCAGCAGTCATCTATGCTCGCACTTTTGATCTTGCTGAAAACGTAAATGTTACCTTTGTCACTGCAAGAACAAAGGTAGCACCGCTTAAAACAACTTCGCTGCCTCGACTTGAGCTGTGCGCCGCTCACCTTGCCGCAAAACTCGTGAGATCCGTTCTTTCTTCGCTAGATACTTCCGCTTTTCAGCTTTACGCTTGGTCCGACTCGACGGTCACGCTCGCCTGGTTGCAGAGCCACCCAAGTCGTTGGTCAACTTTTGTGGCTAATCGAGTAGCCGACATACAAGAAGTGCTACCTGCTGAGTGTTGGAATCATGTACGCTCTGAGAGTAACCCTGCGGATTGAGCATCACGAGGCACGTCTCCTACACAGCTGCTACAACATCAATTATGGTGGCATGGGCCGAAATGGCTGAGTGATGCTGGCAAGGTTTTCAAAAATAGCAACATCCAGCATGTAACCGACTTAGAGCTCTCCGCGAAGAACGTGAAAGTTCATGTCGCACGCACTGAAGAATGCTGGGAGCTGTTGCAACGATATTCCTCATACGGAAAGTTAAAAAGAGTCACTGCTTATATTCTGCGCTTTATTAACAATATGCGAGCAAAGCTCTCAAAAACACCCACTAAAGTTACACCGCTAAATTTTGAGGAGCTATCCGCTGCTGAAACTTCTTTGGTTAAGTATATTCAAGCTTTTGCCTTTTCTAATGAAATTTCTCTTTGCCGACAAGGTAAATTGCTACCGCTACACAGTAGCTTACTTCGTCTGCAGCCTTTTTTAGATGAGCACCAGCTGCTCCGCGTGGGTGGCCGCATATCACGCTCTAAGATGTCCGTTGACCGAAAACACCCCCTGTTGTTGCCAAAAAATTCACCGCTTGCCAAACTAATCATTGTTGAAATTCATCGCATCACTTTACATGCGGGGCCTCAAACTATGCAATCTGTGTTACAACGGCGGTTTTGGGTCTTCGGTTCTAGAAATCTTGTACGGAAGATATATCGCAATTGCGTCAAGTGTATGCTACTAAATCGCAAACCATGTCAACAAAACATGGCCGACTTGCCATTGAATCGAACTATTTATGCTCGATGTTTTTTGCGAAGTGCTGTTGATTTCGCCGGACCGTATGCTTTTAAATTTTCTCCTGGCCGCGGCTCCAAATCGATGAAAGGCTACATTTGTTCATTCATTTGTATGAGCACCGGAGCAATGCACCTTGAATTTGTTAGTGGGCTATCAACGAACGCATTCCTTAATGGCTTCAAACGCTTTATCAATCGTCATGGCTATTGCCACCATATGCATTCGGACAACGGAACTAATGTCGTTGGGGCTGACAAAGAACTACGGCATACACTTCAGCTATGTTTAGCTGATCCTGCAACCCATGCATTTTTCAATGATTCCGGTATACTATGGCATTTTAATCTGCCGAACGCACCACACATGGGCGGATACTGGGAAGTAGGAATCAAACGCGTCAAATATCACTTTAAACGAGCGCTGGGTGAAAATTTGTTCACCTTTGAAGAACTTGCAACGTTGTTAACTGAAGTTGAAGCTTGCGTTAATTCGCGTCCGCTATGCACTGACGCTGCTGCTAATGTTGATGATCTAGAGGTTTTACCCCTGGCCACTTCATCATTGGCGAGCCGTTAAACATTTTTGGCGACGTTGGCGAGATGAATACCTCGTCAGTCTTCAGAAACGCACTAAATGGTTTCGCGAATCGCCTAATATCTGCGAAGACGATATAGTAGCGGACAACACTCCACCGACAAAATGGAAACTGGCTCGCGTGCTAAAGTGTCATCCTGGCAGTGATGGCAGAGTAAGGGTTGTTACATTAAAAACAGCTGAAGGTCAATATTTACGTCCTATAAGTAAACTGTGTCGTTTGCCAACCAAACAAGATCTATGCCTCTAATTAAAGTTTCGAAAATTATTGTTATTTTCATTATTTACATTAGAATAATGGTAGTATAATATAATAATCTTTTGCTCTTTGTAAATTACGCTAATTATTCGTATATCTATAGAATTCACTTATATTCTTTATATGTTAAGCATATTCTTGAATGATAATACATGAATCTATGTTTACAGTCTCGCTGTATAGTATAAATGAATGTACTTATGTATCATACGTTATTATTTGAATTTTTTCGTATTATCTGTAAACAATTTATGTGTATCTTTTTTGTTTTGAACCTTGTCACCTGGTTCAAGCCGGGCGGTAGTAATAAAAGAACGATTGTCAACGAACACGCGACTAATTATTTCATATTTAAGGATAGTGATTATTCTCATAAAATTTAGAATAAACGCATTTAACGCCGCCAGCAAGGCAACAGACTATATGATGGCCAACTTTACACTCTTTATCTGAGTGGTAAAATTAATTTAAATTATATTTTTGTATGTTATTTATTTAGTGTTTTATGTACACTGGGGTGGGTCAAAATTTTTTTTTAATCAGGTGGGTCTTAAAATCGTAGATATCGTCATTCTGAAGGTTTTCTTGAGAACATAAAAAAATACACGGTAATAATACATTTTATGGAAAAAATAGCGGTTTTATAAAAAAAAAATGGTCAAAATGTCACAAAAATCGTCATATCTCGAAAACTATCCAATGGAATTCAGATCTGTAAATCACAATTTTATATCTCACTAGATTACCTGTCAAGGAGTCCCAACTTATACCGTTATTATCCGTAACTTCCGGTGGCTATATGTATCTCCTAAGCCATATCCGAGCGATACTTTTTTTGCAGATTTTTTATTTATTTCTAAAACGCTACTTCCCCTAAAAAAAATACCAGAGTTATCCTTAAAGTAAGCCTGTTCCAAAAGTTTAGTTTAATAACAATCAGAGCAAAATAAAATTATTGAATTTATAGAGTTGTCTGAACATTTTCGATAAAGCGGCAGATTTTTTGTAATTCAACTTTTTCTTAAATTAACTTTAGCTGACATTCTTTGACATTCTTCATTTTTATTTTTGGAGGTAAAAAGGGGTTAAAAATAAATAAAAAATATGAAAAAAAGTGTCACTCGGATCTACTTTCGGAAGGTATAGCCATCGCAAGTTTCGGATATAGCTTATGTAAAAACGATTATAAGTTGGGAACCCCTGTATGGATACCAGAGATATGGATTTCATAAGAAATTTATTTTAATGGCCTTCAATAATGGTGCGATAAGTTTTGAAATTTATCCTATAATTTTGGAGATATGACGAATAGTCTGAAATTTTGACCATTTTTTTTTTAAAAAAACCTTTTTTTTTAAAAAATGTTTGAATTACCTATAAATTTTTTTGCATGTTAAGAAAACTTAATTTATTCCCTTTAAAATGGTATACAGTTTTTTCTAAATTTTTTTATACAAACCCATTTTTTTATCGGAAAATCAAAAAATTTGTGTAAGGAATCCCTATGGAAAGTATGTAATCATGAACAAAAACAATAAATATCCAATAAAAACAATATCGATTATTATAAGACGATTCCCATTAATAACATTGCAATATCTAACATTTCAGTAAACTATGAATTTATATAACAATATTAGCATTATAAGACTTAAGATTGTATTCATGAAAATATTTTCCATCAGTATGTTAGCAAAGCTGGTGCTGGGCATAATATCGTAGCCAAAGGCCGCCGCGAATCCGGTGTTGAACATAGTGAAGGATGTAAGCCCTGAGCAGCGGCCAAAGGCCACCCACTTACCCTAACTGTTATGTGAAATTACTGTGGCTAGCGAAGCCGGAATTGGATATATTATAGGATGTAAGCGATGTTACAGGTAAAATTATATATGAAGGAGGCGTTTTCACGACAGACTTATTCTTGATAAGCATTCTGATCTGTACGACGTACTAAAAATTCAAGAAAATTGGGAGAGAGGCTGTTAAAGTAATTAATTACCATATATTTTAAGACCAAATTCACCAAAGTTATTTTACTTTTTTCGATAAAAATAGGTTAAATAAAAAAAAATCAATGCAAATGATTACAGCAAAAGAATCAATGCATGACATGCTGAAAACTATATAGTTAATTAACACGATTTTTGGAATAAATAAGTTTTTTGGAAAAAATTTGATCAAAATTTCAGAAAAATCGTCGTATCTCCAATTTCAAAACTTCGCGCACCGTTATTGTATATTTCTGATATCCTAGCAGGGATTCCTAATTTATAATCGTTTTTACAAAAGCTATATTCGGAACTTCCGATGGCTATATCTCCGAAACTAGATCCGAGCAATACTTTTTTTTATATTTTTTATTTACTTTTGACTCCCTTTTACCCCTAAAAAAAAAAAATTAGAATGTCAGCTGAAGTAATCCTATTCCTTATCTTAAGATACAAAATTAAACTACATACAAACCCTTTTGTGTTGCTTTTTAATGGCTTGGGTATTATTCCACGCAGAGTCCTCTCCGGCATCATTGCTTTCAGATTCGCCTTCCAATTCAGCTGTATGTAATTCTGGTTTTATATCTATTTCATTTTCATGTTCAAAGTTTTGTTCTTGTAAATATTCATTAGAATAAATTGAATCTTTGGTCCAATTTTTGTCTACCAATTTGAGTTCTTCTTGGCTATAGTGATGTATTGTCAAGTGTTTCAGAAAATGCAATACTGTTCCATACTTGCTGTCGCAAAGTGAACAATGAAGCACTAAAAACCGTCTTTTTGTTATGAAAACTTTTCCGCAGCAATCATCATATGAGTCGTCGCTATCTAACTGAAACTGCTGTGGCGACTCAATAAATCTTTCTTCATATTCTACTGCAGCTTCATCGGTGACTTCAGCTTCATCGGTGACTTCGCCTTCACCGGTGATTTCAGCTTCATTGATCACTCCCAAATCAACGTCGTCAAAATTCCTTTGAAGTGGTATATCATAGCCTTCTTCATTAAGATCCATTTTAAGCTTAGTATGTTTTTTTTTCTTTGTTTTCCCCCTAAAATAAGCAGCCAACATAAAATCTTCATCTGATGATGACATTATTTAAAAATTTATTTGCAACAGAAGTATTGAAAATGCTTCACATTTTACAAATCGGTTTAGTTACTCAGAACACAACCACAACTTAACTTTGTTTATGTAGTTAAGTGCTTTCTTAAGTCGTTTTTAAATTTAAAGTAATTTCAAGAGATGTTTTTGAAAAACCGCAATTTGCCAATTTTGTGTTTATCACAAGACAGCCTGTTTTATAGTTGAATAACAATGGTAGATGCGATGTCACTTTCTGTTTTTTGATAAATCAATGTCAAAAATGAACTAAAAAATTATATCGAATTCTTTCTGACTTTATTTATATCGATTAGAACTGAAAATAATATCTCATATGTACATTTTGCAGCTGTAATATATAGCCTGCGCTAGCGTGAATATTTTCTTTTTAATAATAAGTTGCTCATGAGTAATATGTTCGCTTTATAGAACGTTTGCCTACTCAAAACCGAAAGGATAATTGAATTGTTTTGACATTTGCAGGCTAAAAAATGTAATTATGATGGATGAATTGACAGCTCAAGTCAACTTTTCTGATAGTATCATAAAGAAACCACTAGCGTCCGGTCGCGTTCAGAAGATTCAATAATTATATATCAATGAAGTTGGTAAAAAGCAATTAGAGACGTGATTTTTTATTAATCCGGTTAACCGCTAAAAAAGATTTTTGCATGAGAAATTAGACGGCGATATGAATCGCCGCTTATATATTTATCGTGCAAATAAGCGTTGAAGTATACACAATAGGGCTGGTTAATATGCGATTTGACAGCACAGTCTCACAAAGTCTCTAATTTTTAATCGGAATTAAATATTAACGACAGTATATAAGAAACAGTAAATATTTATATGTGAATAGTAATTTGAATAAAGCACAACCTAAATATTAATTATTTTATTGTTAGCTAATATTTCCGCTTAACTGTTTTTCTTTAAAATTTTTGTTTACTGGAATTAAATATTTAATATTTGTGCAGATAGAAACTGGTGCATACTTTCAAGCAAGGTGAAAATAAGCGTCAATTGAAAACAATTACAAAAGACAGTTGTGTGCTCAGTGACGTATCCAGGATTTTATTTCGTGGGGGGCTTTTGGATCAAATATTTCGGGGGAGGGGGGTTCTATCCCCTAGCATCCCCCTAGATACGGCCCAGTGTGTGCTCAATCTAAAGAAAATTGACTGAAGCACAAAAGACTGCCAGCAAAACAACCTCGAAGCCAGCGATAGGTGTTCTGCAATGCGGTAGAAGTCTACAAGCGCTAGAGAAGGCTGTGCAACAGCAAGGTAGGAACGTGAATCAACTCAAGGGTAGCTCTACAGATTTTTTATATAAGATATGTTGTTTGCTCAGAAAATACTTACCACTAACGCATTTGTTCGTGTATTTAATTTATGGTTTTAATAATTCATTTACCATATTTAACAGCTTGAACAATATATAAGTGTGGTATATAAGATATGTACTACTTTAAAGAAATGACGTTGATAAATACATAAGCAGGTACTACTTATTTAATGGTATTCGGATCGTGTGTTCTGTAGCAATTTGCCGCAAAGATGTAAGTTTTTAATTTGATTTATAAATAAAATCAATAATTTAAAATAATCACAGGTAGAAAAATATGAACACATAGCAACAGCAATTTGAAGTTGGAATTTCAGGCACTACAGTTGGATTCGAAAGCTAATCTGTACGAATTCGAATGACTGGTACTCTAAAATCCGATTTCCGAGCATCACACGTTTGACACTCGGATTTAATTTTCGCACTTTCGGTTTTCCAGTTTTTGAATGTCAGAAATTACACACTCTGAGTCTCGATTGTTAACGTCAAATTTATTCACAAGTAGGACAATCTATTCGACAGCAACGTAGCAAACGAAAATCTGCAAAAATGTAAGTTTTTAATAATAACACATTTTTTTAGAAATGTGTGTAAAAGTGGTATATAATCATTTTTGAGGCATCCGCGATCTAGTCTGTTGCATATTTTTGAATCTATAATACCATAGACCAGGGGTTGCCAACTTGTATGTGCCTAAGATCGACTTTTTATCTCAAAAATGTGTCGCGCTCAGTCTGCTGTTTTAAAATACTACGTTTCAGTAATTATGCTTTTTTTTAATTTTTAAAATAAATAAAAAAATTTTTTTTAATAAATAAAAAAAAAAATTAAACTATGATCGACCAAATATCGCTTCGCGATCGACCGGTCGATTGGGATCTACTTCTTGGCCATACCTGCCATAGACTATGGTACTAGGTTAGTCTATGTATAATACGGCACTGAACGACGAGGGTGGTATTGTAAAAGGCGCTATCGTACGAAAATGTACGACGGTCTTTTTTGCGTTCAAGCGCTTATTTTTCATTTTGCGTATAGCTCTGATTTCGTTTAGAACTTATATTTATATTCTTTTCAGTGTTTTCAGAGAGAGTATTTCTCAAAAATGCCGAAACGTAAGCTAAAGCAAAGTGAAATATTAGAAGCTTCGGATGACAGTTCCAATGATGATGATTCTGATGACGACTCTATGGTTGATGTAAATTGGCTACCAGTTGACTCTAATTCTGATCCTGATATTGATCTGGTGGATAATAATGACATTTTAGATATGGACGATGACGATCAAATACTAGAACTATCTGCCCAGGGAGAATTTTTAAATACGAACGTCAGTTGGACTGAATTTTCATCACGTCAAAAGATCTTCACATTCACTGGGCAGTTAGGTCTTCAAGAAAATGTTGCATCAGATATTTGCTGTTTGGATGCATATTTGCTTTTTGTAGACAACGATGTATTTGATATGATTGTCAAAGAAACCAATAAATACACGCAACAATATTTAGATCAGTGCACCGTAATCCGATCTTCGCGAAAAAAGCAATGGATACCGACATCAAATTATGAAACTAAAAAGATTCTGGGACTCCTTCTGTGGATGGGTTTGGTGAGAGTTGGAGCTCTTGCAGATTATTGGTCCAAAGATCACCTATATAACTTTTCAGGGAGAACAATGTCCCGAAATCATTTTCAGTTGCTACTAAGTGACATGCACTTCAAGGATAATAACTCCATTATACCAGGTTATGCTTGCTAAAATGCAACCCTTATTGGATATGCTCCTAATACGATATCAAAAAGTTTATGTACTGGGAGCACATATAGTAGTGGTTGATGAGACGTTCGTTCCATCGAGAGGAAGACTTAGTTTCCGACAGTATGTTCCCAATGAGGCTCATCCTTATGGAAGAGAGCTGTTTAAGCTCAGCTCTATGGAAGGAAAAATATGGTCGGCAAAAATATTTTCTGGCAAGTCATCTACTGGATTGAGAGAAGTCAGTTTGGCAAATAATGTATGGGAAGGATTAAGTGCTAAATTCAAAGGAGAAGGTCGAACATTGTATGCAGCACATTATTACACTAGTTATGAATTTGCTCGCTCAATGCTAAACCAAGGAACACATCTTGTCGGTACTCTTCGTGAAAAGAAAAAGATTTCCCAAAAGAAATAATGAATGCCACAATAAAAAAAGGTCAACTGGTGGCCAGAGAAGAAGAAAACGGAATAGTTGTGCTGAAATGGAAGAACAAGAAGGATGTCAGAATGCTTTCAACAAAGCATGCTCCAGTGATGGTATGTACTTCAAACGAACCAACTAATCCTGATGAGCCATCAATCAGAAAACGATCAAAAAGACGTGCTAAGGAAAAACCACTGGTTGTAATGGATTACAACAAAGAAATGTCGGGTATCGACCTATCCGACCAGATGGCCTCATGTGCTAACACCCTTCGCAAAGGTCTGAAGTGGTATCGGAAATTGGCAATTGAATTTTTATTTGGCCTTTCAGTCGTAAACACGTACATTGTTTACAAATCAGCCACTAAAAAGACCATCAGCATCCGCACATTCCGCGAACGTGTTGCTAATGATCTTTTAGATCTTTCATCTCTGGAACCAGTAACACAATCCAGCAAGCACGTTATTACGAAAAGGGAAGACGATAATAACAAAACCGTTAGACGTGCATGCCTTTTGTGCTATGCTAAGTCACACTATAGGTAGGAATCACCTAAAAAAAACAACTTGGTCATTCTACCTCGTTTTTACATTCAAAATTTAGATTTTTCAAAATCAATTTTTTTTTCAATACTTTGTCTAAAAATACGTGTTTTTGAAAAAAGTTTTTCCGGACTTATTTTCGAAAATAAGATTTTTTTGAAAATCACATAATTTAAAAATATATGAATTTTCAAACGCTTGTATTTCAAAATGTATACGTCAGGTCAAAAAACCGTTTGTATTGAAAATTTGCATCTCTTAAGGTATTTATAAGCAATTATTTTCCTATTTGAAAATTAAAATCGAAAATTTTAGACTAGTGGTATGTTTAATTTTATTGATTTTTTCTAGAGAGAAAATAAAATCTTAGCAATCATTTTGCAATTTAGCTTAGAGTGGTCAGAGTCGTAGTTCTCTAGAAATGAATTTTTCTATGTCGCCTCGCCAAGTTCGCCAAGTTTTGAATGACCCAACTAGGTTCTGTCCACAATATCCCAACACACCACAATTGTGCATTAAGTGTTTTCCAAAGTATGCTCACCTAAAAAAATATTAATATATAATATCAAATTGTCTTATGTGTACCAAAACCTCCTTTTTCATATATTTTTACTTTTATTTTACGTACATATATATATATATATATACATGTGCAAAACGGATTAAAATTAACTATAGTTGAATCAAAATATATTTTAGATTATTTTCTTACTTCTACTTTATATTGATGTAAGCAAATGAATTATAATTAGAAAGAAATATTTATCTCTAATATATAAAATTCTCGTGTCACGGGGTGCGAAATTGAACTCCTCCGAAACGGCTCGACCGATTTTCGTGAATCTTAGCGTGCATATCGGCTAGGGTTGAGAATGGAACAACATGTATTTTTCATTCTCCTAAATGTTGAAGGTGGTCCGAAAATTACAAAAAACCGAAATAGTGACATAGGTTAGTTTTACCCTCTTAATGACAAACAGGATAGGGATAGGGATGGAGACAGATATGGAGCTGAAGATAGTGACATGAACAGGGATGGCAGAATAACGTTTGCCGGGTCAGCTAGTTTTAATATATTATTAACTATAAAATATACCTCAGATAGTTTCTATTATAAAACCAAAGGAAATCATCGTAGGACCATGAAAATTGTCCAAAACTTTTACTAAATGATAATATACTCTAAAAACATAAGCAAATTTATGTAGAGTCGTACAAAAAAACGAACAACGCTGTCATATGTGAAACCATCCCTGTCGTTCGTTTTCGTACGACGTGGCACCCCAGGAAGTATTATATGTCAAAATAAGAAAAAAATTGTTAAACAAAAATGCCTGGGGTGGTTAAAAAAATAAGTGTCTTCATCACACCGCGATCATTGAGGGACGAACTTAAATACAATATATTCATTGTTAGCATCCTCCCTGGAAAGTCTTTGAGTGATCTGCTCAAAATTAAATATTTGTTTAGTACTTGCAGAATATGGGAAAAACCCAAGAAAAAGTTGAACCACCCGCACTGTAAGTGGTGCCAGCAGTTCGGCCATATCGCAAAAAAAGCGTCAAATGTGATAGCAATCACTCTCCGGGTGAGTGTCTAATTATTAAGGCTGAAGGCGTTAAGGCTATTTGAGTGAATTGTGGAGGGGGGCCACCCCGTTAACTATCGTGGCTACGCTAAGTACCAAGATTAAATAAAATTTAAAAAGCAAACGTTTAAAAAAGAAGAGATTCAAGATCTGCGCAAATTTGGTTTTGTTTTGATTTTTCTGTTGAGCGGTTGTTTCAAGAACAGAGCATATAAGGAATTGTCAGAACGCATCTCACTAGTGAAAATATTAATCAAGGAAAAAATCAGAATTTGGCTGAATAAACAGTTTGATGAGAGGCTTGCAAGGATAGTGCCAGGTCCTAAGGCATTCAAAGAGATTTTTCGGATCATTGGAAGGAAAAAAAAATTTAACTGTAACAAAGTCTCCGTAAATGGATCACAAGTTTTGGGGGATCAAGAAATAGTTATGGCCTTTGAGAATCACTTTAAAAGAGTTTTCCCTGCCTCCACCCCTAGTAATGATCCAGGGTTGATTAATGAAGTTCGAAATACGGTTGATGCGAAGAGAATGAGTCGGGTGCGGGCAATTTTTCTGTTTTGCACGGACGACTCGGCCCTTGCTCCCCAAGCCTCTGTCATTTTTACTTCACAGGAGGAAGTCTCGGATATTTTGCATTCCCTTAATCCTAAAATCATATGGTCCGGACCTTATCTCTAACTTTGCGCTCAAGAAAGTTTCCAACCGGGCGGTACAATTTCTCACTATATTGTTAAACAATTGTATAAATATTGCGTATTTCCCGTTATTATGGAAATCAGCCAGAATAATCCCGATAGCCAAAAATCAAAATGATACATCAGTCAATAATTTTCGCCCAATCTCACTACTTTCAAATGTGGGAAAGGTGCTTGAAAGAGTTCTGTTGAACAAAATTAACTCCTCGGTTTCGATTCCTATCGAGTCTATCACTGTTAGCCTTCTTAGCTTTAGAAGAAGACATTCCACGGTCCACGCGCTTTTGAAATTCCATAACGATGTTACCCTGGGGTTGAGAGACCAAAAATGTACCATTGCATGCATTCTTGACTTAGAGAAGGCATTCGATAGCGTGTGCAGCGATGGACTTCTCTATAAATATATATTCTTTATGCTTGAAAGTTTGCTGGCTGACAGAAAGTTTTACATTCAGCTTCAAGCGAGCTGCTCAAATGTTTGTGATTCAATTAGTGGAGTTGCACAGGGATCAGTGCTGGGGCCCTGCCTGTTCAATATTTTTTCAATGATTTCCCGCACTTGGATATGAATAACGAGAGTATCTCGTCTGTCGGGTTGCTGTTTGCAGATGATACTATTGTGTATGCTAGAAATTGTTACCCCCTTCTGGCGCTCAGGAAAGTACAGAGTCACGTTGGTAAAATTGTTCATTTTTACAAGAGATGGGGTATCAAAATAAACACTCAAAAAACGGGCTGTATTTGCATTAGAAACGCCAGTGGCAAGGAGAAGGAAGGTGCAGTTAGAGAAAGTAAAAATCTTAATATTCTCATTGATGGAGCTCGTGTGCCATCAAAAGATGAAATTAAGTACTTTGGCATTAATTTCAATAAATTGTTTAAATTCAATAGGCATGCTAGACTTAATATTGCAAAGGCTCGGAAAGCTTACTTACTTCATTGTTATATAACAAGGAATTGATGAGGAGAACCAAATTATTTATGTATAAAACCCTTATTAGGTCAGTATTGCTTTATGCTTTTCCGGCATGGTTCACGATTTCCCCCACTGTTGCTCTAGAGATGGAGCGTTTTGAGAAAAGAGTTCTTAGATTGTGCATCGGCAAAAATTTTGAAAATAGATCAAAAAGGTATTCTAATGAATTCGTATATGCTGAGACTACTGTTGTCCCGATTATGAAATATGCCATAATTTTGATGAGAAAATTTATCAAGGGTTTTGAGACTTCTGAGAATGAAACTGTTAGAGAAATTTTTATAACGCAGACGAACTTAAAGTGGGCCGATTCATGCTACAACTCACCTGTGGGAGTGCTGTTTGAAGATCTGGACTCGTTACCAGATGGGCGCCCTTTACCATATTATGCAAAAGCTTCACTCGGGCATAACCGCTGATAAATTGATCGAATGGGTGGACAAAGCTTACCCTTTTCTTTCATTTTGTCATTTTATTATTTTATTGTTAATATTATTTTATTACATTGTTGTATGTATTTTTTTTAAGTACATAGACATATTTATAAGCTATTGGCTCAGGTACAAATTATTTTACCTTTTAAATTTTATGAAACGCGATCTCCGGTAAAAACAATAATATGTAAAATAAGAGTACTATAATGTTCTCTTGGCTGGGACGGATGATGGGGGGTTGCTGCTACTTGCGGCGGGGCATTCTATGCCTATGTTAAGCAGTCATGGCTTGCTTTGGCTCTGGTGGCGGGCCATCCTACACTATCCGGCTCTGTCTCATGTAGTTCTCGTTATTTTATTCAATGATTTTCCAGTCAAAAATTTGTATTTGTATATATAATAGACTTGCATTAATTTTTTAGAATTAATGAAATACGCAGGATTAAAAGATATTTTTAAAAGTGAGGGTCGCTTGACGGTTGTCATGTAATTCCCGCTCTCTATTTGTTACACATATTGTGTTTTCGTCTTTTAAGAATAATTTACTAGTCAATGTTCATTTCAAGCAAAGAGAATAAATAATATAAAGAGATTCCATGGATGTGTCTATGCAAAAATGTTGCAGAAAATTAGGCATCTTTATTATTTTGTATATAGCCCTGAATAGCTTCCATTCTCTGCTTTCATCAATGTACTAGAAATAATGAACTGAATGTCGCTGCAATATGTCAGACAATTCTTGAACTCGATAAGCGCCATCTGGAAAGTAACGAATAAACTGAATGTCGCTGCGGTATGCTTGATGATTCTTGAACTCGATAAGCGCCATCTAGAAGGTACCGGAAATGACATTCTGGATAGTGGTGGAACTTTCAAGAAGGAAGTGAATTTGCTATAAAAGGTTGTCATTTGAGCAGTCGAGACACAGTTGTTCGTAAGCAGTAGAGTAATAAAGCTTGTTCTTAAGCAATAGAGTAATACAGTGGATTTCAAAGCGCTAAAGTGAAATAATTGTCTATACAGTGCCTGTTTAATATTAGAATTTGAATATCGATAATTAAAGCAATTTTGTAAATAGTTTTGATTTGCATTTTTCATGGAATTATTAAAATGCTAATAAATCCAAAAATTCAAAGCAAATTTTATTGAATTGTGGTGATTGGGAAACTGTGTTTGAGTTCCATGTTTCATTGAGTTGAGCAAGGACAATTTTTAGTCTGTTGCTGCTGCGCCTTCTGTAGTGCGCCATAAGTATATTAATATAATTATTAATACATATATAGGTACAAAGGTTCAGCTGTAAATATATAAATAAATATAGAAATTAAAAAAAAAATTGTACAGTGACTTACGAACAATTACAGGTGTTTATATATAGTTCCTTCAGCTATTTAGTGAACATTTACTTTTCTCAAAAAAAGTAGTCTTAAAAAGTGATCTGAAAATTCATAACATTATTAGATGCAAATTTATTTAACATTTTTAGCTTACGGACGAGTTGAATGTTGAAGAACTTTATTTATTGGTGGAAATGTTTTTCCGCACAATCTGAAGCATGATAAAAATTCACTTCTTGACCGACGACAGAAGGAATTAAAAAATCATGTGCAAAACTGTAATTGATCTGAAAAAACATTATGTTTTATACTTACAATGGAAAAATTATATTTTTGTGTAACTTACGACCAACGACTTCGATGTTAGAAAAAGTCAAGCGTTGGTGGAAATCACCTTCCAGCACAACGTTGACTTTTGCGAAAAATGTTATGAAGTTGTGCTGGAAGGCAATTTCCACCAATGCTTGGTTTTATCTAACATCAAAGTCGTTGTCCGTAAGCCAAAAACAAACAAATATTATTTTCCATCGCAACATACTGCTATGTATTTTCAGATAAATGACTTGCACCAATAAGAATAGCATTTTTCAACGCCACCAAGAATTTTTCATTAATTGTAGCTTTTTATTAATTGTAGCGATCTCAATATAAGGGATGATTTTTCATTCATGCAGAAAAGCAAAAAAGACCAGCAAAAACCAAACAAGCACATATGTACATACATACATAAACATATATGTGGGTGCGTAGGTCTTTGCTTTGCCTATGCTGCAATAGAAAATCATAGTTGAGCAAAATGATTATCAAACTTTTTATGTTTTTATAGTTAATTTTTATATGTTACATAATTTATTCGATTTCTCATTTAATTGTGTTACTTAAAGTCAAAAATAAAATTAAACTAAAGAAAGCCAGCAAAAATAAAAAAAAAACATAAATTAATTCGAAGGAAAACTTCGTTTCAATGATAGTTAACATTGTTGCCAAATTCCGTTTTCATGCCAAATGCAATTTCATCCAATTTCAACCAAAGGCTTAACACCGTATCCTAGTGGCTTACGCACTTGCCTTGCCACCGTTCATAGATGTTCAAATCCCATTTCAGGCATTATTTTTTTTTAAATTTTCCTATGATTGACAAAATAAAGGAAAGAACTGAAGATCCTACAGTTGACTAAAGTAAAATTTTAAATACTTTTTTTTTATGTTATATTTTTATAATTTCAATTCTATTAATTAAATACAAATTTTCAGTATGAATTACAGATAAAATTAAGTAGAATAGAAGTGTTCAATATGAATTGCATTGATAACCATAAAATGAAATTTCAATGCAGCATACGAATTGTAAACAAATAGGGAAACAGCGCATAAATAACACAAAATACAAACGAAAGCGATCGAGTTCGTACTTCCCCTACTATAGTTTTGATGAAAGCAGAGAATGGAAGCTATTCAGGGCTATATACAAAATAATAAATATGCCTAATTTTCTGCAACATTTTTGCATAGACACATCCATGGAATCTCTTTATATTATTTATTCTCTTTGTTTCAAGTTACAGTATGTGCGAATGGGACGGCGGTGTTGCTAACTTGCGATGCTTTCCCTTGGGGGGGGAGGCAACAATTACTGCGTCAACCCGCCTCAACAAACGTAAATTCAAAGCATAATATCAGCTAAAGAATAGAACGAAATTGATTTCGCGTGTACGACAAATTCTGTACACCACCCTTTCGTTTTTCCCTTCTTGCCTACAGACAGGGAAACTTTCTTTGAAGAGTTTCCTCGTGTAAACGCTGTCTAAGTATTGTATATATTAACACTCGTTAAAAGAAAACGTATATATGCTCCGTAAGCAAGAGCAATGTATTCATTAATAGAAATTTTTAGCCATGAGGCCAACTCTGTATTATTTGTTTACACGTAATTGTTAGAGAAGGCCATGAAGAAGAAAATATTATAAAAAAAATAACAAATTAATTGCATGTATAATTTTTTCTATCTTCATTATTTATTTAAAAGCTTTTTACTTGATTTAAAGCTTCAAGCTAAATAGCTAAAAAGGCTAACATAGCCGCTCGTATTTAATAAAAGCAAATGTATTAAATGTACAATCGTTATTTCGCTAAGAAGACTCAATAAAAACATACATACATTGGTAAACAAAATTATGCATATTCAATCTGTCAAAGTAAAAAAATCAAACAGGTCAATAATGTAAAGTAGGCACTAATGGGCCAAGGATGCCAGTTAGCTGGTGATGGGATCAGCAAATCAAAGGAAAATAAAAAAAACACGAGAAATGTACACAAATTGGTTAAGTAGCAGTATTGATGCAAAATAAAAAAAAATATGTAAGAAATACCAAAAAAAAAAAGAATTACAATGCTTACCCGAATATGCATCTCGAAAGTGAAGTTTGTTAAAAGCGTCTACATGATATCTCTAACTAATAAAAGTCTTAGTGATTTATTTACTAAACTAAAGAAACGCAGCCGAAAGTCTGTTGGTAACCTAAAAAAAAAATAAAGTATTCAAAAAATGGAGAAGAGTGGAAATGAAATAGTGTAAATTGGAGACACTTCCGCAAGTGGGTAATAAAAACCATAAAAAAAAAAATAAAAAAGAAACTCAAAATTGTCAAAACAAGAAAATCAAATATTTCAACAAAATCCGATGAAACCAACAAAAGTGTCGAAAAAGTAAAAGGCACGGACAATTAAAATTGCAAATAAAGCAAAAAGTAAACCAAAAAACATAAATAAATAGTGACTTAAAAAAAAATTAAAGAAAGATAGCTTAAAAGAAAGCAAAATAAACTTAAGCATAATAATGATTTAAAACAAAGAAGCAAAATTAAGAAAGAAAAATGCACTAAAACTACATCAAGAAGAATAGCCGCAGCAACTACACCAGCTACAACAATAGCAACCGCAGCAGTCAACATCATCACCATCCAGAACTGTCAACAACTATACCCGCCCGCCAGTAAAGTAATATAAATATTATGTATGTTTTTTTTGTGTTTTAAATATTCACTTGCAAATTAGATTACAGTATATTACTAGGTTTAGATACAGATATTTTACCTCTATCTTAGTTTTTTTGCATTTGACCTGAAATTAAAATGAAATGTGAAAACTCAATCTATTTTATTTATAAATTACAGTTCACATTCTAGTATGTTTAGCAGGATAAAGGGAATTTAAATTAAGCATTAGTTGATTTAGTAAATTTGAAAACAATTCAACTTTCACAATTTCACCTGAAACTTTCAAAAAACTAAAATTTTTTATTTCGGTTAGCTAAATTTTGAGAAAATAATTTTTAAATACAATCTTGGCAGACAACCTACAATACATGTATACCAGGATTTGTATTTATCCTTTGAGATTTCAAAGTATCACACAATAATTACTGTCGAGAAACCTTAAAATTTATTTCAGTAAAAAGAAACTGAATAAAATTATCTACAAAAGTAAAACATTTATATATGTGTATGTTTAATACAAAAGCAAAACGTAACGAACTTTAAAAATAAATTGGAATTGAATTGTAAGAAAAAATACTTTATTTTTAATTATAATGATGAATGGTTGTTGGACTAATAATTTTGGAGAGATGGCTGGGTGGAAGTCCGAAGATGATGCAGATGAACGAAAACAGAATGTAAAAATAAGTAGTAGAGACCTGTGAACTCCCCGATTGTGAACATTTCCGAAATATCTCCTGGAATTTTTTTTTCTATGCTTATGCCCAAAAGCTGTCTAGGGAAACCGCGACCCTAGCCGGGAATATTATGCGAGATCATCCTTAGTTTGTTTAATAGGCAGCGCATAACATAACTTAGCTTGTAAAATAATGTTTTTTTTATGTATGCATTTATTTACAAACATAAGCTTTTCTTAAATAAATGCATAATCCCTTTTTTGCTTATAGAATATTATTCATATTATGTATTTTAATGCATACTTCTGAAGCAGAAAACGTAAATGCAAAAAGTATACTATTATTGTGAAAGTTTAACGCTGAAATCGTGGTAAAATGATTATATTTCGTAACAACAACAATGAAAATATAACTCTGTAAACCGCATTAAAACCGTCTAGCATACATCATTCACGCAGAAAATGTGGAAAAAACGCTGCATTAGCTGCATATTTTACTCAGAAGAGAGAGACGTAGAGCGGAGAGATAAAATAGTTAGTCAGAGGATTCACGCACTTAGAGCGTGAAATATTTTAATTCTTGTGCTGTGAGATTTTACTACAATAATTGTAGGTAATCTGTTGTCAGCAATAATTATAATAAAATCCCGATTTTTTTCCTTAGAGTGTAGTTTAGATATAGATAAGTATATAAACAAAAAAATTGTTCTTTGATTGCGTTTTTAGAACAGATCCCAATTTAATTTTATATATTTTACTGAGCCTCACGCTCAACAAAGAAATTACTCTCGGTGATCTTGTTGATTTTACATATAACACTTGCAGCTTCATTCGTATCGCCACATAAACTTTCAACGGAGCGCTCGTCAGAAATGTGTAACACCAAAAGATTTACAAAAGCAATTGTATATAAAGAGAAAAAATTTAGATTTTTGGAGCACTATGTTTATGTTTCACTATGATTCTTAACTGGCTAATGCAAATAGTAAAATATAGTATGCTTGGAAATACTTAAGCATCGACTAGCAAAGCCTATGATGCTAGTTGCTCTTTTTAATGTATTTTGCATTGTAATATTTTGTGGTTTTTGCACTTACAGTACTGAACAGGGGCTTTAGTAAAAAAATATAAAAACAAAATTCTTTATCAACATCAACAAATAACATTACATATTTCTTTTTTTAAAACAAGAAGCCATAAAAATAAAAAAATGTTAAAAAATTCAAAAACTTATTACTATACTTGCCCAGACTTTACTTGGTCTGGCTCCTAATTAAGCAACCGAACTGTTTTCTGACACATTAATTTTACATATTTTGATAGTTGAACTACATCATATTAAAATTTCAGTCATGCTGAAATTCTTTAAAATATCCATTTTTTAGTTACAAAATAGTGTCTGCCACAAAAAAGTGTTTCTAAAATGATTTTAAAATTAACATTGCGCATTAATGTTATGCACACAGGTAAACGCAACATCTCCCTCAAGCCAGACATCCCCATATCTAATGGTATCCCCCATAATGAGACGTCCCCCATAATGAAATTGCAGGAGCAATTGTGGAGTCTTGTCGCACAGTGTTTGTGTGTTTCGCACAAATGATTGTAAATGGGTGTCAAAGAAGAAGTTGGCTTACGTACGAATATGCAAACAAAAATACTCGCCAAAAATTTGTGTGCCTAAATTAAGTGCATGACCTTAAAAGTACTGAACATAAGGCTCAGTAAAATACATATTAAGCGCATAAAGCTGGCCCACATTTCAGTTATGACTGCATATATCTAAAAAATTAGACATGATAAAAGAAAATGGAGCTCATTTTTGGATTTAGTGCGCCCAAATCACCCTAAATAGTGATCAGTGATTTTGTTGTCTGACCGTTGCTCCATTGTGTTATGAATTATTATTTTTACATTTTGTTACACAAAAAATATTAATGGATACTGGGAAAGACAAAAAAAAAATGAAGATTTATGTTAAATAAACCAAAATTCGGTTTGAAATATTTTCTTCAACCCAAAAGTTAAAAATTTATCATTGAGTCGGCTGCACTCAACAAAATTTTACTTGTTGTTCGTGACTTTTACTTGTCGATGGCGACAAGTAACAGACAATGTCACGCAGCAATCAACTTACAAGCGACTTTTAACGGACAATCTCATTAATTCGGGAGCGTGTTAACTTTCTGACTTTTTCATTATGATTCATTGATGAAAAAATCATTTCGGACAATGTCATAAGGAGCGCACCATGATCGTGTTATTGTCATTATGATTAATCGATGACAATATCATAATGGATAATGTCGCTCAAATCCGCCACCGGGATGTTTTTTATGAACAGTTTTGTGTCTTATGTATTATAGTGTTTAAAAAATTTAGAAATGAGTTACCTAAAAAAAAAGAGTCAGAAGAGATTGCAAAAATTGGTTTCAACCACCTGGAAACGGCTTTGGCCGGTTGCGATAATACATCAGCTATTTTTCGCAGTATTTGCTTACTCCAAGCAACAGTAAAAGAATTGTCTGATAATCACAGATATCTAATTAACACAGCTCACAAACCCTGTAGAGTTCTCTTTTCTTCAGCCAACATTTAGTCCTGCTCGGCAACATTTACATATATATATCGTGTCTATTACAAAGTGCAAGTATGATTTGAGAAGAAGCTTAACCCTCTAAATTTGGTATAGACATTACAGGATAAAACTTTGGAGCCACTTAACACTTCTGCCCGCTCCTGATAGACTAATAAGTAAACACTATTTTTGTGATTGCAGCAAAGGATGTAACTTCAACTACGGTTGCTGAAAATTTGGATCATACTGTTCATCAGTCTGTGGTAATTGTCACAATCAGGGCTGTTTATACGTATCACCCGATACGTTTAATGCCGTCAATAATAATGAGCCTCCTGAAGAGGTTGATCAATTGTGGTTTTTGATTGAAGCTATGGGAACAAGAAAACGGAAGAAGAAAAACATATTGATGATATTGGATCGAAATTGAAATGGAGTCTATCTCCACCCCTACCCCCATCGTTACCTCAACCTTAACCATACCCCCATAACTATCTTCATCCCTATTCCACCCCTATTCCCATCGTTACCTCAACCCTAACCATACCCCCATCCTCATCCCTATCTCTATCCGTATCCATATCCCTATGCTTTGACAGTAAATGTGAAATTTTTTCAATCAACAAAATAAATAACAAAGCAAATATTGACATTAAAAAAATAAAACTGAATTTGAAAAATGAAATAGAAAATTGAAAAATTTTCGGTTTTTTGCAAATTTCCGAGTTTTCTTTCAAATTATTGCATAGTTTTTTTTGCCTTAACCCTTCTTTGAACAATTACAAACCCAACAAAAAAAATTATTCAAATCGGTCGAGCCATTCTCGAGCCTTTGCGAGACTAACATATTCCAAAATTAATTTTTATATATACATAGTAGAAGTAGATTAAACTAAAAGTAGTAGTCAAAGGAAATAAATTTTTAAAAAATTTATCAAAATCGGTGCAATAGTTTTTGCGTGGTGCGCGGACAGTTACTTTATTTATGTAGCAGATATACGACAAATACATGTATACCGTTTTGTAATTGCACGTTTCATTTTTTAAACCGAATTTTGTCTAATTTAAGCTTTACAAAACAAAAGAATGAAATGTTTTTTTTTTAGGTAAATCTCTAAACTACAATTTTGATGGCACTATTTTTTGATGTAAGTGGCCGTTAACGAGATTTTTATGAAAAACCGTTATGGCGTAACGATGACGACTTGGGATTTTGTTCAGAACCACAAAAGGAATGTTCATAAAACAAGTCAGCTTTCCTCTAATTTTTCCGAAATTCAATACTTTTCTTCAACAGATTTAAGGGCATTGTTATTTGTAAATATTGTCCAACTGAAGAAATGATTGCAAATTTATTAACAAACCCATTGTCAATGGCTAAACACATGAATTTACGTGAAATATGTAACGTAGTTTAAATTTTTGTTTGAACGAAAAGTTCTGAATATTTACGACGTTTAAATAAAATGTTTAACTAACAGATACAACTTGTCGTCACACTTGATTCAAATACACTCAATGTAATTAAACTTAGTAGATTTGATTTTATGTACATTCAATTTGGATCGAAAATTTTTTCATTCTTTAATTCTTGTTTTCTTTGAAAAAAATTGTAATAACTTTAAGAAGTTTAATATTACTTTCAAAAATATCAAATTTGTATAGTGCCTACCACGAAGGCTTATCTCAACACAATGTATGTAGTTTTTTTAAAGCAATTGCTATATAAATTAATATTGAATGTATTGATATATATTTTCTATATCTTTAAATACAAGTCGAATAAATTAGAGATATTCTTAAGAAAAATCAATTTCAACCGGACTGCTGCCGACAGGAAATAAAACTAACTACAAATGTATGCCTCCTGCACCTGGTCTTCTTCTACTTTGAGAGTAAATTCTTCGTTACATTGGGAATTCTCTTCTACATCATCCATTTTAAGCGCTAGACGATTGTTTCGACACTGAATTGAACGTTTGTGGGCATTAAAAAATTGAATATCAGTAAATTCAACGCCGCAAGGGCTACACTGAAAATGTGATTTGTTGAGATGCTCCTCCTTGCGATGTCGTGCTAGTTTGTGACTATCTCGAAATTCAGCATCGCAAAAACGGCACGATAAGGGCTTTCGTACGCCCATATGTACAGCATCAACATGTTCTTTTAGATTACCTTTGCGCTGGTACGACTTGGGACAGTACTCGCACTGGTGTGGACGCATGCCATTGTGGTGAGACTGAATATGTCGCTTTAGAAATGTGTTCTGGGCGTATGTTTTTCCACACATCTCACAAACGAATTCACGATCCAGATGCTTGCGCTGATAGTGCAGCTTAAGGTCATTCTTGGTGGTGAAGTAGTTGTCACAAATATCGCAGGCGTAGGGTCGTATACCCAAGTGGCGGCGGGAGTGCGCTGCTGCTGAGTTTCGATTGCAATGGGTGTTATCGCAGTAAATGCAAGTGTAGCGTCGCGTTTTTGGGTTTTGATGAATTTTAAGATGATCAGTTATGTGTGCGTTACTTAAAATGGCTGGACAAATTCCGCACTCCACGGGTAATTTCTTAATGCACTGTTTCAGCTCCTCTCTGGTAATGGAAGTGAACTCTACGATTGGTGTGTCACCGTCGAATCCAATAATCGTGGCAATTAACTCATCGAAAAGAAGATACTTGCTTGGTAGCTCAGTGAATACCTTATCCATGCTTAATCCAGTATCCGTAGCACCTTCCTCTGTTATGTAATTGTCTTCCGTAGTAATTTCATCAGACCCTGCGTTGCCAATTTCAGCATCAATGAATTCTGTGTGTTCATCCAAAGATACTTCCGTTTCAATTATTGCCTCGGCTTCTGTGTCTGACTCTGTCTTTAATGTTTCCATTTTGACTTCAGCTTGATTTTCATCATCACTTTCTGTTGACGTGCTGCGCCGAGCAGATGTAGTGGGCTTGTTAATGGTAATTGTTGAGTTTCGCCGTTTTCTGCGTTTTATAGCGGATTTTTTTACCACTGTTTTAACACGCTTTAAGGACTGTGTAGGATTTCCATTATTTTTTTTTGATACATCGGAATGCTTTCCTTTTTGAACCACAGGCGAAGCATCCAGGAATGTTCCTTCCGATATGTCACTGTCATCTTCCTCCTCTACATCTGTGGGTATTTCTAATATAATCAAGTCATCAGAGTCGTAAGGATTATATGGCATTTTGTATTTTTATGTATTACTTAAACTTAAAATAAATTTACTGGTTCACCAATAAAATTGCACAAATTTTATTTCACGACGAGCAAATGCAAGGCATATTTGTTGCCTGTTCACAATAATTTGTGGATATTTACCATAAAAGCTGTTTTCCCGTACTTTATGTGAAATTTTTCTTAAGTCCATGATTCAATTAACAAAGTAGATGCAACTTGTCAACTCCATTTTTGCAACCGTGAAACAGTCAAGATTCAGCAAAATATATAGAGGAAAAAATTAGACAAAGCCATATTTTAACTATGAATTCACAATTTGAATATAATACTTAAGACTTTTTTGTCGATGCTGGTCTAAACTTATAGCAAAAGAATTATCGTAGCAACAATTCTGAGTTCAACAGAATTGGAAGCGACAACGGAAAATCTTCGAAGTAAAACTCGTTAAAAAATCGTTCGAGTGAGGCTAGATCTACACGGGCGTTTTTCCAACGCGCGTTGTCCCCAACCTATGCGCGCAGCAAATCTCCAGCGTTAATAAACCGGCGTGCGTTCCAACGCACAATAAAAATAAGCGCGTTACCCATGTGGCCAATGGTATATAATTTTGAATAATGATAAGACGTGAGTTGAAAAACCACTGCTGTGACTCTTGCCTGAGAAAACGCGACATATGACGAACGCGCGAGCATCCAGCTGTCATTTTGTGTTACCAATGTATATAACATTAGCTTGTCAAAAGCTCAAATCGAGCTTAAATTGAAAAATAACTTGAGTTAATTTTGTAGCTTAGGAGTTATTGGTCTTTATGTTTATGTTGCCCGAGCACCACAGCATGATGGGTAAATTTTTTCAAACATAAAGGGTGTTTTTTTTAAAGGTTTGTTTTTCGAATAGAGATAAAACTGGCATTTTATGGTCAAATCTGGCAACTCTAATGTCATTTATGCTTAGTTTGGTTTGCCATTTTATCATGAACAGGTTGACAAAAGAACAACGCTTGCAAATTGTGCAAATTTATTTCGAAAATAATGGTTCAGTTCGCGAAGTTTACCGCAAGCTCCGTCCATTTTGTGGTCGACATAATCGTTCATCAGAGCAATTAATTCGGTTAACCATGGATCGTTTTCGCACTACGTTTACTCTATGTGATAATACGCATCCGCAGAGACGTCGAACAGTGCGCCACCGTGCACAGCAATTGGAGCTTTGTCCATCAACTTTATGGAAGATTTTGCGCAAAGATCTTGGCTTGCGACCTTACAAGATCCAGCTTGTGCAAGAATTAAAGCCGCGAGACCATGCAATGCGTCGTGATTTTGGTGTATGGGCCGAAAATGAGATTGATCTCGATGCTGATTTTCATCGCAAAATTTTGTTCAGTGATGAGGCTCATTTTTGGTTGAATGGCTACGTCAACAAGCAAAATTGCCGCATTTGGAGTGAAGAGAATCCACATGAGACCCTTGAGACGCCATTACATCCACAAAAACTGACTGTTTGGTGTGCTCTATGGGCTGGTGGAGTCATTGGGCCATACTTCTTCCGAAATAATGCTGGAGAGTCCGTTACCGTTAATGGAGACCGGTATAGAGCCATGATAACCGACTATTTTGTTCCCGAATTGGATGGCATGAATGTGGATGAGTTGTGGTTCCAACAAGACGGCGCTACATGCCACACAGCGCACGTCACAATCGATTTATTGAAGGAAACATTCGATGAGCGCATAATTTCGCGGAATGGACCTGTCAATTGGCCACCAAGATCGTGTGATTTGACACCATTGGATTATTTTCTTTGGGGATATGTGAAGTCGCCCGTCTACGCCAACAAACCAGAAACGTTAGGGGACTTAGAAGCCAACATTCGTGGCGTTATTGCCGACATACGGCCCCATATGCTCGAAAAAGTGGTTCAAAATTGGACCTGTAGAATTGGCTTTATTCGAGCCAGCCGCGGCGGCCACATGCCCGAAATCATATTTAAGCATTAATGGCATAAAATTATCCTTCCAATAAAGCTAAATTGATGGACATTTAAACGATTTTCTTGTGTTTTATTTCAATTCGAAGCTCTATACCTCTAAAAAAAACACCCTTTATATGCCTTAGAATACAGTTATGCAATTATTGGGGCTAAAACTATGCATGTTACGATACAAGCACTTTATTATTAAATTAAAAATTACTTTATTCTAATGCTCTGATAGTATTTTTTCCGTTGGCGTATCAGCAAAAGCTATAGTGCATTGCCTAAGACAGCGTTTACACGAGGAAACTCTTAAAAGAAAGTTTTCCTGTTTGTAGGCAAGAAGGGAAAAACGAAAGGGTGGTGTACAGAATTTGTCGTACACGCGAAATCCCTTTCGTTCTATTCTTTAGCTGATATTATGCTTTGAATTTACGTTTGTTGTGGCGGGATGACGCAGTAATTGCTTTAAAATTTTCTTGCACAAACAAATTCTAGTTTCCGTGTGTAAACGCAAAAGAAATTCACAAAAGAGAATAGACAAGAATTTCTCAGACTGAATTTGCTCCTGTAAACGTTGACTTATTCACTCTTCTATGTTAATTTTTTGTTATGTGTTAAAGCTTCTCCACACTGAACGCGTCCGCGTCAGCGTCCCAAAATGACGTTGTATTACACAATGTTGAATCATTCCCTTCACACTGAAAGCCGGCGTTATTTTTGAGACGCGACGTTCAGCGTTCAAGTTGTACAAAATTACAGAATATCGCGTTGACGCTGTGCTATCTAATAAGCAAAATAACTGAGAAAATTTAAATTTTAATTGAAAGTGTGCGTAAATATAGATTTTTATTCGACAAATCTGACGAAGATTGTAAAAATTTATTAAAAAAGTCGGAGGCATGGAATGAGATTGGGAAAGAAGTCAATATGACAAGTAAGTATAATTTTATTGCAATAAATTCAATAAAAAGCAACAAAATAAAATTACAGTTATGTTTTTTTTTTGCAGTTGCTTCATGCAAAAAAAAAATGAAACTACAGATATGTTTCTTTTTGAACTTACAGCTGTTTTTTTGTGCATGAAGCAACAAAATTTAATTACAGTTATGTTTTTTTTTTCTCGAAGCAACAAAATGAAACTACAGCTATGTTTTTTTTTCTTGCGTGAAGTAACGATATGAGAAATTTTTTTTTTCACTTGCAAAAAAACGGCATAAGGTGTCCGTTTATTATGAAATTTTAAAAGGCTTTCAAAAAACATATAATAACATATGATACATAATTTAAAATAATTTTTTTATTGTACGTCTGTCCGACTATTTATCCTGTGAAAGTAATCAGCAAAACATTCGCGAATTTCAATTGCAGCGATGCAAGATCTACGATTTGTAAATTTAGTTTCCACAAATGCACGCGTGGGGCCACACTCTTCTTCAGTTTCTATGGGTATCCACGCTCTGTTATTATTATTTGATATAATTGTGCAAGCAGCAAGCTGACTTTACAATATAATCCACAGTTTCAACATCTGCCTCTATAGGTCTTAAAACTATCCGCCATTTCATTGCCAATATACCAAATGCTTTCTCTACTATACGACGTGCTATACTGAGGCGCAAATTAAATTGTTTCTTTCGTGGATTGTTAATTATTCCTTGGTTAGGATACGGTCTCATTAAATAAGTTTGAAGTGCAAAACCTTCATCACCTATCAAAACGATAAAAAGTGAATTTTCGAATATACCACTGTCGCTCTAATGTCTATAACTTCCTATATCTACTACCAGAAACTTATAGTATGGGTCAACTATTGCCAGAAGGACGAGGAAAAAAAATTTTTGTAACAGAAAAACTGCGACCCACTGTTATCTGGGCATTTAAGTTTGACGTGTTTTCCGTCTATACTTCCAATGCAATTCGGAAATCCCCAAAGTTGTGCAAATCAA
Source organism: Meiosimyza decipiens (assembly GCA_963680825.1). Classification (NCBI taxonomy): domain Eukaryota; kingdom Metazoa; phylum Arthropoda; class Insecta; order Diptera; family Lauxaniidae; genus Meiosimyza; species Meiosimyza decipiens. Next base: position 80,275,893 of record OY804258.1, on the reverse strand, counting down.
ATAAAAAACTCAAAACGCACTACTTTTTCCAAAGAATTAAACGAACAGACTGAATCGCTCACACAAAAATATCGCGCCCTGTGTGAAGTATTGGACGCGGACGCTGGACGCGAACGCTGATGCGGACGCTGATGTGGACGCTAATGCGGACGCGTTCAGTGTGGAAAGGCTTTTAAACCATGCATGCCTTGACTGAAGCCAGCTTCTACAACTGTGCGAATACACACAAAGTCAACGTTTACACGAGCAAATTCGGTCAGACAAATTCTTGTCTATTCTCTTTGTGAATTTGTTTTGCGTTTGCACACGAAAACTAGAATTTGTTTGTGCAAGAAAATTTCAAAGCAATTACCGCGTCAACCCGCCACAACAAACGTAAATTCCAAGCATAATATCAGTAAACGAATAGATCGAAAAGGACTTCGCGTGTACACCACCCTTTCGTTTTTCCCTTCTTGTCTACAAACAGGAAAAATTTCTTTCCTCGTGTAAACGTTGACAAATAGTATATTAAAACCAAAGAATATGAAAAAGAAATGAAACTCTTTTGCGCCAAAATTTTTCACTCTCACGTATTGATTGTCAAAATTCGCTAAAACCAATGATGCCGTGTGTTGGAAAGTAAATTTTATGGAAATTTACTCTCGACTGTGGGTGTTATTGGGCGATTTGAGAAAAACTTGGGGAAAAAACTTGGCATAGTAAATTAATATTAATACATATCATAGGACTTAGTTGGATTAATTTCAATAATGCAAGCTTACGTTCAATATTAATAACGTCTATGTACACTACCTGTGTGTCCCTTAATAAGCTTTGGATGCAAAATTATATGCAGTCACGGCAATAGATATAACCACGACCATAATAATGCGTATATATAGTTTCCAAAAGTTAATGAGAAAAATTGAGAAAAAATATGTCTGAGCAATAAAACTGTTATATTCATACACATATGGTTTGTTATTATAATTAAGAACATTTTTTTCCAAACTTTTAAGTGATTTAAGTCTTTCCTTTATCACCGATTTTTAAGTAAAATTTCAACCATATCGATATTATTGAATTTAATTTTTCAGAGTCATCTGTTAAAATCAATTTCGCTTGCGATGTTAGGGATTTTAATAATAGTCGCATTTCAATTTATTAAGTCCTTTTTGAAATTTTATATAATTGGAAAAATAGTAAAACTCACGTATTCGCAATATTGATATCTTTCGTTCAGGGTAATTAATTTGCTCACCGAGAATATATTTCCACACATTTTACGTCATGTATTCGACAATGTGGCAGCTTCTTAACACCGCGGTGAAACAAGAAACTATTGAAAAATATGTGAAAATATGAGAAAATATGAAGTTTTTAAAAAGGAATTGCAAGGTTTTTTGAACCTTGCAAGAGAACTTGAGTATATTTTTGCTTTTTAAAAATCTTTAATATTATGTGGGTATTTGAAGGATTATTCATATTTTTCAGCGTTATGCATAAAAGGCTTATGAAGGGAAGAACAAATCAAGAAATTGTGTAAAAAAAAAACGACGTCGACGTCTTAGAAAACGACGTCGACGTCTCATGTTTGTTGGTGAGGGGGTTTGCTAGCAAAAGAGAGGTGCGGAAAACCGACGTCGACGTCTTACGTTTATTGGCAAGGGGGTGTAAAAGAACACTCTCTCTTGTTCGAGAGAGGGCGGGTGAAAGGAAAAGATTATTTCATCCGTGGGTTTGTTGTAATTTTTTTAGCTTTGGTGAATAAGAACAGCTGACTTTGAAGTTTTGTCAATATTTGCAATTGAAAAATATCAAAACAACGAGAAGGAAGGTAAGCTATCACATAATTTAAATTAATAAATTAAAGTAATTCACTTATTTTTGTATTGAAAAAATCTTGGTAATATTGTATTAAAACAATTTAAGTTTCCTTGCAGCTACAACACGAGGAGGTTTCACTTAGTAAACGCATGGAAATGGTGGCTAAGGATCCTGATTCAACTGAAGAAGATGATATTGACATTGAACTGCGATTGGCACGTTTTGAGTACCTAATGGAGCGTCGTTTGCTATTATTGAACAGTGTTCTGCTGCGTCAAAACCCACATAATGTACATGAATGGCATAAACGCGTAAACTCTACGAGGAAAAACCACATGAAATCATTAACACATACACAGAAGATGATATTGATTCGGCTTTAAATGAACTGTAAATCACGTTGGAAGGTCCTAATGCGACTGTTCAAAGCGGCACCATCACAAAGTTTCCTGAATTGTCGGATTATTTACGTTTTCTTAAACCTATGAAGTTTACATTAAAGGGTTACAAAAAGTTTTTTTGTGCCTACAGAGATCTGCACTTGCATTTGTATAAAAGCGCAGAAGAATCGCGTAGGGCAGCACCGGCAATGACAATTAATTTGCGTGGATGTGAAGTTACCCCGGATATTAACCTTGCACAAGGCAAGTTCAGCATTCGTCTTGAAGTGTCACCAGAAGGACGTCATGGTCCAAACAGTGAGATTTGGATTCGTTGTGACACGGAAGAACAATACGCGAAATGGATCGCTGCTTGCCGTCTTGCGGCAAAAGGTCGTTCCCTTGCCGATAGTTGATATGAGAGTGAGGTAGCTAGCATTACATCATTTCTGAATATGTAAAAACCAGCACATGGTGCTGCAGTAAATGTTGACCCACGTTCGATTGAACCAGTTGACTACCTGTCGGCTAAGATGTATAAGAAGATGTCAAACAAATCAGTCCACCGCATCTTGGAGGCTCACGCAAATGTCAAAAAATTGTCACTGATGGAATCAAAAATAAAGTACATACAAGGATGACAGAGTTTGCCCGACTTTGGTGTTACGCTGTTTGTTATTAAATTTGATGGTCACAAGAAGGAGGAACTGCTAGGTGTAGCCCACAATCGTATCATGCGTATGGATCTTGATAGTGGCGATCATATTAAGACTTGGCGCTATAATACGATGAAAGCATGGAACGTAAATTGGGGCATTAAGTGCATGATGATTCAATTTCATGATGAAAATGTAATTTTCTCATGTCAGTCAGCTGATTGTTGTTGTTATTCGAATTTTTAGTGGTGAAATCCAATAGTGAATGTGACAGCTCCATATATTACCATATGTTATCATTTTAACAAAAAAATCCGTTATAAAATTGACAAGAGTATCGTTTACTTCTTTATTTCTTAATTTTATTCAATTATTTCCTCGACTTTGGTTAAAAATAAGTGATATATCGACAAAGTCCAAAAAAAAACTTAAGTCTAATCCAAATTTGGAATAAAACACCCAAAGTGGTAAACCCATATGCAAAATAGTCATCACGCCCGGGTGAGTTTCGAAATGAACCAAAAAAATAAAATTTTGTTTTACGTTGGTATTAGTATTCTGATGAGAGTTTCATTTCTTTTTCATATTCTGTTACGTGTCTTCAGGTTAACGAACCCAACGCGGCCTTGCTCCGGCTAGCTTTCGGGATGAGTAGGGTTTGACCCGCTTCGTTGGGCCGAAGGACTAACAATAAAATTTCACTATCGACTCATGTCTGAAGTGAAATCTTTTTCATACTGAAAACAAAACTTTAAATACTTTAATCCAAAAAATCCAAAAATCAAAATAAAAACTAAATATTTCCAAAAACGAAAACTCAACCTGAACCAAGTAGGTCTATCCACATGAAAGAGGGAGGAGGATGGTGCCCCCCCTAAGCACCCGCCCAACCTGTGCCGTCTTGTCCATTTTAAGACAACACCCACATTCAGACCGCCTCCAACATCTTGACTTTACTCCATTTTCCACGTCATAGTTCGCCGTCCCCTATTGAAAAAATCAACGCAAATTCATTTTTATATAAAAATTACAAAGTTTTAATTCCAAAATTTTTCCGATTTAAGGAAAGACAAGCGAACGCAACTTAGCCGAACATCGACTTTAGCGACAACAAAAGACGGTTGCAGATATACATATGTAGTTATATGTAAAAATGGTATGTTATTAAATTCTAAATCAAAAGTGCTTGAATTCTAAATTTCTGCGATGAAATTGTGAAACTTAGCATGACAAAAAAATGCCCATTTATAGGGTTTAAATAATTACGCGGATATTGATATATAATAAAAAACTATCGAATTTTAAAAATATGTTATGCTTTTAAACACTTAAGTTTCACGCAGAAATTTAAATCATCACTACTCAAAAATAACAAAAAAAATTATAGATAAATGAATATATGGTAAAAAAAAAAACAAATTATAAATCCTTAATAATAAATAAATCCGCGTTCAAATATAGGCGGTTATAAGAAAAACTACATTCAAATAGTACTTAATCAAAATTTTAAAGGAATTCCCAAGTTTTTGTAAATCATCATTTATTAGGTGCACGTAAAAATTACCCCTGTTAAATATTCCTAACAGAGCTCTATTAAGAATTTGTTCTGGTTCGGTTTTCGCAAAATTATCAAAACTTAAAATAAAATTTCAAAAGAATCCCGAAACCTCATTTGTGGAATTTCCCCTTTACACAATAAAATCGGTAATAAATAAATTATAGTAGACTAAGCACTAACACACCACACGTTGAAGTTACTTTTTTCGCTAATTGGTTCGCGCGGCCGCTATACCATAAAAGATTCTGTTCTCGTTCATTCGGTGGCACGAACCACAGGGCGAATGCGATTTATTTTTGCCGAGCTAGTTTAAAATGGCCGCGTTCAATATATTTCTGGAAAGTACGACTGTACACTCCAACGCCAGGTTTACCCTTTTGTTATTTTTTTATATTTTCTTTCTTTATACGAAATAGCAGGGAAAAAATTAAATAAAAATAGGAAAATTTGTGGCTGGCACTTATCTTATTTAGCTGCTCCTCAATGTGCCGCGCCTTAATGATCGTTTTCCTTTTCTTTTTGTAATAGTGTTATTAAGGGATATTCCCCCAGGATACTCCTTTCGACTTCTAGTGTAGAATGCTGTACCACTTCCTCTATATATAAAAAGGTCCTTTTTTTATGTCTATAAATTGCTCACTGTCATATTGTAATTATACTACCTTCTTAAGCTAATGTCTGGTAGCTTAGGATGCGCTGAAACTACCCTTACGTAGTCGAAATCTTCCACTTTCGTCCTGGCAGCACTTCACAAAATTTTCAAAATTTTTTTTTTATCACTTCGAATTTAATCAAAAAAACTTTTTACTATTCAAAATTTCAAATTTCCGCGACACAACTTTTCTGCTCCAAAGGCACTTAACTTATGAATATTTTGGCATACTTAGTTGCATCAAAAGCCTAAAATTTGCTTAATCCCCCACTGTACATAGAAACTGTTTATTTATTTAGCATACATAGTGCAATGACCGCCGGCACCTTCTAACGAACCTAACACCAATAATATACACCAATACATGTTTACGCTCCTTTGCAACTTCTTGACCAACAGTTCAGCAACATCATTGCAAAGCTCCCTTTTGATAGCTACCCTGGTTTTGCCGATTCTGCAGTGTTGTCAGTGAACACTGCCTAGGAACACTGTGCAAATGACATTACTCCTTACACAAATACCAATGACTGAGATATGGGATCTGTCAAAACAAACATTGGATTGGATATGGACTGTCAGAATTGTAGTAAGTAATTTCATTTTAAGATATTTCTAAATAACAATAAAATTGAAAATATATTTCATAGGTTGCTGAATTCATGGACGACCGGGGTGTTTTCTATTCACAACAAAACTCTACTTAGGCGAGGATGCTGCCAAAGGAACATCTGCAGACCAAGTAGTGTGCTGAATGGAAAAAAAAACGTGGTGAGCATAGAATTTGCGGTTAATTGATACACTCCTAAATGAATGAGTTAAAGAAAATAAAATTTAGAGTCACTACCGATGTGCATTGAGGTATGGTAAAATTATGGAGACAAATTCACAAGTAAAGAATTCATGTTAAAACTTTGAATGCAAGGTGTGTTTGTTTGATATCATGGTATGTATACTCTGACAGCGAACAATATTTATAAACGAATTAAGTCTTTGGCCAGATTTATAGTGATGCAAAAAAATATATATATATTTCGCGGTGCCTAACGTAGGCTTCCGCCCACGACCCGATTATAAGAGTCTCTTGCTGCCTGACTGCGTTAGCCGGGCTCATTATTTTACATCATCTAGGTGAACTATATTTTTGTAAAACATTATTTTTCTTTCAGATTTTAGGCAAAGGTACATCGTATATTTGCAGCGTAGTGTTTTAGATGTGCAGTCATGAAGTTGTATACGGATTACTGACGGGAAGTATAATAAATATTTTTTTGTTTTCAATCAGGTACTTTGTTAGGAATTTTCAATCTTTCAGATTATTCCCGGTGGTAAAAAGCGACGATAGGACAGACATGCATCATATTTATAAACATCGAATGACCATAAACTACACTTATGAACGGATCACTGACTAAATCTAGTAGATGGTAAATATTGCAATTGCATTTAAAACTAGATACTAATTGCAGTGATTTCAAATTGCACTTGTGTAGCTTATTTTAATTTGTATTTTATATTGCCCCTTTCCATTTCCAAATCCACCTTCTTATTGTTTGAGGTCTTTTGCATGGAATATCCCAATAGGTTTACCATTCAAATTTTCTAATTCGTATAAGTTATTGCCTACTGCACGTATAATTCTGCATTTTACGAATTTTTTACAAAACTTAGCGTTGATGTTTTTCTTAAAATCGCTGAGAACGAAATTACGTTTGAATCTCTCTAGAGCGTCTATTATATAGGCGCGCGCCCTTCTCGTATGCTTCGTGCAAATTTTTTTGATTTTATTCCGAATTAAAGCAATTTTGTCGGTTTTGCTCAAATTCAATATATAATTATCACTTAGTGAACTTAATTTTCGGGCCAACTTGTAATCGCTGCCGCTCATAAACATTTCGTGCCCGAATAAGGCTAAAAACGGTGTTGTACCTCTGGCAGAGTGTACTGAACTTCTGAGTGCGCACTCAATTTCAGACAAGTATAAGTCCCAGTCCCGGTGGTCATTTTGAATGTATGATCGTATGGCATTCAAAACGGATTGATTTACGCGTTCTGCTGCGTTTGATTGCGGGGCATAATGAGCTGTTTTAATATGAGTTATTTTGAATGCCTCTATCATTTGTTGAAAGTCCTTTGCCACAAACTGTTTTCCATTATCGGAATGAATGATTTCGGGAACTCCGAATTTGTGGAACACCTCTGATACCAACAATTTTATTATATCTGCAGTAGTGGCTTCACGTAGTGCTTTTAGCAAAGTAAATTTGGAGAAATGATCGACCACTATGAAAATATACGAATTACCGCCTTTCGACCTGGGATACTTTCCCAAAAAGTCTATGTATATTTTCTGGAACGGTCTTTCGGTAATCACTTCTTTTCCTATAGTCGGTCTTAATACTTGGTTACTGGATTTCGCCTCTTTGCAAACATCGCAATTTTTTATATAAGTCTGCACTTGTACTGCCATATTCGGCCAATAGTATAACTGCCTAAGTCTATGCAGAGTCTTCGCAACGCCACCATGAGCAGCCGTCTCAGGATCATGTGCTTTTGATATTAACGTTGAAGTTAAACCTTCAGGCACCCACAGCTTCCAATTAAAATCTTCTAGCTCGCCACGATCGAAGTTCATTTTTTTAAAAACCAGGTTATTATCAATGCGCAAGTCTGGCAATTTTTCAGGATTTTCGCGAATAGTCTTCATCAGTTCCAAATACTCCACTGATTCGAATTCTGTTGTCTCCAAACCTAACCAATCCTCGTCGTCAGCAACCATGGATTCAACAGAGCGAGACAAAGTATCAGCGACAGTATTTTCTGAGCCCTTACGATGCTCGATATTAAAGTCAAACGCTTGCAACTGTAGCGACCATCTTGCAAGCCTGCCACTTAGGTCCTTCAAAGTCATCAGCCACTTTAAGCTGGCGTGATCAGTAATGACTGTAAACGGCATAAGTTCAATATAGGGCCTGAATCTTTTAATCGCTAACACCGCCGCTAAACATTCCTTTTCGGTCACGCTATAGTTGCGCTGACACTGATTCAATTTCTGCGAAAAGTATGCTATGGGGTTTTCATTTTCTTCCTGATCTTTCTGATATAGGACTGCACCTAAACCTACATCTGATGCATCGCATTGCACGTAAAATCTTTTCGAAAAGTCTGGGTGTTTTAATACGGGAGCTGAAGTTAACGCTTGTTTTAGACTGTTGAATGCTTGAATGGCTTCTGGAGTCATTGTAAACTTCTGACTTTTTTTAAGCGTGTCATTTAACGGAGCTGATAGAGCCGCAAAATTTTTCATGAATCTTCGATACCAACCAGCAGTACCGAGGAAACTGCGTACCTCCCTAACCGATTTAGGAATAGATATGCGCTGTATTGCTGATACTTTTTCTGGGTCGATTTTCAGCATACCTCCTCCTACTAAAAATCCGAGATCGTCAAATTTGCCTTTTTCAGGCATTCGGCCACTTCGCTGAGAACTTTTAAGTGTGTGTCGAAATCAGGAGCTATGATGAGTAAATCATCCAAATACGTAAAAACGTTTGATTTTAGGCGCTGAGGAATAACCTTACCCATTAATCTGCATAAGCGTTGTGCGGCATTACACAGCCCGAAAGGCATAACCGCGAACTGGTATAGTGGTCGACCTGGAACCGTGAATGCCGTATAAGTTTCAAATCGACACTGCTTATAAAATGTGTATAGTCTATACGACTCAGGATTCCCTCTATATTTTGGAGCGGGTACGCGTCCTTTACGGTTCTATCGTTCAACTTGCGGGTGTCTAAGCAAAATCGATTTTTCTCCGGTTTTCTGACAATTGTGACGCGATTGCTCCAAGGGCTTTCGCTTTCTTCTATCACCCCGAGTTCCAGCATTTTTGTCGAGTTCTGCATACACTAACTCCTGAACAGCCGGTGACATCGGATAATGCCTATCCTTAACTGGCATGGCACCTTCAGTCAGTTGTATAGTGTGCATCTCTATATCGGTCTTACCCAAACCGTGCTTTTCATAAGTGAGAAATTGTTCGATTACGTTTTTTAACCGCTTCTGTTGAACTTGATCCAAAATATGTTGTTCCTTATCAATTTGCAAATTTTCATTTTTATCGCTTTGAAAATGCTCCTGTGTTCTATTCAAATCAATTTTTTCTACACCAAGTACATCCTCAGCCAGTTTAAATGCACGCCAGAAATCAACACCGAAATACGCTCGTTGATCCAACTCTGGGCAAACATAAAATTTTATAATTTTCGATTGATTTTTATATTCAACCTTAAGTTCCACTTTTCCCAAAATCGCATGTTTTTTTCCACCGGCAGATTTTACCTTCGAATAATACCGCTCCACTTCTATTCCCAACTCATCAATTAGTTCCCTGCTTCCTCTGCCAAGTAAACTTATTGAAGCACCTGTATCTAATAAGCCCTTAATTTTACTCCCGTTAACTTCTACCTCCGCAAAAACCCTCGGATCCTTTTCGTAAATTTTACGGAAAGCTTCAGCTATTTTCTTTCGAATTCTCTTTCTCTTTGCAAAATTTTCCCTTGCTTTTTTTACTTTTTTTGAAACTTAGCTTAGCGTACCGCTTGCAAAAATTCTTTCCCGCGCTTCATAATAATTTCTCATTCTTTCTTCTAAGGGTTTCGACATGGCTTGGCTCTTGTTACGTTTTATGTTTTCATTAAAATCTTTTAAATTTTTCAAAATGTTAATTTTCTTTTTTATTACAGGACTCGGCGCTTCAGTATCTACACTAGTTTGAATTTGTTGCTGCTCTTCTATTTTTCCACGGGATTTTGATTGGAGCGTGACCCTCCCGTCATCGTCACGTTCCCTGATAAGTTTCCCACGGAACATGTAGGACACTTGGGTGTAATCACGTCAGACATGCCGCACTTGTAGCAAAAAATCGTTCGCTGCAGTGACAAGCACTCCATATAAACGTGCCCTGGCTGACGGCAATTCCAGCAAACTAAGACTCGCTTTTGCTGTTGCTGTCGCTGCTGTGAGTTTGGTTGTTCATTTAAATTCATTCGTGGCTGGTATCTCTGCTGAGTATTTTGCTGGTACCGCTGCTGTGGCTTACTACGATTTGTTGACTGCACCTCTTCAACCTGAATTTCATCATCGTTTGACCACATTGGAGGTCTGTCGTCATAGTCCACGCTCATCTCATTTATATCATGTCTACGTGGTGGATAACGTTGTGGTTGTGCGTTGTTGCGCATGTCGCTCCGGGCAAGTTGTACCTCAGCTTCAAAACATTCATCTCGTAATTGCTCTACAGAATAGACCGTCATAGCGTATACCATTTTTGCTAAATTATCTCTCAAATTTCTTTTAATGATTCTTATCATATCTCCCTCAGATATTGGATTCCGTAATTTGGCTCTCAATTTCAATAGCACATGGAAAAACGAGTCAGTGCTCTCGCCTGGTTTTTGTCTGCGTTCGACGAGGTCTCTCATCACCTCAAAATCAGATCTACTGCTCTGATATTGTCGCAATAGAGCAAGCTTCAACGTGGCCCAATCAACAGTATCTTTATCTCTTATGTACAGCCAGTACCACTCACGAGCGACTCCTTTCACGAGCAGATGAAAATCCCGCAGCACATAGTCCCATGGACATTGATAAAGTCTCTGTAGATGCTCTACACGGAATATAAAATCATCGACGGTCAGATCATCCGATCCACCACTGAACATGATTCCCCATTTGTCCACGTTTAAGGTGTTGGCGTTATGAGCGGAAGTCATTCGCGTGCCCATTGGTGGTACATCTATTAGTGGTATTTGATGCCCTGAAAAATTGTGCTGGTGATTTATCCTCGAATTAGTAGCTGGTGGCCATACAAATGGTTGCTGTTGTGGTTGTTGATGACCTGTTTGTTGCTGCTGTAATGTTTGTTGCTGCCATATTGGTTGCTGCTGCGACTGTTTCTGCCATGTTTGAGGCTGTGGATGACCCGCTTGTTGCTGTTGGAATTGTTGCTGCAATGCTTGTTGATGCCATGTCGGACGATGTTGAGTATTTTGCTGGTTAAAAGTATATTGAGATATTTTGCATGCTTTCTGGATGATTGGATACCGAATTTTGTTGTGCTGGCAATTTTGTTACGTCTTCTTCAGCTCTTGGAGCCAGATTCAACGTTTTCATCATGTGTTGCAATGACAACTGCACATAACTGGTAATTTTCTTTTCGAGATCCTTTTCATAACGCGTTCTATAGCCTTCGTTGGCTTCAGCAACCAAATGGCTCACTAGTTTGGCATTCGGTTCGCTAATGCGCGTATCTCTATCTGGTGGAGAAATATTTTTGTTTGATGCCAGGCCATCAGGAGATTCATTTATAGGATGCATTGGTGGTGGCATGTTGGTGTTTGGTTTAAACTCAAGTGAGTTATTTTCGACCGAACTTTTTGATATCGAGCCAGTCCTTTTGTCTACCACCCTATCTTTGTTAGACGAATCATTATCGTTATTTGTCATTATAGTCTCTGATAAATCTATATAGAATTTATTAGCTAGGCCCTGTGCCTGTTCTATTTCAACTAAATTTGGAATTTTGGGGTATGGACTAGCAGTAGTTTCTGTCCTATTCAAATCCTGTTGGTACATACGTTTCGAAATTCTTCTTTCTTTTGCTTTTTCTGAACTTTTCATTTACGCCTAATATTTATTATTATTTTGAGCTATTCTTACAAACAGATCTAAATTTGCTTTGCTTTGGTGGGGGGCGGTTTTCTATGACCGGACGTACTTAGGAGGTCAATAATTTTAAGTCGGAGTAAATGGACGATCTTTTAAAGTCTGCTTACTCTTTGTTGAGTCTCTCATGTGGATAGCCTGACTAGTATGCGAGATGTAATCTCCTGGGCATCGTATATTGCCTACATTTTCAAATCGTGAGATCTGTCACAATTTCGAAACATTTATGCTACTCAACATTTATATGCAAGACAATTGCTTAAAAAGTCACAAATTTTCGTCACGCCATACATCTTGAATTGTTACCTTATTCACATTTCTGGCTACGGCGTTACTAACTTGGCTTCTGATCCAACACTCACAAGATTACATCTAGCTCAGTATGCTCAGCGCGATTAGATCGTATTTTGAACAAAAAAAACTAAGTCACTGAGCAACTGAATTTAAATTATTTTTATTAATCTGCGTTACGAAAAAAAATTAAAATATTTATTTCTTTTTGGGTTGTACATCACCGCCATCTTCCATGTCAAGTGCAATTTGTTCAGTCCTTCATGGACTTGACAAAGCCACCTGGCACCAAAAATAGCTGCAAGAACAACCACCTCTAATCCCCTATATCACGACAGGTACCTCTCTAGCCGTCTTTCTTGACTGGTGCAATTAGCTTTAACTGCACTGCATCTGTTGCTAAGCCACCAGTGCCTGAGAAAGCCAGAGTGGTATTCAATAATCCTTAGCAAATTTACATTTCGTCGGCACGTCTATCACACGATTCGATTAACTATATATAATTAATATCGTTAAGTAACCGTCGTGATAGCCGCCCCGATAAGATGTAATTTTTGAGTCTATAGTTCTATTGGTCTGGTGTTCTGACTACATTTCTTCTATTTTAGTTTGGGCGCCATTATTTTTATGGCGCAACCTTAGGTATTTGCTGTTATTAAACCTAAAAGTTCTTGATTTGATTGGGCGCCATTATTGTTACGTGTCCTCAGGTTAACGAACCCAACGCGGCCTTGCTCCGGCTAGCTTTCGGGATGAGTAGGGTTTGACCCGCTTCGTTGGGCCGAAGGACTAACAATAAAATTTCACTATCGACTCATGTCTGAAGTGAAATCTTTTTCATACTAAAAACAAAACTTTAAATACTTTAATCCAAAAAATCCAAAAATCAAAATAAAAACTAAATATTTCCAAAAACGAAAACTCAACCTGAACCAAGTAGGTCTATCCACATGAAAGAGGGAGGAGGATGGTGCCCCCCCTAAGCACCCGCCCAACCTGTGCCGTCTTTTCCATTTTAAGACAACACCCACATTCAGACCGCCTCCAACATCTTGACTTTACTCCATTTTCCACGTCATAGTTCGCCGCCCCCTATTGAAAAAATCAACGCAAATTCATTTTTATATAAAAATTACAAAGTTTCAATTCCAAAATTTTTCCGATTTAAGGAAAGACCAGCGAACGCAACTTGGCCGAACATCGACTTTAGCGACAACAAAAGACGGTTGCAGATATATGTAGTTATATGTAAAAATGGTATGTTATTAAATTCTAAATCAAAAGTGCTTGAATTCTAAATTTCTGCGATGAAATTGTGAAACTTAGCATGACAAAAAAATGCCCATTTATAGGGTTTAAATAATTACGCGGATATTTATATATAATAAAAAACTATCGAATTTTAAAAATATGTTATGCTTTTAAACACTTAAGTTTCACGCAGAAATTTAAATCATCACTACTCAAAAATACCAAAAAAAATTATAGATAAATGAATATATGGTAAAAAAAAAAAACAAATTATAAATCCTTAATAATAAATAAATCCGCGTTCAAATATAGGCGGTTATAAGAAAAACTACATTCAAATAGTACTTAATCAAAATTTTAAAGGAATTCCCAAGTTTTTATAAATCATCATTTATTAGGTGCACGTAAAAATTACCCCTGTTAAATATTCCTAACAGAGCTCTATTAAGAATTTGTTCTGGTTCGGTTTTCGCAAAATTACCAAAACTTAAAATAAAATTTCAAAAGAATCCCGAAACCTCATTTGTGAAATTTCCCCTTACACAATAAAATCGGTAATAAATAAATTATAGTAGACTAAGCACTAACACACCACACGTTGAAGATACTTTTTTCGCTAATTGGTTCGCGCGGCCGCTATACCATAAAAGATTCTGTTCTCGTTCATTCGGTGGCACGAACCACAGGGCGAATGCGATTTATTTTTGCCGAGCTAGTTTAAAATGGCCGCGTTCAATATATTTCTGGAAAGTACGACTGTACACTCCAACGCCAGGTTTACCCTTTTGTTATTTTTTTATATTTTCTTTCTTTATACGAAATAGCAGGGAAAAAATTAAATAAAAATAGGAAAATTTGTGGCTGGCACTTATCTTATTTAGCTGCTCCTCAATGTGCCGCGCCTTAATGATCGTTTTCCTTTTCTTTTTGTAATAGTGTTATTAAGGGATATTCCCCCAGGATACTCCTTTCGACTTCTAGTGTAGAATGCTGTACCACTTCCTCTATATATAAAAAGGTCCTTTTTTTATGTCTATAAATTGCTCACTGTCATATTGTAATTATACTACCTTCTTAAGCTAATGTCTGGTAGCTTAGGATGCGCTGAAACTACCCTTACGTAGTCGAAATCTTCCACTTTCGTCCTGGCAGCACTTCACAAAATTTTCAAAATTTTTTTTTTATCACTTCGAATTTAATCAAAAAAACTTTTTACTATTCAAAATTTCAAATTTCCACGACACAACTTTTCTGCTCCAAAGGCACTTAACTTATGAAAATTTTGGCGGACTTAGTTGCATCAAAAGCCTAAAATTTGCTTAATCCCCCACTGTACTTAGAAACTGTTTATTTATGTAGCATACATAGTGCAATGACCGCTGGCACCTTCTAACGAACCTAACACCAATAACATACACCAATACATGTTTACGCTCCTTTGCAACTTCTTGACCAACAGTTCAGCAACATCATTGCAAAGCTCCCTTTTGATAGCTACCCTGGTTTTGCCGATTCTGCAGTGTTGTCAGTGAACACTGCCTAGGAACACTGTGCAAATGACATTACTCCTTACACACATACCAATGACTGAGATATGGGATCTGTCAAAACAAACATTGGATTGGATATGGACTGTCAGAATTGTAGTAAGTAATTTCATTTTAAGATATTTCTAAATAACAATAAAATTGAAAATATATTTCATAGGTTGCTGAATTCATGGACGACCGGGGTGTTTTCTATTCACAACAATTCTTTGATTAAAACTACAACGTACTTAACAAAAAATGTTGTTCCATTTCCACAAATGTCATTTCCTTAAGAAGACAGAATCAGCTGCCTATGCATTGTATACAAAATAAATATAATTGCAATGGAGGCAGAAGTGGAAAACACATTTATTTTGATATAGAAAATGTGGGAAAAAAGGTGTTTATATAATAAAATAGACGCATTATATTATAATCGAAATGTAAAAGAAAGGGCTTGGAGTGCTGTTGCAAATATATGCAAGTTAACCCTTTACGGAGTCTTGTTGCATATCTGCAACATACCGAACCAATACTGCGAGATTTGCTTAGAAACGCTGTAGCGCTTAATAATGTAGTACAACGGCAACAAAGCCAGCAATGAGTTTTTGAAGTTAGCAAGCTAAAAATATCGGAAACTTCTATATTTTTGCTACTTGAAGTTCAGTGATACATCGTATTGAAAAGTGTGGAAGAGTGCAATGTTTAAAAATCCGTTAAAATATATTTTTATAACTAAAAAACAATTTATTGTAAAAATAAGAAAAAGTAAGTACTTTTTTTAAGTAAAAATAGTTAAATTGACGGCAAAAGGCATTTTGGTAAACGTACATAATCATATTAACCTTTGTTGTAGGACAGCAACATTACGCCGTTCGGATTATAATGGTATCCCTCAACGATGATGAAATTGAAAGGTATTTGGCAAATTTAGGGTCTGATAGCGAAGATGGTTTGAATTTTTCAGATGGCGACTTACCTCTCAGAGAAGGTGAAGTTGATGTGCAAGAGATAGAAGACGACATAATAGTTGATGTAGGCATTGATATAGCGTCTAACAATAATACTAGCCTTACAGAAATTTCGAAGTCAAAAACACAGGATATCAAGAAAGGAAAACTTGTCAAAGAAAGGAGCCATTGCAGGAATAGTAAAAAATAATGTAATTTTATTGGTTAATATTTTTTCTACAGGTTAACGTTTAGTGGAAAACAAAGAGCTTAGAATTGAGTGATAAACAATTAAACTTTCAAGGTGGTACTATTATGCCAGATGGCATTTTGCAGTTTCAAACTCCATTTCAATTATTTTCCTATCTGTTTCCTTATGAAATTTTTGATTACATAAGATATCAATCTAACTTGTACAGTGTGCAGAAAAACTCGAATAAACCGTTAAATGTAATAAGCGCAGAAATACGACAATTTTTAGGTAGAGTGTACTACATGTCCATTGTAGAAATGCCTAATGCACGAATGTATTGGTCGGAAAAGATTAGATTTACGCCAGTAGCTGAAACAATGGCACAGAAACGATTCGAGGAGATACGTCGACACTTGCATCTTAATGATAATAGCAAATTCATTGCAAGCGGTCACGAAAATTACGATAGGTTATTTAAAATAAGACCTTTAATAACCATGCTGAACGTCAACATAAAAAAGGTGCCTTTGGAACCACTATTATCATCAATAGATAAACAAATGTATTCTACAAAATCAAGAAATGTCCTAAAGCAATACATTCCAGGTAAACAAAATAAATGGGGCTTCAAACTTTTTGTAATTTCAGGTGTAAGTTTCTACGTCTACAATTTTGAGGCTTATACGTTTAAACGTTTTAGATGATAGTGAACCTCAACTTGGTGCATCAGCAAATGTAGTTGTCCGACTTTCAAGCAAGGATCAAGGATCAGCAAGGACATTGGCCTATATGGGCAGAAAAAAAAAATCCGATGTAAGCTGTCTAAGTATATCGGTTACACACAGAGACTGTGTGGCGAAAAATGCGGCGTGAGCCTATGTTATAATAAAACAAAATCTTTCATTTGAAATACTATTTTTTTCTTATTGGCAATGCGCAATGTTACACATATGTTACATTTCATTTTTTTATAAAAATATACTTTTAAAATAAACTAAAACTAAAAATAAAAAAAGATTTTTCATTTTAAAAAGGTTTTCAATCATTTAAAATATAATCTATTGAAAAATATGAACTTGCGCTGTAAAGGGTTAATACATATACACAAACAACAACACAATACACAAAACCATTTTATTGACAATTCACTGATGCCAAGCTCTGGATCTGCAAAAACCTTTTCCCCACAAACCTCACGAGCAGTACAAAGCGAGCTATTTTGCTTAATTTTTTTCTTAAAATTTATAAAATGATCATGATTTCCATATTTAGTGTTTTAAGTACCTTAATTAATCTCATTCAATAATATTTCGCAAATAAACTCCATTTATTTAGGAAATGTAAAAAATAATATATATGTAATTGTGGGTATATTTTATAGGTTTGCAACAGTGGCTACATCGTTTCATGTAAGTACAACATAGCAACTAAAAAGCCTCCTCTCAGATCCTTAGGCATTTGACAGACCTTTCTTTGAATTTGACAGTAGGTTAAGCTAGCCCATGCATGGTTTAGTTGCCCTTCTAAGAATCTCAGAGTAGATTTTTTAGTGGCTATGTTGTACTAACATGAACTTAAGAAACGATATAGCCACAGTTGCAAGCCTATGGAATATTCCCAGTATTACATAAATATTATTTCTTATATTCCTTAAATAAATGGAGTTCAATCACAAAATGTTATTGAATGACATTAATTAAGATACTTTAATAAATATGCAAATCTACGATCATAAATTTTAAGAAAAAACTCTGGCAGCTCTGATCGTTTTGGTTGTCAATTTTTTTTACTCGTCATTTCGGCAAATTTTAATTAATTATTTTTAAAATATATATTCAATATATCGGCTGGATAACCTTATTATTTTGAAGCGCTGAGTGTCCAGCATCTGGTGAATGTCGAGTTCAGCAAAAAATCTGGTTTGTTTTCTCCAATTGGACTGCTGTTTGATGAAATCGGTTTTGGCGCATATTTATTTGACAGTGAGTAAACCAACAACAAAATTTAGACTCCCGTGAACAGCTGTTAACTGTGAGCTTTCTTTCGCAAGCAATGAATTCAGTAGCTTTGTTTCATTAGCAAAAACTTGTACTGCACTAAGCAAATAATTCCGTAATGTACTAAGCAAAAAAATTACAAAAACTCCGTACTGTACTGTAGTAGAAATTAGATTGAAATTAAAATTCTGTTGGGCCTGTTGATATGCTACATGATTTGGGGTGCATTTTGATGCAAAATTGAACTTTGATGCACTAGAAAATTTTCAAAGTTGAGATTAAAATTATTGGATATATACTTGCAAGAAATATGTCTTCGCCTGCTGCTGTTAAGCTTCGTGATACTCTGGCACGTCATCTAAAGCTATTTCCTACTGAAAAAACGGGTGATAAAATGCCTGTGCACGGAGAAGAGGAGCTCTCAAAGACTATCCTCCTACAAATGAAAGCTATGGAAGAAAGGCTGCAGTCGCATGCTGATAAGGAGTCCAAGAAGGTTTTTTTGGAACTTTTTGTTCTTGAAAATAAGCTAACGGCTAAAGTTGAATCCGAAATTAATTTGCTAAAAACTAGATATAACGAAATTACTAATAAAATTCTTGTGTTTGAAAAAGAACTAATAGAGTTTCATAAAATTGGCAGATGAAAAGTTTTAGCAACAAACTTGAAAATACTTATGCTGTTTGCGATCTTCGCGTCACTGGAATCCCTTCACGTAGCAACGAAAACCTTCTTGAGATATTTAGAAAAATCTGTGACACCATAAACATCACACCACCGAATGTAATGAGCATTTACCGCTTTAAGCGCACGAAGGATGCTCATACTAATTTTGACCCGGCTATAATCATTAAACTGCATTCTCCGTTTGATAAAAATTTTGTACTTAAGTTGTTACGCCTGGCATCTTAAATAAAAGGGAGAAGCTCGCTTAATCTTTAGTGCAAGGCACTCAGACTTCCCGGCTAGGGTCGCGGTTCCGTAGCGCAGCATAGAACAAAAAAAAAACACGGGGAGCAGAAAAAACCCCAGGTCACACTTTTTCTATTTAAATTTCTATCGGTGGCATCACGGCTTCACCACCCCGGCACCTCCCCTAAATCTTTCGCCTAGCAAATCTTCATTCTTAAATTAAGAAAAAGTAATTTTTTTTTATTTCAATTCAACTTTAATTTTTTTTAAAATTCAAGTTTGGTTTTTGTAGCAAGCTTTATAATTTCAATTTAGTATTTTTAATAATTGTACACACACGGTTTCTTTACAAGTTATCTACAACTAAAATTGATTACTTTAGCTTTTTCTTTTATGTCTATAACTTAGTCTAAGTCTAAAATATTTTTACTCAGATGGTAATGCGCATAGCACAAAAAAAATTCAAATTCACTTGAGTAATTTAGCAATTATAAGGAGCTTTCGCTTTACTTTAAGGTTTTAAGAATCTATTCAAAAATTGGAATACTTGCGAACGGAAGAAACAACTTACTTAAGATTTCCTAGTATACAATATATTTCATTTTACATAACCTTATATATAAGTGGGGTACCCCGCTGCACGGTGGTTGAATGTTGTTGTTTTCAGGAGGCTGGTGTCGATGTTGTTGTTGTGTGGTTATTGCTGATATTTTTGGTTTGTTTTAGCTGGTTTTTATTTTAATGTCAAGTATTTTTGCTTTGTGGTGCTTTTGCAATTTTATTTGTAAATTCTTTTCAATTTCAATGCACTTTAATTTATTGTTTCCGAGGCGGTACTTCTTTGTTTTTTTATTGCATTTTAATGCGCGTACATAATTAAAATACTTTTTTATTCCAACGTGGAAAGTTTTTGATTGAAGATCAAGTGATTAAAATATTGTAATATGCACTCCTACGTTATGTATAGTTTGTCACTTGAGATTCTTCTTAAAAATCACATTAGCCTTATAGTTTTGAGTTTTCGAATTGAAACATTATATATGGCAAACAGTTTTCATTTTACTTTTATTATGATTTTATCACAATGGCTTCGGCACAAATAAATCACACTGCAAGACTTCAAATTTCAGCTATTCCAGTTGCAAACTGCACTGGTTTATTGTCAACATATTTTTCACTATTTCGCGCTAATTGATTTTTAATTTTTTTTTTTTTGCGATTTGCGATTTTCTCAAGTGATGTTTTTTTTTTCTTGTTATAGTCGAGCAACTTATTCGACAACCGAACGCGTTGAAATTATCCAGCAACTGATGATGTTTTCGCATGATGCCGCTTGCCAGCCGTCCGTCCGCTACCCAAGCTATGCATACATCAAAAAAAAATCTGAACGGCATCCTTGGCCCATTGATGCCCACACTTCCTAGTTGACTTTTTGACGTTTTAAATACTGTCAGCTGATATAAACTAAAACTTTTTCCAACGGTTTTTTGAATAAGTCCTAATTTAAGGCTACAGTGTGTTCAATTTTTGTTTGCTTAAACCTGAATATTGGGCAATTGCGTGCATTTTACATTGAAATTGAGATTCAAGAAGGAAGATTTTAAAAATTTTTAAAAACGGATTTTTAGTGTTAACAGGGACGCTTGGGTGCGCATTCCCATTGGTTGAGCTGCCAAACCAGGTGTCAGTTTGGGATTGGGCGATTTTATCGGCTGATTTCTCTCAGTTTCATCACACCAAACTGAAGTTTTTACTGTAGCCGATAGGTGGCTGAAAACAAAGTTGACAGTTCAACTCCAGTTTAGGCCTGTTCAATGAATCGCATTGACAGTTCGTTTACGTTTTTTTCTTATGTTTCAAAAAAAAGAGGCCATAAGAAATCCGTAACAAAGTCCATCGCTAAGTTTAAGCGTACATATCGCGTTTGGCTGCGACTGAACCATGTTGGTTTTGACTCTGACAAAACGATTTACGTCAATGAATGCTTGACCAAAAGCAGCTTTGAAATTCTTCAAGCTGCAGTTCGCCTTAAAAAGCAACAGATATTAACTGCAGCTTTTACTCTTCGTGGCTTGGTTCATGTGAAGCGCAGTGAGCGTGATGTGGCTACGTTCATTAACTGTATAAATGGGCTCTACAGCTTCCCTAACTCTGGCTGTACTCCACCTAGCACTACTCAGTATGATGACAACGCTGATTCTGAACAAATTGGGGTGAATAATCTTTCTCGTGATTCATAAATACCTCAACCAGCCAACCTCAATTATTATTTATGTACTTTTATTATTAATTATGACTGTTATCTATATTTTTAATTACATTTATAATTTTATTAGATTATCTAAGTACTGGCCTTGTAAACTATTATTGCATCAAATGAGACACGAAATAATTGCGTGCGTTACTTTTATATACTCATTTAATTTACTTTTTTATGATTGATTCATTTTATGATCATTCTTCGCGTTCCGCAGGCAGTATATTTAGTTTAACTCGTATATTTAGCAAACAAAAAGTTGGCCTTAAAGTATGTCACATCAATGCACAGAGCTTAGCGAACAAAATAGATGAGTTTCGATATATATTTGAAGGTTCTGGTATTGATGTTATATTATTATTATTATTATTTAATTTATTAGTTATAAATAACTATTACATAATTTAATTAATTTTTACAAAAATTTTTCCAATTAATATAATTATACTATTAAACTTAAAAATTTAGTTAAAATTTATTTTTATAAAATCTATTGCAAGTCCTTTAAAATTACGTGAATTAGACTCTCGCTTAATATGAATGGGCAACATGTTGAACAATTTCAAGCCTTGGTACATAATTGAATTTTGCGTGCTGGTTCTATCAAATCTTTTTAGTCTAAAATCTTCTGCTTTTCTCAAGTTATATGGCTGAATGTTAGAGACGTATACAATAATATCCTGTAAATACTGGGGAAAAATACTATGTTTTACATTGAATACAAATATAAGGACTCTTAGAATTAGACGCTGTTTAACATTTAACCGCAATAACATTTGTAACATATAAAACGTAGGAGTATAAATATTGCACTTTAATTGTAGAATTTGAAGTCTTTTCTTGACATCGTTATTGCACATATGAAGGATTGTTGCACAATAGTCAAAATGTGGTAGTATTATGGTGTTAAAAATCATCACAGTATTGTGAAAGTTTAGTCGTTTTCTAATTCTACTCAAAAAACCTATCTTTTTACTAATTTTAGCACATATGTAGTCTGCGTGCTCATTAAACTTCAACTGTTTATCAATTATCACTCCTAAGTATTTTATTGATTTAATTTCATTTATTATTTCGCCATTTATTTCCAATTTCGCCATTTATTTTCATTTGAGTTTAAAATTAAAAATTTTGTTTTGTCTATGTTTAATTTGAGTTAATGCATACACAGCCATGTTTCTAGGTTTTTTAGGTCCTCTTGAATTTTTTGTTGAACTTCATGGATATTTTTACAATGTATATATATTAATGTGTCGTCTGCAAACAAGGCAACTTTGCACCATTTCAACACTTTATTTATATCATTAATGAAGAGTAAAAAGAGATCGACTCAAAAAGTTGATCCTTGTGGTACACCTATATTGACATCTTTTTCTCTGGAGAATTTGTCCAAAACTTTTGTGACCTGTGATCTTCCGCATAGGTAAGAATCAAACAATCTCTTCTCAACTCCTTTTACTCCATAAAAGTCTAGTTTTTGTAATAGAATATTACGGTCGATGGTTTCCAATGCTCGTTTGAAATCCAAGAAAATTGCTATAATTTTGTTCCATCATCAATTTTCTTTTTCCAATCGTGGATGGTCCAAATTATAGCAGTTTCACATGAATGCTCTTTTCTAAATCCAGATTGCTCACTTATGATGATGTGGTTGTCTTGAACATATTTAATAAGTGGCTTACTAACCACCTTTTCAATAATTTTTTCTAGAATTGGCAGCATATTGATTGGTCTGTATTCTAATGGAACTTTAGGATTTGGAACTTTCGGAACTGGAATCACGACTGATTTTTTGGAAACTTTCCTTCTCGCAATGAACTATTTATTATCTGTAGTATATCATTTCCTATCATATCAAAGTTTTGAATGAAAATTTTAGAGCTTAAGTTAAAAATGTATTTTTTGCCGTTCATCTTTTTAAGAATTTCTTTAAGATCACTATAGTTCAATAAATCAAATTGTAATCTGCTTTCATTTGGACAGATAAACGACACATACGGTACATTCACTACAGAGTTATTTATTTCGACCACACTATCAACAAAAAAAGTATTTAAATAATCAGCTATTGCACTTGCGTTTGTTTCTATTGCACTATTAATATATACTAGTGATAACCCCCGAAAATCGGGTGAGTGTTCTTTCTGTACACACTAACCAGATCTGAATTTTAGAATTGGCTTTTGACGAACCCTTACTGGCCTTCCCGGTCCTGATGGCATTTTTCTACAAACACAAAAGTATTAATAAATACATAGCGCTTTCATTGGAAATAAGAGATTTTAATTTTGGAAATAATACATAATTGATTTTGAAAAATCAAGTACTTCTTGTTTTTTTTTTTAGTAAATATCAAATATTTTTGCAAAAAACGAATCCTTAAAAATGTTTCATCATCAAATTTTTCCTGCTACGCGTTTTGTTGACAGATATCTAGTCACGTTAGTTTAACTCAATTTCGAAAAAAAAACACATGACGTACTCTATGATTCTAAGCCCACCATGTACTACGGCAGAGGCTAACTAGTTTGTCCCTTTATTTTTGTCGGTTCTAAATGATTTGAATATGCGTTTAACAAAAATAAATAATTTTTTTCTTGAGCCAGGTTGTTTTTTACCAAATTAAGATAAATATTTCACATTATTACATTTGTAAGCCATTATATAGGAAAAATCAATTTTTACATAAACCCATAGAACAATTTTAATCTTGTTGTTGTTTTATATATATATACAGGTAGTCTCCGACGTACGACCGATCGACTTACGATTATTCGCACTTACGACCAATTTTTTTTTCAATTTTTTTCATAGAAAATGCTTAAAATAGTTTCGGGGAATCCCTAAAATATGTATATGAGAAAAAATTTAAAAAAAAGCATTAAGTAGTATGTACAAGGATTCGATTTATTTCAGTACAAATAATACGTTTGTTTAAGTGAATAAAATTTGCTTAATCCCCCACTGTACTTAGAAACTGTTTATTTATGTAGCATACATAGTGCAATGACCGCTGGCACCTTCTAACGAACCTAACACCAATAACATACACCAATACATGTTTACGCTCCTTTGCAACTTCTTGACCAACAGTTCAGCAACATCATTGCAAAGCTCCCTTTTGATAGCTACCCTGGTTTTGCCGATTCTGCAGTGTTGTCAGTGAACACTGCCTAGGAACACTGTGCAAATGACATTACTCCTTACACACATACCAATGACTGAGATATGGGATCTGTCAAAACAAACATTGGATTGGATATGGACTGTCAGAATTGTAGTAAGTAATTTCATTTTAAGATATTTCTAAATAACAATAAAATTGAAAATATATTTCATAGGTTGCTGAATTCATGGACGACCGGGGTGTTTTCTATTCACAACAATTCTTTGATTAAAACTACAACGTACTTAACAAAAAATGTTGTTCCATTTCCACAAATGTCATTTCCTTAAGAAGACAGAATCAGCTGCCTATGCATTGTATACAAAATAAATATAATTGCAATGGAGGCAGAAGTGGAAAACACATTTATTTTGATATAGAAAATGTGGGAAAAAAGGTGTTTATATAATAAAATAGACGCATTATATTATAATCGAAATGTAAAAGAAAGGGCTTGGAGTGCTGTTGCAAATATATGCAAGTTAACCCTTTACGGAGTCTTGTTGCATATCTGCAACATACCGAACCAATACTGCGAGATTTGCTTAGAAACGCTGTAGCGCTTAATAATGTAGTACAACGGCAACAAAGCCAGCAATGAGTTTTTGAAGTTAGCAAGCTAAAAATATCGGAAACTTCTATATTTTTGCTACTTGAAGTTCAGTGATACATCGTATTGAAAAGTGTGGAAGAGTGCAATGTTTAAAAATCCGTTAAAATATATTTTTATAACTAAAAAACAATTTATTGTAAAAATAAGAAAAAGTAAGTACTTTTTTTAAGTAAAAATAGTTAAATTGACGGCAAAAGGCATTTTGGTAAACGTACATAATCATATTAACCTTTGTTGTAGGACAGCAACATTACGCCGTTCGGATTATAATGGTATCCCTCAACGATGATGAAATTGAAAGGTATTTGGCAAATTTAGGGTCTGATAGCGAAGATGGTTTGAATTTTTCAGATGGCGACTTACCTCTCAGAGAAGGTGAAGTTGATGTGCAAGAGATAGAAGACGACATAATAGTTGATGTAGGCATTGATATAGCGTCTAACAATAATACTAGCCTTACAGAAATTTCGAAGTCAAAAACACAGGATATCAAGAAAGGAAAACTTGTCAAAGAAAGGAGCCATTGCAGGAATAGTAAAAAATAATGTAATTTTATTGGTTAATATTTTTTCTACAGGTTAACGTTTAGTGGAAAACAAAGAGCTTAGAATTGAGTGATAAACAATTAAACTTTCAAGGTGGTACTATTATGCCAGATGGCATTTTGCAGTTTCAAACTCCATTTCAATTATTTTCCTATCTGTTTCCTTATGAAATTTTTGATTACATAAGATATCAATCTAACTTGTACAGTGTGCAGAAAAACTCGAATAAACCGTTAAATGTAATAAGCGCAGAAATACGACAATTTTTAGGTAGAGTGTACTACATGTCCATTGTAGAAATGCCTAATGCACGAATGTATTGGTCGGAAAAGATTAGATTTACGCCAGTAGCTGAAACAATGGCACAGAAACGATTCGAGGAGATACGTCGACACTTGCATCTTAATGATAATAGCAAATTCATTGCAAGCGGTCACGAAAATTACGATAGGTTATTTAAAATAAGACCTTTAATAACCATGCTGAACGTCAACATAAAAAAGGTGCCTTTGGAACCACTATTATCATCAATAGATAAACAAATGTATTCTACAAAATCAAGAAATGTCCTAAAGCAATACATTCCAGGTAAACAAAATAAATGGGGCTTCAAACTTTTTGTAATTTCAGGTGTAAGTTTCTACGTCTACAATTTTGAGGCTTATACGTTTAAACGTTTTAGATGATAGTGAACCTCAACTTGGTGCATCAGCAAATGTAGTTGTCCGACTTTCAAGCAAGGATCAAGGATCAGCAAGGACATTGGCCTATATGGGCAGAAAAAAAAAATCCGATGTAAGCTGTCTAAGTATATCGGTTACACACAGAGACTGTGTGGCGAAAAATGCGGCGTGAGCCTATGTTATAATAAAACAAAATCTTTCATTTGAAATACTATTTTTTTCTTATTGGCAATGCGCAATGTTACACATATGTTACATTTCATTTTTTTATAAAAATATACTTTTAAAATAAACTAAAACTAAAAATAAAAAAAGATTTTTCATTTTAAAAAGGTTTTCAATCATTTAAAATATAATCTATTGAAAAATATGAACTTGCGCTGTAAAGGGTTAATACATATACACAAACAACAACACAATACACAAAACCATTTTATTGACAATTCACTGATGCCAAGCTCTGGATCTGCAAAAACCTTTTCCCCACAAACCTCACGAGCAGTACAAAGCGAGCTATTTTGCTTAATTTTTTTCTTAAAATTTATAAAATGATCATGATTTCCATATTTAGTGTTTTAAGTACCTTAATTAATCTCATTCAATAATATTTCGCAAATAAACTCCATTTATTTAGGAAATGTAAAAAATAATATATATGTAATTGTGGGTATATTTTATAGGTTTGCAACAGTGGCTACATCGTTTCATGTAAGTACAACATAGCAACTAAAAAGCCTCCTCTCAGATCCTTAGGCATTTGACAGACCTTTCTTTGAATTTGACAGTAGGTTAAGCTAGCCCATGCATGGTTTAGTTGCCCTTCTAAGAATCTCAGAGTAGATTTTTTAGTGGCTATGTTGTACTAACATGAACTTAAGAAACGATATAGCCACAGTTGCAAGCCTATGGAATATTCCCAGTATTACATAAATATTATTTCTTATATTCCTTAAATAAATGGAGTTCAATCACAAAATGTTATTGAATGACATTAATTAAGATACTTTAATAAATATGCAAATCTACGATCATAAATTTTAAGAAAAAACTCTGGCAGCTCTGATCGTTTTGGTTGTCAATTTTTTTTACTCGTCATTTCGGCAAATTTTAATTAATTATTTTTAAAATATATATTCAATATATCGGCTGGATAACCTTATTATTTTGAAGCGCTGAGTGTCCAGCATCTGGTGAATGTCGAGTTCAGCAAAAAATCTGGTTTGTTTTCTCCAATTGGACTGCTGTTTGAT
The DNA here is from genome assembly GCA_963680825.1 of Meiosimyza decipiens. Lineage (NCBI taxonomy): Eukaryota > Metazoa > Arthropoda > Insecta > Diptera > Lauxaniidae > Meiosimyza > Meiosimyza decipiens. The sequence goes on along the minus strand of OY804258.1, from coordinate 80,248,478 downwards.
GAAATCGGTTTTGGCGCATATTTATTTGACAGTGAGTAAACCAACAACAAAATTTAGACTCCCGTGAACAGCTGTTAACTGTGAGCTTTCTTTCGCAAGCAATGAATTCAGTAGCTTTGTTTCATTAGCAAAAACTTGTACTGCACTAAGCAAATAATTCCGTAATGTACTAAGCAAAAAAATTACAAAAACTCCGTACTGTACTGTAGTAGAAATTAGATTGAAATTAAAATTCTGTTGGGCCTGTTGATATGCTACATGATTTGGGGTGCATTTTGATGCAAAATTGAACTTTGATGCACTAGAAAATTTTCAAAGTTGAGATTAAAATTATTGGATATATACTTGCAAGAAATATGTCTTCGCCTGCTGCTGTTAAGCTTCGTGATACTCTGGCACGTCATCTAAAGCTATTTCCTACTGAAAAAACGGGTGATAAAATGCCTGTGCACGGAGAAGAGGAGCTCTCAAAGACTATCCTCCTACAAATGAAAGCTATGGAAGAAAGGCTGCAGTCGCATGCTGATAAGGAGTCCAAGAAGGTTTTTTTGGAACTTTTTGTTCTTGAAAATAAGCTAACGGCTAAAGTTGAATCCGAAATTAATTTGCTAAAAACTAGATATAACGAAATTACTAATAAAATTCTTGTGTTTGAAAAAGAACTAATAGAGTTTCATAAAATTGGCAGATGAAAAGTTTTAGCAACAAACTTGAAAATACTTATGCTGTTTGCGATCTTCGCGTCACTGGAATCCCTTCACGTAGCAACGAAAACCTTCTTGAGATATTTAGAAAAATCTGTGACACCATAAACATCACACCACCGAATGTAATGAGCATTTACCGCTTTAAGCGCACGAAGGATGCTCATACTAATTTTGACCCGGCTATAATCATTAAACTGCATTCTCCGTTTGATAAAAATTTTGTACTTAAGTTGTTACGCCTGGCATCTTAAATAAAAGGGAGAAGCTCGCTTAATCTTTAGTGCAAGGCACTCAGACTTCCCGGCTAGGGTCGCGGTTCCGTAGCGCAGCATAGAACAAAAAAAAAACACGGGGAGCAGAAAAAACCCCAGGTCACACTTTTTCTATTTAAATTTCTATCGGTGGCATCACGGCTTCACCACCCCGGCACCTCCCCTAAATCTTTCGCCTAGCAAATCTTCATTCTTAAATTAAGAAAAAGTAATTTTTTTTTATTTCAATTCAACTTTAATTTTTTTTAAAATTCAAGTTTGGTTTTTGTAGCAAGCTTTATAATTTCAATTTAGTATTTTTAATAATTGTACACACACGGTTTCTTTACAAGTTATCTACAACTAAAATTGATTACTTTAGCTTTTTCTTTTATGTCTATAACTTAGTCTAAGTCTAAAATATTTTTACTCAGATGGTAATGCGCATAGCACAAAAAAAATTCAAATTCACTTGAGTAATTTAGCAATTATAAGGAGCTTTCGCTTTACTTTAAGGTTTTAAGAATCTATTCAAAAATTGGAATACTTGCGAACGGAAGAAACAACTTACTTAAGATTTCCTAGTATACAATATATTTCATTTTACATAACCTTATATATAAGTGGGGTACCCCGCTGCACGGTGGTTGAATGTTGTTGTTTTCAGGAGGCTGGTGTCGATGTTGTTGTTGTGTGGTTATTGCTGATATTTTTGGTTTGTTTTAGCTGGTTTTTATTTTAATGTCAAGTATTTTTGCTTTGTGGTGCTTTTGCAATTTTATTTGTAAATTCTTTTCAATTTCAATGCACTTTAATTTATTGTTTCCGAGGCGGTACTTCTTTGTTTTTTTATTGCATTTTAATGCGCGTACATAATTAAAATACTTTTTTATTCCAACGTGGAAAGTTTTTGATTGAAGATCAAGTGATTAAAATATTGTAATATGCACTCCTACGTTATGTATAGTTTGTCACTTGAGATTCTTCTTAAAAATCACATTAGCCTTATAGTTTTGAGTTTTCGAATTGAAACATTATATATGGCAAACAGTTTTCATTTTACTTTTATTATGATTTTATCACAATGGCTTCGGCACAAATAAATCACACTGCAAGACTTCAAATTTCAGCTATTCCAGTTGCAAACTGCACTGGTTTATTGTCAACATATTTTTCACTATTTCGCGCTAATTGATTTTTAATTTTTTTTTTTTTGCGATTTGCGATTTTCTCAAGTGATGTTTTTTTTTTCTTGTTATAGTCGAGCAACTTATTCGACAACCGAACGCGTTGAAATTATCCAGCAACTGATGATGTTTTCGCATGATGCCGCTTGCCAGCCGTCCGTCCGCTACCCAAGCTATGCATACATCAAAAAAAAATCTGAACGGCATCCTTGGCCCATTGATGCCCACACTTCCTAGTTGACTTTTTGACGTTTTAAATACTGTCAGCTGATATAAACTAAAACTTTTTCCAACGGTTTTTTGAATAAGTCCTAATTTAAGGCTACAGTGTGTTCAATTTTTGTTTGCTTAAACCTGAATATTGGGCAATTGCGTGCATTTTACATTGAAATTGAGATTCAAGAAGGAAGATTTTAAAAATTTTTAAAAACGGATTTTTAGTGTTAACAGGGACGCTTGGGTGCGCATTCCCATTGGTTGAGCTGCCAAACCAGGTGTCAGTTTGGGATTGGGCGATTTTATCGGCTGATTTCTCTCAGTTTCATCACACCAAACTGAAGTTTTTACTGTAGCCGATAGGTGGCTGAAAACAAAGTTGACAGTTCAACTCCAGTTTAGGCCTGTTCAATGAATCGCATTGACAGTTCGTTTACGTTTTTTTCTTATGTTTCAAAAAAAAGAGGCCATAAGAAATCCGTAACAAAGTCCATCGCTAAGTTTAAGCGTACATATCGCGTTTGGCTGCGACTGAACCATGTTGGTTTTGACTCTGACAAAACGATTTACGTCAATGAATGCTTGACCAAAAGCAGCTTTGAAATTCTTCAAGCTGCAGTTCGCCTTAAAAAGCAACAGATATTAACTGCAGCTTTTACTCTTCGTGGCTTGGTTCATGTGAAGCGCAGTGAGCGTGATGTGGCTACGTTCATTAACTGTATAAATGGGCTCTACAGCTTCCCTAACTCTGGCTGTACTCCACCTAGCACTACTCAGTATGATGACAACGCTGATTCTGAACAAATTGGGGTGAATAATCTTTCTCGTGATTCATAAATACCTCAACCAGCCAACCTCAATTATTATTTATGTACTTTTATTATTAATTATGACTGTTATCTATATTTTTAATTACATTTATAATTTTATTAGATTATCTAAGTACTGGCCTTGTAAACTATTATTGCATCAAATGAGACACGAAATAATTGCGTGCGTTACTTTTATATACTCATTTAATTTACTTTTTTATGATTGATTCATTTTATGATCATTCTTCGCGTTCCGCAGGCAGTATATTTAGTTTAACTCGTATATTTAGCAAACAAAAAGTTGGCCTTAAAGTATGTCACATCAATGCACAGAGCTTAGCGAACAAAATAGATGAGTTTCGATATATATTTGAAGGTTCTGGTATTGATGTTATATTATTATTATTATTATTTAATTTATTAGTTATAAATAACTATTACATAATTTAATTAATTTTTACAAAAATTTTTCCAATTAATATAATTATACTATTAAACTTAAAAATTTAGTTAAAATTTATTTTTATAAAATCTATTGCAAGTCCTTTAAAATTACGTGAATTAGACTCTCGCTTAATATGAATGGGCAACATGTTGAACAATTTCAAGCCTTGGTACATAATTGAATTTTGCGTGCTGGTTCTATCAAATCTTTTTAGTCTAAAATCTTCTGCTTTTCTCAAGTTATATGGCTGAATGTTAGAGACGTATACAATAATATCCTGTAAATACTGGGGAAAAATACTATGTTTTACATTGAATACAAATATAAGGACTCTTAGAATTAGACGCTGTTTAACATTTAACCGCAATAACATTTGTAACATATAAAACGTAGGAGTATAAATATTGCACTTTAATTGTAGAATTTGAAGTCTTTTCTTGACATCGTTATTGCACATATGAAGGATTGTTGCACAATAGTCAAAATGTGGTAGTATTATGGTGTTAAAAATCATCACAGTATTGTGAAAGTTTAGTCGTTTTCTAATTCTACTCAAAAAACCTATCTTTTTACTAATTTTAGCACATATGTAGTCTGCGTGCTCATTAAACTTCAACTGTTTATCAATTATCACTCCTAAGTATTTTATTGATTTAATTTCATTTATTATTTCGCCATTTATTTCCAATTTCGCCATTTATTTTCATTTGAGTTTAAAATTAAAAATTTTGTTTTGTCTATGTTTAATTTGAGTTAATGCATACACAGCCATGTTTCTAGGTTTTTTAGGTCCTCTTGAATTTTTTGTTGAACTTCATGGATATTTTTACAATGTATATATATTAATGTGTCGTCTGCAAACAAGGCAACTTTGCACCATTTCAACACTTTATTTATATCATTAATGAAGAGTAAAAAGAGATCGACTCAAAAAGTTGATCCTTGTGGTACACCTATATTGACATCTTTTTCTCTGGAGAATTTGTCCAAAACTTTTGTGACCTGTGATCTTCCGCATAGGTAAGAATCAAACAATCTCTTCTCAACTCCTTTTACTCCATAAAAGTCTAGTTTTTGTAATAGAATATTACGGTCGATGGTTTCCAATGCTCGTTTGAAATCCAAGAAAATTGCTATAATTTTGTTCCATCATCAATTTTCTTTTTCCAATCGTGGATGGTCCAAATTATAGCAGTTTCACATGAATGCTCTTTTCTAAATCCAGATTGCTCACTTATGATGATGTGGTTGTCTTGAACATATTTAATAAGTGGCTTACTAACCACCTTTTCAATAATTTTTTCTAGAATTGGCAGCATATTGATTGGTCTGTATTCTAATGGAACTTTAGGATTTGGAACTTTCGGAACTGGAATCACGACTGATTTTTTGGAAACTTTCCTTCTCGCAATGAACTATTTATTATCTGTAGTATATCATTTCCTATCATATCAAAGTTTTGAATGAAAATTTTAGAGCTTAAGTTAAAAATGTATTTTTTGCCGTTCATCTTTTTAAGAATTTCTTTAAGATCACTATAGTTCAATAAATCAAATTGTAATCTGCTTTCATTTGGACAGATAAACGACACATACGGTACATTCACTACAGAGTTATTTATTTCGACCACACTATCAACAAAAAAAGTATTTAAATAATCAGCTATTGCACTTGCGTTTGTTTCTATTGCACTATTAATATATACTAGTGATAACCCCCGAAAATCGGGTGAGTGTTCTTTCTGTACACACTAACCAGATCTGAATTTTAGAATTGGCTTTTGACGAACCCTTACTGGCCTTCCCGGTCCTGATGGCATTTTTCTACAAACACAAAAGTATTAATAAATACATAGCGCTTTCATTGGAAATAAGAGATTTTAATTTTGGAAATAATACATAATTGATTTTGAAAAATCAAGGACTTCTTGTTTTTTTTTTTAGTAAATATCAAATATTTTTGCAAAAAACGAATCCTTAAAAATGTTTCATCATCAAATTTTTCCTGCTACGCGTTTTGTTGACAGATATCTAGTCACGTTAGTTTAACTCAATTTCGAAAAAAAAACACATGACGTACTCTATGATTCTAAGCCCACCATGTACTACGGCAGAGGCTAACTAGTTTGTCCCTTTATTTTTGTCGGTTCTAAATGATTTGAATATGCGTTTAACAAAAATAAATAATTTTTTTCTTGAGCCAGGTTGTTTTTTACCAAATTAAGATAAATATTTCACATTATTACATTTGTAAGCCATTATATAGGAAAAATCAATTTTTACATAAACCCATAGAACAATTTTAATCTTGTTGTTGTTTTATATATATATACAGGTAGTCTCCGACGTACGACCGATCGACTTACGATTATTCGCACTTACGACCAATTTTTTTTTCAATTTTTTTCATAGAAAATGCTTAAAATAGTTTCGGGGAATCCCTAAAATATGTATATGAGAAAAAATTTAAAAAAAAGCATTAAGTAGTATGTACAAGGATTCGATTTATTTCAGTACAAATAATACGTTTGTTTAAGTGAATAATTTTATATCATCCCAAAAATGGCTGGAACTAGTAGTACAGTATGTATGTAATATTTTTCTTTAGTTATTTTTTATGAAACTCGACTTACGACTTAATCGACTTACGACCGATGACTAGGAACCTATCTCGGTCGTAAGTCGGGGACTACCTGTAGTCTTATACTAAGCTTTTAAGAGTCCCAAACATATATGTATAAGCTATTCCTTCTGAAAATTTTATTTGGGATTTTCCTTGAATTGTGTCACTTCTGTCATGCCACGCTAAAGGCATTTTACCCATAAACATCCACCCGAAGGTTCTGAAAGCATGCAGTTAGAATTTTTTAACAATTGGGTGGAATATTCAAGAGTAGATATGAGAAGGTTGGTTTCAAGGGTAAGGCCAAATTTAGTTTAAGCTTTAAACTAATACCCCGTACGCAAGAAGCGAGAGTTTTTTACAATCACCCATGTATGCTCGATTTCAATGATTTAGGGGGCGTTCAAGTATTACGTAACTAAATTTTTAAAGATTTTTGACCCCCCTCCCCATGTAACGTTTTACTGTACCCCCCACCCCTATACGTTACGTATCACCCAAGTGGCCATATTTACCTTACAGCGAGTGCTTTTCTCTTCGCTATGGCAAGGCTTTAGTAGTTAACCAGTTCATTGCTTGAGAAAATTGATAAAAATAGGAAACCATTCCACACTTATATGTCTCAGCTTTTGGTTAGCCGATCTCGAAGCTGATCATTTTATGGTATTATTTATTGAGCTAATCGAGATCCCGTAAAATTTATCATTTTAATAAAACATTTTCATTGTTGTTATTCAATAAACATATAAAAAAAGCATTTCATTATACACACCTAATTTAGAATCACTCTCACTAAAGAAGTTTCACTTCAAAATCAGCCCTCCCCCCCGGTAATGCATCGTAATACTTGAACGTCCCCTTAGTTTTAATAATAAAAAAGTCGAAACTTTCCAATAATATTCATTAAATTTTTTATAAAAATGCATCACATCTTCCAAAAAAATGAATCCAAAATAATAGTTTCCATAAACAAAAACATATGTAACATGAAGTTGTTTTTCCCTTGCTCTTTCTCATCAAATATCAAGATACACTTATATTACGCACCCATACACTTATTCATTACTATTGCTTTTCATATTTTAGTAACAACAATTGGAAAACAATAACAAATAGAGAGAGAGAGAGAGTAGTAGGTATGTAAATTTTTTTTTCCTCGCTATCGCAAGGCTTTTGCAGTTAATCAGTGCAATGCTTGAAAGAGTTGAAAAAAAAGGAAATCTTTCGACGCTTATACCGATTCTGGTCAACGGATTCTGGATCCAATAATTTTCCGCAACTCTGCTCGATGAGCACATCAATTTGATATAGCATTTGTTGCTGTAGCTGTTGTAGATCGCGTCAACTAAGCCTTAGCTTCGAGGAATAAATATATAGATACTAGATATTTCATTGTGTTCATTTCCTAACACTAAATTTTTTATTGCACTCCAGAGTCCCTTTTGATCACCACTTTTAGAGGCTATTTTATATTGCACATAGTTATTTTTAGCTTTATTAATTAATTGTTTATAAAGGGTGTTTTTTTTAGAGGTTTGTTTTTCGAATAGAGATAAAACTAGCATTTTATGGTCAAATCTGGCAACTCTAATGTTATTTATGTTCAGATTGGTTTGCCATTTCATCATAAACAGGTTGACAAAAGAACAACGCTTGCAAATCGTGCAAATTTATTTCGAAAATAATGGTTCAGTTCGCGAAGTTTACCGCAAGCTCCGTCCATTTTATGGTCGACATAATCGTCCATCAGAGCAATTAATTCGGTTAACCATGGATCGTTTTCGCACTACGTTTACTCTATGTGATAATACGCATCCGCAGAGACGTCGAACAGTGCGCACCGAAGAAACAATTGCCGCTGTAGAGCAAAATGTTGAAGAGGACCCGAATGAATCGATTCGCCACCGTGCACAGCAATTGGAGCTTTGTCCATCAACTTTATGGAAGATTTTGCGCAAAGATCTTGGCTTGTGACCTTACAAGATCCAGCTTGTGCAAGAATTAAAGCCGCGAGACCATGCAATGCGTCGTGATTTTGGTGTATGGGCCGAAAATGAGATTGATCTCGATGCTGATTTTCATCGCAAAATTTTGTTCAGTGATGAGGAAGCAAAATTGCCGCATTACATCCACAAAAACTGACTGTTTGGTGTGCTCTATGGGCTGGTGGAGTCATTGGGCCATACTTCTACCGAAATAATGCTGGAGAGTCAGTTACCGTTAATGGAGACCGGTAGAGAGCCATGATAACCGACTATTTTGTTCCCGAATTGGATGGCATGAATGTGGATGAGTTGTGGTTCCAACAAGACGGCGCTACATGCCACACAGCGCACGTCACAATCGATTTAAAAAGGAAACATTCGATGAGCGCATAATTTCGCGGAATGGACCTGTCAATTGGCCACCAAGATCGTGTGATTTGACACCATTGGATTATTTTCTTTGGGGATATGTGAAGTCGCTCGTCTACGCCAACAAACCAGAAACGTTAGGGGACTTGGAAGCCAACATTCGTGGCGTTATTGCCGACATACGGCCCCATATGCTCGAAAAAGTGGTTCAAAATTGGACCTGTAGAATTGGCTTTATTCGAGCCAGCCGCGGCGGCCACATGCCCAAAATCATATTTAAACATTAATGGCATAAAATTATCCTTCCAATAAAGCCAAATTGATGGACATTAAAACGATTTTCTTGTGTTTTATTTCAATTCGAAGCTCTATACCTCTAAAAAAAACACCCTTTATATATTTCTAGTCCGTCTGTATGTATTCCAGTCTTCGTTGCTTTTTGTTATCACAGCTCTGTTATACTCTCGAATTTTTCTTGTGTTTAGGTCTTTCAGTTCTTGATTATACCATGGTGCTGTGTTTCTGTGTTCACCTATGACTGCGTACCGTCATTGTATCCATAATGTGTTTGACTTTATTCTCAAATGATGTTGTCAGAATATCAACATTCACATTATGTTCAAGATTTACACTATTGTACATTTCTCGGAACACCTTTCTGTTATATTTACAGAACATAATTTCTTTTATCTCTTTATTTTGTTTTTTAACATTAAAATAAAACTTTTTTAGCAGGCTCCAATTTTAATGAAAAACTATTTTTTGTTTATCATATTAAATTTTTATTACCAATATTTCGACTACCATTGCTAGTCATCTTCAGGGTAATCTGTTTAAAAAATGTTACAACAATTAAAATAAAATAATATAAACAAAAACAGCACAAAAAATAACTTACGTATGTCAGGATCAAATAAATAATTACTTTAAAAATAAATAATTACTTAAAACTAACAACGCGGTGGACAAAACAAAAACATAAATATTGCACAGAAATATTGCACAAAATTTTTAAGTTTTTGTAAACAAATCACAACTGATCTTAATGGTGATCTCTCGTCCACTAATATTACTTGTTTTGTTTTGTTATTATATATCTGTAGCTTTGAGCAATTCTCTCTGTGTCCGTTTTAAAGTTTAATCGTTGTGGGTGTGGTGAATTAATTATGTGGATCATTTCTAGAGTATAGCGTTTGATGTAATTTGTCTCTTGTTGTAATATCTCTACGTTGTCAAAGTCAGCAAAGTGTTGGTGTGATTGTGACTCAGTGAGTAGAATGAGACTTAATGTTATGTTTAATGTTGCACGGTACGTGTTTAACTTGAAGCGGTACGATCATGTCTCGCAGCATGCTAAAAAGATATATGGCATTACTTTTGACAACTTGCTTAAATCTCGTTGTATTATTCTTCTGCATGAGCTAATACATACAGCTAGGGGTTGCATTACCGGTTACCGATTAACCGGTTTACCGGTAAATCGCCAAAAATGCACCATCGGTTATTACCGGTAAATTGGCAAATTAACCGGTAATGACCGGGACTGATTTTATCGAAACTTTTAAAGAGATATGGCAAAAACTCGCTGCGAGAAATTTCGATGTGATTAATTATCTGGACGATCCTGATGCAATTAATGATTTTGATGAATATAATATATTCAATATAACAAATAAAACTACAATAATGGCGAAAATCATAGATATAACTAAGCCTGTATTTTCAAGGAATGAGAATTACACAATTTCTGAACAAAAAGATAGAGAAGAAGATGAGATAGAAATAGTCAAAATATTAACACTTGAAGAAAAGCTTAAATTAGCAATGGAAGCCAAAACTATAAAAATAAACGATAAAAATAAAGCGGATAAACCGAAACAAGATATAAACAGTGTTATTCAGAAAGAAATGTCATATTTCGAACTCGAAAAAAGTCGTGGTAAATATTTAAACATTGCATTTCAACATCTGATGACTTGCCGACCAACTAGTGTTGAATCAGAACGAGCATTTTCATCTGCTGAAAAAATATGCACAAAGTTCAAGTCTGGTTTAAAAGACGAGAGCATCGATATGATTTGTTTTATGCGAGCTTATTTTAATGCTCAAAAATCAACATACCAAATACAATAAAATTTTTTTATTAAACTATAAAACCAATGAATTGTTGTATTATATTATTTTAATTTTTTAATAAACTTTAAAACCAATGAATTGTTATATTATTTATTTATTATTTTATTTTAATTACGAATTTATATTATGTAGGTGTGTACAAAGTATACAAAGTGTGAATTACACATGCACATACATAATAAGTTAATGGATAAACGAATAAGTTAGGCGTAAATACTCATAGATAGGTAAACATAATATTAATCACTCGTAATTTAAATTAACTAAGATTTATGTGCATATAATGGATAATCAGATTTTTGTTTCATTTACCGGTAAATAACCAGTATACCGGTAATGGGAGAAATTATGTACCGTTTACCGGTTATTGCAATTTGACGGTAAATTGCAAGCCCTACATACAGCTGAACCGTCTTATTTATATGATAGACTTGTATTTTGTCGTTCAAATAGAAATACGATACTGATTCCATTCCAACACTCTTGCCTGACATCTGAACGTCAATTTTATGTACACTCTACTCGTTTGTGGAACGCACTTCCTCAATATTTGAGATCACTAAGTAGCGCAATAAATTTTAAAAAGCAATTACTCACTCACTTTTCTTTGATGCAATAAGGCTTAATTTAATTAATTAAATAATATTACTAAAGACTGTAATTATATTTAAAATCTTCATCTTCTTATTATTAGTATAATTAAAATCTTGTTAGAGTTATGATTTTTAATATTTTTTTTATGTTTTTTATGTGGTTTTCTTTTCATGTTTATATTTAAACTTATGTTTATAGAACTAATAACTTCAGTTTATGTTTTAATTGTAATTGATAATGTTGGCTATGTGAGTTACTACTGGTGTAATTATAAGATTTTATATCTTGTTCCAATAAATATTCAAGAAACAAATAAATAAATAAATAAAAAACATAAAGCAAAATAGCTCACTTCGAACTGTTCGTGCAGTTTGTGGGGAAAAGTGCTGGCAAATACAGAACGTGTCATTTACGTATATTAAATTCCATATTTCTGCAACTGCACTCCAAGCTCTTTTCTTTACATTTCAATTAAAATAAAACTCGTATATATTATTATGTTAATATCTCCTCTTTTCCAAATTTTCTGTTAATTTCAAAATAAATATATTTTCCATGCGTTGAGTTTCGCTCTTTGCTTTAGGAAATGACATTTGTGGTTATTCAACTTATGTAATTTAATTGTAGTTTTAATGTACGATTTATGTTTATTCGCACAGTTGCATATGCTGACTTCAGTCAAGGCATGACTAGTTTAGTTGGTTTTTCACGATCTAGATGAAAATCAAAAAAAGAAATTGCAAGAAGTGGTAAATCGTTTTCAGACTTATGAAGAAAATGGATTGGGCAAAACAAATCTAGAGGTTCATACGATTCAGTTGAATGAGGGGGCGATGCTAGTAAAAGACCGCCATTACCCTATTTCACCAGCGATTCAAGAGTTGGTATGTGCCGAACTGGACAAAATTTTGGACCTAGGGGTAATCGAAGAAAGCCTAAGAAAAATCGTTTTTGCTTGGACGCTCGGAAATTGAACGAACGCACGGTCAAAGACGCATACCCTTTGCAAAATATCGAAGGCATTTTGAGTAGAATCGATTATACCCATTTCATAAGTAGCGTTGACTTGGATCATATAACGCGTTTACAGTGCCTGGAAGGCCGCTTTATCAGTTCACTGTAATGCCTTTCGGACTGTGTAACGCAGCGCAGCGCCTATGTCGCCTTATAGATAAGGTCATTCCTCAACGCCTTAAGAGTCATGTCTTTATTTACCTTGATGATTTGTTAGTCATTACGCCCGATTTTGAAACCCATTTGCATGTCCTTAGTGATGTGGCTGAATGTTTAGAAAAAGCGAATTTAACGATCGGCCTAAAAAAATCACGATTTTGTTTTAAACAACTCCGATACTTAGGATTTATTGTAGGAGGCGGTATACTTAAAACTGATCCTGAGGAAGTTATTGCGATCCAGCGTATTCCTATACCAAAAACTATGCGAGAAGTACGCAGCTTCCTTGGCACGGCAGGATGGTACCGTCGCTTTATAAAAAATTTTGCCGCTTTGTCTGCTCCGCTTAGCGACACTTTAAAAAAGAGCAGCAAGTTTGTATTTACACCTGAAGCTATTCAAGCATTTAATTCTTTAAAAAAGGCTTTGACTACCGCATCTGTTTTAATTCATCCCGATTTTTCGAAAAGGTTCTGGGTACAGTGCGATGCGTCAAAAATGCCGCAGGCGCGGTGCTGTACCAAAAGGACCCAGAGGATAATGAGAATCCAATTGCCTATTTCTCACAGAAGCTAAACAGTTGTCAGCGCAACTATAGCGGGACTGAAAAGGAATGCTTGGCGACTGTGCTGGCTATAAAGAAATTTCGACCATACATCGAAATGATGCCTTTTACAGTGATAACAGACCACGCAAGTCTCAAATGGCTGATGCCCCTAAAAGATTTGTCCGGGAGACTCGCCAGGTGGTCGTTACAACTACAGTCATTCGATTTTCAAATCATCCATCGAAAGGGCACTTACATCCACGCTGATTGAAAAGGCTGATGAGTCAGAAACTATGTCACATGGCGGAGTGGCCAAAACCTTACACCGACTGCGTCAGTGGTATTATTGGCCGAATATGACTTTGCAAATAGGAACTATATACGCAATTGCCAGACTTGCAAGCAGTCAAAATCAACCAACCAAGAATTAAGGCCAAACATGGGTCAAGAAGTCATCACTGAAAGACCATGCCAAAAACTTTACATGGATTTTTTAGGGAAGTATCCCAGGTCAAAAAGCGGTAACGCATACATATTTATTGCTGTCGACCACTTAACAAAATTTACTTTTTTGAAAGCAATGCGCGAAGCAACTGCAGCTAATGTTATCAAATTTTTAGTAACTGAAATATTTCAGAAATTTTTGGTGCCAGAGACCATACACTTAGATAATGGCAAGCAATTCACGTCAAAAGATTTTAACCATCTGATCGAGAAATATAAAATTCAACATATGTAAACGGCGTTCTATTCTCCGCAGTCAAATGCAGCTGAGAGGGTCAACCAGTCGGTTCTAAACGCCATCAGAGCATATATGGAAAATGACCATGAGAATGGGACTCTACTTATCAGAGATCGAATGCGCTCTCAGAAGTTCGGTGCATTCAGCAACAGGAGTTACGCCATTCTTTGCACTATTTGGCAACGAAATGTATACCAGCGGTGCAGATTATAAATTGGCCAGATAACTCTGTTCACTGAATGAACCAACTTTTCAGGTTGTAAACAACGCAGATAAGATAGCCATAATCATAGAAAAAATAAAGAAGAACCTTCATGTTGCCTATGAAAAAAGCTCACGACGCTATAATAAACGCACGCGTCATGTTAAGTTCGCGCCAGGGCAAGAAGTATTTAAGAGAAATTTTATACAAAGTGACTTTAAAAAGAAGATTAATTCGAAATTTTGCAAAAAGTTTTCAAAATGTCGAGTGGTCAAACCTATTGGAAACAATTTGTATGAATTGATAGGAGTTTTTCATGCCAAAGATATTAAAGTATAAAATGGTAACCTCAATCGTCCAGTAGTAACAGCAACAGTCCTTTGATTGATGTAAATCATTCTTCCGTGAAATATTATAATTGTCTGGAACCCTGCAAATCCACTGAAAGGTAATCAAAAGCAAACAAAGTAAACATTTTTTTAAAAACAAATATTTCAAAACTTCCCGGCAAATGTGGGATTTCCAATGTGGTCAAGCAGTAAAATTAAGTCATTTGTTAGGCCCGGCTAACGCAGTTTTAGAGCATGAGCATCTCAATTTCAGGGTGTGGGCAAAAGCCTACATTGGGCACCGTCAGATTTGGGAGTATTGCAATTCAAAATTTTTGTGTCACACTATCTAAAAAAATGCACTAATGTCACAGCGGTGCTGGAGACCTTAACAAAATGATATACGCAAGTATTTGTTTTTCTAGGAAGGACGAGTTTGCTTTGTTTTGTGTTGCCCAGATTAAGTTCTCTCCACCATGCAAGGATTTGGAAAAATATACATTGAATCAAATGCCATATGAGCAATGATGGGCACCAACATGAATGCAAAATTTCGTTTTCATGTAGTGGTACAACAACCATATGGAAATAAAATAAGAAGAAGCAAACACACGAAAGCAAGCGACATACGTCTTGCCTTCTTCAATGCTTGCGGTGAACTGAACTGAAAACACATTGTGCGCATAAAGTATTTTATTTATGCTTTGCACTGACAAAAAAATAGTATCGTGTGCTTTTATTTGCTTTGCTTATTTTAGGTGACAACTAAATATTCAAATTACTTATATTTGTTGAGATGTAATCAAATTAAAAAACGTATTCTTGTATTAAGTGGCCGCTGTGGTATTAGAAAACTGTTATATATTAAATTTATTGTTAAGGCATTTAAAAACTTATTAAAATTTTGAATATTTCAATAGTTCATCAAAATCAATTTCAAAACTTGAGACCTTAATTCGTAATAAGTTCTCTAGATGCTCATTCGTTAGTAATTGTCTCTGCTTATTTTTAATATAAAACATAGAAGAAAAAGTTGCTTCGCAAAAATATGTTGTGCCAAACATGGAAAAAAGTTGAAACATTTCATTTTTTAAAACCGGATACCTAGTTTCATCGATTTGTCGCCAAAACTCAAGCTCGCGCTCAGGCGGAAGGGAAGTGTCACTTTGAAGCCTCTTCAATCCATTTTGAGCATCTTCGTTTTCGAAAATTGTGCTTCAGAGCAATGGATTACTATATAGATCGATCGTATCTCGAATTTTGTCAAAATCCGCGAATGCTTTGTTAAACCCGTTTAAAATTTCATCAAATGTTTCATGAAACTTAAATTACAAATATATCAATTTTTTTTGGGTGTATCATAGATCGCTAAAGAAAAATGCGCTTGCTAGCAATTATCTGTCGCAGGTCTTGCTTCGTTGGCTGCTGAAGTAGAACTGAGTCGTTGTTGTAAGTTCACTTTTGTATACGTACCAGTGTTGCCGCAGCATAAAAAATAAAAGTATCCCTGCAAAACCCAAAAATGTATCCAAAAGTATCCACATCAGAAAAAAAGTATCAAAATTAGTATTATACAAACAACGAGTACCTATAACTTTCAATGCCTCAGTTTAATTGAGACCTTTTTATTTTGGTGCACCAGTCTGACGATTTTTTTTTTTTTAAAAACATGAAGAAAATTTCTTATATCTAATACTTTGTTTGGTAAAACCACTCAGAATTTGGGACAGACATTAGAATTAATGTTTGTAATGGCGCTATAGCCCACCCAGTCATAAAAAGAAAAACTAGTTTGGATGAAAATCGAAATTGTTTTGTTGAAAAAAAAAAACTCACTTAATTTTAGTATTTTTAATTAAACATTTACTTATGTATATGAGCACATCAGTATTAACATATATACATACATTTATACAAGTAGATACATATATTTAAAAGGAACATAAATTAATATCATGTACATAAGTTTAATTCAGTCACAGAAATTACATATCAGCTATATTCAGATATTTTGATATATTCATTCAATGTATTCATTTTTAAGCAGTTTTGAAAACATTATGTTTTCAACCATTTCCAACGAGAGTCTTGTCGTTTTTAGTAAGTTTTAAATCCGAAAAAATTCGTTCCGCCGCAGCAGAGCTGTGCGGTAGACTAAGAATATTAAATACAAACTTAGCTAATTCACCATAAAGAGATTGTTTTATAGCATTTTTTAATAAAAATATATTGCTCCAACATAGCTCAATTTCATCTATTACTTTTACATTTTTATCAAATTTAAGGCACTGCCATCTGAAGAAATAAGCACATGGCCGTTTTCCTCTTGTTATAAATCTAAATTTCATTAAAAGTTTATTGTAGCTTAGTGCTTATAGTGTTTAGAGGTATATATAAACTTACTTATCCATATTTTAGTTGATTTAGTTTTATAGTGTTCTGGCGTGTGAGTGAAAATATTAGCATGTGCACTTAGGCTGCATTGCCACTCATCCAATATGACGGTTGGATAAGAAAAATATGTTTAAGAATGCAATATTGAGCCGCAATAACTAGTTTCCACACTTTATACAATAAATGTTTGCAAAATATTTTGTGGGAAAAAAGTATCCAAATTTGCACTAAGCCAAAAAAAAGTGTCCATCAAAATTTAAGAGAAAAACGTATCCAAATGGATCCATTCGGCAACACTGAAATGTACACACAATGCGATCTTGTTACTCTCAATTACGCTCTTGCTAGAACTTGCAGAAGAACTTGTGCCCATCATCGCATATGAGCCTTCACATTTTAAAAGTTAGTTTTTTTTTGTACCACACCATCTAGCACACTGTGATGGCTACAGGTGTCCCTGTGGGATACCTTATCCACCAAAGTGGTTTGTTGCAGTTGGGTGGCTTAACAGGTCCATTGTTGGCAAATGCCACCGCATATGATGCCGGGGGTGGGGAACTATTTTTTTTTTATGGCGGAAATGATTGAGGGTTTGTAAGGTTAATGGGAATAAGGGTGGATTGGTTCAAGAGGTGGAAACTGAATAGGAAAAGTGAGAAAAAAAAATATTGGTAGTAGCAGCAGTTTGCGGTATTCGCGGGAATGTACCCATAGCGATATGGATGAACTTACATTGCCATAGTTGACAAATTGTCCATATAGGCCGGTGTTTCCTCTTTGCCACAGAAATATGAGCGCAGATGCTGTGGATTGTATTGAGGTGTGGTGCGTTTTACTTTTTGGCCGGTCGTCCAACGCAAGTTAAAATAAAAATGTAGAAAAAAATTAAAAAGGAATTAGTTTTTTTTACGCACGCGGAAAACCAACATTCTATTTTGGAAATATCTTCTGTAGAATGAACTGAGAGATACGTCAAATATATACATTATTGTCAATAGCAAAATTTTGGAATAAATAGAATGAATCTGTAACCAATTGTTGCAATGGCTCAGAAACTGTACGACTTGTTAGTCAACTTCAAGCGGGCAACAACAGTTGCAAGCGGCTAAACACATACGCAAAATTTTGGATTGTAGTATTAGTGGTAAAAGGTTTTTATATGTCGATATATAAATAGATCTATTTATGTTTATGTTTATTTATGTTTGTTTATGATATGCCACTGTTTTTGTTTCAGATAAAATTAAACCAATATAAAATGTATTTGTATATTTGTTTCAAACAGTTTTTCTGTTGCTAGGCAAAAAAATGAAATATATATAAAAATTTTGGGCTTAGAGTTCAAAATTTTTGAAAAGTAAGAATCAAAAGATGCATAGTCGTTGGTGTGAAAAGACTCACCCAAAAAGTGTTCTTAAATAAGTTCAAAGTAAATTTTAAAAATTAAGTGAATTCCTCAAATTGGAAGCGTTTTTAAATTGTTTAATTTGAGTGTTAACTTGCGCGGTATTTTTGGGAAGAAAGTTCAAGCCATAAATATATTTAAAAAAAAAGGTAAAGCTGTGGGTGAAATATAGTCGCAAAAAAATCAAGAATGATTGTGATTTTTTAAATAGGATTCTCCAGACGGCAACATCAAGCCTTACGACAGGCGAGAAATTTCCAAGACAAATAAAAGAAGAAGAAAGAGATTTTAAACAAAAGAAAAGTAATGTAAATTTTTGGCTATTGAAAAAAAAAACAAGATTTCCAAACAAATATACTTATACTGTATTTTATTGAATTTGTGGTGCTATTTGAATGATAGAGTGGCTAACTCAGGAAAAAGGAGTACTTAAATAAGACGCGCAAGAAGCTTTTTACATAAATTTATTAGAAATTTTATTTGTTATTAGTCGACTGTTATTATTAATTAATTGAACAATATTTTGATCGAATTACCAGGTTAAATTGTTCCATTTGTAGTCTCTCTCATGTTTGTTAAAAAGCATTGACCGATTTGTGAAATTTCACACAAAAATATCGGTTTCTGCTAAGACTGTACAATTCGATCAAAATATTGTTCAATTAATAAATTTATTAGTACATTATTATATATCACCGTGTTGTAATCGTCTAATTCGTACGAATCCGAGTGTGTTAGCCCTGAAAATTCAGGCTCGTTCAATAGAGTTCATCGACACTTAAAATACGTAGAAAAAGTAAAAAAATTGTTTGAAATGAAGATCACACTAAAAGTTGTGTTTGATGCACCGTGGGACCGAAAGGACCTTTACCGGCTTAAATATTCAGTTTTTTTCATACTTAAAAAAAAATAATGAATTTTGTCTATATGTTAATTATATATTAGTTTAAAATTTCTGTTAGATTTCGTTATTATAAAAGGGGAAGAAAACTGAATCGTAAGATACGTCGATATTTTGAATTGTGGTCGTTTTTTTTTTGTTACCCGCGTACGTCCTAACGAGCTCCGAGGGTGATACGAAATTTTGGCGGCTACACCTATTAGTACCTTCGTTTTTATTTTTTTTTTATACCTGCGTACAGCGTTCGGGAATTTCTTTCATCTTATAATTTTATTCTTAATAATTATATTCTATGGCATTATTTTAATCAACATAATTTTATTTATTTATCTTATTTTACATTTTATTATTATCTTAGCAATTTGAACATATATTTTTTTTGTGTGTAAAATATCGTATTTTCAAGTTTTATGATTTTTAAATTTTCTTTTGCCAATTTGCTTTGGTTCATTTTTTTCATGTTTTGCTGCTAGCGTACATATGCCCTTAGATTATTTTGATCTGCATTGTTGCTGAAACAAATAGGATATGTATAATTTCGCAAATACAGTCTATTGAACATTTAAAGAAAAAAAAATGAAAATTGAGTAATTCTTTTATAATTCTGGGAGGGATTAGCTATACTGACCGGTGAGGTTGCAAATATGTAAGGTGATGATGACGAGGAAAGTGTGGGTGATGCGTAAAAATGGACAGCGCATCACAAGATGGGTGGGTGCTAACAGGAGGTAAAATCGTTCTCCTACCTTCATATGGGTGAACGAAAAGTTTTCGAGAAAGAAACAGTGGCCGATCTTATTTGTTTTTTTTTTTTGGAAAATATGATAGTTTGTTTCTTTTTCTTTTTTTTATTTTGATTTTGTTTTCCCGAGAAACTTTGTTTTTTTGATTTATTTGGTTTTTAATTTTACTTTCGGTGAAAATCGGAAGTGAAATTTATTATTACCCCTTCGACCCAACGCGGTGGGTAAAGAACCGCCTGAATCCGTAGGTTAGCCGGTGCGGGCTGCGTTGGGTAAGATAAACAAGGGTCTTTAACACCTTTCGGAGCAATTTACGACTTTCACCCCTCGTCAGCATGTTGTACCTACAAAAAGATGCAACTACAAAAAATGCAATAATTGCGGAGGTAAGCACACAGCTAGCTACAGAGAGTGCACAGTAAACGCTGAACTTAAAACAAAATGCGTTTACGTAAGGAAACACTTTGGAGTCCACCTACCCCAGTCATACAGACCTTTACAAATAAGTTATTTGAATAACATTGTATCTATCAACTTGCCCAATATATCGCTTCAGACCTATGCCAATGTTCCCAAATCAATTCAGGATAAGCCTGCAAATATTATAAGTAGCTCTCAAAATTTCGTTTATGATGCTCACTCAATGCATGACTCTGTCCATGACAACAAGGATGCATGAGAAACAATCAAAATCAACTTATGAAAGTTTTGATTAGAAACAAATGAATGCTCTCAAAATCAGTCGATGGAATGCAAACTGCGTAAGCTAACACGAATCTACATAAATAAAATGATAGCCGTTTTCGGTGTTCGCGCATCACGCAAAAACTACTGTATCAATTTTGATCAAATTTGTTTAGTTATATTCCCTACACGCTTGGTCTCAATCTCCGATAAAAATAATCACGATACTCCTACTAAGTATCGCAACATTTATGATTTAAAATTTCACTGTCATTCGCCGAACAATAAAATGCTTTAGACAAGTTTTGAAGCTACATTTAGTGGCTCTTAATTTATGAATTACAGATGATGCCCTTCAACAAAAAATCTGTAAAGCTTAACGTCGTAAATTTTACTGTAAATATTGGTTTCTAAGCAAATTTCATTAATGAAATTATATTAAAAATACGCTACGAGTTGTAGAATTTTTAAAATTACAAAATAAATTGTTAGACTTTTAAGTTTACTTATTATATGTATAATTAAATTTCATAAAACGTGGAAGTTAATGATTCTGATTTTAACGCGCTGGAATGTGATGACTTGGGCAACCTTTGCTTGAAAAACTTATTTTGCATATAATTTTGTTTCTGCAGCAATTTGGCATATATTCTGAAACATGCTGATTTGAGCATATTTTCGCAATTTCAATTAAGTGTCAGCACTTTGCATTGACAACACACTTCGCGTGGTCTCACTCACATTCAATAGGGAATTTTTCTTCCCTTCCCTGTACTCTTTTTAACATTTGTAAGCATTTTCTATACAACGGGTTTAGTCTTCGATTTTAAAATAAATTAAATTAAAAAAATGCCAAAAGGAAAAAAAAAGATAGCAAAGGTGTTATCTTCGGCCAGGCCGAAACTCACATACCCTACACTGCATTGAAAGTACTTTTCAAATAAATGTTAAAAAATGTTGAAGAGGTTGAATAAGTCGAAAATAATGTAACAAGGTTCAAAAATGTTGGAAAAACCTGAAAATGTTGAAAAAAATATGAAAACCATTAAAGAAAGTTGAGAGAAATTGAATAAGTCGAAATATATGAAAATTTATAAAAAAGTCGAAAGAATAAAGAAAATGTCGAATGAAATTGAAGGAGAAAGGTGAAAGATTGAAAATGTCAAAAGAATATGGAAAATGCTGAAAAAAATAGAATAGAAATTAAAAACAGGAAATGTGCCACGCCCACTTCCCCAATTCCGCCCACTTTTGGTTCAATAAACAAACCAAATTTTAGCACAATAGCTTGTATAGTTTGCGATATGTACCGGAATTATTCCAAAAATTTAGGTCGGTGACTCACCCACGGATGCAATCCAGTCCGATTTTGATCCAAAAATAGCTTTTATAAACAAATCTCTTATACCAAATTTCAGTATGATTGCTCATATATTTCGATAGTTATGCCACTTAAGATATTTTAATTGTATGGGAGGTGCCACGCCCACTGTTGCAATTTGCCATCTTTTGATTCACAATCATCAAATTTCAGATCAATTGCTCCCATAGTTCACTTAAAATAAAACTTATAACTTTATGTTAATGAGGGAGGTGCCACGCCCACTGATGCAATCTTGTCAAGTTTCATTTAATTCCGAAGCTTATAGTAACCGACACCTCTACACAAAATTTTATGAAGATTACTCTCATAGCACACTATCTATAGCATTAAACGTACTTCGCTTATATGGGAGGTGCCACACCCACCGGCACAGCTGTGCCAAAATTTTGCAAGAAGACACCTTTTTGCAAGTATATCTGCCTTATTAAATTTCATAACGATTGTGTTGTTAGTTCTCTTTTTATAAATATTGTAGGCTGTGCCACACCCTAAAAAGAAATTTTTCAACAGGATCAGTACAATCAGAAAAATTTTTAGTTAAGGTCTTATTGCATGCAATAGATTCAAAAACTAAAAGAGGTAGTTTTTGACAAAAAAATAAATGGTGCGCCCACTGTTAAAAATAGTGGGTGGGGCTCTAGTTTTACTGAAACGTTTTTAATTATGAACTATGACTTATCAAATAGGCATTGCACACAAATTGAAATGTTTTCTAGCTAAAGGTTTAAGATTTAATATATCTAAGATGCGTATGGACTTAGGGTGCTATATCAAAAGGTTTGTCGATAAAAATCGCTCTTGCACCCAAAGGGGCACACAACGGCGCCTAAGTTGTTCTGAGAATATGTTAAAGAAGAGTAAGTGGTGATTTGTGTGGAAGTTCATCTTGAAGTTTTGTGAAATTTATTTTTAAACCCAAATGAAAGCTCAAAAACATCGATTAAAAGAGTGTTTCAACAAAAACAAAAAAATAAACAAAAAAAAATTGGTGCACCAATTTTTGTTTTGTTAAATTAAAACCAATAATGCTTTAACTAAAAAAATATATTTTTCTTCTAGCATTTGTTGGATTTTTCAGCTCAAACATTAAATTTTTATCCCACAAATATAATTTTTTGCAAACTTCAAAAATGTCTCTACTTTGACCAACTTTAAACTACTTATTCGAATGGGTCGAAATTTTAATTTTATCAGCTCTAGACATTTCCCTATCCGATGCGAGTGTCAAATTTGTCAAACAGACCCGCACCAAAATGATTTTTGCAACGCTTTTCTGAAAAGCTTGCCACTGTGCGCCGCAGCAATTATTTGATGAGTGGGAAACTGAGTCTTGTTAATATTTCATCAAAATATAATAGTTTAAATTATGCTCATTGATTTTTAATCATAAATATAATCAGCCAATATTATAAAACTATAATGCAACATCTCAAGCATTTACAAGTGGGAAACAAGTGCGAGCGTCTGAGACCTCTGACGCGCGTGGTGCGTACTGTATGACTTTCGCTCGAAAATATTTAATATCTTCCGATCTAATAGAGACTCCACTTTTTTGTAAAACGGGTTTGTAGATAAAAGAATAAAAATAATGTTTTTTCAAATTAATTCTAGTTGGGAGAACAACATGTTAGAACTATTTAAAAAGTTTAATTGATATTATTTTTCAGTTTTTGAAAATATAAAATTTTGTTTCGAACTTACGTCGGCAGCTAACGATATCAGAATCAGTACAACTGGAGAAAATAGGCTTCAAGTTTGATAAAATCCAGCCAATTATCGAAAGTTTTTTCAGCAAAATCCTGGCATACAAGTCTACTGACTTTGTTAAAGGAGGCATTTTTTTGTCCTAAATCCGAGCGGTTTTAAAAGAATGACCGATTTAAGAAAATGGAGATTTGTGGAATATAAATTGAGGATTAAATGAAAAGATGAAACTGAGTCCACAATTATTCAATAAATGCAACATTAATTGCTAATAAAAAAGGAGAAAAAACTCTGAAGCGAATTATTCAATAAGTTAAATTCCGTCTAAAGTTTTTTATTTGTTTTATACAATCACATTGATTTTGAATTGAAATTAGTTATTAGTATTTTGTAATTACTATACAAAAATTGGTCTTCATGTTTTTCATATTGATTCGCTCCTAGTGGTTGAACTGTTTCTATTTAATATATTTAGGTATTAACTTGTTTTGAGTAATGATGGTTTCAAGTAAAACAGGAAAATTTTAAGATATGGAGTATGTAAGTTTATTCTGTCGAAAGAAAAATCATGGCTGCACCAAATGAGCAAAATATGAAGGACATATAAACGCAAACAGCATGAATAGCATAGTTTTCTATTTTTAAAAAATTAATTTTTCTGCCGAAGAAAACCAACAACAATGCAAATAACAGCATCGGTTGTGAACTGCGAAAATGTGCACAATGCGAAACACATACAAAAAACAAAAGCATTTTTTACTGTTTTTGAACTCAATTCGTTAGACTCGTTCAAAACTGGGAGTCTCGCACTTCAATATCTAATTCTTTGGAGAAAGTACTACATTTATAAAAGGTTTCGTTTTTAAAACGAGAACGCGAATGAGTTAGCTTTATAAATGTAACCGCGAGTGTATATTTTGTTTTGGACGCAGTTTTTTATTATATTTTTTTTTGGCAAAATTATAATAGGTAGATATAAATAAAATAACCGATATATGGAAAAATAAGAAACAAACAGTCTATATGGCTTTTGGCCATACTTACGTATGTGCATCTCTGGCGTAGATGTGGCAGCTAAGTTGCATCAACTTTGCAAACGACTTCTGCAAATGATTGACGGGATTATAACAGCACTATACAATTGAAGAAATCGTTCTAGAGCCACCTCTAAAGTTGAGCTGCTTGAGTTTATTTTTGGGGCAATACCTCTTTTTCTTTAAAACTAATTTTACTTAAGAAGTTTTTGATACAAAAAAAGAAGATGTAATCAAAAAGTGTCGCTCGGATCGGATTTCGGAGTTGCGGATATGGCTTTTTTAAGAAATGGTATCAGTTGGAAACCTCTGGACATATTTCCACAATATGGATATCATATGAAAGGTAATTTAACAAGGTTTAAAATGATAGGATAAGAATATTTCAGTTCCGTTGATTAGCTTTCGCGATATGAGGATCTTAGAAAAAAGATATTTTTTAATTCTTTTTCTTCAAATTGATGTATCATTTGTGCCACATTTTTCACATTAAGCTATTTTTTACCGGAAAACATAAGTAAATTAATTAATTTTTTTGAAAACTGTATAATATATTTGGGCAACAACGACTAAATCAACAGCTGCTACTACAAGAACAACACTGTGTACTCTGGACACTGCGGCGCTACAACTGAATCCAGAAAGGAAGATTATATAATTTTACTATCTTATAAGTGGAATTACTGTGACTGGCGGAGTCAGTCCTAGGCCAAAGGCCGCATTGAAGCCAGTGTTGAACATTTTGGAGATGTAAGCTCTGAGCGGCGGGCAAAGGCTGCTCACTTACTCTAACTCGTACGCATTTAATTTTATGCATTGTTGTGGTTAGCAAAGCCGGTGTTAGATATTCTAAAGGGTGTTTTTTTTAGAGGTATAGAGCTTCGAATTGAAATAAAACACAAGAAAGTCGTTTTAATGTCCATCAATTTGGCTTTATTGGAAGGATAATTTTATGCCATTAATGTTTAAATATGACTTCGGGTATGTGGCCGCCGCGGCTGGCTCGAATAAAGCCAATTCTACAGGTCCAATTTTGAACCACTTTTTCGAGCATATGGGGCCGTATGTCGGCAATAACGCCACGAACGTTTCTGGTTTTTTGGCGTAGACGAGCGACTTCACATATCCCCAAAGAAAATAATCCAATGGTGTCAAATCACACGATCTTGGTGGCCAATTGACAAGTCCATTCCGCGAAATTATGCGCTCATCGAATGTTTCCTTCAATAAATCGATTGTGACGTGCGCTGTGTGGCATGTAGCGCCGTCTTGTTGGAACCACAACTCATCCAAAATAGTCGGTTATCATGGCTCTATACCGGTCTCCATTAACGGTAACTGACTCTCCAGCATTATTTCGGAAGAAGTATGGCCCAATGACTCCACCAGCCCATAGAGCACACCAAACAGTCAGTTTTTGTGGATGTAATGGCGTCTCAAGGGTCTCATGTGGATTCTCTTCACTCCAAATGCGGCAATTTTGCTTGTTGACGTAGCCATTCAACCAAAAATGAGCCTCATCACTGAACAAAATTTTGCGATGAAAATCAGCATCGAGATCAATCTCATTTTCGGCCCATACACCAAAATCACGACGCATTGCATGGTCTCGCGGCTTTAATTCTTGCACAAGCTGGATCTTGTAAGGTCGCAAGCCAAGATCTTTGCGCAAAATCTTCCATAAAGTTGATGGACAAAGCTCCAATTGCTGTGCACGGTGGCGAATCGATTCATTCGGGTCCTCTTCAACATTTTGCTCTACAGCGGCAATTGTTTCTTCGGTGCGCACTGTTCGACGTCTCTGCGGATGCGTATTATCACATAGAGTAAACGTAGTGCGAAAACGATCCATGGTTAACCGAATTAATTGCTCTGATGGACGATTATGTCGACCATAAAATGGACGGAGCTTGCGGTAAACTTCGCGAACTGAACCATTATTTTCGAAATAAATTTGCACGATTTGCAAGCGTTGTTCTTTTGTCAACCTGTTCATGATAAAATGGCAAACCAAACTAAGCATAAATGACATTAGAGTTGCCAGATTTGACTATAAAATGCCAGCTTTATCTCTATTCAAAAAACAAACCTCTAAAAAAAACACCCTTTATATTCTGAATCAATTTTTTGACTCAAAAAACCAATGAAGGAGGTCTAAGCGCGCACTATTTATGTGTAGTTGTTGTTGTTGTTCTAGTCGTTATTTTTGTTGTTGTCCATAAATACATTGTTTTGAAAAAAATTTTATGAAACTTTTTTTTATTTTCCGGTAAAAAATGGGTTAATATAAAATTGGTACAAATAATACACCATTTTAAAGGAAGAGAATGATGATTTCTTTATATGCCTACAAAATTTTACGTTTACAATACATTTTCTTGAAAAAATAACGGTCTTATGAAAAAAAAAGTTGCAAAAATCGTCACATCTTCGAAACTATACAACAAATTATTTATGACTCGATTGTATATCTTATTAAATTAACTTTCATATCAATATTTTATAAATCTGTCTAGGCATTCTCAACTTATACGTTTTTTATAAAAGCTATATCCGCAACTTCCGATGGTTAGTTTCTTGCAGATTTATTATTTATTCCTAAAGCGCTACTTCCACTAAAGAAAAAAGTACGGTTGTCCGTAAAGTAAACCTGTGCCGAAAATATGTCCGCTTTTTTGTACCGCCCTAATCTACATAATTTATCTACGAGAAATTATTTAATGTAAGTAGTACATTGTACTCATGTACAGCTCGTGTAACTAACTCATCATTGTTTTAGTATGATCGTTGTGATTAATAAAGGAACAAGATATCATTTACTCGCGAAGTTGCTTTACCAAGTTGGATTGCTGCTCGTAGCTTAGCAGTGGTTACCGGTGTTGTTACATTTGTGTATGAAGATTGCTGTTACAGTACAGACTCGATTATCTGAATCTCCGGTTATTCTAACAAAAAATGTTGCGCTATAGTAAGTGCAGTTTTTCTTAAAGTTTGTGTTCAACGTAGAAAATTGTTTGTTTTTATGTTTCAGTTGCTTAAGTATAAATATTAAAACAAAGTGCAAACATATGTATGTAGTTAGAAGGTCCATTATTTTGTTTATTGACTTTTGAACAATTTTTTCTTTACGTATTTTGAATGCCTGAACTTTTTTTTTGTGTTTCACAAAGCTTAAATTTTCAATCAACTATTAACTATTTTTTCAAAGTTATTCCCAAAATACTTCTAAATCAAGATTGCGACGCAATGCGAAATTTCGTATTTTACCGGCCAAACTAGTCCCTAGAAAAACTTTTATGTAGGATTACTGCAGGTAACGAAGACGAACTTAATCGACTAAAGGATGTAAGCAATAACCGTGTGCCGCTTACTTGGCAAGCATACAATGAAATTGATAAGTCCTTATTGTCTTATTTTGCTCTTTACGAAATAAAATACACGCATACAGATGTACATACATACGTGCATCAATGTGTCAGGAGGATTCATTACATGAATCGCATGCCCTTAGACTTACGAAACTTTTTATAGGTGGTAACAGGGCCGTATCTTGGGGGAGATGCTAGGGGATAGCACCCCCTCCCCAAAATATTTTGACGGACACTGTATATAAACTATTTTGCAAAGAATATACACTACGTAGAAAAAATCTCATATCCAAAACCCCCCCCCCCCCCCGGAATAAAATCATGGATGCGTCACTGGGTGGTAATGCTAAGAATAAAAAAATAAAAACAATTAAAATAAGAAGAACACTTGTATGCATATAATATGGATTGCTTTATTTCTATAATTTCGAGTATTTGAATCGGATAGTAGACTCTACACTGTATTTTTTATATGTAGTTGTTTCTTGGCACAGCAGTTTCTGTTCATGTAGTAGTTAGTTGTTGCTACGCTATTACTGCATATCGCAAGCGTTATGTTGTATGTGGTTTTATTATGATCATTTTTCACGCGCTTCTCTGCTACTTCTTTAATATCTGCCAGTCTTACTATAATTTTTTTTTTGCTTTTACCGTTTTTCCCAAATTTTCCACTTTCCAGTTGTTACTAAATGTTAGCGATAGTTTAGTTTGTTTGCTGTGAAATCTAGCTGTTTAGTTGGACTGAGCGAAATCCGACTACTAGCTGTTGAGGTGAAGTCATTAATGAAAAATACTTGAAAGCGTAAGGTTGTTTCGTCGCGGACTGCAACCGTAATATAGAATCTTTTACTTTTCTGGCCGGTGAATAGCGATTTGCTATTGATTCGTCGAAATAATTTGGTTGTTTGAATGTGAAGCGGTGTTGTCTTGTTCTGACAAATTAAATGGTAGTGCCGGTAATGTAATCCACGATTTGTTATAACTGATCTTAACTAAAAAACAAATAAATAGTAAACCATTTCATATGTAAAATAAAATCTATAGGAAGTGTAGTTCTTCAGTTCTTTGAATATGATAAAGTTAAATATATATACATTCATACGTATATGGCGTGCGCTAGCTAATGTAGGCACGCAAAATAAAAAATAGTTCTTTTTTTAAATCGATTCACAATCTTAAGGAAGTGCATTGTTTATTTAAAAATTTGAATTAAATCGCAGCAAATTCTCAAGAAAGAAAACCACGTAGCACATTACCACGCGGTTTGAATTTAAGAAGACATAAATATTAGAATTGTGTTAAGCAAAAGGTTTTCAAAAATTTTAAATTTTAAAAAGGCCAAACCTCTTTTAGGAAATGAAAAACTTAAAATCTTCAAAATCCTAACAGCTTTTAATACATAAAATATAGATGCCTCCAAATTTAAGAAAAATATCATTGTTTTTTTAGAAAAAATTTTGTGCGAAATATATTAAGAATACAAAAATTAAAAATTAAAATTGACATATCATAAATATCTGAACTTTTGGCATTTTAATCTTCAAAAATTACACTATAAGTTAAGAGTTAAAAGTACTAAAGAAATTGATATGTCCTTTTCTCAAAATTGCGTGGTGGTGCAGAAAATCTAAATGCACAGATGTAATCAAGGCATCTAAATTCATAAGAACCGTAATATTCGACTTAGAATATTAAAATTTTTAATTAAAATTTGCGCTGTTGGAAGTTTTCGAGTTATTAATTATAAACAAGTGCACAAAGTCACATTTTTTTATCAAAATCATACAGTTCCTAACAATAGGCACTACGAAAGATGACTAAACTAAAATGAAAATCACGATCACTAAGCCGTCCACTTTGGCAGCATTTTCCTTAAGAATCATTTGAGTAATTTATAAGAAAAACCAATGGTATAACTGGTAGATGCGAAAATCCGGAATAAATGCGGATTGGTCTGACTTTAACCTCCATTTTTAAGGTCAAATGGTAGTGACATCATCAAATTAAACGCTACCTGTGAAGTAATAAAGCGGATGTAAAAAGTGAGAAAAACTTTTAAAATATGAAACATGATATTCGCATTTTTGCAGTAAAACAAATTCTCATTCAATGGAAAATTTTTGTTTTAATTTGATGTTTTTTATGTAGTGATTTGAAATAAACTTTTTCAGAAAACGAGTAATCGATCAATTATAATATTAAAAGTAATAATCTTGAGTAATAATCAATTCTGACACAAAATTGGCTCATATTTAGATACGTTTTCTTGATTTGTGATTTTTTATTTCTCTTTAATGGTCAATTCTTCTAAAAAATAAAAAATACAACTTTGATCAATTTTTGCGACATATTTTCTTGACAACTGTTATTAGTCTTATCAATTTTTCAGATATATTTTTCTGAAAGTAGTTAAATTTCCATTAATTTTTGTAATCAGTTTTCCTGAAAAATGATGTGCATAAATAACTTCGCTATATTTTTAAAAAAGTTTTCTTACAAATGACAATATGTATATAAGTATATATATTTCATTTTATTTGGCCGATATTTTATTTGACTATAAATACTAATAAAAAATTTCTTTCTTATGTAGCTGCTTTCTTAACGCTGTAGTAATTTGTAAGTTTCTGGCGCTTGTATCAAGAGTGCCTTTCCCACATTTTAATACTTTTAAGTTGGTACTAAGAACGATCAAATCGGACATTTTTAGCTCAAAATCTGATTTTTAAAGTGAAAAGAAACTGAGTGTTGTTGTGAATTTTCCAAAGTTTGACAACAGATGTTACTCTTTGAATCGAAAAATTTATGAATAGACAATTTATTTATTGTAACCTATGTTATAATTAATTTATAACATATGGTATGATGCAGATCAACGTGTTTTTTGCTGAATATTTGTGCAATGTTTAAAACATTCTCCTTATCGTAGTCAGTGGCGGATCTAGAATTTTCTTCAGGGGGGGCCTGACATTTTTTTGAATGAAAACACACATTGATTGCATTTTTTAACGAGCAATACTTATATTTTTTTGCATATGGGTCATTTCATGCAAAGCCGACAATGAAATAAAAAAATATAATTTTGCAATTTTTTCATATTCGGCTTAATTGTACTTCAAGAAGGTGTAAGCAACTAATATTTTTTTATGTAAGGCTTAGCTGGCAAGTTATGGAATTCTGAAGTGATATGAAGAATAGATTTTTCGGAAGCAGCTCTTTTCGAATTTAACAAATTTTCAATAGAATACTAAGCAATGTGGTTGCTATACGAAATTTACTGCTCTTATCAATTATGAAATTAGATTTAAAATTTTAATTTCTGTTCTTGTGCAAAACCGGAAGTGAAAATTTCATCTCAGAACTTAAAATATTTCGACACATTTTATTTTTTTATTATTATTCTGAAATAAAGCTTAAAGTATACAAATAATCTGTCAAAAAGTTTAAACTGTGTCTACATTGGCTTATGAAATATATGAATTGAAGTGCCTTTTTACTAGTTAAAACAATATTTTTTGATTCTAATAACAGCGTTCAAAAATGATGGTTCTCAAATTTCTTCAATTCCTCAGAAGCCAATAGCTCGGCAAATAAGCCTCATACAAAAAAAAAATTGTGTGTACACATTTATGTCTACTAGTTGTATAACTACCCGGAACATAAACAAATTTCACGACCTCACTTTATTTTCATTCATTCATTCAAAAAAAAGTTAATTTGAGCATCTTTTTAAAACATCGAGTTTTTTTCTATCTTATCCGTAGTCCAGTCAAGTGTTTCAAAACGGCGAAGTTTCTTCTAGCAAAATAATTCAAAAACTTCAGCTGAGCTGAGGTCGATTTATGTATAAAAATTTCCCAAAGCCAATCGCTTTAAGCGATCTTCTGTCTCTGTTGATATGAAATACGATTTCAATCGTTTTCACACAGAAAAACTTCGTTTTGGTGTTGCCGAAGTTACTGGAGCCCTTGAATATATTTGCAGAAGATTTGTGATGCTTGGGAAGAACGATCCTTCCATTGCAGTCAAAGCATCTTTGAAATCGGTTTTACAACAATACTGATGCTATAATTGAATTTCGGATTGAAGCTCTATCTTACTGCAATTCAAAGCACTTTCGTAAGTGAGGACAACCTACACGATTTTGTCAACTGACACATTCGAGTGATTTACCGCAATTAAACCTTCTAAGGGTTAAATGCTCAAAAATTTACACTGGAATATTGATTTCAATTCTGAAATCATATGATCGAAATGAGCGTAGTATATTGCGGCTCTGAAACATTTGAGAAATAAATGAAAAATATAAAATAAAATAAGACTAGTAAAGGTGTCATCTTCGGTCAGGCCGAAGCTTACAATGCATTGAAATTACATTTTAAATCAATATAAAAAATACGTTGAAGAGGCTGAATAAGTCGAAAAAAATCTAAATGGTTAAAAGAGGTTCAAAAGTGTTGAAACCGTTGAAAAACACTAAAGAATATGGAAACCAAGAAATTAAGTTTAAAGAAATTGAAAAATTCGAAATATGGAAATTGTTGAAAAATATTGAAACAATTCAAAATCGATGAAATTGGAGCATTTATGAATAATTCGATGATTTTATTCCCTACAAATAATCTGATAATATGTGTCTTCCAAAAATATATAGAATTCGAGTTATAATTAGAAACATAAAAAGGGACGAATTTAAACCGCTCTCAAAAGTCCAAGCCTAAATTGAATAGTACTTTTGGACTTATCATTTTTAGGGTACAATCGAACACATAAGACACTAAAATACCTTCATCGAATTAGCTGCTTACTCAATTATATAGTTAATAGCCTACACACGGGAATGCATTTATATATGGAAATTACCTTTTTGCATTAATTTTTGAGTAACTTTCACATTTCTTGTCCGATTTGACAAGAGAATTGTGGTTTCGTTAGAGAATGGGTTTTCCTAAGTTTTAAAAATATGAAAAAGAAAGATTTTTAGGTTTCCTGAAACGTTCTTGTATCAAAATATTTTTCGGTGGATCTCAGGGTGGGCTTCTGCCCCCATAGTTCCCCCCGCTTGGATCCGCAACTGATCGTAGTAGTTACGATTTGTACGTTTTTTGATTGTTTTTTGTTTAGTACTTAAAAATAGCCTTTTTGCATACTTTTGGAGTTATATAACTATATGACTAAAAATTTTTCAGCTTATAATATAATAATAAACACATGATTTAGCACCATCTTCCTCTTGAAAGTGAGCTTTCAAATTGTCATCATTCAATGGTCATAGCTACTTTAAGGTGATGTGCATTTTTTTTTGAAGATTTTCACTTCATCTTAAAAGATTATTGCGTAACACGGGAACATAGTTTCAAATTATTATCATCTTAAAACGGCTATAACTTTACGAAGAAACATCATAGATGACTATTTGAAAATTAATCTTGAAGGGGAATGATGGTACTAAATGATGTATGTCATAACCTCTAAAGTATACAAAAAATCATTTTTAAAGAATTTAACGTAAAACAAAAATTGTAAAAAAATTTCAGAAAAAAAGGTTGCTTTTCGAGAAAATTAAATTTCTTTTTTTTAAAACTAAAATCAACAGTAAGGCTTAAAACATTTTTTTGTAAGGATTGGTAAAAAATTTAAGGTACGGCACATAAGCATTTATTTATACGAAAGCGACTATAGATAGTTGAACACGGCCAAAAAAACTAATTTCGGTTTCAGACTTTTAGAAACTTCAATTTGCAGCAACTTAACTTCAAATTGCGAAATGAAATTTTCATCAAAACGAATTTACTGACGAAAATAACTTAAACAATTTTGATATCAAACACACATACATATGTACATATTGGCGAGTAAGATTTTTATGTTGGGCCTCAGGCAGAGAAGGCTCTGGATTTTTAGATAGCTATGTGAAGTATGCTCGTGACTGCCAGATATTAAAATAAAAACTATCTGGAAAATTGCTCTTCGTTTGCTCGTCCAGGAACTTGTCAAAAAATCTTGCTCCCGAAGTATTTTTGGAAATATTTCCAAAAAACAAAAATACCCAGCTCAGCATTTCGAGCTATCGAAAATTTACAGAAATTTTTACAAAACTTGGTCGGGTGTTACTCCTCAAATTTTCATTCAGAAAAGCTCACAGCTTAAGTCCCCAGACTCGATACTCTGCGATTTAGAGTCTACATGTTGAAATGAATTAACGCCTCACTTGAGTTTGGCATTTGATTCCATGTGTACCATACCGCTCGTTTGCTGAAAGACCGTTGCAACTCAAAAAACCTAAATTTGGAGAAAAACGCATATAAAGTTTTCTTTAAATTAAACGCGAGTTCGTTAGATACAGATATTTCTTCACAGAATGAAAATGATGGTTAGTTCTGCTTAATTAAAAACTCGATTATTTTTTTTTAGAGTAATGACGGTCTTCCAGCAAACGAGCGATATGTCTTATGGACATGATTTATACAAGTATATACTTAACAAATCTTTGGAAGGACACCAGTCACATTTAAAGCAGTTTCTTCACAAATATATTTTCATTACAAATATTTGGAAATAAATTTATCATCCCTCTCATTCTCTGAGGATTTAATTTTTGAAGTTCAGTGAAAGTTTCATCCGCAAAATTAAATCGTTTTATATTTTTAGAAGATAGTTTTGCACAATACTTTTTTTAAATTATATTATACCGGCGATATCAGAAAATTCATGAAGAGCCATCTCTGCCTTAAGCCCAACAGAAATATTTTTTGTCGTCAATGAATACATCGTCACCTTAAATCCAAAAAGGCGTAACATCAAGAAATTCAAAATCGAGCTTTTGATTGATTATGAATCATCATATTATATGATGCATTTGACTACTGCAAGTTCCAGCATAAATTTGAAATCATATGTCCGACAATACCAATTTTATTATCGAAACTTAGAAGGCCGTGACAACAAGTGACTGAATTTTATACAGCAAATAGACAAAGAAACACAATAATTAAATTTTTAATATAACTTAGTAAGTCACAGTGGGCCGTAACCAAGTTTAAATAAAAGTTCGACTCAAAACAAAAATTGAATAAGGAATTCTTGGGGATGTAATTTAGAGTCGATAGAACAAAAGAAGTCCTAAAAATTTCCATATTTAATGTTTCATAATGATATTACATATGTACAAATGAAATTTAAAAATCTTCCGATTTTGCTCAAACTCGTCAACGTTCTGTAATAGAATGCGCCGCGGCAAAATTTTTAGCTACCTACATAGGTTGTCGGAGTCCTAAGAATGAGCCATATTTTTGCCTGAAAATAGGCAAACTTTGAAAGTTGTGCCCTAAGTCTAGGTTTTATTCATAATTCTTAAGAGAAATTTTTACTTTGTGCCTGCTTATACCCTTTTAAAAGGGATACCACTTAGTGAAAATAGTTACCTAGGGAACAATAGCTTTTTTTCTAACCTTGACGAAACAATACTCAGAATCCTTACTACCTAGAGAGCTGAAATTTGTGTACAATCGGATGTTTTTTAAGTTTCTTACGTATGCAATATTACTAAAAAACCGAAAATGTGAAATTAAAAAAAAGCTCTGGAGATCTGTCTCGAAAGACATAAAAAAAAACTTTCCTTCAGAAATAATTCTGATGTTGTGTTCTAGGCAAATGATTCTAAATCTAAACAACGTTTTTGGCTTCACCCGTAAAAAACTACAAAGTGTTGTTGCGTCTTTTTGGACGTTAGGTGCTGTCTTGTTTGATATTAAAATCGTTCAAATTATTCTTTTTAATATCTACTTAGCATCTGACGGCAAGCAGCAGTTTGTAAAATTTGCGATTTTCGCTCTGAAATGTTTTGCTCAAATTATTTGTCAATATCAGTATGAATGCTTGGAAGTGAAAATTTAAGTTTTCGAAAATATTAATCGCCAAATCCAAACTAGAAACAAGTTTTCTGAGAACAAAATAGAGCTGAAGTGGTCCCACTGTTTTTAAATTCGTAAAAAATAATGGGAACCAAAATAAATTTTTTAAATCATACACCAAGACGATGTTATATCTGAGTTTGCGACTTAAACAAAGAATTGATATCGGTCAAGCCGCTTGTCAGATTACAAGGTATTACAATATTTCTTGGCATGAAAGCTCTAGAAAACAGATGGAATGTTTTGTCTTTTTTTATATTTGATATTGTGTCTGGTGCAATTGACTGTCCTGCACTTTTGAGGCTTATTAAGTTCAATATTTCTTCAAGAGCTCTTAGGTCTTGTGTGCCTTTTTATTTGAAAACGGTTGGAACTAATTTTGCATCTAGTGCAACTGTCTTCGGAGCAGAGATGGCCAGGTCGAACAAAATTTAATTATTCCTGCTCATTCCCAAACATAAATTTGACGAAAAATGTTATTTGTATATTCCGCAAGATGTAAAAAATACTAAACACAAGCAAACAACTAAAAATTGGATATTGTTGCATTTACCGTTACTCGAGTTTTTTTGTCATTATACAGTTGCTCATTATCAGTTCTAGTGATTTTTTTCAAAATAAAAAGCAAGAACAACAATACGGAAAATTACGAACCAGCGCCGCGGCTCCATGCTAGCAACGAAAAATTAAGCGCCTGCTTGTTCTCTGGGCAACACCAAAAAAAATAGTGAATTTTTTTTTGTGTTTGTAGTTATTTTTGATATTTTTCATTTAATCAATTTCTGATTTCATTATATCACAGAAATATAAACTAAAAAAATCAAATAAAAATATTAGAACATAAATTAACTCCATAATTGGTTTCAATGATTGGATATTACCATTGTTTCCATATTCCTATATGAGGTACAAAATGCAATTTCAGAAAATTTGAAGTAAAACCAAAAAAGATCTATGTTCAAACCCCAGCGCAGCATCAACATTTTTGATATTTTTCATATGAGGGATAAAATTTCAGCCAATATTAACACTATAAATGAAAATCCTACTGCAAGTAAAATTATCGGCGCTGGAACATTTAATTACATAATATTTTGCATCATTCATGCAATCTCTATTATTAAATACAATTTCTTAACATGACTTCCATTTAAAATGAAATTAAATGCAAATATTGAATATCAGTTGCATATAAATCAAATTTCTATACGAATTTCAAATTTCGTACATCGTACGAAACATAACACAATACGAACGAAAATAAAAACGAAGATACTTCTGCTTCTCCTCTTTCGGCAACGAATTCACAAATTCTTTCCGAAAATTCTTCTTGTTTGTGGGCAAGAGGGGAAAAGCGAAAGAGACGGGGCACAAAACTTGTCGTAAATGCAAAACAAAAAGCATAAAAGAGAATAAACGAAAATTTCTTTCATAGAACTTCCTTGTGTAATCGCTGACTTTCATTTTTTGTTGCGAGAGGCGATGGAATCTCTTTTTATTATTTATTCTCTTAGGGGGTATAGGTGTGCCGACCACTGTTCTAAATGAACTCTGCATCCTATTTTCAGTAACATTTTTTGTTACAAGAGGCGAGAAAATCTCTTTCAGAGAGAATAAATAATAAAACGAGATTTCACGGATCTCTCGCAACAAAATTTTTCTGACCTTTGGGTGTAATTATTATTTAGTACAAGCCCCGCTGTGATATTAAAGCCCACAAGAGAATTTGGACTCAAAAAAAGTAGTGGAAATACGTCACAATTCGAGCGAAATTGAAAATTAGAATTAGCTACACTCGCTCGTTTGCGTTCGTATTTATGTACTATCGTTTTTATTGTATTTTGCACTTTATTGCGTACGTATTATGGAATTTTTATTTTATATGCAATTGATCTCACAAATTCGCATTAAATTCATAGAAATTGATTGAGTTATGAAGAAACTATAACAAAAAGTTTAAAATAATTAAAAAAAAATCCCTAAGCTGAGATTATTTTTGTGTGATTTGAACATCGGTCTTTTCGGTTTTGATCGAATTTGCTGAAATTGGATTTGGTACGTCAGTATAGGAATTTTGCAATATTGCTAAAATTAGCTTTTATATTATTTTTAGGTAGTTGTGTACTAGTAGATGACAAAAAAATTGCAAATCTGAATAAATGAATGCCTTAACGGTTTCTATGTGATAAAATATAAAAAAATTGGCTTTCCAAGAAAACATCAAGTTCCCAAATACTCCATCATCGATTTCAGCTTTTTTAGGCACAAAATTTTCAGAACATATTGAAAATTTTATCCATGTTTTGTTACCCTATTTGATTTTATAAGCACTTAAAGCTAAGATATATGATTTGCAATGTAAATTGAAACATTGAGAATGAGAGCGAGAGAATAAAATTTGAACTGATTTCAGCTTTTTTATGCTCAAAATTTTCAGAACATTCAGGAGTATCTTCTCTGAAAATTTCATTCAATTTTATTCACCTTATTTAAGCCCGAGATTCAGTCTAAGTATAGGCTAAAGTAGTGCCGGGATTGTAAACGAACTATCCTGGGATTTTCGGGATTTGAAAAAAATGTTATCTAGTAAATACTCTTTTATACTACATTTTGAAGTCCAAAATCTGCAAAATAAATACTTTCAACAGATTTGATGCGCACGAATCATTATTGCATCAGCCTGCAAAATGCACTTTTTACGTGAAAAATGCTTAAAATTAGTCAAAATATTGAGCAAAAATTTTTTTTTTATTAATTTTTTCTTTTTTTTTAAGAAAATATTAGAAAAAAAAATTGCTTCGAAAAAACAAATATTTTTTTGAATATTTTGGCCAATTTTAAAAACTTTTTATTCAAAGGTTTTTGTACTAAAAATTTATAGTTTAGAAAAAAATTATAAAATGTGAAATTTAATAAGTCGGATGGATATACTTGCTAAAAGGTGTCTTCTTGCAAAGGTGTGGGTGTGGCACCTCCCATATAAGCAAAATACGTTTAATGCTATAGATAGTGTGCTATGAGAGTAATCTTCATAAAATTTTGTGCAGTGGTGTCGGTTACCATAAGCTTCGGAATTAAATGAAACTTGACAAGATTGCATCAGTGGGCGTGGCACCTCCCCCCATTAACGCAAAGTTATAAGTGCTATTTTAAGTGAACTATTGGAGTAATTGATCTGAAATTTGATGTAAGTGGCTATTAGGTACATACATATGTATGAATCAAAAGCTGGCGAAATAGCAACATTCGAATTAGTATTGTGCTAAAATTTGGTTTGTTTATTGAATCAAAAGTGAGCGGAATTGGAAAAGTGGGCGTGACATATTTCGTGTTTTTCATTTCTATAAGCAATTTCTTTCAACATTTCCCATATTCTTTTGACATTTTCAACGTTTTACCTTTCTCCTTCAATTTCATTCGACATTTTCTTTATTCTTTCGACTTTTTCATCAATTTTTCAGCATTTTTCATATATTTCGACTCATTCAATTTCTTTCAACTTTCTTCATTGGTTTTCATAATTTTTCAACATTTTCAGTTTTTTCCAGCACTTTTTAACATTTTTGAACCTTTTACATTATTTTCGACTCATTAACCTCTTCACCCTTTTTTTATTTGAAAAGTACTTTCAATGCAGTATAGGGTATGTGAGTTTCGACTTGGCCAAAGATAACACCTTTACTAGTTTTTTTATCGCTGAAGTATTTAAAATAAATTTCGTAAAAAGAAAGTTGGTTTGTTTCAATTGAGATCTCGTAGCAATATTTTGTAACAGCATCTTTTTGTATTGCGAATCGTTCGTCTAGCACACGAAATTTTAGTACGAACGGAACTTTTATTATTTGTTAAACGAAAATAACGTCAAACAAGTGTAGCAGTTAGAGTTTCGAACGGAACGGACTTTATCTAAATAAAATTGAAAAGATTCCAACGTCAAAATCGCTAGTAAATTTTCGTCTGACAAATTTATTTTGAATAAATATCAAAAATATGACAACTATTTCGTATACCAATTTTAAGTTGGCATACGGAAATATAAAAATACGTAAAACAGAATTTAAACGATATCGTCGCAAGACGATTCGTCGTTCAACGTTATCGTTCGCAATGCAGAAAGGCGCTGTAAATGTAAGATTTTTACTTTTTGCTGACTTTGAAAGTGGCGTAAGACCTTTTGAAGTCATTAAAAGCATAAATTTTGGTTAATAACATTTAAAAAATAATAACATTATAAATTTAAATCAATTTAATATATAAAAAATACAAAACTGTATTGTAATAACCAGGCCAACATAAAATATTTATTTAAATAAATAATATTCCTTTGAATATTTTCACAAATTTTTCCAATGAGACATTGCAATGATTCAATTTTATCGAACTCTTTTTTCTAATGTAATTGCAAGTTCCTTTTCGAAAACAGCAACTCATTCAATTCGAGGCTTGTCGAATTCAAAGTAAGTGTAGGCATTCGAAAAACGGGTCAATCCAACGAACCCGACGTGAGATTGAAGTATCATCGCGTGATGTTGAACGTACGTTTTCTGCGTATAAAAGATCCTCGGAAGATTTCCAATGATCATTTTTGTTTGAAAATCTGAGAAAACATATCCTTCATCGTAACCGTTTCCATGACTTTCTTGAGCGTTAATTAAATAAATAAAATATACTTAAAGCTTGTTTTTTTTCCTAAATATTATCGTCAATATTTTGCCCACTTTTCTTCCATACTTACATAAATATTTCGTAGGTTTTTCGTAAATACTTTATGTTGCCCTGGTAATATCCATATATGTCAAATCATTCAAATGCATAACCTTAAATGTCTCCATATAAAATAAAATACACTTACACTTTTAAAAATTCTATATATAAAAGCTTCTCGTTTCATTTGTAGTTTTT
Source organism: Meiosimyza decipiens (assembly GCA_963680825.1). NCBI lineage: Eukaryota > Metazoa > Arthropoda > Insecta > Diptera > Lauxaniidae > Meiosimyza > Meiosimyza decipiens. The sequence continues at coordinate 80,207,729 of OY804258.1, read as the reverse complement.
TAGGCATTTATTCGAACTATCGAAACTTCGATTCCGAAACTCAAAAATTCTCCGGGATGGCCATTCCATGTGGAAACTAATCAAAAGCGAAAAGCTTCGTTCATTTGCGAAGTTATTTCCTGAATTTGGCAACAACATTTATATTAAAATTTGAACTTTAAACTACATAATTATTAAAATTATAAAAGAATTAAGATTAAATTTTGGTAAATAGATATTGATTTCCATTTTTCATGAAATTATTAAAGTTAAAAGAAATTCCAAAAATTCAAAACAATTTTTCTTGAATTAAGGTGTTTGAATAATGGTGTTTGAGTTCCATGTTTCATGGAGTTGAGCAAGGACACTTTTTGTTGATTGCTGCTGCTACGCTTTTTACATTTAAGAACAGAAGGTTCCAGCTTGCTAAAAAGCAAAAAAAATCATAAATCAAAATAGTTATGGGTACATACTCAAATTTTGATTTTAGTATTCAAAACCTCTAAAAAGAGTTAAGACATAACTTAACAAATTTGAAAATATTTTTATCGTATTCTACGGAAAAAATGCTATAAAGTTACTAGAAAAACGATGTTTGATCCAAATAAAATATACTAAAATGCTTAACCAACACATGAATATAAATGGATCTCTAATTGGTTAAGCGGCTTAAAAACAATTGAGGAAAATAGGTCCGATTTAAAAAAAAATCAAATCTTACAGTTGATTCCGTGACACGAAAAATAGAAAAAATTGAGAACTTCTAGTTTTACTTACTTCTTGTCCGTAAAGCTGATACTTTAAAGTTCTTCTATCATTTTGGAGCGATTTACATCAGTGATGGCATTTTTGGTAGGTACATTTATACATTTTTCAGTACATTTGCGTTGTGAAAAATATGCGTCTAAAAATATGGAGCTAGCATAAGCACACGATAAATTCTCTAGCTTAACCAAGGCTAAGCTGGTTCATGCTGACACGATTCGGATGAGCTAGTTTGGCCTAGGAAAAATAAGTTTTCCATAAACTAGTGTTCCTAAACTAGTTTTTCGAAAAAACTAGGTTGATCGGTAACATATATCGTTCATGTCACGAACAACTAAACTATGTTTTCTCCGATATTTTCGATTTTTATATATTGTTTTGTGCTTATTTAAAGGTAAATAAATATTTTTCGAAATATCTTCGACATAAAGCCTCATTTTTTTAAAGTTTTTTATGTATTTTTTAATCAATCCCTAGAATGCTTTCGAATCACAATTCTCAGGTTCAGTTCAGAAAATGTGAATGTGCTGAAGAAAATGCTCTTAAAACTTAAGCTTCTTTCCCATATAAACAGACAAACATGGGAAAAACGAACCAAGGAAGCTGAAATTTTGTAAGAATTGTTTTTAGTCCCAATGCTTAAACATAGGCAAAACAATAAAAAAATTCTTCAAAAATTTCAAAACGAACACCATGCACTGTTAGTTAGAGTGACTAATTATTGAAGCAAAATATGGAAAATTCCTGTTTGTAAAATACTTTGAAAACTTTTCTACCAAAAATAAAATTTTATTTTTGTTTCTCGTTCATGTTTTCAAGCGATTTTCATGTAGTTGCCTTAACAATTTCAAATGATAGCGCTTTTATAGAATAAAATTAAATTGACAAAAGACTTGAGCTATTAAACTAGAAAAACAAAAGGTCTACTAGAGCATGAATTTATCCTTATATATAGGCTTAAGATAAAGCGGTAAGTTTGGATAAAAATTTTGAATCTTTATTCGACAGCGTTTGTTGCAACTCGTGCTAATTTTCTATACAGTACGTCGTGCACGTGTCTGTCCCAACACAAAAATTTGAGTATAGTTGAATGTGCAAAAATAATCTGGTCTTAATTACTTTACTTTACTTTCCATAGCAACCCGTTGCCGGGTTACGGCCGACCTCAAAAGTTCTCTCCAGGCGCTTCTGCTTCTAGCGTGCCTTCTCCAATCAGGCCTGGTCTTTCCATCGAAGGCATGGTCTTCCTCTTCATCGTCGTCTAGCGGTAACGTATACGCTAGTGATGTGCTAGACTATCTCAATGTCAGCGTAGAGCTCGTACAGTTCGTGGTTCATTCGAATACGGTAGTCATCGCCAATGTGAATAGGACAAACAGATAGAGTCTTGTGGAGTATCAGATTTGTCTTACTGACCCCATAGCAATGCCAATTAGCAACATTCAGTGTCCGCTTTATCTCCAGGCTGACATCGTTTTGAGTTTTCACGGCAGTACCAAGATAGGTGAATTCCTTGACAACTTCGAAAGTATAGCTGTCCCTGTATGTGGTCAGCATATCAATATCATCGGAGCTAGACACTTTTGTAGAAAATAGTGTCACTACGATGAATGCTCCATCACCAAGTTGAAGAGGTTGCAGGATAGTGTATCGCCTTGTCTGAAACCTCGTACGATATCAAATGGTTCGGAGAGGTCCTTTCCTACCATGCAGCACTAGCTTCATAGGTATACCGATCTCAGACATGGTGGTGTATAGGCAATCTCGTATCTGGCTATCGAAAGCAGCTTTATAACCGATAAAGAGATGATGGGTATCGATCTGTTTTTCGTTGGTTTTTTCCAGGATTAAGAACTTGGTCAGGTGTGGAAAATATGAACCCAATCATCTTTGAACTCACTTTAACTTGTGGAGCAATTCCTTAAACGCCTTGAATATCGTCTCCTCTTGCTAAGAAGGCTAAAATTTTGAAAGTGTCTGCCGGTCTACCGGAATAAACTGTTTTTTTTTTTTTTGAAGAAAGTTTGAACAAAAATAGTCTAAGCTTCTGTCTTTCATTCTTTTGATATTAATTTTCTATTGATTTTTCTTAAAGTTCATGTTCAGTGGAAAAATTCCTTCAGATTATTCGAACGCTTTCGTTTCACCTTAAAAAATCAAAAAACCACATAGCCACTCTCATAGAAATTCGTTAAGAAACATTATGGCCCGTAGTTATTGTCGAAAATTAAGTGCGCTCTAGTTAATACCTAGTTTTTACCTATAATTTAGTATAAAGAGTGACCCCATAAAAACGAAAAACTTGCATTAAACTATGAGATAATTTTTAAAAAAAACACCTGTGTAAATTAACATAAAACATTGTAGACACAGTGAACAAAAAGAATAATAACTAGATAAGGTGTTATCTTCGGCCAGGCCGAAGCTCACATACCCTACACTGCATTGAAAGTAATTTTTGAATAAATGGTGAAGAGGTTGAATAAGTCGAAAACAATGTAAAAAGGTTCAAAAATGTTGAAAAGTGTTGGAAAAAAGTGAAAATGCTGAAAATATATAAAAACCATTGAAGAAGTTGAAAGACATTGAATAAGTCGAAAAATATGAAAAGTGCTGAAAAATTAATGAAGTAGAAGAAAAAAGAAAATGTCGAATGAAATTGAATGGGAAAAGGTAAACGGTTGAAAATGTCAAAAGAATATGGGAAATGTTGAAAAAAATAGAATAGAAATGAAAAATACGAAATATGTCAAGCCCACTTCTCCAATTCCACCGACTTTTGTTTCAATAAATGATATTCGTGATTGACATGCACAAACCAAATTTTAGCACAATAGTTTGTATAGTTTGCGATATGCGCCGTAATTTAGGGCAGTGACACACCCACTGGTACAATCCAGTCCAATTTTGATATTGGATCAATAAACAAATCTCTTACACCAAATTTCAGTATGATAACTCATGTATTTCGATAGTTATGCCACTTAAAGTATTTTAATTGTATGGGAGGTGCCATGCCCACTTTTGCTATTTCAAAAGCTTTTGACATATGTACCTAATACCCAGTAAACCACTTACATCCAATTTCAGATTAATTGCTCCAATAGTTCACTTAAAATAGCACTTACAACTTTATGTCAATGAGGGAGGTGCCACGCCTACTGATTCAATCTTGTCAAGTTTTATTGAATTTCAAAGCTTATAGTAACTGACACCTCTGCACAAAATTTTATGAAGATTACTCTCATAGCACACTATTTTGCTTATATGGGAGGTGCCACAGCCACCGGCACTATTGTAACAAAATTTTGTAAGAAAACATCTTTTAGCGAGTATATCTGCCATATTAAATTTCATAGCGATTGCGTTGTTAGTTCTCTTTTTATAACGTTTATAAATATTGTAGGCTGTGCCACGCCCTTCAACGAAATTTTCCAGAATATTGACGAAACTTTATGAAAATCGTATGTGCCAATTTGGAGATATACGAAATCCAAATTTTCAATTGCTAAAAAGTGCCACGCCCACTTTTACAATTCCGTCCACTTTATGCGCAGTTCAAGATTTGTAAGATCTGTATTCGTGTACCAAATTTCATTACAATATCTTGCACGGTTTACGAGCTATGGCGTTATAAAAGTTAAAATTTAGGGCTGTGCCACGCCCCTTTAAGAGCCCTTGCAAACTTAAAACCTAGCGTGATCTTAATTTTGTTCTCATCTTCACCAAATCATCAAGTTCCATCGAAATTGCAGCAACTTTTTTACAAAATGGACTTGGGTATATTTACATAGAGTGTGAGCGGAAGGCGTGGCCGTAAACCGATTTCGCCCATTTTTATATGCTAGCAGCTTGCAAGAAAGTTTGATCTGTGTGTCAAATTTCATTCAATTAGCTTGCTTAGTTTTTGCGTAAACGTGATTGCAACAGACAGACACACAGACAGACAGACAGACAGACAGACGGACATATGTAGCTATATCGACTCAGGTGGTGACGCTGATCAAGAATATATGTATATACTTTTCCATACCTACCACACCCCTTCTATGCGTTAGAAAAGGAATGACAAAGTGAATATACCCTCTGTGTAGGGTATAAAAAGCTGGAGCACGACAGAGCTGTGAGCTCATAGCTCGCAGTGAGTAGGTTCGATACTCGTGAGTCCAAATATTTTTTATGTCAACGAAAATAAATTTCATTTCAAATACTTAAAGCACTTTTTTCTGCTTTTTAATTTTAAACGTGCTTTCAATAAAAAAATTCAATTTACGAGTGAGTATCGAACCCACGCATTATGAGCTATAAGTTCACAGCCATAACCACTTGGCTATGCTGTTTGTTGTAATTTGGTTATTTATTATTGTAATTATTCACTGTGTCTGCGATTTTTTGTGTCAATTGGCACAGGGTAATCTATTTCTAAAAGTTTTCTCATAGTATAATGCAAGTTTTTCATTTTTTTATGTGGTCTGTCTGTATACTCCATTATAGGTAAAAACTAGGTTTTAACTAGAGCGCACTGAATTTCGCGACTATAACTACGGATCTATGTATTTTAAATGAGTAGTGTCATAAGATATTGTCAAAATCTTACAACTGTTACGTCTACCACACACATATGGGTTTGAATGGAACGGTGGCCATAAAAAGTAATAACAGCGATAGATTCTTGAAATTCAGTACAGCTGTTGTAGGTTAAAACAACGAAAATATTTGAATATGAAAAAATTCGGCTCACGGACACCCCTACCTCCCATACAAAAGTGGGATGTGATTGAATCATTTTCTTCAATATGGGTATTAATTACCATTAACTTGGCAATGCTCATTTCAAAAATGTTAAAAATTGTGCGATATCTTTTATAGTTTTCAAGTTATTGGAGAAAAATACGTTTCGAAACCTGATATCTTCTGTTTTTGAAAAGCATTCGAATTTATACCTTTTATTCCTTATCTGCTCCCCTCTCTTGAAAGAAACGCACCTCACACTGTTAGGTTTTACAACTGATACAATTATTGTGAAAAATTAAAAATATTTTTTCCTTCTTATATTGCAATAGAAAAACACTCGTAAAAAAAATTGTGAAAAACTGTAGCAGGAACTTTTAATTTTGATTGACCAGACTTTCCCATATAATATGTAAAAAAAATTTGAAATCCAGGGAAACACCTATATCTTTATTTTTTCTCTCAAAATTTTGAAATTTGGTACTTTTACCATTTTTCATTCCAGACCCGTGCGCAGGGGGGTTTTGGGGGTTCTAACCCCCCCTTGGACGTTTTTTTACACAAACTTTTATTGACAATATGTTCTCACTTACATGAAAAACCAAAAAGACTTGCGCCTCTTACGAAAAAAAAATCAAAAAATCACTTTTCATGAAAAGAAAAATTTAAAAGAATAAAAACTCACATTCATATGTATAGAAATAGGTATTTAGGTATAATAAATGATACACTTAAAAGTTTACTTATGTATGTATATAACAAATGATACCCATTTTGTTGAGATCAGTTAAAAAGTTCACAGCTTATACTCGTAGTAATTTTTAGAAAACTCATCCGCAACTTCAAATGTTTCACAAACCAGATCCAAGTGAAAATTGTCGTTTAAATATTCTGTTTTTTCATTAAAAAACCTTATTTTGGAAGAAGCATAAGAAATTCGCAGTGTTGCTAATGATATCTTGCTTCAAATATGTTTCCAACTAAATACCTCCTGAGGCCTGTTTTTCTCTTGTTGGTAAAGTTTTATAAGTTTTTATCTGTTCGTGAACAAATGTTGTGAACGCTTTTCTATGCGGTGTCTTCTAAAACTCTATCTTAGTTCAACAATGTCTGAATATCAGCTGAACGATTTCGACTTAATTAATGTACATCGCAATGTCGAAATGTACAAATAGTTTTAGACGAGTTTTTACAGTAACTCGCAGAATCAACCTCTTACGTAATGACAAATAATTATAGACTCAGAACATATGTATGTATGTATATTAGGGCGATAAGAAAAAATCGATTGCTTGAAATGCTTGCATCTCCTAGTCTGAAACGGTTCCATAACCCGTTAAGTAAGCTTCTGTAAAATTGTAGCCAATTCTATTAAGAATTAGAGGTCACGAACTCTCAAATGTTCTTAAATATGTTTATTGTCCGTTGGTGATGGTAAAATCAAACGAAATGTAGGTTACTTTTCAGGATACCAATTAGAGGACTTATGTCTTTCAAGTATTTATATTAAGTCACTGAACTACATAAAAGCACTAATTTGGTGAAAAAACTTTTAATTTTTGTGATATTTCATGGAAAAGAAAATGGAAAAAATGGAAAATTTTGTTTTGACCTGCAAACCAGTCAAAATATCTTTAGTGGGCCTTAAAAGATCTTTGACTACAAGGCCCATATAGAAAATCAAAAAAAAAAAAATTATATAAATGATTTAATATTAGAAAAATGCTATTTTTGCGAACTTGATAACCTGAAATTAAATATCCGAGTTAAACCCCCCCCCCCTTGAATGATTTCTGCGCACGGGCCTATTTCATTCTAAAATGGCGGAAAATGAAAAATAAATTAGATTTTATAAAGTGAAAAAAATGCATTTTCCGTCAATATGCCATATTTTGTGACAAAAAAGATATCTAGAGCGCTCTATCCAACAGTTACTTTTATAAAATGATCCATACATTTTTGAAGTCCAAAGATCAACTTTGAGCCCACTGTGTCACTTAACCCAAAAACATATTGAAAACATTTATATTTTTTTTACTTCCCTAAGTATTATCTAACGATTGTCTTAAAAAATTTCAAAATCCCTAGCACTTTCATTTTCTTTGTATTTAAGGTCACGATCCGCGCCATTAATTAGAACCTAGCACTACCTTAATGAACGGTTCAAAATGTTCAATTGTATAATTTTCTTGGTTTTAAGTTTAAAAAAGTTTTAAGGGTTAATTCTTTTTAGTTCTAAGTGTAACTTCACCAAGAATTTATTAAAAACAGAGGTCCTTAACATTTTAATTTTGTTTGTCTTCTGAAACACCATTGCACAAAAGTCAAATGAGTAGGCATTTTTTATTTTCTATGTTAATTTATTTTCAGTTATCTGGACACGGATAAATGCACCAACTGGCTCACAAAATTGGGCAACTAAATATTTTTAAAATGCAGCCGAGCAAGACATATAAACAAGAAATTCATATGAAATGCAAAAATTGTTGAACCGACAGGTTGCAGAATAAAACGATAAGACAGTGCAACCAGCAAAATTAGCCAGAGAAAATACATCAAGCCAACGGAAGAACAAGAAGAACCATTTGTATCTTAAAGTTGAATTGTTGTTGCTGATGCTGCTATAGCATAGAACGCTCATAGTAAAAACAAGTGTCTATGGAGAACATTAAAAACATGGTGCTGCAACAGTTGCTGTTTATCTTCTTAATTCATCAGCATTTATTAGGTCATGGTAGTTGCGCAACCAGAACAAATGCAACGGCAGCAGCAAGTGATCTTGCGCCAACACCTTCACTACGAACAACAATACCGTTAGTTTCGGCCTCAGAGGCAACGCTGTTGACAAATAAAACTTTTTCCGGTCTTAGTGCAACGCGAAAGAGGCCTAGTCATGTTGAAGGCCACTACGATGGCAACGGTGATGCAAATAACTTTGGCCATGATAACGAAATCGGCACAACGTCATTATCCTCATCGTTTTTTATGTTACCTGCAAGGAAACCGGTTTCAATTGTCCCAAATACTAAAACAGCAAACTCATCGACAACAACTACAAAATTTTCAAAGACAAATAAAAGCTACAAATTATTATCGACCACAACGAACTGCACACGTGATCTATTTGAAATTTACATTCAATTAAATCGCAGTTTTCGTGGTCTTCTGTACGCCAAAGATTTTCCCTTGGAATGCCGTTCACGCGGTACATCACATTCTAACATCACATTACGTTTGCCTACATCTGGTTGTGGCGTACGTGCAGAACGAAGTCCTGGTGGCACAATGGAGTTGTCCGTACGCGTAATGCTGCAAATGGAGAAAAAACTTCGTCAGAGCACAGATATTTTACGGACTATGCGTTGTAAACTACCAATGAATGCCATGGGTATGACACTAGTTGCGGGCGAGAATGTAACTAAAAATTTTAGGTAAATTTCAAAGATTTTGTTTTACAAACCACTATTCCTTAAGCTAATGATATAAATAAATAAAAAAATGGCTACTAACATAAGTAAAATCTCATTTTTGAAGACGGCAAATTTACATTCATTTTGTGCAGCTGTATCTCCGCGATAGTAATTGGAATTTATAAAGTTAGGGCTCAATTAAAAACTTTATTTTTTGTTATTTTTAAATTATTTATCTTTTTATGGGCAATGTAAAATTAAAATATTGCAAGAACATTTCAGAAAAACTTAAAACGTGAACCGGAGTATAAGCAAACTGGATAATAGTCCAAACTAGACTGCATGTGTTAAATAAAATTTTACCTATCTGACTCTTTCTTTTGGCCTAGTGCAGCTTATTATCGAGCACTTAAGCTTTTTTTACATAAATTTTATCATTGAAACATTAAGATTTACAGAAAAAGTCCTTGAAGCTTTTTGTTTTGTGAGGTTTTGCGAAAAAAGTAATACTGAAATTTACTAAATAGTTTTTTTATTTTTCAGTACATTTCCCATCCTCTCAAGAAGATAAGCAAAAAAGTGTCAAAACTTTTTTTTCGTAATTCCACTAGTTTTCAATTAATAAAATAAATATAAATCAAACAAAACGTTAAGTGCTCGGTGGTACGCTATATGTATTGGTCCTAAACAAAATTTGCCAAGCGTACCAAGGTAAAATTGTTTGTGCTCCGATCTTTATTTTATTTATTTTTTTTTATTTTAAAATCGTTATTCATCCTATATACACTAGAGACCCCACTCCACCTCCCACCAAAAACCTATGTCGAGAGATGAATAACGGTTTTAAAATAAAACCGACAGTGCAACGTTTAGCGGGTACAACAGTGCACTATCTGGGCAGAGTAAGGTGCGCGCGTTACGTCCCCTACGGTTACGCCACCTACAACAACAACGCAACTTTTAATATTTTACAACCTTATTTTATAAAAACTGCTTAATTCACATTTATCTTTTTACAAATTTAGCTTATGATTAATTTACAATTTTCATTGCCTGTAATACTTATTGAATATTGCTGATACAACAACTATTTGTCATTTTTTGTAACACTTATTGTATATTGCTGATATGTAAACTTATTAATTTGTAAATGCATATAAGGACTGTCCCGGAAAAAACTTACGATTTTATTTTCTGTATTCTGCTCTACCTGATAATCTTATAGGTCTAAAAAGACATAATATTTGTTCTATATAAAGTGACGTTAATATGATGTATAACAATTGAAGATAGCACTTTTAACGACAAAGATATCTAACAAGCAACAAAAAGTCAGCAAACTGATTTTGTCCACATACCTGCAAAATCCAAAATTAAAATATTCAGCTATAGCAAAAATAGTTGGTGCATCAGAAAAATCTGTCTTTGCGGATATTTTTAATTATAAGAAGGGTCTACCTATTTCACGAAAAAAGTTCGGGGAGAAAACCAGAATTTTTTAACCTAAAGTTAGCGACGAAGGTGAAGCGCCTTTTTAAGCAAAATCCCAACACCAGATCAAGAAGAAAAGTTAGCTAAAGACATATAGAGTTTAAAAAGTACCAGACCGTTCTGATGAAAAGCAGTTGATGTCTCAGATGAGAGCCCGAAAATTGTATCTGACTAAATTTAATTGATGTGTTATGGACGACGAAACTTACGTCAAAGCAGATTTCAAGCAGCTACCTGGGCACGAATATTATACATCACTATAAAAGAGGCATGTGTTAAGTAAATTCAAAAAAAAAAAATTTCAAATTTTCCGAAGCAGTATATGGTTTGGCAGGCCATATGCACCTGTAGTCTCAGAAGCAGATTTTTCGTTACGCAAGGCACAATCAATTCCAAAGTTTATATAGACGAGTGCCTGGAAAAACGTCTTCTACCATTTATTTGTGCACATGAGGGTACCGTGATGTTCTGGCCAGATTTAGCAACCTCTCATTACTCTAAAGCAACGATGGAATGGTATGCAAGTAAAAAGATCAATTGAAAGATATTGGGCTCTTATGAAAAGAGATCTTCGAAAGAGTAGTAAGACAGCAAAAAAATTACAAGACTTCAGATATAAATGGAAAAGATCGTACCGAACTGTCGATGAATCGACTGGACAAAACTTAATGAAGGGCCTTACGAAAAAAGTAAGAAATTTTAAGGAAAAAAAAAACAAAGTTCTTAATTAGTTTTTAGTTTTTTATATTTTGAACACTAGCCATTATTAATAAAAAACGAAAAAAGACCAAAAAAATTACTGGGTATTTTTTTTATATCTAAAAAGCAAAACGTAAATTTTTCTGGGACAGTCCTTATAAGATCTTTGGAAGAAACCAAAGATAGAATTGATCGTTAATCAAAACCAATCAGGAGTTTTTAGTATTGCTCTCATTGGAGCTTAAATTTATTTTTTTTGTAAAGTTCCTTATGAGATATTTAACTCCAGCGAACTAAGTATCCCAATAGATACAACGGGAGTAATGCTAAAAACTCCTGATTGGTTTTGATTCACGATCAATTCTATTTTTGTTCAGCAATATACAATAAGTGTTACAAGAAATGAAAGTTGTTGTATCAGCAATATTCAATAAGTGTTACATGCAATGAAAATAGTTAAATAATCACAAGCTAAATAAGTAAAATGATAAATGTGAATTTAGCAGTTTAAATAAAATAACGTTGTGAAATATTAAAAGTTAAATAAACTAAATTTGTGTCATGTAAATGTTGACTCTTGTATCCTCTTGTATCTTGTGTTGCTGTTGTAGGTAGCGTAACCGTAGGGGACGTAGTTCGCTCACTTTCAACATTCGAAACCACCTCAAAAAAAGTTCTTAATATTCTGATAGCTAATAAGACAGAGTTCATACAAACCTAAATAAAAAAATATTAATATGTGTTTTTTCAAAAATTTCAAAATCATTTTTAAATTGAAAAATTTATCTAAAATTAAATTTTGAAGATGACGAATTATTTTTTTGGTAAAGATCACGAAAAACTCTATTGGAATCACTCGTATCTGTTCCTAATTTACCAATAAAATCCATGTATCGAATTTTCAAAAAAAGATGTCGGGAGAAAAAATTACTAAAGTTACAAATTTTACACCTCTGTATTTTAAAAACTAACAATGTTGGAGCAAATTCCTACCGGAATTTAATCGATCGTTACTAGGACTACAAATAGCCAAAATTTTAAAAAGATCGGATCAGAAATAATTTTAACCTGGTACGCTTGGCAAATCTTCCCCATACGTTTATGTATATCTTTTGGTTCAAAAATGGGTGGAGAGCGCAAAACTTCACCGAAATTAACAAGATTTTCCTTGAATCGATAATTTAATAATTTTTTGGTTCTAAAATTGCTAGCTACCGAAAATTTTGTCGGAAATAAACAATTTGTTTTCAAAATTCGAGCTCCAAGGATTTGTTGGAATCTCGATAATCTTTGATTTAAGGAAAAAATTGTTAATTTTCGACAATATTTGCGCCCATTTTTAAGTCAAAAATATAAAACAAATGTTATTTTGACTTTTTCCAAAACTTTGTTTCAAAATTTGGAGTTTGCTGATTTGTTGGCACCCAACTTAAATCTCATCTCAAAATCTCATCTCAAAATCTCATTTGAAAAAGGAAATTGTTAATTTTCCACAAAATTTTCAGTCTCTAGTAGTTTTTGAACCAAACAAACTACAAAAAAAAAGTATTTTCGGCATTCAACTTAAATAAAAAAAATTTTTAAATTATCTCTGCACTCATCCTGTGATGGTCAGAGCTTGAAATAAAATTTAAAAAAGTTTTTTTTAACTAAAAGAAACTTTTTTCATGGCAAGTTTTTTTGTTTATATTTCAAAAAGTCATAAAAAAACTTTAAAAAACTCATAACAAAAGTTTTCTAAAAATTTTTTTGTTATTTTTATTAATAAAAGTTTTCTTTAAAGTTCTTTTGACTTTTATTTTTACAACTCACATGTAAACGGTTTTTTTTACTTCAATTTTTAAAAGTAAAAAAAAAGTTTTTATGTTAAAGTTTTTGATAAAAGTTTATTTTGCTTGATAAAACCAGGAAAACTTTAAAATAATATCTTGGATCATTAAGCAAAAAAATTTCAAAGAAGACCACTTAGGGCTATTCATAATAGCCGTGTTTTATTCGCTCAATTGTCTGGTTCAATTGATTGAACTTTTTTTGTGTATGCGAAATTTGAAGAATAGATGTCGCACATTGCAAGTAGCTGCAGGCACAAACCTAAAATACTCAAATATATATGGCAACTTTGCTTGAATTTCGCAGACCAGTATTAGGACACACGAGGCCCAATGCACGCTGTAGGTGTGGGGCCATAATATCAAAATAAAGTCAGATAATAAAAACAAAAACTGTGATGAAACAACAGTCATACATCACTGTTTGGTACTGCTTTCATTTTTCCTTTATAATATAACGTCAAATAGCTTTGTTCTTTATCTTCTAACTTTTGGAAAAGAAAGAAAAAACGTTGGTATAAGTGTCTACGACGCTATAGATCAGTTGAAAAGAATTTTATACCAATTTTTTGCAAAATAAAAACTATGTACTGATGCGTGAGGTCTTTTACCGCGCTAGGCTCCGTTCAACTATACGAGTTTGTAGGCCATATGGTCGGCTCTGATTCAAAAACAGAACAATATCATGCCTCATGGTGGTCAGTACTAGAATTATAAAAGGTCAAACTTATGCGTTTTATTCACTTTTAGGCTTAACCAAAGCGAATAAATCACGGCTATTGTCTTTAATGTAGAGTTAGGGATATGAGTGGTGCTGCCCAGAGAATGAACAGGCGCTCAAACAGCGTAAAAATGAGATCAAGAAGTCGCTTAAAGAGCGTAAGAAAGCGTGCGCATGTGCAGAATCACCAACACATACTTATCGGTGCTTATGGTAGTGACAGCGTTGCCGGTTGGGCCCCTAAGGGCAAAATGATGTGCCCTTTCGTTTCAATTGTCAATTTTTTTGCTCGTCATTTCGGCAAATTTTAATTAATTATTTTTAAAAGTTTTAACAGCTATTTGATCGTAATTTTGCATTTAATCATCTTTAACACCACTTTGGTGCATTGTCACCATAAAATTACAAGCTATTTATTATTTTTCAGTGTGAAATCTGAGTTGCTGTGTTTCATAACCTCACTTACGCAGTGCAATCATCATTTGCTTTGCAAATATTTTATCAATCTTGAACTTGACTTATGGGGACTTGCTGTGAGATCTGCAAATCTCAATGGAGTACGGTTGGCGGTTTCATCGGCTGTTTTGGTTGTTCCAGAATTTTTCATGAGAAGTGTGTCAAAGTGAAATGGATTATTGTGGATGCGCTTCGGTGTTCGAATTCTAATGGCCTGCAATGGTTTTGCCCAACTTTTTGGAAATTTTGTACATCTGTGCTATTGGGTTCGATGGACAAAAATAAATTATCCGCTGCAAAACTTAAAGATGAAGTAGCAAGATTGCAAATTCTGAACTGTCATCATCAAATAATGCTGCTACTCTAGCTGACGTTGTTCTAGCATTGAATGATATTGGGTTATCCAGAGGATTGCGTTCAAAAGCTAAAAACATCCAAACGACCTCTGGTATCTCTATCCCTGTATCGTCCATTTTGCAAACCACTCGTGTTCAGACTATTGCCTCTACTACAAATTCAGCCACTTCGCAAACTATTGCCGCTGCGCAAATTTATGCTGTGTCGCAACTTACTGCTATCGCGCAAAACAATGTACAATCTTCTGCTGCAGCGCAACCTACAACTGATGCGCTATCTATTGCTGCAGCGCAACCTTCTGCTACCGTGCGGTCTACTGCCGATCTGCTCACTACGGATGCTGCGACATCTTCAGTTGGTACTTCAAACACTATTATTGAGTTGTCTGGGTCTGCTTTAACGAATTCAGTCCATCAACAACCGCATATCGAATCAAACTGCGAACTGGTGGTGGTTCATCGTTCTCCACGGAAAACTTTATTCATCTCCTGTTTAGCACCGTCTACTACTGAAGGAAATTTGGTAAACTATATCAAAAGCAAAGTTAACTTTTCTTCTCTAGCTCTTGAATCATTGAGCTGCCGTAAGCTAAATTTACCTGAACCTCGTGATTATTCATCATTCAAGTTGTCTCTGGTTGCTAGTGAATTTAAATGCATACTTTCTAAGGATGTTTGGCCTGTGAAAATAATCGTCGTAATTCAAAACAACCTAGTTCAGACCCATCAAAAAACTAGATGTTACATCTGGATGTCATAACCCTGCATCCTTATTTTCTTTATACTACCAAAATGCTGATGGCATAAGATCTAAGGTTCAAAAACTATTTTTTTGTTCAAGCTCACTTCCTTTTGATATTGTTGTTCTCAGTGAAACTTGGTTGACTGAAGCCCATTTAACGTCAGAAATTTTCAATAGTTTATCATATAATGTATTTCGCAAAGATCGATGCTCCGTGGCTACAGGACTCTCGAGGGGTGGAGGTGTCTTGATTGCAGTAAAAAATGTGTTTTCTTGTGAACATATTGTGCTGCCTATTCATCAAACCATTTACTCGGTTGATCAAGTCATTGTCAAAATTAGCCTTAGACATGATTTTGAACTATTTGTAGTATACCTCCGTCCAGTTGTTTTGACCTGTATATAGTTCATTTAGAAAACTGCCGGTCTAATTTAGATGCTCCAACTCCAAATCAACATGCAATTATTACTGGAGATTTAAATCTTGGTAACATTATATGGAATATTGATTGCGATGACAATTATTTAACTCCATCTAATGTCAACAGTGATATTGGACATTTCTTATTGATTTTTTTAGCCAATACAATTTGACTCAGATCAGATCAGATATCACTAATGACATTAATCGCGTTTTAGACTTAGTTTTTATTGATAAAGAATTATCTCTTATGATTGACGTTCCTAGTGCTCCTATTTTCGATAAATCCATTCACCATACCTCATTATTTTAGAACTCTCTATTGTTTACTATCAAAAAATCAAACTAAACAAAGATTTTTTTATGATTATAACCGGGTTAATTTTGAAGCAATGAATTCGTATCTTGATTCAAGCAGTTAGGATGCAATGTTCTCCGAACTTGATCTCAAGAGTATGTACGACACATTTTGAAATTACTTTAATGATGCTATTATTAAATTTGTCCCTTTAAAATCAGCGAAATTAAAGAATAATCCTTCTTGGTTCAATAAGCGACTATGTAATCTTAAAAATAAGAAAAATAAAGCTTACAAGCGCTTTCGTAATTCTAAAGATGATATGCAACTTAAATTCAAATATCTGATTTGTCAACTCAATTTTGATACACTTAACAAATTTCTCCATCATTCATATTTATTATCTACCGAAGATGAGTTGCAGACTAATAGTAATTTTTTCTGGACCTATTTAAATACTAAAAAAAAAAGACGAACGGCTTGCCAAGTTTAATGCACTACCTTAATAAATCCTCGGAGGATACTAACTATTTGTAATTTTTTTGCGGCGAACTTCAAATATGTATATTCCAACAACAGTTCAGACGTCTCTGTATGCTCAGTGCCTGATGCCATTTGCGATATAGGTAGCATTAGCAAAACAGAATATGACATAGAACTTTCCATTACTAATATCAAAGGAAAAATATCTGAAGGTCCGGACGGTATTGCACCCTTTTTGTTAAAATATTGTGCTAAGTCATTAGCTTATTCTTTGTATTTAGTCTTTAGTAAATCGCTTGCTTGTGGAATATTTCTTGACACTTGGAAAGTATCCCACATCGTCCCTATCCACAAGTCTGGTCCGAAACAAGACGTTTGTAACTATAGACCAATATCCATAATCTGTGCAATACCTAAACTCTTCGAAAAAATCGTTTACAATAAAATTTCACCATACTTTGTTAATGTTTTGTCCGATTATCAACATGGTTTCCGTACTGGTAGATCAACTGTTACTAATCTAGTTATATTTTCAAATTATATTTTTACTTCTTTTGCTAGTCGGTTACAAGCCGAATCTTTACTGACTTTGCACAAGCCTTTGATAAGGTTCACCTTCCATCATTGGTGCTTAAACTTGGCGGCTGTTTAGGTTTCAGTGGGAAATTCATTAACTAGCTCAACTCATATCTGTGCAACCGTATTCAATTCGTAAAAATAAATGATTCACTATCACGTCCAATTAAGGAATCAACTGGTGTCCCTCAGGGAAGTCATCTTGGCCCATTGTTATTTTTGCTTTTTATTAATGATCTTCCCCGAGTTATTAAATATTCGCAGTGTCAGTTGTTTGCCGATGATTTAAAATTATATCGTTCAGTTAAATCTGAGTTGGATTGTAACCTTTTACAGACTGATTTAAATGCAGTGGCCTCCTGGTGTTCTTCTAATAATCTTTGTCTTACTATCTCTGAATGTCAATCTCTGTCGTTTTATAGAAATAGTTCAGCCTTATTTTTTAATTACTGTATTAATAAACTCACTCTTGAACGAGTATATATTAAAAAAGATTCGGAAGTGATTTTTGATAGCCGTCTTACCTTTAAAGATCATTTCGATTATGTTATACCTAAGGCATACTCAAGAGGAATTCTCAAGATTTTAGAAACCAATATACTGTTTGAAAGCTTGGTAAGGCCATACTTAGATTATTGCTGTACAGGTAGTCCCCGACTTATGACCGAGATAGGTTCCTAGTCATCGGTCGTAAGTCGATTAAGTCGTAAGTCGAGTTTCATATAAAATAACTAAAGAAAAATATTACATATATACTGTACTACTAGTTCCAGCCATTTTTGGGATGATATTAAATTATTCACTTAAACAAACGTATTATTTGTACTGAAATAAATCGAATCCTTGTACATACTACTTAATGCTTTTTTTAAAATTTTTTCTCATATACATATTTTAGGGATTCCCCGAAACTATTTTAAGCATTTTCTATGAAAAAAATTGAAAAAAAAATTGGTCGTAAGTGCGAATAGTCGTAAGTCGCACGGTCGTAATTCGGGGACTACCTGTATTATATGGAGCCCCTCTTATGCCTGGCATATTTTAAGGCTTGATAGGGTCCAGAAACATTTTACTAAATATTTATTCTCCAAGTTGAATTGGCAAATCAGCATTCCTTCTTATAAAACGCGTTGTGCTTTGTTTAGTCTGTATTCACTTGAATGTCGTCGCGTAATGTTGTGTTTATTAGAGATATTATTCATTGTATAATTCAATGCCCTAGAATCTTAAACAAGATTAATTTTTATTCGCCCCTTAGAATCCTAAGAGAGTGTTTTCATTTTAGATGTAATACATTGAGAAGCAATTTTGCTCAGCAAGAACCCCTTGTGCATTGTCTTAGTATAACTAATTCATTATTAGCTTATTTTGATATTTTCCACAATTATTCCAGATATTGCTTCAAAAATTATCTATTTCTAGTCTTAAATCAAATTAGAGAACTAGAACGTTTTTAGTTTTAATTACATGTAATTATGTTATGTTATTTTTGCTCTAGCAGATTTTATCTAGTCTGTAAGCTATAATGATATCTTACTAAACAAATTCTGTATAGTCTGTAAGAGATATCTTCTCTGTTTGACAATGAATGAATAAATAAATAAATAAATAATAGTTTGTTTTATTATTGAGCAGGTGGTATGTAACCCAGTTCAATGTTTAATGCATAATTTTTCCACACTTAGTTTTGTTGGACCAATTTTACGTGCTGTCTTTTGCAATTGTTCCTGCGACATAAAATATTTATACATACGAGCATAAAACACGTAAGCATCTTCAGAATTTTACTGTCGATTTAGATGATTTTCTTTTGATTAAATTTCTTGAATGCAAAACTTTAAATAGTTTTTCAAAAACTGGAAGAAGTTGGCAGATATTTAATTTTGAAAATGTTTGTTTTTTTCAAGTGTCATAACTTGAATTATTTTCAAGATATCGGTACGATTCTTTTTTGAATCACTCGTCATAAAAAACATTATAAGAAAAAAAAGTTATTAAAAACATTTTTGAAAAATCAAAAACAAACAATTGAAATCAATTTTTGAAATATACCATCTTCAATTCTTATTTTTTTTTGGTAATATCTTAGATATGTAGTTCCCTAAAAACCCCGTAACTTACAGAATGGGATCCCGGTAACTTTTGGAGAAAAAAATAAAATGTCCGATGGAAGAAATATTTTTTGATTGCAGCGCCGTATTTTTATTTTTTTCTGGAAAAGTTACCGAGATCCCACTCTGTAACTATGACTTTGCAAAACAGGTTTTCAATATTTTTTTGCGAAATTTTCAAAATTGAATACAAGCGCGGTCTTATGAATTTTTCAATTATTATTTCAAGATTTTTTTTTTCAACAGGAAAGAGAACACATTCATATGAAAGTGTTAACATTTTTGAAACTCTTTCGATCACTTCCCATAGAAATGCTCTATATGTGTGTGTACCTTATTTATGTAATGCATAATTGAATTGTTATATTTTACTTTTATTGCACTAAAAAATAATCGTGTAAGTTTACGATCATTAAGTATGGTTATTAGTTACCTCGTATTAATTCCAAAACTGATATGTGGAAAAATAGAATTTTAATTGTGTAAACTTAAAGAGTAATTTACTCATCAACTGGTTACATTTAAAATTCACGTGTGCAAAATCTGCACAAAAAATGTGTAATTTTAATCCATAGTTCAACTTAATGTGTGCAAATTCAAATTTCATATACTTAATTTCAAGCAGAGGTGTTTTAATAATCTCGGACTTTTTTGTGATACTTACATATGTATTCCAAGCAAATGCGAATAATTTCTGTCTCTTTAAATTAAACATACAAAATTAATCAAAATCAAATGATGACTTTTTCTCAGATGATTTTAATAAACTTTTGGAATAATTTAAGAAGCCAGAAACCACATATTTTGTATACATACATATGTATGTATGTACTTCAAAAAATCAACCTGAAAGTACTGAAAGGTTAAAAAAAAAAAACGTGTTGATGAAACATATCGCTTACTTCAACACTAGCATAAGTCAAAAAACGTGATTTTTGAGTTAATAAAGCAGAAATATACACCATTTCATGTTTTGTGTGGAAAAATCAGAAAATTGTCTTATAAACTTGCCTTGTGAAAAAATTTAAGTGGACATAATTTTCATATAAAAAGAAATTTATTGAAAACTTTAATTGCGTTTTTCTTCTACGTTAGGTTTTTTGAGTTATGCCAGTCTTGAAGTAATAAATTATGAGAACTATGAGAAGTTTAAATTAATTATATTTTATAAAAATAAAAAAGGAATACGTACAGCAAAAATGTTACAAAACTTCAAGTTAGCTTAGAAATTAGGACTAGTACTTTTAATTCAATTTGTAAAATATTGTACATATGTACATAAATAATACGTTCAATAATTTCTCAATAACATGTCAAAAAATATATTAGTAGGTATCATTATTACTTACTTATACTTATTTTAATATATTTATGCATTATGGAATAATTTTAATATTGAAATTCAGATGTAATTAGTTAGCTTAGATATTAGAGAGTTTACTTTTTGTAAATTGTTGATGTGTTTTTTATGACCACGAGTAAAATTCGGATTGTATTTTTAGTAAAACCGTACAATGAACTCCATGGACTGCGAAATCTCCAGGGGATACAACATATTGAATGTATAATAGTAGTTTATAACTTGTGCATAAAGATGCAAGAAATCAATATCTTCTCTACCGAGTTTCTCAACTAATATTTTTTCGATGAAAATATAAGCGAATTCTTTTTGCTCTCCGATTTTATATTCTAAAAAGAAAGAAATCAGATTTTAAGTATTGCGTTTTGTTGCTGTTCATATAAAAACAAGGCTTAAAAATTTACTGACAAGTGCTACGAATAGTGTATTTGTTGAAATTTTTTGAACGATGCTTTCCATATTTGTACCAAACTAATAGCGACAAAAAAAAATTAATGAAGAAATAATTTTTGAATCCCAATACAATGAGAACTCACTTCAAAATTTATAAATAAATATGAAGTTTCTTCTCCAAAATACTTTATAATTCCAGATATTATGGCCATCTCTTGGAAAGGTTGATTCAAAGCGTCCGAGATATTCTTTTTGTTTAATTTTCTTAAGAAATTCAATATTTTTTCTTCGCTGCTCTTAAAGTTTGTAATGAAGGCATATGAATCCAATATTCATAAGCTGCGAAAAGTGCTGAAACAAGTACTCTTTTTACTGATTTTACACACAAATATAAATATAATTAATAACAAATTACTTTTTCTTAGTTTTAAATTATCCAAACTTAATTAAAACTATTTAAATAAAATTTTTACGATATTTTGTGCACGTGTAAACTTCACTTAACTTTCACTTTCACGATTGATCTTGCAATGCCGTAGCGTCGCGACGCATTTTGCATATTTTTCCCTGCAAAGTTACATTCAAATGCTTATGTTTGAACCTTTAAAAGTTAATAACTACATCACTTGTGTATTTTTGAACTCTGTGTTCACTTTTCAGCATTAGAAGCATCATAATTTAACATTTTTTGTTTACTTTTAAACAAAACTTATTTAATACTGAACAAATTGTTTGTTTTCTTGTATTTTGTTCATAAAATTGCATATTGACTGCTTAAATTTTTTTTTTCCACTACTATATGCACCTGTACATAGTCTGTTTAAATTTACATTAAAAATTACACCCTCTGATAGTGTAGTTTTACATGCAGTTTTTACAGTGTATATGATTATATTTCGATATTAAGAAAATTTTTTTTTGTTCTTATACTCAAACCTTACATGTGATACGATTTCTTAAAAATTAACTTATAAAAAAAGGTGAACACAATTCCCTATAAGAAGGTGAATTTCCTCCTTGAAAACACTATTTCATCATTTATTTATGGATCAACGTACATATAAACTATACTAATGTGTACATAGAATCAAAATTTACATTGACAAATAATTGCATTCTATTGTTTCAAAAACAAGTGAGGAACTTTTTGTTTAACAAAGTTTATTCAGCGTAAGCTACTTGCTGAGCGCTTTTAAAAAATCCTAAAAATAATGACATTGAATATATTGTAAGATTAGCAATTAGCAAACTTCAGTGCTACTCACCATTGTCGGCACTCACAGAAAATCACCCATACTTAATATGAAAATTTCCATGCGATGTGTAAATATTATTTCCACTAAGTACAAAAAGTGTGTAAATGAATTACACATTTTGACCATGAATTCTCATATGAAATTATGACACGCATATAAGATGTTTTTGACTACAAATTGCGAGCATATTGAGTATAACTTGTTAATTAACTGGAGATCCGTGTAAAAGCGCATATAAAGTTTAAGAACGCTGAAATAGAGCATTTCCATTGCACCTTTTTACATATGCACTTAGATTTAGCTGTCAAATTTTAATAGGACAAATTAGGCCTGTATTTTCCGAAAAAAATAGGTAAATATGTATTTATAAAGTTTTACCACAAAAGGTGTGGTGGTTGAGAGAGAAAAAATGAGAGTAAAAAAACAGCTGATCACTTCCCCTCCAAAAAAAGTTTAATTTTTCACCCAGACAAATTTCCTTTGGGGGTAAAACTTGAAGACTGTCAATATCGTAGTTAACGAGACTAGAGACTCACTTTTGACAAACGAGGGAAAGAAAAATGCCTGTCTTAGTTGTATTTGCCTTATAAAATATTTTTCAGCACTTCATTTTTTTTCACTTGTTGAAAAATTGTGTTAAGAAGGAGCAACATATCAAAAAGCTGGGAATCGAAACTTTTTTTGGTAAATGCAATTATTTAATTAAATAGATGAGCGATTTTTGATTGAAAAGGAATCGTAAAGTTTAATGTCTCGTAAATGATCAATCAGTTTTAAAATAAGATATTGGAAATGTCATTTTGGTAAATTTAAACCTTACGGCAAATCTCTTATTTTTATACTTAGCAATAGTTTTAAAATGCACTATATTCACTTAAATAAAATCTGCAAACAAATTTTGTGGCTCAAATCTACTTTCGGATATATTGTCATCGGAAATTACAAATATAGTTTTTCAAAATTCACTACTTGAAGTCCTTGCACAAATTTTTAAGGAAAATAATGAACAAGATCTAGAAATTTTAATAAAATATTGGTAACTATTCGAAAAATGCTACACGTTAAGTAAACTTTCGCATGACACCTAAATTTAGAAAATCGATCCGGGGATTCAACGCATAAAGATTTTTGAAAAGCTTTATCGCCGACTTCCAATATCTATATCTCCGAAAGTAGAAGCGCCTCACCAACTTCTGATTCCATATTCGCTTCTAAAGTACACTTATGCTCAAGATATAGAAATCAGGTATAAAACTTTTAAGTCGATCATGAGTTATATCCTATTTATCAATAATATTCTCAAAAAGGTTTCACTTAGCTTGCATTCAGAAAGTATTAAACAAACGGTCATGCAACTACGACTCAGGTTCTAACTCCTGAACCCTGCCATTGTTTGTTTACTAAAATACGCGCAACTTTTTTGACAGTTTTAATTTTTTACCTTTTTTTGTGTATCATCCGAAAGTTCTGGTGATTGGACTAGTCAGAGAAATTTCAGCTTTTAAATCTCGATTTAACACATTTCATTTTTTTCCACAAAATTCGGATGATACAGACCTATTAATATAACCTTTATTGTTATTTTCACGATCCTCTTGAGAAATATAGAAAATGAAGAATATTTGTGATTATTTAAAATAGTTTCAATTCAAACTGCAAGACAGAAGAGTTTTTGTTTGAAGCAGGCGCTCAGCAATTCAAACAACATGAGTATGATTTTTATTTTTCAGTTTGAACTGAAAAATGCATGAACTCGATCAAGGGATCAATGGTGCTTAAGCCCCCAACATAAATATCTTTGAATTTGTACAGACTTAAGCCCAAATTAAAATAACACGGATATAGTGATAGTCTATTTTGACATTTTGGTTTAGTTTCTTCTTAGTTTTAAAGAAAATTTATCTTTCAAAATTGGATTTTCGTGTTTTTTTAAATGAAGACTCAATTCTAGTGATTGAACTGTTCATATTTAATTTATTTTGGTATTAACTTGTTTTAACTTATGACTTGTTTCAGGTAAAACAAGAAAATAATAAAAGTTCTTAATTTCGTTTGGTTACAAGCCCCCTTAAAAAAAATCTGGTTGCGAAAAATAGCAAAATGTGAAACGCATACAAGCAATCAAAAGGAATATAATATTTGCCAATTTTCATCTGAATTTTTCGGTTGAAAAAAAGCAACAACGATACAAATAACGAAATCGGTTGTGAACTACAAAAAAAAAAATAACAACTGAATTCTTTAAAAGAAACAAAGCAACAACAACAACGCAAATGACGCGGGATCGGTTGCAAATTTGTTGTTTTGGAGAAGTGAAATAAAAATCGTGCTTCTGGATTTGCTTGTTGCTTTATAGCAATGAAAATGAATTTTCTCAAACGCAGCTTCAATTGAAATAAATTATTTATTATTTGTAGGACACTAATAAAAAACGGCGGAAGAAGTTCAATTACTGAATGATTCTCATCAGGGTTTTCATGTTGTTTCTAATTACAGGTAGTATTGAATTTATTGAATAATAACCGGAAGACTTCCTCCATTTTATTAATTTTCAACTTGCTTAGCATTCAATTTCATTGTCTTATATTCAAAAAATTTCACATAAATTTAAATAAGTAAAATAGAAAATCCTAATAAAATACCAAATGGCAGAGCAGGGGGGCGCAATATGAGCCGAAATCACACTTCTCCTGATTCTAAGACCGTTGGTTCTACTTTGCGCCACGCTGCGGCACGTTCCAATTACCGACAAATCTCGGAGTGTAGTTCTTTTATATATAATTCTGTGTTTCATATTCCTGAGAGTTTAAGGTGGTTTCCATAATAAAAAATATTTGGTTGTTTTATTTAACTGTAATGACTTGACATCGATGATTTTTTTCATACCAATAATTTCAATCCACGGAGAATTGCTTGGAGTTATTCTTTCAATGGTTTCCATCATGTTGCACCAAACTAAAAATTAAGATACTAAGAAACTAAGTACGAAAAATCAAATTTATTTTACCTCGAATGCTTGAAAAATAAGACATGGATTCTCTCTAAAAAAAAAGGTTGCTAAGCCTGTAGCAACGTTGAAATTGTTTTGTTCAATATCAGCTGTGCTTGAAATTTTCGAAGACTTAAAAAAAGCGAATAGTCTTTTACTGTTTGCATGAAAATTAAATTCAAATTGTCCTGCATCAACAATTCAAAATGTTGCAAAAGAATTTCTCTATCAAATAAATACGGCCAATTTTCTTTGATTGGCCTATCATTACCCTCATGTTTTTTAGATAGAATGAAATTTTTTTCAGTGATTGGTCTATTATGTAGAAGATATAAAAAAATTCGATAAAATTTTTTTGACCAATATTATTGCTTTAAAAAAAAGTTTCAAATTGTGTTAAAAAAAACTCGTAAGTAAAACAAAAAAAAAATTCCTTGAGGAATAGAAACAAACCGACAGAAACCAAATTAGCTTTTATATTATTATTAGGTAGTTGTGTACTAGTAGATGATAAAAAAAAATGCAAATTTGAATAAAGGAAGGCCTAAACCTTTTCTATTTGCTAAAAGATAAAAAAATTACATTTTCAAAAAACATGAATTTTCCAAATACTCCATCACCAATTTCAGCCTTTATAGGCTCAAAATTTTTAATACATACAGGAGTACCATCCCTGAAAATTTTATCCATGTTTTTTCACCCTATTTGATTTTACAAGCACTTAAAGCTAAGATTTATGATATGCAATGTAAATTAAAACATTGAGAATGAGAGCGAGAGAATAAAATTTGAATTGATTTCAACCTTTTTAGGCTCAAAGTTTTCAGAACATTCAGGAATACCATCTCTAAAAATTTCATTCATATTTGTTCACCTTATTTCATTTTACAAGCATTTAAAGTGTTTGTATATAGTGGAATATTTATGAAAGAAATACAACGGAATATTTAAATTGTCTCGCTCTACTTCTCAATGTTTCAATTTACATTGCAAATCCTAAATCTTAACTTTAGATGCCTGTAAAATAAAATAAGGTGAATAAAAATGAATGAAATTTTTTTCATATCTTCTACATAATAGACCAATCACTGAAAAAGTTTCAGCCTATTTAAAAAACATGAGGGTAATGATAGGCCCATTATAAATGGAATGACCCATGTACATATATATGGAATTTTTTCTCTATTGTTTAAAAATTCCATCTAAAGTGGAAAACATTGTTTCATGCAGTTGACAACAACTTCTCTTTCAATATGCGTTACGCATTCTTTTTAAAAATATTCTTGCAGTTCTTTTTGTCTTACGAGCATAATATTATTGTAGTAAATTGAGTTTGTTTCTTTTTGGTTCCAATCTGCACAAGTATCTTTTAAAATACTGGATGTTTTTCTTTCCTTTACAGGAATAGTTGCTCCAAAAGCAGATGAAACGCGTTTTGGCGTACGGTTTAGTGTGTTATTCCTTATAATCATTTTTGAGGTCTGTATTTGTGGTTTCGAGGAAATAAAATTCCCATCTCTATCTTCTTCTAGCCGTGATACAGACGAGCAGTTTTCTGTGCAACACTACGAAATATATTTGTTATATATAGTCACCGACCAACTCTCGTCTCGATCAGTTGTTTGTCATCGACCGCTCTCTTGTTGATTCGGCTGTGCTTTGTGTCTTTTTTTTGTGCCTTGTGCAGTACATCAAGTTAAACTTTTATATTTTATATTAGAATATACAACTTATTAACATATAAATTGTGATACAAGTGATGTTTGATAACCATCCGATCCCTTCGGGGAATCGGTTCAGCGAGCTAGCTGAAGGTTCGCTAAATCATAAAAAAAGAAAAAAAAAATAATAACATAACGAATGAAATATTCCCTTCACTTCCACAAGTAAATGTACAAGCGAAAAACCCAAAATTCATTGTTATAAAGTCAACTGATGATAATAAGCCCTTAGCGTCATTCAGTGTGTTTGCTAAGAAGAAAGCAATTGACAGCATTAGTACTGAGATTGACACGGTAAGCATGTTGCGTGACGGTAGCTTGCTTATCTTAACAAAGTCACAAAAAATAGCCGATAAATTTACTAAAGTAAAAAATTTTGGTGGATTATGTCCAGTTTCAGTATCACTTCATGATACGCTTAACTCTTGCAAAGGTACTATTTTTGATAGAAATCTCATCTCTACCAGCGAACAAGAAATATTAGACGAACTAAAAATTCAAGGCGTAATTAGCGCATATAAATACACAAAAATAATCAACAACAAGCCCACCCCAACTGGACTTATTCTTCTAACATTTAATTGTTACCAGCTTCCAAGTAAAATTGATATCGCTTGGTATTCAGTAAAAGTAAGCGAATATTTTCCGAACCCAATGAGGTGTAAAAACTGTCAAGTCTTAGGGCACACAGTTAAATATTGCAAAAACAATGCCACGTGTGCTACCTGTAACCTTCCCCCTCACATTCCTGAAGACTGCACACGAGTTATGTGCGCAAATTGCCTTGGCCCTCATGCCGCTTCAGATAATGTATGCCCTAAGTATCAACAACAAAAAGAAATACTAAAAATAAAAACCCAAAAGAAATGCAGCATTGGCGATGCTCGCCGCCTACACAAACAACAAAACCCAACTATCATCAGTATGAAACCATCGTTCTCTCTAGCATTAAAAAATTCTGTTGAGAACTCAACAACTTACACAAACTCTTCGGGTAAAAACGTTGAAACAAACAAGAATCACAAAAATCCGCTACCCAGCGAAACTCACCACACTCCCACGAAGCAATCAGACTCCCAAAAACCCATCAACAACAAACGTTCCAATGATCTCTCTCACATTTCCACAACAAATATTGCAACGCATTCTTTCAGTCAACAAAAAAATAATACTAATTCAACCAACTCTCAAATACTCAATACCACTGCTTCGGCAACTCAGCGCATTATTTTTTCTCAAAACTCAAATTCTTCCGGTACAACTTCCAATAATAATCTCACTCCAAATTCTGAAGTTTACATGGACATAACAACAATTCCATTTGAAAACATAGGATCATCGGATACAGAACTTTAACTGCACTAGCTGCTATTTTTTTTTTTTTGAACAGCAAGCTTAGTGTCTCTTATTAGAAAATTGTATTTTTATTTAATATGATACTTAATATTCTCCAATGGAATATTAAAGGCTATCATAACAATTATACAGAACTAGAAATACTATTAAAAAATCACGCACCACAAATCTTCTGTTTACAAGAAACACACCTTAAACATGACGATACACCCTATACTCCAAAACAGTACATCGGATATTTTCATAACTTTCAGAGCAATGTAACATGTAAACAAGGCACTGGAATGCTTATACATAGGAGAATTCCGCATAAAACATTTCAAATACAAACCAATCTATCAATTATTGCCGTTCAAATCAATTTAAAATTTCCCATTACTATAATATCTATATACGTTCCACCTAATCAAATTTTTTCAAGTAGAATTTATTTTATTAAGCTCTTCTTTATTTATTTCTTAATCTTCTTCTTCTTCTTCTTTTTTCCGTTCCCTTAATGTTTACCCTCTTGCAGTGGAATATTAATGGTCTTTTTAATAATTTAGCTGAGCTTCAACTAGTAATAAAAGAAAATAACCCAGACATTATTTCTTTGCAAGAAACTCACCTCAGGCATAACCAAACACCTATCATATCCTCGTTTTACGAAAATTATTTCTTCAATTTTCCAAATTACACATATAGCAAGCAAGGGGTAGCAGTTTTAGTCAAGAAAACTATACCTCACAAATTGCTACAAGTTCAATCAAATATTGCTACAATAGCCCTTGAAGTTGCAGACGATTTAAAATTTACTCTTTTAAATATGTACATACCACCACATCAAAATTTCACCGCTAATGACATCAGGCAAACATTACAAGCCCTCCCCCATCCATTCAATATACAAGGAGATTTCAATGCATGGAGCCCGACATGGGGCTCTTGTACCCACAACCAAAGGGGCATTATTATCGAAAATATCATTTCAAGTGAAAATCTTATAATCTTAAATGATCAGCATCCAACACATTTTTCCACTCACCAGACTTTTACATGTGTAGATCTCATTTTCAGTTCAGCATCCATAGCCCCGAAGCTATCATCAACTACTTTAAAAGACTTACATGGCAGCGATCATTTTCCGATCAAAACAGTTATACAATCCAATCTTTCTCATATCCCTTTCAGACCCAAAAAGTTTCTTACCGAAAGAGCAAACTGGGCCTTCTACCAAAATACTCTTCAGACTAAATTATCTTCTATTAAGCAATCCTCAAATGTAAATAAAGAAGCTGCATTTATTCAGAAAGCTGTTCGCACTGCAGCACATTTCTCTATTCCACAATCCAAACCTTGTTTTAAGAAAAAAATTATTCCTTGGTGGAATTCTCTGCTTAACGACTTGAGGCATCTCAAACAAAAAAATTGGGAAAAGTTCAAAAGAAACAGTAGTACAGAAAATCTCATTAAATACAAAAAATCAAACGCTCTCTTTAGAAAACGATGCAAAGAAGCAAAAAAAGACAGCATGAAAAAATTAACTGAAGCAATCCACCCATTATCTAACCCCAAAAAAATTTGGTCAGACATTAGGAAACTAAATGGAAATTACAGCTTTAATACTATTAGCTCACTAGACACCCCCGTGGGCAAAATTTCTGATCCGAAAAATATTGCTGAACACTTTGGGGTATTATGGAACACACTCTCAGATAATTCCAATTTCGGTTCAAATTTTATTGCATCAAAAAATTCAGAGCTCAATTCCCCATACTCCAACCCTAGACCCGGTTTTCATGCTAAACAAATCGAAAGTAAATTTACTCTAGGTGAATTTGAATCTGTTCTTGCCACTTTGCGAGGTGATACTCCAGGAATTGACCGCATTTCATATATTATGCTGAAACAACTTACTTATGATTTTAAAAACAGAGTTATAAATCTCTATAATAACATTTTTCAGCAAGGTATATATCCACAATGCTGGAAGTTAGCTGTAATAGTTCCTATCCTTAAACCAAATAAATCCAACACTTGCCCAGCTGGGTACAGACCCATATCCCTTTTACCCTGTTTTGGTAAAACACTAGAAAAAATCGTATCCCAGCGCATTATGTGGTTTGCATTGCGGAAAAATTTGATTAGTCCTAATCAGTTTGGCTTCAAGAAAGGTCACAGTACTACGGATGCGCTAATGTTCTTTGAACACTATGCATCTTCAGCACTATCACACAAAAACCACGTATCAGTTTTGAGCTTAGATTTCGAAAAAGCCTTCGATAGAGTAGGTGTGCACATTGTGCTTAGACAGCTACGGAATTGGAAAATCGGCACAAAAATTTATAACTTTGTCAAAACTTTCTTGGAAAATCGAAAGTTTACAGTCAGAGTTAATAATATTTTTTCTACAGTTTATTCACTACACAATGGAATTCCTCAGGGTTCCCCAATTTCAGTCACACTCTTTATAATTGCTTTTGATGAAATCAGTAAGATTATCTCTAAATATAACCATATGGAGCATCTCATTTACGCAGATGACGTTTTAATTTTTTCTAAACTAACTGATTCTTATTCCGTAAAAAACAATTTCAATCAAATTTTAAATGATATTACAGCCTGGTCGAGCCACTCTGGAGCCAACCTTGCAACAGACAAATGTAAACTCTTTCACATATGTAGAAAACAAAACTGTAATAAAATAGATTTAAGCTACAATGATGTAAATATATTAAATTCTAATAGTCTTAAAATTTTGGGTTTAATTTTTGATAATAAGCTTACTTTTAATCTTCATTGTAAATATATAAAAACGAGCCTAGCTTCCAGAATAAATATTGTAAAATACCTTACTTGTAAACATGCTTACACTCATGTTGATAGCCTAATTAATGTTACTAGATCTCTTATTCTCGGGAAGAAAGATTACGGTCTTCCAATATATGGTAAAAGCGCCAATTGTCATCTCAAACTTTTCACTCCTCAATATCATTTTGCCGTTCGAAGAAGCATACGGGCTTTTCCAACATCACCAACAAAATTTATTCTGGCAGAAGCTGGTCTTCCAACCATCGAGGAACGTATTAAGTACACACGAATGAAGCTAATACCACGTCTTTTCTGGTGCAGTAATAAAATTATTTACAACACTGTGTTAAAAGCATCAAACTATAAACGAAATACTAAAAATCCATCCACAATCAACAAATGTATTGAACTTGCCAAAGAAATAGGCATATCATCAAAGCCTTCGTTTATACCACCAAGCCGTTATCCGCCGTGGAAATTACCTAGCTCTTCACTTATTACTCATCTTACACACTATAATAAACAATCAACAGCGCCTTATATCTACAAAAAGCTGTTTTCAGAATATCGAAATGAACTTCCTAACAGGCAAAACACTTTCCTGTTTACAGATGGCTCAAAAACGCATAGCTTTACTACTTTTGCTGTTGTCGATGACACAGGTAAAACAATAACTGCAGGTCATCTTCATAAGTTTTGCTCTATCTTTACCGCAGAAGCGTTTGCTGTCTTACAGGCCGTTAATTTATCAACTGACAGTAATAAGACTACCATCATCTGCACTGACAGTAAAGCTACAATCGAGGCAATCCGCAGCCCCTCAAACAAAAATATTACCATAACAAAAATAAGAGACAAATTATTCCAACACAAAAAAATCAGGCTGATGTGGATACCTGGACACTCTAAAATAGAAGGCAATGAATTAGCAGATAAAAAGGCAAGACTAGCAGTTCACGAACCGCTACATACTTTTGAAACAGTGGAAGTTAAAGACACGCCTTATCAATAATATTACAAACACTGTTAGAGAGACCAATTTCTCAAAAATTTCGCATCACTACACCCTTTTCAACCCAAATGGAGAAAAGCCTACATTTCCTAAATTTAGCTGCCATCGTAATGCCATTAGAGCATGGACCCGACTGCGGCTTGGGCACACTATTATAACCCACCAACATCTCCTCAATGGAAACACGATTACCACTTGCGCTCTTTGCGGAGGCGACGATTACTCTCTGAAACACATCTTAATTAGCTGCCCAACAACTGCTTCTGCGAGAGCATCGAACACCGACAAAAACATTTTGGAACTTCTAAAAAATTCAAATGCATCATCTTTGGACATAGTCTACAATTTCCTTTCAAAAGCTAATATTGCCCATCTTATTTAAATAATTAAGTTTTTATACTTGTAATAACAAGAGCTGATAGTTCTGACAGCTATGCTCGTTTTTTTTTTTATGTAGAATACCAATTTATTGATATTTTTCATTAATAAATAAATAAATAAATATTTGTTATAACATGTAGAAGAACTTGCACGAAGCTTATCAACAATTATGTTGCTAAGTGCATTTAATCTTTTTCCTAAACTTTCTATATTCGACAGCAGTTTCATAATGTCATGTGGTATTTTTTTCCACGGAATTCTTGATATATCCTTGTAAAAACGTTCAGCATGCTCGTCACTGAAATCTCCTGGATTAGAAGAAAAAAGTCCAAATAATTGAGCAAAAAATGGATTTTTAATGGCATGTTGATTTTCATGTTGCCATACGCCGTAATCATTTCCTTTACAATTTCTTTGAAGTTTGCAGTTCTGTGAGTTCCCGTAAAATAACTACAGGAATATAACAACGTTCTGTACCTAAATTTTACTTCGGAACGTCAGGGCCAACCACAAAGAATATCCTTCGCCCAATAAATATGAACTTATATGATTCAACGAAACTAACAATTGAACGTTTCTTCAAACTTACTTTTCTTTAAAAAATAATGGGTACTATTTCTTGAAGAAGTATTTATAAGGGGGATTGGTAATAACATCCAACCATTTAGTAGCGCCTTGGGGGGTTTGAAAGAGCAAAATTCAGTAAGAAATTCAATTTTGTTTGGGGAACCCCTTAAGAGGTGGAGATAGGGAGCTGGTATGTTGTGTAAAAATTTTGGGAAGAACAAATTAATAGGGGTTGGGCATAAACTTGAATCTTGTAGGAGCACCCTGGTAGCATTGGGAGGGTTGAGAGTACATTTCATAAAATCATCACTTTTGTATGGAAATCCCCCAACAGGGTGGAAAGAAGGGGTAAGTATATTTAAACGAATGCTGGGCATGCAATATTATTGAAGGTCGGTCATACAACCTACTGCTATGTGGGCTACTCCTTAGCAGCTATTGCCTGATTTGTATGATAATATCACAAATTTTTAACCTTGATGAGGCACCATTAACCCCTTCCCATCTCCTTATTTTTTTGGCTCACGCATTTTTTTAACCAACCTCAAATCGAAATCGAAACTATTCCATAGCTATTGTACATATACGAGATGTAGATAAATGGTTTAAGGTAACGAATGGCCTGCATGTCGCTGGTCTTTTAATAAAATTCAATAATGTTGTGGGCACATATAATGGTTTATTAATTGCATTCCAAAATTGTTGCAAGTTTTTGTATTGAGCAGAATTGAAAGGCAATAACGCTGAATCTATAACTCCAACCCCGTTTTTGTATTGAACAGAATTGAAAGGCAATAATGCTGAATCTATAACTCCAACCCCGCCCCCCCCCCCTCTTAGTCGGAGGCTCCGACGAAAATATCGGTTCAACAAGATAAGTTCTATTACGTCAGGATTTAAAGAATGCAAAAATTAACGCAAGTATTGTAATGTTTATATGAACGCCCGGAAAATTTATAATTCAAGCCTTAAGTAAATTTTCAGTGGAAGTTCTTTTAGTAAATTCCCTAGTATTTTCAAACTTATCGACGTGTAGATTATTTAAACTATATTCAGCTTCCAGCGTCTTTGTTCTTTTCCTTAATTTGTAATACTGTAACGTTCTTTCAGTTGAACTATTTCGAAAATTGAGCTAGCTTTATAAATAAACCTTACTTTTATTTGTATTTCACGATCATTACTTATAATTATGTTATAGACACATGTACTATATATGTATCTCTTATTCTGTTTTAGGAATGGTAGGATGCGCACGAGTAGTAGTAGTATTGAAACCAGTGATACTACAAAAACTGTGAAGTTAAAAGCTCAGCAAAATATAACTGATGTAAAGTCGAATGTGAAAAAAACGGCGGTCATATCGTCTTCTACTACAAATCTAACATCGTTTACACCTCGCGTTCGTATATGGTTGGAGCTGGGCGGATCCGATGGCTCTGGAGCTGTAGAAGTAGGACAAGCAACAACGTTAACAGTGCGCGCGATTGTTCCCGGTACTATAGGAGTTCGCGTTATCGACTGTGCAGCGCTAGATGGACTAGGTGAATCGACGCAACAGCTTCTTGATGAAAGAGGCTGTCCAATAGATGAACAGGTCAGTTTTGATCAAATAATATAAACGTAATATATCAGAACGCTCAGACTGATAAGTAGAAGTATTTGACCAGCGTTTGATTAGCTGCTATTGAAGAATTGATTTTTAAACTTATCAATATGCGACTGACTTCAATTTTTTAAATGAATTTTGTCAGAAGAAACTCGGTTTGGCACGTTGGTCGCTCATATATGAAATTTTATAAATGACTTGCTGTAACCGCGTCTCTGCTTGCGGATTTGCTATTGTACAACTCCGCTTATATTTTGCGCGGTCATTACTGCAGACAATCCCATCCATCATCCCAAATTTCACAACTTGAAATAAGGTCCAAGAATTGCAATTGAATGTTTCTGTTGCACGACAGCCACGTCCCATTGTCCTATCCCGTTCACATTTTGCAAGTAGCTTGGCACATAAGAGATGCCACTTATATGATACAGGACAGCAAATTAAAAAAAAAACACCCTTTGGGTAAAAAGTAACACAAACTCTGACTGCGCCGTTTACAGGTTTGGGCTAGGACTCTAATTTTAGGACAATTATTTTAAGCCTCAAGCTAAAATATAGGAAAAACAAAACAAAATCCATTTACAAAATTTTGAAAAAACACACCCTAATATAGATGTATTAAATTACGTAATTGAAATTTAGAAGTTAAAAATTTTCGTAGTGCCGGCAATATAAACTCAATTTGCCCGCACTAAAGAGAATATTATTCAATTAATTATCAGTTTTTTTTTATACCTTACTGAAAAGTGAAGTAAAAAAATTGATTTTCGACCCAATTTCCGATAATATTTTTTTTTCGCACAAATCGATGTCCGATTCCGACTCCTATAGTAGTTTAGACACATTTAAAAAAAATTTATTCCACTAATCGATTGAAGAAAGTCGAAAACGGATTTTGAAGTCACCATTTTTCTTAAAACATTTTATTGCACTATTGTGGGTTAAATATGCATTAGGGCGGAGCAAAAAAACACTTTTGAAGCCGATCGCCTTGTAATAGCAATAGAACGTTAGTATTACATAAAAAAAGAGAGAAGCCGCGAGGTAGGCGCGTACAAATGATATCTTCAGATACCACATGAAGCT
This sequence comes from Meiosimyza decipiens, assembly GCA_963680825.1. Lineage (NCBI taxonomy): Eukaryota > Metazoa > Arthropoda > Insecta > Diptera > Lauxaniidae > Meiosimyza > Meiosimyza decipiens. Next base: position 80,172,144 of record OY804258.1, on the reverse strand, counting down.
CAAAGTTTGAATTTCGCGCAAACAATATAGTTATGCGTCAGGATAAAATCGTTTTAAATTTCTCGGCGCAGAAGTTACCGATTTGGCTGAAATTTTTAGGGAACGTTTTGCACAATAACAGATGGTTTTAAAAAATTCAGCCCTCTAGTTGCCTCAGAAGCAAAGATATACTCATAGGAAGGTCGAAAAACGTTGTAATTTTAAGCGATTTTTATTTTTTTCGCCTCTTCGTATGTCTGTACGCTGCGTAATTTTGCAGCTATTAAGAGGAATGAGAAACAGAATTCTTTGTCTTTTAAAGACGTTTTCAACGATATAACTTTGTATGGGGTTTTTTAAATCGTAACTCAAACTACAATATGAGACGTGCAACCTCTTTTGTTACGCTCCAAATAAGTGCCTTAGAGGTAACTCATTACAATGTAACAAACATACTATCCACTGCATAGGTCGATTAAAAGCCAACTCAATGTTTCTTATTACGCCGTTGCGAACTCCCACATTTACATTAGTTCCATCACAACCTATTGCCATCAAAAATTCAGAACTAATATTATTACAACCTCCTTTATATATATGATCTAAATACATATTTACTGCAAGGTTCTTTCAACAATCTTATGCGTTCTTCTCTTATAATTTTAGAACTAAAATCGTTGCGAATTCAAGTTTTATCTTTCCGTCCATCGAAAAAAATACTTTTTAATTTTAAGTTTTCAAAATTTGTACTATTTTGAAATTCAGTATGTAATTTTTGTCGCTCACGTTGAATTTTCGACTTAACTACTGTATTAGTCTGGTTCCGGATTCCAATATCTTCAAGTGCTGAATTGATTAATACTGCTACAGCGTTATTTGATAATTTGAAACGCGTTTTGATTGAAAAAAAAAAAGAAATCATTTTGCTAGGGCTTTCGGTGAAAGTGAGAACCTGTTTTTTTTTTAGTAAATACAAATAATTGAAGATAATAAATATTTAGAATTTCTTAGAAACGAATTGGGAATAATATCTAATTTGCTACGGTTTTCGGGATGTGAAAGTGCGGACCTTTTTTTTAGTCCACAAAATTGTTTGCAGTTAAAACAAAAGAATTTTTGAAAAAGTTTTATCAACTTTGTCACTTAGAAGACAACACATAACACATTCACAGAATACACCGATCACAAACTACTAATTAACGCACTTACAGAACATAGTCCAAGACAAACACGCTACCTAGAATACATCGCACAATTTACCAACACAATTCTACACATCAAAGGTACAGAGAACACTGTTGCAGATGCTCTATCGAAATACGAGGCAGAAGAGCTAAAACCACCAAACCTCAATCTAAAGCAAGTACACATCGAACAAACAAACGATACAGAATTAAACGACATAATCAACAAAATCGTATACAAATTCGAACAAATTCACATTACATTCCTAAACATAAAAATTTGGTGCGAACACTCAACAAAAGACACCCGTCCATACATGGTCCCAGAAATGTGTTGACTGTCAAAGAACAAAAGTACACAGACACACAAAACCACTACCTCATAAAATACATATCCCCCATGGTCACTTCAAACATATACACATCGACATGGTCGGTCCATTACCAATATCAAATATCTATAGATATCTACTCACTGCCATAGAAAGGAATACACGTTGGCCCGAAGTGTATAGAACTAAAGATACTTATACCAACAAAATTGTTGAAATTTTTAACAGAGATTTCGTTTCGGATCAATAATCGGAACTTCCTCTAATTCTATTGGCCTCAGGTCAGCTGTTCAAAAATACATTAAAACATCACCAGCTGACATGGTTTTTGGTCAAACACCATTTAAACCATCAGTGACCTAGTTCACGCTTAAACAAAACATAAACAACACATAATCAAACCTTTCACATCATAACACAAAACACCAACAACATGTTCCACAAACATTAAAGGACTCTAAATTCGATTTCGTACGAAACGATACAATATGATATCATTACAACACCCATACGATGGACCATTCAGAGTCATCGAAAAATCACCAAAGTTCTTTAAAATAATACAGAAAAATACAGCAACTACAATCAAGATCGACAGACTCAAACCAGCTTTTCTAAATACAGAAAATACACAAACACTCTCCCCTCCAAACAAAACTACCAAAAAGTAGATTCCAACATCCTTAACAACACCATTAAACTCTACAGGGAAGGGGAATAATGTAGTGTCCCACATTTACACTTCTACATTTACACTCTTACAATTACACTACATAAAAAAACTGTCCTAATTTACTTTAAAAATTTAATTATTTAGTTTTTTTTTTAAATTCTTTTCAATTTTTGAATTTGAATTTTTAGTCAAAAGTATTCATTCAATTTTCTAATTTCAAAAAAGAAACGTTATGAATAATAACCATATATATAAGACCTATTATTGAGTTTTCAGTACTGTGGGTGATGTGGGAGGTGGGCGTAATTTTGTAAGTATGCCGAAAGAGTTCAACAGTTCTTAAACTTGGGTTCATATAAAGGTATCTACCGATTTTCATTCGATTTCGATGTCTTTTTCTACATATATATATGAGAGTTTAAAAGAGAAAAAATACCAATTGCGAATATCTCGACAATTTGATGTAACTAGAAAAAACTGAGTATGCCACCGTATTATACAACCAAACATTAAGTTGAGGTGTCTCGGTGTTTTTGTGTCTTTTTTAGGTCCCTAAAATGATATATGAATTATTTGCTTGTCAAATATAGTACGACCTTGCTCAACGAAACTAATAGAAATCCGGTCAGTTGCGATGACTGAGGTTGTTGCAAAAACCGAGTCAAGAAATGTTTTCGCCCAAAGGTGCTGTTTTTCAATAATAGTGCACATTATTCATAAAATGAACTCGCAATTGAATGCTTAAACACAAGTGGAATGAGAGTAAAAGTATTTTTTTGAAAATACTGCAATCACTTTATTTAAAACCAAAAAAAAAACTAAGAATTGAAGAATTGAATTTTGTAAAATTTCTTTTTTAAAAAAATCAAACATTTTTGAGAGCTTTTTGTTGTACGCCATTATATGCTGCACTGCATTTTCGCAAAGATCTTACAGAATCAAAATATTTTTTACGCCATTTTCTTCAGCCCATTGAATACAAAAGCAGTGCTAGCCTTGAAGCCTTTCCACACTGAACGCGTCCGCGTCCAATACTTCACACAGGACGCGATATCTTTGTGTGAGGGATTCAGTGTGTTCGCTTAATTCTTTGGAAAAAGTAGTTCATTTGTGGAAACTACATTTACAAATCGTAGGTCTTCCATCGCTGCAATTGAAATTCGCGAATGTTTTGCTGATTACTTTCACAGAATAAATATCTTCCCATACTTGAATTTTTTTTGTTTTTGCTTAAAAAAAGGTGTTCATTTGCTTCTCTAGCCATTTCATTCCATGCTCTGGTCCGGACTTTATTTATAAAACAATGCACGTAATTTTGTTTTTTTGTTAATTCGGTCTCCGACGATTTGTTGGCATTTTGGTTAGCTTTAATAGAGACTCCAATGTTTTGTAAAATGGTTTTTGTACATAAAAGGATAAGGAATAAAATGGTATTTTTTTTAAATTAATTTAAGCAATTAAGAAGTCAAATTTTTTCCTGCAGTCAGTGCGGTTTGTAAAAGAATGACCCATTTGTGAAACGGTGAGTTCTGATTCCCAAATGTGCTTTATGAACTATAAAAGAGCGTATTACTGATCAATTCCAATTAGCAATGAATTTTGCCATAAAAGCGCTTTATTAGCAGAAAGACTTACAACGTGTGCTACTTGGGAAGTCTTTGTATTCTTTGGAGCAGAAACTCAAATTTTTCTCCTGGTGTTGTCAGTGGTTGGGACTTGATCAAACGTCTATTTCTTCTGGATTTTTTAAGTAGGAGCGCAACAGCCAAGCTTTTATTGTTTTTTTTTAATTTGGAAATAAATTTATTTCATTATTGTTCTTTGGCTCGAAACACTTAACTTGTTCTTTTTAAAATAATTTTATATCTAAAGATTACACTTAATTTTATTACAACTAAATAAGTTTACGTATTTTTTTTAGGTTATGCCTGCGTTACAAGATAGATTTCAACCAGCTGAAGAGGGTTGGTCAAAGCAGAATGAAGATGATTTGGTCGAAAAAATGTTTACAGCTACCTTTCCAGCATTTAAATTTCCTGATCGCGAACGTTTGCACGTAAGCTGTGGCGTGCAATTGTGCACAGGAAAATGTCCTAATGTAAGGATATTCTCAATATAAAATTATTTCTCCGTTGTCTTCCTTAAATTAAACACTTAAAAACTACTATATCAAATTCAGTTTTTGTCTGTCTGATTCTTATGGACGCGAAAACTGTCCGGCTGATTTTGATGAAATTTTTACAGTATGTTAGAATCGTTCAGACGGGTGTCATAGGCTATAAAACTATTATTTAGGGTGCAAATTTAGGGTGTCCCTCATAGATTTTTTTTTTTAAATATCATTTTTACGAAGCCCGGCTAATCGACTCACACCGAGTTGACACCACTTAGCTTACATATTAAAGGGCACTAAGGCAAAGCTTTTATTTAGGGTGGTCCTCATACAAAAAATATTTTTTAAATATCAGTATCACAAAGACCGGTTAATCGATTCACATGGAGCTTACACCATGTGTCTTTCACGTTCAGAGGCATAGCTTAGACTATCAAAATTTTATTTAGGACACATATTTAGGGTGGCACACATACAAAAATATTTTTAAAGTATCATTTTCACGAAGACCGGTTAATCGATTTACACCGAATCTAAACCACCAGCTTCTATATAATGTGGCATAGCTAAGGCTACAAAAAGATTTATTTAGGGTGGCCTCATAAAAAAAAATTTTAAAATAGAATTTTCGCAAAAACCACTTAATCACTTCATATGGAATTTACACCACGTGTCTTTTATATTAAGAAACATAGCTATAGCTATAGGAATTTTTTCCAGGGCACATATTTATGGTGGACCTCATTCAAAAATATATTTTCAATTATTATTTCGACGGCTAATTGATTCGCACCGAATCTTCATCAAGTAGATGATCTGTTATGAGGCACTGCTTGGGATACAAAACTTCTATTTAGGGTGGCCTCACACAAAAATATTTTTAAAATAGCATTTTCACAAAGACAACTACAAAATTATGTCGAAATTTTCTACTTAAGGTAAAGCAAAGCGCACTGGGTGATGCTAGTTTCACATTTAATTTCATTCATTCACAGCAAACAGATAAGATTTGAGAAGTTAAAGTGCTTTAACTGAGGAAAATGCATTTTCTAAGTAAATATTTTGTAAGGAGAGTCTTACGTGCCAAATCCTATGGAGTTACTCTAATAACGGTTTTTGGTTTCGGAGACCTAATATTAATATAATAAGGTTGTAGATTTTGGATGGTGAGTTTTTATTGTTTTTATCGTTTATTTACTATTCAGTTTTTCACTGATGACTATTATTATTATGAAAATTGTAGCCCCCACAAACTATATGAACTTTTTTTTTTATTTTTGATTATTTATCTAGATATGTACATATCTACATTAGACATGTTCAAAATAAGATCTAGAATTTTTCGGGAATGTTTGGAATTCGAAAATTTATTCATATTCGAGAATACCCTCAATTAAAAACAAAAAATATACCTATGTTTGCTACCAGAGTAGAAAGCTTTTAGTTTTATAGAATTTGAGTAAGAAAATGATGGAAACTAGATATTATTCGGATATACATTTTTTCATACATTTTTTTTTCGATTTCACTGTTGTACATATACAGAAGTATCCAAAAAAACAACTTACCTTTATTTTTAAAGCCTATATATAAGAAGAAAATTAATTATACTACTTTTTTCATATTTAAGAGCTCAAACCTTTTGCTAATTTCGAACCGTTTCTAGATTACTAAACATCCTACTAATATTTCTGTAATTTTGAGTAATGTTTGCAAGAATTTTGAGCTGTTGTTTTTTCCGTGTAGAAGGACACCCTAGCAAGAAACAGTTTTTTTTCTTCCAAATGCAATTGGGCAGGTTATTTTGATTACATATAAGTTGAGCAGAAATATGTGTGCCACGTTTATAAATTACCAAACATTCAATTTTTTAATGTTGGAATTGTGTGAAAAAACATATTTAGTAAAATGTGGAAACATCCCATTTAAAGAGAGGTTTCCTCAGTCCCCAGGGAGGCTTCGACACAGGAATTTTTTTTATATTTTAACTATGTATTTGATTGAGAATGTAGAGTTAAGTACATACTATGTAACATATACGTAGACAAAGTTGTTCCAAATTTTGAAAAAAAGGCAGCTGTTGCCTTGGAAAATGCAAATGTTCACACTGGTGTTTTCTGGGTTTTGGCTTTCTGCATATTATCTTCGCGCTACAAATATTAGACAATTTGATAACTGAAGATATACGGTGATTTCACCATATTAACGTTCATCATAAACAAATCGGAGGATTCGACACTTTGTCGAAGCCTCCCATTTGCATTTGACGAATCCTCCCTCTTCCATTTATTTTAAAGTTTCATATTTTTCTTTTATTTATCTTACAAATTTTAGTTGCTGTATTAACCGTAAGAATGTGTTAAGGTATCTTCACAGAAGGAACGAAAAGTTTAACATGAAATATACATATTAACCGAGTTGCACATAAAAAAGTAGTAAGCAAATATTACATCAAAACGTTGCAAATATGTAAAATCACGTCTAGCCACGCACACGAGCCAAGTTGCACCGAGAAATTATTTTGATAGGAGGGTTTCATTAGAAGTAACGTTAGAGTGAGAAGAAATGAGAAAATTTGGTAATGTCGAAGCCTCCCATTTGTTGAAGCCTCACCTTCTACCATACAAATGTTTGTACTTCTTTGTTTCAGTATTTGAATCATCAGTTATATCTAATGATTTTTGCTCCACTGGAACTGCATATTATATTTTCGATAAAACTCCTTAGAGAAGTTATTAAAGTTGTAACATTCCGCCTTTGCGTAATACGACATGTTTTTGAATAGCCCTATATAAATTTTTTTTTAAATTCATCATCTTCATCATCATCATCGTCATCTTCATCAGATACCTTCTCTCGTTCAGACTCGTCTACTTTTTCAATATTGCATTCTTGAGAAAGACGTTTTCAACAAAGTTTCCGGCATCTCTCAGCTGTGGTGTAACGTTTTTTGCAGATTGTGTTTAGAGTCTATGTGGTTGAAACTCAAAAAAAAAAACTTCAATCGCTGAGTCCCGAAGCGGCTTTAAGGTCAAGCGAAACAGAAATAAAGCAAAATAATATTCGCGGAAAAACATGAAAGTTACACTTACTGTAAACTTCGCCAATAAGATGAATACTGTTGCTAAAAACGCTTACTTCTTATCCACTCACATCACTGTATTTTTGCACACAGTAACAGCTCGCCGCTGAGCTACACGAAATTACAGCTTATTAGGAGTAGTAAGAAGAAAGTTAACTCAAAACACAAACGGTGTTTGACGAAGATTATGGTTCCAGGATTAAGAGTAAAAATGACACCTGCGTTTCTTTTGGTCGAACAAATTTCCGGATTAAGCAAAATAAATACAAATTCGTAATTGGACAATCTAATGATTGAGCGTTTTGCATTAAATTTCAGTTGAATGATCACTTGATCACTGATCACTTGAGTCAGATGAGATGTTTTGGTAAAATTAGAGTCACATGTTAGGATTTATGCGTCAAGTAACATGTTAACCTGATAAATTACTCCATGGAACTCTATTTAAAAAAAAAATTGTATCCACTGGGGTTTGAACCTGGGCATACCCTGTAAACTCAATTGTTACATGTGTTGTTTAACGACATTAGCTAACCTGTTGTTATTATTAATTATCGAATTATCCTTTGGCCACTATATGAAATTAAAATTCAGTTTTTCATTTTATAGATAAAGAAATAAAGTTCTTCTTTGAAGTTTTAAGAACGCAACTCAAATAAATTAGCAATAATAAGCAGCAATAGAGGAGAAGATATGTTAAAAAATGAACAAACAATTTGGTTTACGTTAATCAAAATTTTATCCCTAGTGTGCCGCATCAGGGCACACTGGTCAATGCCGCATCAAGCACACTGATCAGCGTCGTGTTAGAATTGCCTTGTCCGGCAAGGCTTCATGCGTTACCAATCCTATCCGGGCCTGATCGAATTGCTCAAGTCCGGATCGGGTCCCTAATAGGTCCGTCTCAACACTGAAATGAGTTTGTGTAAAAAAATTTGGCCGAGATTATTTAAAAATTACATTTCTATCCTTTTTGTATGTATGAATAAAATGGTTTCAATCCCTTTGAATGCGTTTTGGGGAACTAAAATTCATACGCAAGATCATGAACCAATTTGATACTATGTGTGGCAGTATTTTACATACGTTTTGCTCGAAATTTTCGTTCCCTCAGGCCAGAGAGAAAGAAACTTCGGATTTCTGCCATAAAAAATGATCTGCTCAGTACAAAAAATTTTCGGAATATGATGAGAAATACCCTTACAAATTTGATTATTTTTACTTGCGTTGTGAATTACGAACATATCAATATTTAACAAAATCCAATTTTTTAAAGCCTTTGTTTTTTTTGGTTTTTTGGTCACTTCTCAATTTTCTTGATTCGTAATTTTTGCGCTTTGGTTACATTTTTGGGATACTGTTCCATCCTTGTGCGATGTTGTACCTTAATTGAAAGCGCAAATAAAAGGGACTGTTTTTTATGTACATTTTTATCAGTTTAAATGTAGGTACGTGAAAAAAGATATATGAAACTACGAAAAGCGGGCTCAGAACCTTCTATCCTTCAGTTAGCTCAACGTAGCTTTTTTCCGAACCTCATACCTCTAAGAATGTCATGTGGCTTTTGGATACTATCCAACTAACAAAGGCTGCTTAAAATTCTATATTTTACTGCTTACTGTTTGAGAATTGCTTGTTAACACTGATTAGCTATATAAGTAGCTATTTTAACTAAATGTAAAATGCACTTAATCCACAAGACTTTGACTTAGATGCAGCGTTATTATCGGCCAGTAACGATCGCTACGCTACTTGCATTTGACGTGCAAATATTTTGACTTAATTTTTTTATTAAAAGACTAAGTAAAATAGAAAATGCTTGTGATAGAAACGACTGCGTGCCCATGTAGCGGAAAGTTCAGTGTAGCTACTGCTTCTGCATTAATTTAAGCAGCAAAGGCTTACATAAATTGTTTTTACTTTCATCACACTAAAACTAGTAAATGTGTTATGTTCGGCTAAGTGAGAAACTTCAATACCCTACACTGCATTAATTGGAGGTAGACGTTTAGTATTTTCAAGCCTTTGCTCACATGCTCATAGTCATACGTACATATGTACATGTTTAGTTTTATTCAAAAAGTTAATAAGATAAGAGTTTCAAAATTGTGCACTTCGCTTGATATATGCTCTTCTTCATCTTAACATCTTCTCTTCTGCTTTACTAATTGAAATACTCTAAGGCCAGCATAACATATGGGTATTTCCACAGAAAGGTCCACGGTGACCGTAAAATTAAATATTATCAAAAAATCGATTATCTGATATTATCTAAGGAAACATTAAAATTTCATTAATATACACCTGAATTCATTCACACGGTGAGCAAACCGACTGCAAAATTTCACAAATGCAGTTTCCCTTTTTTGTAAATTTGGAAAGTGTTTTGTCTTAAATATTTAAGCCTTTAACAGATGTGATACACGATTTCTGTCATTCCGCAAAATCTCTCTTCCAACAACAATTAGCTAAAAAAAATGCAAAGACATGAAACCAATTTCAATTAACTGTACATTTTTAATTTGCTTTAGTTCATGTTCTAATGTCCCGTCCGCGATCAAAAACATCATTTGTTCTCATAACTTCTTTTCACGACCTTTGGAAATTTTTTTACGTAGACTTTTATTGACAATATCTTCTCACTTACATGAAAAGCTAAAAGACCTGCGACTTTTACGAGAAAACAAAACAAAAAATATTTTTTTATGAAAAGAAAAATTAAAAATTTTATGAAAATATCAAATATGTATAAAAGGTATAATAAATTATGCACTTGAAAGTTTGCTTATGTATGTATGTACATACCTTTCAAGTGGTACCCATTTTGTTGAGATCAGTTAAAAGTTTCGCAGCTTATACTCGTAGTATTTTTTGGAAGTTCATTCGCAACTTCCGATATTTCACAAAACAGATCAAAGCGAAAAATGTCATTTAAATATCCTGTTTTTTCAGTAAGAATACGTTATCTTGGAAGAAGCTTAAGAAATTCAAAGTGTTGCTAAGGATATATTGCTTCAAATAAATACCTCCTGAAACCTGTTGTGTCCTTGTTGGTAAAGTTTTATAACTTTTGTCTGTTCGTGAGCAAATGCTGACAACTTTTACATGCGACGTCGTTTAAGACCCTACCTCAGATCAACAGTGTCTGAAGATCAGCTGAACAGACTCGGCGCAATTAATATATGTACATCGCGGTGTCGAAATTAATGTACAAAGATTTTTGAACAAGTTTTGTACAGTAACTCACAGAACTAGCCTCTTGCACAATGATAACTAATTACCGAGTCAGAACTTATGAATGTGTGTATGTATATTAAGAGATAAGAAAAAATCGATTGTTTGAAATGATAAGGTCTCCTAGTCTGAAACGGTTCCATAACCCGTAAAGTAAACTTCAGCAAAGTTTCAACCAATTTATTAAGAATTAAAGGTCGCAAGTTTCATCGGAAGTGTTCTTAAAAATGTTTATTGTCCTTTGATGCTGGTAAATTCAAACGAAATGTAACTTAACTTTCAGAATAAAAGTCAGAGGACAAGATAAAACCAGTAATTTGGGCAAAAAACTTTTATTTTTTGTGATATTAACTTGTGATATGTAATATAAAATTGAAAAAAAGAAATTTTCTTTTGTTTACCTGCAAACTAGTCAAAAATTCTTTAGTGGGACTCAAAAGATCTTTGAATACAAGGGACATAAAGAAAATTAAAATTAAAAATTTATATATATGTTTTTTACCAGAAAAAATTAAAAAAAACAAAACTTTTTCATTTGGCATTTGGGTTTTGTGGAATTGTACTGCATCAAGACGTGAAATGTACTCTTTAGATCGCGATGTACTTTTTCGTCATGAACATCTAAAAGTTTCTTAGAATTACTAAAATTCAAACAAAATTTTCGTTTGTTACTAAATAAAAAGGTCAGAAAAGTTTACTTCAGGTTTCTACGCATGTTTTAGCTAAATTTAGTTTAAAAAAAATGCTAATTTTTCAAAATAGTCATAAATAGTTACAAATATACAAAGAATGTACCAAAAATGTTTTGAAACCTGAGTATTAATTTTCATTCGGATTGCATACGGCTAGCCATATCAGGGGACCGGTCCAGATTTGGGCAATCGGATAGGCTTAGTTACGCATAGAACCAGGCTAACCGGATCAGGCAAACCTGATATGATGCTCTTCAGTGTGTCTGATGCGTTACTGATCAGACCGAGTAAAGCTTTTCGTCCAGATCACATACAGTTGGCCCTATTACAGATCTGGTACAGACTTGGGTAATCGAACTACGCTCGGGGTTGCGTAATAGGATCAGGCCCAAATAGGCTTGGAACGCATGGAGCCATGCTAACTAGGCAAACCTGATATCACACTGATCAGTATGTCTGATACGGCAGACTAATACAAATTTTTTTGTGCATTTTTTACCATATCTCCTCCTCTATTGCTGCTTATTAATTGGAACTTATCATTGCTAATTTGTGATATGTTTTTAAAAACTCAAAGAAGAATGATAATGACGCATAAGTCCTAATATATGACTCTAAGTTTACCGGCCTCACACAACCAGACCTACCACGACTCTTGCGTCTGACTCTTATTCCCATTATCAGCCTTACTTAAACTATCGATTGCAAAAAAAAAAAAACAAACGGGAGGAAATGACCTTGAAAAATGCAACGCTGCCTCCTGGATTATGAATTCAACTTTTCAAACATAATCAGATTTATACAAACACAAATGCTATTTCTCTAAGGCAGCTTTACTTTGACTATTTTTTATATATTTTAATAAGCTCATGTGAACCAAAACGTGATAAAGTAAGATAACTTTGTAGAAATAATCAACATTTCAAGTTTTGTTTTGTGTCAAAAAATCGCAAAGGCTTATAATGAAATTGCCTTGTGACAAGAGTTTATATAGACACACTTTTATTTATTTTCATAAAAAAGTAATTTATTGAAAACTTTAAAGGCGTTTCTCTTCCACTTTAGGTTTTTTGAGTTATGACGGTCTTTCAGCAAACGAGCGATATGTTTTTTTATAATTTTAAGTGTCGCTTGTCTCGTATGAATGTTTTTTCAGAAAATTTCGACAAAATTCTCCATAGGGGGTTAAGTGCAAATGAAAAAAGTTCATGAGGAACAACTTTTCCTCAGACACCAAATCTCTTAGACACCAAATCTCTCAGGCTTGAAATAAAAAAACCCGAAAATAGTGTTTGTAACCTTGTCAATAACCGAGTATTTTACCGATATCTGAAAACGCAGACGTCTTGACCAAAATCTGATGGCAGATTCGAGCTCAGCGACCCTAATTTTAGAACTCAGTTATGTTGTTGGGTCCTTCTAATTCAACGCCAATTATTTGGAATTTTTTGAAAATATAATCGTTAGACCACTGAATTAATGATATATATTGTGAAACTAAACAATTAAAGCCATTTTAATGTTTGATTTGACTTTTTATGCGAACATAGATCGCAATTATAACGTAACACACAAAACATTTTTGTTTCTACAGAATTTTTTCAGTAAAATTACATGTTTATACCCTAAACAGAGGGTATAATCACTTTGTCATTCCGTTTGTAACGTAAAGAAGGGGGGGAGGCAGATATAGAAAAGTGTATGTATTATTGATCAGCGTCACCACCTGAGTCGATATAGCAGTGTCCGTTTGTCTGTCTGCCTATGTGTCTGTCTGTCTGTCACGTTTACGAGAAAACTAAGCAATGAAATTTGGTACAAGGGTCACATCTTTTTACAGGCTGCTAGCATGTAAAAATGGGCAAAATCGGTTCACGGTTTCAAAAAACCATCATGCCTGAGAATTAAATGACGCACTCCTCACAATGAAAGACCATTTAAAAACATGAATTTTGTGGAAAAAAAAGTGTTTTCATACAAAAATCGAGATCGCTACCAGAGGTTGAAAAAATGTTGTTTTCTGAAATTTAAGGAAAAATAGCACGTTTTTCATTTGTATTTGTTACACTATGATAGATACGTGATTGCTAATCTCTGGGTTACTAACTAAGGTGAACCATTTTTGTGCTACTTAAAATTAAAATTCAGAGCTTTAGCAGTATAATAGTTTATTTTACGAGAATAAATTTACTAAAAAAATTAATTAAAAAAAAAAAGTTTTATCCAATTAGTGTCAAAAAATAAATCTTTTTTTAATTTTGAATTGTACAGCTTCTGAAACTTGAGAGTATAAAGAAAAAAAAATGTTGACTCCAATATAATATGTATTTTTAATAGCCCATGCTGACACGTTCATAACTCCTAAATAAAAAAGGATACAAGAATTTTTTTATAAATAAAAAATGATACTACAGAATCATACTTTTAGATACATATATAAAATTTATATAAAGTATTGAATTGCATGCGTTTTCGGAGCAATTTATGTCGAAAAGTGTGTACGAATGTACGTAACAGTCTGCGTTTTGATCGATATACTAACGTTAGTATTATTTGGGGATTAAAGTTCAAATTATGTATAAAGTTTTTCCAAAACACGACGATTTATAAGTCAGTTCCAGAATAAACCGATATTAAATAAAGTACGACGATTTAAAGGTGGGTTTCAAGTTCTTATATTTTGTCGTCCGTTTACTTCGATGATCAGATCGTAATGATGATCAAGCGCAAGCTAACACTCTCGTCGAAGTAAATGAGCGAGAGAAAAGCAAAAGAGAGTAGTGGAAAGAAATAAATAAAGATCACTTAATCCCATAACTATATGAATAAGGTGTGGTTTTCACTTTAATCGATAAACTAATATTTTTGTGCTAGACTTCTTATTCAGTACCTACTTTTAGTGCAAAAAACACAAAACAATTTCAATATGCATAATAGAACAAAAATGGGCAACTAGTAAGATCTGTTCCAATAAAGCAAAAAAAAAACGGTTTTTCGTTTCTATTTTTTTTATTTTATAATTCAGGATCAATAAACTGCATACTTAAACTTCCGTTGACATGCTCATTTTTATCTAAAAATGAAGTTTTAGGTGTGTATTTAAAGTGACTGTAAGCCAATGAAGAGTTTTTGGAAATTCACTCAAAATTTCCCACAAAATTAATAAAATCCTCATGTTCCCAATCGAATTCGAATTCCCCACAATTTGGGGAATTCACACAACCTGGCATCACAGTTATGCACACACGCACTTATGTTTTGATATTGCTTTTGATATTTTAATAACAACATTTAATTGGGAAACAACAACAATAACGTTAAGAGAGAGTAGTAAAATTTTTCTTCTCGCTATGGCAAGGCTTTGGTACTTAATCAGTGCATTGCTTGAAAAAAATTGAAATAATAGGAGGAAATCTTTCCACGGTCATACCTCAGCTTTTGGTTAAGCGATCTCGAAGCTGATCATTTTCGGACACTGCTCGAGGAGTACTTTTTGCATTTGATATGTACATCATTTATTGCTGTAGCTTTTCTAGATCTCGTCAACCAAGGCTTACCTTCGAGGATAAAACTGTTCTTAGTGACAGTACGGCTAAATAAATGCTGTCGCGTTTCATTATAAAGGGTGTTTTTTTTAGAGGTATAGAGCTTTGAATTGAAATAAAACACAAGAAAATCGTTTTAACGTCAATTTGGCTTTATTGGAAGGATAATTTTATGCCATTAATGTTTAAATATGATTTCGGGCATGTGGCCGCCGCGGCTGGCTCGAATAAAGCCAATTCTACAGGTCCAATTTTGAACCACTTTTTCGAGCATATGGGGCCGTATGTCGGCAATAACGCCACGAATGTTGGCTTCCAAGTCCCCTAACGTTTCTGGTTTGTTGGCGTAGACGAGCGACTTCACATATCTCCAAAGAAAATAATCCAATGGTGTCAAATCACACGATCTTGGTGGCCAATTGACAGGTCCATTCCGCGAAATTATGCGCTCATCGAATGTTTCCTTCAATAAATCGATTGTGACGTGCGCTGTGTGGCATGTAGCGCCGTCTTGTTGGAACCACAACTCATCCACATTCATGCCATCCAATCCGGGAACAAAATAGTCGGTTATCATGGCTCTATACCGGACTCCATTAACGGTAACTGACTCTCCAGCATTATTTCGGAAGAAGTATGGCCCAATGACTCCACCAGCCCATAGAGCACACCAAACAGTCAGTTTTTGTGGATGTAATGGCGTCTCAAGGGTCTCATGTGGATTCTCTTCACTCCAAATGCGGCAATTTTGCTTGTTGACGTAGCCATTCAACCAAAAATGAGCCTCATCACTGAACAAAATTTTGCGATGAAAATCAGCATCGAGATCAATCTCATTTTCGGCCCATACACCAAAATCACGACGCATTGCATGGTCTCGCGGCTTTAATTCTTGCACAAGCTGGATCTTGTAAGGTCGCAAGCCAAGATCTTTGCGCAAAATCTTCCATAAAGTTGATGGACAAAGCTCCAATTGCTGTGCACGGTGGCGAATCGATTCATTCGGGTCCTCTTCAACATTTTGCTCTACAGCGGCAATTGTTTCTTCGGTGCGCACTGTTCGACGTCTCTGCGGATGCGTATTATCACATAGAGTAAACGTAGTGCGAAAACGATCCATGGTTAACCGAATTAATTGCTCTGATGGACGATTATGTCGACCATAAAATGGACGGAGCTTGCGGTAAACTTCGCGAACTGAACCATTATTTTCGAAATAAATTTGCACGATTTGCAAGCGTTGTTCTTTTGTCAACCTGTTCATGATGAAATGGCAAACCAAATTAAACATAAATGACATTAGAGTTGCCAGATTTGACCATAAAATGCTAGTTTTATCTCTATTCGAAAAACAAACCTCTAAAAAAAACACCCTTTACATACCTAATTTTGAAATCACACCCTCGCTAAAGATGTTTCACTTCCCAAGCGGTGGAAGTGATATCTTCAGAAAACTAAACTGCGAGAGAATAAGACGAGAATAGTATCAGGAATGGGTGAGTTATAGGCAGTGTTACCAGAGTTTTTGTAAGCAAAGACAATTTTAGTAAAATTTTATTTTTTGGTAGAGTTGACTTTGTCTATTTGTCGGTGACGGTACTGTGTCTTTGTGTAGTGTAACCTTATTTTGTGATATTTTTATTAATTTTTTGTGGTAAATTTTTTAATTTTTCGATGTCTACTAATGTTCATTTAGTGCCTGTGTATTAATTGTAATTTATTAATTTGTGTTATAGCTTGAAATTTTGTGACATTTAATTAATATTTTCTATTAATTTTAAAGCAAAGCAATAGTTGCTTGCATTGCTGCTGTTTAAGCACTCATAAATTTTTCGTTTCCTCTTTGTGCTTTGTTTGTTTACAAATTCTATTTAAATAACATTGTTTTTTTGTTGTTGCTCTGTAATAGACTCTAGTTTTAACATTAACACATTGTTTCTTTTGTTTGCTAATTTATTCTAACTTGCAAGTTACTATTATTTTTTTTTATTTCTTTTATATTGCATTTTTTTAGTAAATATGAGCTATTTCTCCTCTGATAACTTGCTTGCATGTTCTGTAGGAGATCAATGCAAAAGCCTGAATATCCTAAGTTCAATGTTTCCTTGTTCAGGGCCTTGTGAGCAAATGTTTCATGCGTATTGTGCGAACTTGACGATTTCTGTAACAGAATTATTATGTTCTGACCGTTCGGGTCTGCAATGGTACTGTCCATCGTGCAGAGCCCTCTCCCCTTCGGCATTTTTCGAAAAAATTAAACAATTTGGAGATAGCTTAAATAATCTAAATACTAATTTTAGAGATATTTTAAGAAATTATCTTGACTTAAGTCCCCAAATTGATAACAGTCTTAATGAGACTTTGTCCCCAGACGTTAGCTTGCCAGCAAATAATACCATAACTAATGTCCCTACGGCTTTTGCATCCACTCCTTCGGTTTCGGATACTACCAAACATGCTAATTCCCTTGGGAAGAAAATTAAATCTAAAAAACAAAAGAAACCAAAAAAGAAGATCAGGCCAACTAAAAAAACAGTTAGCACAGCCAATGTCCCTAAAATAATTTCTTTAAGTTCAGAATTAGAACCTTCTCCAGAAATATTAAATTCTGTTTCTCCCACTAGTCATCGCCCAGTAGAAAATAGTCCCCTTGTTATTAGGTCTACTGGTTCAATTATTTTACAAACAATGCCTAAACCTAAGTCCATTTTTATCTCCCGACTACACCCCGATACAACCGCTGATACTGTTAGAGACTTCATAAGGCAAAAAAATGTCATTCCTGCCGACTCTTTTCTTTCCTGTAGGAAAATCGGTAACAAACCTACTTATTCATCTTTTAAGATTACAGTGGCTTCCTGTCATTTTGCTGCTGTCTATAATTCGAATATGTGGGTTGATAATATCTTTAAGTCTTAGTTTCAATCGAAAAAAAACAAGACTGTCCAAAATGTACGCTCTAGTTCAAAAAACTAAATCGTTTATCCCTTTACTACCAAAATGTAAGGGGTTTGCGTTCAAAAGCGCATGAAATTTTTCTATCCACTCAGAATTTTTCTGAAGATATTATCGTTTTTACCGAGACTTGGCTAAACAGCTCTTTTCTTAATCAGGAACTGTTTGACAATAGCTTTACTGTCTTTAGAAGAGACAGATATATGGACGACTCGTCTCCTGTTGGAGGGGGTATATTGATAGCCATAAAAAATAATCTCACCAGTTGTTTAATTGAAATTCCCTGTGCATCTAGTATTGAACTTTTATGTGTTAAGGTGATTTTTTGTAATTTCAATCTGTATATCCTTAACGCTTACATTCCTCCGACTAGTAGCACAGAAGTTTACGAGCACCTTTCGCGGGCCGTAGAATTTGTCATAGACAAACTTTTTACTAATGACGATATTTTATTGCTAGGCGACTTTAATCTGCCTGACTTAAAATGGATTATTTCGGACAATGGTACATATTATTATGCATCTAGTCCTAAAACTCGACAACAACAAATTTTTGTTGACGATATCCTATCCAATTTACAACAAGTTAGTTGTATTACAAATTCTCACACTCGACAACTCGACTTAGTCTTGACTACAGACAGTAGTAATGTTATTGTACAAAATGCTCCTCATGCTTTAACTGCGGTTGATGCGTACCATCCACCCTTGAGTGTGTTATACCAATCAGATAGAGAAAACATAATTACTCCGAATTCTTCTAGCAGATTCTATGAATTCAATTTCAAGAAAGCTGACTTCTTGAAATTGAATAATATCCTAAATGATAGAGTCAACATTTGGTTGGACTTTTTTAATCACAATGATTTAGATGACTGCTTAAAATATTTTTATGAAGAAATTTTTTCGGCTATATCTTTGTCTGTGTCATACACTGTGAGGTATTTTAATGACTCCTCATACCCATGGTTTACTAAAGATTTGAAAAAAATACGTAACGGCCGCAATAGGGCATGGAATAAATATGTTTGTAGTCAAGACCGAATTGACCTAGAGGCCTATCTGCGGCTTTTTCAAGAATTTAGGCTTAAATCAGCTTCAGCTTATTCTGAATATTTAAATAAAACTAAGCTCAATATTCTTCATGACCCCAAACAATTTTGGGGATTCATTAGTTCTTAAAAAAAGGTCGGATGGTCTCCCATTTGAATTCAAAACTGTTGACTGGATCACCAGTGATCCCCAAATTTTAGCTGGGTTATTTGCTAACTTGTTCCAAAAATCTTTTTCAACTGATGTGTTTAGCCCTGATGTCAACTATTTTGAATATATGAATACTGATCCTAAGGTTCCTTTTGGTGCAATATCTTTTAACCCTGAACTCATAGTAAAATATATTGCATCCCTTGATGATGATTTTGGTTCTGGACCTGATGGCATTCCAGCCACAGTTTTAATTAATTGTAGTCTTATCCTGAGTCAACCACTCAGTTTTCTTTTTAATAAATCTGTCAATGTTGGCTATTTTCCTAAATTTTGGAAGGAATCTTTTATAATTCCTATTTTTAAGAAAGGACTAAAAAATGATGTTTCTAATTACAGGCCCATAGCCAAGTTATCATCAATCCCGAAGCTTTTTGAGCGAATCATTTATGATCAAGTTAAGGTGTGCTGTGGTGAAGTCATAACAACTCGTCAGCATGGTTTTGTTAATGGCAGATCTACAGTTTCTAACCTCCTTGATTTCACGTCTTTTGCTTTAAGTTCACTTGATTCTGGAGCGCAAGTCGACTGTATCTACACTGACTTTAGTAAAGCATTTGACAAGTTACCACATAGTTTGATTTTGTTTAAATTAAAGAAACTAGGATTTCCTATAAGTTTTGTCAGATGGATTGAATCTTATTTATTTGATCGCTCTTATCGAATAAGATTTCGAGAGGTGCTGTCTTCCCCTTTTACAGCATTTTCAGGTGTTCCGCAAGGAAGTCACCTGGGACCGTTCCTGTTTATTTTGGCTATAAATGATGTTACTCATGTAATCAAAAACTCTCATCTGCTTATATATGCTGATGATATGAAAATTTACAGGTCTGTGAAGGTGGATGATGATACCTTTGCCTTTCAGTCTGACCTGAAATCATTTGAAGTTTGGTGTTTTAAAAATAGCTTACATTTAAATCCTGACAAATGCCAAACTATGATCTTCTCTAGAAAGAAAATTAATGTGGAATTTGATTATATACTTAATGATAAGAAAATCTGTCGTGTCGATACAGTCAAAGACCTTGGTATACATGTTGATGCTAAATTGACATTTAATGAGCACATTAATACAATTTGTAAGAAGGCCTCGTCATTACTTGGTTTTATAAAGCGATGGGCAAAAGAATTTAATAGCCCTTTAGTAACAGTAACTTTATATAATACAATTGTGCGTCCTCACTTAGAGTATGCTAGCCAAGTTTGGTCTCCATATTACAATATACATATAGATAGAGTAGAGCGAATTCAAAAAAATTTTGTTCGCTTTGCTCTCAAAGGCTTAAATTGGACTGACCCCTTAAACCTTCCTCCTTATGAGGATCGTTTAAAGTTATTACGTATGCAGTCTTTGAGCACTCGTAGAAATATTGCGGGTATACTTTATTTGCATCAGCTTGTGACTGGGTCGCTTGCTGCGCCAGAGCTTCTAAATTATATTCATTTTAACACCAATCGTAACTCATATCAGATATTTTACCAACCAGTCAGTAGAACTAATTATATGGCTACAGCTCCTTTTAATCGCATGACTTCTCTCATTAATAATTGCGATGTATATAATATTAGCTTGTCAAAGGGTCAACTCAAGCTAAGATTGAAAAATAACTATAGTTAATTTTTTAGCTTGGTGGTTGTTGGTCTTTACGTTTGTGTTGTCCGAGCCCCAAAGCATGATGGGTAAAATTTTTCTAACATTTCATTCCTTAGACCATATGAATAAATTCCATACAATTGCATTCATGCAGTTGTGTGCTTTTATACATATGTCTGAGTGGGTATGTTGAGAAAGTGCGATAAAGCTAAGAAAAAATTATAAAAATATAACAAATTAATTGCAAGTATAATTTTTTCATTTCCATAATTTTTTAATAAGCTTTAACCTTTGTTAAAAGCTTCAAGCTAAATTGCTAAGAAGGCTAATAGCTGTAGTAGCTAAACTCTATTATTATTAGAAAAAAGTTAAAGACCTTTTTTTTGCCCTGGAATATTGAAAAACAAAAATATTAATTCATAATTTAGGATAAAGTTGGCCCTAATATAAAAAAATTGCGCGGTTGTCCTAAAACCTATACTTGCAGTTAAAACTTTACATATGGTAACACTGGATATAGGGCTTACTCATTGTAATACTAGCGAAACAATGCGCGCGTAGTACAATGTGTTTTCAATTTAGTTGGATTAAATAAGTAAAAATTATTTTTATTGAAGTTTTGTCTTAATGCGAGTAGATAAACAATGTTTTTGGTTGTTCCATTTGGTGCATAAATGAACAATTGCTTTGGTGGGAATCATTGGAATGCGTGGAATCAGCACCTTGGAATTTGGTTATATCCCTTGTCTTCTATATGTGTACATATGTAGCGATTCTCATTCGTCTACGTCAAATATTTAATTGCAAAAGTATAAGAACTATTAGATTTTTCTCAGTTTGGCGGCGTGGTTCCACCCTGTCTAATATTTACACACCAAGTTTATTTTTTTTCTCATGCATTAAAGGGCGTGGCATTGCCCACTTTTTCCAAACCAAACTGTGGTAAAAATAGTTTACAAACCGATGTTGGACATATCGGAGGATGTAAACCTTGAGTCACGGCTGATAGCTGCCCACTTACCCTAACCCGACTGGAATTTTTTTTCAGGCATGCCTGAATATACCTTCATCCCTTATTGGGAAATAATGAAGGAATGAATTAATTAGCTTCACCTGTCGCCTGCCTGACTAGACCGTACTACGGGTAGTAAAAAGCATGCCTATGTTAGGTTTGCCTGATGGTTTGGTCATGGTTATAACCTGAGAAATGCCTGAAAGCGGTAAGTCGTCGTGACTAAGTTCGAAATTGCACCTGGATTGTAATAAATGGCTGCTGAGAAAACTGAACTTGCACTAGGTAAAATAACGACAAATTTTGTCAACGATCTTTGCGTATTCTCCTTTAGACCTCTTTTCTTATTGCAAGAGTACTGAGGCACATCAAATATTTTGCTTTTTTGACATTTGCTTTTTTCCTTAGCTTAAGGATGCGCCTACTTGTTCTGCTGCGGCAAATAAATAAACGAAGTATATGTCAAAACTCGCCACAAATTCCCTTGCTTCGTATAAATTGAAACCAACAATAAATTTAGACACTCAGACATCGCAATCTTATTTTCTATCAATTCTATTTCAATTTTATTGTTGAAAGAATTAAAATAGTACATTTTAATAGTACAATATCAATGCCCTCTTCCTTATACAGAGGAATTCTAACAAGGTGTCAAAGTACATAAAAGGAATAACTCTTGCTCAGCTATCATCCTATTAAAATCGATGAAATTTTCTGGTAATTGAAATTTTCTTTTGCAATTTATCTGCCAATTATCTTAAACTGTTTACGTTAAAAGCGAAGTAATTTATGCACCAAAAGTGTTAAGTGTGAAAAATTTTTGAAAATACTGAAGTTTGAGCACAGAAAATGGGCGCATTTAGTAGTAATGTCAGCAGTCGAAGAAGCTAATCAGAGTTCAAACCACGCCTAAAAGTATCCACCAATATCGGTAATCATTTTGTGCTTCGATACTCCACGACCAGATGCTTATATTTTTGGAGAAAATGCTGACTAATGAGGCGGGACATTTTCTAGTCGGGAACACACTTAACTTTTCCTAGGCTGAACTGGTTTATCCTAACACGCTTAGGATAAACTAGTTTGGCCCAGGAAAAACTAGTTTGGCCAGCAACATATATGAGGGCCTCAGAAGCCAAGGGGCATTAGTGCAAAAAAGCTATTTTCGAGTTTAAATTTAAAGTTAACACGCTACATCAACATTGTATGTAAATAAATTTTTTTTTTTACACCTATTTTGTTCATTAAACGATAAAAAAGTAATCCTTAAGTGGAAAAACCTTTACAATATGTCATATCGGAGTACCAGCATGCGGTAGGAAGGTATTTTTCACTTATGCCCCTTGGCTTCCAAACACTTTTGCACTTATGCCACAATTTTAGATCACTTATGCCCCATGGCTTCCAAACTTAATCACTTATGCCCCTTGCCTTCGAAATTTTTTTTTGTAAAAAAATGTAATTTTAATACTATAATTAAATTAATAACTCAATAATAAACATAATCTCTTATATATTAATTTTTTATTAATTAAATAAGAAAATAAACACAAATTTATTGATTAACTGTAATTTTTTATTACG
Source organism: Meiosimyza decipiens (assembly GCA_963680825.1). NCBI lineage: Eukaryota > Metazoa > Arthropoda > Insecta > Diptera > Lauxaniidae > Meiosimyza > Meiosimyza decipiens. Next base: position 80,148,903 of record OY804258.1, on the reverse strand, counting down.
GAGTAGTAGTTTTAAAGTATATTTTTAATTATTATTTTTAAGTATTATTAGTACAAACATTAATAATTTATGTATAAAATATTACATATACCATTAAATATTATTATATATAATTTATTCTTCATCTGTATCAAAAATATCTTCATAAATTATAATATCTTGATCGTTGATATCTGTGGCGGTGCTTCTTAACTCTTTGTAGAATTGGTGATAGATTGGTGGAACATACGGTAATAATGACATTAAATCATTATACTTAGCAACCTTAATTGTTTGTACTACGGTAGTGGGCTGGATATCAGGCAATATAGGAATTTGACGTCCAATATTGTTAGCCTTCATATTCATGGTCTTAAATGTTAAGTCTGTTATGTGTAATTTGTATTTTAATGTGCATGGTGCACTTTTTTCAAGCCATAACCATTGCATGTTACTAATGCCAGGAACAGATTTTCTAAAATATTTTGAATAACAATCGAGGTTCATAAAATCTTCATTTGCCATTCTTGTTACCAAAAATTTTCTGCTACTGTTTGCAATTAGTTCGGCCCATTGCTCAGGAACATATATATCTTTGTTATTATTTCTTTTTGCCTTTTCAATAACGCCAAAATCTTGGTCGCATTCCATATAAGAGTGTTAATTTTTACACTTTCAATTTGTGTTTTACTTACAATGTAAAGCCAAAATTTGATAATAATATGGCTCTTGTTTTGGCCACTGCAGTTATCTGCATAAATAACTAGATGTTTGACTGACCTAGGCAGGGTTGATATGAATTTTAAGAAACAAGAAGCCATCTCCATGCACCCTCTGCCAGCCTGTCCTTCGTTCCAAATGAACATGTTTGCTTATCCATTACAAATGTTATGAATGCAGAAATTGTAGGTCCATAATTGCCGACAGTAGTATGCCTTTTTACAGCTTAAAGCTGGCGTTGGTAAGGTTTTTTGCAAGTCGCCGCAGAGAATTAATTTGCTTTCATCATTTTTAGCAATAGCAACATCAACTTCTTTGGCACTTAGTGCTTACACTAAGTTTAAAAAAATATATTGCACAAATATCAATTTTACTGAGGTATATCAAATAATTAAAGCAAATTAATTTTTTTTTATTTATGTTATTTACTTTAATAATTATTTAAATATATACAATTTACAGTTATTGAAATAATGTGAAGCGTCACAGCTGTACAGTTCAGAGCAAACAGGTCTTTAGAACTTTGTTTGGAAGCCAAGGGGCATAAGTGCCACTTATGCTCCTTGGCTTCCAACGTAACCGCAACTTACATTTTTTAACGTAATTTGAAAGCACGAGATGGCGCGGGGAGAGCTTAAAAGTTAATTTTCAGTAAATATACATGTTTCTACGGTTTTATGAGTACTTTGCACGGGCCAGCTCAAAATTTTCAAAATATGCACTTAAGCCCCCTCATATATAGATTTGTACCAAGTTTAAAGTATTTTTAGTATTCAGACTACATGTTTTAAATTTCAACAAATGAGACGGTTGGCTTATGGTTACCAAAGTATGATATAAATGCTTTGGTTTGGATTTGATCAATATGTCTTTGAAATACAGCGATAATTACTGTTTTTGAACTTGTTGTCGAATCAGTCCGACTGCTGCACATTTTTAAATTTACGTTGGTTTTGAGGAACCCAATCAATGGAAGTGCTGTATCCAATGCAAAACTAACATTACAATCTCTACTTAAAATCATCGGAGTTTTATCGTCATTTTTTTTCAAGAATCCGTGACAGTTCTCGTAAATGTATTCAATAATTGTATTTATTGATTAGTTGGGAGATATGCAAATAGCCACAAATCACAAAAACAATGTAGGTGAAAAATACAAGGCTATGACGCCTTTTTCCTAGCCTTTGTAATACAAAGGTGCACACACAATAAACATTTAATATGGCACTATTTTGTAAATCTCGGTGTTGGAACGCAACGCCAACGCAGCGTATCACTTGGATTTAATATTGGTATTTTAGAAATCACTACGCTATTTTACGTTGTTACGATGAACTGTCATTCAGCTACAGTTGAACGTTGGCAGAGTGAGTAAGTTTTTGAAAAATTCAAGCGTTAAGAAATTTTTTTAATCTGTTAACGATATCAGCTGTTAGTTATGTTCAATATTGAATTGTTGTCACTTATTCCAAATTTGCAAGGTAAAATTTCAATAAACACAGTTCAATTAAAAATAAAAAAAAGGTTTTGTCTAAGGCAACTGGGTTATCAAACGTTCCTTTCCTTTTTTTAAACTTTTAATACTTCATTTGTGCTTCGGCATGCTTTTCAACAGCATCTGCAAGCCCAACGGCAGCTCAAGTGCAAGTGATGAAATTGACAGTTCATAAGAACGATGTCGCAGCGTTGCGTTTTACAAAATGCCACATTGCGGAGCTTCCACTACGTTATTGCGTTTTATAAATTGCGAATTTTAGAAGCGCAGCGCGAAGTGGTGTGTAGTGATTTACAAAATGATGCCAATAAATCAGGCAATGAAAAATTCACTGCTTGATTTTGTTTTTTTTTTGTTCTTCCTTTGAATTTTCTTATTACGCTTCGGCTTATGAGAATTCATGAAGCGCTTGTGGCTTGTGCACGGGATATAAGACACACAAAACAGAAAAAAAACAGTTTGAGGTGGCTTGCAAAATACGGCTTTCATTTCGAACAATTCATGTCTGTGCTGAACTCTGTATATCTGTATTCTATCTTATTCTCTCGCATGCTATATCCTATATATGTGTCGTTCATTATAATGATTTGAAACTGAATTTTGAAACAACTTTTTCCTGTATCATTGTCGTGATCTTCAACTAATTGGAGCAAGTAAAATCTCGGCTTTCGTCCGCCCTTTTAAAAAAGTTATTTATAGCAAACGACATTCATATTCATTTCACGTGCTTTCTCTTGCTTTCTGAACGATAGCGTTAAAAAAATGGCTCTTTATTGCATAGCGTGTAAATATTATAAGATTTACTAGCTGACCCGGCAAACGTTGTTCTGCCCTCCCTGTTCATGTCACTATCTTCAGCTCCATATCTGTCTCTATCCCTATCCTGTTTGTCATTAAGAGGGTAAAACTTACCTCCCTATCCTGTTTGTCATAGTAAGTAAAACTAACCTATCTCACTATTTCGGTTTTTTGTAATTTTCGGACCACCCTTAACATTTAGGGGAATGAAAAATATACGTTGTCTGATTCTCAACCCTAGCCGATATGCACGCAAAGATTCACGAAAATCGCTCAAGCCGTTTCGGAGTTGTTCAGTACTGCACACCGTGACACGAGAATTTTATATATGAGATTATATTAGAATCTTAAGTATTAGAATTTTTTCTAAACGATTTCGTTTGATTTTATTAATAAGTCCTTACATATCACATTTGTGAAGTATTCAACTTGAAATTCATATTGGCTCTTAGTTTAATTAATAAGTAATTTAGAAAATATACACCATGGAGCTAATTTTGTTGACATTTTTTCATAAGCCGATTGATAAGCAAAAGTAAAAAGTACGCCTTTAGTGGTGTATTCATTAGAAAAGATGGGAAAAATAATATTTAATAATGATCTAATATCTTGGGTTTCCGAACTTGGGAATTCACCGTAACCTGTGCATACCGTCATTCATTCAAAACCTAACAAGTGTGAAATGATGATAAAGAAGCTTTTGAAGAAAACAAATGTATCCTGTGAGAATTTAAGGAACAAATGGGACTGATTGTCGATCATGTCAAGCAGGACTACGTTACTACCAACAAAAGAATGTGATATGTATGTTAATACTGCTACAAAAATTACAAAGCTGGATAAGGAGTTCCTTTAGAATTTTTCTTTAATATTGAAAACTATGTCTTATGGAAAAACATTCAATGTTGATCAATTTGATTTGCTACTTGCGAGAGACTTATAGCTTAAGAGCTATAGTTGTCACTACGTGTCCATTTCAGTGCATAAATATTGAATAGACGAAGCAGAAGAAATCAGGTACTTCGATTTGTCATTAGGTAATTTCAATGTTGAAAAATATCAAAGCATTTTGAAATTTATATTAAATTAGGAACAAATTGCCACTAAATAATCAGAAATGGTAGACTTTTCCACACTGCACTGAAGGAAAGGAAAAATGATTTTCTTAAACAGACGGCAGGTTAATTTATTTTTATTTACAAACTTAACTGGAAATAACTACAATGCTGGAAAACATTAAATTTTTTATAATATTGTATCTAAATTTGAATCATAAAACATTATTTAGATTGCACTGTAATGAAAATATTGTATATTATTCGGCTTAGCTAAAGGGTGATCCAATACGAGGTCCCTTTTCCAACTCGGTTGTTTTGACAGCTGTAATGTGTCAAATGGCCTGTCTATATGACGTTTGTGTTCAATATTCAATATGACTCAATCATGAATAGACTTACTCCTGAACAACGTTTATTAATTGTGGAAAGTTACTACCAAAATCATTCAAAAGTTAGAGAATGTTATAGAGTTCTTCAACATCATTTTGTTCGTTATGAGCGTCCAACTGAGTGCACTATTCGTAACACCATCACCCAATTTCGATCCAATTTTACACTATTGGACATTCATCATTCAATCAAAGTGCGTACGGCCCGTAATTTTGAGAACATTTTTGCAGTAGCAGAGAATGTTCGTGAAAACCGTGAACAATCGATTCGTCGCCGATCTCATGCTTTGGGCATCTCTTATGGATCATTGTAGCGTATCGTGAGACGTTATCTTGGTGTGAAGCTCGAACAAGAATCGAAGCCGGTTGATATTGGTTTACGTTTTAATTTCGATTTATGGGCCACACAACAATTTCATATTGATCCATTGTTTTATCGAAAAATTGCGTTTAGCGACGAAGCTTATTTCGGGTTGAACGGCTATGTTAACAAGCAAAATTGACGTATTTGGGCCTATGAACAACCAGAAGCAATCCAAGAGCTTCCAATACATCTCGATAATTGAACTGTTTGCTGTGGTTTATGGGCAGGAGGCATCATCGGACCGTATTTCTTCAAAAATGCGGATGGATCCCGTGTTATGGTCAATGGTGCTAGCTACAGAGCAATGATCAATGAAATTTTGTTGCCAAAAATTCAGGATATTGATGTAGCCGACCTCTAGTTCCAACAGGATGGCGCAACATGCCATACAGCTGGAGAAACAATCGCTATATTGAGGTAAACTTTCGATAAAAACATCATCTCAAGATTTGGTCCTGTTAATTGGCCACCAAGATCATGTGATTTGACGCCATTGGATTACTTTCTTTGGAGATATGTTTTATCACTTGTTTATGTCGACAAACTCGAAACTATTGACGCTTTGGAAACGGACATAGCTCGTGTTATTCCAGGAATACCGGTCGATATGCTCGAAAGTGTTGTCGAATATTGGACCCACAGAATGGACCGTTTAAGAACTAGTCGTGGGCAACATTTGAGCGAAATAATTTTTAAACATTGAGTTGTAGGAACTGAACTATCATTCCAAATAAAGACTTGTATCAATACATTGATTTTTATGTAGTTTATTTAGAAAACAAGGTAGAAAGCTCTTATTGGATCACCCTTTATAAATTATTGCTTTCAGTGAAATGCGTTTGTATGTAATGAATGAAATCTAAATAATGATTTGATTCGTTATTACTTTTTTCTTTCAGAATTGTATATATATACGACATCAAATGTAGATACATATTAAAGATCTGTGAATGTTCTAGGCTGCCCCTCTGGCACACTAGCACAGGCTGATAAAGGAATTTTGGGCCAAATATATATGGAAAATTAAAGTTGGTCCAAAGTGTTGTCAATCGATGGGTACTAGTAATGGTCGTAGGAACGGCCAAGTAACCGAGTAACCTCGATCTGTCCAAGAAAAAGTGAATATTCCATACGAAAATGCGCTTATTTGTGGTAACTAAAGTTGGTCCAATCTGGACAAGAGAGGTGTCAATCGAAAATGATCTCGGACTTGCTTCGGAATTGGACTGATTTTGAAATTTTTACATTTTCCTAGTCAATTTTGTAAGCACTTGTTAATTAGAAATCTCTAAGAATCAAAATTATTTGTAAATAACTTCATTGTATTTAAAAGAAAGTATAATTAATTGAATATAGATACTCAAGCTTATAACTTCAGATGTGGGGTTAACAAAAAAAAAAAAAAAAATTATTTTCTTAAAAATTCAATTATCATAAAATGGAAAAATTTTCAAAACAGAGGATTATGCATGAATTACAGGAAGCTGGTGTGGAATTTCCACAAACTGCAACTACATGTCAATTAAAGCGCTTATACGCGGAAAATTTTCAAAGAAATGCTGTTGCTGTTGAAAGAGGTTCTGTTGCTGCTGATGAAAATGTTGAAGCTTTAATTCGAAATGGAATTTGTGATGGTGAAGTTCCAACTGCTATTGATGACGATGTTATATTGGAGAGGGAGCTAATTATGCTTAAAAAGAGGAAGGAAATTTTAGAACTACGACAAAAAATTAAGGAGCTTGAAAACGCTAGTACTTGTTTGGAAAGGAAATGTGACTTTGCTGAAATTGAGCATACTATCCCAAAATTTTCTGCTGATGGAAATTTATGCTCGATTAAAGATTTTATTCGTGATTTCGAAGAAATAATGAACACGATTAATTAATGATTTTAATTCCTCAATTGTTCGAGCACCAAGCAACAAATTAACATTTTCAATATTCGTACTTATTCCTTCTATTATAAAATCAATTTCCGTAATATCTGGTGCTCGAACAATTGAGGAATTAAAATCATTAATTAATCGTTTTCAAATAAAATATTTAAACAAAGGAATTTATGGAACCAAGTCAAATGCAGAAGTAAATCTGACGGGACAAAGTATCAAGACTGAAATGAATCCAGATAAATTGAAAAGGTGTTTCAACTGTTCACAAGCTGGGCATATGCAGTCTAATTGCCCGTTTCCAATGCGACCACGTGGGTCTTGTTTTCGATGCTGGGAAATGGGGCACGACCACCGTTCATGCCTTAATGCGAAGAAAGTTTTGAAAGTAATGGCTACTAAACAATTTCGGAATCAAATGGCTAGTGTTCTTGAAGAAGATGTAAAAGATGATGTGAATTCATGTCAAGTTATAGGGGCTTTTAATTCGGTTAGTGTTGCTTTTGAGAATAATTTAGTTGAAAGTGCAAAATTTTATCATCTTCTTTCTCTTTTTGATACCGGTAGTCCAATTAGTTGCATCAAAAGATCATTCGTCCCATTAGACTTATGTAAAATAAAAAGTTTTCAATCAACTACCTATTATGGCGTTGGTGTACAAAAACTTGAAATTTTAAATGAAATCGAAAGCTTTGTTAAATTTGAAAATCAAATTAAAAAAATTACGTTATTTGTTCTTCCAGATGAAATGATGCTTTTACCAGTTATTTTGGAACGAAATTTTTTAAATAAATTTAATATACAATTGACAAAAATTTGTTTTAACTATACTAGAGAAAAACTTTTATTAGTCAACAAAACGTTTAAACTTTGCACTGATAAACTAGATAATTCTTTTAAAATTCTTGAAAAATTCAACCTGCTGCGTAATAAATCTCCACATTTTACTGAATCATATATTGAGTCTTCTAATCTAAATCCGAATTCAAATAACTTATTTGATGTTCCAAGCATATTTAATATTGAAATTGGTTCGTTTGATAACGATATAGACATCGATTGTAAATTAAATACGCTTCACCGCCATGATTTGAAGAAGTTAATTTTAGACTTTTATTTAAAACCCAAAGACGTTTCAAAACAACCTTTTGATTATGAGATGAAAATCCATTTAAGTACGAATGTACCATTTCATTGCAATCCTCGTAGACTTTCATATTCCCAAAGAGCTAATGTCGAATCAATTCTTAATGATTTGTTAAAAGACGGTACAATAAGACCAAGTAGTTCACCTTATGCATCTGCAATTGTTTTAGTGAAAAAGAAAAATGGTCAGACGCGTATGTGTGTTGATTACCGTGGACTTAATAAAATAACAATAAGAGATAATTATCCATTACCGTTAATAGATGATTGTATTGAGTATTTGGAAGGTAAACAATATTTTACTGCCTTGGATTTAAAAAATGGCTTTCATCATGTACGCTTATCTCCAGAATTACCTCCTTTGTGACTCCAAATGGTCAATATGAATATTTGAAAATGCCATTTGGTCTTAAGAATGCTCCAGCGGTTTTTCTACGATTTATAAACAATATTTTTCGCGATTTTATTGATTCTAAGAAAATTATAATTTATATGGATGATATTTTGATTGCAACGTCTAGTTTTGATGAACATAAAGCTTTAGTCAGGGCTGTTTTAGAAAGAATAACTACCCGCGATTTAAAACTGAACATTTCTAAGTGTAAATTTGGGTACAAGAAAATAGAATACTTGGGATATTCTATATCATCTTCAGGAATTTTTCTTAGTGACACCCATATTGCGGCTATAAAGAAATACCCATTACCATCTAACCAAAAGGAATTGCAATCATGTATAGGTCTCTTCTCATATTTTCGGCGATTTGTTCCATTATTTTCTACAATTGCAAAGCCTCTTCAGGACTTACTAAAAAGAAATACTGATTTTAATTTTAATGAACATTGTGTAGACGCCTTTGAAGAACTAAAAAAAAGATTAATAGAAGCTCCTGTTCTTGCTATTTATAGTCCAACAAAAGAAACAGAATTGCATTGCGACGCTAGTTTGATTGGTTTTGGCGCAGTTTTATTACAACGACAAACTGATGGCAAACTACATCCGATTTCATATTTTTCGAAAACTACTTCTACATCTGAATCTAAATATCATAGTTTCGAGCTAGAGACTCTTGCAATTATTTATGCATTAAAAAGATTTAGAGTGTATTTAGAAGGGATTCCTTTCAAAATTGTGACGGATTGCAATTCTCTAACAATGACGTTAGCAAAGAAACAAGTAAATCCTCGTATAGCTAGATGGACATTAGAGCTAGAACATTTTAACTATAAAATACAGCATCGTAATGGTTTATCTATGGGTCATGTAGATGCTTTAAGTAGATGTCAGGTTGCAGTAATGTTGAATGCAAACGATGTTGACTTCCAAATTCAAGTAGCGCAAGAACGTGACTTAGTTATAAAGAATTTAAAAGCTTGCATGGAAATTGATGCAGTAAAAGGTTTTGGATTAATAGATGGTCTAGTTTTTAAAATTAAAGATGATGGACGAAAATCTCTTTACGTGCCAAAAGAAATGGAGGACAACGTAATTCGGTTGATTCATGAAAAACTAGGACATCAGGCAATAGATAAATGTTATGAAAAAATAAGTTTATTTTATTGGTTTCCTACTATGCATCAAAAGATAAAAAATTTTATACAAAATTGCCTCAAATGCGTCATGTACTCCATACCGGTGTGTCACTCTGAACGAAATTTATATAATATACCAAAGAAACCTGTCCCTTTTGACACAATCCATATTGATCACTTTGGTCCATTACCATCTATTAATTCAAAAAGAAAGCACATTTTAGTGGTTGTCGATGGCTTTACCAAATTTGTTAAATTGTATCCAACAAATTCAACTAGTAGCAAGGAAGTAACAGCGGCTTTAGAAAAGTATTTTAGTTATTATAGCAGACCAAAGCGGCTTATTTCAGACAGGGGAACTTGTTTTACTTCTCTAGAGTTTGAAAACTTTTTGTTAAACATAATATAGTCCATATTAAAAATGCTACATCTGCACCGCAAGCAAATGGCCAAGTTGAACGGACTAACAGAGTAATTAAAGCAATGTTGGGAAAGTTAAGCAACACAATTAACCACGCTGATTAGTCAAATAAATTACTTCAAATTGAATATGCAATAAATAATTCTACTCATAAAACTACAAAAATTTCTCCGAGTATACTTTTATTTGGTGTTGAACAGCGTGGTGAAATTGTTGATGAATTTACTGAATACTTGGAAGATAAAATTAATTCTGAAGTTGACCGTGACCTAAATAAGATCAGATTACATGCCTCAGAAGCAATTAAAAAATCTCAGAATTACAATTCCAGCTACTTTTTGAAACATAGTAAAACTGCTAAAATTTATAATGTTGGTGACTTTGTCGTCATTCGTAATACTGATTCCGAAGTTGGAACTAACAAAAAGTTTATACCAAAGTACAAGGGCCCATACATTGTTCATAAAATTTTAGGTAACGATCGATATGTTATACGTGATGTAGAAAATTGTCAATTGACACAATTACCATATGATGGCGTTATTGAGGCTAATCGAATGCGTAAATGGTTACTAAAATGTGGTGATGAGGTTGAAAGTTTCAAAGAATTAAGCAACGACTCTACCAAAATTAGGTCCATAACTGCTGCATAATTTTAGTTTTTATAATTGTAAAATATGTCAGATTGGCCGAGAGACTAATTCTTGTTTTTGTTTTTTTTTATGTGTCAGATTGGCCGAGTTGTAAGCACTTGTTAATTAGAAATCTCTAAGAATCAAAATTATTTGTAAATATCTTCATTGTATTTAAAAGAAAGTATAATTAATTGAATATAGATACTCAAGCTTATAATTTAAAGAGATTCCTGGTTCAAATTATTAACATGCCTCAATTGAGCTTAACCATATATAGCTTTGAATCAACTAGATTCATTTTTGATATTTTGAATCAGATTTCTGGTTAAATTAACTAGATTTTACATTGGCACCAAAACATTACGTCTCCTAGTTTAATTAACCAGGTCCTAGTTAATTTTTTCTCAGTGTAGAAAAATAAGACGTGAGATACAAATTAAGATGTTATGCGGTTTTAAATTTGGCCATCTGATCCGGGAATCGTATCAAAAATGAATTTGATAGCAAATGTTCCAAAGCAAAAAGATAAATGCATTCTATAACATTTAAAGTGCTTCACCCGAGGCGAGGTGAGGTTCTAGTTGTTCTCGGTCTCGCCTCGTTTTATAAATTTGAGTCTCGCCTCGCCTCGTTCTCGGTCGAGGCCCTTACATCACATACCTCGCCTCGCCTCGGTAAGAACCGAGGCTTTTATTAAAATGGAAAAAATTATCAGGCCTGTATTTTGTCGGCACACAAGCAAAATTGACTATCTGCAATGAGGGCCACCCTAAATTTGTACCCTAAATAAAAATGTTACGGCCTTAGCTATGCCTCTTAACATAAAAGACACGTGGTGTATATTCCAAACATTTTTTGTATGAGGGTCACCCTAAATAACATTTTTTTCTCCTATATATGCCTCTGAACATAAAAGACACATGGTGTAAGTTCCATGTGAATCGATGAAGTGGTTTTTGTGAAAATTATTTCTTAAAAATATTTTTTTTTTTAAATGAGGGCCACCCTTAACAAAGTTTTGGCTGAGCTCTGCTTTTTGACATAAAAGCTACGTGGTGTAAATTCGGTGTGAATTGATTAAAAGGTCTTCGTGAAAAAGATAAATTAAAAATATTTTTTTTAGTGCCACCCTAAATATGCACCTTAATAAAAGTTTTATTGCCTTAGCTATGACATGTAAAACACGTGGTGTAAATTCCATGTAAATCAATTAAGTGGTTTTTGGGAAAATGCTATTTTAAAGATATTTTTGTGTGAGGACCACCCTAAATAAAAGTTTCGTAGCCTAAGCAATGCCTCATAATATAAAAGCTTCGTGGTGTAGATTCGGTGTGAATCAATTATCCGATCTTCGTTAAAGTGATATTTTAAAAATATATTTGTATGAGGGCCACCCTAAATAAAAGTTTTTTTGCCTTATACATGCCTCTGAATATAAAAGACACATGGTGTAAATTCCATGTGAATCGATGATGTGATTTTTGTGAAAAATCTTTATTAAAAATATTTTTTATAGAAGGGCCACCCTAAATAAAAATTTTGCTTGAACTATGCCTTTTAATATAGAAGCTAAGTGGTGTAAGTTTGGTGTGAGTCGATTAACCGGTCGTAATGAAAAAATCATTTAAAAAATATTTTTGTTTGAGGGCCACCCTAAATATGCACCCTTTATAAAAGTTTTATAGCCTGAGCTTAATATAAAAGCTAAGTGGGGGAAATTATATTTTAAAATTTTTTTTTTGTATGAGGGCCACCCTAAATATACACCCCAAATAAAAAATAGCCAATGACACCCGCCACTCGATACTAACACACTGTAAAAATTTCATCAAAATTGGCTTGATAGTTTTCGCGTCCATAAGAGACAGACAGAGGAACAAAAACTGATTTTTATATTGTAGATGTTAGTTGCGGGCCGGGCCGGGCTTTGAACAAAAAATATTCGCGCGGGCCCGGGCTTTTAGAAAATTTTGTTTCATGTTCGTGTCGGGAGGCAATCCCTTTATTGAATGAATGAGTGGACGCACAATTATTTATTTTGAGCAACATTATTCTTCTCATTGGTTGCATATATGTACTTTAACACACCGTAAATTCGAATTGTCGGGTACACCGTAGTAAGGGAGTCGGTTGTGTACATACAAAACTTTTTAATTGCTTGAATCTTCACTGCAATCGTGTAAAATCCATCATTTTCATTGGAACTGATATGTTTTGTCCAAGCAACGTGGCAATAAAGACAGTAGTTGTGGTTAACGCTAGGACAGGTTGAATGCGCTGGAGTTTTCTAGGGATATTTTTCATTTAAAAGAGCTTAAAGAGATGCTAACTAGCAGGAAGATTCGTGTATTTGATTTTTTATTGCTGAATCTATCGCTATTTTTATTTGGCGATTTGTCAGTTGCATCATCTTCGGGGAATAATGGTGCCAGCCAGTACCGGATTTACATAAGGGCACTACGGGCACGTGCCCCTGGGCCCCCACCAATAAGGGCCCCCACCAATATAAAAATGACGCTAGTAAAATAATTTATTGAAGGAATGACTCAGGCTGCGAATGAAAGAAAATTCCCAAGGTACGAAGTAACCGAATCAATTATAAGTAACCCAATCGACCTCATGCATTTTTTAATTTTTTACTATCAGCTAGGAGCAATAAATGTATTCCATTATAATGGATAAAAATATACGAGAATCAGTTCCCAACGTAGAAATGATTTTACGAATTTATTTAACTTTGATGATCAGTAATTGTACCGGAGAGCGACCATTTTCAAAATTAAAGTTGATAAAAAATCCTCTAAGAACTTCAATGACTCAAGATCGCTTAAATTATTTAACGATTTTAAGCGCAAATATTGATATTGTGGAAAAATCAAATATAGACAATATCATCAAACAATTTGCTGAGAAGAAAGCAAGAAAAGTTTTTTTATAATTATATTTTTATGTAAATGTTTTTTTAATTGTAAATATGTATTTAAACTTTTAAGTTTAAGCTTTTTTAATAACCTAATTTTTTATTAATAAAAATTTCTATAATTCTTGAAAAGTTAAAGCTCATAAACGAGTCTTCGATAGGGTCGATTCGGTTTCGTTTTTTCAGTCCGGATAGGCCCCCACCACTCTTGTGCCCATGGGCCCCTTGATTTGTAAATCCGGCAGTGGTGCCAGCCTTTGCATTGGTCTCGGTTGCATTCCATTCATAGGTTAGACGTCACATACCCGAACAGCATCATCATCACCTCTACATATTTTGACGATTCTTCAGAGTGGCCATCGTAGTACCGGACAGCTATCGTCTTTTTTGATGACCATAGTGTCGGGCTTATTTACACAAGTACTTGCTGGTCTAGCGTAACCAAACTCTGTGTTTGAGGTTTGACACTGCTTTCCACCGGGCTGACAGCTTAGCCGTAGCTGATTTTGAATGAACATCCACGTTTGAAGTTAGAGGCGCCTCTATTAGGAAATGGACATGGGTGATAAAACATTAGGGTCGGAAGATATTGAATGCTTGAGAGAATTTTGGTTTCCACAGTGCTCAGTTCTGAAAATGTCATTAATGCTTCGGACAGTTTTGGAACTGGAAATTTCTTGACTAATTTTACTGCTGCTTCCTATAATCTTCCAATGTGTGAAGAGCTTTGCACTAACAAAATTTGTAGCATTGTCGCAAATTATTGTTTTGCAATATCCTCTGAGTGAAATGAACGGTTTCAAGGCTCTAATGAAGGCGTCTGTAGCTCGATATGTTACCAGCTCTGAATGAACTGTCTAAGTTGAGGAGCAGCAAAATACTTCAATACACTCTTATTGTGGTGAACTTCCTCTTGTCTTAAAATGTAGCGTAAGTGGCACGAAATATCCAACGCCGCAGTGTATAAATCGTCGTGCTAGTATCTCTCGTAATGATGGTAGGTTACACATAATCTGCTTGCATTAAGAGTGCTGATCTACGGATTTCATTAAATTCTTACCAGGAAGTGGCCAAAATGTGATTTAAGTTATGCCTGCAATGCTAGAGGTCCACAATGATAGTTCTCTATATCTACCAATAAATTTGCTTGTTTTTACTCATATTTCTGGGAGGATAAGCTTAATCGACCTTCCACTCCAATTACTCCCTCCTCATCCATAAACAGATACAACGGGCTGAGAGCGTTGGATTTGAATGCCTTTTCTTCTTTTAACAATCAATTTTTTAAGACTTAAAAGTGCTTGGCTTGGATTTGTACCTTTAACGCTGCATCTAGCTCTATTGGCGAAAGCGCATTGGTTTTTGCCTAGAACTCTTGAGTTTTCTGGTGACTACCCTTTGTACGTATCGGAATGTATTCTTTAAATTCATTGAACACCTGCTGATTTCGCTGCGACAGCTCCTATTGCTTTTATATTTTCGATTAATAAACTCGCTTTTGAAGGGAGCTCGACACATCTTTTCATGCTGATACAGAAAAAGTGTTCCGTATATCTATATGTTACATGTTGGTTACTCTCGTGGTTTGAGTATCCTAGACAGAATGTCTGCTGGATTGGTACATGGGTACATTGTTCTGGGTTGGTTAGTTGGTCATTTTCAGCCAAAACAACAAAATGGTGTGCATATTAATGCCTAGAATCTGAACGCAAAGATTGATGAATTCAGATATATATATGTGGCATCCAGCATCGACTTAATTTGCGTTTCCGAAAAGTGGTTCATTGCAGGTGTTCCTGATAGTGTTTACAGGTTAGATGGATATAATGTTTTTCGTTTGGATAGAGCTGGTCGAACAGGTGGTAGTGTAGCTACATATGTATGTAAGGACATAAGGTGCAAGCTTCTTTGCAATTCTGAGACAAACTGCTCCTTAGAATTTATTTTATTAGAGATTTAAAAAAATTATGAAAAAATAGTGTGGGGTGATATTTATCGCTCTTGATCCGTTCTACACTGTGCTAGAGGATATGAGCTGTACACTACCCGACGTGGAAATTTGCAGGAATAAAAATTGTAATCTCTTGAATTGTGTGGAATCCAGTCCTATGCTTAACACCTTAAAATCAATTCACCTGTGACCTGTTGATACAACAAACCCAACACAATTTCATGGCACTGAGTCATGCAGCTTAATCGATGTTTGTTTTGTCAGCAAAAATTTTATAGTACTGACATATAGTCAACTTTCGCCACCCTGCTATTGAAAGCATGACAAACTTTTTGTCACGTATGACCTTAGCAAAGCGGTGAATCCACAGGAACCAATCAGTTTTCGCAACTTTAACAGCGTTGATTGGCCTACACTGCCAAATGACATTGTAATCTGGGATTGGAATAACATTTATACAATGGCTCATGTAGATGATCAGGTACAACTCTTTCAACAAAATATTCTTGATTTATATGATAGGCATGTTCCACTTAAAACTTAACCTAATAAAACAGATGTATCCATTTGGCTAACGCAAGATATAAAGAGTATCATGAATCGTCTTGACTCAGCCTACAAAAAATGGAAATAATTCTCTCAATTTTTACATGAGTTTAAAAAATTGAATGACAACGATGATTTTCTTGCTTTTTCATCCTTAAGTGGAATGCAATGGAACTGGATTTATTATGTCCAAAATTTATTAAATTAGTTCTTCCGTTCCTAATAAAGTCCATAACATATATTTTCAAAACGATAATTACTTCTTTAACTTTTCCTAGTTCTTGAAAAATTTCAAAAATAATACATGTCCCGAAAACTAATACTGATTCAACGGATTTTCGCTTTGAAAAGTGCTTAGTAGGTCAAATGCAGTATCTCAATGTGTTTCAAAAAAATTTTTGGATGTTCATTTGAACACATTTTAAGATACCGAGCGATCAGGTTTCTACATAATATTATATACGAATGCGAACCAGGTTATTTAGCATCTAAGATACATTTTCTTCAATCCAGGAGGTCTTTCTTGCTGGTGCAACCAAAACTTAAAAGTTTGACATCTGAGCGTCAGTTCTTTGTTTTCTCTACTCATCTGTGGAATTCCTTACCCAATAGTATAAAAAAGATCAGAGATAAAAACCATTTCAAGCGGTTTATAATTTTAAAGGTCCTACTAATTATAAGATTATTTTGTCTTACTGTTGTGAGCAAATATTGAAATAAATTGAAACAAATGCTGGTACAGCTATTGGATGGTTATTAATTCAGGACAATATTATTGCTCCAAAGAAAGGTTGCCTTTTCGTAATATTTGGAATTGCGCCTTATGGTTGACATTAACTCAGATGCCAGAGGCACAGCGCAGAGTTTGACGCACTCTTGAATGATCTGATAAATGTAACTAGAAGCACCATACGCCTTTTTTAACCTCGTTCACTAAGTACGTTTCTTTCTACTGTGACATTTTCCAACGCTGCCAGATTATTTTGAAATCGTGAACAGGATCGTTGAACTTCAAGAGATAGCTCAGCGTTCCAATGAATTTTTAGCTACCAGAGCTGCTGTAGCTGAAGTTTTGCGGTTGCCACCACTGTTCCAATAAGTCCTAAGGGATTTAGCTTTTCTGGATTGTTTATTTCGAAGTCAAAATTTAACTTAACTTCCTGAAGGATTGAAAATCGTTCACTTTGAACGGTGGTGTTCGTTGTGCGAAACCCCGTTCCAAATTTGACCGAAGCGTCGAAAACCACTCTTAATTTTGTGCTGGCGGTTCTGGTCGTAAGACACAATGGTGGGGAATGAAATATTGTGGTAAAGCTATGCTGTAGTGTTAATTTCAGTCATGTGTCCCAGCAACTTATATTCGTTCGTGATTCGCAGCGTAGTTGGGCTTCGGTGAAAGTTTCACTAATGCTTGGTGTGACATTTACCTGCCATACTTTGCGATAGTGTCTTCCAACTCTTCTATAGTGTATACTCCACATGTGACAATGTTTCAGTAGAGACTTGAAACCTTTCCTGCTGCCATTCACCAAAACGCGGTGTTTTTTAGCCTTGGCATATTTTCTGCGAATTTTATTTTTCCATTGATCGATAGATCAAAGCAAATTTCTGCACCTACTAAGCAATCGATGTGACTGTGCAGAATCAGGATCAGCTAGAACAATGTCCTTTGGAATATTTAATTTTCATCAACCATGTACTGCTGATTCAAATTTATGTTTTTGAAAGTGCTGTTGCTTAAATAGTAAATTTATGACATGAAGAAAAATCTCACCAAAATTCAGCTCTGTGCCTCAATTTCATTAAGAGCTGCCGTAGTTTTATTAAAAAAGTTTGTGAATGAGCAGGTGATGAATGTTGTTGGGCTATTGAGGGTCGGTTTTCAAAGCAATTTTTTACGCTGAATCCGAATCTGGCCTTAGGATTGACCCATCGCGTCAGAATTCTGAAATGTTTGAGGTCAAGTACCTAAAACATGATGTTTTCTGTCTAATTTTGAGGCCATGTACAGAATTCAAAACAAGTGGTTCAGCTTATTTTTAACATATGTATCATTTAGAACCGTTCTTGCAAAACTATACATAGTGACATAAATTTGATCCACTACGAAGTACAACACATCGGTTTCAAATGAATGTCTTCTTAAAATGACTGCTTCTTTACGAAGAAATGTCGCAAATGACCATTTGTAAGCTCGTTTGAAACGAGAAAAACGGTGCTAAAGGACATTTTTATTGAAAATAAGCTGAATGAATTTTTTGAATCCTACAAATGGCCTCAAAAGTAGACAAAACACATAGTTTTTAAGGTACTTATGTATCCTCAAATATTTCATAGCTCTGAAGTGATGGGCCAGATTCGGACTCAGTGCAAAAAATTTATTCGAAAACGATCCTCCGATCCTCCCTATTCATTCACATACCTTTTTAATAAAAAATAGTTTGTCCATAAAATTTACATGTAGAACTAAGAGACTTCGACGCCACTTTATAAAATTGAGGTACAGAGCTGAATTTCCGTGCAATTTTGCTTCGAATCATATACTTACTATTAAAGCAACAGCACTTTAAAAAAAAATAAATTTGAATCACCACCATCACAAAAAATAATTGAGAAACTAAGATGACAAAGGAGTTTGCGGTATATGTACACAGGTGACGTCATGCTTTGAGAGAGTAAAAAATGCTGAACAGCTGTTGGAAATTTCACGCTATGGTATGTCCTCTTTTAAAATTAAGCTTTTCATTATGTTTGCATTGCGGGTGTAATTTGAGAGTTGACGTAGGTATCAAGAATCGAAACATATGTCTATATTCTAGAGTTATTGTTTTTTGCCTTTGTTATCAAAGTTTGTTTAATAAATAAAGCTTTGTATCAACTTTTAAAATTTTACTTGAATGTTGATCGCTGCTAAATGGCTGAAGTTCAATCATCATTTAATTTGAATCACGCTAATATCAAAAATTCTTGAGGTGTAAATTGTTGTGTGCATTTCTTACATATTATCTTTTTCATTCTTTTTATTTATATCAAAATAACTTCTTTCAGATTGATTGTCTCACTGCTGAAAAGTTAGTACTATTCAAGGACAAGCACTTGGCACGAATTGAAGTGTACAATTCGCTTGCAGTAACTGCACCCCAAATCGAAGTCGATAGTTTGCGATATGATCAGAGATACAACATGAGTGGTAAGTTTAAGCTGATGGTCGAAAACGAGTACAATATCTTTTTAATTTACTATAGGATAAGAACTTTAAAGGTACACCACTTCTAAGCCCAAAATGCTAATTTTTTAATGACATTTTGTTATTTAGATAGTGCTATCTTTTTTGTTGTTGCTGTTGTTTGTTGATTGTTTTTTCAAAAGCTTATTACTTTTGAACGGCTTTGGCGATTTTTATAAGATTAACGGTGTTCGATTCGTATTGAAACAGAGTATAAGCGAAACTTCTTTTCAATTTTATAAACGGAGTTTGCAATTTACATAACGTATTTTTCAATGTTTAAGATATGTTTATTTATCATGTTCAGCATCCTCGAAAACGGGGGGCAGAGGTGGTCTGGTTGCTGCTTTAAATATTTGTATTTTTCAAGGCTTTTCCCGACTCACAGAATCCACTATAAAAAAACATATATCAAAAAAATTACGTCAAAAGCGATCCATGTTTTTCTCAACGGAACATTAAGGTACAATGTTTTTTAACATTATATTAAGAATTATTACATTGAACTTGCAGTCATTTCGCAAAGACCAATATGGTCGTCAAATTTTTACTTAATGGATCGATGCTTTTTATTCAACAAACATGACAAAGATAACAAATGGAACAATTTAACCTGGTAATTGGTGACATATGTTTCGGCTATTACCACATATATACATATTCTCATATGTATATACATAGAATATTGTGTGTGGATTCAAATACATAAGCGCACATTGTACACCTCAAGGTCATGTCCCCAACATCTCAAGTGTTAAGAGCGACCGTCAAAAATAAAGTTACATTTCAAAAACGGTCAGAGGTTCGATTCCTTGTAAAACATTAACCAAAAACTGGTCTCATGAGGCTATGTATATACTTATGAGAATGTGTATATATGTGGTAATAGCCGAAACATCTGTCACCAATTACCAGGTTAAATTGTTCCATTTGTTATCTTTGTCATATTTTATATTTTACGATCATATTGGTCTTTGCGAAATGACTGCAAGTTCAATGTAATAATTCTTAATATATAAGCAAAAAAGTTATAATTTTTGCACCAGTAGAGCTTTTGTTTTTCTTTCTTAAAAGCTCAAATCTTAAGCTATTGGAAAATTTATTCATTTTCGAGTATATCTTCAATGCAACAAATAAAAATTTTTTAGGGTTGCTACCAGAATCGCAAAATTTAAATTTTTCTAAGTCTGAATAAAAAAATGAAGAAACTTGCGCTTTCTTTTTGCTATTTTCGCCACTACAAGAATATCGCTAAAAAGTTAAATAATAAAGAAAACAAAGAGTTTTTGGTTTCAAAATGATTAATGTATTTTATTAGCAAGTTGATAAGAAAATTAATTTTGATTGAGATTGGTATCCCTGGTTTGAAGCGTGAAACCTATATTTTTCGCGAAATTAAATATTTTTCTGTAAATTAATAGTCACATAGTTAATACTTTACAATAAGAGTATTCTTTTAAACGCGAAAAGCACATAAGGCTCGAAAAATTTTTAGCTTGCTTACGGGAATACACTTGTCAATGGAATGGCAATTTGAAAGTTTCATCAGCAGCCATGAAGAAAGATGTTTTTTTTATACAAAAAAAAACCAAAATGTAACAAAATAGGTGGAATTAAGTTTATAAATCTCAAAACACAAATAGGAAAACAAACAAAAATGCTGAGAATCGCGCTTTTAATATATTTAAAAATCGATACGTAAATAATTTTTACATGCAAAATTTTTAAGGAAATTTCGAATTGGCTGCAAATTATTTCGACAAAAACTGATTCACTTTTCGAGTTTTCGAGGCTGCTTCTCATCAAATGTCCTCAGTTTACGAAGTTTTGTAGGCATCTTCGCGTTTAGAAGGATACCCTCAATTAATTATAATTCTTGCTAAGAAAAGTTGGGAAAGCGGTAATTCGCCTGATCGCCTATAAACAAAAACAACCCCTTTTAACATCCGTTTCATCACACAACAACACTCAAAGCGTGTGCAAGGATAAAGAAGCGCAACTTGAAGCAAACTGTACCCGAGTTAATAGAATCGAATTTTGCCGAAACACCGGGATTGTTAGCTATGCCTGTTGCGTCGAAGAGTCAAACCTCACCAGCCAACTTGCAGACATTGTCAGCAGCAGATGTTTTTTCGTAGAAAGTTTTTGACGCTTAACAACGCTCCGGACTCAAAATTGCAAAATGTTGCTAAAATCGAGGACATTTGCCATAAGACTAAAGGGTGATGTTAGATTGCTGACAAGCAAATTGGACATTGTGGACAAGTCTAGCAGTTGTGAAAATGTTGTTCAAACTGGACTAAAATGCAACCAAAACAAGGAGGCTGTCGCAGAACTTGCTGTCTTATATACTCCAAAACCTTTGCAGATGTATTATATGACCTCGTCTATCATCCGGCAAGTAGTTTGTCTTCACACTCCACTCAGTACACCAAGCAGATGCCGTTATTGCATCCAGACGAAAACAAAAAGAATCAAAGCTGTTCAACCAAAGGGATAACTGATTTCCACAAAATTTAGTATAAGGAAGTCTTGGGGGTCACTGATCACGAAGTCAAGGTCAAATTTGCCAAACTTAAAATGCTATATCTAAGATAGCAGACGTATATTTTAAAAAACGTCCGATATGTACCAAATTTAGTGTTCAGGGGTTTTAAGAATCGCCAATTACGAATATCAGGCAATATATCCAATATTTTATAATTCATGATGGCGGAACCAATATGGCGGACGTATTGCTTATTGCTTAAAACTCAATCGGTTTGCTCCAAATTTGGTACACGGGCGCTTTTGGGGTCGCTGAATACGAATCTGAGGTTTTAAGCTGTTAGGGTAAGTGCGCGGTCTTTGGGCTCTGCTCAGGATTGACATCCTCCAATGTGTCCAACACGGTTCACTATACTATATCCAACACAAGCTTTGCTAACACACTAATGTTGGACAAATTTTTCAAGAGTGTAACACAACCATTGTTTTGACTGTAAGGAGAAACGAAATAGAAGTAGCGGCGTAGGATGATGTTAAATAAATTCATATTTTTTTGTATTGAATCTAAGAAGCGCCGCAGACGTAAAGTTCTATAATGAGAATCGTGTCATAATAATTGGTATTGTTGTACCAGTCGTTCTTGATTCTTTTTGTCCATAAATGCGTACTTTTCATACGAGTTCATTAAATAATTTTTTATGTTGTTTTTATTAAGCTTACTGTTCGACATAATGTGTGTGTGTCAACACCAAAAAAATTACACTTAACAAATGTAAATAAAAAGAAAAAAGTAAGTGCAAGAAGTTAGACATATAGGGCTTGTCGAACTCTTACTAATTGGCTTAGAAGTTACTGATGACTCTTCCTAGCAGAAGACGAAACTAGTATAACTAGCTTTAGCCCATTTTTTCTTTTTATTTATATTTGTTAAGTGTAATTTTTTTGGTGCAACATATAAATTATTTTCTGTTCAAACACACCACAAACAATAATTTTTTATTTTTTTCCGGTAAAAAGAGGGTTAATATAAAAAATTTTGGATTAACAAATTTACCATTTTCTTAAAATGCTGTAAAAGTTTAAGGTTATTGACACATTTTTTTAAAATATAACGGTTTTTTCAAAAAAAGTGGTCAAAATTTCAGAAAAAATTATCATAATTCCAAAACTACAGGCTTTAGTTTAAAGATTTGCCTACCATTATTGTAGGCTATTAAATTTTTTTCTTACGACACCCATATTTTTAATATCTATTTAATGATTCCCAACTTGTTGTAATGATTTTCACAAAAGCTATATCCGTAACTTTCTATGGTTATATTTTTAAAACCAGATCCGAGCGACACTTTTTGATTGCACATTTATTCTTAAAATTGAAAACCAGATTAAAAGTTACTTAAGATTTAGGTTCACAAAATTAGGACTTATTCTTTTACACTTCACTTTATTTTCTTCTCTTTATCTTCTTCTTCTTAAAATATGCCAATGATTACGTAAGGCATAAATATTAACCTAGGGAAAGGACTACCGAAAGACGAAGTTTTTAATGAGTCCTTAGCGTTGTGATTGTTAATCACTAAAACACGCGAGCGCCTTTTAAAAGGTTAAAAACGATATCCTACTAAATAGGATTGAAATCGTACTTGACCTAACATTTCACCGCTTTGAAAAAAGGACATGGAATGGGTAAGTGCTTGTTAACGGACGAAACGAAAGACCTTCACTTTATTTTGTTTTCGCACTTCTTCAGCTGACAAATAAACTAATGTCAAATATGCAAAGCCATAATTGGAAATATTTTGGTATTTCCATTCCTCAATTTTTTATGATTGCAAAATTTTGCTTTCCGGAAAAAAGAAATCCGAAAGAATAGTTTTCCTTCGATATTCATGATGGGAGTGATTAAATTGATTCAGCGCAACTGTGAGGTTGTGATATGAGACTACAATTTTCGTTCCAAATTACTAGGAAACGAATGGTTACACATTGCACACCAACTTTTAGAGCCTGCTTTACAAAACTTTATGCACAGGTAATTCATATTCAATCACATTAATTCTACAGAATTTATGGGTGAAAATATCATATTTCGATAAGTTCTGATTTTTGCTTCGTAGATATGATATGAAAAATTAACTCCGTTTAAGCGGTCCGACAGAAGCTGTTTTCGCGAAACATTTGAAAGGGGAAAAGATAACTCAGCTGAACTCAACGATCTTTTTGAGACATTTTCATGTATATTTGAACTTAAAAAAATTTTTAAAAAATCAGATTCGTAGTGCGCTACGTCACTAAAGTATGCGATTGGCGGGAAAGATACAGCTTTACAGCGTATTCTTGTATAAAAGAAAAAAATGTAGAACATTTTTCATTCTTACATAATATTCCTTTGGGTGGACTAAGAAACTATTAAAACTCGAATTTTTTGAAGATTTAAAAAAAAAAACTTCTTCAACCAGCCATAAAAGTCTTTTAAAAGAAGCTTTTCTACAATCTTTTTAGATCAAAAAGTAGAAAATACAATGATGAATAAAAAAACTTTGAATGGAGTCCTTTAAATTTTTTGCAATCATGCCCGCCAAATCCATAAGATCGTGAAAATTAAGACTGAAAAAAACGCGCCTCAAAGTTTTCGATCGGAAAACTTTTCAATACAAAGTAGAAGATCCGTACCGAGGCACACGCTCGACTCTGGCCTTAATACTTTGAATTGGTCTCTATTACTTGGTATTGATGTAAGGTATGTACATTTTGGGCTCTTAAATCTATCCGAAATTCATTTAAAATGTTTCTCAAAACAGACCAGAAACCTTTGGGTTGGACTTTTGAGAAGAAAATTTCGAACATTTGGGGCTCTAATTAGAGCTTAATTTGAATTAAACGCTTTACGAGTTGTGAGCTTATCGCTCCAGTGAGAGCTCTTTTAGAGCTTTTTCGGTAGCTGTGTAGCTTTGGTAAGTCGTTCATGTAAGTAGAATAGCCCTCTACCACCACAGTCAATATCACTTAGCGTGTCGTTTCTTAGTTTTGAAAAAGTCGCAACCACTCTGATAAGGTTATTGAGATCAAATGCCGACGCTAGTTTTAATACAATAACAGGCTTGTTGTTGTTTTTTGCTCTTGCTCTAAAGACGTCTCTCGGATCAGGAGTTTGAAGATATACTGGTTAAAATAGGTCTGACAGTCTCTCATTACTTTGGAATGGTATATCATTTACGATAAAGTCTGTTGACACAGCAACATTTCCATGCTTTGTAATTTTTATACTTTAGTCTTCAATATCTTAAGCTCATTTTTGAGGAACCGAAAAAATGGATGGAGAAGCATCAGAACTATAGGTCTCAACTCGCGCTTTGAATGTATTTATCTTTTCATTCAGCACACCGATATCACCACTAACAGATTCAACTGCAACCGCTCTCTTCACAACATCACTTAGATCGGTTTTGATGTTGCTCAGTTTAGCTGACACTTCACCAAGTCTTTCCATTAGACAGCTCTGTCAAATCACAATGGCCTCACGAAGATTAGCGATGATGATCTCCTTAAAACCAATAAAATACTGCCGCAATTTTAGCATCAGATTGAAAAGGTGATAAAATAGGCACCACAAAATAATAAAAAAAAACAGCGAATAGGCCAAGATGAGTTTACGGGAAAAGATAGCAAGAACGCTTAGTTGCAACATATTACAAGATGTTACGGAAACGAGATACCGTTACCATAGAAATTATGTTAAGATCGCGGTCTCTTAAAAAACTCGTCTGCTCGTTAAAAATAAGCAGCGTGGTGTTTTGTAAATTTTAATGGAAATAACGACATAGGTTCAGGAGGCTCTTAAGACTTTGCGGGATCCGGTCAGAAAACTAGACTGGGACCTTTTTAAAAATGTTATGGCCAAATTAAAAAATGCTTTATATTCAAAATACATACAAATATTAAATTCACATATTGATTAGCAACAAGAAAAATGGTCTTCAGAAATTGTTCTCTACCTGCACATTAAAGGTGTATTTGATAAAATTAATATTTTGTTACTACCAGACAACCAGAAAATCTAATAGCATAACTATCGTATCCAACTATTTTGGAGAGAAAAGAAGTACAAACCGAACTGAAATGACGTACAGAAAATATCGCCACTTTACAAAGAAAACATTAAGGCTCAATACGAAGGTTTCAAAAGTAAAGTATTGTAGAACAGGAAACTTTCAGATCCTTTTGAGTTCGCCTCAGGTGTGCGCCAAAGTTGGTTGCTGTTACCAATCTTGTTTCTGATAAAACGATGTTCTCAGTAGATCTTTAGCCTCTACAAATCGTGGCATTCAATGAACTTTCTGCGAGCATCTGGAAGACCTTGCTTATTCCGATGACATATGCTCTTCGCTACCATACAATCAGACATGCAAGAAGAAGTCACTGCCGCCAGACCTTAGGAAGAGGTATTCTTAAAATCAACATAAATAAAACTAGTAAAGGTGATATCTTCGGCCAGGCCGAAACTCACATACCCTGCACTGCATTGAAAGTACTTTACATTGAAAATTATTTACCTAAAATTTTCATGAAAATCGTATGTGCCAATTGTGAGTTATACGAAATCATAATTTTCAATTGTTGAAAACGAGCTATGGCGTTATTAAAGTCAAAACTTAGGTCCGTGTCACGCCCTTTTAAGATCCTTTGCAAATTTGAAACCCAAATCTTAATTTTGCTCACCAAATCACCAAGCTTCATCAAAATCGCAGCAACTTTTTTCAAAATGTGCACGGGTATATTTCCATAAAGTGTGGGAGGTGGGCGTGAGCGTGGCCGTGAACCGATTTTGCTAATTCTTACGTGCTAGCAGCATGTGAGAAGGTGTGACCTATGTGCCAAATTTCATTACCAATCCAAAGCGAGATGTAAGTAAACAAATTGAGTTGAACAATTTTTTGACAACCATGAAGCAAAATATTGCTTTCAAATTTCAATTTGGTGAGTTAATATAACATTTATTGTGATGACCGACGAAGACCGTTTTCGTAAATAACAAAACTGCAGATATTGGTTAAGAAAAAGAAAATCCCAATAATCTTCAGCAAACACCAAATTTGTGTTACTGTTACCATTACAAATTTCTACGACCCATTTTCTTTCAAAAATTATCGAGATAAAAGTTTATATTAAATGGAGAACGTTTAAGAGCAGGGGTGGCCACCCCGCGGCCCGCCTTTAACATTTTTCTGCTCCGTGAAATTTATCACACTTTTACAAAATATATTTATTTAATAATGGCCAAAGTAGTGAAAACCAATGTATACAAAAAACACATTATTTGTGCATCCACATATTCAAAATCTCACTGTCAAAATTATGAGAAAAAAATAACTTTGATTTTTGGTTTGAAGCCATTAACGAGAGGACGGAATCATAATCCACAGTTTGATTCATCAACAAAATTTGTGGGCCATGTATTATCGATGGATCGCGGTATGCAAGTTGTTATAAAAATAGTAAATTAAATTGAATCACATGCACTCCCACATCGGCAATTTAAGGAATTCCTGAAGGAATTAGATTCTGAATATGATGTCGTTGTATACTTCAGTCAAGTCAGATGGTTAAGTCATGGAAGATGTTTAATGCGGTCTTATTAATTACGAGAAGAGATTGGCTTGTTTTTGAATGATGATCAAAAATCTGTATCTGAATTAAGAAATAATGAGTGGTTATTTGACTTATGCTTTTTAATGGACATTGTCAAAGAACTTAATCAATTAAATATATCATTGCAAGGAAAATATAACCTCGCAGGAACTTTTTTCAAAATGTGCAGGGGTATATTTACATAGAGTGTTGGAGGTGGGCATGGCTGTGAACCGATTTTGTCCATTTTAACATGCTAGCAGCTTGTGAGAAGGTGTGAAGATATGTGCTAAATTTAATTACTATCAAAATCCAATGCGAGATGTAAGCAAACAAATTGGGTTGAACAATTTTTTGACAATTATTATCGATACATTTAGTCACATCAAAGCATCCCAGAAGACATTGTTGTTATTTGAATTGCAATTGAATTTCCATTACTGAAAGAATTTAAGAAATCAAAATGTAGCAATTACCATAAGTACATCAAATATGCAAAACAAAAACAGAGAGTTAGATAAATATCAATTATATCAAAAATCACCAGGACCTGACGGTGTAACACCAGTTGAACTGCAACGAACTATTCGTTTAACTATACCATGGTTGGTAGCTATTTTCAAAGGCTGTCTTAACCTCTCCTATATTCCTCTAGCTTAGAGGTTGACCAAAGTCATCTTTATTCCAAAAGCAGGAAAGAGCTCTTACATAAATCCAAAGGATTTTAGGCCAATAAGTCTTTCCTCCTTTCTTTTAAAAACATTGGAAAGACTTACTATAGAAATGTATATTCGAAGCAGTATCAAACCTGATCTGCTGTCTAATTCTCAGCATGCCTACACGAAAGGCAGATCTATAGAAACTGCACTCCACACACTAGTGGGTAGTATCGAGAAATCCTTTGCACATAAGGAATTCGCCCTGACGGCGTTCCTAGATATTGAAGGAGCATTCAATAATGTCAACCCAGATATGGTAATATCAGAACTGCTGAAACTGGGCACTAGCAGTTCTCTAGTTGAACTGATCAAAACGTTATTGACAAACAGAACCATTACCTCCAATCTTGGCAAATCCAAGACAAATAGGTTCGTTTACAGAGGAACGCCGCAGGGGGGTGTACTATCTCCTCTACTGTGGAATCTGGCAATAAACAAGATACTTATGTCACTAAACAGGCACGGCTGTAGAGCTGTTGCCTATGCGGATGATGTAGCACTAATGGCATGTGGCAAATTCCCAAATACACTGTGTGAAATTCTTCAGGATGCCTTAAACATACTGGTCTCATTGGCGGATGAGGCAGGTTTAGGTGTAAATCCGAACAAAACGGAACTAATACTCTTTACTAGGAATCACAAACTTCCAATTATAGAGCCACCTTCACTAAAAGGCACTAGACTTGTCTTTAAAGATAGCGCAAGGTACCTTGGTTTGGTATTGGATAGGAAATTAAGTTGGAAAATTAATGTTATGGAAAGAGTAAGGAAAGCAACCGTAGCGCTTTACTCTTGCAAAAAAAGCGGTAGGTGGAAGATGGGGTCTATCACCTCGTATTATTCACTGGCTATACACAGCGGTCATTTGACCGATTCTATTATATGGCATTGTGGTGTGGTGGCCGGTCTTAGACAAGGTCACCTATTACAAACAATTACACAGAGTTCAAAGGGCGACTTCCATGGGTATCAGCGGTGCTCTGCGGACTACACCAACTGACGCTTTAGAGGTCCTCTTTCATCTCGTTCCTCTTGACCTGTTAGGTAAACAGATGGCAGCTTGTTCTGCCATTAGACTCAGGGAAACTATTTGCTGGTCCGAGGGTAGAATAGGGCACTCAACTATTCTTCATAGCTTGAGGTCTGTACCCTCCAAGTTGGACTATGTTGTTCCAGGAACCTCATTTAATAGGGATTACGTAATTCATATTCCATCTAGGTATGACTGGAAGGGAGGATTCCCGGGGAGAAGGGGTCATATTAATTTCTACACTGATCGCTCCAAGCTAAATAACCAAGTGGGTTATGGTATCTACTCCAAGGAACTGAAGTTAAGAATTGCTGCGAGGTTACCAGATCATAGCAGCGTTTTTCAGGCGGAGGTTATAGCAATAGGGGGGGCAGCATCCTGGCTTAGGAGGAATGTTGTATCCAAAAAGGATATAAATATTTTCTCAGATAGTCAGACAGTTATCAAATCTCTAGAATCAGTCTTCCTAAACTCACTAGTGGCCCAACAATGTCGCTCGTCTCTAAATGAAATGGCTCAACATTTTAACATTCACCTCATCTGGGTGCCTGGGCATAGGAACATTGACGGCAATTGCAAAGCGGATGAACTTGCTAGGCAGGGGACTACTGCACAAATTCCTCAGGACAAGGAAGGTGTTGGAATGCCACTTGCTACCTGCAAGTTTCTGTTTAAAGTAGAAATGGTTAAAAATGCTAATAAAAGATGGACTGAAGGGTCAACTTGTAACTAGGCAAATCTGGCCGGAATGGGATGCTAAGCGTTCGTCAAAACTAATTTCTCGCACTAGACATAGTGTCTCGTCAGTTGTCGCAGTCATAACTGCCCACTGCCTCATCGGCAGACATGCGGAGAGATTAGGTGTTAGGTCCTTTGACTTCTGTAGAAGTTGTGGAGATGTGGAGGAAGAGGAAAATATTGAACATCTTTTCTGCTCCTGTCCCGCACTTGCTAGAAAACGCCACAAAGCACTTGGGTCGTTTTTATTTGATGGCCTGGATGACCTTAGACATGTCAGTATAGGTCAGCTATTTAGTTTCATAACTAATTCTGGCTGGTTCAACGAGAGGGTATAGTCAAACACCCTATGGTATCACAACGGATCATGTTTGGTCTAAGTGAGTCAGTTTTTCGTAACTGACTGCCACTCCTACCTAACCTAACCTAACCTAGATAAATACAACAAAGTTTTTGAAATATATTCATCTCTCTGTCATGTTGATATCCAGAATATCTCCAAGTGAAACTGGTTGAATTACAGCACAATATTGAATTAAAAGACAATTTTGAAACATCAGAATCAAAAATAGCACAAAAATTTGTTAGCACTCTTGGTTCAACTTACACCTGCGAATCGTTTTTTTCGAAAATGAAACTGACCAAATACAAAAGACGCTCAAATATAACGGACCCTAACCTACAACACTAACTACGATGTGCAAATACTAAAATTGAGATGGATTTCCAAAAGCCAAGTGAAAGAGTGGACAGACCAATATCCCACTAGTAGAATAAATATTTTTCTCCTTTTTTTTATTTCAATTATATTTTTTATATTTAATTTTTAGTATTATATATTTCTTGACAATGTAGATTCATTACTACTTTATTTATGTTAACATATAAGAATAAAAGTAAACACCATAATATTAACTCATTATGTTTCAATTTTTCAGTCCAAAAAATGTCTATGGTATAGCCAAATCTAATATGGGAAATATAATTTTATATATGGCCCGCGGCGTTATGATACATTTCCAAAGTGGCCCACAAGATCATTTGGGTTGGCCACCCCTGTTTTAGAGAAACCATCCAAAGGTTTCAATGTTCGCAATTACCACCAAATGCCCATATATGACTTTAGCAAGATAGTGCAACAGTCCATACAGCGCGTGCAACAATAGAGACAACAATATCCATAGCGGGTTGTTTGCAAATACGGCGATTTGAGATGGCAATCAAATCGTCTGATTTGTGAGCTATTTTAAGGAACAATTGTGGGTGAATAAGACCCGAACTTTGCAGCAACAAAAAAAAAACATTCACGAAGAAATGGGTCCTATACCGCAAGAAACACTCCACAAAGTTAGGGAAAATGCGTAAAAAGAGATATTTTTACGTTCGAGAAATTGGTTCTTATTTAACTGATATTATTTTTCATGCATTATTAAAACTTAACATAATAAACTTTATTTTTAAATTTAAATCTATTGCTTCTTTCATTTCATTCTAAAAACAAATGTGTAATTATATATAGCTACTTAAGCGCGCCCTGTATATATCTAAAGCCGAGGTGATTGTGAAGGTTGAAATGAGCCCCGCTTTCTTCGTGTTTTAGTATAACTGGAAAGTTTGTTTTAATATTCTTAGCATTTTCCAAAAACTCAAAATAAATAATCCATTTATATATTTTTATTTTTCATTTTAGCTGAAAGCTATTCTCCTTATTTTCATCCACTGCCATCAGAAGGCACTCTATGCCTCTCCGTCTCCAAATTGGCTTTTTCATTTTGTATTCTTGGCCTAATATTTCTGATAGCCATTATTGTTGCGATATATTCGGTGATACGTTCAAGGAAGTGTGCTGGCAGCGGTTCAAATAAAGGAAGCCTTAACAGACAGGAAGTTTGTACATCCATGTTTTCATCCAGGTAAAATCATAAATAAATCGTCGTCGCGCGGAAAGTTACTAAGTCCGAACTCATACTTTTAATACTTTGAAACCTTACTATGGGAAACTTTAACCCACTTCGCTAAAGTGCTAATGCACTGCCTTCTTGCTACATTACTGTTTCAAACAAGGCGCATTTTTTTAACAGTTTCCTTGGGTACTAGAAAGCAGACGTGTCTGATTTTGAGTGTGTAAAAAGATAAATATCTTCGAGCTAGAATTATGTTTTTAAAGATAACCTGGGTCGCATACTTTCCCAGGCATAAATTTATCCTAATTAATACCAAAGTGATTTTTAGCTACCTACTCAATTCAATGAAATTATATGTTTGTAATAAAACATTTTTGTGACAAATCCCTACACCTGTTTAGAGATTGGATTGTAATGTAATCCTTTACGTTTACTACCATTTCTAAAATAATTTCAACTCCCCTAATTTTGTTAACGAATTTGGATACTTTAGGATTTTAATATATAGTGACATTTTTAAGAGACGCAGAATACGAAGCAAAATAATTGTTTATAAAATTATGAACAAATTACGTTTTTGAAAATTTTCAAACGGTCAATTAAAGTCTAACTCAACCACTTTAATATGCCAACGTTTCATTCAGGTCGGTTCGTTTGCTCAAGAGTAATAGGCAT
Source organism: Meiosimyza decipiens (assembly GCA_963680825.1). Lineage (NCBI taxonomy): Eukaryota > Metazoa > Arthropoda > Insecta > Diptera > Lauxaniidae > Meiosimyza > Meiosimyza decipiens. The sequence continues at coordinate 80,116,657 of OY804258.1, read as the reverse complement.
TTTTTACACGTATTCTGACCCAAACTTACGTCTTCACATTATATATAAATAGGAGGCACCATACCTACTCATTAAGGTGGCCGTAGTTTGTATGAAAAAAAAACTTATTCAATCGTTGCGGGACACCCTCTTAAAACGTGAGGTAACCTAAGAAACAACCACATATCATATTTCAAGTCAATCGGAGTAGATTTAAAGGTTCCGACTTGAGCCTGAAGTTCAAAATACAGAAAAATCAGTATTTTTCCAAACTAAGATCTTGTGAGATAAAATTAAAATAGGTTATGAATTTTTTGTGTTTGAAATATCATAATAACTGATAGCTTACAGTTTTACGTTTTAGCAACTACATTGGTGTCTCGCTATTATTATTTTTCAAAGAAAATATTTTAATAGTTTTATTGTTATTATTATTTTCTTTATTTTTAGTTTAAATAAATTAATATTAACAATATTAAAAACAAGTATTGCATAAAATCTGCCGTCTTCCAGTTTAAATTACAAAAAAGTTAGTTACAATAAAAGAAGGAGTTAATTTAGAATCTCAAATTTTTTTAAAATTTTGGAAAAAAATTAACACAAAAATTAAAAAAAAACTTTCAAAGATTATTATATATTCTATAAGTGCTATATATACAGCACAGAGTAAAAAATTTAATGAAATTGGTGGTGGGTGGAGCGATAGGGGTGGGTTCGTGTACGTACAAGACTCATTTTCTAGCGCAGCATAGGGTTGAGATATCTAGTAAATTTTTTTTTATTGGATAGAGTAAAGATAGGTCAACAATCTATTCCTTGGGTTTGATTAGTTTAAATTACGTTTTCAGGGTTTGAAAATCACCAATTTTTTGCTAATGAAAAACTTTTCGGAAGAACTCCGCCAAAAATCGGAAAGTTAGATAATCATAATTTTTTTTCCAGTGTCAGCCAGTCTAATGTGTTTTTTATGCAAAACAATGGTCGAGATTTTGCAAACCACCTCCACCATACACCTGAGCATACGTCTTTGGGTATTTAAATACCCAACAGGCAGAAACGAGTTCCAAGTGCATATATTATTTTAACTGCAGTTTATCGATGTTGCCGCACTGGAATCTATACGCCACAAAAATTGAAGAAGGCACAAATTCGAAATCATATTCCTTTACCGTGCCGGAATAATTTGAAATGATTTCGACTACGATTTGGAGACAAAAAGACGAAGTTTATATTGATGATGATGGATCGGATGTAGAGGATAACGGACGAAATGATGTTTACGTCAACCTTATTATTATTCCACCAGACAAAGACAACGTGGACAATACTGTACAAATAATAAATCATGATAACGAGATTCCTCGTACAATTGCTGGCTGATTTTAAACTGGATATTTGCAGCAGTCCGGTATGGGTTAAGAAGTGGTGCTGGAGGGGTAGTAAAACTGTAAAGCCTTGCTCAGCTTTTCACAAGCATCAAAAATTGATTATCGATGAAAAAATACTGTTACGTTACAAATTGCTTTCGGCTCTGGACGACCATTGCAAAATTATTTTCTTTAGGAAATATACTTAAACTGCTCGAAGAAAATGACGACTTTCCCTTCTGTTGACGATCTAGAATTTGCGCTAAATCACTTTATGGGATTTTGGACTGTTACGTTACACAAAAAAAAATTGCAGTCGAGTTATTTTTTTCACAAAATGTTGATAACACTTTTTTCCTTCAAATATTGAATTTAGTTCTTTCAGTATACTAAACACTATCTCAGGAAAACGGATAGCAAGTTATAATAATATATTGAAGAACAATGGCCACAAAGGATCAAGCCTAAATTCTCGCAGCAAACAAGATTTCGGGTTGACATCGAGGAAAAAATGATTCTCCATAATTATTTTTATGCGATATGGTGCATATGTAAACAATATTAGTAATGGCTAGATTTTGAAGACTCTTAGAAGGCGTGGCACCGCCCCAAATTTTGATTTTTATAACGCTATGTCTCGTAAATCATACAACATACTGATTTGAAATCTTATAAACTGATGCAGATCATAATATTTCGATCTGCACCAAAAGAAGGCGGATTTAGAAAAGTACAGCAATCATCGTTATGAAATAACGTATGAAAGATATACTTGCTTAAAGTTATTTCATAATCAAAAGTGAGCGCAATAAAACCTGTGGGCGGGGTAACTCGCATACAAGCTAAAAACGTTAAATATTATATTAAGTGCACTATAGGAGCAATGCTGACAAAATTTGGTGTTGAGGACCGGTTACTATAAGCTTCGAAATTAAATCGAATTTGACGGGATTGCATCGGACTTGGTACTTGGGTTAGCATAAGCTTTGGTATTAAGTGGAATTCAACAAGACTGCATCAGTGGGCTTGGCACTTCCTACGTTAAAAAAATGTTGTAAGCGTGACATTTTTAATTTTTTTAATGTAATTTCACAGTTTCAACTTTTTTCAGCATTTTCCCTCTTTTCTTTCGACTTTTTAAGCTCTTTTAACTTAATTGAATTTACGAAGACCTTTCATCATTTATTTCAACACGACTTTTTCAACCTGTTTCAATCTTTTCGAGGTTTTCAACCTCTTTCAACTATTTTCAACATTTTCCTTATTATAACGACGTTATCAGTCTTTTTCAACCTCTTTCAATTTTTTTTTCAGCTTTTCCAATCTCATTCAACTTTATGACATTTTCCGTTTTTAGCGACTTCTTAGCCTTTTGCAACTCTCTCAGTATTTTTAACCTTTTTCAATGTGGTACATTTTCCATATTTTTTCAACATAAACAACCTCCTTCAACTTTTTTGAATATTTTTCGTCTTATCAACCTTTTCAACTTTCTGCATTAGTTTCATATTTTTTTGAATTTCTCAGCGACTATAAACTATGTTTCAACTATATATAACATTTTTTAACATTTTCCATATTTTATCGACTTTATCAGCTGAAACTGTTCAACCTAGTTCAACTTTTCCCAACATGTTTCACATTTTCTTCGAGTTTTTGAACTTCATTCAACTTTTTTCAGCCTTTTTCATCTGCTATATACAAACATTTTTCAACCTTTTTTATTTTTTTTTCGACTTTTCCAACATTTCTCGGCCTATTCAACATTTTCCATACTGCTTTGAATTTTTCAGCCTTTCTGACACTTTCTCAACGTATTTGATTTTTTCAACTTCTTCCAAGTTTTTAAATATTTTTCATGTTCTTTCGATTCATTCAATCTCATTTAACTTGTTTATCGACTTCAACAACCTCAAAACGAAAAACCCTCCTGGTACTATAACTTATGTGGGTATGGTTGGTAATTATCAAAAATGGAGCAGTGGCTTTTCGCAGAACGATGATATTTACATATATACATACATCGGTCATTCCTTAAATAAATACTCAAGTTGTTGACTTTATCGGTTTTGAAAATTTTTGGAAACAAAAAACAAAAAATGTTAAGTCCCAAATATTTTGAGAACTATTTATATTAAAAAAATTTACTATATAAGCTAATTTATTTTAGGTTTAAAAAACTAAGGAATTTTTAATCAAAAACTATGCCATGTTTTTTATCCTATTTTCCATATTTCGTTACAAATAATGTTCAAAATTTTATTTAAAGAATGACCGATACAGTTTAATATTTTGCTTATAATTAATTTAATCTTGAAATTTATTTGCAGCAGCGGTTCCGCGCAATCCGTAAGGTTTGGTAGCAAGCTGTTTTTAACTTATTATCCAAACACGTTACCATATGGCAGAGTGTACTGAATGAAGAAAAAAAAGTGGAAAATGCCTTGCGAACATAGTCAAAATGCAATGTAGTAGAAGTGATTTAATTTAATTTAATTTTTGAAATCGGGACAGCGATTAATATTATTTAAGTTCAAAATGTATGAACGTTTCGCCGGAAGTCAATTTAATTTACAGTGTGGAGTACCTCCGATTTTTTCAAAAACAATGATAATTTGGGATGTCTTAAACACATTCCTCAATACGGCCAAAAATTGATATGAAGTTTAAAAAATCAGGGCATGTGCTTGCTTCAGGAGCTCCTCTCCTTTTTTTTACTAACTCTTACTTTCTTACGAGGATTTTAATGCTGACAACGGGATGGATTTGGAGATATGGACATTGGAAGTTGGAGATATAGCTATTAATAAAATACTTATAGGTGGAAACCTCTAAGTCGGTTTTCAAAATATGGATGTCATACGAAATGTAATTTAATAATAATGTTGAAATCCGTGACTTTCGAGATCTAACGTTTTTTATAATTTCTGACAAAAACTTTTTATAAACTGATATATTTTGCAAAATATGTATAAACAACATACATTTTTGTTAATGCATTTAGAATTCACTATTTATATCCTTTCAAATAATGCTCTGTTGAATATAAGTTTTTCTTTACCAACCCAATTTTTTTAGGGAAACAAACAACGAGTTCGAGATATTTGCGAATTTACCGTAAGCGGCCGCGGAGCTGGTGTTGGACATATTGAAGGATGTAAGCCCTGAGCTACGGCCAAAAACCACCCACTTATCCTAACTTTTATGTAGTTAAAGCCGGTGTTGGATATACCATAGGATGTAAGCGACTTTCAAGCTTAAAAAAAAATTAAGGAGGCCCGACAATGCCCTATAGATATATACAGATATATGTACTTATTCTGAATATCCCCAATTGTAACATGTATGAAACAAATTTAGCAAGAAATTTCACTTTTTAAAAAAGTTGGTCAAAATTTAAAAATCTCTTATGTCTCAAAAACTAGTGCACGGATTTCAAAGCTTTATGAATCAATATTATATCTTATTAAAATATCTTTTGCTATCCATATTTTGAAAATCGTTTTAAGGGCTACCAATTTATAATGATTTTATGATAAGCTGTTTGCCCGATGTCTAAGTCTCCGAAACTAGATGCGTCTCCCAACTTTTGATTCCATTTCGCTCTCAGTATTGAAAGACTTCTAAGAAAACGATGGTTTAGTAAAAAAAAGGAGAGGAGCTCATCAGGCAATTTTATGCCCTGTTTTTTTTTTTCACTTCATATCAATTTTCGACCGTTTAGAGGGGTGGGACACGTTTTTTCGATTTGTAAGAGAATTGGAATGTGTTTATGATATCCAAAGATATCACTTTTTAAAAAAACAGCTACGCTGAGTCAAATTATCTTCCGGCGAGCCGAAAATGACGATTCAATCAAATAAATTTTAAACATTTGTTTCAAACCGAAAAACAACTACATGAACTGTGACTGTCCTGACAAATAATTGAAATCGACTCATTAAAGTTTCAATCATAAGATTGGTTCTATTTTTTTTTTCAATTATTCAAATATTTGTATTAATTTAATAACAAGATTGTTTTGCTTAGAATATTTATATTTCATAACATTTATATTTCTCCATATACCAGCCTTATTGGTATACTGAATAACAAATATTTGAGCTTTATTAAATTTAAATGATTTGAATTGTACAAATTATTCAAAACATCAATACTATTTTTATGCTTCAAAACAGTATTTTTAACTATATATAATTTATTCTTAAGTTTTAGAATTTTTACATACAGATACAGTGTGGCCTCGATTATGCGGACTAATGCTGATACACTCCCATTATATAATCTAAATGCGTTTAGTCGGGAAATATATCAAAGTTATCCATTTTCAATAAAAATTTTTTCTATATATTTCCAGCTGAAATACTAAAATTGCAATTTAGAATTTCTCGAACTTTGACATAAAATGATTGCACTTTCGACTTAAAACTTTTTCAATTGTTATTTCTTTTCATTTTAACTAAATAAAATTATAATAAGAAAAACTATTTGAGAAAGAGACCGACAGACTTGTTGATCGAACGTTTGTACCAACTTAAAGATCGTGAACTTAACCTCATAACTACAGTACTTAGAAGTAAATTTGACGCATACATAGCTCAAACTTTACCAGGGATTATTAAGATATATTTTGTTTTGTTTGAAAACTCAAGTCGTGTATTTTTGAATGTGCAATGAAATTTCAATTATGTTTGGCTTAAAAACAACTTTAGTTTTAAAATATTGTTTCCATGTTTTTATACCCTACACAGAGGGTATATTCACTTTGTCATTCCGTTTGTAACGCATAGAAGGGGGCGTGGCAGGTATGGAAAAGTATATGTATTTTTGATCAGCATCACCACCTGAGTCGATATAGCTGTGTCCGTCTGTCTGTCTGTGTGTCTGTCTGTTGAAATCAGGTTTACGCGAAAACTGAGCAAGCTAATTGAATGAAATTTGGCAAACAGATCAAACCTTCTTGCAAGCTGCTAGCATATAAAAATGGACGAAATCGGTTTACGGCCACACCTTCCGCCCATACTCTATGTAAATATACCCAAGTCCATTTTGAAAAAAAGTTGCTGCAATTTTGATGAAAATTGGTGATTTGATGAAGATGAGAACAAAATTAAGATTAGTTAAGGTTCTAAATTTGCAAAGGCTCTTAAAGGGGCGTGGTACAGCCCTAAATTTTCACTTTTAAAACACTATAGCTCGTAAACCGTGCAAGACATTGTGATGAAATTTGGTACACGTGTACAGATCTTATAAATCTTGAAGTGTGCAAAAAGTGGGCGTGGCACTTTTTAGCAATTGAAAATTTGGATTTTGTATAACTTCAAAATGGCACATACGATTTTCATTAAAATTTTAGGAATGATGCCACTGAAAGTAGTCAACAATACAAGCTACTTCAATATACTGAAAAATTTCTTTTAAGGGCGTGGCACAGCCTACAAAATTTATAAACGTTATAAAAACAGAACTAACAACGCAATCGTTATGAAATTTAATAAGGCGGATATACTCGCTAAAAGGTGTCTTCTTGCAAAATTTTGGTACAATGGTTCCGGTGGCTGTGGCACATCCCATACAAGTGAAATACGTTTAATGCTATATATAGTCTGCTATGAGAGTAATCTTCATAAAATTTTGTGAAGAGGTGTCGGTTACTATAAGCTTCGGAACTACATGAAACTTGACAAGATTGCATCAGTGGGCGTTGCACCTCCCTCATTAACATAAAGTTGTATGTGCTATTTGAAGTGAACTATTGGAGCAATTGATCTGAAATTTGATGTAAGTGGTTTATTGGGTATTAGGTACATATGAATCAAAAGCTGGTAGAATAGCAACAGTGGGTGTTGCACCCATAGAATTAAAATACCTTAAGTGGTATAACTATCGAAATATATGAGCAGTCATACCGAAATTTGGTGCAAGAGGTTTGTTTATAAAAAGCTATTTCTGGATCAAAATCGGACTGGATTGCATCAGTGGGTGTGTCACCGCCCTAAATTTTAAGAATAATTTCGGCTGATATCGAAAACTATACAAGCTATTGTGCTAAAAATTGGTTTGTTTATTGAACCAAAAGTGGGCGGCATTGGAGAATTGGGCGTGACATATTTCGTGTTTTTCATTTCTATTCTATTTTTTTCAACATTTCCCATATTCATTTGACATTTTCAATCTTTTACCTTTCTCCTTCAATTTCATTCGAAATTTTCTTTATTCTTTCGACTTTTTCATCAATTTTTCAGCATTTTTCATATATTTCTTATTCAATTTCTTTCAACTTTCTTTAATGGTTTTCATATTTTTTCAACATTTTCAGTTTTTTCCAACACTTTTCAACATTTTTGAACCTTTTTACATTATTTTCGACTCATTCAACCTCTTCAAAATTTTTTTTACATTTATTTAAAAAGTACTTTCAATGCAGTGTAGGGTATGTGAGATAATGGCCGAAGATAACACCTTTACTAGTTCTTTTTGCTTTAAGCATTTCTTCAGAATAAAAGTTTTGTTTCAAAAGAGTAGACAGTAAAAAACAAATAAAATATTTAAAATATAATTTTATTAATTTATTTCTGAATATTATTATTATTATTTTCTTTATTTATGGATTATACAAATAATTTTTTACAATATATTCCTTATAACGATATACAAGCATGGCAAAATTATGCCGTCTGATGCTTGAAATAGATTTTTGGAAATTGCATTAAACAAAAGATTTGCAAAAATTTTGAGATTAACCAAAAACCATCCATATATAAAAAGGAAAAAGAAAATTTTCAAATCTTAAAAAAGAAGTTCATTGAGAAATATGTATTCATTCTGGTATTTATGTATATACATATCTTACAAAATGGCCAATAAATTAACTTAATAAAATATGGAGGACCGAAAAGATGTTCGTAAATAAGAACTTTTATTTTAGCAAAAAGAAAATTCAATAAAAAAACAAAAAAAAAATAGTAGATGAGTAAGGACTGTCCCAGAAAAACTTAGGTTTTTTATTTTTTGCATTATGCTCTACCTGATAATCCAAATCTAATCTAACCCAAAGGTAGCGACGGAGGTGAAGCGCATTTTTAAGCAAAATCCCAACACCTCAGTGCGAGCTATGGCGGCTAGAACAGGTACATCAAAATCTACTGTACAAAAGATAAAAGTAAGCTAAAGACATTTAGTTTATAACTAAAAAGCAAAACGTAAGTTTTTTCTGGGTTAGTCCTTAGTTATTCGGATGTGTGAAGGCTTTTACTTTAGCTAAAAGAAATATGTATATAAAAAAAAAAAATATATTGATAACATTTCTCATGTGTATGTGAGTGAATTTACTTTAGCTGAAAGAGATATGTATGAAAATCAAAAAAAAAAATTAAAAATAAATAATAATTCTACGTTCATTCACACTCCATACGAAAAGACAGAAATCCTTATAAACTGAACAGTTCTTAATTTTATTGAAAAATTAAATAAGAAAACGCCAACTTGAATGTTAACTAAACTTTCACTCAACATATACGTTGCGATACTGAATAGCATGCTCAACATATCAAATAAGCAATTTCCATTTATACTACCTTATTGGCTCCGCAAAACGCGTTTTTCATAAAATTAAAAAAAAAACAAACTATTAATTAACGTTAGAAAACATAATGTACTTTGTATAAATAATGCCACGAACGAAATAAACAGCCAGACTGAAACAAAGTCCAAAATAATTATCCTTATACGAACAACATATTAATTAAATAAACATCAAAAGAAATATAAAGATCAAAATAAATAAAAATCCCAAACGAGATATTTCAATAGTTATGAAAAAGAAAATATATTAAAAATTTACTGGAAATATATTTTTTTCAGAATGGTTTTAATACTATTTATCAAAAAGAATTGTAAGTTTCCCTTCTAGTACTAGTCTAGTTTGCTGCAAATTAAACCAATTCCAGAGCATCGGAGGCTACAGAAAGTGAAAATTGAGGAGACGGAGGCGACTTTTCACTGAAATATGCGTCTTGGACCCGAGGGAAGAGACGAAACACCTTTTCCGCACAAATCGTCACATTAAAAATGAAATCAAAGTGAAATGTCAAACCTATGAAAAGATTCAAAACATGTAAAGAAAAAACTGACAGGTTACAGTAGCGACACTTTTTTCTTGTTATCCTTTTTACGAACACTTGTCGTGTGGTAATGAGACTTAACTGTTTTAATATCTGCGATGTCTACCCGATTTTGTAGTATTATGTTCTGACACTTGCTCCTTGCACTTATTAGCCCACGAATATCGTTTCTCATCTTGTTTACTGATGATATATCATATACCACTGTATCACAGCATATTTCAACCAGTACCTTATTAAAATTTTAAGTGAGAACAACATCTAAGCAAAAAAAATATGAACAAAATTAATATGCAAATTTGTATATAAAGACGCTCAAATTAAATATGTAAAAGAAAAATCAAAAAAATTACTCCTCGTCCCGCAGCGGAGGGAAAAACTAGCAAGAAACAAAAATTTACCTCACAGATTATTTCAACCAGTGAGTTCTGTGAAAATTTGAGATCGCGTGTCTCACCGAATAGCAGTAGTTTTTTTTTCTTTGCTTCTGTCCTCATGTCCGCAATTGCTTTGAGCATAATTTCACCGGTCGATTTGAGGACGCAAGTAAGTTTTGACAATGGGACGACGCACAACCATTGAGTAGCGGGGGTTAGTACTCAATCATTTCAAAAATGGCCTCTCAGTGCAAAGTACGTGATTTGTACATGAGAACAGAGTGCATGATAAAGGTAGAACGGCACCCAATAGAATTTTCAACGCAACTGCTGAGCGCGGAAAATCAGAGAAAATTCAAAGCTATCAGCTCCAAAGGTTCACCTTGAGTTGGGTAAGTCTTGTAGTGCAGAAACTATCCGTCGAGTTATTCGGGAGCACGACTTTAACGGTAGAGTAGCTCGCAAGAAGCCATTTATAAGTCAAAAAAATTAGCATAGCCGTTTCGCTTTCGCTGAAGAGCATGTTTCAAAGGACTTCAAGTTTTGGGAGAACGTTATATTCGCGGACGAGTCCAAATTTAATATTTGGGCAGTCGTATGTCTGGCGTAAACCGAATACAGAGCTGCAAAATAAAAACCTTAAGCCAACAGTCAAACATGGCGGTGGCAGCGTCATGGTTTGGGGTTGTATGTCGGCTTCCAGCACTGGGAATTTTGAATATACTGATCGTACAATGGACAAAACAATGTATCTGAACATATTACAAAGAAACTTACTCCAAAGTGCCAACAAACTTGATTTACGGCGCCATTTTCGTGTTTATCAAGACAATGACCCGAAACACAAGTCAGGCATTGTTCAATCGTGGCTCATTTGGAATTGCACACACCTAATGAAACCACCGGCACAGTCACCTGATCTCAATGATATTGAAAATTTATGGTCGATTTTGAACCAAAACATCCGCAATCACAAAATTTCAACAAAAGATGACCTGAAAAAAGCTTTAATTGAAGAATGGGCAAAAATCACCCCCCAAACAACTCGAAAGTTGGTTGAGTCGATGCCAAAGAGATTGAAGGTTGTTGCCGACATAAAAGGAGGCCATACTAAGTATTGAAATTGCAAATCTATGTTATAAAATATTTGTTTTGTTAGCTGGTTGAAATAAGCTCGGACATTCTGTTTACTCTTTTTTTAGTTTTTTGATCTTAAGTTATTAAAAAACATATTTGTGAACATGATTTAAGTTGGTTTTTGAAATTCTAAATACAAATCTACACATAAATTTAGTTTATATTGCTGTTTGTTTAGAAGTTATAATCATTTAAAGTTTTGAAAAGGTGCTGGTTGAAATAAGCTGTGAGCCACTGTGTATGTGAACTCTGTACTGTTAATATACTATTTGAGAATTAGCGCGCGCGAAATTTCGAATGAGAGGTCGCGCGAGCAGACCGTTCCTGTATTGAAAGCGGGAAATGGATAGGTTACGGAGTCGACATATCTGTAAATTCTCGCCCTATAATTTTTTATTATAGTAATTAAATATAGAGGCGTATAATGGAAAATGTCTTCCCTTATCTTGGGAATAATTTGTGAAGAAAAAACTTTTTTGAGTCTTTGTAGCTGACCAACTATACAGACATCCATTACACATAGTTAGAAAGCTTGGGATATATTTTAATGCAGGCGAAATATTACAAAGATTTTTAGTACAATTTTGATAACATTTAATACTTTTGAATAGATTACAGAATTTTTTAATACATTTTTTAATTAAATTTTAATACAGTTCAAGCATTACATTTGATTCTGTTGTAAGTATCATCTTTGATTTCTAAAAAATGTTGTATAATATTTCAATACTTTCTTTAATTAACTAAAAAAAAATTCTGTCGTACACACTGGGCTTTAACCTGGTTCCCTTATAATACAATGATTGCATGCGCAGTTTAACGACATCAGTCAACGTAGTAAATTATTTTGGTTGGCTACAAGTATATTATTTGAATTATTAATTGACAACTACGAAATATGATGGCAGTAGCTCAGTTGGTTAAGATGAGCATATTTGTACAGAGGCATGACGCAGGACGACTATCTAGGTTCAATTCTGATCAGTGGCAGGTACATCCTCAAGACACGCTTCTTAAACTACCTCTGACACTTGGCCAATAGGTAAAATGCAGGTTTCTTCTATAGTGCTTCCATGGTAAAACACTTTGTGTTCTATTGGTGGCAAGGATATACATAATTCTAAATATAGGTACAGCGTATCCTGGGAATATTTTTGGAAAGCATCCACATTGAATGGAAGGCCAGAGTTTAAGCATGGTACGAAAACGAACATTTCGTTCCAAATTTATGCCAGTTATTTCAGCTGTTATTTCCGCTTCTTTGAAAAAGCACCTTGCAGTATTTTACCATCATTGACATTTCTAGAGTTATGCTATGGTAAATCAATTAGAAGGCCCGTTTGAGATTTAAATTTGCCTTGAAACCTTATTTTCACCAAATACATAATATGTATACCTAATCTGTGCAGTAAGCATTCCATAAGCCTAATACAGGCATGTAAAGGTGATGATCCCGGAGCAAGCATGTTGGTATTCTGTTTTTTTGAAATAAATCAGTAAAATTGTTCATGTTGGTCGGAGTTGCCCCAGAAATGTAGCATTTATTTAATAAAGTATCTGATATATGCTTCTCTTTTAAAGAGTGATCTTAATAATTTGTTTTCGTGGAGTTTATTAAATTTTTTACCATTAAATTTTTAAAAATGCTTTTCTGTTTCGTACTCGAAGTCCAAAAATGTTTTGATTTATACATATTCCCTCTCGGAATTTCCTTTACATATTGTTTATTTAAGTAGAGATCTAGGAGTTATATTTGATTCTAAGTTCTCTTTTGTTAACCATATAAGTTATGTTCTTTCAAAGTCATATAACACACTTACTTTCTTCAGATCCTTACACTCTGATTTGCCTTTACAACTCCTTTGTAAGGTCAAGGAGAGAGCATGCTTCCTTTATTTGGAGTCCTTTCCATATCGATTGGAAAAAATCCAAGAAATCGTTTTCAAGATTTGCGCTTTGTTCATTGAACTTTGGAGAATCTTTGCCTTCTTATAATGCACGAATCATGTTATTGGGCTTGAAATCTCTCGATACAAGAAGAATGCTTGATATTTGTTCATGATCATGAATGGGTGATTTTTTTGCTATTTGTTTTTTCAGTGTAGTTTTCTTGACACTTCACGCGTTATTCGTAACATGTGTCAGCGTCAAAAATGCTCAGTAAGATTTGCCATTTACCATAAATATACTAAAAAACGAATAGTGCCTGCAAATTATTCAATTTTATTATAAAAATTCTTGCTCTGTGAGGAATGTGTTTTTTTCTGCGACGAAACTTATTTTTGGCTCATTGGGTACGCCACCAAATACAATTGCCAAATTTGGTCTGAAGAGCAGATAGAGGCAGCTCAAGAGCTGCCAATGCACCATGAAAATGCACTGTTTGATGCGGTTTGTGGGCCAGCGGCATCATTGGACCGTACTTTTGCAAAAATGAAAATCGCAACGTTGCAGTCAATCGATCAAGGTACCGTGCGATGATTACCGACTTTAATTTGCCCAAAATTAAAGAATTAGACTTGCTTGACATGAGGTTTCAACAAAACGGTGCAACATGCCACACGACACGCGATACCATGGACCTATTGAGAGGCGAGTTTGGTGAGCAATTAATCTCACACTTTGGAGCAGTCCATTGGCCGCCAAGATCATGCGATTCATACAGGGACAAGCCAGCCACAATTGCAGCCCTGTAAGACAACATTACAGCTGCCATTGGTGAGATACCGGCCGAAATGCTAAAAAAGTATGCCAAAATTGGAGCCTACGGTTGAACTACTTCGGGCGTAGCCGCGGGCAACATTTACATGAAATAATATTTAAGAAGTAAATGCAAGGAATTGATGTATTGCTCCATATAAACATTTCATTCAATATTGCAAATTTTCTGTTGATTTTTCCATTTTCAAAAACCAAACGCTTAAGAAATCACCGTTTCTGCTGACAATAATTTAGATCTTTCTTTTTCGAAATCGCTTAGTAGCCTCTATCATTTGTTAATGATAAATTAGTTTTTTTATAAATTATTGATACTAACACGCATTTTTTTATATTAACTTGTACATTTTATTTTTTAAGCAGTCTGTAAGGATATTGTAATCCAAAGATATTAACAATTAATAAAATATATAATTTTGTTATCTATTCAAAATTGCATTATTAAATTTGCCATGCGTTTTTGATTCTTGAAACACTTTATAAATAGATCAACAACGTATCAATTTGATCAGCTCTTCACCAACAATCCCGCTAGCAGCTGCAAAAATTTATTTGATATGCAGATTTTAGGCAGTGTTCTATTAAGTACACGTCTGAGAAAAAGGTTTAGGGGTGGTATTTGTGAATTTAGGTATAAAATTAATATTTTTTTAACATAAAACGAAAATTAATATTTTTCTCAGTTATTTATTACCTGAATTGTTTAGCTATGCATCTTAACGCTAAGTATTTATCTTTTGACCTTGAAGTTTTCCATATGAATACATGAAAAATTTCGCAAATTTATTTTTTCCTGATATACGGTGTCATTGCGTAAGAGTAGAATTTTAAGAGGATTGAATGATTCTGCTAAGTGTCTATAATAATTTAACTATACGTAGTTCACACACTTTGACCAATTTTATGACGGCATTTAGTATGACGGACCTTTTTTCAATAGCTTTGTGAATTGTGATGAAAACTGTTAACAAGAACGCAAGTAAACTTTTTTTTTTATTTTGCATATGAAAATGAAATGGGGCAAGTTTTTACAGTATGGCGGCAAGTTTAAATAGGTTGTAGGTCAAGCTTTAATAGCACTTATCAGTGTTAAAACTTACCACATCGCTTTGTTAATACTTGCCCCATTACTGTTTCTTTGAACAAAATAATTTCATTAAAAACGCAATTAAAATAATCGTCACTAAGCTGACATTAAAAAAAAATATGTAGCACAGCAAGACCAAAGCTTACCACACAATAATCAAAATTAAGTACACAGTAAATTTGTGATTTGGCTCAATTTTTTGACACGCGGTCATAATTTTCTTTTACAACGCCGGAGGACAAATGTTATAAGCTCAGTCAATGCCCAGTGAAGAAAGAAAGCGTAGAAGATAACAAAAAAACTAATCTCTAATTTAAATGCTATTCTCAGAATTTGAGTGTTAAAACTTACCGCGTTCCGCTACGTTAGATAATTACACTGATCAAAGTGTACGAATCGCAATAATATTCTTGCAGACACTATGAAAGTACAGCAAACTCTTTGTTGCCAGATTTTCATGAATTTCAAATGGAAAAAAATTTCAAGGTCAAGCGCAAAATTCTTTAAAGTTTAAACCGATACTTAGGGCAATCCATGATTTAGCTACTATATAGTTAAATCATGGGACAAACCATTTCAGGTACTTCCAGCAGTGCATAATTTTAAATCCATCGTTTGTTTGGTGAATGAAGGAATGTGTGTTGTGACAACGTTGCTGTCAGTAAAATGAAAATGAAAGACGAACGAGATATATAGTAAATGTTGAAAACTCAGTATCAGTATTACTGCATCAGCCGTTGTGAGAAGTCAGTCAGACTTAAGCATAGACTAATCTAGACCGGAAACTCTTGTTCTTCTTCTCACGGCGGGAAAAACACTTTATGTTAGTGTTAGTGAAAATCTAAGTTCACCCTTGTACGGTAAGTTCGCTCGTGTGAGTGTGCCACCTAGGGAATATTTTTCCATAAATTAGGGAATTTATAAGTCCTCAAAGGATTTAAATGCAAAAATCTCGTATATTTTGTAAAGAAAACTATAATAAAATGTTTAAGAAAACGTTAAGACTAAATTTTCAAGCTGTCAAATTTCTTAAACATTTTATACGTGCAGAAAGCAGATTCCTAAAATTGTTTAGATTGTGTATTATTTTACAATTTTTTAATAAAATAAGCTATTATTCGTCGAAGATACATTCGGTCATAAAAGTCAACATGAGCTGAAGACCATAGACTAATCTTTAGCCTATGCTGAAGACTGGTGGTGCCAATATTGATGTGACCAATGAAAATAAAGATGAATACATAAAGTATGTAAAAGTTACGTATATGAGTGTAGTACACTATCAAAAAATATTTTATTTCAGACTCGTCATTGAGTGGCGTTCTGTTGCTCGTGTCAAAGAACAAATTTCTGCTTTCTTGATAGATTTGGTTCGATTATACCACTTAATTTGCTTAAAATGTTTGATGAGCATGAGTTGGATTTGCTCATGTGTGGCATACAAAATATTGATGTAAAAGATTGGCGTAAAAGTACTTCGTATAAGGATGATTACCATACGAATCACATTCAATGGTTTTGGCGTGCTGTGCTTGCATTTACAAATGAAAGGCGTTCAAGATTACTGCAACTTGTAACCGGCATTTCTCGTGTGCCAATGAATGGTTTTAAAGAGATATATGGTACAAATGGACCACATATTTTTACCATTGAAAAATGGGTTACACCAAATAACTTCCCACGATCGCACGCACACATGGTAAAATAACTCAATTCTTATAGATTTTTTTAATTTGTCATTATTTTTATACCCTACACGGAGGGTATATTCACTTTGTCATTCCGTTTTTAACTCATAGAAGGGGGTGTGGCAGGTATGGAAAAGTATATATATTCTTGATCAGCGTCACCACCTGAGTCGATATCGCTATGTCCGTCTGTCTGTCTGTCTGTCTGTGCGTCTGTTTGTTGAAATCAAGTTTACGGAAAAACTAAGCGAGCTAATTCAATGAAATTTGGCACAAAAGTCAAACCTTCTTGCAAGCTGGTAGCATATAAAAATGGACTAAATCGGTTCACGGCCACGCCTTCCGCCTAGACTCTATGTAAATATACCCAAGTCCATTTTGAAAAAAAGTTGCTGCGATTTTGATGAATCTTGGTGATTTGGTGAAGATGAGAACAAAATTAAGATTAGGCTAGGTTAAATAGGCGTGGCACAGCCCTAAATTTTAACATTTATAACGCCATAGCTCGTAAACCATGCAAGATATTGTGATGAAATTTGGTACACGAGTACAGATCTTATGAATTTGGAATTACGTATGAAGTAGGCAAAATTGTAAAAGTGGGCGTGGCACTTCTTAGCAATTGAAAATTTGGATTTTGTAACTTCAAAATGGCACATACGATTTTCATTAAAATTTTAGGATTGATGCCACTGGGCGTGGCACAGCCTACAATATTTATAAACGTATATACTTGCTAAAAGGTGTCTTCTTGCCAAAATTTTGAACAACTGTGCCGGTGGGTGTGGCACCTCCCATATAAGCGAAATACGTTTAATGCTATAGATAGTGTGCTATGAGAGTAATCTTCATAAAATTTTGTGTAGAGGTGTCGGTTACTATAAGCTTTGAAATTCAATGAAACTTGACAAGATTGCATCAGTGGGCGTTGCACCTCCCTCATTAACATA
This sequence comes from Meiosimyza decipiens, assembly GCA_963680825.1. NCBI lineage: Eukaryota > Metazoa > Arthropoda > Insecta > Diptera > Lauxaniidae > Meiosimyza > Meiosimyza decipiens. The sequence goes on along the minus strand of OY804258.1, from coordinate 80,099,231 downwards.
AAGTTGTATGTGCTATTTGAAGTGAACTATTGGAGCAATTGATCTGAAATTTGATGTAAGTGGTTTATTGGGTATTAGGTACATATGAATCAAAAGCTGGCAGAATAGCAACAGTGGGTGTTGCACCCCCCATAGAATTAAAATACCTTAAGTGGTATAACTATCGAAATATATGAGCAATCACACTGAAATTTGGTGTAAGAGGTTTCAATTTCAATTTTTTCAATTTATTTTTAAACATTAGTGCTATAAGACTTAGTCTTTTGATGCACAAAAAAACATTGGTTACATGTAAAAGCAAAGGAAATAATTTTTAATATAAATACATACTTAAAATTAAAATTAATACTAATAAATAGATTAGATGAGAGTTATAGGAATCATGAGATGGTTTTATAATAGTTCATTAATTCATTTCTAAATTTGCTCTGATTTGTTGTTAGTCTAAGCGATGCTGGCAAAGTGTTCCATACTCTAATGGTATTGATGAAAAAGAACCTTGTTGAATTTGAAAAATTGAATTTAGGAATAATAAAATTTATACACCTAGTCGATACGCTAAATTGAAGTTTATTGTATAAGTATGCTGGTGAACGATTTAAAATAAGTTTATGAAAAAAAATACAATTTCTTGCATATAAATAATTTTCTAAATCACATCCAAGAATTGCACATCGTTTTTCAGTAATGTGATCAAACCTTTTAAAGGAATAAACATATCGTGCAGCAAAGTTGAAACCAACCAAAAGCTTATGTAGTGAAATTGAGTCGAGCTTGCAGAATATATTTTCAGAATAAGTTATTATAGGTAGTATTAGTTGTTTGACAAGCTTCATTTTAGTATCCTGAGGAGTGAAAGTTGAGGACTGACGGAGGTTTCTTAAAACATAATATATTTTTCTAACCACACTATTGATATGATCAAAGGCATTAAGATTTGAATTTAAGTAAAAGCCTAAACTTTTCACTTTTTTTACAAGTTCAAGCCTATTATTTGCAATTAATATAGGTTGAATATCAGAATTATCTACTGAACATTTGGAAATAGGCAAAACTTTAGATTTAGTAGGATTAAGCTGAAGATGATTTACTTTTGCCCAAGTGTTAATATTTTCTAGGTCTTCATTTAAACAGTAGCTTAAATCTTCAACGAGACCACTCCTACGTGAGATATAGAGCTGTACATCATCAGCGTATGCATGCACTTCTGAGTGTTTGCAGACTAAGAATAAATCATTTAAGAACATAGTAAAAAGTAATGGACCAAGTATAGAACCTTGCGGTACCCCAGACACTACCGAACAAAAACTTGAAAATTGATTTTCTACTTTAACTCTTTGCAGTCTGCCAGCCAGATAGCTATTAATCAGATTAATATCAGGGATTCCAAATCCAAACGATTCCAGTTTTCTACATAAAATATTATGATTAATGCTGTCAAACGCCTTTGTAAAATCTAATAGACATAAAAGGGTTATCTAATTTCGATCAAAGCTGATACGAATATCGTCCAAAACCTTCATCTTTGCGGTCGCGCAACTATGTCCCTTGCGGAAACCAGATTGCATTGGGTGTAAAAGATTTTTATCATTAAGGTACTGAGTAATTTGTTCAGCAATTAAGCTTTCACACACTTTCGATAAAGCAGGAAGTACACTAATGGGTCTAAAATCCTCAGGAGTAGATGCATTTTTATTTTTGGGTACAGGTGTTACAGTGGCAAGTTTCCAGAGGTTAGGAAAAGTCGATGTAGTGAAACAATGGTTTATTATGTGTGTTAGTGGCCTCACAATGCATGGTAAAATAATTTTTATGAACTTTAATGGCAGTCCATCTTCACCTACTGCATTGGATCTAATTTGCCGTACCTTGATGTATACATCCATTTCAGTTACCGGTGAAAAGTGGAATTTGCACGCGTCAGGGGGACTGACTGAAGGGGGATCAGGATCCATCGGATGTATGTTTACATTCGTTTGACTGAAATAACTATTTAAAGCATTTGAATCAACATTACAAATCTGGTTTTTATTCCAACAAACATTAAGTTTATTTAAATTGTTCCATAACCGCTTAGGAGGCAAAGATGCGTCTAATTGCTTAAAGCAGAAAAGCTTCTTTGATTCACGTGTTATGGTAATAGCATCATTCCTAGCCCTTTTAAATTTTGCATAGTTTTGCTCAGATTGGTTACGTTTCCATGCAGCATAGCATTTGGAGCGGTATTTCAACGCTTGTTTTACGCGAGAGGTATACCATGAGCAGACAGGATTTTCCACTTTAAAGGTTCGAACAGATAGATGCTTATCCATTAATTTTTTAATGTGATTCGTAAAAGTAGTTAACTTGTCATTCACACTGCAACAAAAGAGACATTCATCCCAAGGAATTAATAGAGCATCATTGAATAATCAATGCTTTTAAAGTCAGAAAACCAGCGCAATTCAGGAGGTGGAAAATTATGTAGCTGTATATCCAAAGTACAGAAAATCAAATCGTGGTCAGAAATAAAACTAAGCTGATCAAAAATTAAAACCTTAGAAAGGTCAGAAACTAAAAAGTAATCCAACAAACTGGGATTAGCATTTTTTCCAAATCGGGTAGGCATAACACTGTTAACAACAGAAAGACCAGAAATTTGTACAAGGTTTTGCATGTCGATTGCAGCTTTTTCATTACTTAAAATGTTAATATTTAAGTCTCCACAAATAATCAAATTGTCGAAGCTTATTATGTAATCAGCAATACTATCAAAAAAAGATTGCAAGCTGGACTCTTTACTAGGATTATAGACACAAGATATTAAAGTCTTAGAGAGTTTACATCTTATTTCCACATTCAAAAATTCTACTTGACTGTCTTCCGACTTGCTCAAAATTTCAACAGCTAAATACTTTTTATAATAGATTGCCACTCCTCCTCCTTTTCTACCCACTCTATCGTTTCTTATTAAGTTGTAATCATTTAAATTAAAAATGGAATCGCACAGATCACAGTGTAGCCAAGTTTCAGTTACACATATTATATCAACTAACGATTTATCAAAGACATATTTAATATAATCTAATTTAGCTGAGTTCAAACTTCTTGCATTAAAGTGAACCACTGTTGGGCCACTATATTGCTTGCAAAGAATATTCAAAAGGATCTTAGCTTTGTCATCAACACCACCATTCATACCATTATCCATAAGCACACAGATATAGACAAAACATAGCAATTTTAGAATCTTCAAACTCATAATACTTATAAATATAAAATAACACAAAATAAAAAAAGGCTAACAATAAAACTAAATAGGAAAATGATACTAATAGTAAATTAAACAAAAATAACACACAGGCGAACATACGCAAAGGCAGAAAAAAATATATCAACATTTTAAATAATTAATTGAATATCTCTAATCTGTAGGTCCAGCGACGCAATCAACACCGTCTCTACTGCATACCAACACAGCATCACTCTCAGGATTTACCTTCACATAAACTTTGCCACGAACAGAGAACACTGCAAAGAGTTTTTTATCTCTTTTCTTCTGAATCGCATAACGCAGAACTGCATGATTTGTTTTTGTCAAGCTTTCATGCAGGTAAAACTTTTCGTTACCACCACACTCAATATCATTGAGAATGAGCTGTCTCTTTTTGTGTTTGCAAAATGCTGCGACAGCTTTAAATAAGTTGTTCCGCTCAAAGGGCGATAGAGTTTCACAACTATTGCAGGTTTGTTGTTGTTGTTTATAGGTCGAAGTCTAAACATATCACGTATCACAGGAACGCCAACCCCAAACACATTGCAAATTTTAGCAAGCAATGCTGGTTTTCATTTTGGAAAAAGGGAATTCCGAACAGAATAACGTCAGTCGCCACAACATCATTCTCATACTTGTCGACCTGTTTTCTCAGTTCTGAGACTTCATTATTGAGTGCGGTTGAAACAGTATCAGAGTTTCGGTTCTCAATTTGCTGTTTGAGATCAACTATGTCGTTTTTCATAGAATTAATTTCACTGCAAGCAGCTTCCACAGCAGCAACTCTCGCTAAAACACCCTTAATACTGGTTTTAAGATTTGCCAACTCCGCATTCATCTCGCCAAGTCTCTCCAGAACTCTATCTTCGGTAGTTTTCATTGCAGCACTCAACTGGCTAACTATACTCTCCCTGAATGATGTCAGCTTAGCTTCAAGAGTTGCATCGGAGTGTACCGGCACATTCTTAGGCACTGCTTTGGGCGAAGGCTTATCAGAGCATGAGTTGGAGGCTCCAACCGAGGTAGTCGACAATAAATGTTGCTTTCGAGAGTTGATAGTAATTCTGGCGCCAATTGCTTGCAACTCCGACATAATTTTGTGAATTTTTATTTTTTTATTGCTGATTGCAAATAATTTAAATAATTTGAGCAATGGAATAGCACTATAACACAAAACTGTATCAAACAATGGAAAAGAAATATTTAACTATGGAGCTCAACAAGAATAAACAAAATCGGTTAATTTCTTCCTCGATAAATAGTGTTTAATTGCGGACACTTAAAATACACGTCTACTCCATACAGATATTTACTTTACTTTGTTTATAAAAAGCTATTTCTGGATCAAAATCGGACTGGATTGCATCAGTGGGTGTGTCACCGCCCTTTAGGAATAATGACGGCACATATCGCAAACTATACAAGCTATTGTGCTAAAATTTGGTTTTTTTATGAAACTTAAAGTGGGCGGAATTGGAGAATTGGGCGTGACATATTTCGTGTTTTTCATTTCTATTCTATTTTTTTCAACATTTCCCATATTCTTTTGACGATTTCAATCTTTTACCTTTCCCCTTCAATTTCATTCGACATTTTCTTTATTCTTTCGACTTTTTCATCAATTTTTCAGCATTTTTCATATAGTTCGACTTATTCAATTTCTTTCAACTTTCTTTCATATTTTTTCAACATTTTCAGTTTTTTCCAACACTTTTCGGACATTTTTTAACCTCTTACATTATTTTTGACTTATTCAACCTCTTCAACATTTTTTTAACATTTATTTAAAAAGTACTTTCAATGCAGTGTGAGTTTCGGCCTGGCCGAAGATAGCACCTGTACTAGTTTTTGTTTAAAACAGTTGTAATCGCTAGGATTTGCCACCTTATGAAGGTTACCTACAACTTAAGGATAAGCTTATAAAAGCCATTGAGGGCAGTCAAAGTTTCGCTGGAGTTTATTAATAGCGTTATGATAAAGTATTATATTGTCAATTAAACAATATTTTTATCGAATTGTACAGTCTTAGCAGAAACCGATATTTTTGTGTGAAATTTCACAAATCGGTCAATGCTTTTTAACAAACATGACAGAGACTACAAATGGAACAATTTAACCTGGTAATTCGATCAAAATATTGTTCAATTAATTAATAATAACAGTCGACTAATAACAAATTAAATTTCTATACCGGAAGGATCATCCATTTTTCATATACATAAGTGGTGCAAATCACAACTATACGAAAAAATCTCATCATAGCAAGTCTTTGAACCGACGGTTCAACAAAGCTATGGCAAACAAGAAATGACAAGAGATGGCATGTGGCGCATTGTGTGCTTAAAAAAAAAAAAAAAAAAAAACAAATTTGCACTGTGTACACGTCTTGGAGAACTCCCTTCATGGCTCAAGTGTTAAGAGCGGCTGTCCAAACATAATTCATGGAATGGTCGGGGTTCAAATCCGTGTACAAATTAACCAAAAACTGGTCTGATGAGGCTATGTATATATGTATGTGAATATGTATATACGTGGTAATAGCCGAAACATATGTCACCAATTACCAGGTTAAATTGTTCCATTTGTAGTCTCTGTCATGTTTGTTAAAAAGCATTGACCGATTTGTGAAATTTCACACAAAAATATCGGTTTCTGCTAAGACTGTACAATTCGATAAAAATATTGTTTAATTAATTAATAATAACAGTCGACTAATAACAAATTGTATTATATTGTCGCTACTAATGATAAAGATCTTAAAAACCGCATGATTTTATTTTAAGAGTTATAATAAACACTACATAATGTACATATTTATATTAAAAATCCGTGGAAAATTTTGATTAAGTTTAGTGATATCGAAACATTGTTCAAATAAAATTACATGTGTCAAAAAATTTAATTCCTTTTGTTTGTTAATGCAATTTTAGAAAAAAACATGTTATTTATTTAAAGAAATCGAAATTCAATCTCATTACATTTTAGTTGTTTATAAATTGTATTGAAAAATATGTTTTCATTTAGTTTTCTATTAAAACACCATATTAAATAAAAAAATAGTAGTAATGAAATTAACCATTGTGGTGCAATAGTTCAAGTTGAGAAACAAAAATTAAATGACTATGAATGGTGATCCGCTTAAGTATGAAAGAAAGAGCGCTGTTAGGAAAATGTAAGCACTTAACCCATACTGTTGACCTAAAAAAAAGGGAGAAAATGTTATTGCTTAAACGCAAAAGAAATTACATTAAAAACTTACAATATCATCAATTTTCAAAATTGAACGAATTATCTCTGTAGCCAAAGAAACCGCCGAAATACTGACTAACAGTGGCTGCATAAATATCTGTGATGGCACCTTTGCGCACATTAATACCAGCCTTCTTTTCGCCTTTAGCATAACGATTTCTTAGCTCAATGTTCATGGAATAACTTCAATTGCATCAGCAAAGGCACGGAAACAATATGCATCAACACCTTCAGCAGTTTATGAATGAATGAACCGCGACAAATAATAGAAATAGGGCGTCCAGAATTTTAAATGCCAGTGATCTTAACAAATTTATTGGAGCCACTAGCAACTTTCTCAACTAAGTCTGCATTTACGAGACTCTCGGCGACAAAATGATCAAGTGAGGCGATTGGACGGCAATTGAGTGTTTTACAGACGAATTCAATATCTAGATGGATTGCCTAAACAAGTAAATATATTTAATAATGTAATTCAATGTCAAGCTGTTACTAATTTTTTGTAAACCTTTAATATAGTTGCCTGCATCGAGTTTACCATTATGTTTACCACGCTGTGCATCACCCTATTTAATCCAGCGGGTGTTGCTAAAGCTGAAAATTAATTATTTTGAAATAAAAATACTTGATAAACAATATTTTTTAACTTTTTATTGCGTTCCTCCAGAAAATATCCTTTGTTGTGATTTCAAATAACAAATGAGAAATGTCAAAAAGAGCTGTGTGGTTCAGAACTCTTCCAACCAAAATGTACTACATTGTTGTTGGGGGCGCGGTGTATTCACCTCGGGGCGCGGTGTATTCACCACGGGGCGCGGTGTACTCACCTTGGTAGAGTAGTGATTGCCACTGTTTTTATTTTTGTAAAATGAGATTGCTGGGGAAAATCTTTGGAATGTAAAGTTTTTCTGGATTTTTCACTTGTAAAATTTAATCTTTTTCTTTTTAACAACTTCAACTTAAGCAAAAGTAGAGTTTTGGGCTTATGATACCTTTTATAAAGGTGTATTCTAACTTTTGACTTAAATGTGTCTAAATTGCAACAATTGATATAATTGAGCCTACATTGTTGTATTGCATTTCTCTCAATTTTCGATTATACTTAAATAATAATTGAAATATTCCATAACCTTTAAATCATTTTGATTGTAATTAAATATTAAATATTTTTTGCTGGTGTCAGAACTGAAACATTATTTGTCTATATAAGCATCAAAAAAGTTTACTATCTTACGTGCAAATAACTTATTTTTACATAATTTTCAGTCAAACGCGTTCATTAATTATATTTAGTAAAAATAAATGTCCTTACTCCTAGGTAGTTATGTTGTTAGGTATCTTGTCTTAACTTTTTTGAAATTCATTTAAAACTTGCTAGAATAAATGCAATACGAGAAGATTTGACATAGTTGCGTCGTTTTAAATTTCTTACATACACATATATACATGAATGTTCGAAAAAATTGTTATTCTCGGGAAAAATGGGCTAAAACCTCTTTGATTGAGTGTCACTTAGTAACTTTCAATAATAAACAGTCACAGTGTTTCCACACGTTCTATGAAGAGACCAGAGTAGCACTTAATCGAAAGCAAAATGGTCTCCTATATGCGTTAAAAATGGATAACTATGTCAAAACTATGAGCCGTAATGCTTTATTCAAACTGACATTTTTTCGAGAAATGCAGTTAACAAGAAAATTTTAAAGTAAGTTATTTACAATTTATAATTGATCAATAAATATAACAGTATCACGCTGAATTGTTTCATGCATAAATCGATATTGTACCGCAAACTAACTCTTAACCAGTAAAAGTGTACATATATGCTTACATGGATATCCTTACACGCATAAATAAACATAAAATCTTGAATTCTTCTTAATGCTCACGTTGATAGACATTGTTTTAGGACATCTCAAAGAATAACTTCGCAAAGAAATATGAGATTATCGACTTTCTATTGATATTTTTTCCATATATCACACGACCTTAGGCTCAAAAATTAATAAACAACCAAATAGTTCTGTTATATGTACACAATTTTCGTTTTTATTAATTTAAACAATTTCTTAATACACAATATTAAATTTCCCTGAAAAAATCAATTTACCCAAAAAACACCCACAAATCAGGTGCGATTCCGTACAAATTTATTTTTTGACATACGGTACCTTTGAGTCTCAAAAATTCTGACAATCAATACGTGAGAAGAAGAACAAGAGTTTCCGGTCTAGTTAGTCTATGGAGTTAAGGTTTAGTTATAATTCGTTCAATATGTCTATGACATTTGTTGACAAAGTCCACGCCAAAGAATATGAAAAAGAAATGAAACTCTCATCAGAATACTAATACTAACGTAAAATAAAATTTTATTTTTTTGGTTCATTTTGAAACTCACCCGGGCGTGAGTTTGGACTTTGTCGATATATCACTTATTTTTAACCAAAATCGAGGAAATAATTGAATAAAATTAAGAAATAAAGAAGTAAACGATACTCTTGTCAATTTTATAACTGATAATCAATTGATTTTATTTTTTTGTTAAAATGATAACACATGGTAATATATGGAGCTGTCACATTCACTATTGGATTTCACCACTAACAATTTCAATAACAACAACAATCAGCTGACTGACATGAGAAAATTACATTTTCATCATGAAATTGAATCATCATGCACTTAATGCCCCAATTTACGTTCCATGCTTTCATCGTATTAAAGCGCCAAGTCTTAATATGATCGCCACTATTAAGATCCATACGCATGATAGGATTGTGGGCTACACCTAGCAGTTCCTCCTTCTTGTGACCATCAAATTTAATAACAAACAGCGTAACACCAAAGTCGGGCACTCTGTCATCCTTGTATGTACTTTATTTTTGATTCGATCAGTGACAATTTTTTGACATTTGCGTGAGCCTCCAAGATGCGGTGGACTGATTTGTTTGACATCTTCTTATACATCTTAGGCGACAGGTAATCAACTGGTTCAATCGAACGTGGGTCAACATTTACTGCAGCACCATGCACTGGTTTTTGCATATTCAGAAATGATTTAATGCTAGCTACCTCACTCTCATATGAACTATCGGCAAGACGGCAAGCAGCGATCCATTTCGCGTATTGTTCTTCCGTGTCACAACGAATCCAAATCTCACTGTTTGGACCATGACGTCCTTCTGGTGGCACTTCAAGACGAATGCTGAACTTGCCTTGTGCAAGCTTAACATCCGGGGTAACTTCACATCCACGCAAATTAATTGTCATTGCCAATATCATCTTCTTCAGTTGAATCAGGATCTTTAGCCACCATTTCCATGCGTTTGCTAAGTGAAACCTCCTCGTGTTGTAGCTGCAAGGAAACTTAAATTGTTTTAATACAATATTACCAAGATTTTTTCAATACAAAAATAATTGAATTACTTTAATTTATTAATTTAAATTATGTGATAGCTTACCTTCCTTCTCGTTGTTTTGATATTTTTCAATTGCAAATATTGACAAAACTTCAAAGTCAGCTGTTCTTATTCACCAAAGCTAAAAAAATTACACCAAACCCACGGATGAAATAATCTTTTCCTTTCACCCGCCCTCTCACGAACAAGAGAACACTTTTACACCCCCTTGCCGACAAACGTAAGACGTCGACGTCGGTTTTCCGCACCTCTCTTTTGCTAGCAAACCCCCGCACCAACAAACGTTTATTTTTTACACAATTTCTTGATTTGTTCTTCCCTTCATAAGCCTTTTATGCATAACGCTGAAAAATATGAGTAATCCTACATATACCCACATAATATTAAAGATTTTTAAAAAGCAAAAATATACTCAAGTTCTCTTGCAAGGTCCAAAAAACCTTGCAATTCCTTTTTAAAAACTTCATATTTTCTCATATTTTCACATATTTTTCAATAGTTTCTTGTTTCACCGCGGTGTTAAGAAGCTGCCACATTGTCGAATACATATAGTTTATGACATAAAATGTGTGGAAATATATTCTCGGTGAGCAAATTAATTACCCTGAACGAAAGATATCAATATTGCGAATACGTGAGTTTTACTATTTTTCATATTGTGAGCCAATTTGACAGGTCATCCATTTATGAACTAAAAAGTGTTTCTGAATGCTTATAATGACGGTATCAGACGGTATCAAATTATATAAAATTTCAAATAGGACTAAATAAATTGAAATGCGACTATCATTAAAATACCTAACATCGCAAGCGAAACTGATTTTTAAAGATAACTCTGATTTCGTACCAAAATTAAATTCAATAATATCGATATGGTTGAAATTTTACTTAAAAATCGGTAATAAAGGAAAGACTTAAATCACTTAAAAGTTTTGAAAAAAATTTTCTTAATTATAAGAACAAACCATATATGTATGAATATAACAGTTTTATTGCTCAGGCATATTTTTTCTCATTAACTTGTGGAATCTATATATACGCATTATTATGGTCGTGGTTATATCTATTGCCGTGACTGCATAAAATTTTGTATCCAGGGACACACAGCTACATAGACGTTATTAATATTGAACGTAAGCTTGCATTATTGAAATTAACCTAACTAAGTCCTATGATATGTATTAATATTAATTTATTATGCCAAGTTTTTTCCCCAAGTTTCTCCCAAATCGCCCAATAACACCCACAGTCGAGAGTAAATTTCCATAAAATTTACTTTCCAACACACGGCATCATTGGTTTTAGCGAATTTTGACAATCAATACGTGAGAGTGAAAAATTTTGGCGCAAAAGAGTTTCATTTCTTTTTCATATTCTTTGCAAAAGAAATAAAAATGCCTAGCGTTGATGGTGCTATATTCCGCAGTCTTATTGAGTATTGCTAAACCGGTCGTGTGGCTATCACAGCGGACACGGCTGTTGAAGTATTTAAATTAGCTGAGTTTCTGTTCTTGAGTAATGTGGTCACGGCTAGTGGAAACTTTCTATCGGAACAGCTACATCCAATCAATTGTTTGGGTCTTATGCTCTTTGCGGAGCAACATTGCTGCGAGATACTTTTAAAAAGGGCAAAAGACTATAGCTTGGAGCATTTTATGGATGTTTCTAAAACGAACGAGTTTCTTAACTTAAATTTAGAGCAAGTGGAGGAGTTTCTAGCAAACGATAATCTCTGCATTCCTGCTGAAGAAAATTATTTTGAAATATTGATGACTTGGATACAGCATGACCAAATTGGACGTGAGAAATACAGAGATCAGTTATTGAAGTTGGTGCGGTTGCCATTGTTGGAACCATCGTTCTTAATTAAGCACGCGGAAACAATTTGTACTTCAAACGAAAACCACCAGCTGTACGTAAGCGCCTTAGAATGGAGGTACTTGCCAGATCACAAAATAATTAATGCAAGGAAATCAAATAAGTTTTTGTTGTGCCTAACACGCAATTCAAGATTGCAAATTAATTTTTACTTCCCACAACGACAAAAATGGATGAGATGCTTGAAAGACTTTGAGTATCGTACTAACATCGGTGTTGCTGTTATGGATGATAATCTCTACGTCGTCGGAGGAAGGAGTAGATTAGCTACAGCTTTAAGTTCCGTTACTTGTATAAACTTAAAAACGATGACAATAGGTCAAATAAATCCTATGACAGAACGTCGCAGAGCATGTCGTGCAACTGTGCTGCATGGATTTTTATATGCTGTGGGCGGTTACAACGCAGAGAACTCTCTCAATTCTGTTGAAAAATGGGACCCAAAAACAAACACTTGGAGCGAAGTTGCTTCTATGTCAAAGAGACGTCACAATTTTGGTATAGCTCAATTGAATGAAAAATTGTATGCAATTGGAGGTAATTCCTATGGCCGGTATATAAATTCAGCCGAATATTACGATGTTGACCAAAATGTTTGGAAGCCAATAGCACCAATGCGCGAACATCGTGATTCACCCAGAGTAAGCAGTTTGCAGTAATACTTAAGTTTTATTTAATAATTGATTTCTCCATCTCTTTCAATGTAATTTGCAGGTTACAGTTGCTAATGACCTGTTGTATGTGGTAAGCAACAGCAATACAGTCGAGTACAATGATCCTCGAAGTGATAAGTGGACTATGGTATACAGCTTCCCAGATAAACGTCACTTCATGAAATTATGCACTGCATTTTGCAATAAATTAATTGTTTATTGTAATAAAAGTTTCTATGAATACAACGACGAAACCAACGAGTGGAAAACGAAGGAAATTTTAAACGGAATAAAATTTGCCAGTCGCTTGATTGCATATTCTGGTGAACTATCGATATCAGAGTCGGCTGAAAATTAATTTTCTACCTTCAAAGAGCTATCAATATTTTAGAATTACCAGAAAAAGCATTCTTTATTTCAAATTCATAGCGTTAAGTCTTGGAACCTCGAAGTTAATTTAGTATGCAAAATGTTGTTGAAACTCTTTGTAACTTCTTTGGAAAAACTCAGGGATCATTTTGCCCCGTATTGCGCTTTTAAAGAAAAATCGCAAAAATTTTTAATCTTAAGACAAACAAAAATTTGTATTATTATTTGTTTAATAACAGCAATGATTAAAAGTTTTTGAACAGATTACTTTGAATATTACATACAACACAAATAAACATTTTATCTGCGCATAAAGTTGTATAAACTGTATTATGCAGAGCTTATAGTTCAGTGTTAATATTTTTGTAGGAAGACATGAGTAAATGATGGTACCATGTTACATTTTTGCCACGAATGGAGAGGTTATGACTATGAGTACCTCAGGATGTGTTCAAACCGCGCAATTTCATCTTAAAAATTAAAAAAAATAAGCGCACTGAAATGTGTTGCTCCATAGTAGGGGAAAGTAGGATTCCTTTGACCTCGGGGCACATATGACTTTGCCAATTTCATTGTGAAGGCGGCCTAAAAGTCAAAAAGTTTAAATGCAGAATGCAGCGTAATATGACTTGAAAAGGTTTAATGAACTTTGACAGTTCTCCAACTCTCTTCGGAGGGACGTTATTTTTTCTGTTTTCGCCATTACTGATGTAATTTTCATCACCCAGTACTTAAGTAGCTTAATGGCGAAAACAAAGTTTTCAAAAAGATGTGCTGGTCAAAATTGGGTTTTACTGGTGAAAGCGATAAAAGAATTTCTTATGCCGACTTGGAAGACTCTACCGGCTTCACATCTACTGGTTGAATGGGACTTCGTATATACTGGCTGTGTCTCCCCATATTAATATGTATTTTTTAATATATCTTTTTAATATATCGTTTTAAAAAAAGTCTTATATTATTTCGCTATTAACTGCTATACAAACTTTATAGCCTCATAGTTTTTGAATAAAATCTAAATGTTTGTAAGACCGAATTCGAGATGTAAAATGTCCCCTCTTATAAAGTCAAATGTGCCCCTCAAAAATTCAAAATGGCCCCGTCTCGGGGTACTTTTGACAAAAATGACTATTTTTGGAAAAAGTTTAAAAAAACGAAGATGCAGTTTTTGTTTATTTGTTAATTTTTTTTTTGAGGTTTGATCGCGAATAGTTAGTCTTTGAAAAGCAGTAAAAATTTTTAAAATCCCTCAATTCTTTTGGAAAATAAAGGCCTTTCAAAATTAAGTGTCAAAAGTTCCGACTTTCCCCTAAATGTATGAAGAAACCCTAATTCTCTTAATTTTTTTACTTTTGTTTCATATTCAGGGTTGACAAGTTGAAAACATAATTAATTACCGTCTCAAAATAAAAAAATTTTTCCTATAAAGTTTGATTTTTTTTGTTGGGAAAAAGATAGCGTACTTGTTTTTAGTCGCCAATATTACAAAATTTAACTTTTTTTTTAAACTTTTTTTTAGGCTCTTTAAAAAAAACACAAAGGACAGCGCCGTTGGGAAATCCAGCATATATGGAATGAGAAGCTGTCAACCACAAAATGGATAGACAATTTTGATATCCAACGGCTGAAGGAATTTCTGATGCTATATGCAATTAGATTTGATGCCAGAGGACGATACTATACTCGACATAACATTTTTTAAATATCCAGAGCAAAAGACTTAATTTTACCAAGAAGATAAACACAATGAAACCATTGATGATGATGGACGATGAGGACGTCATCAGATCATCAGTATACCGAATTCTGTGTAAACCGTACTGAAGGTCATTAAGCTATTCGCTGCGTTCCAGATAATTCACATGGTGTTACGCTTTCTATTACTTTTGAAAGTAGTGAAAGCATATCACAATGAACCGGCAATTATTGGGGCTGATAAACCACATTTTTTGTTAGAGAACTAGACATGTAAAGGGTACCACTACTATATGATATATGAAGCACGCTCCATAATAGTCGTGGGCTTTTTCCACTATCCTTGTCAGAAAGTAAATGGTCTGCATTGTCAAAATCTTTATTTCGACGTTGAGCAATGGCTGACAGTTATCTCCGTGTGGTGCATTTTTTGCAAAGATTCTTGCCAAAAGCTTTGTCTGCAAAGTTAAGTAGGTGTAGACTGATTAACTTCTGAAAAATAAAATGTGAATTATCGAGGGGCCAACCGTTTGTTAGGAAATACAGTGGAATCCCGATAATTCGTACCCCGTTAATTCGAAAATCTCAATAATTCGTAGCAAACTGTTGGTCCCTTGAAAAATCGTAAAAATTGCATACATTTTGTTCCCCTAGATAATTCTTATTTTTTTTTTTTTTTAATAAAGTCTGTTTAACCTCTTATAAATCGTAATTGGATCTGACAACCTCTTATAATTCGTAATGCAAAGCAAAATTCTATGGAACTATGGCTTAAAAAAAAAGCAATCATATTAGGCAGCTACGGCTACGCTTATCGTTCACTTTTTTTGATGGAATTTTTTGTGACTTTCGTGGTCAGTTTGTTCGTTGCTTTACCAGAGGTGCGTGTAAAGCATGATGTGGCGTGAAAATGGCAAATAAACGTACTCATAAGCAAAACATCATTTCAGCCATTGATAATGGAGACAAAAAATTTAAGTGGTTAAGCAATTTGAAATCGCTCCATCGACGATTACTTCAATCCTACAGAAAAGAAAAATTTATAATGCAAGTATCTTCAAGCAGTAAGATAAAGCGTCAAAAACAACCTGAATATCTGGAAATAGAAAAGTCTCTACTTATATGGTTACAAAGTGCCAACAGTCTTATATTTCTGTTGGAGGCTCATTATTAATGGAAAAAGCTCTGTTTTTTGCTAAAAAAATTGAACGTCAATAATTTCAAAGCAAGCAAGCGGTTGGTTCGATCGTTTTAAGAAATGAAGGTGTTTGCTTAGAATGGAAAGAAAAATTAAATCATCTTATAAAGGATTTTAATGCCAAGGATATTTTCAACGTAGACGAGACTGGCTTATTTTCTAAATGAAAGGTGCCATGGAGGTAAGCACAGTAAAGAAAGAGTGACTTTATTTCTTTTATTATAATTTGCTAAATAAATAAAAAAAAATCTGTTAATTCGTATTACTCTTACTTTAACCTCATTAAATCGAAATCTCGTTAATTCGTACTGCCCTTATTTTAACCTCGTTAAATCGAAAACCCTTGTAATTCGTAAAAAATCGCTGGTCCCTTGCGATTAAGAATTATCGGGATTCCACTGTATTGAGATTTTCGAATTAACGGGGTACGAATTATCGGGATTCCACTGTATATATAGATTTGCTATGAAGGCTTATATTAAAATCCCCCACAAAAATGTTGCTTTCAAACATCTCGCATAGGTTACCTAAGATATTATTCAAATAGCCTACAAAGTTTGCATCACTTGCCGTCAAAAAGAGATCTTTATCATGTCTTTGTAGCCAAATTGAAGTCGTTTGAAGAGAAATTCTGGTATAAGACTCGAAGAAATTATGTTTTAGTCTCTAACGAATTAGAAATCCAGTGCCACCTTATGCTTTGCCATCAGGAAGTTGGTATTGCAAAATATATAGCTAGGAATAGTGAAGAAATATTTATTAGTGATGTGAGTTTCTGATAGAAACATTACATCAACGTTCTCTCGGTAGAGAAATTTGGAATTTTCTAATTCATGTTATCTTACACCGTTTGAATGCCATGCGCAGTCCCTGATGGAACTAATTTTTATGCCACAAAAGCCGTTGGGTTTGCATTTGAGCTATTCTGTCAAGAGAATTTTGCATTGCTAGCATGAATTGTGTCTAGCTCTGGGTAAGGTTGGATATCAATATCTCCATGTTGATATTTGGATTTAAGGGCGTCTGCTGATTCATAGCGGTACTTGACCTTAATTCAGTTGCAAAAAAAAACACTTGGAATAATTGGGCTAGGTGTGAAGTGCTGAGAAGCAGAGGGACAGTTTTACCTTGTAGCGCTTGCCTTTGTTTTAAATTTTTGTAGATTGGGGAGCCTCTATAATTGGCCGTATGATTTCCTTAGAAATTAATTCTTTATTTTTTTTAGGATCGCCTCTCTTTTTTATCACATTTCGAGCTAAATATAATGAAGTTCACCACATGCAACATATACAGAAAGTAGAGTGCTGTAGTATTTTGTATAGCCATATTCTTGGCAGTTTGTACATTGGACCGGACCGTTACGTTTGTAAGGTTCTTCCACAGAGATTTTTCGACACAATAAGTATTGCAATTTGTTGATCGGATCGATCTCATTTTTCTGTAATTTTACAACATCTGCCAAGAGGTCAACTTTAAACATGGGCTATGGAACTCTATCATTGTTGACGATGTTTATAACTGCCCTCGCAAGAAGCGTTTCTTGCCAAAAGCTTTTTTATTTCTTCGGTATCTACATCAGACTCAATACTCTTTAACGTGACCATATATATTTTTGTATTTACAAAAATGCGGTTGCATATGTCTTTTAAATGCATGGACTATTACAATTTCATAATATACAATTCATTACAAAGAAGGAGAATAATTAATAAAAAAAGAATAACAATATTAAAATTAGCTAAAAAACAAACAAGCGAAACATTGTGTGCGGATTGCCATGGTCATGTCAACAACAGCTCAAGTGTCAAGAGCGGCCGTCAAAAATAAAATTGCAATGCATGAACTTGAAGATGTAATCGCCCATCAAATTGTTTGATGGAAATCCAAAAATTTTGATTTTCTGGTTGTTTGACAAACAAATTGACCAACAATTTTTTGTCACTTGAAAAAAGATTTCAACGAGTGCACATCACGCTGGTAAGAAAGTATAAGACAAATCTTATTTACTTTACATAGGTAATAGAAGGGTATTTTTTTGTAATATTTTTAACCATGTTTAAAGAGCGAACGTTGTCAATATTAACCTATTCCAACCTATTGGATATTTAAATAATTTCTGGAAAGCTCTAGTGCAGCCCAGAGTTGAGATATCTGGTATTTTTTTTTTCATTCGAAAGAGTAAGTTAGGTTACCAATCTAGTCCTTGGGCTTACGCAAAAAATTTGAGGCTTGAAGTACGATTTCAGGGTTTGAAAATCAAAAATTTTTTCTAATAGAAAACTTTCCGGAAAAACTCAAGGTCATGTTCCCAACAACTCAAGTGTTAAGAGCGGCCATCAAAAATAAAATTGCAATGCATGGAACGGTCAGGGGTTCGAGTCCATGTACAACATTAACCAAAAACTGGTCTGATGAGGCTATGTATATATGTATATGAATATGTATATATGTGGTAATAGCCGAAACACATGTCACCAAATACCAGGTTAAATTGTTCCATTTGTTATCTTTGTCAAATTTTACGATCATATTGGTCTTTGCTGAATGACTGTAAGTTCAATGTGATAACGTTTAATAAAACTAGCTATTAATACAAGATATATGCATACTCGTATATTATGATTATGATGAATCAATTACTTCAGAAAATTTATGTATTTATTCTTGGACAAAAAGCTCTAATTATTGTTGAAATGTCTGAGCACTGCAAATTTAAAACATCTAAGCTCACGTTCATATTTTATTGCACTCGGTAGGGAGTTCCAAAGTTTGACAACACTTACGAAGAACATTCTAGACGATGTGACATATTTATATTTTGGTAATATGATGTTATAGGTCCGCAATGATTGTGCAAAGTTTAGCTTATTAAATAGATATGCAGGAGTTCTTTTAGTAATTAATTATTATTAATTAACGTAGGGTTACCTAAGAAACAACCACATATCAAATTTCAAGCCAATCGGAGTAGATTTAAAGGTTCCGAATTAAGCCTGAAGTTCAAAATGTAGAAAAATCTGTATTTTTCTAAACTAAGATCTTGTGAGATAAAATTAAAATAGCTTATTCATTTTTTATATTTTGAAATATCATAATAACTGATAGCTTACAGTTTTACGTTTTAGCAACTACATTGGTGTCTCGCAATTATTATTTTTCAAAGAAAATATTTTAACAATTTTATTGTTATTATTATTTTCTTTATTTTTAGTTTAAATAAATCAATATCAACGAAGAATTTCGTATACACATTTACAATTATTACATAAAATCTGCCGTCTTCCAGTTTAAATTACAAAAAAGTTAGTTACAATAATAGAAAGAGTTAATTTAGATTCACAAAATTTTTTTAAAATTTTGGGAAAAAATTTAAAAAAAAACTCTCAAAGATTGTTATAAATATATTCTATAAGTGTTATATACATATACAGCATAGAGTAAAAGAGAGAGAGTCTTTAGCAATTACATTAAAAAATAAAGAATTCAAGTACTTAGGTACTTTTATGGGGGCTTTTACTTTTGGTAAAAGAAATTGTATTAAAAATAAAGAACTGTATTCGATACTTGGTGTACGCTTATGCGTTTAAAGTAACTTTGGAGCGCTGATCAAGGATTTTCTTGAATGCACTGGAAATTTTAAAGTATATTCTTTCACGACTTGCTGTAGATTTTGCATTTCGTCTTCGCTTTTCGTCAATTTTTTATTGTACGATTGCATAAACGTAACTCCGCGCTCAGCAGTATCGTTTTTATTCTGAAAATCTTCATTCAGTTCCCAAATATCGGAATCACTCTTTAAAAATTCTTTGGAAGTGGCGAAACGTTCAAAAAAGGTCCAAGTATGAGGCTTAATGAAATCTGAAAATTTTTTTTTCTTACAAATGTCCCTACGTTAGTCGCTTTTAATTGTACACACTTGCCTGGCTCGACATCGCAATCCACAGATACATCAAGCAGTTCTATCATTTTTCTATTTTCTGTATTTGAAACATTTTCGTCAAAGAATGACAACGCAATGGTTTCATCCGATAAGTACCAAAGTTGATTACATATTTTGCCAACAACTGCAGCTGATAATTTTTAATCAATCTTTTAGTAATTATACATCTCTTGTAGATATATCAAGTCTTGATTTGGTGCTTCAGCGGCAGCAGTCAACGAAACCACACCTTAACGTAGAATCGTACTATAAACATGCTAATGTCGCGTAAACTCTGTTCTTCACGTACTGTTAGCTTGAATTCGTCTCTTAAAATATAAATTTTTAAGGAATAAATGGCCTTAGACATCCAACGTGCGTGGTGCATAGGTCCTGGCTGTCGAAAACGAACTATTTCTTTCGAAACCACTCTAAAAAAATCAGAGTTAGCTCCAATAATTCTTCGTTGGGTTGCTAAGGTTGAACTGTTTTTCAAAAATTATAGAAAACTAACGAGTGTAACCAAAGAATTATATATTTAAAGAACAACACTCCGCGATTTGTCGGTAATATGATTGAACTGTAGTTTAACGCAAAGTAAAATCTACGGTTTTAGAATCAGGGGAAATACGATTTTGGCTTATGTTGCGCATTGGGAGTTTTACGAAGCTAAAATTCAATCAATCGGCTCTGCCATTTTTATTTTGTTTATTGTCAGATTTTCTATTTCGTTTATTTAAATTCATAGGGAAATTTATGAATTTAAGCAAATGAAAATAAAATCTATATGAATTGAAAATGAAAAAAAGGAACAAGTCTTTCGGCAATTAGTCAATAAATTCAATGTTAGCTGTAATTAGAAAAAAGAGGAAAACCCTGATGAGAATCATTCAATAATTGAATTTCCTTCCGCTGTTCTTGTACTTTACGAATAATAAATTCTTTCTTTTAGCTGCATTTGAGAAAATTCATTTTTATTGCTACCAAGCAACCAGCAAGTGTAGAAGCATGATTTTTATTTTGACTTCTCCAAACCAACAAATTTGCAACCGATCCCGCGTCATTTGCGTTGTTGTTGTTGCTTTTTTCCTTTAAAAAAATTCAGTTGAAAAAATCCTAACAAAATGCGTGTATTTGTTGTTGTTTTTTTGTAGTGCACAACTGATCCCGTTATTTGTATTGTTGTTGCTTTTTTTCCACCGAAAAATTCAGATGAAAAATGGCAAATATTTTATTCCTTTTGTTTGCTTGTATGTGTTTCACATAAATTGCTATTTCTCGCATCCAGAATTATTTCTAAGGGGGCTTTAATCTAACGAAATTATACTTTTATTTTGAAAAAACAAGTTAATAATTCATTGTAAAATATGAATAGTTTAATGCTAGAATTGATTTGATATTTAAAAAAACACAAAAATCCAATTTTGAAAAACAAATAAATGGAATTTTCTTTAAAATTAAGAAGAAACTAAATTAAAATATCAAAATAGACTATCACAATTTGGGCATAAGTCCGTGCAAATTCATAAACATTTATGTTGGGGGCTTAAGCACCATTGATCCCTTGCTTGAGAGCACATGTTTTTCAGTTCAAACTGAAAAATAAAAATGATATTCATGTTGTTTGACTTGCTGAGCGCCTGCTTCAAACAAAAATTCTTCTGTCTTGCAGTTTGAATTGAAATTGATTATTTAAATCTCAAATATTCATCAATTTCTACATTTTTCAACAAGTTCATGAAAATAACAATGAAGGTTATATTAATTTATCCTGCCAAAATTTGACAGCTAAAGCTGGCTCCGTAGCTGTCAAAATCCAATGTGAAATGTAAACAAACAATTTGAGCTTACACTATTTTGTGATCTGCCTTTGTCCAATTTAGAGTGCATATGGAAAATATCACGCACTTGAGGTGGCTCACAGTGAACAGTTTGGCATATGTTCTCTAATAATGTGTCTAACTTTTCATTATTTAAACACGGTATTGAATTAATTATTACATCCATAGAAACCTCATCATTTTCGTACTAATCGATTTGAGTGCGCATTTCAATAATTTCACGTTTGTTGATTTGAATATCAGAGGAACAGCTTTCTACAGTTTTTACTCTATTATCTAGTTCTCTGATTGCTGTTTTCATGTTTATTAACTCACCAGCCATTTCGCCAATTTTTTGTATTACTCTATTTTCTATGCATTTAACTTTGTCAGTCAGCTGCTTGACAATACTCTGCTCTAGGCCTTTCAGTCTCTTATCCAACAACTGCGTCCCATTTGAGTCTGAAGGGCTCTCTACTCGACTTTTTTTCTCAGCATTCGGTGTCAAATAGGATCAAAAGAGATGAAGCTCTCGGCAGAATTCTAGTACTAACGCAAAAAAAATCAGTCGCGTCGCTGTTTTTAAAAACTCACCCACCTATGGTGACTAATAAAAATCTAGACTTTACCACTTAGGGCATTTTTGTCCAAATTAAGGAATTTTAGCAATTATTTTCATTATATAGTCGAAAAAATCAACGTAATTTAGACAAATTCTGAAAGTTATTAAAGTAAAATAATAAATAATTTAGTTTACGGGTGTTTTGACCTTTAAATATGCAAAAATCACTTGCAGACTTTTTTTAGCTAAAAGTTTTTACATATGGTAGGTAGCCTGCTCATCTGAGAAATGTCATAAAATACTTCACCACCAAATTTTGCGCACAAGATTTCGAGAAAACAGCTGTTAAAGGTAAACAACTCCTTTCGTCTATTCAAATCGAAAAAAAGTGGAAAACTATTTTTTGACTACTAAGCACCCATTTCATAGACCAGATGACTTATGCCTTTCATGAATATTAAATGTTTTCATCTTGGTTGTAATGTTTATAAGTTTGCATCGTCTACATAAAAAAATATTTTAGCGCAAGTACTAGTTTAAGAGAAATTTTAATGAAATGAAAAGCAAAGAAAATCTTAAAAATAAGTGGCTATAGAATATACTAAAGTTGCAACAGCAACAGCGCCAAAGGGCAGCATACGTTTAATCAGAGTCTGTGTTTGAATATTGGATTTAAACTGTAATTCTTGAATTTCCTGGCGTAGTTTTAGATTATCAATACGCGTCACTTCAAAATGCTCCTAGTATATAATTAGCTCTCTTCTCGTTGCGCGGCTGTATTATTAATGGCAGCTAATTTTTCGCGCTTTTGCTTATCGAAAGCATTTCGTTTATCTGTATCTACTTTAACATCGTCATCTGGCTTTACTGGTTGTTGTTGCTTCTCGTCGTTTGTTGTTTTATCACTGGTTAGAAAAATTTTTTCCTCATTTGGCGGTGATACGTTGTATTTTTTCCTTCTCTAGCTTCCTTGGCTTCCAACAGCAATAACTGCACACTGATTACCAGTTAATCTTTGGAGCATTCTGCTGTTCTCTGTACATTTGATTTGTTCTCGCTTATTACTTGCTCTAGCGCATGCTTCTTATCTCGTAACGTATCCACTAACTTTGTTAGCTCTGCCACTTTTTCTTTAAATGCATCGCTTTCAATTTGCATTATTTTAAATGTGTTCTGTGCATCGTTTTCATGCGCTATTACTTGGGTGCCTCGATAGCACCCTTATGACGGCATTTTGTTAGTACCGAGACATTTATTTCCACGCATTCCTCCAAGATGTCATAATGTCCAACAACACTTTCACTGATGTGTACCAATTCAATAGCAACTGTTGTTGCTAAATCACAGCAAGCCTGAATAAATTTTCCATTAGGATTCCAATAAAATCGCCTTGTCCAAGCAGTAAATACTTTCGCATAGCTTGTAAATTTTCCAAGAGCTTATGCGGTCCTTTGACAATGTCTAAGACACGTTTTGAAGTATTTAAATAAATCGAATCAATTGTTGAATGTAACTTTGTATCAGCTGCATAGGAGAAGATGTGTTCAGCTGTAATAAAAGTTTATTTAAGCAAGTTTTTTTACTTTTGTTATGAAAGCAATTAAAAACCATACCATTTTCTTCAATGCACTGGCACAATTCATCACGTCCCTTTATTGGTTGTTTATCTTCACAAATTTCACATAGAAAATTAGTGGGGTAAGGCGCTCATAAGGAAAAATTGCAAGTAATCCCTCGTCGCCAGAACGTTGTTTATTAAGCTATAAATTTTTTTATAAATAAATAGAAATAAGCTATTTTGCAACTTCAATTTATGTTTCACAAAAAAAGAAAACTAACCTGATCCTGCAGCATTGCAACCATTCCATAATATTTGGTTAGATCATTTCTTAATGCAGATATAAATCCTTGACCCATGAGTCCCAAAGCACATAAGCCGCTCTTATTATCTGTGTACTGTTGCACAAGATCATGATAGTAGCTAAAGGAAAGAAAAATTACATAATTTTCAGAGACCCCAGCAGATATTCCTTTATTTACCCTAATTCTGACAAACGCAATAGCATTCCTGCTTGCACAACGTTAAGTGCTTTAGCTTTGATGTCCAATTTGAATTTTCCAGAAATCAGACTTCATTAAGTTGACTGCTATTTGACTTTGCCAAATGCCGCTTATAATAAAAATCCAATGTGGCAGTCGTAGCAGCATCTGACAAATTAAAAAAGAAATAATTGTAACATAATTGTGGCTTACATTTTTAAAATGACTTACCTTCGAAAGTTTTTCGATTTTATTGCGAAATGTCATTTATAGTGGGACTTCAAAATCAGCTGTCAGTTTATTCACCACATTTCACTTTCGCACGGTTGAAAAATCAGTAAATTTGACAAATCCAAATGGGACCGACTTTTGCATAACCTTACATTTCTATCGGACCAGGTTTTTTCCATCCTCACAATTTCTTTAATATTTTTTAGTACTCTTCTTCTTTTTCTTATTTTTTTATGAAGAAAACGGAATGAAAAGAACATTATCATGCACATCAAAAAAATCATAATGAGTTTTAACAATCAAAAAATGTTATATCTTGTTTGGCAAGTTTCAAAAAGCATTGGAATTGTATTTTAAAATTCTCATATTTCGGCAAATATTTCAGAAAATTTTTTTTTTCACCACGATGTTATGATGTTGCCCCTACGGACAATAATTTAAAAAATATGCCGAAAATTGTTGAAATCGACAAGTTTTCCCAAAGCAAGTTATTATGACGGGTTTCAACAAGTTAATTTAATTTTGCATCCTGAAAAATCGTCGTAAGTACTTTCAGCAAGATTACAGTATATTCAGAACATTTGCCATATTTTTAGTACATTTGGCCTATTATTAAAGATTCTTTCTAGCTTGAATACTGTTAAATTTCCAAGCATAATGGCTTTTTTTCATATAATTTAATAAAAATAAAGTTAAGTTTCATGATTAAATTATGAAAATAAATTGAAAAAAATGACTTTTTTGGGAATATAGAATAATGATATCTTCCTGAGGTTCTTTTTTTTAGTAAAAACTTGTTATAGCTGAAAATTGTTGTTAGTTCGACGGAGAAAAATGTTTTTTTTTCGTAGCGTTTTGTCCTCACAAAATCGTTTTAAAATGAAGCAGCACAAAAAGGTAAAATGTTTTGTGTTCGTTAGATTTTGTTCTCAAATTTTAGATTTAAGTTAGTTTAGAATTAAACTTCTGTAATTTTTGCATTTTAATGTGGATTTAAGAAAGCAATATGTACTTTTTTGCTTTTTTTCTTCGAATTAAACGAAACTCATTTTGACTTTAAAAATTTTTTATTAATGGTTATATTTCTTTAACAATACTATAGACAATGCTACTTTATATTTTATGTTTACGTTAGGCACTGTAGTTAATACATGAACAGCTCCTTATCAAGTCTCCATGCCTAAATGTGGAGATAATATAATTTTTTGCAAGTTTTCTTTCTCACTTCTGTAACATGTATTCATCACATTTACAGAAAAACCGACAAAAATTAATAAAAACTAAGTAATTGAAACATTTTTTAAGTTATGATAATGTTCAAACATTATGAAACCTCTCAATTATTTAACAGTATTACATAAATATTTCTACTTCCCAAATGATTCCCCCAATCGCCTAATAATATCCCAAATCATAAGCAAATTTCCTCAAATGTTAATTGTCAACAAGCATTTTTTGACATGCAATACGTGTGAGCAGAATTTTTAGGCAGAATAGAGCTTCATCTCTTTTGATCCTCTTTGTTCGGTGTTGAGTGAAGATTTGGCGCCAATTGTTGATGCTGTTGCCTAATTCTTGATGTCATTATTTAAGTGTTATGGCTTAAGTTTTCCTAAATTTTTGGCGAAGCAACAATTTAATATCGCACTATTTTTATTTTGTCGTATTGTAAACTTGAAAATCTTTCCAATCTTCCAAAATTGGTACGTAAGTACTAATTTTCGCACGCAAGAACGCAATTTTTACCAGCACTTAAGAAAAATACATCTACTGAGTGTGACTTAACATTCTATTACCCATATGATCCGCGTTTCGCGGAGCAAGTCCGCGTTTTTTGTTTCCTGCTTCGCGTGGTCCGTGTTTTCATTGAAAACGAATCATCTTATTTTGCTAGGGTTTTCGGTGAAAGTGGAATTTTTTTTTAGTTAATGTAAACATTTGGTATATTTATGGTTTTTCCTAAAAAAATTTGAAATATCTGATTTGCTACGGTTTCCAGGATGTGAAAGTGAGGACCTTTCAAAAAAGTTTCATCAGCTTTTTCCTGCTACTCGTTTTGGTGAAAAATATCTGCTCACGTTACTGTAACCCTGCTTTCAAGTTTGTAAGTATGTATGTATAATAATTCTTACCATTAGCCTCAAAGTCTCTAACAAAAGTGCTGTTCAGTTTTATTCATTTTATTTAAAATTAAATATTTTACTCATATGCAGCCCCTTAAGCTCATTAACAATGTTTAATGTTGACAAAATACAAGACGTTGCATTCTGACTAAAGTCAATGTTCGCTTTTGCCTTGTAGACAAAATAGTCAATAGTCAAAAAGTCAATGTTCGCTTTGGTTTTGTCATAATTTAAATATTTTTTGATTAGTTTGCATGATTAATTAAATAATTTTTTTATCGATTAAGTATATATAATAGACATAATTTCAATAAACTTTGCCATTATTAAGCGAGAATTAAAGAAACCAATATCTTTCAGTTCAAAATAAAACTTTCTTGATTTTAGTGGCCGCAAAGTATAACAAGACACCCCCGACCCCTGGTAAGGTGTCTTGCTATCATCAAATAGCATTAGCTGTTACTGTGGGCTTATGTGTTTGCAGCAACAACCAACCAACCTAGATAGTCCTGGTTCAAGTGCCATGATTATTGTAGAGTGATAGGCAGATAAACTAATCTCAGCCGCATAACAAGTGCGACAACTATTATCAGTTTTAATGTGAATTTAGTGTCAAGTGTAATTAGAGGTACAGCATAAAAATTATCATTGTCTATTAATTTAGCAATATTAGATATAATATCATTTGAGCTACGTTCACGCAAATATATTGGTTGTCACTTGGACCAATATCGCTATTAATAGTATCAGCTAAACTTGTGAATCTATAAGGGTTCAATAACGCGGCAGAGGCTTGGATATGATTGGTTTTATTGATGTTGGCTTTACTTGCATTTACATTTTGAGGGCTGCGTTTCCTCTTTACCACATTCACGTAGCAGTCCATACCTACCAGTATTGCCAATCGTTCGATATTTAAATCGAATTTTTTATCTAATGCATTCAGCAGAGGTCCGCTTTATGAAGGGAAATCGCAAATAGATATATTAAAATATGCATGTTTGTCGATTTCGCTCATGATAGACGACGAACCGCGCTCACGGATTATTCAAATCTTTTATTTTTATTTGTTATTTATTTGCATTTTGTAACATCGTTGCAGAGTGAATAATTTGTAACCGGTAAGCGGTCTCGTAAGTTTTTCGTACTGTGGTAGCCTTAAGCGCGAGTTATGTATTCTTTTATTTTCTATCCTTCGGAATAAAAAAACAAGGAGTTATGTTTTATAAAAGGACAACTTTATTAGTTTTCGTGAATCTTAAGACTAAATGCATTTTATTTCTTAAACTCTAAAGTTGCTCAACTCAAAAAGCCTTTTCGTTGAAAAAGATAAATAAAAGCATTAAGACAGACGAAAAGTGTTTGCAGAAATTTGACCAGCTGCAATGCAATACTTTACTTTTTTAAACGCATTCATAAAATAAAAATTATTATGTAGAAAAACAATTTCGGTAGATAAAGAGTGTAAGGTTGCGTCAAGAACGTAACCCGCGCAGCTCAATTTTTAAGTACAGTAATAGTAAAAAATGTATTTATTTTTTTTTCAGCTGCGGTACATGTGCAGTACTTAAAACATTTATTATGCACAAATGTTCCTGAAATTGTCTTTAAACACAATTTGTATAAAATTCATTGCTGAATTTTACTGTACTTTATGTTTTTTATAAAAAAGGATGACTATTAAGCTAGAAGGCCACCGTGAATTTCATATAAATATCCAAAAATAAAGCGAAACAAAGAAATTTAACTTGCACAAATGTAAACAGTGAACTGTAGAAACAGTGTTGCCATATGTAGTGAGTTTCTAAATGAACCAAAAAATAAAAACCATTTTTGTTTACGTTGGTATTGGTATTCTACCGAGCTGCACTTCTTTCCCGTGGAACTCTTTGTTGACAAAGTTAATAGGGCCGTACACACCATCCTTCATGCTGTCCATCATGCTGTCCATCATGCTTGTCAAACTTCACTATTTGATCATGTGAACGGTTTGACCAGCCGCTTGACACTCATGTTGGATGGATGGATGGATTTCAAATGTTTTTGATTTCTCCGCTGGCTTGTCCGTCCGTACAACGCTGGCTGCGAAGCCTACATAGTGCAAATTTTTCATTTCAAATAAGATTTCATGGAGTGAACATCGACGGTGTGCATGAATAATAGCACTAGCTTATGAATTGAATTTTTTTTTTATGATCCATGAATAAGAGGTTACTTTCTTATGTAGTTTTTCTTGCTGAATTCGAATATGAAAATAAAAATTTTTTGAATGGTACAGTTTTCGAAATATTGTGTGTTTTTCCTTTTTTCGACCGCCATTCACTTTAAAATTAATATCTTGAACTAGAAATAACTAATTTGATTGTTTATGATACCAAATTGAAGATAATAAAATGACACACAAACATGTGTGATTACATCTTTCATTGAATAAGTGGTTCAAAATATATGGATGAAAATAAGCCAGATTTTCAAAAAAAAAAAATTTTGCATTTGATTCTGGGGCCACGAAAAAATAGAAATAAAATAATAAAAAATGATTTCACTCCATACACATAGAACGGATACTTTCACAGAAAAATTAAGATGAACTAGAAGAAAATATACCACAATATAACAACGGTAGGAGCGATTGAATGAGTGAACCTAAAGCCACATGTTTTCACAATTTAGGTTTCTTAAGAGACATATCTTCGTTTTTAGGCAGCTGAAAACAATGGTTTTTTATTTTTACAGGAAGCAGCACCTCCATAAAATAAAAAGCAAAGAAGAAAAGTGAGTAATGCGAGTGATGTGTACGCCTGAAAATTTTTCTGCAAATGATGTTTGACAGCATGCTGTAAGATGTGAACGCAAAACGAAATTTACAGTTATTCGAGCACGTCAAGCATGATGGACTGCATGAAGGATGGTGTGTACGGCCCTAATAGCAGCACTAGCAAGAAGGCTTTCGTGCCAAGTCCATGTCTTATTTCTTCGATATCTACATCATACTCAAGACTTCTAATGCGACTGTAAGCTCTTTGCTGACTTTAAGTTAGGAAGTTTGAATAATAATTCTTACCTTTAGCCTCAAAATCTCTAACGATAGTACGATATTTATTTTCAGTTTTAATCTGAATTTTAGTTTCATGAATGTTGCCCCTAGTTAAAGGCACAGCGTAAAAATTATCATTGTTTATAGGTTTAGCAATATTAGAAGCTACGTTAACGCAAATATATTGGCGGAGGTTTGAGCTCTTTAGGGAGTTGGTTGCCATTTGGACCATCAATAGTGTCAGCCAAACTTTCGAATCTATTAGGATATTATTGGTTATATTGACTTGAAACAGTGTGTTTCGTGATGTTGCGAAACTCATAAAAAATAATTTGCAGAAACTATTTTCAAATAATTTAAGACAATTACAAAATAATTGAATTACAAAATAAAAACTTTTTATATTAAAATGTATTCAAGCAACTTCCGCGCGCAACCGGGATACAAAATAAAGTTAATTTAGCTGAAGAGTATACGGCAACACTACGATACATGCCCACTTCTCTGAACGTACTCATTCACAAATAAAGGTTCAGTTCATATGAGCGGCGATGAGCCTGCTGTAGAAAAGTCCAGTGTATAAAATTTTAGGATGAGATGTTCAGGAATGCTTGTGATGCGTTTTGGTAAAACTAACTAACCAGAATTGTCTCGCCAATGCTCGGATTTTTGGGTTAATTTTTTTAAAGATTAGCGCTTGAAATGTGTGCCAAATTATAGAGCGCAAAAAGCCAAATTAGAATATGCATCCTATCCCATTTCAGAAAAATTGGAAAAAAAAGCGGAAGGAAATACATGTTCGGGACAGGATTCGACAAGGCAACTTTATATATTCTATTAAGGCTAAATATAATTGCAGACCTTTTTCAACCACATATCATCCCCTCAGAGTGTAAGCAAAAATCTGAAAAGGAGAAGACAGCATTTAGTTATTTAGCCTGTGATTTGTGACTTAAGGAGCATTTATTTTTTTTTGTCGAATATAATTTGGTGTTGAGAAACTCAATCAAAGGGAGCGCTGTATCCAATGCAAAATTCACATTGAAATCCCCACTTAAAATCATCGGAATTTTATCGTAATCATTTTTAAGAAACCGCAATACTTCGGGATTCTCGTAGATGAATTTTATAATTATATTTATTGATTGGTTGGGATAAATGTAAATAATCACAATTATATCTGAATTGTCATGGTCCAATCTGATTTCACAAGCACATATTTTTCCCGCTTTAGAAAACTGATACTTACATGATTCCATTTGTTGTGCATTATATTTGTGGACTAACAAAACAAGCTCCATCATTTATAGTATTCGAGAAGTCAACTTGTTTCGCTTGTAATCGCTTTAATTAAATTATACAGTGTATTTAAAATTCCCAAATCGATACAATTTCATAGAAGAAAGCACCAATCGATTGAATGTATCAAA
The DNA here is from genome assembly GCA_963680825.1 of Meiosimyza decipiens. Taxonomy (NCBI): domain Eukaryota; kingdom Metazoa; phylum Arthropoda; class Insecta; order Diptera; family Lauxaniidae; genus Meiosimyza; species Meiosimyza decipiens. The sequence continues at coordinate 80,068,355 of OY804258.1, read as the reverse complement.
TAAAAACAAAAACTTAAATAGTGCAAAATATCTAAAGCAAAATATAAAAGACATCCTAATACACAACAAATAATACCCCTTTTCCAACAACTGAAAACCTGTTTTGAGTGTTTTGTATTTGATTGTGGTATGAGTGAGAAACGTACTACCCGTTTACAGCAACAAGTTTCTCATCTTGTTGAAAAAAAGGCGCGCGATTGCCACTCAATCTAACAACACAGCCTGAAAGCAGCAAAAGTGTTTCTAACTCTCTTCAAGTGCAGCTTAAAGAGAAGAAAGAGCGCAGAAGTTTTGATAAAAAGTAAAGTTTGCAACTTGAGCAACTGACAAACAAAATTGCGGGTGTCGAATTAAAAATTTCTAAAATGTAGGGAGCTGGATGAAAAAATTATTTTCTTGATAGTCAATTGAATGCTCTAAGCGCTGTGAAGAGTTTAATAATCTGAAGAGTGACTTTGAAACCTGTGCTCATATGCGTAGTAATAATTTAGACGTTGATATCTCTGCCGATGATATGCTATTCGGTGTTACATTCACTGAAGGTGAAAATTTGAAGAGTATGTTTAACTGTCTTTGTCACTCAATTGAATTCTCGCCGCCCACGTTAAGAGATATTTTTCGTGTCAAACCGTGCCTGAGAACCCGAATTTCATCATAATTGTGAAGTTTCAGTCTCCGTACGATCGATCGTCTTCATACACGAAAATAGAGATATCATGCAAGCAGCGGTGCGGTATAAACGTCAAAATACTCTCTTCAATACCTCTCTTCATTCGACTCAAAAAAAAAATGCAAATTCATTTCGTGTGGAAACTGTTGAGGAGCTACAAACATTCTTTTTCTGATGCTGATGTGGCATCGACTTTGGAAACTGTATCCAATGCAACTCATATAGACTAATTTTATTGACTATAATTTCTCTAATGTGTTTCTCTCATACATTTCGTAGTATAGTAATACTATTTTAAACCTTAGCTTTCTAACTATTTCAAATTTCTTATTTTCACTGCTTTTTTCTTTTTACTCCTTTTTTAACTTTTTATTTGATGTTTGCATCAAATATTAATAATGGTAGTGCTAACGAAAACTATACAACTATTTTGTGTAAGCAGCGCTCAGGACTAAAACCACTTTAAAGCAAGGAGCTTGAATGCTTTTAAGTTAGATTTAATGAAATATGTTTTCGAAGAATCTTTATGGATATAATATGTTTCGGAAACGTGGTTCAACATCGAAGTCAATGATGCATTTTGCAGTCCATATAATTTCAAAATTCTTATGGATGATAGGCATAACATAATAGGTGGTGATGTGCTCATATATTACAAAAGTCACTTGAAGGCTAAGCCGTTAAATGGGTCAAAGAGCTCAGCTGTAGAATTTTTGAACGTTGTAATATCTGGCAACAGTACGAAAGTTATTGTTTCATGTGTTTACAATCCCTCCAGAAATTCTTGCCTTGAACCTTCTCTTCCCTGTCCAATTATCTAATTGATTATAATCATTTTATTGTGTGTGGTGATTTCAATACAAACTTACTCTTGAATGACGGCTTATCTAAGTGACTTATAGATTAATTTTCTGAAGTTGAGCTCTTAATAATAAATAATGAATAATAAATAATGAAAATAACATTTCTGCTCCGAGTTTACTTAATTTTTTCGCACTTTCGGACACCTCGACGGTGCTTTTGTTTGACCAAATTTCCTTATTATCTGATCACGATCTTTAATTCTGTGCCCTGAACATAAAATTGACCTCTGATAATTTTTTCGAATGTTTTACATATCGCGAATAGAATTCTATTGATTTTGAGGGTCTGATCAATGATTTGAATCAGGTACAATGGAGTGATTGTTAGCTGATGAGTACAGTTGATGAAAAATTGTATTTTTTTACCAATGTAATTAAAGACATTTTCGTTCTGCTAGAGTGGTAAATACTTCTTGCCGGTGGTTTACTAAATCTGTAGTTTTGCCAATCAAAAAGCGTAACAAAACTTACACTTATTGTAATAGAAATGCCTTTGTTGACAATTGGAAAGAATTCATGCAAAATTAATCCAGATACTCTAAATGAATATTTTATTAAATGCACTTTTGCTGAACTGAAAGTAACCTCTAGGTCTCGCTCTAGCTATTTACAGCTTTAAAATTATTGACAGATTTTGAATTTACGGCTGTGAATGAATCAGATGTTAGAAATGTTTTAAAAATTAAGTCAAATGCAACTGGGGAAGACGGCATTCAATTAAAGTTTTTGAAACTAGTATTGCCTTATATATTAAGCCCTCTGACTCATATCAGAAGCCACTGTTTCACAAGTTCCTGCTACCCTAAATTATGGAAAATGGCAACTGTTATCCCAGTTACTAAGACACCAACTGCAAGTGAGCCAGGTGATTTTCGGCCAGATAGTTTACTTTCGCTTCTTTCAAAGGTGTTTGATTTGTGATGGCTGAGCAGATTTCAACTCACGTGAACAGACACATGTTTGCTTCTCCACTTTAATCTGGCTATCGACCTGGGCACAGCTGTTCCACTGCATTTCTTAAAATTATGGATGATATCAGAACATCATTTCACAAAGACTATATAACTTTATGTCTGTTGGACTTTTCGAAGGCGTTCGAGAATGTAAGTCACTCCGTACTGTGTAGAAAGCTTTAACAGTTTTTTGGCTTTTCTTAATATGCTGTTCAACTTTTTATAATGGCAGAACGCAAAGGGTAATTTATATTCAATTTTTGTGACTTTAACGGAGTACCTCAAGGCTCTGTTCGTCGTCCTCTATTATTTACGTTGTATGTAAATGATATTTTTAGTGCATGCGAAAAAGTTGCAGTGCACGGTTATGCGGATGACCTTCAATTGTATTTGTCTCGGCCAATCGGTCTGATAGAGGATCTTTGCGGTAAATATCGTTTAGTCCAAGCTGAACTTCCGCTCTATGCATGAACTGCAGATTGCTTTCAAAAATGCCACGCGCTATGTGTTCGGCCTTACGCGGTTTGATCACATCTCAGCATTCAGTAAACTTCTACTCAACTATAATTTAGCTGATTACCTTGATGTAGAAGTCTAATATTTTAAGAGTGTGAAGTGAAATTCGATATTTAACTAGCAAAGACACAAACCACCTGACTTAACAGAGCTTTAACAGAGAAATGTTAACATGACGCTGAAGGAGATTCAGATAGGATCAAATAAACATTGTCCAACTTTTCCAAATTATCAAGGGTGCACGATGCAGTATATGTCGACTCAATAGACCATAAAACAACGTCTCCAACGATATAACATTTTGGTACTGTTTCTGTTTTTAAGTTAATAAATTGCTTATTCAAATCTTCTGATTATTATTGTGAAAACACAACATGGTCATCTGGTCACTGGACCACTCGTTTTTGACTGTGCACATGCCACACTAGGTGGGACCTATAGAGCATGGTTCAGCCCTTAAAATGACATGTAAAATTAGCGGCGCTTCTTTTTTGAACATTTGAATTTTTTTGTCAAAATTCATGATTATTTTTGTGACCAAAGCTGACATGGTCATCTGGCCACTGACCACTCGAAAAATTGAAATATATATTTAACTAGCAGAGACACAATTTATGATATTTAAATAGCAAAGACAAAAACCATCAGACTTAACAGAAGAATATTAACACAACTCAGAAGGAGATTTGAATCAAAAACTGACATGGTCATATGTTCAAAAAACAAGCACCGGTAATCTTAAATACGATTTTAAACGTGGAATCATGTTCTATTGATCCCACCTAGTGTGGTATGTGCACAGTCAAAAACGAGTGGTCAGTGACCAGATGACCATGTCAGGTTTTGACCAAAAACAAATTATGACTTTCGGCATAGAAATTCAGATGTTTAAAAAAGAAGCGCCGCTAACCTTATATGCCATTTTAAAGGTTGAACCATGCTCTATGAATCCCACTTAGTGTGGTATGTGCACAGTCAAAAACGAGTGGTCAGTGGCCAGATGACCAAAAAAAACTGTGAATTTCGGCAAAGAAAGTCCTATGTTCAAAAAAGAAGCGCCACTAAAGCTATACACCATTTTAAACGTTGGACCATACTCTATGGATCCCGCCTAGTGTGGTATGTGCACAGTCTAAAACGAGTGGTCAGTGACCAGATGACCATGTTGTGTTTTCACAATATTAATCAGAAGTTTTACATAACCAATTTATTAACTTAAAATCAGAAACAGTACCAAAATGTTATATTGTTGGAGACGTTGTTTTATGGTCTATTGAGTCGACATATACTGCATCGTGCACCCTTGATAATTTGGAAAGGTTGGACAATGTTTATTTGATCCTATCTGAATCTCCTTCAGCGTCATGTTAACATTTCTCTGTTAAAGCTCTGTTAAGTCAGGTGGTGTGTGTCTTTACTAGTTAAATATCGAATTTCACTTCACACTCTTTAATATTTTTACACAAGATCTTGAGTTTTGTCAACAAATTAGAGATTTGATCCTCATTATACCTTCATACTTTTAAGTATTTAAGCTCCTCCAGATTGATTTTTTTAGCACTATTCGTCTTTGGAATTCCTTACCTCGTCGCTTAAAATGTGAATCGAATTCTAAAAAGTTTAAGCAGTAAATCCTTCGTCACTTTTTTTAAAGATATAAACTCTTTTCTATTTATTCATATATGCTGTCGAGAAATCTTTCTAAGCTAACTTTCTAATTATATTATCAAATTACTTATGTCATATTAATTGTAATTTATATCTAATTTAAGTTTATCTCTGTGATTTTTTTATAATTTTTTATTAAAACTGTGAAGAGTTTTGTAATTGCATTTAAAAGAAATATGTTTTCTTATATGTCAATATTTGCAACTAATAAATGAAATTATGGTAATTAGGTTTCACTTCCACCGCGTGCGAACTGCACAAATGTTTTTTTTTTTTTAAATCAATAAATAATGGGACAACTTCACACACTTTTTTATATGACTTATAGTTTTTTGAAAGATTCTTATAGCAAAACTTGAAATACTTTTTTTTTGATACGGCACATCATAGCACAATTCGGGCACATTACATATAGGTGAACAATTTTTTGTTTTAAAATTGAAAAAATTTGGGCCTAGTTCACACACCTTTTTGTATGATTTATAATGTTTTGTAACTATCTTATAGCAAAAGTTGAAATATTTTTCTATTACGAAATTCGAAAATGCTGAGCCAATTTCACAGCACAAATCGTACACTTTACAGCGCAACACCAATTGTTTGAAAAATTTAAAAATGCTGGGCTATCTCCACACGCAAGAAATACTTTGGCTCATTAAGGTCAAAATCTTTTATGATACATGGCAGCTCAACCTCAGCACATTACAGCGGTTTCCCGACGCCGCTTCTGTGCGTACGCATAAAAAAAAAATGTTTAAGATTTGACACAAGAGAAAAAAAATCTTTCACGAACGGGGAGCAGAAAAACCCCAGGTCCTATTTCCTAAAATTCTTCAAATGGCATCACGGCTTCACCACTCTGGCACCTCTCCCAAAATTATCCACTTAGCAACTCTTCATAATTAAATTAATTAAAAAAAAGAATTCATTTTATTTTGTTGATCTAAGTTTTTAATTGGAAATTCGCAGTTGCGTTTTGGAACAGTTTAAATTCAAATTCTTAAAATTTATGACACACATAAAATACTTATGGGAAATCTTATCTTATCTTATAGAAATCTGCAGATTTTTTAATTATTTTGTTTCAAAAAATGTTGTTACAGAGTATCATTGAAATAATTAATTATCTAGTTAGAATAGTACATTTGCAATTTAAAAGTATGTTTAATAAGTATAATAAAAAAATACATAAGAATTATATTACTTAGCTGGCAGGTGCAGTGACGGACAGCTCTGACTGTTATTTCCCTTGGATAATATATAAGTCGTAAGGTTGCTGCTGCTGTCACGGTTATTGCTGATATTGTTGAAGTCTTAGCTGGTGTTGTTGTTATAATTGTTGGTGTTAGTGTTGAAGTTGTCATAAATGATGTTTTTGTAGTCTTTGTTCGGTGTTTTTATTTCATTTTGTTATTTTATTTTTAAACAATTATGTTTGGCAAATTTTCGTTTTTTAGTTTTAGTTTACTTTCTATTTTTTTTTTTGTTTTTTTATCCCTGTTTTTGTAAATTTTATCATGTGCCACTAGTTGAGGTTTCTGTTTATCATATCATTGAGAATTTGGTTTTGTCTATGCCTTTAATATCTTTTTTTTTAATTTGTAAGCTAACGATGTTGCTACTGAGGCCAGTGTTTTCTCACTTTATTTTTTTTCACTTATATTTTTTTGTTTCAATTAAATTTATGCATTTTATTCTTGCAAGTTTTTGTCTACAATTTTTTTGTTTTAGTTTTAAGCAGATTAGCTATGCGCACTGAAATATTTTAAAGAACTTAACTGCGAATTCCATGACGAGTAAAAGTATGACTCGTTTTTATTTCAAAATTTGTATTGACTTTTAGTTTTATGCGTTTTATTTCACAAACGCTTTCAGTTTAAAATTCTTTTTTTGCGTTTTACAAGAATCACTTTTATATTCGTTTTTTTCTTTTTTTTCTAAAATTTAAACGAAATTTGGTATAAATGCAAATTATGCAATTTATTGGCTTTTTTAGCAATGTTCTCCGCCTTAGCGAAATCGCGTATGCTGCAACAAAATTTTAAGGTTTAAAATTTAATTCGTTTCTCTACACTTTCACTTAGTGTTTATAATCGTGTGCTACATTTATTTTTGATGTTCAAATTCTGTTTATAACATCATAATTATATGAAATTTAAAAATTAAATTTCCCTCAAATTCTAAGGTCCGTACTCTAAGAAGCAGCTGATTTGTTTTTCCACCACCGTCCGTTTTAAAGATTTTACAAATTTTCTGCCAACTGCCTAGAAGATTTTTCGGCAACTCCCGTTTTGCTGTCGCATGATGCCGCGTGTCCCTCCGCCACTTACACCAAAAAAAGTTAGTCGGCATCCTTGGCCCATTAGTGCCTACTATTCACAATTGACTTTTTAACATTTTAAATACTGACAGCTAATATAAACTAATTTTTTTTGCAACGGTTTTTTGAATTAATCATAATTTAAGGCTACACTGTGTTCAATTTTTGTTTGCTTAAATCTGAATACCGGGCAATTGTGCGTATTTTATAATGAAATTGAGAATTAAGAAAGAATATTTTATGAAATTTTTAAAAACGGATTTTTCGTGTTATCAGGGACGCTAGAGTTAGCATTCCTATTGGTTGAGCTGTCAAGCCAGGTGTCAGTCTGCGATTGGGCGATTATATCGGCTGATTTTACTCAGTTTCATTACACAAAACCGAAGTTTCCACTGTAGCCGATAGGTGGCTCAAAATAAAGTTGACAGTTCAACTCCAGTTTAGGCATGTTTAATGAATCGCACTCGCGTTGACACGCGGGTGGCGTTTTTTGTTACGCTTTTAAAAAAAAGCCATAAGAAATCCGTAACACATTGCAGCATAAGGTTTATTTTTTGAAAAATCAAAAAATGGTGGGCAAACTTCGTAAATATCACTTACCACGTCCTTACTTCAACTGACACTCATTTATCTTATTCGCCCGCACATTGCAAGCCCTCGCTATTCGTTTCGTTCACTTCCAGATTTAATAAACTTTTTTTTAAGGCAAGTATTTTTATAGATTAAAAGTGGAAATGTGTGACGTTATTAGAGGAAGGAGTCAAGTTTAAAATTCGACAGCTTGAATTAAGAAATTATCACATTTAGAAAATATCACTACCTACAGAGGACATCATATTTGATTGAAATTTCTTGCTAGATAACAATAACGGAAATTAGAGTTTACAGCGCTCTAAAATTCTCCTCCTCCCAAGTAAGGACTCTGAATTTCACAATTTAAGTGGTTACTTAACAGGAAACTGTTACATCACACACCACCTAAAGGAAATTGGCCTATATGATAAGGATATTTGTAGACTGCGCAATGGACGTTGAAATGCCAAAACTCATATTATGTGAATACCTCGCAATTGACAAACAAAACCAAACTCATTACCTTATCAAAATGACTTATGTACCATTGGACACAATAGATTTAAAACGCTAAAATCATTACAGTTAGTTTTGTGGTGCATATTTATTTATCGTTTCAAATAATAACATGGAATAGTTCTTGAATGTATTGCATAAATTTTCAATAATGGAATATTGACTTCAATATTAAAAAAAAAACAGGAAATTTGCTACGAATACTACTTCAGTAAATAATGAAATATCTAAAATTTAATTTTTGACTTGTATTTTAAATTGGAATTATTTTTATACATTCTGAAAGCAATACATTGATGCATACAATACAAATGTAAGTTTCTAAAATAAATCAACATAAAAAATTTAAATACTGTAAAGATCTAACATATGGAATAGCAATTAAAAATATTACATTGCTTAACATCAGTATTTTTGCAAAATGTAAATGCTGAAAAAAACTATCTATATGAATTTAAATATACAACATTGTTAAACAATATTTTTGAATATATTAGCCACGAATTATATAACTGTACCGTTAAAAATTATACAATATTTATAGCAGTATACAGTACCATGCAACTTTATATTTTCTATTGAAAAATAATGGAATTAGAACAACACATCATCATCACCTTCATCAAGCATATTGGATTGATTGCGTACATCAATACCTCGCTGCAAAAGTTCTGCCTTGAGAGCATCAGCTTTGCCACGAGCAATACGTTTCTTATCCTGAATCTTCTTCAAGCGATAAAACTCCTCACGCTCCAGTTCATCAAGTTCCGAAATAATGTAAGAAAGTGTTCGATCGATTCGCGGAATAATCACTAAAAACATATATAAATTAAATATTATTTTCATATTAGTTTTAGAATGTTCCAATTAATATCTGTGACGAAAAGGGAAAACAGCTTAAGTCGACTTAATAAATATGGAGCCAATTTTTCGTTAGTCCTTGGCACTGGTGTAGGTACGGGAAAATAAATATATTCCCCACTTCGCCTATTTACGCATTTAAAAATTACACTGTTATTGAGTGTTACAAAAGTATAAATTAATTTTTTGTTCAAATTAAAAAAAAACACGTTGTGAAAATTATTTAATTTATTAACTAAGTGAATGAAAACATTCCAAAAAAATTATTTCCATAACTAGACGCGTTACATCATGTGCGAAAGCTCAACCTATTACGCTCGTACCATTACACTTTGACAAAAAATTATCAATTTTATTATAACTTTATCTTTGGCCTAGCAATCATAAAAACTTCTGGCTAGCTAGATCAATGATCTTGGTTTAAAAATGAAGGTCATTACGTGTACTTCAAATCTGTCAGTGTTTTATTGTAAGTGAAAGAGTTACGGGATATCGCAGTATGCAAAATCTATAAAAAAAGGGGGTCATTTTGTCTAGCTAGATTAATGAACTTGATTTCAAAAGGTCAAGGTCATTGCGTCTACTACAAAACTGCAATGCAACGTTTTGACGTATATATAACTGATTAGGGGACGTCCATAAATTACGTGAGTCAAAAAATGGGGGAGGGGTCCGGAGAAATTTTACAAAATCTCACCAAAGGGGTGGTGGGGGTCAATGAAAATCTCACGTAGACTTTTTAATTCAGAGAATATAAATTATAAAAGCAGCTATCATTTTGTATCACAAAATCAATCCTTGCTGACACGTTTGTTTCACCTTGTCGGTATGTCGCTCATACATGGGTCATTCCATCAATAATGGGCCTATCTTTACCTCATATTTTTAAATGGGCTGAAACTTTTTTGAGTGATTGGTCTATCATGTAGATGATATAAAAAAATGCGACATTTTTTTGACCAATATGATTGTTTAAAAAAAAAATTGTAATTGTGTTCAAAAAAAGCTCCAAAGTAAAACAACAACATTCTTTGAAGAACATGAACAAACCAGCACAATTTAAATTAGCTTTTATATTATTTTTAGGTAGTTGTGTACTAGTAAATGACAAAAAAACTGCAAATCTGAATAAATGAATGCCTAAACGTTTTCTATATGCTAAAAGATAAAAAAATTGACTTTTTCAAGAAAACATCAATTTCCCAAATACGCCATTTATTTTTGTTCACCCTATTTGATTTTATAAGCATTTAAAGTTAAGATTTATGATTTGCAATGTAAACTGAATCATTGAGAAAGAGAGCGAGAAAATTTGAATATTCCGTTTCTTTCCTTCCATAAATATTCCACTGTATACACACACTTTAAATGCTTGTAAAATGAAATAAGGTGAAAAAAAGAATGAAATTTTCAGAGATTATTCTCTCGCTCTCATTTTCAATGTTCCAATTTACATAACAAATCATATATATTAACTTTAAATGGTTGTAAAATCAAAAAGGGTTGTAAAACATGGATTTAATTTTCAGAGATGGTACTCCTGTATGTTCTGAAAACTTTGAGCCTAAAAAAGCTGAAATCGGTGATAGATTCTATTTGAATTTATTCCTTTGCACTTCACTTTATTTTGTATAGTATCAAATATGCAAAATCACAGTTGCATTATTAACTGATTGAAAGTAATTGGAAATATTTTGGTAGCAGTGACTGGAAATTAAGTTTTCCACTAATCAATTATTTAAGATTGAAAAGTTTTCAGAAAAAGTTCAGAATGATTCCATTCCGTCTGCAACGTTCCGTTTGCAATATTTCAAATGAAACATTTCTGTTACGTTCTGAAACGTTACATGCCGAGTAAGTAGAAGACATTCGTATTAGTGGCATGAAGCAAAATACCTGAACATCTAAGATTAATTTACTTATGTATTTAAAAACTATAAGGTAAGTCTCACCAGAGGGGGGGGGGGATCTCGTCAGATCTCACCACACCTCACCAAGGAAGAGGGGGCTCCAATTGAAAAAAAAGGACTCACGTAATTTATAGACGTCTCCTTACGAGATATCGGATTTTTGCGATTCTCAAAGTGGACGCTCTTTCATCAAAATTAGTAGGGCATGGTGACCATTAACTAAGTTGAAATAAATCTGCGAATTGCAAAAGAATTTTTGAATTATGGATTATTTGAGATGTAATTTAGTGTCGATATGGGGTAAAACATACGAGAGCTACAGGTGAAAAAAAATTGCACCGATTTCGCTGAAGTTTTGCATTATTGCAGTATCAATGCCCAGCAATAAAACTACATAGGATTTTGCCCTAGTATTATTGGTTGCTGCAATAAAGAAGTATGAAATTCATGATTTTTGTACCTATCCAGAAAGTGTTTTTTCGAAAATTCATAGCTTACACAAAACTTTCTCAATCGATTATTGCTAATCCTACGCTTATAGGCTTACTCAGTCAAATCATTATTTCATACCAACTCTGAAATAACTTTCACTTTGCGATTATTTTCGTCATCAATGGATATGATCGCCTTCCCAAAAACGAAAAAACAAGCTGTATAGCTATTTTTACGCAATTAATCTTTAATGTTCATTTTCCTGTAAGATTCTTTGTTGTAAAGCGATTGCTATTATTTTTTTTTAATAAATTGGGACATTACTAAATGATATGTTATTTGATTTTTATTGCAGTAACTACTCAACCTGCAGTACAGCGCGTGTTTAACGGTTCAAATATTTTAATTAACTACTGACGCCAATGTCAGTGGCATATCATTTTGAAGCTTGGGGATCGAGCTTTAATTTGAAGAACACTAAAAAATTTTAAGAAATGGATTTTGCAAAATTTCAATTTGCAAAATTATTCCTTTTAATTATTTTTTAAATTAAAAAAAGTATAAATAATTGTATCCCCACGATTGAATTTGCGGCATTAAGCGCAGAATAAATCAACGATTTTTGTAAGAAATAGGTTTTCAAAAAAAATGCAAAAATATTTTTCAATACGCAATTTTTTGCGAATTTTTTTTGGGAAAGTAGTATTCTTTCGAAAAGTACACGTAAATACCTATGAACGCAAGCCTAACAAACATTGATTGATAAAGTTTGATGTAAGCTAAGAATTTTCGAAAAAACACTTTTTCTAGAAAAGTACAAAAATCGTGAACTTCATACCCCCTTATTTCAAAATCAAATAATATGAGGGCATTGATATTACAATAATGCAATATTTCGGCCAAATCGGTGCCATCATTTTTTTCACGTAGAGTTTTCGTATGTTTTACCCCATATGCCAAAAGAATAGAAATCCCCAGAACTTTTTTGTTTTAATTCCATATTTACTGTTGGTCTTAATTCGACTTAGCTGGTTTTTCCTTTTTGCCACACATACATATATAAAATATATTGAATATACTTCAAATACGCAATTAATAATTAATTTATTCCCTTACACAGAGTCAACTCTCAAGTTCAAGTTTTGAAATAACCTTTTGGACTTGACATTCAACTTCGTAATACAAAAAACCGGAAATCATGAATTCATATAATTGCAATTCTTGCTTAAAAAGCTATTCGTATAAAATTAGATATATGTACATTATATAAAAATTTGATAATTTTGTACCGAAAACCCCAGCATACTCCGCAGCCAATTGAATTCACAAATCAGTGCGGAAAAAGTAAATACATATATATTGATAAAAAAATATAATAATTCTTTATTTGAAGTAGAAAGCGTCCCAGCCAAACATGACTAACCTAATTGAATTATAGACAAACCCGCAGGTTGTACTATACACTATCAAAAAAATGTAAATGTCTACAAACACACTTAAGTCTTTTAAAGTAAATGTCATTGGTTAGAAAGGGCTAGTAATAGTAACAAAAAAAAAAATAAGACTATAAAAACAAAATCAAAACAAACAAAATTCCAAATATTCACTAAAGTTTTAGAATTTTCAAAATTTTCAAAAATAAATTCTCAAGCAAACAGCTGCAAAAAGTGGTAAGGTTTATATTTAATTCCTCAAAATGATAATAATTCAATATTATCAACAAATTTAGAGTCGCTGACGGAAATTTAAGTTTGTAGATACCGCGTGATGGCGAAATCTGTAATTAAGTATTGGCTAGCTGCTACCAGTCCTCTACAGTCCCACTATATTGAATTTGTACATAGTTCCCTCTACTGTACTATTAAAAATATAACAATTATGTACATAAATTTGAAAAAAAAATAAATTAAAACAGAACATTTAACTTATTATTTTTGGTTTTTTCTTTTGGGGAATGTTATAGAAATAAAACAGGTAAAAATTAAAGGGACAGCTGTATTATTTTCAATATTTTTCTTATGCAAAAATTGATGAGTTATATCAGGATGCACAATCACATGTATTCTCACACGAATAGGGCAGATATGGTTAATTTTTTCCCGACGCTCTAAGAAAATTAACCGGTAAAATACGAGAACGTTAACAGTCGAATACAAAGTTTTGTAATGGTTATAGGTTTTGCTGGGGTGCTTTTGATTGTATCGAAATCCAATTGGCATCAGAAGAAGAATTGCGATAAATCTAAAGTAAAATAAAACGTTGATAAAATTCAAAAAGAATTAGGCAACTCCACTTGCAAACGGAAAACTTAAAGGTGGAACTGCGAAAACGACAACGAGATTCTCTGGAATCAGGAAAATTGCAAAGCACGAGTTCTATTATGGATTATGAGTCTGCTCATGAGTTATCAAAGCTGAAGTTAGATTCTGAAGCATCGTCAAGTTGTAAAGTGAATAGTTCCAAATTATAAAGACTGGGGGGCATGAATTAGAACGTGCTACAGATACAGGCCATGCCCACAGACGTACATACTGAGTTATAAGAAATTGTTCAGGGAAGTACACGTTTTTCCCCGAAATTACCAATGGCCTTGGTGAAAAAAATTGTGGTCTAGAAGATTAGTCAGCATATTGAATATTCAGTGTTTTCAAATAACGGCTGCTCCAAACTGTTGGCAAAACAATATTGCGGTAGTGTACGTTAGACTTGGGCAAAATATATCGAAATGGCGATATTTTTTCGATAACTATCGGTGATATTTTTTTTTATTGATGTATCGAAAAACGAAATTTTTTTAGAGTAATGAATTTCGATATGTTTTTGTAGATAGATCTTTTCATAATTGAATGCGTCGCATATTGGATCTTCTTTTGTGTAATGACGGCGGGATTCAGTGGTGTCACCAGAGAACAATGAAACTAGTGTTACGGTATGGTACAATTAACAAGGTAGAATTATCTTGTTAAACATAAATTTATGCAAAATGTTCCATGGATACGAGGTTACTTTTCTTATGTAGTTTTTCTTGCTGAATTCGAATATGAAAATAAAAATTTTTTGAATGGTACAGTTTTTGAGATATTGTGGGTTTTTCATTTTTTCGACCTCCGTTTACTTTAAAATGTATATATTGAGCTAGAAATGTCCAATTTGATCGTTTTTGGTACCAAATTAAAGATAATAAAATGACACATGTAAATGTTATTACATCTTTTATTGAATAAGTGGTTCAAAAGATACTGATGAAAACAAGCCAGATTTCTAAAAACATCAGATTTTGCATTTGATTCTGTGGCCACGAAAAAATAGAAATAAAATAAAAAAAAATAATTTTACTTCATACACATAGAACTGATACTTTTACGCAAAAATTAAGATGAACTAGAAGAAAATCTACAGCAAAATGACAACGATAGGAGCGACAATGTGTTGTCTAATCGTTACAAATGTGGTTGTTCCTTTGATGAGGGGTTACTTTTCTTATGTGCCTTTTCCCGCTGAATTCGGCAATGAAAATAATGCCAAATTAAAGGCATTAAAATGACAAAAAACCTGTATAATTGAATTTATTATTGGAACGATATTGATGAAAAATTACAAGATTAAAAAAAAATCAAGTTTTACAATTGATTCTGTGGCCACGAAAAACTGGAAATGTGAGATTTTCGACCCAGTTCTTTTCCACAGTAACCAGTGTATTCTAAGTCTTAACAAACTAATTCTGATAATACTATAACACCAAAAAGCATAAAGATAAATTCAACAAATTGTCGAGAAAATTAATTTATTAAGAAAATGTGGACTTGAAACTGTCATTCAACTATTGACCGAGTCAAACATTTTACAAAAGAAGAGTGCGCTATCATTAACCAGTCACTTAATGGAAAAAAAAGTTAATGAAAAATATCTCGATCGACAGGACGTTCTCAAAACGTTGTATACAATGCTCTAAAGCCAATAAAAACACAATTTAAAAAAGGCAGAGTACGTAAAATTACAAAAGAAATATGACAATCCTATCAAGTTAGTGTTAACCCGTGACCCATTTAAGGGCTCTGCTGCAATAACAACTGAGCTGGGGCTGCAAGTGTCCTTCAGCACTGTTGGGCAGAGATTAGTGGAAAAACTTCCTTTTGGAAGAATATCGCAAAAGGTGCCCGATTCTGACTTATTGGCATGGAAAAATCGCATTGTCAACTTGTAAGAATTTACAGTATTAATGGTGTTATGTCCACAGAAGCATTATTTAAATTTTTATATTTTAAATTTTTATTTTTATCTTTTTTTTCCTTCCACCAGTTTTGAATTGTTTACAGTTGTTAATAACTTTGCTATATTTCTCTATTGCTAATTTTAAGGTTGTACAAATTTTTAGATTTAGACTTTAGACTTCGCGTCTTATTTGTACAACTGAAATTTCAATAAATTTAATAGCGGTAAGCAAGGGCACATGGTACGCGACTAGAGATGGGCGCGTGTCGATTTTTTCAAACACGACACCACACGAACACGAACACGAATTCCAAATTTCAAGCACGAACGCAACACGCACGGTTAAAAATGTTCCCGACACGAACACGCACCATATTTTCAAATTTTAAAAAATACATCTTCGTATGGTCAAAAACACATTTTTAGAAATATATTTTTTAATATGTGTAAAGGCTAAGATCAATCTTTTTCGATTTTTTAAAATCGAGTTAAAACACAAGAAATTTTTTAAAAAATTATGCCTTGCAGCGCCGACGTTTCGAGGATTATTTGTCCTCTTCTTCAGGGCGTCAATTTATTAACTGAACATTAAAACATATAACATAGTTACAAGTAATGATACAACAATAATAAATATTACATAAATTAACTAATGTTAACTAATAACATAAAATATAAAAAAACACATTTTTGTTTTATGTTTACATGTTTATTAATATGTACTTATATGTATGTATATTTCTATTTACATACATATTTTTGTTAAGAAAAATTAATGTGTCCAGATTTGCGCTCAATAATCTTTAGTGTGTTTTTCGATTTTTTTCCTTTTAACCCTTCTGCGTGTGACGGGTTAGCCATTTAATTTTCAAAACAAAATTTTTTACGTTTGGATGTGCTCTACAGTTCTGAGAACGAGAACGCCTAACATTACATTTTTATATGAGAAGTTTCGAGAGATGTCATTAATTTGTACAGTTCGAGCCAAAAAATTTTAAATTTCCACACCATTTGTGCAGGGGTACCCAGGGGAAAGTTTTTTATTTCACGCACAGAAGGGTTAAGGGCAACATACACTACGCAAACAGTTTGTTTTTGTTTGTAGCGTTGACAAACTGTTTGTGTTTGACAAAATATTTAGTGTAGTTAGTCGTGGCACGTCGTAGGTGTTCATGTCACGACGAAAAACACAACTCGCGCCCATCTCTATACGGGACTCACGTTCACGCATGAAACGTGCAGCATAGTTTTCAACAAACAGAAATTTTGAATACAGAGCGAAAGTATCTTTACTTCTAAATCATACTGCAATGCCAATAGCCTTACCAGCGATGCAAAAATTAACGGTGGAACATACAGGCAAACTTTGACTTTTGCACGCATCACACTCATAAGTAGAAGGAATCTGATGCATGAAAAACAAGGTATGTCGCTAGTTGAAGTCTATAGTACAATTAACAAGGTAAAACTATCTTGTCAAACTTAAACTAGCAACCGTGAACAGTTCCACCCTCGCTGTCTAGAATAAACAAAACAAAAAAACCAAAACTGCTGACAACGAGCAATTTTAGTTATGAGCAGTGGCACCCACTACCACAAGCAATCGCGCCCATATAAGCTGATTCTGTTTTCGTACTCGTTGTTTTTACGCTCATTAAACACCTGATCGTCCACATTTTTATGCTCCTTGAGCGCGTGTTTGTTCTCTGGGCACCATTTAGAATTCCTGCTACCGTGATAATTGTACCGTGGTTGAAGTCCAGCTGTGGACAAATTTCAAAATTTAAAAAAGTTCTTCCCGCAAATTAATCACTGACTATCAAAGTGAAAAATTTTGTTGTATTGCTATCCAAACTTTATTTCGTATTTTTTTTTTGGGTGGAAATAAATTTAAGTTTAAAATATTGTTTTTGCAGTCCACATAAAAGTTCTTGAGAAAATAGCATATGGAGGTTGAAAAACTAGCATTAACAAAAACTAATTGAGACTCACCAGCAGTCGGTCTGATGGCGTGCAGTTTGTATCGTTTTTCAACTTCTAAATTTTTCATTTGCTTTTGGGTATATTGCACCAATATTAACCCTTCTTTCGTGTGGCGAAGCTGTGCAGTAATAGATCTCAAGTGCGAGATTTATTCCTGCAAATCGAACACTAAAACATTTATTGCGTTTTTCACTTCAGTCCGTTTTCAGACATCGGTGTTTTTTATCTACAGCTACTCGACTCAAAGTGGGACACCGCACTCAAATATTCTTTAATCTGAGTTAAGCATTAAAAAATTAAAGTTCTAGTTCGTGTTTAAAATTATTTTCTTCTGTATATCATTTTATAAATAGTATCGAAATCAAAAACATAGACGACATTAATTTTTATTCAATTATAATAAGAAAAATTGTAGTTTTTATTTTGTTATGCTCACACTCAAAGTGGGACAACCATTGGATTTAGAAGATTTTAAGTTACATAAGCAATTTTTAAAATTTTTTTAATTTTCTAATGATTGTAATCAAGGCTTGAAGACGTCGTGGCATGCTTTCAACCAGTGTTTTGCAGAGTGAAGGTCCAATATTTTGCATTCTTCGATAGATGCCTCTTTCAAAATCGCAACTTGTCTTTTGGCTACCATTGTTTTCAGTTTCGCCCACAAATGCTCAATAACGTTAAAGTGCGGTGACTCTGGAGGTACGTTAAGCACATTAGTGCACTTTTAGAGCAACCCGCTCACTGCATTCGTTAGCTTTTGTTTTGTCTAACACCTAATTTTGCAGTGGTGTCTACAAAATTTGCTTCTAAGATGTGTCAACAGCACCAGCTGACATGCAGTTCCAGAGCATACCCGGTCCCCCACCATGCGCATCAGAAAATCTTTATCTTGCTAAGCATTCGGAGCGTCGTAGCGAGGGTCACGTCCAGGGATGCCGGACAAAAGAGGTTAAGCCCTGAAAGTTAACCTACGAGCCTAGTTTATCGGCTTTTCATCAGAGGGTGAATCGCTAGGCTCCAGCCAGGAGACTAATATCAGTGCCGTGGAGAGTACCAGCCAAAGTACCATTAGCTCATCAACATTCAAAGGGTTATTTACAAAGAGTATTTAGCAAGATTGAAAATGCAGCGGCAGGTAATATTGACGAGCGTGACGAGTGGACCGCAACTCTGCTTCGACAGCTCGTTAAGGTTGAAAACAAGGATGGGGCATGTCTTCACATAGTCTCTGCTTACTGCGCACATGATCGAGACGCGACACCAGAACCGGCAGCAGCTAGCTTCGAGGACATATACCAACATCACCAACAATGTAAATGCAAGCCCACAATATAGGGCAGAATGCAAGGCCCACGCTATGAGGCAGAATGCAAATCAATGATCGTGGTGAGACTTTTTTCGATTTTACTATAAATTCCAACATGTCCATTTGTAATAAAGGCATATCTTAATTTTTTCGAGTACGGAAAATTTTGCGGATTGGGAATATGTTCTTAATATAACACTTTTATCCGAAAATCCTTAGATCAGAGTAGAGAACTGGAATGTATTCTTCAGTCCACAGGTATACATTTTAAGGTACATTTTAAAATAGAGAATCCTCCTCCTTTTTGAAATATTAAGAACACTAATTGGGTTTTATTTGAATAGATAGTCAAGGTAAAACTCAGAAAATTACCACATAATAGCATTAGAGCTCATGATGACTCAGATGCACATGTTAAATCCTTTGAAATCGCATAGCTTTCAATGCCTCTTCTTCTATTACTCATTCTAGAACAAAATACCCGTACTAGATTTAAGCTAGTTAAGGAAGGGCACAAGAACGATTTTTCATTAATGTCACCTTCAGAAATTATATTAGTTCTACATGGAAGATCTAAAGGCGTACAAAAAATCCATCAGAGTTGTAAAAAGCCCTCTTGGAAAAATTTTTGTCAGTCTATAGATAACATTAAGAGTTCGGATACGCTTGGTGGAATTTTCTCCAAAGAATACTCTTGTCCATCGTTCGTCAAGAAACTAGATGGGACAAGGACAGAATCCACACAAGAACCATTGGAGCTTCTAATTAAAAATCATTTTCCTGGTAGTACAATTTTTCAAAATACAACCAGAAGTTCAAATATAATTGAAAATATTGCACCAGAATCTATTGTCAATAGCTAAAGATAGAATAATATGATTACTTAAAAGTTTCCCGCCTTTTAAGTCCCCAAGTCTAAACGGTATTTTGCAATTAATTTTCAAAATACCTACTGTAAATATTATAGAATCAATAATAAAATTTTACTAGGAACTCAATAAAGGGCATATTTCACATTTTTCGCTTTAAATAGAGGTTTATGGTAATTTTCCGACCCACAGATAAATATTTTAAAGAAAGCTTATTTGCGTCTATGATCCTTGCATCAGATTTTTGAATCGATATAAAATTAAGATTCTAAAGGATTTTATTCAACTTCTTTTGCTTGTACGGATTTTACTGTTCGTCCATGTCAAGCATCGTGCAACATGTGGGAGGGACTAGAAAATACGGCGTAGCACCTATAGCCTGCCGTCTAAGGCATCTTATGGAATTTAATATAAAGGGGTACAGTGGCTCACAGCTTATTTCATGCAGTGCTATTTGTATTTTCTAGCACTGTATCTTAAAAACTAATAGTAAAATCAACAAAATTTGAATATAGGCTCAAGGGTATGCGTACATAACGGACTTCGGATATAACGGACACAAAATCCGGTCAAATGCAAAAAATTAAAAACGTCCTGTTAATAATACACATGCTTAAATTCAAGTGTCAGCGCATGTAAAATTTTTAGCTATGATAATCCAGTCATACGTCTACCACTAAAATTTGAGACATAATGCCGCCCTGCTCGTACACTGAACCTAGCCGGAACTATAGTATATTAGGGGATTCGCTGATATTATAACGCGTAGATTTCGACGCAGCACACTGGTGTTTGAAATGCTGGTCGAGAATTCACGCAACTCTTAACAGTCTATCTAGTTTATTCAAAGCGAATGACCGCATTTGATACTCCAGTAAACAAATTTAAGTTTTCGCAACCCTACACTTTAAATATGGACAAGCCGAAAAGAGTCAATCTAATATGAGCAATCAAAAATTAGAAATTATACAAAAGTTGGAGTCTGCGTTTTTTATATATGAGAACAATATGGCATAAAAAAGCAAACTGTTTCGAATCAAAAAAAAAAAAACAGAAGCAAATAAATAATAAATTTGTATTAATGTGTGATGTAGAAGAAAACAGCAATTCCATAGAAATGAATTCCGCTTGTGGAACTTCACTTGAAGAAGCAATCTTAAAAAGGTACAGCCAATATAGTTCTTGTGGGGTTCCGGTTCGGACAGTCGAATTGAAATCTAATCTAAATAAATATCTACAGTGTATTTTCAAAACAAGTTTTTTGATTCATTCTAAACCTATTCTTATATAGCGAACTTTCGGCTTTAACGGGCACCCCCTCCCCCCAATTAGTCCATTATATCGAGGATTTACTGTACAAAAAATAATTCTGACAAACTTAAGGCGGACAAAACCGATTGTGCAACAGAATTGCGAGCCACAGCTTATTTCATGCAGATACTTGTCCCCTTTTTGATGCCAGCGTGTCGCGCTGTGTAACGGGACTTTCTTTTTCTATGTTCCCTTTGGGTAATTTGCGACCAGCTCTAGTCAATTTTTAGTTTGATATTGTACGTGAAACGTTGAAAAAGTGCAGTGTGAAAAATGGGTCGTCGAACAACAACTGAGCAGCGAGAATTGGTGATAGACCATTTTAAAAACAGTCAATCCCAGCGGAATATTGCTAATTTGATTAACTTGAGTCGCGCCACAGTGCAGAGAATCATTGAACGCTTCTTTCATGAAAATCGGATTCAAAATAAGGGCAGAAGTGCGCCGAGCAAAATTTTCAACCCGACTGACGAACGATTTATTGTCCAAAAAATCAAAGCGATGCAAAAGTTATCGGCTCCAAAATTAGTCACAGAGGTAGAGCAAGGACTAGGTAAGTCGTGCTGTACGGAAACTGTCCGCCGCGTGCTCCGAGACCACAACTTCAATGGTCCAGTAGCCAGAAAAAAAACCATTCATAAGCAAAAAACAGAGGAATCGACTTGCCTCTGCTAAGGAGCACGGAGCAAAAATTCGGACTTCTGGAACAGCGTCATATTCTCAGACGAGTTTAAATTTAACATCTTTGGCTCTGATTGCATATGTATGGCGGATACCTAACACTGAGCTCAAAAAAGAAAATTCAAAGGATACAGTGAAGCATGTTAAAAACGGCTAATTTAGAAGAGTGGAACAAAGTTACATCAGCAACTACCCAAAAACTTTTAGATTTGATACCAAACATGATGTAACAAATACGAAGGGATATCATACCAAATACTAATTTTTGTATGAAATTTAATTTTTTTGCTGTAAATTAAGGCTTAAGTTTAAGTGCATGAAATAAGCTGTGACATGAAACTATGCAGTGTTCCCATAGTTTTTGCTTATTTGTTATTACAAACAATATTTTTGGTATTTTTGAAGTTTCTAAATTGAACAATAAATTTTTTCTATAATGTGGCATTTAAATCTTGTCAATAATTTAAAGTTTTTTAATAACGGCGAAATAAATTTTAAAATTGGAACTGCATTAAGTAAGCTGTGAGCTACTGTATATTGTCTAAGCCGAACAGCTTGTAATATGTGGACTTGACACCTCCCAAATAATGCATTTGTGGTGTTGTAGAATCACCTGAACATCTGGTTTTTGAATATACTGAATTACGTAAAAAATTTATATTAATATATTCGTATTACCTACTTCTAGGAATACATTCTCTAAGGCTATAAATATCAAGCTTTTTAAGTGCATGACATTGTTTATACTCGCAGATCATACCTGCTACTGGAGGTGGTATAATAAATAATAAAAAATAATATAGGTTATTTCTTTAGGCTGGTTTGGCCGCTTAAGATTAACTAAAAATTAAAGTTAAATTAGGCTTACCATGTTCAATTGCATTAACTCTTCTGTTAGTTATTTTAATCACTTCATCTAAAGTAACAAATGATGTTTGCAGTGACGCCAATTCAACTAATAACTTGACAGCACTTTGATAATTTTTCTTCAATTTAGCTAACTGCTGACCACCACGCGCTAATCCAGCCAGCTCATATGTGTCTGCACCGTCCTGATAAGACTCGAAGACAGGCAATGTAACACCAGCTACGTTATCCTTCTTTGTGCGTATCTTAACTTGAGCCTTATCAACCTTCTGCAATACGTCCTGATTAAAGTCACCAGTGGTGAATTTCGCTTCGGCCAGCGAGAAAGCAGCTTCTTTCATAACCTCACCCATTAAAGTTTTAGTCTAAATGTTAAATAAAAATATATACACGTTAATGGCTTTAATCATTTTGAAGGTGCGTGAACTGGTAACTGTGAAAAGTGATGCATATATAAGTTTTTTTAACCATTTTTTTTTGCATCATTTTTTTAATTAGATTTGCTATCAGATGTGGTTTAAGTTTAAAGTGTTGAATTTAAAACTTTTGTTTTGGTCTACATATATTTCTTTCAAATTTTAAATGGCCAAGTTGTTTAAGAATTGAATACTTAATACAAATTTTAAAATGGTAATAACATAAACTATAGCTTTTGTGGTTACAAAAATATTGCTTTTTCAAACAAAATCAGGTCAATTTTGTAT
Organism: Meiosimyza decipiens; assembly: GCA_963680825.1. Taxonomy (NCBI): domain Eukaryota; kingdom Metazoa; phylum Arthropoda; class Insecta; order Diptera; family Lauxaniidae; genus Meiosimyza; species Meiosimyza decipiens. The sequence goes on along the minus strand of OY804258.1, from coordinate 80,045,140 downwards.
TTTATTTAATTATTTAACGTATATTTCAACACGTAAATGAATTGGACTGATGAACGAAATGTCATAAAACTGGCATATGCAATTTGATTTCAATTAAAAATTTAGGGCTCGTTCAGAAAAAGTCAAGCTTCAAAACAACGCATTGTACCAATTACGGGTCAAAAAAGATTCTTTTCAGGGTCCCGAGCCTCCTTTACTGATGTCCAAAACTATTTTTCGTTTGAAAACCAAAATTTTTTTCCGAAACTGGGTCACTAACGGGTACCATGGCCCAGGGACCCACTTTCAGATCAAAAACGGTTCTTTCAAGGGTCTATCTTGCGTTTGAAATATAAAAATTTTTTCCCGAAAATGGGTCAAAAACGGGTACCATGGGCCGGGGACACATTTTCGGGTAAAAAACGGATGTTTCCTGGGTCCCGAGCCTTGCTTAGTGGTGTCCGAAAATATTTTTGAGCTATTTTTCGTTTGAAAAAAATATTTTTTCCAAAAATGGGTCGAAAACGGTCATTTCCAGGGTACGAAGGCATCGATTGATGGAAACAAAAAAATCACAAAAATGGGTCGAAAATGGTCCCTTCAAGGGTCCGGAGCAACCCTATGAGCAGCATGCTATCTACGCATTCACTATTAGTAAGCGCAACTCAGATTCACGCTCATTATTGCATGCAATGTGCACACTCAAGTCTTATATTTTGGAAGTGGCTCAAAGCCCTCAGTGAGCTAATCAATGCAGTTCTCTGGTGTGAATCGATTAACCTGTCTTCGCGAAAATGCCATTTTAAAAATATTTTTGTATTAGGGTCACACTATATATGCACACTAAATAAAATTTTTGTAGCCTATGTTATTTTCGGGGCGAAGACAAATCCAACGAATCAAATATCATTGATTTAAAAGAAGTTTTGTATAAGGGCCACCCTAAATAAAAGTTATGCAGCCTAGATCGAGATCTTTAAAATCGGTCCAGCTGTTCTTGAGTTATCAATAGTATAACCAATTCGTCAACAGTGGCTTTGTTGCCCTGGATGCCTCTGGGGATTTCTATAATTTCAAGTACACAGTTTACGAATATATTCATGAAAGTACAGAATTGGAATTTATATAGATAAAAACATCAATACCATAAAAACTAGATAAAATCATAAAAACTAGAGCCAATTCAGTACTTTGATGAATATATTCGTAAGCTGTGTACTTGAAATTATAGAAATTCGCAGAGACATCCAGGGCAACAAAGCCACTGTTGACCAGTGTAATTAGTAAAAATCTGAGGATTCTTAAGCTGAATAGTGCGAACAATCCAGACACCAGATGGTGTCGACCAAAAAATTTAAATAATCATCCCCTCTACTTCAGCAATAAGATATTTTGGATTTTTTCTTAGGACGTTTGACATGAAAATCATCACATGTAATATCACTAAAAAACTAAATGCACTCAAGCTTGTCAATTAGAGACATCGCTCATAAGAGAATCCTGCTAATAAGAGAAAAACGAAGAATTTGAAAGAACCGTAGTTTGAACTATCATAAGAATTATTTTGCCAACAAGAGGATTGAAGGGAACATTCGAATAAGAGGATGAGTTCGATATTCGGTCCAAGCAAAAAATGTTTTCATCTCCTCTATAACTTTGGTTTTAACATAATTTTCAACTTGTGGCTTACTTTCCAAGTATTTCGCAAATTTTTTTTTGTTGGCCTCTCACAACCAGGCCCACCACTATTCTGGGGCTTATTTCAATCAACAGCCATACTTAAGTTATCATTTGCAAAAAAAAAAAAATTAAGTGGGAGGAAATGACTTCGAAAAATGAAACGCTAACTTCCGGACTATGCTCGCAGTGAAAGAGTGGTTTTCGTTGACAGTCAGAGAAGACGACACGAGGACGAAGTATTGAAGAGTAATGATACATTTTAAATTAGAGTTTAAAATAAAATAATAATATGTAAGTATGTATATATAATTCATATAATAAATAACTAAATCTTGACTTTCACTGCGAATAAGTGAAAACTTGCGATTAGGAGAGAAAAAAAAAACCCAACCGTAGTCAAGTAGTCATTGACAAGTTTGAGTGTGTATATATATATATGTATATATATACATTTAAAAAAAAGCTCTGAAGGTTTATTTTTTTGTGCATATATCGACTCTAAATTTTATCCTAAATAATTGCCAATAAATATGGTTCAAGTCTACCGAGAGTACTGTGGTTATATTTAATGCAAAAACTAAGATTTATTTTTTGAGGTGGGTTATTTAACAAATTATAAACTTTTTTGAGCCAGGTCGATACTGTGGATAAAGCGGGTTATTAGTTTACGATTGTCAACCAATTTTTGATTTAGTTTATGTGAATTTCGTTCGGAAGTGTCTTTTCGTTATAGAATCAATGAAAAAAATGTTTGATGGCTTATAATAGGGATAACAGATAACCAATCAAGGATGTTCAGAAAAATTCCAAGTTCTTATCAGGATGGTTAACTAAAAGTCCTCGAAAAGTTTTCAAACTAGACAAAAAGTTTCACCTACCAATATCTCAATCGGAAAACTTACAGGAAAATATCCTCTAAGCGAGGACAATAATATTCGTCAAATTTGAGTACCTTCGGTAACCCTATCAATAGTGATGGTACCAGCTCCCACATATGTATGTACATACATATTTTTGTTCCACATTTTTACTTAAAAAAATTTCACAAGCAGCCTAAGTTTAAAACCAGCAATTTACCTCTATGATTTTTCCTAATATCATACGAAAACGCATTTGCAAAGCATCAGCTTTCTTTTTCAGTAATCCATGACCCTTCTGAGCTCCAGCCAAACGTGCCTTCATCAACATTTGCGCACTGTAAATAAACGTAGTGGTAAAACTGGAGATATTCACTCTGGGCGAATCTTACCCTCGCGATGGGAAAATTGGTAACCTTTCTTTGCCTGACATTTTCACAAATTTTCCAGCGTATTTCTGAACTTTAATAAAGAATACAAAATATTTTAATATATCTGCGGAAAAAAATTAGACAGAAATATACTCACGCGGAAGAAAAACTACAGAAGTCAGCTGACAAATATCTTATGACTCGATTCCAGTGTTGCCGGAGCACATAAAATTACCCACCCTGGTATGCCAAAAATCAATCTTACACAGAGAAAAATGTTTCAAAGAGCTTGTTCCCATTGATATATTTGAGCTACGTATTTTGGAGTGAAAAATTTTATATTTGATGAATGAATTCATACTTTGGCATCTAAAATTTAAAATTTTTCTATCCTAATTTATAAATTGTGGACAAAACAAAGTTTTGACATATTATCTTGACTGTGCAAACAATTAAATATGTCGGCCCCGATTAAATTAATAATTATAGAGTTATAAGAAAATATTGATGCTTAAAAATAAGTATTTTAAGCATACTAAAAACGAAACATTTTTCGTTGCTGAAGAACCTTATAAAAGTAATGGCGCCCTCAGACGCTACGACTTTTTATCCGACCTGCCAATAGCTCAGTTCACACCTTATGGGTCATTGCACATAATTTTGTGTCATGCTGAAACGCGCGTTGAAAAAACGGTCGTGTGAACCGAGCCAAAGATGGATGAAACATCTGAGAGCAAGTCGTACAAAAAAAAACAGAAGTCGTACGGACGGTAAGAAGAAAATCAAAATGTGCAGCTTAATTCTTTCTAAAGTTGAGAGAACAGGTTTACTTTAGGGGCAACTCTCCGATTTAATATATTTTTTTGGAGATGTAGCGTATCATAAATAAATAATAAATCTGCAAAAAAAATTATCGGTCGGATCTGGTTTAGGAGATATAGCCATCCAAAGTTGCGGATATAGCTTTTATAAAAAAAGCCATAAGTTAAGAATCCCTGGATGAATTTTCGAAATAAGGATATCATATTAAAGATAATTTCATCAGGTATAAAATTGTCACATTAATAAATTAATTCTGATGGTTAGTTTTCGATATATGACGATTTTTGTAGGAAGTTCACCTTTTTTTTTAACAAAAACCGGTTTTTTTTCCAAAAAATGTATTATTAACCTATAATGGTTTGTAGCTATTTAGAATTTAAAATTTATTACCTTTAAAATGATGTGCAATTTGTTCCTACTTTTAGAAGCATTACTCTTTATTTAACGAAAAAATTAATTTTGGCTACGTATCAGTCAATGATACATCCAACACCTGGGTTGCTAGCCACAATGATTTTATGTAAGAGTAAGGATAAGTGGGCGGCCTACGGCCGCAGCTCAGGATTTGAAACTCCCAAAAATCCGACATCGGCTTCGCGGCGGCCTTCGGACGCGTACCAGTCTATAATATATCCAACACCTTGGTTGCTAGCCACAGTAATTTCACATAAGAGTAAGGGTATGTGAGCGGCCTACAGCCGCAGCTCATTATTTGAAACTTTGACCACGTACCAGTCTATGATATATCCAACAGTAGTTTTACGTAAGAGTAAGGGTATGTGGACGGCCTATGCCCGCTGCTCAGGATTTAAAACTCCCAAAAATTCGACGCCGGCTTCGCGGCAACAGTAATTTTACATAAGAGTAAGGCTAAATTAATTATATTTTTATGTTTTCCGGTAAAAAATTTGATTAAAATAAAAAAATAAAGTACAAATGACACATCATTTTAAATAATCTCTTCTTTCTAAATATATATGTATGTATAATTATAGGTTAATAATAAATATTTTGGAAAAAATAATCGTTTTTTAAAAAAAAGGTCAACTTTTTACAAAAATCTTCATATATAGTATCGAAAACTAACCATCGAAAATCTTTTATTAATATGACAATTTTATACCTCATTAAATTACCTTTAATATGATATCCATATTTTGAAATTCCTCCAGGGGTTCCCAACTATAAAAGCTATATCCGCAACTTTGGATGGCTATATCTCCTAAACCAGATCCGACCTACAATTTTTTTTGCAGATTTATTATTCATTTTTGATACGCTACTTTTCCTAAAAAACAAATCAAATCGGAGACTTGTCCCTAAAGTAAACTTAAGTCACAAACTTAAAATTGAGCAAATTCGTTTAATAAAAATCTTGCATTTGGACAAAATTGAAAATTTAAATATGTACTAGTTTCTTCGACCAGGTATTTTAATTGTTTTTTTTTAATGTTTTTTCTCGAGCTCGATGGTCCATAACTTTTTAAATGGAAATTAAATAATTTTACTATTATTTCATCATTTTTCGTCGTTTCGGTGGGATGTTTCCACCTTCATCAGGGTTTTTATTAATTAAAATATAAAAACATAATTTTACATTGCTTCTATTTGTAACAATCTATTTTTTACACTAATATCTTATTTAACCAACTTAATGAAATAAAATTTGTAACATTCACATATTTTCTTTAAAACAACATCAATATAAATTACACATTAAAAAATTAAAAATCACAGAAATAATTACGTGGCACTAAACTCACTGCAGACTAAACGAGTAATAAATGAGGTTAAATTTAGTGTCTGTCTGACTGTAGTATTATGTTGCAAGTCAACGTTTACAAAAAGAAATTTGGTGAAACAAATTCTTGTCTATTCTCTTTTATGAATTTGTTTTACGTTTACACACGAAAACTAGAATTTCTTTGTACTTGCAATGTCAAAACAATTACTCCATCAATCTGACACAACAATTGTAAAGTCAAAGCATAAGAGCGATTAGCGACAAAGCAGCGTCAGCTTAAATAGGTTTTTGTTAAGAAAGAAAAAATGGAGAAAACTAAAATGATAAAGAAAGTTTTGGAATGCACAGAAGACGCATTTAATATCGATTCTGATGACAGCGATAAAGATGACAAAATCATTGGTTTGTGGCATTGAAATTAAATAATTTTGCAGATAAAATAGATTTTCAAAATTATCCCCTTGAAGACAAGTATTTTTTTTTGCATATATTAAAATATGCAAAAATCCAATTTGAAGAAAATGGACCTGTGTTTGAATCCCAGTTAAGGCATAAAATTATTTTTGCATATTTGAATATACGCCAATTTTGGTATTTCTTTGTTTTTTTTTTCACAGAATGGTTAATAAAGGTAAAAGGACATAAATGTTTTTATATTTTGCATAATTTATTCACTTTGCATTAAATAAAAATAAATATAATTGCATATGAATTAACTTGAACTAATACTTACGAATAGCTAGTAGTAGTATACATACAGAAACATAATTCGATATGAACGAAAATAAAAATGAACGTAGTTCTGAATTCGCCAATTTTATTTTCGCTTATTTTATGGTTAAGGTCTCGACTTTTTAGCCAAGTTCCCTTGTGGAACAAACTGACACGGCGAAAATAAAATCTGCACCCGTTTTCCGCAACATTAAATGTTGCCAGAGAACGAGTACATCTCTTTTATATATTTAGTCTCTTTGCACCGAGTCCGCCAGAGATCAAAAGTATTACACTCTCTTTTACCATCGCGACGCAAGCTATTGGCAATCCAACAATGTCAATAGAGCAGCGTTTTTGATTTTGTTCCAAAAAGGGTAATCTGGACTCAAGCATATTACTTTTATTATTGAAATTGTTACTCTTCTCTTCCAAACTTTTTATTTTTAAGAGAGCCGCAGTATTCAACTTATTCAATTTAATTACTTCAGCATAAAGCATCGAGAGCGTAACTTCTGGTGTGGTTGTTAATATTTTCTCAGAAGAAGCAATAGCACAAGAAATTTCATCAGCAGGTGTGGAAGCAACAGAGACAGCAACAGAAGAAGAAACAGCTGAATATGCATGTGGATTGTGCGAACTGCAAGCTGGAGATGATTTCAAGGAAGTCTTGTTGTTGGAATTGCCAATGTTTAGTGCAGGTTTATGGTTGTTTTGACTGATTGGACTTTGATCCGATAGAAATAATTTTCTCTTTAGGTTATTGCAACCTACGCATCTATTGCCTTGTTGCTTGTTGATTTTGCAATCAACACACAAAACTTTTTATTCAAGTCTTTCGGCTTTCAAATTACACAAATTGTATTTCATGATTGAAGTGAATAAATTTTTATTAGTTTAATAATAGTTTGACTTTATTCAGCGCTTCTCAACGTGTGTTACCCCATCAAACGCGAAAGTACTACTGATGGGCCAATTAATGATAGTCATCTAAGGACAGGAGAAAGGATTAAATGCACAGCAACAACTAATGCAACAGCAACAACTAATGCAACAGCAACAAAAGCTGCATCATTAACAGTTGCAACAACAGCAATCGTTTCAACAAGATATGATTATGAATTCAACATGAGGCCAAGGGACATTATTGAACAGTTTCGCCGAGTGAAACCTCTCGATAATAACCATAGTGCTAATTCATTAATCAGTGCTGTGGAGACAAATTTTCTACTTTGCGGAGCCAACGTAAGCAAATAAAAAAATTCTTGGAAATGCTGGACATCGGGTAAGAGAGCTGCAAGACGATTGTACCTGGGAGGACATCAATGCAATAATTCGACAAGAACTTAAACCAAAGCTGACACATGCAGAGCTCTTTAATTTTTGCCGGAGGGTTAAGGTAAGCAACTGGAAGGAGTTACTTGAGATTTTGGAAAAATCAAAATTTGAAATTAATGAGATCTATATGGCCGATTCATTAAAACCTGGAATTTATGGACCTGACAATGTGGACAGAGACTTTGTGGACATTTTATTGGAGAAACTAGAGGGACCAATAAGAGCCCACATTAATAAGCATGAAGAATTGAACGATATTATTTTGAAGTAAACGAGACTAAAATTGTTATACGACAGTAGGACTGTAAGTTATTACCATAAAAAGCTTTTTAATAGTTCTAAAAATGCACATAAGAAATATAATCAAAATAAAGGAAACTATAACTCAAAAGTCAATTTACCATATGCCAATACTGGTTAGGACCAGAATAGTAGGGAAAGCGGTGGGATATGATAATGTTCACCCAGACTTTATCAAAACTCTTCTCCCCAATTATAGTTCATATAATCACACATATTTTTAACACAATGATCACTACATCTACATTTCCCGACGACTGCAAAGTTGCAAAGGTTTTACCTTTACCTAAATCGTCGTCAGGAGCCACAGAATATCGCCCCATTGCGATCCTTCCGTTCCTTAGCAAAGTTTTTGAAACAATTATAAGTAAGCAAATCACAAAATATTATAATGAGAAGAAGTTGCTAAACAAAAATCAGTCAGGTTTTCGAACGAAGCATAATTGCACGACAGCTCTTCTAAAAGGTTCGGATGATATACGTGTGGGTGTTGAGCACGATCTTATGGCCATAATCGTTTTTCTTGATTTTTCAAAAGCATTCGATTGTGTAGACCATAGCATTTTAAATAATAAACTTAAAATTAAATTTCAATTTAATTTTCTGCTCAAACTTATGGTTTCTTACTTGTCTAATCGGACACAATATGTTTTATACAAAAATGAGCGCCCATCACGAATACGGTGGGGTGCCCCAAGGCTCTGTGCTTGGACCTCTTTTATAAATGATATTTCTGAAAACATCTCAATTTGTGAACACCACATTTATGCAGATGATGTTCAAATTTACACTTTTTTTGAGAGAACTAACAAATCCATCGCAGCAAGAAATTTGAATTCTGAGCTGAGTCGCATTCAACTTTGGTCAATGGAAAATAAACTTCCTTTAAATCCGACAAAAACTAAAGCGTTGTGCATTCATAGAAGAAGAAGCAAAGAAGATTTTCCACTAATTCATCTTAATAACATTCCAGTGGCATATGTTGAAAATATAAAGAACCTTGGAATATACTTTAATCAATGCCTGAGTTGGGATCTTCATATTAATAGAATAGATTTACGGTGCCCTTCGTGGTCTGAGCCCCACCACAAAATATCTACCGACTAATGCTAAGCTCAAGCTTGTGAAATCTTTTATTTTGCCGATCATTTTGTATGGCTGTGAAATATTTTCTGATATGAGTCAAGAATCGGAAAGAATGCTTAGTGTGGCATACAATAGTTGTGCTAGATATGCTTTCAGTGTTAGTAGACATTAACATATCAGTGACCACACTAGAAATATTAGTAATTGCTCACTAACGTGCTTGTTGAAATATAGAACTATTTTGCTGCTTTACAAAATTATCACAAGTAAAGAGCCTGAATATCTTTTTTATAAAATTAATTTTGCTAGAATGTAAAGAACGCTACATCTGACAGTGCCCACTCAGAAATACCTCATTACTACTCGTCAATTTTTTGTCCATGCGGTTCATATATGGAATCTTTTGCCCACATTTACTAAACGAATCAGCAGCTTTAACGTCTTTAAGAAAACTGTTTTTATATATTGTGTCAACAACTTTTAAAGATTTTTGCCTTAAGAATTATTACTGTCTTTTATTTTGCTTGATTTTTATTTATTATTTTCTTTTTTTTTTAACGATTTCTTAAATTTAAGTTTAAATATTGCTCAAACCTATGTTATACTTACTTATTGTATGTAAGTCTGAATATTGTGAACCCAGCTTGTGCACACTCAAAAAGATTTATCTTATGTGCATAAATATTTTTTCTGAATAAATACAAATACAAATACAAAGCATTTCTCAATGTCATGGCAGTTACAAAACTTTTACTTATAGTCAAAGGACAATTAATTATGTAGGTAACAATAAATATAAAAGCAACAAGAGTGGTAGGAATAGTTCCAATAATAGCTCAAATAGAACTCCCATATCTAACATGACTGTAGAAAGTCATCAAAGCTCAGTACGAAATGTGAATAGTTCAAATAAAGATGCAATTATGGATATAAGCGACGTCGAAGAAGAGGAAGTAAATTTTATAATATTGCCTCAGCATCTAAACTCCCTATAATAACAGTAACTATAGGCAGGAAGAAAATTAAGTGATTGATAGATACTGGGTCTACAACAAGTATCATCAAATCGAACATATTAATTGAGACCCTTCCTAAGGTACGTTTAGTAAAACCATTGTCATATCGCACTATTAATGGAGTAAAACTAGTTCAATTTCAAGTAGTCACTACAATACCTGAAGAATTAATTGCCACCGTATTTTTTAATAATAAAAAATACGGTGCAATAATAGCACAGAATTTTCTGATTCCTTTCAAGGTAAAAATAGATACGGAAAACGGTCATATAGAGATTTTTGTATTTATTTATTTATACAAAATTTAAAATATTAGTAGACTAAGAAATACTATTCTTTTGTTGCACAATAATCATGATAATGGTCAATGGATTAAATTTAAGTCAATTAAAAACAAACTACTTAAATATTAAGTACAATTTTTATAGATAAAACTACATTTATAACAAAGAAATAGGAAAGAAGATAAGAAAAGTACAAAAATTGAATGAATTTAAGAAAACTTAAATAAAAACAGCTAAGAAGTTTTAATGGTGGATAGACTTAGAAGTCTGGATACAGATTAAGTATAGAGTTCAATTGTTCTTTTAGCTAGGAAGACACAAAAATTCAAAGATCAAATGCTTTAAGTTGTTTAAGATTGTTGTCAGTGGCCTTATAGCAATTGGCAGTAAATTCCATATTCGAATAGTGTTGATAAAGAATAATCTGGTTGAATTGAGAAATTTGAACTTAGGGACATTTAGGTTGTGGCATCTTACAGATATGCTGAAACACAGTTTCTCATAAAGATACGATGGCATCTTAGAATGAATTAACCAATGTAAAAATATGCAGTTAGAAGTCATGTAATACTGTTCTAAGGAACAGCCAAGAATCTATCTTTTTATTCCAGGAAGATACATGATCAAATCTTTTGAGCCCATACACATTAGATTTGTCGATAGCAAGCCTTTTTGCTACCAGTAATTTTCGAAACTAAAAATAAAACGCGTATGGTTTTTTATTAAATTATCTTAAAGGTAGAACAATGTGTCTCGGTAGAATCAAATTTAAGACTGACTAACTTTAATTTACACGTTAGAAAGATAGGCTGACGCGAAAACTTTAAGTGCAGTTACAAAAGTGTTCATAGGCTTTAGTGCTGATAAATATATGATGATATTATTATACCCTACACGGAGGGTATATTCACTTTGTCATTCCGTTTGTAACGCATAAAAGGGGGCGTGGCAGGTATGGAAAAGTATATATTCTTGATCAGCGTCACCACATGAGCCGATATTGTAATAATGTGTGGGGGTTGGTTTGTAATGTTGTGGTAACGTGGTTAATTGTCGATTGAATTCAAATTCAACGTACATTATGCATGAAGCAATATTATAAATATTTTATGCAACCATTATCTTATTAGGGATATAGACGGGTCCCGGTCTATATATTCGGCTAGCAAAACAATCGGCTGGGGGGAATTCTTGGCACACCCTTCTAAAATACCCACTCACAAAAAAATTTATTTCAGAGTCCCTATGCCTGAATATAACGGAAACTAAACTAAACTAAACGGAAATGAACTAGGCTTGACCATCAGTGCATGTGAAAAATAAAAGTAGCCAGCAAAATAGAAAAAAAAATGGTCAAGAAACTAAATTAATATAGAAGTTGCGACATATCGGATTAGTAAATGGTATCTCGTAGATGAAATTTGAGATACGCGCATCTGTACCCGCCCTACCTTGATCCTTAAGAGCGCAATATGTTAGGTAGGTTAGGATTCCCACAGAATGATTAGGACATCATATCCCTATTACCACAAGGAAATCGAAAATTTAATTATTCATTTCAAAATATGTTTTATTATTGCTTAATAACGCTTGCAAATTTATAATGTACTAAATTTCTTAAATTGTATGTATTATAAAATATTCATAAGATAAATACAAAATTTCATTAAGGATAACTTGGTAATAGGAAGAAATTATCAGGAATAGAAGACAAAGAAAGTGCTATAATCTAATTTTTACTTTAATAAACTTTAGTAATGAAAACTTTAAAATATCAATAAACTAACTTTTAAATCTTTGCCTATTATTATCGCCATCATTGTGGTTTGATTTTTATCCAAGATCATGTCTTAAAAAAAAAAAGGTAAACAAAGAATATGTCAAAAAAAACTGAGAGAGAGTACGATCAACGCAATGTAAAAAGCACATATGAAAAAAAAAATAGGTTTTTGTTAGACGAAAAAATGTTATCCGTTACGTTAACTCAAGTTTATGCAGTTTCTGCAAATTCTGCATTATTTTCTCTCGCGGTTATCCGAACATAAATGAAATTGATCTTTTCTTTCTCTTTATTCTTTTTCATACTTATTTCATTTTTACAAAGAGAATGAAAAGATTTTTTTATGAAGAAAATTAATGAAAATGATAAAAAGAAAACTTACAGATAGTTTTTCTTATATTTGTTTGCTTTGTGTTCCAACGATGAAAGGCTTCTCAACGATGTGAAGTAGCTATTGGGGTGTTTCAAAAAAAAATTAATTATGTATCATTTTACCTTAATTTCCTTCTATTAAGTTATCTTACTAATTTTACTTTCTTTTCACTTTAATATTTAATATTCATTTAGTAAATTTAAATCTCTTTTAGTTTGTATTTTAATGTACCATTCAGTGTTCTTTATGCAATTTAGATCTTTTCCATTTCACGCTTTTAACACTTTTTTATTTATTCATAAAACTATATTTTTGCATGTCTTATTTTTGAAAAGTTGTTTTAGATTGTAATAGCTAGATTAGGTTTATTTAAAGTAAGTTTTTTTAAATAAGACTATGCACGTTTCATTTGAGGAATTTTATGGGATAATGGAGTTGTTTGGAATTTAAAAAAAAAACAAAGGAAGAGATTTCAAGAATTAAAATGAATTTCACATTTTTTAAAATTTAATAGGTATAGGTCCTTAGGAATTTAACTGCGGTTATGTATGTACATAAGTATTTTTAAGAATATTGTTTTTGTTTTACTTTTCATTATGCTAAGAATTATATTTTATGTATATGTTAACGTATGTTTGTTATTTCTTTTTTAGCAATTTATGAAGCATTGTTTATGTACATATATATATATGTATTCACTATTTAATTTAGATTTAAGTAATTATAGCGAATTTTTAAATAATATTTTATAGATTATAGTTTTTTGTGTGGAAAAATCGCGCGTACAGTATTTTAACACATTTTCTTCATTTTAGATGAGATTTCTAGGGTTTTCTAGACTTAAAACGATTTTACACAAAACACGCGGATTTTTTCCGATTTTTTTGCATAGATATTATGCTTTGCTGAATTCGACGGTCGCAGTAGAAACATGCGGCGGCAACTGGCGTCGATCGCGAAACAGGTTGTGATCTGTCACCATGCTGCTCTGTTTCGTTGGTGAAACCAATAATGCTGTTTACAGTTGATAATGTCGAAATGCAAAATTCTAAGTAACAAGCTTTAGCAAACAAAAAAAATATGAAAGAGAGATTTCCTCAAAAACTGTTCCAATAGTGAATTTACTCTACAATCCAGATAAATTTACTTGAAAATAATTTCAGAATAAGCAAAATTCAATTCTAGAATTGTTAAAATTTGTTACTTTAAATGAAATTAAGAAGGGCAAAATGTGGATTCTTACCAATTTTTTTTGACTACAAATTGATGTCTGTTCGGTTTGATCATCCAAGAAGAAAGGAAAGATCTCTTTTCAAGGAAGTTAGATTTAACATTTTTTTTCTTAATTTTCAATAACACTTCAGTGCAATTTGACAGCTCTGATGTTTTGTAAGTAGAATACTTTTTAGTGCTGCCAATTAAGAATTAGACTAAGCCAAAAAAAAAATCTACTTAAAAATAATCAAAATTTCTAATATTCATGAAAATTTTTAAAATCATGAAATACAATTATTTTTATCGAAACTGACCATTACAATATATCTGTGTCCGTCTGTCTGTCTGTTGAAATCAGGTTTACGCGAAAACTAAGCAAGCTAATTCAATGAAATTTGGCACACAGGTCAAACCTTCTTGCAAGCTGCTAGCATATAAAAATGGGCGAAATCGGTTAACGGCCACGCCTTCCGCCCATACTCTATGTAAATATATATATATATATATATATATATATATAATAAAGTCCATTTTGAAAAAAGTTTCTGCGATTTTGATGAAACTTGCTGATTTAGTGAAGATAAGAACAAAATTAGGATCAGGCTAGGTTTTAAGTTTGCAAGGGCTCTTAAAGAGGCGTGGCACAGCCCTAAATTTTATCTTTCATAGCGCCATATCTCGCTAACCGTGTAAGATATTGTGATGAAATTTGGTACACGAATGCAGATCTTATAAATCTTGAATTGGTCATAAAATGGGCAGAATTGTAAAAGTGGGCGTGGCACTTTTAGGAATTGAAAATTTGGATTTCGTATATCTCCAAATTGGCACATACGATTTTCATAAAAATTTTAGGGATGATACCACTAGATGTAGTCATCAATACAAGTTTCGTTAATATTCTGGAAAACTTCGTTGAAGGGCACAGCCTACAATATTTATAAACGTTATAAAAAGAGAACTAACAACACAATCGCTATGAAATTTAATATGGCAGATATACTCGCTAAAAGGTGTCTTCTTGGAAAATTTTAGCACAATAGTGCCGGTGGGTGTGGCACCTCCCATATGAACGAAATACGTTTAATGCTATAGATAGTGTGCTATGAGAGTAATCTTCGTACAATTTTGAGTGGAGGTGTCGGTTACTATAAGCTTTGAAAACAAATGAAACATGACAAGATTGCATCAGTGGGCGTGGCACCTCCGTCATTAACATAAAGTTATAAGTGTTATTTTAAGTGAACTATTGGAACAATTGATCTGAAATTTGATGTAAGTGGTTTCTGGGTATTAGGTACAAATGAATCAAAAGCTGGCGAAATAGCAAAAGTGGGCGTGGCACCTCTCATACAATTAAAATACCTTAAGTGGCATAACTATCGAAATATATGAGCAATAATACTGAAATTTCAATCAAAAACAACTCCAAAATAATTTAAAAAAAGGAACTATTAGTTGAATTACAAGCCCTCTCTTTGTCTTAATAGGTGTATACTCAGCAGACAAACGTTGACTACGCAGTGTAAAGTATATTTTAGTAACCACCTGTATGATGTGATCATAACATGATAAGCTAGAGCTCAAATTAAATCCAAGGCAAATATGTAGCTTTATCAACCAATTTGAGCTCAGAGCTACCAATAAAAAGTTTCGGAATGGAATCAAAGTCTAGTCTTGCTCGATAGATCGATAATACAAAACATTTGCTAGGGTTCAAGAGAAGATCATTATTAACAGCCCACTCTTTAACCACAGACATGTCTTCATTGAACCTACAAGTAAGATCATCTATAAGGCCAGTGCGTCAAGATAAATACATTTGCAAAGGCATGAATTTTAAAGTTACTGCCTACCAAAAATATATCATTAATGAACATACTAAATAAGAGGGGACCTAATACAGAACTTTGTCGAACACCAGCAAGGGATGACTTGTAATCAGAGAAACATTTACCTACCTTCACCTTTTGTGACCTATTTCTCAAGTAACTTCTCAACTGTCGGAGAGAACTATCACAGAAACCAAAGTAAAGCTTCAATTTTTCACATAATATTGAATGATTAACACGATGAAACTTTTTGACTTTGAGAAGTCAAGGAGGCAAAGAAGAGTTAACTGATATGAATCATAGGAAATACGGATATCATCCATGATTTTTAACATAGCTGTTGAACAGATATGTCCAGCACGAAAGCCTGACTGCAACGGAGATAGCAGTTTTTTAGTGTTTAAATGTTGTATGATTTGATCAGCTAAAAGCGCCTCACATACCTTGGACAAGGATGACAATATACTAATAGGTCTGAAATGTGAATAGGTCTTATTCATCAACTACATGAAATTGAAATCTGTTCGCAAAAGCATATAAATTATTCAAAATAGGCTCATAAGCGGGTTTCATTGGTATTACTAATTGTTTAATACATTTGGTTCAACAAAGCAATCCGGATTTTCTTTTTAAATTACTCCACAACTTCTTCGTACGAAGCGATGAGTTGAGCTTGGTGCAATAAAATTCGTTTTTGGCCTGCCTAACAACGGAAACAGCAGCATTGCGAGCACGCTTATACGCTGTCCAATTTTCTACTGACGCTTTTCCCTTCCACTTGTCATGCAACTTATTTTTTAGCTTAAAATGCTGCTTTACAAGTTTTACCAGAAAGGATCTGTAATCGCGCAAGCGAACGGGTGCTTTTTCTTGGGCCTTATGAACAGCGGCAGCACGAGCTGGTGTGCCGATGCTAGCAGTTCGGTAATATGGGATGGGATCGCTGCTGCCCATAATGCGCCTTCACCGTACAAATTTGTACTCGTGCTGACTTGGGTTGCTGAGCTCATCAGCAAAGAAAAGAATTTTGGATAAAAATTTAATGAATTCAATCAGAAAAACTGTTACGCGTTACCACAAAGAAAATTGAAGTCGAAAAAAAAAATAAAAATTTGCGATAAACTACGGGCCTCCCTAAATTCCTAAGCGGCTGAACCACCGAGCCTGGTGTTCTGCTCGGGCCCTTCTAAACCCACCCTTCCGTGTGGACCTGCTGGGCGATTTATTTTAGGTCCACCCTAGTCTGAATGACTTCTACATAGGACCTACTGTGATTTTTTTTTAAACTGTCATTTTCTTATTTCATTTCTTCTCTTCAAATAGAAAGAAAGATTTTGCAATTAATTCATTTTATTTTTGTTTTATTGATTCATGTGCTTATGCAGTTTAATCATAATTTTTGTTGGACAAAAAAAATAATAAAAAATTTTTAATAGGTAATTAAAATAGAGTTTAGCATGTTGTTTTCCTTAAATATTACATGAGCTCTCTTTTTCCTACATTTTTGTTACTTTAATTTTGCTTTTGCAACTACATCTGACAGGACATTTTCAATCAATTTTAATTTTATTTTAGTTTGAGTAAATTTTAATACAAAAAAAAAAAAATCTTAATCTACCTGTTTTTTTGTTTTTTTTTTTTAAATTTCAATACAAAATATAATTCTTCTTTACATTTTTTATCAGTAATATTTTCTATTTTTTTTTTTGTTTTTCATTTCTATGAAATAGAAATATTGTGTTTCAAATACTTTTTGATAATTAAATATACGTAAGTTCTTTCAGCTCACGGTTTTAGGAACTCCATGTTGTTACTATTTAAAGTTGTATATCTGGTGTTGAGTTGTGTTGTTTATATGTTGTTGCTTGTTAAAGTTGTATGTCTGGTGTTGAGTTGTGTTGTTTATATGTTTTTGCTGGTTAAAGTGGTGTTGTTTATATGTTAAGTTGTTCTATAGTTGAAATTTTTAATGTTGTAAGTGTTTTTTTATACATTGTTGTTATTTCTTGTAGTATATTTGTGAAATATTATTTATATTGTCTTTAACTGTCACTATTTCGTTTTATAGTCAAATTTTTCTTTTATGTTGTGAATGTCGTGATATGGTTTTGTTTTGATTCTTACTGTTTTTCTTTTATATTTTTTTTTTAATGTCAAAAATTTTCATTGTCAACTTCTTCCTTTCTTTCTTTTTGTTATGTATGGGTTTAAGATCCTATCACTGTCTTTATCTCTTTTTCTGTCTCACTTCTTCTCTAGTTTTCAATTTCATATCTTTTTTTTTTATGTGTTGGACGGAGCGCTGGCGCTTACGCGAACTATATAAGTTTAGGTTATACTTTTCCCTTTTTTTTTTTGTATGAATGTATGTGTATTTGTGGTTTTTTTTTTGTAGTAGAAGACGGAGCGCTGGCGCTTCCGCGAACTTTAAATTAGGTTAAATATTTTTTTATTTTATATGTATTTTTTATTATCCATTTCGGATTTAATGTCGCTTTTCTTATTTCTTCTGGCAATGGACTTTAGTCTTATGGTGTTTATTGTTGTTGATTTTGCAGTTTTGTATCTACTTTATATTCTACCATTCAAACGAATTCGTTTATGTTTTTTTTTTAACCTTTTCATAAAAACTAATTCATAATTCTATTGTTTTATTAAACATTTTTTTTACTTTTATTCTTTCTTTTCATTGACAGAACCTCGGTCAGTCACACCCTGTATTATGCATGCGCAAAAGTATCACAAAAAATGCGTTTAAACTCTAGAAATTTGGTTTTATAATTGTAACGCAATTTTAATCTTTTGTTAATGACTTCAGTATAAACGACACGAAACATGTGCAAAAAAAATTTATATACTGTTTCACACACCCAAATCTGTTTGATCTAGCGCAAGACCGCACGACCGCTTCACAACAAAACCAAAAACCAACTCCCGTGTCATTCGTAGACTTTCCTTTGTTCGCCCAACCCACGCGCCGTTCGGTGTTCCCATTGGCTGATTTATCGCGCGCAAAGAAAAGTCTAGAACAAATTTCCGCGATAGAGCGATTTCATGCCACATCTGTCATGTTGACTTTAGGGTTTTGAATTACTGCTTTGTAACGCCAGTGTCCAACAGATGGCTCATTGGTAATAGCTAGTTTTATGATAAAAGTTTTCATCATGAACTGATGCCGTTACAAAACAGTTTCTCGAAATCTGCTGTTGTGGGTTTCAGAAACTGGAGGCACTACTTCCTTATATCCTTCGCGTGAAAAATGCCAAGTCGTTTATTATTCATGTCTGCTAGTTCATAATAAGCCGTTCCCATTCTTTTGATCACCTGCGCCTTTTCGAAAACATTTGCCAATTTTGCATTAAAGTGATCGGAAGCCTTACTTTGAGGAAAACTGCTACGATACACAATTTGACCGATTTCAAAACGAACTGGACGTGAACGCATATTATAATTTTTAGCATTAGTATCATAAGCCTTTTTTAGATTCTCTCGCACCTTTTCGCGAATCAACTCAGTTTTTTCCTCATGTCTTATGTCAGCGGTCGGATCTTCTATAAGTTTGAGCTTTCGCAATACTTCAAAAGAATTTGCGTGGCAGATCATATTTTGACCGAAAACGACAAAGTATGGAGAGAAACCAGAGGACGAATGCACTGAGCTTCTGAGAGCAATGCTTATAGCAAATAATTTTTCATCCCAATCTTTTTGATTTGGGTTAATATATGCTCTAACAGCAGCGATGATTGAGCGATTGACTCGTTCAACGGCATTAGATTGTGGAGAATAGTTGGCAGTATAATTATGCGTAACACCATATTTTTTTAAAAGGTCTTCGAAAATTTTTGATTTGAATTGCACACCATTGTCAGTGGTAATGACCTCAGGAACACCAAAAATGGAGAAAATGCGTCTTTCTAGAAAATCAACAACTTTGTTGGCAGTGAAACTTCTGATTGGCTCCAAAAAATGAAACTTTGAGAGATGGTCAAGAACAGTCACCATACCCACGTTTCCTGAGCGTGATCTTGGATAAGGTCCAAGAAGGTCTACGTAGAGTTTTTGAAAAATACGCACAGACATAGCCTGCTTACCCATAGGAGGACGAAGTATGAGATTTGGGGCTTTTGTTTGTTTGCAAATTTCACACGATAGAACGTGATCTCGCACTTGTTTGGACATGCGTGGCCAAAAATAAAAGGTTTTCAGTTTAGTTAAAGTTTTACCGACTCCCCCATGAGAACTCATCGGATGGTCATGTGCTCGAAAAATAAGATCTGGTCTCATTTCCAAAGGAACCCATACCTTCCATGATTGTTCCTCCTGAATCGGATCACCGCTAGCAAATTCACAACGCTTATAAATGATACCATCTATAACTTGTATATCTGGTTGCTTACTTGACTCTTTTTGAAATTCCTCGATCATTTTTAAATAGGATTCGGTTTTGAAAAATTCCGCATTAAAATCAATTTCGAAAAATTGCTCGGTCAATGTCAATGTTAATTGTAAGGCCAGCACGTTTAATGCAAAATGCTACTTCTTGCAGAAGCAAAATATGGTCATCGAAAGTTTCGGTTATCAGCAACAAATCGTCTAAGTATACAAATACTTTAGTTCGCAAATGGGCAGGAATTACTTTGTCCATGAGACGGGTCATGGTCTGCGGCGCATTACATAAGCCAAATGGCATTGTAACAAATTGGTATAGAGGTCGGTTGGGTACAGTAAAGGCTGTCTTATCCCTTGACGCTTCATCCAACGGAATTTGCCAGAATGCATCCTTCAGGTCTAAGCTTGAAATAAACTTAGCCTTTGGGAGCCTGCTGAGTATGCCGTCGATGAGCGGCAAAGGATAAGCATCCTTTACTGTGACCTCATTCACCTTACGAGCGTTGAGACACATTCGAACTTTATTTGGTTTGACGATTAGTGCAACAGGAGATGACCATGCGCTTTGAGATTCTTCGATAACGCCAAGAGAAAGCATTCTATCAATCTCCGCAAAAAGAAGTTTTTCAACGCCTGGTGAAACAGAAAAATGCCTTTGTTTTATAGGCTTCGCTTGACCTACGTCAATGACATGACTTATAAAATTTGTTCGGCCTAAGCCTTTTTTTGAAAAAGAGGGTATTAATAAAATTGTTGCATTTAAATTTGCTTGCTGTCGAGCATTTAACACATGATGATTGGAGTCCAACTCCGCAATGTTCAAATTCGCAGAAAACTGAATATCTTCATGAAAAAGATCACTTGCCAAACCGAAAGTCTTTACAAAATCCACGCCCAAATATAAGTCTTGAGAAAGAGTTGGAATTATCAAAAATTTTAGAGGTTTAGATACTCCTCTAAAAGTAATAAAAGTTTCAACGAAACCCAATGCAAAATGATTTGTTCCATCTGCAGTTTTAAGGTTAGTCTTTACTTTGTACCAATGGTGTTGGTTATTTTCTAAGAATTTTCGAGCCAAATTGTTGGCTAAACAACTGACAGAGGCACCAGTATCGATTAGTCCTTCAATTTTTTCATTAAAAATTAAAATTTGAGCATAGGGACGTAAATCATCTTTAGGTTTATCAGAAACCACTGACGAACAAATAAATTTTTTCTTTGCTTTTAAATTTTTCCAAAATTTTCTTAATCTCAAAGTGGAACGTTTCTTATGCGTAGATCCCGGTGAAACAATGTTATCCTTATCACAAAAAATTCGCCTTCGGGCTGTTTTGTATTCCTGCCAACGAATGTGCAGAGGTTTAAATTGACAAATAGGTAAAACTGTATCAGGTGGTTTAATTTCTGGTTTAGTTTCAAATTTCAAATTAGAATGATCTGGTTTTAAAATCCAAGTTGTGGTTTGGCATGCAACATCACTTTTTAAGGTGGTGGTGGTGCAGTTGGTAACTCTAAAAAATGATTATTTAATGGTTCTTCTGGGTTAACGTTTACTTCCGATACGTTGCGTGCAGCTTGGAAGTTTCTGGTCGACCTGCCGTACTCTTCATCCAACAATTCGCGTTTTTGAACAAATGTTCGAAGCTGTTGGATGTTTTCTATGGAGACATAAAGAAGACTGCGTCTAATTTCGAGACGTAAATTTCGTTGAATGATTTCCAACAAAGCTGTTGAGTCAAGAGGACGTTGCAATTTGTCGCAGAGCTGAAGAACAGATTCATAAAATTCATCGAATTTTTCATCAAATTTTTGTTTCCTTTGACGAATCAAATCCATTATGTCTAGATCTGTTCTCCGGTCTCGGAGCTGACCACGAAGTTCGTTACACAGAGTTTCCCAATTTATTTGAGTCACACTTCGGTGATAACGCCAAAACCAATCCAACGCTTTCCCCGTAAACAAAATATGTGCATGATTACACAAGGCTTCAAAATCAACTCGCAGACTTTGGACAGTCAGAGAATGTACTCGGTAAATAAATTTATCGACGGTCAACGCGTCTTCTTTTCCACTAAAAGTGACTTTCCAATTGGAAATAAGATTTGAGACCTTCTCTGATGCCATGAAAGGTGGAATTGCCCTATGGTGAGTTGAAGTACCTTGAGCAAATATTCCTTGGGTTGATTGTTGGTAATTGTTTGGTTGAAAAACCGTAGGAGGAGGAAACTGAGGATTATATGGAGGAAGTCCAAATGAAATTTGAGAGTTATTGTCCCCATTTCCAGGAGCCTGATGTATATCCGAAGAACGTCCAAAAGTCACAGGTTGATTTGAATCACGATTCAGTTGAGGAGGTGCATCACCGACTGAGGTTAAATTCATTTTAGCCAGTTGAGCTTTCACAGCTTCGTCAATCAAATTTTGCAACTGTGCGTCTGAAAATTGAGGTAAACTAGTTTTCGCACTTGCTTGATTGGACAAGTCTGTGGATAATGAATGCACTCCTGACATATTGAGATGCTGTGCAGGTGTCAATGAACTATTTTGTTCTAACAAATTTTTTTAACTTCGGGTTACTGGACGACTATTTTTAGAGATTGTACCTGTGTGTGTAACAGCTGGTGTTGTGAAAGCATTTAAATCCAAAGTAGGAATAGGTTTATATGGTTTTAATTTTCTAGGACTGCACACAGCCTGACAAAAAGGACAATTGTGACTTTCCTGTAACCAATTTGAAATGCATTCCGAATGAAAAATATGAAAGCAGGGGGTTATAATTAAATTTTCACCATCTCTCAACTGTTGCTTACACACACAACAAGGATTGTCAGGTACATCACCCAAAATGGACAAATTTTCATTACTACTATTACACTATTTTCGCGACAAATCTCAAAAAGAACCGAATTTGACGAAACGCGGTAAAAGTGAACTATCAAAAACCGAAAAGTATCAAATTTGTAAAGAAAAAAAATTGCCGAAAGATAAATTTAATGATAGTCCGTGGAATTATCCACTAAGTTTCAAAATTATCAAATGTTAGTGTTTGTTTTCAAATATTTAGCATAAGCTACTTTTATTCAAAGGTATGAATTTCAAATGTTAAGGTTTTGTTGGGTTTTTCTTTTTACAAAAAAAAACTTTTTAATTTTTATAAATGTTTACACGTTTCACATTCGAAACGTTAAATTTTTCTTTTCTTTAAATTTCAAAAATAAATTTTCAAATTTAATAAAAAAAATTTTCAAATTTACTTAGTTTCAAGTTAAAAAAATTCATTTTTTTTTTTTCTTTTTAAAAAAAAATCTTCAATTCAGAAAAAAAATGTATTTTATTGTATGACAGCTTGGTCCTATGTAGAACTTTTTCAAATTATTTTTATTTCGTATTTGGTCAACTACGAAAAAATTTAGGGAAGAAAGTCGGAATCTAAAAAAAAAGAATTTAAATTTCAATTTTAATAAGAACTTGAATTACAACAGATTCAAGCCACAGTAACGCGGTCGAAAAGCGCAATGAAATGCAACTAATTCTCAAAGTCCAGCAAATTACTTTGACTTGCAGCTGCAATTCGCATTCAAGCAAAAAAAAAAAAAAAAGAGTGTACCAAAATATCGAATTGTCAAAATTTCAGAAAGTTACTTTATTCAAACAAAATGATGTAAATTTTAGTCATCTATTACAAGGTAATTTTACAACAAGGAATAAATAGATTCAAAAGCTTCTGAGCGGATCAGATTGGAATACTCCCAGACTGATAAATCCAGCTTCAGGCTTTGAGTATTAAATTCTTGGACATGGTCCAAATGACGACAAAAAACGAAATTTTCCCTGTAACAGGATCAGTTATTAAAATAAACAAGTTGTAAAATTTTTCTTTAAAAGTTTCAAAGCTCAGCGAAAGTAAATTTTCAATTGCATCTTTTGATGAAACCGAATGAAATTGAAGGCAAAATACAAAAAAAAAAAAAATTTTAAGGGACATTAAATATCCACTGACAAGACAGTTTTCTTTTAACCTGCAACCTCAAACGGCCCCACGTTGGGCGCCAAAATTTGTAATAGCGCAAGCGAACGGGTGCTTTTTCTCGGGCCTTATGAACAGCGGCAGCACGAGCTGGTGTGCCGATGCTAGCAGTTCGGTAATATGGGATGGGATCGCTGCTGCCCATAATGCGCCTTCACCGTACAAATTTGTACTCGTGCTGACTTGGGTTGCTGAGCTCATCAGCAAAGAAAAGAATTTTGGATAAAAATTTAATGAATTCAATCAGAAAAACTGTTACGCGTTACCACAAAGAAAATTGAAGTCGAAAAAAAAAATAAAAATTTGCGATAAATTACGGGCCTCCCTAAATTCCTAAGCGGCTGAACCACCGAGCCTGGTGTTCTGCTCGGGCCCTTCTAAACCCACCCTTCCGTGTAGACCTGCTGGGCGATTTATTTTAGGTCCACCCTAGTCTGAATGACTTCTACATAGGACCTACTGTGATTTTTTTTTAAACTGTCATTTTCTTATTTCATTTCTTCTCTTCAAATAGAAAGAAAGATTTTGCAATTAATTCATTTTATTTTTGTTTTATTGATTCATGTGCTTATGCAGTTTAATCATAATTTTTGTTGGACAAAAAAATAATAAAAAATTTTTAATAGGTAATTAAAATAGAGTTTAGCATGTTGTTTTCCTTAAATATTACATGAGCTCTCTTTTTCCTACATTTTTGTTACTTTAATTTTGCTTTTGCAACTACATCTGACAGGACATTTTCAATCAATTTTAATTTTATTTTATTTTGAGTAAATTTTAATACAAAAAAAAAAACAATCTTAATCTACCTGTTTTTTTGTTTTTTTTTTTAAATTTCAATACAAAATATAATTCTTCTTTACATTTTTTATCAGTAATATTTTCTATTTTTTTTTTGTTTTTCATTTCTATGAAATAGAAATATTGTGTTTCAAATACTTTTTGATAATTAAATATACGTAAGTTCTTTCAGCTCACGGTTTTAGGAACTCCATGTTGTTACTATTTAAAGTTGTATATCTGGTGTTGAGTTGTGTTGTTTATATGTTGTTGCTTGTTAAAGTTGTATGTCTGGTGTTGAGTTGTGTTGTTTATACGTTTTTGCTGGTTAAAGTGGTGTTGTTTATATGTTAAGTTGTTCTATAGTTGAAATTTTTAATGTTGTAAGTGTTTTTTTATACATTGTTGTTATTTCTTGTAGTATATTTGTGAAATATTATTTATATTGTCTTTAACTGTCACTATTTCGTTTTATAGTCAAATTTTTCTATTATGTTGTGAATGTCGTGATATGGTTTTGTTTTGATTCTTACTGTTTTTCTTTTATATTTTTTTTTTAATGTCAAAAATTTTCATTGTCAACTTCTTCCTTTCTTTCTTTTTGTTATGTATGGGTTTAAGATCCTATCACTGTCTTTATCTCTTTTTCTGTCTCACTTCTTCTCTAGTTTTCAATTTCATATCTTTTTTTTTTATGTGTTGGACGGAGCGCTGGCGCTTACGCGAACTATATAAGTTTAGGTTATACTTTTCCCTTTTTTTTTTTGTATGAATGTATGTGTATTTGTGGTTTTTTTTTTGTAGTAGAAGACGGAGCGCTGGCGCTTCCGCGAACTTTAAATTAGGTTAAATATTTTTTTATTTTATATGTATTTTTTATTATCCATTTCGGATTTAATGTCGCTTTTCTTATTTCTTCTGGCAATGGACTTTAGTCTTATGGTGTTTATTGTTGTTGATTTTGCAGTTTTGTATCTACTTTATATTCTACCATTCAAACGAATTCGTTTATGTTTTTTTTTTAACCTTTTCATAAAAACTAATTCATAATTCTATTGTTTTATTAAACATTTTTTTTACTTTTATTCTTTCTTTTCATTGACAGAACCTCGGTCAGTCACACCCTGTATTATGCATGCGCAAAAGTATCACAAAAAATGCGTTTAAACTCTAGAAATTTGGTTTTATAATTGTAACGCAATTTTAATCTTTTGTTAATGACTTCAGTATAAACGACACGAAACATGTGCAAAAAAAATTTATATACTGTTTCACACACCCAAATCTGTTTGATCTAGCGCAAGACCGCACGACCGCTTCACAACAAAACCAAAAACCAACTCCCGTGTCATTCGTAGACTTTCCTTTGTTCGCCCAACCCACGCGCCGTTCGGTGTTCCCATTGGCTGATTTATCGCGCGCAAAGAAAAGTCTAGAACAAATTTCCGCGATAGAGCGATTTCATGCCACATCTGTCATGTTGACTTTAGGGTTTTGAATTACTGCTTTGTAACGCCAGTGTCCAACAGATGGCTCATTGGTAATAGCTAGTTTTATGATAAAAGTTTTCATCATGAACTGATGCCGTTACAGATCGTATAGGAACATGGGAATCTACGAGGTTAAGAATTTTGCTGTTAAAAAGTTCTAACTTATCGTCTACAGAGCTAGCGTACCAGCACTCGTTCTATTCTATGTTGATTAACTCATCAGACAAAGAAGTTACATTAATTGCTTTAAAATTTCGATAAGAGATGGTTTAGACCACAGCTTTTTAAGCACCTTGGTGTTGTCCGCCACGACAAAAAGGTCTAAAAGACTAGGACTTGCATTGTTTGCAAACCTAGTGGTTATTACAGAGTTAACAACAACAAACCAGAGGCACTAATGTGATCATAAAATCTTTCAACCAAACAGTTTCTAGATAAAAAAATTGATATTGTAATCACCATACAATACATAATAATCAAATTCAATTATTCGCAAAGGTTTTTTTTTTTTTTTTTTAATTCATAAACATTTATTTAATCATTCAATCATTATTCTATACAATTCAATATACAAGAAATAGCATAATATTTAAATTATAGTTTGAAAAAAAAATACATGTACATATGTACAGAACAATAAATAAACAATTAAAATTACTACAATCTATAGCTCTCAAGGAACTAGAGTCGAAAGTAGTAGGGCCTAAAAGGAAAAAAATTACATAAATTTAATAGTGGGGTCATAAACAGTGAATTTAATAAATATGTATTTTAAAAAATATGCATTTAATAATAAATTACATTTTCAAGTATATTTATAACATAAAGTGAATAATATAAAAAAAGAACAAATAAAAAAATAAGTGTATAAAATATAGATTTACTATTGTGTTGTACGCCGAGCCTGGTGTCATGCGGATCGTCTTTCTGAATCCTCTGAGTTCTGAAATTAAATTAGTTTTCGGGACGCGCCGCGGAGGTTGTGTTTAAGCCCACTCGGCTATGTTTTAGTAAGGCAGCTTAGTCGGCTGATGAGAATAACATAAAATGAAAAGACTTGTCGTCTCTTGTTGAGAGTGAAAAAAAATTCTGATTTTTTCTTTTATTTATATCAATAAAACCGGTATTTTCCTTAACAGTATAAATGCCAGTATTTGTTACGCTCCTCCCAGAATTTTGCTGATCGCCAATCAATTTGTTGATCGATCAGTTGCTTTGGTTTTCATAGCTATAACTACAACATGTACATAACGATTGAATATGTGCTGGCCTTCAAATCAGTGTCATATGATCCTGCTCATATTCATATGCACTACATTGTGCATTTGGTTTGGCCTTCAAATTGAATGTCGTTGCCTTAGGCAATCCGATCTATCATTATGCAGTCGCTTATA
Source organism: Meiosimyza decipiens (assembly GCA_963680825.1). NCBI lineage: Eukaryota > Metazoa > Arthropoda > Insecta > Diptera > Lauxaniidae > Meiosimyza > Meiosimyza decipiens. Next base: position 80,017,672 of record OY804258.1, on the reverse strand, counting down.
TGTTATGGCATTGTTGTTGTAGTAGCGTATGTCTTGTGCTGAGTTTAGGTATGCACATACTATGAAGGGAAAGGGGATGAAATGAATTTGTGTGAAGTGTAAATGACATTCGCTTATCTACAGAATTTTTGATTTCAAGTACCCGTCTTTGTTTGGGTTAGTTTTATGTTGCATCAAAAATTCTGTAGTTATGTAAAGTGCCGGGTTATTGTAATTAGCTTTAATTTATGATTTAGTAAGTAGGTGGTCTAAATGAAATTTATTGGGAAAGTATTGTGATGGTAATAGTGACTTTAGGAGTCCACTACACCCTCACCGTCAAGAGAAATTTTACTTCTCGAAGTTAAATTTATCAGAAAAAGAGAGTGAAAAAGGGGAAAATATGATTATGGGGAGTTCTGGCAAATACAATTTAAATTTAATAATATGTGTAGAAAATCATACATATTTTTGTTTTGTATTCTAAATATGTTCTTTAAATAATTACATTAAAAATTTATTATTTATAAAAATAAAAAGTATTCGTAATATAAAGTATTGATATGATATTAATTATTCGTAAAATTTATAATCCTATATGTGTATATATATAATATGCTATATTATCATGATAATAGTGAAAATTTATTTTATGGAGATAATTAATTGATATCTTTATTAGTAAAAAAAAAATATTAATGAGATTAATAAAAGTTAAATTACTTACTATAATGTAATTTTTGGATGTTGTCTAATTATTAAATTTTTTCAACATATTGTTGTGATACTTTTTTAGTTTGTTGTTTATTTCTATTATAGAATTTACTCCATTTATTTCTTTAATTACATATGGTCCCTTGTATGGACTTTGTGATTTTTTTCTTTGTTCTAGTTTTACAAAAACTTGATCTCCTACTTTAAAATTTGAAACGTTTACATTTTTGTCATACTGTGTTTTTCGTTTATTCTTCGCAATGTTTATCAATTCTCTTGCTTTGCTTAATGCAGTTTTTAGCTTTATTTCTAATTCGTTTGAGTAATCTTCTAAATTATACCGTGTTGTTGTTGTGTTTTTTTCAATCAAATCACTTGGTAGGGATGGCAGTTTTCCGAAAATCAACTCAAAAGGTGTATACTCTGTATCAACATGTGGACTTGAATTATATGCAAACGTATAGTATGGAATCCATTTATCCCATTCAAAATCGTCTGCAAATGATAATAAATATTCATTTAGTGTTCTATGATTTTTCTCTAATGAACCTAATGTCTCATGATGATAGGGGGTGGAAAAAATTTGTTCTACCTTCAGTAATTCACATATGTTTCTAAGAAGTTCATTTGTGAATTCTGTTCCGCGATCTGATTTTAGGTACTTAAATAAACCGAATTTAAGTATAAGTTGCTCTACCAAAGTTTGTGCAATTGTTTTTGCGTCCTTGGTTTCTATAGGATGAGCTATAACGAATTTTGTTAGTTGACATTGCATTGTTAGTATGTAGCGGTATCCGTTTGAAATCTTAAGTGGACCGACAGTGTCAATTTCCACTGTTTCGAAACTTGTGGTTGGAGTGTCCGTTATGTTCATATTTTCTTTCGTGTGCCGAATTTGTTTATTCCTTGCACATTTTTCGCATGTGTTTACATGTCGTTTTATCATTTGTCTCATGTTCTTCCATGAGTATCGTTGTTTTAACTTGAGCATTGTTTTCCTGATTCCTAAGTGTCCACCCTGGGGTGAATTGTGGAATTCTTTTATCAACTCTTTTTGCATTGTTTTATTTCTTATGTTTCGTGGGGTTTCGTATATTAGTATTTTAAGCGATTTTTCATACTTATTATTCCTTTTATGCTGCAGCTTATTAAATTTCTTCTTAAATGTTTGTTTATCAATTATTTCAAATATGGCATCTTTTGCCTCTAGCGCTAGTTCTTTTATATTTTCTTTATGCATCTTAGATGATAGTTTCTCCAATTTCGAATCTAGATTCGTTGGATTATCACCACATCGTACTAGTACGAAATCATCTGTATTGTCGACAATTATATTTTTCTTCAAATTATTCTTGCTTATATCAAATTTTACGCGTTTTACATTCTTGACGTCAGATATCGATGTGCAGTCCCATATGAAAAGTTGATCAGGCTCTTCTGAAGACATGCATTTCTCTTTTATAATTTTGTTCGCTTTATATTCACTATTTTGCTTAACTTCATTATCTTCTTTAATTTTCATACCCCTTGTTAAAATCAATGCTTTTTTAATTTTTTCATCCTCTTCTGAGGGAATCATTTTTATTAATTTTTCTGAATCTATTTTTATACGCGATAAGGCATCTGCGTTAGTGTTAATTTTTCCTTTTTTAAATATTATTTCGAAATCGTAGTCCGAAAGATCCAATCTTATCCTTGTCATTTTCGATGATGGGTTTTTGTGGCTGAATAGTGAAACTAATGGTCTGTGGTCTGTAACCACAATGAACTTTCTACCATATAAGTATGGCTTGAAGAAATTTATGCCCCAATGAATGGCTAATAATTCCTTTTCTATCACGGGTTTGTTTAAATCGTGCTTTTGAAGTGTTTTACTCGCAAATGAAATGGGAAGGTCGTTACCTATTTCTCCTTGTGATAAGACAGCTCCTAAAGCAAAGTTTGATGCGTCAGTTGTTACAATAAATGGTTTGGAAAAATCCGGATATTGTAATACTGGAGGTTCTATCAATTTTTGCTTTAGCGTGTCAAAAGCTTGTTGGCATTGTTCTGTCCATTTGAATGTTTGCGTTTTCTTCAATAGGTTATTTAGGCATTGCGCGATGTTAGCAAAATCTTTAATAAATCGTCTGTAATAATTGCAGAAGGCTACAAAACGTCGTACTTCGTCCGCATTTGTTGGTGTCGGATAGTTCTTTATTGTGTCATGTTTTGATGGGTCAGTTTTAATTCCATGTTGTGTAATTAAGTGTCCAAGATAAACTACTTCTGGTCTCAAAAATTTGCATTTTGCGGCATTTAATTTTAAATTGTATTTTGATAATCTTTCAAAAACTTTAACTAAATTGTTGTTGTGGTGCTGTAGACTGCAACCAAAAACTATTATGTCATCGACATAAAGAAATGCTTCTGAGCTTAGACCAGTTAGTGCAAGTGTGAGCATGCGTTGAAAGCTATTGGAGGATATTTTCAATCCGAAAGGTAATCGTTTAAATTGATAGTGTCCATCATTTGTGGAAAAAGCTGTAAGTGGTCTGGACTTTTTGTCTAAAGGAATTTGGTGGAAGCTACTTGTCATGTCGAGTGTGGAAAAATATTTTGCTCGACCAAGTTTGTCTAAAACGTCTTCTATCCTTGTCAGTGGGAATTTGTCATTAACTAGTTTGTTATTTAACTTCCTAAAATCTACAACTAATCGCCATTTTTTAGTGTCATCTTCTGACTTTTTAGGTACTAGCAATAGCGGTGCATTGTATGGGCTTACTGATTGTTCAATGACGTCATCTTTTAATAAGTCTTGTACCTGTTTGTGAATTTCTTCATCATGGGCTTGCGGTAGTCTGTAGTTCTTTATGTATGTAGGAGTCGGGTCATTTGTAGTCAATGTCTGTGTATAGAAATTGTTCATTGTTAATTTTTCGTCTTTTAAATGGAAAATGTGTTGGAAATCCCTAAAAATTTCCGTTAAAGGGTGATTGTCATCTGTTTTTAGTTCTTGCATGAGTTTTTTGAAACGTGTATTGTTGTAAGTGTTATTTTGGTTTAGTTGAATATAGTTGGAAAGTGGCTCTGTTTTTGGTGTTAATTTTGTTAGTTTGACTTCGGTGTCTGTTGTGTTAAGAAGCTTTACGTGGCATTTACCAGTGGCTGGTATGATTGAATTTGCCAAAAATATTCCCGGTTGAATTTCTTCGTTCAGAATTACACTATCCTCGTTTAAATCTAAGAAAATAGGATGTATAATTTCTGTACGCGGTGGTATCCGTATTGTGTCATACGCGTGTTTGTTGAAGTGTAGTGGTGTCACGATGTCTATGTCATGTATTGTTATCGTCAATGTTTGTGTCTCGTAGTCAATTTTGCATGCGTGTTTCGATAAAAAATCTCTTCCTAATATTCCGTCGGTTTGAATCGGAAAATGTTCGTCAACTGCGTGGAAATTTTGAAAAAGTTTCGCATGTTGAAAATCTAATGTTAAAATTATTTTGCCTAATGTTGTTATTTGTTCATTGGTTATCCCCGTGAGTTTGCATCTAGTGTCCATCATCAAATCTGCTTCAATATTGTTAAATTTGCAGATAGATATGTCTGCTCCTGTGTCGATAAGAAAGGTAAGTGGTTTTTTGGAGTTGTAACATTTTACTGTGATATAATTTGTTTTGATATCCGATAGGTTATATATCTTTAATTTTGCTGTCCCGGATGATCTTCCTCGATATCCGAGCGTTCGTCGTTTCCCTGATTTTCAGTTCCAAAAGCGAACATTCTTCTGTTGTTACGCTGGTTCGTGTTGTTGTAATTCTGTCTCCTATTTGAATTACGGTGTGCATTCGAATTGTTATTATTTTGTGTATATCTATATGTATTATTATTATTTCGTGGATTTCTATATGAGTTATTATTATTTTGTGCATTTCTGTATGCATTATTGTTGCTTCCATTGTTGTTGTTGTTTGAAATTTGATTTCTATTAAAACTGTTGGTTCGTTGACCTTGGTTTCTTGAATTATTGTAGTTATTTGGATATCCGTGGTTGTTGTATCTTGTACTTGTGTTTTGCATGTTATTGCGATGACTGTTGTAGTTGTTGTTTCGGAAATACAACAATTGGTTGCTTGTTTTGTTATTATTTTCTAGCTCGAGTGCTAGGTTTGTTGCTTCTGTTAATGAATTTGGTTGAGAAGCAAATATTGTATTTTTGAGGTCATCGTTTAATCCGTTTTTGAAAATATTTAGTGCATAATTTTCGTTCATTTTTATGATTACATTTTGTTGTGCTATATCACCTGATAGCTCTGAAATTTGTAAACTATTTAGTTCTGATATCAAGGATACCAACTTATCCTTGTATTGTGTGACATTGTTGTTCCGTTGTGTTAAAGTTGACAGTTTTGTATGAATTTGAGATACTGTTAACGTTGATTTGTATGATGTTTTTAGACTAGTTTTTAATTGGTCTAATGTTGTTATATTATTAGCATTTGCTAATGTTGTGCGTACATTTGTACTTAATTTCACATTGATTACTAGGTCAATAAGTCGTAACTTGTCCGCGGTATTGTATGTTTCATACATGATTTGTATCACTTTTAAAAAACTATTTAATTCTTTGTGATTACCTGTAAAGGTAGGAACTATTTTTAGAATAGTTTCTAAATTAAAAGGCGTTGTAGTGGGAGTAGACATGGTTGGTTCTGGTGGCTGTGGCGGAGTATCTTCGTTACTAGACATTGAATTCAATAGAGAAATTGTTTCTTGATACAATTCGTAAAATTGTTCAATTAAACGTTCAGTTTCTATACTATGAGTTATTGCACTTGAATGTGCATTGAAAGTTTTTAAATAAGCTTTTATTTGTGATATTTTTTCTTGTATAGTTTGTGCCGTATAACCTCTGTTGATTGATTTTCGTAAATTTCTATTTATTGTGTTCAATTGGCTGAATACTTGAAGTAAAATTTTCATTTAGAAATACCAGTGATTTGACTGATTTAAATTGGATTTTGTACGCGGTTTACGTGTTTTAAAACGTACTTTTTATAATAGGCATTGAGCTTGTAAAAGATGTAGAAAAGAATTGCTATAATAATTATTGTTATTATTATAGTGGTTGTAACTGATTTTACATTGGTGGTAGTTATCGCGGATCCTAAATTATTTTGGATGTTTTCGTTTATTACGATTTCATCTTTGTTTTTATTGTCAAACATTGTGATATTTAGAATTGTTTGAGCAAAGTTCGGTATCATAAAAAAAATGTAAAGTTCAAAAATGTAAAAGTTCTGTTTTAAATTTTTACATATTTATTTATACATAAAAAAAAAAAAAAAAAAAATTTTGTTTATATATATTTTGTTTTAAATAATTTCTTTAAATATGGTGATCTGATGTTCTGCTTATCTTCTCTGAAAGTCGGATTTTTGTAAATAAAGTTATGTAGCGTTTGTGCTCGCTGCACTTTGTCGCATGCGTCTGTAATTATTCCTTGATGACTGTCAAGGTGTTGTTCGATATTTCTAACTTGTTCTTCGCAGATAAAACAGCATGTAGTTTCATCCATTACTTCAGTTTGTGTTTGATTTTGTATTTCAGATCTTTGATCTGATTTGCAAGGCTTTGCTTGTATGCGCCTTTCGCGATGGCTATTAGCCGGTACAGCTCCTGCAGTTGGGCTTTCTGTCTGACGTGGCGCCCAGCCCTCGTGTGTTTCCGTCTTTGTACGGAGTTTTGTTTGGCTATCGATTCTTTTTTGTTTTCTTGTTGTTGAAAATATTCCTCTATTGTGAGGCGTTTTGGTCCCGGAATGGGTGTTGGTGTGTACGTCGCTTCGGTAGCAGTTGCTGTTGGCACGTATTCTTCAATTTCTTTTTGTAGCGATTGTATGCGTAGGACCAGTGCGTCGAAATTTGCCTCAAAATCTTCGTTCATAATTTCAGTGGTCAATCAGAGTGTTGAATAGAGTTGTTGTGCTAAATTTCTTCTATTTGCCAATTTGGCAGGATCGCCATGTGTTGTACGCCGAGCCTGGTGTCATGCGGATCGTCTTTCTGAATCCTCTGAGTTCTGAAATTAAATTAGTTTTCGGGACGCGCCGCGGAGGTTGTGTTTAAGCCCACTCGGCTATGTTTTAGTAAGGCAGCTTAGTCGGCTGATGAGAATAACATAAAATGAAAAGACTTGTCGTCTCTTGTTGAGAGTGAAAAAAAATTCTGATTTTTTCTTTTATTTATATCAATAAAACCGGTATTTTCCTTAACAGTATAAATGCCAGTATTTGTTACGCTCCTCCCAGAATTTTGCTGATCGCCAATCAATTTGTTGATCGATCAGTTGCTTTGGTTTTCATAGCTATAACTACAACATGTACATAACGATTGAATATGTGCTGGCCTTCAAATCAGTGTCATATGATCCTGCTCATATTCATATGCACTACATTGTGCATTTGGTTTGGCCTTCAAATTGAATGTCGTTGCCTTAGGCAATCCGATCTATCATTATGCAGTCGCTTATATGTTATGGCATTGTTGTTGTAGTAGCGTATGTCTTGTGCTGAGTTTAGGTATGCACATACTATGAAGGGAAAGGGGATGAAATGAATTTGTGTGAAGTGTAAATGACATTCGCTTATCTACAGAATTTTTGATTTCAAGTACCCGTCTTTGTTTGGGTTAGTTTTATGTTGCATCAAAAATTCTGTAGTTATGTAAAGTGCCGGGTTATTGTAATTAGCTTTAATTTATGATTTAGTAAGTAGGTGGTCTAAATGAAATTTATTGGGAAAGTATTGTGATGGTAATAGTGACTTTAGGAGTCCACTACACTATTAAGGACATACGGCAAAAAAAAGAACAGAAATTTCCATTTATATGCTAAATGACAATGCGTAGGAGCTCTTCAACCTGATTGTAAGACAATGTAAAAAGCCATGATTTTACTTTTTTTATAAATATAGGCATACTACGGATATATCTTATTTCAACAGGAAGTCTGTTTAAAAGTCTTAGAGCCACTGCTGCATAAAATCTCAACGTAAACTGAAAATTATGATGAGGTATAACTACTAAGTCCTGAGTGTTTATTCTTAAATTATAGCTGCTTGAAGTTATACTCATAAATACCCAGATTTCCGAAAAAAATTTTTTAAAATTTTAAAGTAGTATAGGTGTTTCAGCGACAAAATTTTAAGGTTTATAAAAAGGGGTAAACTACATTCCCGGTTTCTTCTTTTTTCGACTATACGAATGGCATGTTTTTGAGATATCAAAAGAGGGAATACTTTATTGTTTTGTACACCACCCCAACATATCAAACCATACTCCAAGTTAGACTGAAATAAACCGAAATAAATGCACTTCAGAAGTTTAGAACAACAAAAAGATTTCAATAAGTATAGGTGTCTAGTCGCAGCCATTAGGTAGTTTTTTAGTGCATGTGTATGGTCAGGCCAATTCATCTTGCAGTCAAGCAGAAGACCAAGATATTTGAATGATTTGACACATTCAATTTGGAAACAGTTTAGTTGAGCATGAGCGCTCTATTTAGTATTATTGCAAAGAATTAGCGGATAAGCAGGTATCACTTGAATAAGAAAATGTTTCACATTTACCTCAGTGAAAGTAAAAATCATCGAAATATAAGTCATTACCTGAAACATTGAAGTACATTATTCTAGTTTTGTCACTAATGACTAATCTATGGAGCTTAAACCAGTGACTTAGTACTTCTAAATCATGATGATTGATAAGACAGAAACGAATGTTTCAAGAGTGCAGGCTCTGTGCGGATTATATACGCAAGATATCAGAACTTTGATAGTGCTATTACTTACCTCAAGACTTAAATATTCAACTGTTCCACCACTCGACAAGCTTATAATTCCTGAGCTCTCAAATAGATATCTTATTTAATCCATCTTTGCTACATTTAGACTACTGGCATTGAAATGCCCAATTCCAATGATATTCGGTAATAAAACATATTTTGAGAAATACTGATTACCCTAGAATTTCGGAGAGAAAAGTAGCTTAGAAGGCTTAAGCCCTCACAGAGATAAAATTATAGATAGAATTTTCTTAGACCGTTTAAGCAATGAAGAGCGTAATCAAATGAAAACCTTATTACTCGAATTTAAGGACATATTTTTTAAAGAAAAAGACAAACTTACTTCTACAAACGAAGTCCATCATGAAATTGAGAAACAAATCAAAGAAATGCTCATTCAAAATATAATTCAAAAAAGCAAATACAATAGTCCGCTTTGGATTGTTCCACAGAAAACAAATAGTTCTGGAGCTAAAAAGTAGCATATCGTTATTGATTATAGAATGCTTAACGATAATAACGGTGACAAATTTTCAATTCCAAATTTTAAGTCTATTCTCGACAAACTAGGCAGTGCTTAATATTTTACAACTATTGACCTCGCCAAGGGATTTCACCCTTGAAAAAGAAGACAGAGCCAAAACCGCTTTTTCAACACCGTTTGGACATTATGAGTTTCGTATACCATTCGGTCTGAAGAACGCCCGCTCAACCTTTCAAATATTGATGAGTTCGGTGTTCCGTGAATTTATTAATACAACTCCTGTCGTTTATATGGACGACATCTTAATATAGTATTTAGCACATCTCTGAATGAGCATATCAACAACAATATAAAAAAGAGTTTTCCTCACTTTACGAAAGGCAAAATTAAAAATCCAGGCTGACAAATGTAATTTCTTGAAATGGAAACGGAATTTTTTGAACATATTTTAACACCAAAAGGCGTGAAGCAAATCCCGAGAATGTCATAATTATCAAAAGCCTGAAACTTCCCAAATTTATTAAGGATTATGCGAAAATCGCAAAGCCCAATGAAGAAATTTTTGAAAAAAACCAAAAAGTAGTTACCAACGATCAAAACAGCATAGCAGCTTTTGAGAAATTGAAAGATATTCTGACAACTGTCCCTATTCTACGGTATCCAAATTTTGCAACACAGTTTAAGTTAATAACCGATGGCGCTGTCTTAACGTAAGACGGCCACCCAACAGCTTATGCATCGAGGACCCTTAACAAGCATGAAACCAACTACTCAACAATTGAGAAAGAATTGTTGGCGATATTATGGGGTATGAAATCTTTCCGTCCATATTTATATGGGAGGAATTTTGACTTGTGATGCGGTCATCAACCACTCAAGTGGTTAGTTGCAAAATTTTCTGGTGAGCCCATTAATCCGAGGCTATAGAGACGGTTAGTTGAAATGGAAGACTACAACGCAAAAATTGACTATATTAAAGGAAAGAAAATACAACAGCCGACTTTCTTAGTAGAATATACGCACAAACTAATGAAACTCAAAATATCAATGAAAAAATAATAAATTGTAATAATTCCACTGCAGCCACAATACATTCACAACAAGATCATAATGATCACATACCTATTTTAGACATTGAAAAAATAGCTAGAGAGTTTGAAAAAATTTTCGGCAATAAAAGAATTTACTTAGATAAGAGAGACTTACCTAATAACATTGATGACATTATTGAAGACACGGTTGCAAAGCGAAAATATCAATATAATCGAGTTTAGAAGATTCAGCTTATAACATATTACAACTTTAACTTATAGAACTATATTCTAATAGTAAGGGTATGAACTTTGTGAAATGTAGTTATTTTGCAACAGATCTACGTAACGAAGGCAAAGTTGTCAAGCAGGTGTCACTTTATCATACTAAAGAATCTGGACACGCTGGCATAATTGCAAATTATGAAGCAACCAAACGTAAAATTTACTATCCAAAATTAAAGTTCCTGATACAAAGAGTTGCTAATCATTGCAATATCTGTTCTGGTGGTAAAAACGATAGGAACCCTATAACGAAAAAGTTCGAAATTACCGTAACGCCTTCGGATTCAAACGAAATTTTGCACTTAGAAACATACTTATGTAAACTCAAAACAAGCCATTTTAGTTTTTATAGATGAGTTTTCAAAGCATGCTGTATGCTTTTATCTCGAAAATCGCAACAGTCGAACACTTGTTGAGAAAATTGTATGTTTCCATTAAAGGTAAAATGAAAAACCTTATTTGCGATAACGAATTTATAAATATAAATGAAAAAGAATTTTGTAAGAATGAGGGCATAGACAATGCCTTCGCCAAGACCAATAGTCACACTGGCAATTCAGACATTGAAAGGCTAAGTAATACCATAACAGAGAAAATTAGGAAACTTAATTTGGCTGAAGAATTGCCTATTAAAGATCAAATATCGAAAGCTATAGAGCTTTACAACAACGCTTATCATTCAACAATTAAAGACACACCATTAAATGTGTTAGAGAACAAAATTGACAGATCAGAAATCAAGAGACGAATTGAAAATCAGAAACGCATCAAAGTTTCTAAATTTAACGAAAATAGCGAAGACTACCACGAACAGAGGGTTGTACAAATAGGTACAAATCAAAACTTTCACGGTGGTATTACCCTATTTAAAGAGGCTATCGAAAAAGACAGGGAAAACATACAAAATACTTATGACATCGTAAAACAAAAAAATTCGGAAACATTAAGATACCTACACTACTCAGAGCAGAAGCTTAAGTTGAAATATTTAGAAAGCCGAATAAATCAAATTCAAGATAACATAGCATCAGCGCAAAGTAAAATTGTACACCCAAGAATACTAACCTCAGACGATATAATGAAGTATGAAATTGTGTTCCATAAATTAAAATATATCAAGTTAGGAGTAAGGACATACAAGGAATCTGGTCTAATTCATAATCAGGTATCATACGGAATTAGTACATTATTGATAATAATGATTGAAATTATACTAATAATATTAGAAAAATATAATGTAAAAGATTCTTATAAGTCATAAAATTAATAGGATATCCAGAAGAATCTCCATTCAAGGGGTGGAGGACTTACGTCCCCTATCCTATCTGCTTAGCAGCATATTTTGCACCTGAAGGCCAACCGAATGTAAAACTAGAATACACGAATAAAATAGAATAAGTATATTTATGCGTTAGTCTTAAGATTCATTTCAATAAATTTGCATCAAAGCTGAAGTTTTCGGTGGTTTATTTATTTATTATTTAACTCGCGTGAGCTGTCAAAAAACTTTTATTGAAAAAATAAATAGCAAAAAAATCACCCGTTATAAATTTTGCGCCCTTAGGCCAGTTAACATTATCACTCATGCTGTTCAACAAGACTTGTCAACATCAATGCTCGATCATGAAAAGATCAAACAAGCTAATAAGTTAAACCTAACGCTATTCAATTTTGTGCTCCAACATATGCTGACTCCAATGACAGCGCTTTTCTCTCATTCCCGAGGGCTATTCTCACAGCGTCTTGAAGTAGTTGTCGCTGATACATTAGAGGACGTGATTGAGGGTGTGACTGAAGTTAATGATTGTGCCCATACCAAGCAAACAACAGGGATAGCAGACATTGAGTCTGTTGTTGAAGAACAAATTAACAAATCTAGTGCTGAAGAAGTTAAGAAAATGAAACCTTTTTTGAATTCATTTTAGAAGTGCTCAATGGGAGCAAGAATACAACTGAAGATACACGGAAAGTTAGCTTAAAACCTATATTCGTGCTATCTTTAAAGAGATTAACTCTACTTATGAAGGTCGTTCAGTTTAATAGCACGATTGTAAGAAACATAAAATTGCTACTGGAACAATATTTCTTGGGTAATAAAGCATTGTTAAGCTTTTTCTCTAAGACTTTTTTACTACCCTCTGATTCCTTTGCATTCAAAAACTTTAATATGATTAGGCTAGACCGTCCTTCTTCTGTTGTCCGTGGTGGTGGTGTGGCTGTTGCTTTTGACAAATCACTCAGAGTTAGGATACTCAATACCATAACTCCAGCTGATAATATTAAAAATTGTGGGTGTGAAGTCTTCAGGAATAAAGACTCATTTAAGCAGAATAATAAGTAACTACCAACTGTGGTGACTGCAAGTAGCATAATGTGTGTTGGGGTTTGGTTTTCATTTAAGATGGTAATCTATTGCTGTTTAACAATGGTGAACCAACACATTTTAGTCAAACTATTTCTTGTTTGAGCTTGGCGCTTTGCTCAGGCAATATAGGAATTTATTCATTTTGGAAAATGACCAAAGAAACGGTGGGCAGCACTCCCTGCACTATGGACTGACTCTTGTTATGAAAAGCTTCGCAATGTTTGTTATTCCTAGCCACATAGAAAAAAGTTTTCCAAACAAAAAACTCTATGAAATATTTGATTCTCCTAAATTTGATTGCATTTCTTCTGACAGTAGGTTCAATACTTTTACACAGATCTGTCATGACACCTTTAAGAGGAAAACCAAGAATAACCGAATCCTTCGTGGAATGCGGAATGCAACAGAATTAGAGCTATTTTGAGGCTTTCACTGAATAATTTAAGTCTTGTCCGTCAAGAAGAAATGTTGAAATGCTTGAGAAAGCAAGAATGGACTACAAATATATCCTTAGAGCCGAAGAGCGAAAGAGAGCTTTTGTGAACACATTAACAGTAATCACATTACTTTGGAAGGTAGTTAGATGTTTCAAAGGGAACTTTTCAAGTCATTTACCGGGTTTCAATGAATGTCTATCTGATGTCCATTTAAGTTTATTTTACCTAGATCTAGTGAATCCATACCATACTGCTGGTTTCAATACAAAATAATGCCTCTGAAGAAGAAAAATTGCTCGCACACCTCTGCTTCGCCATATCGTTCTATAACACTTCAGCATCACTCAGGGAAACATTCAAGCGCATCCCTTGCACTAGATTTGAGTGGTTTGTTGAATCGAACGGCAAAATGAGTATGTATTCGACAAGCCGATTTCAAAAGGTGGAAATCTACCTCTGATAATATTATCACACTCTGGTAAGCCACATAGACAAATTTTGCGATTTTATTTACTGTATTTTTCAATTCAAAGTTCTCTACATACTTACATGCTGATAACATTGTTATCATGAGTTCGCACTCTGATATTTCTAGAGCAAGAGCTGGGTTTCAAGTTGCTCTTTTGAATTTTAAAGAACGTCTCTCACCATTACTGTCAAAATTCAGTGCTAGTAAAACAAAGAAATGATATTTTTTAAAAATAAAAAAGTAACTTGGATTTCTTGGATACTTTGACATTTCTTCGATTTACATTTCATAAAAATCTATCGTCTAGATATCAAGTTGATCGCATTACCAACAGCTGCTTTATTACACTAATGTACTGTGTTGTCCTTGTGGAGCGACGGGGCTCTAATCCTCAATGCCTCATTCATCTTTACAAAGGTTTAATTAGACCCAAATAAAAAGAATATATGGCTCCCTTACTCTAGGATTGCTCCAAGAAAGATTTTCTAAAACTACCATGGGTATAGTGGAAAGCGTTGCGTATTTCACTCGGTGCCATCATTTCAACGCAAACTCTTGATAGGGAACAAAAGGGGAATGTTATGCCACTAGGAGAAAGACTAAGTTTTTTGTCTGACGGGATTATCAATAAAATACTTTCAATCAGCTATCATAAGCTATCGCTAGTTCTTTTATATCTGATATTCTAAAATTTTCTAATGCGCTTTTGTTTCATAAAAAATGTTTGTAGAAATCTCAAAAACTATCTTTGTAACTTACATACATAAGCATCCAATTTTTTCAACACCATTCGAAGTGTTACTACACAGGAAAAGCTTTCAGCTTATTTGAGGTAACTTTCCCGCAGTGATCAAACTCGTGACGACAGTTTATGTTATAAAACACACTTTGAAAGGATGGCACTGGGTACCGAAGCCTATTTTCCATTAAATCCTGTCTCAACTGTTTTTTCAGTTGAAGCTTTTGCAATTATTGACGAATAAAATAGATTTATACAAAAATCAATTTTTTGGTTCTTTTCGGAAGGTATCTTTGAAATTAAGTAAAGTTTGGAAAACACGTCCGTTTTTTGTTTAAATATTATGCTTAAATGGAGCCGCTCAAATCGAAGGTACCTATTTACTTTTAATTATACCCTACACGGAGAGTATATTCACTTTGTCATTCCGTTTGTAACGCATAGAAGGGGGCGTGGCAGGTATGGAAAAGTATATATATTCTTAATCAGCGTCACCAACTGAGTCAATATAGCTGTGTCCGTCTGTCTGTCTGTCTGTCTGTCTGTCTGTCTGTCCGTCTGTCTGTCTGTCTGTGTGTCTGTCTGTTGAAATCAGGTTTACGAGAAAACTAAGCAAGCTATCTCAATGAAATTTGGCTCACAGGTCAAACCTTCTTTCAAGCTGCAAGCATATAAAAATGGGCGTAATCGGTTGACGGCCACGCCTTCCGCCCATACTCTATGTAAATATACCCAAGTCCATTTTGAAAAAAGTTGCTGCGATTTTGATGAAACTTGCTGATTTAGTGAAGATAAGAACAAAATTAGGATCAGGCTAGGTTTAAAGTTTGCAAGGGTTCTTAAAGGGGCGTGGCACAGCCCTAAATTTTCATAGCGCCATAGCTCGTAAACCGTGCAAGATATTGTGATGAAATTTGGTACACGAATGCAGATCTTATAAATCTTGAATTGCGCATAAAATGGACAGAATTGTAAAAGTGGGCGTGGCACTTTTTAGTAATTGAAAATTTGGATTTCGTATATCTCAAAATTGGCACATAAGATTTTTATAAAAATTTTAGGTATGATACCACTAAAAGTAGTCATCAATACAAGTTTCGTTAACATTCAGGAAAATTTCGTTGAAGGGCGTGGCACAGCCTACAATATTTATAAACTTTATAAAAAGAGAACTAATAACGCAATTGCTATGAAATTTAATATGGCAGATATACTCGCTAAAAGGTGTCTTCTTGCAAAATTTTGGCACAATAGTGCTGGTGGGTGTGGCACCTCCCATATGAAAAAAATACGTTTAATGCTATAGATAGTGTGCTATGAGAGTAATCTTCATAAAATTTTGAGTGGAGGTGTTGGTTACTATAGGCTTTGAAATCAAATGAAACATGACAAGATTGCATCAGTGGGCATGGCACCTCCCTCATTAACATAAAGTTATAAGTGTTATTTTAAGTGAACTATTGGAGCAATTGATCTGAAATTTGATCTAAGTGGTTTACTGGGTATTAGGTACATATGAATCAAAAGCTTTTGAAATAGCAACAGTGGGCGTGGCACCTCTCATACAATTTAAGTGCCTTAAGTGGCATAACTATCGAAATATATGAGCAATCATACTGAAATTTGGTGTAAGAGGTTTGTGTATGGAAGGCTATTTTTGGATCAAAATCGGACTGTATTGTACCAGTGGGTATGTCACCGCCCTAAATTTTAAGAATAATTACGGCACATATCGCAAACTTTACAAGCTATTGTGCTAAAATTTGGTTAGTGAATGTCAATCACGAATATCATTTATTGAACCAAAAGTGTGCGGAATTGGAGAAGTGGTCGTGACATATTTCGTGTTTTTAATTTCTATTCTATTTTTTTTCAACATTTCCCTTATTTTTTCGACATTTTCAACCTTTTATCTGTTCCATTCATTTTCATTCGACATTTTCTTCGACTCCTTTATTAATTTTTCAGAATTTTTCATATTTTTCGACTTATTCAATTTCTTTCAACTTTTTTCAATGGTTTTTATATATTTCAGCATTCTCAGTTTTTTCCAACACTTTTCAACATTTTTGAAGCTTTTTACATTATTTTCGACTTATTCAACCTCTTCAACATTTTTGTAACACCTATTTAAAAAGCACTTTCAATGCAGTGTAGGGTATGTGACTTTCGGCCTGGCCGAAGGTTGCACCTTTACTAGTTTATATTTCTATTTCAATTTTTAAATTAATATCGATTAAATATATGTATGTGTATAATATGAAGAAACAAAGTCATGATTTAGAAAATTAAAATTCAAAAATAAAACATAAATAAAAAATATAATAAAAAAAAAAACAAATCGAAAAATAAGAAATCTCAAAAAATCCAATAAATACCTTTTAAAAATAAGTAAAGATTTCTTGTTGTTTTCGGTATAAAAAAGAAAATTCATTATTATTAAAAGGAAAAATAGAAACTTTCCTTTTAGTAACGTTCGAATCATCAACTTACTGCTGATCATTGCAGCAAAAACATTCTACTGTGAAATACTGTGCTGCGAAATGATAATTGCTTTTCACAGAATTTGCTATTTGACTTCAGCAGCATTGAATACTTCGACAGGATGTAGCGCTAAAGTTTTTTCTGATATGCTGCGAATACTGGCCTAAAAAATAAAGATTGCCGATTGCTGAATATTAGTTTTTGTAAACACATAACAAAAAAAGAAATGTAAGAAATAAACGTACTAATGTTGTCACAAACAGCACAAACAAAAAAAATTACACACATAAAAGAAAATACACACGACAAGGTCAGTGTTGTGATTGATGGAAAACGCAACCTTTGTAGAAGGTTCTGTGCAAACGAAAATTATACCTGAGGAAGAGAGTAATAAAAGGATTCCATGACAACAACAAATAATTCATTTTAATGAAATTAATTATTCATTAATAATCGGTCACCGATTTTTGGGTGGCCACAGTGAATGCGAGAATCGGCGCTGAAATTCTGCTTGTTGTTCGTATTTGCTGTTCGTATTTACTTCATTCATTCATTTGTGCTTATTGAAGTAAAAAGCTTATTGAAGTAAAGAATATTTTTTAAAAGGAGTCGCCGATGCCAACTGCAGGTTTATTGCCATAGAGGTTGGAGGATATGGAAAACAAAGTGATGGCGGTACTTTCAGTACTTCCCAGATGTATCATCTTTTGAAGAAAAAGAAGCTACATGTACCACGAAATAGAAATTTGCCCGGAACCCTTATCACTGTGCCATTTGTTTTTCTTGGAGACGAAGCATACCCTCTTCTTGATAATTTGTTAAGACCATACAGCAGAAAAGATTGTACTGAAGAGCACGCGTATTTTAACATGCGCCTTTCCAGGGCGAGAAAATGTATAGAATGTGCATTTGGAACATTAAGTGAAAAATTCAGAATATTATGGAAGCCGATTGAGACAGACCCTTCATTCGCGGAAATAATTGTTAAAACTGTTTGTATTCTTCATAATACTATTATTGATCGGGAGGGTTTGGATGAAAAACTTATGGTGGAAAAGCAGAACACAAAAAAATCACAAAAAGAATGTAATAAACAAAATATAAAGAATGGTCGAATTGTAAGAGATCAATTTTGTAACTTTTTATGCCTCAATAAATTAAATTGAATTAATATACTTATTTGGTACATTCATTTCTGTTGAAATTGACTTCCATAAGTTTTCTACTAAATTTCTGTTATGATAACATTTATTTTTTTGGTCCCATAGAGCACGATGAGAAAAAATTTTAGTAATCAAGAATTCACAGTCCATTTTATTTTGATAACGAAAAACAATAACAACAAACGAAACACAAATTCACTTGAAAAAAGCAACTACACATAAATAACATCATCAACACCTGCAATGCGAGTCAGCGCTGAAAAACACTTCAAAACTGTTTTCTCGCATTCAATCCGCTTTGCGCTCGGCTCGGCTCGGCTTTCACTGTGGCCACCATGCGCGATTTTGTATGAAATTGTATGTAGCTAGTTTTCTCGCATTGCTTCTCGCATTGATCAGCTTTGCGCTCGGCTCCGCTTTGAGCGCGCACTGTGGACGCACACTTATACCCTAAAGAAAACTACTAGTGCCCTTGCCGATATGTGCATTTCGGAATGTCTGGCATATTGTTAGAGAGAGAGAGACTATAGGTATACCTCATGGTGCAATCATCATGGTAGCAGCAATTCTAAATGATAGTTCTTCTTCTGTTTTATAGGGTACCTTTTGTGTCAAAATGAGCTTGTTCTGTTTTTGTTTATTGTTGACAAAACAAAAATAATTAATTTCTTTATTTGTGGTTTTGGAACAAAGCTCGGTGAGAAATGGGTAACAACAAAAGAAATGGTAACAACAAAAGAAATGGTAACAACAAAAGAGTTGCAGGAGCGATTGCATGTAAAGGATAAAGAATGTAGAGATTTGTCGCACTATGTTTTTTGCTATGATTCTTAACTGGTCAATGCGAAAAATTAAATATAGTATGTTTGCAGACTCTTAAAAGTCGGCTAGCAAAGCTACTGAAGATATGACGTAGCGGTCATTGAAACTAGTATAAGCAGCTGGTTGCCCATTTTTTGCGCCTTTAAAATTGTTATAGTTATTCTCTAACAATAATTGCATTTTGCGCTTGTAATTTTTTTGTTGTTCTTGCGCTAAAAGTTCTGAACATAGAGCTCTGTAAAGTACATACATAAATAAGGATTCCTTCTTTCGTGTTCTTAAGGATCAAATCGGAAGTGAGAAACATAAAAAATTGTTGGTATATTTTCTAAAGGTAACGAAATTATTGCACGTAGTAACAAGATGCTGATGTAAAAATATTTATTGCAACAGCCAATCAAGAGAAAGATACAACTTGCAGCGCTGGAGCTAAGTAATGGAAATGGTCGGATTCCAATGCCTGTGCATGCGGTGGTCCCGGCGTCAATGCCAACAAGAAATACCAATGTTAACGCAACTGCAGCAGCGCTGTAGCCTGTTGAAGATAATGAATTGAAGAATGAAAGTCGCTAATAGATGTTGATTTATTTCTTGCAAAATTTATCAATTGACCGACATCCGGACGCCGAAAGTTTGTATCTGAAAAAATAGACTGTGGACCACATTCACGTATTTTTGTTTCTGGTTTATTTAAGTACGTTCGACTGGAGGAGATGCAAAACTGCATTGTTATCGTGCTCTGTACCTAACTAATACAAAGCTAGCTAAAATGCGTGAAGTGACTTTGGACGCAATGGTTACTTGTGCTTCTACACCAAAAAAGGTTGAAGTACTCAGTCCACCAGCAGGTGTTGTCCTTGGTGATTTAGCTTACTGTGAGGGTCATAGTTGCCAGCCTGATACACAGTTGAATCCAAAATGAAAGTCTTTGAGACATGCGCTGCATAGTTGTTACTAATGGGATGGGAAGATAGTTGCTTACTGCAAGGGGCTACCAGTGTATGTACCTGGCAAGAGTTTAATAGACATTTTGTCACGACTAACAACAAAATGGTTTTCGCACATATTAAAAATTTTCGAAGTGAAATTTCACGAAACCAAAATGGACTTAAGTCTTTGGTCCGGGCAGCCATAGAATTGTTCTTTTAATTGTTTACTTTTAATTTGAAGTTAGTACCTACATATGTTTGGTGTTTAAAGTTCAATAAAAGTGTTTTATTTTGCTAAATGTACAAATAAGAAGATTTACTTATTTTATTTATTGGAGTAAATCGTAATTAAACTTGTTGTGGTTATTGATTGCGAAGAGGTAATTAATTTTGTATCCAAGAGATTGAGAGGCAATATCGCTGTATTCAAGGTGTTTGGACGATTGGTAGCCATTATCATTTTAATTTGACCCAATCAAACCTTCGAAACAGCAACGCCCACCGATAGCATCAATTTCATCCATGAAAATGGTGCAAGCTTGAAGATCACTTGCATAGTTGGACATTTCACGTATAAAGCGTGCACTTTCACCAATGTCAACCATTGGAGAGGACTCTACTTTCAAGAAGTTGGTGTTCAACATTGAGGCAACGCACGTCCCGACAAAGCTTTCCACTTCTTAAAAGATCAATGAAGAAAGCTACTTTTTGGTGTTGTTACACCAACTCGCAAAAATAGTTCGGAGTTCACATTACTCACGAATTTGCTCAGATAGGCCATCAATCGCAGAATATGTAACATCGCCAGGATTCATAAAACATGTTGTAAGCCAGAGTCTCAAGCTCTCGTGGAAAAATCGAATAATTGTCTAAGTAGCCTTGTCCAAAGTTACTCGGGCACCAGATTTGGTTTTATCTCGTTTAGCTGGCGACGACAATCGGCAACACACATTGAAATCTTTTCGATTTAAAATTTGTTTATAACTAAATAACGGGCGCTTGTCAGAAGTTTTGTTTTGTTTATTCTTGACACGAATAATTTTGACCATAATTGGATCAAAAAGAACAAACTAAACCTGAAAAGAAATAAAGGGTGTCCCTCTTTTTTATTTGAAAATAAATTCACGTATTTTTAAGTGAGCTGTAATATTTTATTTATTATCGCATAATCCGATTAAATGTGAAATAAAATATTCGGCAAATGGTTACCGTGGCTCTGATGACAGGCCATTGCTCATTTCATGAAATTTTCTATGTCTCTTTCACAAAGATGTGGCTGTATCTCACTGATAACGCGTTGGATCTCGGCCTTGAGTTCAGGAATTGTATTTAGTTTATTCATACAATCCCGAGATTTCACAAAACCCCAAATAAAGAAATCGCATAATCTTGGTGGCCAGTTGACATCAGAAATTCGTTAGATGATATGATCTGGAAATCATTGCTGCAATGAATTGATAGCGTCATGCGCGGTGTGGCAGGTAGTGCCGTCCTGCTGAAACCAAATGTCGTCCAGATCCATGCCCTTTAGTTGGGGCCACAAGAGCGCCGTTATCATGTTTCTGTATCGAGTGCCGTTCAAAGTCACTCATTTTCAAAATAATAAGGTCCAATCATGCCGCCTAATCAAAATCCGCACCAAGCAGTTGCTCGTTGTGAATGCATTTGTTTCTCATGGATCGCGTGAGGATTTTCTGAGCCCCAAGTTTGACAATTTTGTTTATTCACGAAGCCATTCAGATGGAAATGCGCCGACATTTTTCTAAAAATCGGCATTAACTTCACTTTGCTCCATTACCCATTGAACGAACGGCTGGTTTGAGCTCCATTTTTAATAATTGGAACAATCATAGGTTTCAGCTGTTAAATTTCAGAGTTGCCATTTGCACGAAAACAAACTTATACAAAATTTAAAAATTGGAACACCCTCTACAATGTACAAAATATCGCACAATTTATCTATAAAAAAAACTAAAAATATTAATGTCCAAAAAAAGTCATTCAAATATTAAGAACTCTGGAAAGCAGTACAAAAACTTTTTAAGTTGTAAGAGTGTTTTTGGCTGTAGTTTGAAATACGCAGTACAACGGAGCAAAAAGAAGTACTGTTCTCCCAAAAGAGTACGGTTGGCCACGTAAGGCACACTTTTGATTGAATAATATAGGTTGGTGCGAAAAAAATTAAGATTCTTCCAAAAGAAGGCTTAAAGTCAAAATAAATATGCTGATTGACCTAAACACCCTTTATTGCATTGATCAATTGTGGAAGTGTATTATTTTTTTTTCGTTGTATTGTTCCACACATTCCGAGATGATTTTAAATGAGTTCGACAGCTTGAAAACACCCATGGTACAATTATCATGGGCGCAACAATTCTAAGTGACAGTTCTTCTGCCTTTGTTTTGTTAGTTCTTGACACTGGTACAACTTTTCACGGTTGCATAATTTGAGTTTGACAATAATTCTACCTTGGTATTGTACCACTGCGAAAACATATATAGTGTAATCATGGGTATACCTAAGCATTTTATTTATCCCCTGTACCCATGTACTTTCAGCGAATATCCAGTAAAAAAAAAACTCTTTCGTATTTTTTAAAAATCATGCAGCTATTCTGTTTTATTTAAATTGATTTTAAACTTTGCATTTCTTTTAAAAGTTAACGATCATTATATCGCTCAGTTTGTTCTTGTTAGCTTGTGTTCGTCAACTTTTCCGTTGATAACGTGTTCAAAACTGTTCTACGAAAAAAGTTGTAAGACAAGGCATTACCATATGAAATACTTTCTAAGTTTTGAGAGTTTTGTGCTTGTTTCGAAACCATGGATTGAAATATATACTCATTTGGAAACTGGCAATTGCGATTACAAAAAACTGGCAGTAATAGTGGAATATGTTCTTTGTATATCCGGCACGACTGCCTCTGTGGAACGAGTATTCGCTCCCATGAACAAGACGTGGACAGATGAAAAGTGTTAGTTAGAAGTAAATAGAAACTTTGAAAGCCATTCTGACCTAGGGTGCCTTACGTATTGATTCTCTCAGTACATGTACTGATTTTTACTAATTTCTTTAAAAAAACTGATTTTTCAAGACTTTGAAATCAGATGTACTGATTTTTAGCAATTGGTATTGACTCTTTGAATTACTAAATAATTTTACATTAAATATTAAATTATTACCAGGTCCTTGTTTTGCAGCATCTTTAATTTATTATGTGTACTTTTTTTTCTAATAAATCAAAACAGCGAATTGCACTGCGCTGTATAGAGGGCCCATGAGATTTTCGAGATGTGAAAAAGTATGTTATTTTACTAGGGCAATCCGAACAAATCTGACCTTTTTTTTAGTAAAAAAAAAAGTTATGTAATGTGAGAAGCTGTGATTTTTATATTAAAAACAATTTATGAGGCGAAAACTGTTGTACTGATTTTTGCGTTGAATATACCTGAATATACTGATTTTGTGTTTCAATAATTTGACAATCCTATTCTGACCGCTAAGATCAAATTCAATATGTCGTGCATTGATAATTACAATTGGATAAAAACAAAACCGGTCATGCTGCGGAAATTTAACGTGAAAGACACGTATCTTATTGAAACTCAAGGTGACACTGAACGAATCGGAAACGAATCAGACGAGAAATACATGGACGAAGGCTCTCATTAAATTTAACTGACAAAATAATTATTCGTACTCAAAAATTACTATCTATGGCCGGTGGAGTGGCCTCATTTTTTTGCCAATTTCAATGACATAACTAGAATTTTTGGATATGGAAATCACGAAAATTTAATGCGCCTACAGCTTGGTGGGAAGCAGTCGTGTCACTTTTAATCTTCTCAAGTGATGTTCCAACCGCTATAAGAGAATTTAAATTTAGATTTGGAAGATCTGATTTAATTGAGGCAATATTTATTTAGGCTATCAATGATGTTACTCATGTAATCAAAAACTCTCATCTGCTTATATATGCTGGTCATATGAAAATTTACAGGTCTGTGAAGGTGGATGATGATACCTTTGCCCCTCAGTTTGACCTGAAATTCTTTAAAGTTTGGTGTTTTAAAAACAGCTTTTATTTAATTCTTGACAAATACCAAATTATGATCTTCTCTAGAAAGAAAAGTAATGTGGAATTCGATCATATACTTAATGATACGAAAATCTGTCGTGTCGATATAGCCAAAGACCTTGGTATACATGTTGATGCTAAAATGACATTTAATGAACACATTAACACAATCTTTAAGAATGCCTCGTCATTACTTGGTTTTATAAAGCGATGAACAAAATAATTTAATAGCCCTTTAGTAACAGTATTTTTATCTAATACAATTGTGCGTTCTCACTTAGAGTATGCTAGCCAAGTATGGTGTCCATATTATAATATACATATTAGGGTGGGTCTAAAAACCAAATATTTTTTTTTTTTGGATTCGACACACGAAAACTAGTTCTTAGGTACCTCTAGAAAGTACTTACCAAATCTGAGCTTTTAATATTAACGGGAAGATAATGCTCATCATAGTTTTCCATTTTTAACCCTCTAACCGGCAAGAGTGCCTCAAGGCATGCTTCGCAAAATTTGAAATTTGTCGATAACTAATTTTTATTTTTATTCAAACTGATAATGGTGCCTTGAGAAACATATCTAATGACCTTTGTTTTGTAGATTTGCGCGCACTTAACGTTTAGTTTTGTTTTTATTAACGGTTTAGTGTGAAAGGTCAGACTTTAGCACGTGAATTCTTGTGGTAGAAATTTTAAATCTAAGTGAAAAATTTTTTTATGATTAGGTAAGGCTGTCTACTTTCTATTTATATACTGGTGAATGTGAAAAAAAGAATAAAATGTTGTTGAGAACATGAAAACTGAAGCATGCCTCAGGGCACTGTTGCGGGTTCCGGTGTAAATTTATCGATTTATTCCATTTCATTTTTGTTCACTTTTTCCTATGGTTTTTTTCATTGTTTGTCGCCATTTATGAATTAATTTTATAAAATTATGTAAGGATTGTCCCAGAAAAAACTTATGTTTTGTGCATATTGCCTGCCAAACCATATATTGCTTCGGAAATTTAGAAATTTTTATTTCTTTGAATTTACTAGACACATGCCCCTCTTTCGATGATGTATAATTTTCGTGCCCAGGTAGCTGCCTAAAATGTGCTATGACATAAGTTTCGTCGTCCATATCACAGTAATCAAATTTAGTCAGGTAACTTTCATATAATTTTCCTTTATTCTTTGTACAGTAGATTTTGATGTACCTGCTCTAGCCGCGATATCTCGCACTGAGGTGTTGGCATTTTGCTAACCTTTGGGTTAGAAAATCCTGGTTTTCTGCCTGAACCTTTTTTTCGTGAAACAGGAAGACCCTTCTTATAATTAGAAATAACCGTAAAGACATTTTTTTCCGATGAACCAAATTTGAAGGGATGTGGACAAAATCAGTTCGCGGACTTTTTGTTGCTTGCTAGATATCTTTGTCATTAACATTGCTATCTTCAAGTGTTATGCATCATATTAAACGTCACTTGCGTCTTTTTAGACCTATAAGATTATAAGCTAGAGGATAATACAAAAAATTAATAACGTAAGTCCTTAGAAATGGCAGGTAGACGGATCAAACAATACGATATGACCGATGCTCAGATGTTTGTACTTATGGAATCAATACGCCTAGAAGTAGATTTCAGTAGCGAAGATGAAGAGAATGGTCCAAATTACGTTCCAGACATTCACAACACTGGAGCCAGCTAAAAATCACGAAAAATCTATTCAATATATGTATTGTCAGCACCGTGTAATCTTTCGCGCATACTGATCTCTTAACTTTAAGATGTCATCTCTTAGTTTTAAGTTGTCATCTCAAATGTGTCCATATCTTAAACAGAAAAAGTTTTACAGCTAAAAACATTGAGGCCTAAAAATTACGTTTTTAAATGCTTCACCAATACCACTTGATGAAAAATTCCCATTGCTCTTGCCAAAAAATTCATATTTTGTGCAAATATACTTACTTACGACATATACACGTTTCGACTTGCCATCCTGTGCCGAAAGTATTATTTGGACAACTACGCCAACAAATTTGGCTACTAAATGCATGTGGAGCATGTCACAAAATAGTAAAGCGCTGCGTTCACTGTTTTCGATATAAACCTAAAATCTTGACACAAATTATGGCAAATCTGCTGTCTGTCTGACTATTTCTAATTTGCGGTGTCGACTTTTGTGGACCGGTACATACAACGTTAACAATCCAAGGACGACAACCAATAAAAATGTATATAACGAAATCGAAGGGCTTCACATTATTGGTTCATACATATTAAGATTAAAATTAAACATTTCCACATAGTTTTTATTAAAACGGCACATTTTCAGCCTAGTCCATCAAAGCGGAACAAATTTAAAATTATAAAAATTGAATTAAATTGCAGATATGCAGGTCGATACAATTTTTGAAAATCTGTCATTAAAATTATAAAAGAGAAAATTATCTGACAAAAAACTTACTCCGATTTTAGCTTCTGTAAAAAAAAGATTGTAACAGATCATTTGAAAATTCCCCAGGCTAACCCATAGATGGCACCACTTGAATTAAATCCATATGATTTTCAGGTCGTACCAACCTTCAAACGATCAGTGTCAAAATTTGACAGTAATCGGTCGATTGGTTCGTGAGTTATAGCATTTTGAGTGAAGCAACTTTTGTTATTGTGCAAAAAATGGAAAAAAAGGAATTTCGAAGCTTTGCTTTTTGAAGGGAAAAAATACAGTTGAAGCCAAGTAATGGCTTGATCAAGAGTTTCCGGAGTCTGCGCCAGGAAAAGCAACCGTAATAGATTGGTATGCTAAATTTCGACGTGATGAAATGAGCACCGAAGACGGCAAACGCACTGGACGCCCAAAAGAGGTGGTTACGGAAGAAAACATCCAAAAAATCCACAAAATAATTTTGAATTGCCGAGATAGCTGACACCCTAAAGATATCAACGGAATGTGTTAGCTATATCGTACATGAATATTTGGGTATGCGGAAGCTCTGCGCAAAATGGGTGCCGCGCGAGCTCACAGTCGACCAAAAACAACAACGAGTTGATGATTCTGGGGAGTGTTTGAGGCTCATGAAGCGTAATAAAGCTGAATTTTTACGTCAGTATGTGACTATGGATGAAACATGGCTCCATCACTTCACCCCATAGTCCAATCGACAGTCAGCTGAATGGACGGCACGCGGTGAACCGGCTCCAAAGTGTGGAAAGACGCAACATTCAGCTGGCAAGGTGATGACGTTTGTATTTTGGGATGCACATGGAATTTTGTTCATCGACTATTTGGAAAAGGGAAAAAAAATCAACAGCGACTATTACATAGCGTTATTGGAGCGTTTGAAGGAAGGAATCGCAAAAAACGTCCCCATTTGAAGAAGAAAAAAGTGCTGTTTCATCAAGACAATGCACCATGTCACAAGTCAATCAAAACAGCCACGAAAATTGTCAAATTGGTCTTTGAATTGCTTCCTCACTCACCGTATTCACCAGATCTGGCCCCGAGCGACTTTTTCCTGTTCTCAAACCTCAAGGGGATGCTCGCGGGAAAGAGTTTTAGCGACAATGAGGGAAACTGAGGCCTATTTTGAGGACAAACCTTCATCAGTAAGAATTGGAAGATCGTTATACTCGGTGCACCGCCCTCAAAGGAAACTATGTTGAATAAATAGATCGAATTTTGCCAAAAAAACCTGTTTTGCTATGGTAGCCTGGGGAATGTTCAAATGACCTGTTAAGTACATCTCATTCATTCCATAGATAACATAACATCTTGTTTAGTGCTTTTCTGAAGGTGAATTTTCAACAAATTTAAAAAAAAAGTTAACTTCAAAAAAGATGTAAGTATTTAAAATTTGGCTGCAAAAAAATCTGATACCATTTTTCAAATCTTAAGAACACTACTTTATTGTCTTAAAATGGGAAGAGAAGTTATTCTTCCACGACTTCCTTTTAAATCTGTAAGGCACGCCCTTATTAGTTTATTTGTCCAACAACTTATAAAGTAGCTGTAACTTTATGTGTGGTCCTTCGACGTTTAGCTTCGGATTTCCAAATTTGTCTGTATATTTGCTGTAGTATTGCTCGGTCAAAAGCTGAAATCCATATGATTGCAGTATCTTTTGTGAGAACAAGCCTGTTGCATCTGCTTTCATTAGCTAAGGACAGATCAATTTACACGTAAACTCGTTTTCATCTCAAGTTTTTTAATCTTACTTTGAATTCAAAATCCCTAGCTAGATGTTCACTACGTCGGACCAGCTCTTTTGCAATTCCTTGTCCTCGAAAACGTGAGTCCACCGACAAAACGCGTACATCAAATACTTTTTCTACATTGAACTTCTCAAATATGTTCAATTTTAAATTGTGTGAATAAAGAAGCTGAAAAACCTTTTTAAAATTTTCATCATTACTGAGTTCAAGCTTTTTTTGAGCACTTTCTATGTCACCCGGCTGCAACACACCATTAAGTATAACACCAGCTACCTGTGAAAAAAATACAATAAGTTCCAAGCTCCAGAATTTTTGTTTAACTCCATTTTGTAACTTACTTCATTGTTTTGGCTTAGGGCCATTATGCTTAAGTTTTCTTCCAAAGTTTCATAGCTATAGTGCTCTAATGACAAATTGCCCTGACCTTGTTGACATAGACCAGCAGCATTGTTGAGCGGTTCGTCAGCGAAAAAGGAAACCCGCAAATGTTGAATAACATCGTAGAACCGTTCTGCAGTAATTATTTTGTATTCCATTTCTTAAATTAGAGATACAAGAAATATTTATATGGGTCAATGATATACGTTTTTAAAATTTCCTTTCAGATGGGTCCTCAAAAAAAATGTGAACAACAGGTATAGAAACAAAGTCGACAATAGCCATTTTTTTGTTTCGACTAATTAAACTACTTCTACATACTTTTTTAGGCATTTCTGAGCAGTTCACGTCCATGACCTCCTCAAATATGCTGAGGTGAACACAATTTGTAGTGATAAATTGTGCTTGAAACTTTTTTCGTCAATCATGCACACATAGGTCTAAGAAGACCCAAAAAAATTGCCAACAAATGTGTAGACTTCGGGCAGAGGTAAAAGCCTTGCAATTTATTAAGTGTAAACCACAATTCTCTTCATAATGAATTTTTAAACGGATTATAAATAGATTATGGTAATAAATAAAGCCACCCGTACCTTTCTAAATGATCTAAGACACTATTTTCATTATATTTTCACTAGTGCTTCACCGATACGATAACGAAACGATAATTCAAAAATTATCGTATGATGCTGTAGTGGCGCCAAGTTTGTCGTCTCGTTCTAGTTCTCGTATGAGTTATTTTTGATCTGTATCATTATTTTTTCGTTATCGCTGATTTTTCCCGGTTGCTATCGCATACATTTATGTATTTAATAGTGGCTGAACCAGCAGCTTCGTCCGCACACTACCAGTTGTGCAAACTCTCCTATATTTTACGCAGTCTTTACTGCAGATAATTAGGTCCATGTACCAAATTTCACATCTTGGTACAAGTACAATTGCAATATTGTATAGAAGGAGCCATGCTCCTGCTCCTATAGGTGTCAATATATTGCGTTTTATGTGTTTTTGTATTATGGAAGTTCTGGCCGATATCGCGTTTTCATCGATAATTTAGTGTATATTGTACATTTCGTTGTTTTGTTTTACGTATAGTGCGATACACACTACATTATCGCCGAGAACGATATCCGCCAGACCGTTTTCGTCCTTGGTCATACGAGAAATAATTTTTAATATCGTCTTGGTATCGTTATCGGTTCTCGGAGAAGCACTAGTTTTCACACGTCCACACACACATTCATACATACTACACACATATAACAATTCACAACATTCTAACACTTAGCACACCTAGGGTCATTGCCTATATATAGGCAGGTATACCTGCTCGGACACATACATACTTACGTACCAAATACATATGGGCGGATCTCTTACGCTCCATTTACCGTCTCATACATAACCGCTCATCGAAGGGTTAACAAGAATAAGCGAAACATGATAAGTGACAAGTCCTTCAGTAATTGCAGACAAGGAGGTTGGAGTGGTCCGATGAAGTCGTCGTAGAGACCTAGACATATCGTTAAACTTAAGCAACATATGTAAATTCATGCGTGCCAAAATTTTGGCTTCCTAGTAAATTTCCAATGATAGTTACTCTACTTACATATTAAGTATTGCTGGCAATGATTATAGGTTAGATTACTAAGGATATATATTATTAATATTTGCAAGCATTTATGGCTGATATATTTTACTTTAGAACATGAAAAATTTTTTCAAATATGATCAATATGTTCTGAGTATTTTATTGAAGGTACCTTATTTTCAAAGAAATCAAAATATTTGACTTTTACACATTGTCACTGCGCTTTTGGAAAAACCAGTTTTATAATATGCTACAGGAAATGAAAAAAAACCGCACCTCATAGTATCGTTCAAATCGCACAACGCAAGCTTTACTTCTCACATTCACTGTCGCGCTCTTTGGTTCAAGCACCACCCCGTACTATAGTAAGCAGATATAAAAGAGAGTAACAGAAACTCTGCACTACTTACTGTTAACGTCAATAATAAAATACTTTCTTAAACGTCGAATCCCTTTGAAAGGGCTGTATGGTGATGTTAACGAAGTTCTGAATCATTTCGTATGAAATCTTGATCGCACGATTTCAGCTCTGGATGCACAAAAATGTTCTGTTTGTTATGCCAGCTTGTATCAACTGCACACAATTTTCTTAACATCTGACTCAGCCGTTGAACAGTCTCGGTCTCGCTTGATTTTTGGTGAGCATTCGCCAAAAATTCGGAAGGTATTCAGAAGGTATTGGCAATATTGTTCCATTCAGCTGTGACATGAAATAGCTGATTCAGAGTGCGATGCCACTTATCGACCAAAACATTGGCCCTTGGCACAGTGGATGGGTTTGTATGGAACGGCGGCCACATTTAGTAATAATTGCGCTAGACTCTTGAAATTAAGTACAGATGATTGTAAGGTAAAACAACAAAAACTTTTGATTATGAAAAAAGTCGTTTCACGGACACGCCTACCTCCCATACAAAAGTGGGATGTGGTTGAGACTTTTTCTTCAAAATAGGTATCAACTTCCATTATTCCATATTAATTTTGCGATGTCTTTTATACTTTATTAGTAAGTAGAGGATAACCAAAAACGAAAGTCGGACACAAACTCTGTTTACGCCATTTACAGGTTTAAGGTAGGAAGCCCAAAAGTTTTAATTTTGAAAGTGCTAATATTTTTAGACATTTCTTTCAAAAATATCTAAACATCATTCAGTCTTCTCTATTGAATTTTAAACTTAGATAATCGTCAAAAATTTTTTAAAAATCGGGAGGGCTGTTATCTCTGAAATTGTCATTCAAGACAACCCACAACAATTGACAACCGCATTATAAATGATAAGTGAAAATATATTTTGTTTGTCAGATTGAATTTTTCGGAAATATTAATCGTCAAATTCGAATTAGCATCAAACTTCCTGAGAAGAAAATAATACTGAAGTAATCCCATATTTCTAAAATTCGAAAAAATGGGTGCCAAAATAAAGAAGCATACCTTAAAAAATATTAATACCCTTTCGATTGATGCTACGAAAATTTTACTGAAATCCATTACTTCATTCCAGCAATATCGACGACACACATAATCATTTTTTGCAAGCAGTCACAAAAATGAGCATATTTTTGAAGTGTAAAACAACAGCTTTGGTCAAAAATATAGCTCTAACGTGAGCGGTAGAAGAACGCCTCGTTTTTTGCTTTAAAATGATGTACCATTTGTGTAGTTTTTTTTATCGAAAAAAGTAACATCATTTTGGTGAATTTTTGTGTTAAAATATATTGTAAATATTTATTTTTTCGGCCTCACTCTCGAAATTTTAGTATTTTATACCGTTTAGTTTGCCAATCAAGACTATATGTGTACATGTGTTGGGCGCGGAAACGCCTCCTTTAATCGCGCAGTCAATTTTTAATATAAATTTTTCAATAAAAAATACTTTTAGCTAATTTCAATCAGGTTCTAGGTCAATTTTTCTTTACTTTACTCCAAATAAAACTCATGTTTGATTTAATGGAATAAGGTTTTTTTCTTAAGATATTTTGTTCAATATTTCGAACTCCTTCGGTGTTCGTCTTCAGGAAAAATATATAAAATCTCGCACTGAAAAAATAATGAACAATTGAATTTTTTAATTATATGTAAATTTACATAAAATTAAAAATAATTCTTACATACTGAAAACCAGCAACAATATACAAGTCATTGGCACATGTTCCTGGCTTTTCTAATAGATTGGTACATTCCGGCATATATGACACAAATATAATCAGCATCGCATTAAAAACCAATAACACCTTACAACAATTACTCTCAAACACTCAATCAAAATTAGACAATTTAGACAAATTTAATTTATAGAATAGCATGTAATGGTGACGGGTCCAACTTATGTAATAAAATATATGTTGGAACAACAAAATCCCAATTACGGACAAGATTAGCTGCACATAAATCGTACTACAATGCAAGAAAACGATTATTGGACAATAAAACAGCACTAGCGACGCACTGTGCTACCATGGGGCATTCTCCCAACCAACAAAAATATTACAGCAAGAGCTAAATTACAAAAAGTGATACACAATAGAAATGTTACACATAATCAACACACCATCAAACATACGATTAAACTACAAAATAGACACCGAAAAGTGCGCTCAAACTTACAAACACATACTCACGAAACAAAACAAAGCAATAATTTAAGAAATAAGCGACACCCCCGAAACATAAAACAATAGAAATTTAGTTAACAAACGACACTCACTAAAATCGGGTACATTTTTTAACTCAGTATGTAAGAATTAGTTTTAATTTTATGTAAATTTATATATAATTAAAAAATTCAATTGTTCATTATATTTTCAGTGCATGATTTTATATATTTTTCCTGAAGACGAACACCCAAGGAGTTCGAAATATTTAAAGAAAATAAATTAAAAAAAAAATCTTATTGCATTAAAACAAAAAAGAATTTTATTTGGAGTAAAATAAAGAATAATTGACCGAGAGCCTGATTAAAATTAGCTAAAAATATTTTCTATTAAAAATTTTAAGGCCGAATAAACTATCACCATACATTTTTCAACTTTATAACGATATATATAGTGTAAATTCAGATATCTTTTATGAAAAAACAGAAACGCATGCCAAAGAATTGTTTTAGCTGCAGTAAGTTGTTGTTTTATTGTTTTTGTCCATAAATACATACACAATTTTCATGAGAATTTATTGAATAAACTTTTCTTTAAGGGAAATAATATTGTTCTCTTAACATTGCAAAAAAGTTATAGAAAATCCTCACATTTTTTTGAAAAAAATTACGGTTTTACAAAAAAAAAAAAAGTTAAAAATTCAGAAAAATCGTCATATCTCCAAAACTTTAAGTTACATTTTAAGGATTTATTCAGTAATATTGAAAGAAATGATATTATATTTCTTTTGACATCTTTATATTGAGAATCCATTCGAGCGTTCCCAACTTATAGCGATTTTAGCAAAAGCTATATCCGCAACCTCCGATGGCTATATCAACGAAGCCAGATCGGAGCGACACATTTTGATTAAATATTTATTCTGCGAATGAACACAAAAAGTTTGGTTTAATAAGAAGTGGCGAATGGGAGCTAAAGCAAGTCAAAAAAGGGAACGGTGCCAGGGCTAACAGTATATGCAAATACTACGCTAGTTACACACACCGAATTTGAGCGCCGGCGCACAGGGGCAATATTTGACTTTTTTGATTGCAAAAATCATTACTTCTGAACGAATAAAGATTTTTTGATAATTTTTTTTATTAATAACTAACTTCAGATTTTTTTCACTTAAATTAACAATTTATTTTTTTTTTAATAATCAACAGTATCTGAATGGCTACATAATAGACTTAACATTTCTCGAGAGTACTTTGTTTCAGCTCTTTTGATGATTTGGTGTACCTTTATGTTGGTATAGGTTGGTGGAATATCAACGTTGTGTCTCCTTAAAGAATTTCGTAACAAAAGGTATTTGTCTTTTGATAGTCCTAAGTCCATAAACAAAGCCAAGGCATCCTCGTTAGTGTATTTGGTGGGATGTGTATTCGGCGGAGTAAGGATGCTATCTTTAACCATTTTTGCTCGAATTGGACTTGCATGTAGGACTGCCTTAGTTACATATATCTGCTTTTATTTTTTCATCACCATTACTATATTTAACTGTAAGTTTCAGTGCAATCCATAATTTTTCGTTTTTTTTGTAAATTCTGAACGCTCGTCAATTGGTTTTTGAGGTCTTCCTCCTACAGATTTAGATGTGGTTAGTTTTTCGTCGAAAATACCTGCTATTCCGTCCAGCCAATCTTGATATTTTGTAATAAACTTCATTTTTGTGCGATTTGTGCTTATCCATTTCTTGTTCATATTCCAATACAAGTTGGATAAAAATTTTTCAAATTCAGACATCTTATGCATTGAAAAACTATTTTCGGTAATCTGAAGATAATCCCTTACGGCCAATATGAACTCTGACTTGACGTTCTTTGAAATAGTTGGAATGATGTTTCATATTTTGTGTACATGTTGAATTTTTAAATTTTTTCGTAGTATAAGTTGAGAAGAGTTCTCTTGTAGGAATAAATGTGTTTCGTGTCGGAACGACTTTATAAACCCTTAAATTTTTCTTTTGTTCTTCCCTACTCTTGAGGCCTTTAGATCTACTATTGCACTACCTGTTTTCTTAAACATAAATTACCTGTAATGCGAAATTCACTGAAAGGATTAATAAAAATTACTTAATTACATACTTACATGCATATTCTAAATTTTTAGTTTGTTTTTCTCTACACAAATCGTTTGACACATTTTCAACTTTTCTTGTAATCCTGATATTGATTTCAAGATTTCAGGAATTTTTCCTTCAACAAGATTAGTGCAATCAGAAAAATTTTTAGTTAAGGTCTTATTGCACATAATAGATTCAAAAACTAAAAATAAGTAGTTTTTGACCAAAATAAATGGTGCGACCACTATTAAGAAAGGTGGTTGGGGCTGTAGTTTTATTTAAACGTTTTTAATTATGAACTATGACCAGTCACGGATTTAGGCTCGCTGTCGCCCTAGGCCCCGTTCGATGTGCCGTCCTTTTTAAAAAATAAATTTCAATAATTTTGATCAAATATTTTTATTTAAAAATAACTTTATTTATGGAAATAGAATTTTTAAATATAGCTAATAAACATTACAAATAAATAAGTTATAAACTTCAGAACGATAAATAATAAATATTGTTTTTTAATATTAATCAATTTGAAAATTTCTTTTTCCTGGCTTTGGTCCGCGCATAAACGTCGATTATATAGTCATAACTAATTTCTTGGACTAGTTGAGCTTCAATGGACAGTGATGCAAGAGCATTAAGTCCATCTTGGCCCATGCTTGCACGTTAATAGGTTTTTACCCTTTTTAGAGTAGAAAAAGTTCTTTCTACTGAACAATTCGTAGCCGGAATACTCAAAAAAATACTGAGAGCAATGTCCACATTAGGATAAACGTCTCGAAGACTCCGTGAATGCAGTACATTGCATATTTTTTGTGCCGAGCGTACATCTTCTGTATTTGCTAAGGAATCTTCGAGTTGACAATTTAAATGAATACATTCATTGCCTGACGTCTCTTCCAAATCGTCAGGATACTTGCTGACTAGTTGATTAGCCAGGTTTTTCAATTCAATTGTATCTATTTCAGATAAATTATCAAAAAAAATATAATTTGTGTAGAACTTTTCATATGCACTTTTACGCCTGACCAATTGCACACTCAGAGCGTCTGGAATAAGGGAATAAACATTAATCCGAAAATTTTCTTGTCCAGAAACAGGTGTTCTTTCATTTACCTGTGACTCATCTGGCTGAATTTTTCTGGTTTTTTTGCGACGAGTATCATAACGATAATAATCGTGAACTCCGCATAGCGCTTTGGCTTTTTCTTTATATTCAGAAAATTGTCTATCTCTCATGTCTTGAAGAAATAGAGCTAGAGAACTATAGATTTGAACAATGGATGATAAATCAGCTTGAGAGTCTTGAAACTTTTTACTAGCAGCATTAAAACTTTCTAAAATTTCGTTCCAAGCAATGACTAGGATTGCTGTTTCTAAATGCTGCAGTTTTCGCTGCATTCCTGTAGCTTCAGATCGCGCAGCCGGTTTCTTGTCTCTGTTTTAGGCAATAAATTCCAGTGCATCAATTATTGCAGACCACTCTTTTTCTAATGCGTAACATGCATCATGTCGAGCAGACCAACGAGTTTGAGAAAGACTCTTAACTCTTAAAATTTGTACGCTGCACCAAGATCTCCCAACGATGTGTGATATAATAAAAAAATTGTATAGTTCTTGCATCCCAATATCTTTAGCTTTACGGCCGATATTCGATAAATCGAAATGATATTCAATACATGGAAATCTACGGTAACTTTATTTCACACTAAAAACAAATTGAGAAGGTATTCAGATTTAGTAGTTTCAAAACGCTTCATACACGTGAGATTAATCTCACTAAAGAAACAGAAAGTAAAGAACATTATTCGATAAACACTATAATTAATCTGTTAAAAAATTAACATCTTACCCATACAAATTGAGAAGTAAATTAATTAATTGAATTATAACATATTCTATAGAAATTTTTTTTAAAACTAATCAGAACCATTTTTTTAAATTGATTGTCTTTACTTTTTTTTGCCTCTAAATTTTGGCATTTCAAAAATTTTGCCGCCCTTCAAATTATGCCGCCCTAGGCCTAAGCCTAAATCCGTCACTGGCTATGACTAATCAAATAGGCACTGCACACCAAATGAAATATTATCTAGGTAAAGGTTTTAGATTTAATATATCTAACATGCGTATGTGCTATATCCAAAGGTTTGTTGATAAAAATCGCTCTAGCACCCAAAGGGGCAAACAGCGGTGCCTAGGTTGTTCTGAGAATATGTCAAAGAAGAGTTAGTGATGATTTGTGTGGAAGCTCATCTTGAAGTTCTGTGAAGTTTATTTTTAAGCGCAATTGAAAGCTCAAAAAAAAAACATCGTAGTGTTTCAAAAAAAAAAAAAAAAATAAACAAAAACAAAAAAAAAATTGTTGCACTAATTTTTTTTTAATTTCATGTCATGTCCACTTCTCTAATTTCACCCTCTTTTGATTTAATAAATAAACCAAATTTTAGCACAATAGCTTGTATAGTTTGCGATATATGCCGTAATTATTCTTAAAGTTTAGGGCACACCCAGTGGTGCAACCCAGTCCGATTTTGATCCAGAAATAGCTTTCTATAAACAAACCTCTTGCACCAAATTTCATTACTTTTATCGTATCGGAGGTGCCACGCCCACTGTTGCTATTTCGCCAGCTTTTGATTCATGCATACCTAATACTCAGTAAACCACTTACATCAAATTTTAAATCAATTGCTCTAATAGTTCACTTAAAACAGCACTTACAATTTTATGTTAATGAGGGAGGAGCCACGCCTACTGATGCAATCTTGTAAAGTTTCATTTAAATTTAAAGCTTATAGTAACCAACACCTCCACTCAAAATTTTATAAAGATTGCTCTCATAGCACACTATCTATAGCATTAAACGTTTTTTGCTGATATGGGAGGTGCCACACCCACCAGCACTATTGTGCCAAAATTTTGCTAAAAGACACCTTTTTAGCAATTATATCTGGTATATTAAATTTCACAGCGATTGCGTTATTAGTTCTCTTTTTATAAAGTTTAAAAATATTGTAGGCTGTGCCAAGCCTTTCGACGAAATTTTCTAGTATATTGACGAAGCTTGTATTGATGATTTCTTTCCGTGGTATCATCCCTAAAATTTTTATGAAAATCGTATGTGCCGATTTGGAGTAATGCGAAATCCTAATTTTCAATTGTTAAAAAGTACCACGCCCATTTTTACAATTCTGCCCACTTTATGCACAATTAAAGATTTAAAAGGTCTGTATTCGTGTATCAAATTTCATCACAATACCTTGCACGATTTACGAGCTATGTCGTTTTAAAAGTTAAAATTTAGGGCTGTGGCACACCCCTTTAAGAGCCTTTGCAAACTTAAAACCTAGCATTATGCTAATTTTGTTCTCATCTTCACCAAATCACCAAGTTTCATCAAAATCGCAGCAACTTTTTTCAAAATGGACTTGCGTATATTTACATAGAGTATGAGCGGAATGAGCGCCCATATTTATATGCTAGCAGCTTGCAAGAAGGTTTTCTTAGTTTTCTCGTAAACGTGATTTCAACAGACAGACAGACAGACGGACATAGCTATATCGAATCAGGTGGTGACGCTGATCAAGAATATATATTCCATACCTGCCACGGCCCCTTATATACGTTACAAACGGAATGACGAAGTGAATATACCCTCTGTGTAGGGTATAATTTTGTGCGCAAATATGAGTGGTGAAATTTTATATGACATTCGTCCGATGAGCAGGCTACCATATGTTAAATTTTTTATCTAAAATGAGTCTGGAAGTGATTTCTCCTTATTTAAAAGATAACAAACCCACAAACTATATTATTTATCATTTTATTTTAATAATTTTCAGTATTTGTTTAAATTACATTGATTTTTTCGACTAGCTAATAAAAATAATTTTTAAATGTCCCTAATTTGGACAAAAATGCCCTAAGTGGTAAAGTCAAGATTTTTATTGGTCACCATGGCTGGGTGAGTTTTTACAAACAGCGACGCGACTGAATTCTTTTGCGTTAGTAGTAGAACTCTGCTGAGAGCTTCATCTCTTTGGGTACTCTGTGGCACCAAGTCAAAGCAAAAACCTATAGTAAAAAAAAAACTACTACGTACACATTATAATGAAATGCTCATGAGAAACAATAAACTGTGTTCATAGGATATTAGCGCACACGCAACGACCAATGGCCGCTTCTCTGTCATAGAATCTCTGCTCTAAAACAAAAAAAAAAAATGTACGTTTGCTGAAAAATTCGCACTTCAGTGCTGTTTAAAAAAAATTGACAGAGAAAACTGCGATGTGTGCTTTGAATTTATTGAACTTGCAATGTTTTGAGTTGCGATAAAAACGTGTGTTTTTTTAAATAATTGATACTTTGTCAACACAAATGCTTATAAGATTTGAGTCGTTAGAAAGATTGAAATTTTTGGAATTGTTGCATTCAAAAAAAGTTTCTCAATTTCGAAAGAAGTTTTCCAGATGAGGCTATTGAAAGCCTTAAAATTTCATATGCCCCCTTCTTCGAATTTACTAAGCTAAGAAATGAGTTGAGTGTATTATATAGTATTTTCATCAAAGATATACTAGAAATTCTTTTGAATTTGGAATTGAAAGATACATTTTCAGAAATTTTAAAGCTAAGTTCCTTAGTTTTGACAATTCCAACTTCAAGTAGGTCAGTTGA
The DNA here is from genome assembly GCA_963680825.1 of Meiosimyza decipiens. Classification (NCBI taxonomy): domain Eukaryota; kingdom Metazoa; phylum Arthropoda; class Insecta; order Diptera; family Lauxaniidae; genus Meiosimyza; species Meiosimyza decipiens. The sequence goes on along the minus strand of OY804258.1, from coordinate 79,978,335 downwards.
AAGATCATTCTCTGCACTCGAGCGCATAAAAACTTTTTCGAGGAACACTATGTGTGAACAGAGATTGTCGGAACTGCTTTTAGTTTCCATAGAAAAAGTATTTCTTAAGGAAGTGAAAGCAAAAACAGCTTTTATAATGAGGTTCTGGAAATTTTCTTCGTCGTATTGAACTTAAAAAAATATTTAAAAAAGCAGAAAAAGGACAAAAAAATATACATAAAAAATAAAAATGGGATCTCAGTCTATCACGTCCCCGTCGTGATCCTGGTAAAAACTTAGAATAGGCATTCATATTTAAACAACATATGCACGATGAACACCCTGCTGAAAACGCCAAGCTATAATTTTGTATAACAGAGTCTTAAAATGTCAAAATGAAGCGTCAAAACGTCAGAATTAGTTTGGTTGACATGCAAATGCTAAAATGCATGCAACAAACTAAATTGGGAGTTAAAGTGCAACAGATGGTAAGAAAACAAATATTAAAAGAAAATAATATTAAAATCAGTGTATTATTTTAGATTGAAGAAAATCATCGTGGTCTATGCCAGCTGCAGCTTCATCTTCTGCGCTCACCGACACAATTGCGTGTGCGGCATTTAATTGATAAAATAAAATGCAACTTGGAGCCGGAGGAACACTTAAATAACAATTAACGCCCAATTAACGCCAGCAATAATATTTCAAATAACTGAAAGATTCTTTTTTACCCAGTACAAACTGTCTAGTTTTAAATTAATGAAGTTAAACGTAAAAATCTTAAATACCGCAGCGCACCTCTTTCGAAAATTGGTTAAACTTAATTTGCAGAAAATTTATACAGCTGGAGACTTTCTATAAAATAATTATAGTACTACCAACAATATAATTAAAATATTGGACACTGGGCCCACTGCAGATGACATGATATTAACTGATTATTATTTTGACTCATATGTACATTTTGGCATACACGAAGAAATGCTTAAAGATGAGGCGCGCTCTATAGCCTACCATAATGCGTTGTATAATAATTAACACTAACTAACTGGCAAAGTGAGTATAATAAATCTTCATTTTAGTGGAATTAAGTATTTGATGAAGTATATTCAAACAAAATAATTTTATTTTCAGGTTGTCCTCGATGCTGGTTGTGGAACTGGCATTTTGTGTATGTTAGCTGCAATAGCTGATCCTACTTAAGTTATTGCTGTCAACAGTTTCAATATTTATGTGACCAATATTATAAGACCAAATTTTTTGACCGTAAAAAATTTCTTGCTGTTAGCTTAAAAGACGAATTGTCAGATGTTCATGAAAATAGTAACGCGTATAGAATGCGTAGATATATGTATATCTATATAGTACACAATTTCTCATTGAAATTACAACAAAATAAAAATTGTAAGAAATTATTTAAACTTTTGGAGCAAGTTTTTCCAGCAAATGTATTTAAATTGTATTATTTTTGCGATAAATTATATAGTTGCTGTTGTTGTTTTTATTGTTGTGCATAAATACATTGTTTTCAAAAGAATTTATTGAATAAAGCTTTTAGTTTTCCTGTAAAAAAGGGTTAGTATATAAAAATTAAGAACAAGCGATACCTCAAATTTAAATAGAAAGAAAAAAATTTAAATGGCACACATGCAGTGGGAAGCAAAACCGTCAACATGTTTGTCGAAAACAAGCAAAGTCTGCTGTAGCATATGATTAGAGTAAAATAAAATTATAAGTTAATATTCATAAAGCAATGATAACACTATTTTTTATTTAATTATGAAAAAAAAATACTTTTATTTCATTGCAATTATAACTATGCATGGAAGTTTTTTTTTAAAATCATTTTGACGGTTTTGCACCACTGCTCAAAAGATAATGGAAAAGTTCCGTTATGATTGCAATTTGAAATGGAAATTTAGTTTTGTGTTACATTTACAGACTCGGCTTTGCCAGTAAGTGATATTATTTAAAATTTGACTTTGGTGTTTATTGGTGATCGCTTAGAGTTGTTTCCCAAAGCCATAGGAATAATCGAAATACTTCAGTCGCAAAATTTTAATGATTTTTTGCAAGCTTTAATATGCTGACATTAGGGTGGCAAATTAGGATGGTAGGAACTGAGATCTGGTGGGTAAGTACAAGAACGGGGTAATTGATGTCAATTACCATTGAACCAAAAAATTGTTCTACTCAAGGCAAAAACATTGATAAGTTAAGATCGAACTGTAAATGCCGAAGATATGATATAAAATTTAAATGCTATGTTCTGTAACGAACCTTCGGCCGGGGATCTTGACTCGCCGGAGTCCAGAGGTTCGGTCACAAAAATTTATAATTTGCGAGGAGTGGCTCTTTTATAGAAAGGAGAGAGTTGCACAGCTTTTGTGATTTTTTCCAGTTTTATTTAAATTATTTATAAAAATATATATATATGAGTAAATTGTGTGAATAAGAGTAACTACGTATCTGCCGTCGTGTCAGCGTATCCTGGTCGTCGTATTTTAACTCCGTCGATGTAGTGAGATTTGTGAGAAAAAGGTCAGATTGAGTGTTCTGCCCACGCTCTGCCTAGCTTCGCCTTCTGCATTGCTCTCCACCTCCACCGTGACTCACTGATACGGTAGCGAGCGAGTCACCATGGAAACCTCGAGTTTAGCTTGTTCGTATGCGTGTCCAGTTCTAGGCCTCAAGTGTATGAATACGGTAGTGCACACACTTGCGAATCCAAACTCTGACGCTCACGACAATTCCTACGCTCTTCGCTCCTGCCGTGCTCTCAACCTCCACCGCGACTCACTGATACGGTAGCGAGCGAGTCACCATGGATACCTCGAGTTTAGCTTGCTCGTATGCGTGTCCAGTTCTAGGCCTCAAGTGTATGAATACGGTAGTGCACACACTTGCGAACCCAAACTCTGACGCTCACGACAATTTCTACTCTCTTTACCCCTGCCGTGCTCTCAACCTCCACCGTGACTCATTGATACGGTAGCGAGCGAGTCACCATGGAAACCTCGAGTTTAGCTTGCTCGTATGCGTGTCCAGTTCTAGGCCTCAAGTGTATGAATACGGTAGTGCACACACTTGCGAACCCAAACTCTGACGCTCACGACAGTCTTTATGTTACCTACTCAGTCAGAACCTCTACTCTACTCACTACGATATTGAAAATATACCTGTAGCCTCTTTGTAAGTACTGCTAATGCTCCGCTTCTCTTTCTGCCACTGCTTCGTCTGCTGCCACTGCTTCGTCTGCTGCCACTGCTTCGTCTGCTACTACTGCTACTGTTGACAATTCTGCAACTACTGCTACCACTGCGACCACTGCTGTTTGCTTGCTGACTTATTATTGCCTTCGCCGGCTCGAAAAGACTGTCATGATTTTTACTTCAGTTTCTCCTTTTATACTCTGTCGCTTTGTTCAATTTTCACCACGTGTTGTTATAACAGCTGGGCTTACTATTTCACCATTTTGCCGCTGAAACAGCTGATTGATGACAGCGTTGGTAAGTTGACACTCCTGGTGTATTGACAGTAGTGTCTCGTGTTGCCACCTGGGCATCCGATGCAACTTCAGTCAAATTCTCACGCGATCCAACGCGATTGTAAACTAATTATTTTTTAATTAATGCATAAAAATAAAAGATAGAAAATAAGAAATAAGCGATAGCTCTGCTGCTGCTGTTGGAGTTGTGGTCGAAAACGAGGCCCTGCCGACTTTCGTCTTCACAGTTCGGTCAACAAAAATTTTATGTTCAGTACTTTCAGTGCAAAAACAACAAAAAAATTACAAACGCAAAATGCATTAACTGTTAGAAAATAACTCCAACAATTGTAAAGGAACAAAAAATGGGCAACCAGCTGCTTATACTAGTTTCAATGACCGCTACGTCCTATCTTCAGTAAGCTTTCTTAGCCGATGTTAAAGAGTTTGCATACCCACTATATTTAATTCTTTGCATTGACCAGTTAAGAATCATGGCAAAAAAAAAAATACAAACACACAGCGGCAAAACTCTACAGTACATAAAATGTTGCTTTGTTCCAAAAAACACAAACAAAAAAAAATTGTTTTCTAAATTGCCTTCCTGAAATGCTTCGGATTCGATGGTATACGGTGAAATTTTTTTTTTGCCTGTAAGGTGGTCCAGTGTACACATATAATATAAAAAATTCAAACTAATTAAATTATATATCTATATATACTAGGGTGGGTCAAAAAAGTCAAATAGTAGAAAGTACTTACCAGATCTGAGCTCTTAATATTAACGGGAAGATATTGATTTTAATAGTTTTTCAATAAATATTAAAATCAATAGGCATTGGGATTCTACTGCAAATATCTTTTAAATGGTTAGAGTAATTCATTAACCAAATCAGACCTTTTTTGTAGAACGTTCAATTTTCTATAGGAATCATTGAAGCTCATTTGACAATAATTATTTTTTAGTAAGTTACAAAATTCAAAACAAAAAAAATTTTCCTTAAAATACTTCAATCTTTGACCTTGAATATCTTTCAAATGGTAAGATTAATGAAAAAAGTGTATGAGATAATTTTTGTAGAACGTTTAATTTCCTACAAATATTGATAATGCAACTGGTTTAACAATCTATTGGTGATAAGATATGACCATTTTTATATGAGACTAAACTAAAAATGGAAAACTATGATGAGCATAATCTTCCTGTTAATATTAAAAGCTCAGATTTGGTAAGTACAGGGTGTTTTTTTAAGAGGTTTGTTTTTCAAATAGAGATAAAACTAGCATTTTATGGTCAAATCTGGCAACTCTATGTCATTTATGTTCAGTTTGGTTTGCCATTTTATCATAAACAGGTTGACAAAAGAACAACGCTTGCAAATCGTGCAAATTTATTTCGAAAATAATGGTTCAGTTCGCGAAGTTTACCGCAAGCTCCGTCCATTTTATGGTCGACATAATCGTCCATCAGAGCAATTAATTCGGTTAACCATGGATCGTTTTTGCACTACGTTTACTCTATGTGATAATACGCATCCGCAGAGACGTCGAACAGTGCGCACCGAAGAAACAATTGCCGCTGTAGAGCAAAATGTTGAAGAGGACCCGAATGAATCGATTCGCCACCGTGCACAGCAATTGGAGCTTTGTCCATCAACTTTATGGAAGATTTTGCGCAAAGATCTTGGCTTGCGACCTTACAAGATCCAGCTTGTGCAAGAATTAAAGCCGCGAGACCATGCAATGCGTCGTAATTTTGGTGTATGGGCCGAAAATGAGATTGATCTCGATGCTGATTTTCATCGCAAAATTTTGTTCAGTGATGAGGCTCATTTTTGGTTGAATGGCTACGTCAACAAGCAAAATTGCCGCATTTGGAGTGAAGAGAATCCACATGAGACCCTTGAGACGCCATTACATCCACAAAAACTGACTGTTTGGTGTGCTCTATGGGCTGGTGGAGTCATTGGGCCATACTTCTTCCGAAATAATGCTGGAGAGTCAGTTACCGTTAATGGAGACCGGTATAGAGCCATGATAATCGACTATTTTGTTCCCGAATTGGATGGCATGAATGTGGATGAGTTGTGGTTCCAACAAGACGGCGCTACATGCCACACAGCGCACGTCACAATCGATTTATTGAAGGAAACATTCAATGAGCGCATAATTTCGCGGAATGGACCTGTCAATTGGCCACCAAGATCGTGTGATTTGACACCATTGGATTATTTTCTTTGGGGATATGTGAAGTCGCTCGTCTACGCCAACAAACCAGAAACGTTAGGGGACTTGGAAGCCAACATTCGTGGCGTTATTGCCGACATACGGCCCCATATGCTCGAAAAAGTGGTTCAAAATTGGACCTGTAGAATTAGCTTTATTCGAGCCAGCCGCGGCGGCCACATGCCCGAAATCATATTTAAACATTAATGGCATAAAATTATCCTTCCAATAAAGCCAAATTGATGGACATTAAAACGATTTTCTTGTGTTTTATTTCAATTCGAAGCTCAATACCTCTAAAAAAAACACCCTTTACTTCCTAGAGGTACCTAGGAACTAGTTTCCGTGTCAGATTAAAAAAAAAACATTTGATTTTTTTGACCCACCTTAATATATATAAGGCTCAATGTGTGTATGCTAATGGGATCCTACATATAAATATGTTTATAAATATGTATGTACATAGGTATGTAAAATAAGAAATATAAGCTAATAATGTTCGTTCGTTCGTTTGTTCGTTCGTTCGTTGTTAATAAACTCCAAAGCCGTTGAACCGATCGCTGATAGATTTTGCAAATGTAAATATATGTTTCTTATGATTTGAGGAAAGTTCGTAACATACTTTGGTTTGGGTAAATTAGGCGATCCTACGCCTCCCAACAGAAAAGAAAAACAGATTTCATCATATAAAAGTAACATCTTGATGTAGATGAACAAAAATTGTTTTATACCTCAGCAACTTTATGACGTATGTAGATGGATAAGATAATAATTATAATTCTTATAGTTTGTAAAAGGTTCGTAGTTTAGTTTGATTTGGAAAAAAAGGGCAATGCCACGCCGTCCCATATAAGAAAAGAATTAAATTCTATCCACCACAAATAAAAACACATATTGGGTTGACCGAAAAGAAACCGGTGTTTTTTTAAAAGAAAGTAAATACATTTTTTTATTTTTTAGAATGAACTTTAATTAATTATATATTTTCCATTTTGTTGGATGACTTTTCGCCATCTTTCCTGCAAATTCATTATTCCACGCTCATAGAACTTCTGGCCTTTATCTGCAAAAAACTGAAGCAAGTGCGATTTTATATCCTCGTCCTTATCAAAAGTTTTACCATTTAAGGAGTTTTGTAAAGACCGAAACAAATGGTAGTCTGAGGGTGCAAGGTCAGGGCTATATGGTAGATGCATCAAAAATTCCCAGCCAAGCTCACTCAGTTTTTGGCGAGTGACCAAAGATGTATGCGGTCTAGCGTTGTCCTGGTGGAATATGACACCTTTACGATTGACCAATTCTGGTCGCTTCTCCTTCATGGCTGTATTCAATTTGTCCAGTTGTTGACAGTAGACATCCGAATTAATCGTTTGGTTCCTTGGAAGCAGCTCAAAATATTCCACACCTTTCTAATCCCACCAAACTGACAGCATAATCTTCTTTTGGTGAATATCAGCCTTTGCAGTGGTTTGTGGCGCTTCATCATGCTTGGACCATGATCGTTTTCGATTGACGTTATTATAAACAATCCATTTTTCATCTCCTTTTATGATTTGCTTCAAAAACGGATCATATTAATTGAGTTTAAACGCTGTAGCGATTTGTTGAATGAATTTCTTTCAATTCATGTGGTACCCAAATATCAAGTTTTTTTACCAGTCCAAGACGTCGTATATGATCATGTTTAGTTGATTGTGGTATATTCAACTTCTCTCCAATCTCACGCTCAGTGACATGACGATCCGATTCGATTAAAGCCTTGATATCGTCATCATCAACTTCACTTGGCCGACCTGAACGTGGCTTATCTTTGAGTGAAAAATCTCCCGAACGGAATTCGACAAACCAACTTTGACACTGTGATGTTTTTAAGGCTTTGTCACCATACACATCACGCAACTTTTTAGCAACCTGAGCTGCATTTTTTCCTTTATGGAAATAATAAAGTAAAATATTACGAAAATGCTCTCTTGTGGGCTCCATATTAAAATTGACGCCAATCAAACAAATATAAACAAAATTACGCGCACTTTTTTTCTAAAGCAAGCTAAAAATGACAGCTAATAACTGACAAAAGAAAGAATGCAATTAAAGAGTCACAAGCCGTTCAAAAAAAATTACAATACCGTTTGTATGCAAAATCACCGGTTTCTTTTCGGTCAACCCAATATTTTATTTTACTTCTTGGGGCGTAGCATCCCGTGCCGGCTTTGCTAGTTGAATATATCGTTGGCATACAAGCAAAATTGACCATCTACAAAAAATTAATTTTTGTGATTTTGATGTTCAGTACACAAATTTTAGTTACTAAAGTAAGACCATACTCTTATAAAAATCACCTTATGCAGTGTATGCATTTTTTTTAATAATCGAAAATAATATTTCACAAAGTTTAGAGGTTGTAAACATAATTAAAAGATTAATTAGCGTCACCCACTTGTATGCCGACAATATGCAGGCCTGATAATCCTCGCTTTTTAGCGAGGTTTCGGCGAGGCGAGTCGATGCGAGACTCAAATTGATAAAACGAGGCGAGAGCGAGAACTAGAATATCGCCTTACCTCGGCCTCGGAGAAGCACTAATCTAAGAGCATACAACGAATTCGATAAACTATTGTACGGCTTAAGCGCTCAGCAATACTATTATATTCAGGTGTGTATGGGGAAGTTGTTTAATAAATAATAACATGATATTATAAAATTTTTTGAAATTGATTATTGGTGTACTCTGTAGCATTGACGCTTCTTAGTATTTTAATTTTTATAGTGCATTGATTTTCAGCGAGTTTCTTAAAATTTTACAAACTCTTTAAACACATCTGATTTCCTTTTAATTGGAACTACGAATATTTAACGACTAGCATCATTTACAAATGTGACTAGGTATCTTGCACCGGATAAGGATTTTATTTTTAATGCCCCCAAGGCATCTGTATGAACCAAATCTAACACATTCTCACCAGTTTCTTTAAAAGAAGCCCTAGTATGCCTACCCTTTATACATATGATGCATTTTTCAGAAATTTTATTGGACGAAAACTCAACAGCATTTGTAGATTTTTTAACACTTTGCAGACTTTCACTACAAATGTGGCATTCTTCGATGCCAAAGTTCAAAGTTTACTGTTAGTAATGATATTTCATGGCTCAGACGATATAAATTTATCGTTATATAGTTATATAAATATCACTATTTTTATTATTATCAAAGATTTTTCAGTGATTCTTTTCAAATATTAACTTTTTTCCATTTTTAGTCATCTGCCTAACAGACAAAAGATTTTTACATAGTTTTGGTACCACTTCAATATCTTTCTTTCAAGTCACCAATGCATTTTACCGGTATTTTATGACTGTACTGTTACTGTACTATTATTTTTTTCTTATCCACATTCTTTATATTACGTAGATAAGTACTGTTATTCATCATCCTGAGTCGATGAAAAATCAGCAGCGTTGTTGTTTTTGTTATTAGAAATTAACGATGCAAAACGTACTTGTTTTTTTGATTCTTGTGGCCTTATATACCTTTTGTTAGGGCATGACTTACTAAACTGTCGAACTTGGTTACATGTATGGCAGCGAAATTTAGTTGACCTGGTCTTGTTATTAGTGTAAAGTGCGTTTTCATGAGATGGGTTATCAAATTTTGCGTCTTGCAGAAGAAGATTCTTGACAATGTCCACAGTTAATTGTTTTTTCGATTTTTCTACTGCGAGCACCAACGCTTTGAAATCCTCTGGCAAATCTGCTTACATTAAAGATGCAGTCAGCTCATCATAAATTCTAAGACCGGCGCTTTTGAACTTGATGGAAGTCATTACCATTTTATTCACGTAATCTCCCATGGACTCACAATCAGAAAGTTTCAGCTGCACTAATTGCTTTAACAGCTCTATTTTACGTGCCAAACCTTTATCTTCATATGCTGCCAAAAGTACATCCCATGCAGCTTTAGCTGTAGTTGTACTTGCAATATGACCAAAATTGTTTGGCTCCAACATCAACGTGATTTCTGCCAACACACGCTCGTTGTCGTCATTATCATTATCAGTTGGAACTGCCGGCAAGCCTTTTTCAGTTATCTTCCAACATCGCTTGATAACTAAATACGACTTTGCATGTTTACACCAAATGTCGAAGTTTTCTCGACCACACAATTTCTCAAAGGGAAATATAAATTATTGCTGGGTACCTAACTCATATTTTCAAGCCACAAGAAAATAATAGTTCTTATTTAAATGTTTAACTTGTACATCGCGTGTCTTCTGGGCCCATAACCTATTGCAGTTAGAATTATTAGGGAGATAGGGAATCACAAGACTATAGCGCAATAGAAGTAAACACACATGATTTGGCGAAGGTATAAAAGCAACTAACTATGTAGTTTATTGAATGTCAAATACAATAGCGTACATATTATACAGTGTAGCTCATAACTATTGGTACATATTATATTACAGTACAATGCAAAACTAAACATTCTCTTCAATAAACTCTAAGGACTAGTTGAGAATTCGTGGCAGTAAATATTGTAAAATTTCAACTCTTGAGAACAGTCGTCAACTTTTTCTTGTCTCACTCGTACTTTAGCAACATTCTATATGTTGACTAGCGTCCTGTGAGCGAATGCCTCTAAGCCCCATTCTAAATTGAGATGGTTTTATGTCGCTGATTTTGAATTCGAAGTTTGAACAATTCTATCACATCATAATTTTTTTCTCATCAAAACTATCACTTTTTGAATCAGCGTAAACATCAACACTATAATGCCCGACACTCACTTTACGTTTAAGAACTCTGAGGTTGGTGATAACTTACAATATCTGTCAAATGTCCGCCTGGAGTCTGCCTACAATTGGTCAATTTATTTATTAAATTTTTCACCAGGTTTTGGTATAATTGTTGCTGTATATTGCGAATAACAGCTCTGATTTCTTTTTGTGCTTGAATCCGTGGTGTAGCATTTGCTTTATCTCTAACAAAGCCCCGAAGAAAAAGTCTAACTGAGTTAAATCGGCAAGCAATATAAATTTCGACATCGAGAAATCAGACGTCCAGGAAATTTGAAGTGAATTCTCACTATCTCAACACGTTGTGTATCGATCCATATATAAAGACCCCCACAATTTTACTTGTCCAAAGTCATCTTAATGATAGTTAAATGTTGAGAGTTCAAAAATGTTGAGAGTTAAAAAGACACCTCCTGTTGGATGACTCATTACAAAGTAATGCTGGATTTGCATCACATAAGAAACAACCCTTTAGTACCTATTTCGTCTTAAATTTTTAAATTGCTTGCTTATCAAGTAATATTTTGTAAAATGAAGTTTACTGAAAAAAAAATCAACTAATGAATAGGCAATTTGAAAAAAACGGGCAGTTTCTCAATCGTTTTAACGTTTTCTTTCACGATATTGAACGTAATTTAGTGCTTTTTTTAATCAATTTAACAAAAATGACAAAAAATTGTCAAAATTTTTAAAATTAAGCCGCAAATGCAGCCAAAATCGCAAGAAGTATTACAGCACAATAATGTCCGTTTCATTACTTGTATTAAGGATAATATACTCGTACAAGTTGAATAATACTTACATTCATTGCTGCTATGACTTGATTTATTGGTTCATCATTTAATTTAAAATAAATTTATTGAATTTGTATGTGGAGTCAAGGCCGTGACATTTAATGTTATTAAATTGCTTCCGACTGATATCAATACAGGGCAATTTTAGAACGCTGAACTCGAGTCATATCCATCGCCATCACATTTTGGCCTACGTATCAGCGTTTCGAGGTTTCGAGATAAGTGTAAATTAGCCGGTAATGGATACGGTTACAAACGCTCTTCTACGTCTTTTTATTTCAAGTCTGAGAGACTTAGCCTTTGAACCAAAGTTGTTTCTCATGAAAAGACAACAATTTTTCAATTTACATCATTTCTTAACGCCCCTTTAAGATCATTTTATTCAAATTTTCCGAAAAAATTACATACGGGACAAACAACTGAGAAGTTTTCCATACACATAAAATTATAAAAAAAATACGAAGGAATTGAATACTTGCATGTATATAAAGAAAAAAGCGTAAAAATTACATACTTTTGAATTTTACTGCTACACAGTAAATACCTACATAAAGTGTTTTTAACTAAATCAGAATTTAATTTAAATTGCTTTTATTTTACTTGCCTTAAAACTTTTCTACCACTTTGTTATCCTTCTGACTTACTCTAATAAAAAAATAATTGCTACTGAAATATAGCCTTGCTTCTTTTTTTGAGCGTGCGATGCTTGTATGCCTTTTAACCACTGAAAGCTGACTGCTTTGTTGTCTGGGCTGCTGCAAGGCTTACTATACGTTTCATATTTTCTTCTGTACTTCTTAATTTACTGATAAGCTCACCCATTAGGAAAACTTGTGTCATAAATATTTTCGACGTGTTTAAAATCATACTAGTTTTGGAGGTAGGGTCACAAAAGTTTGAGATATTCGCACTCTAATAACATTTTTTAAAAACATCAGCAACTAAGGCTATCCGCTTCAATAAATAATAGAGCTAAACTTTATATCACCATCATGACGACAGAAGCAGAAACTGCCAATCATTAATAGAAAGCATGCCAGGACGAATTAAGTCAATTATATATAATATGGGGTATCATACCAAGTTCTAAACATGTAAAAACAAATAAATTTTTTAAAATAAATGCGTTTATGGGCAAAAACAGTTTTTTTTTGTGTTGAGTCTAATAATATTCACACCTCTGTAATCATAACATTTTACAAATTCGTTGAATACGATAATATTATTTTAGCTACACAGGTTTATATGTTGATTAATAATATTTTGTTTTTTATTTCTAAAGTTGATGGTTCCTTATACTGTAAAACTGGCAGATTGGTGTTGAGTATCCACTAAATAAATGTTGATGAGTGAGCTTTATGTGGCCTAGGCGAAAGCGGACGTAAGTAGCTTATGGTTTGTCTTCTTGCGAGCGACATTGGGAGGCATGGTACTGTAAAGTCGAATAATCTCAAAGAGTGATAGTTGTTAACAGCTTATTTGGTGTCATTTTTGTTGATCGTGTTTGTAAGACTAATGGTGACCTTGTAGCTAAGTCAGCAGATTTATCGACAGCAGTATTACCAATTATACCAATAGAGTTCGATCATATTCTTGCTTATCATAATATGCCTTATTGCAGAAATTGTTTTATCATTGTTGTTGCAGTTTGTTATAGCTTTGAGTATTGTTAGTATGTACATATGTATTTGGCTTTCGACTTTTTTTGCAAATTGTGTAGCAGTGTAGATTGACGTATGATTTCGAAGCAATGTTTACGTATTACTTTATTGTTTTCATCGACAACGCTTTATGGTGTAAGTTTTTTTTTGGTTCCGTCTGTGTCAGACTTGAACGATTTTTGTTTAAAATTGCTTTAGTCTTATATAGGAAACTAAAAAAATGTAAATATATTTGTTTATATAAGTGTTAACTTTTGAATTTATAAAAATTCTTCCCAAAATCTCTTCGATACATCATCTTTTTTCTTCTTCTTTTTCTACTTTCCGGATGGCCAACCGTTACCGGACCACTCCGGAAATATGTAATTTTATATCACGATTCTGTCAGGGAAGTCTCAGAGAAATCATTGTCGCTTCTGGATACTTTTCCAGCGTACACAGTGATATCACCCAAAACAAATTGGTTAATTGTACAGCACTGTGCAGTAGAATATTCCAATCATCGTCGGATGTGATCCAAATGCTTTATTTGCTATATTTTTTTACTTCTATTTTGCAGTGTTTAATGTTGGCAAAAATCCAATATACATATATATTACTAGAAGTAGAACTGAAGTTTTAAAAATTACCTTTGGTAACTCTGAAATTTCTTTTCAAATGTGGAACTTGGTAGTTAGAAATAAATGTGAATAAAAGTGAACAAATAAATTGCACAGAATTCATGCCTCATCATTGTTCGCAGAACATAGGTCGGCCAGAGCGGATAACATCTACTAACTTTGCTGCAACAAGGTAAAACACGCATCTTCAAGTGCTGGAAAAGAGAGGGAATCTGTGCGCAGCCAAAAATAAATTGAGGGGAAGTTCATAGAGTCACTTGCACCTGTATAACAGGAGCAATTAAGACATAATTTAGATCTAACTCAAATGCACATTAAATAAATGTAAAAAGCAAAACAAGTTACTATCAGGATTAGTCTATAAGTAGCAGGAACTTACTCACAAATGAAATCACTGCTCTAGAACTCCCTAAGAATATTATGGTAACAAAGTATAACTTTCACAATATCTTTGTATGTAGTACAACTTAGCAACAAAATACTATTCGAGAGCACAGATATACCTTACAATCTCTGCAGTAACATCATAATGTAACAAACTGATCTGTCTTACTGATGAAAGAGCTGGCGCTGTGATATTAGCTTAATTTAGAAGGACGATGAGAAAAACCGACACATTGTGACTTTTTCTGATAGTCGAGTTTCTTTAAAAGCATTATCGACTTTGAAACTGAGTCAAAAATAATCCATACATAATTTGTTTAAGAAACCTAAACGAACTCGGTAAGAAGAATAAAGTTAGTTTCCTATGTGTTTCGGAACACAGGCGTGGACGGTGATGAAAGAGCTGATAAACTGGCAAGAAAAGGAGCATCACTGTCTAGAGCCTTACTTTGTAATTGAACCAGATAAGATCCACGGATAAATTCAATTTAATTACAATTCAACAAGACTCCAAGCATGCATGGAACTTTCAAAAGCTAGCTCAGGAAGAGCTGAATGCATATTAACAGGCAACTGTGAATTCATTTGAGGACAATACTAGATGATATTGTCTGGGAGACAAGACGTCATCCGAGTATGTGCTTGGAAACTGCTTAGCTCTTCGGTGTGTTGGGAAATCACTTTTTAGAAACGACAGAGATACAAATCTTAAGTGTAAGGCAAAAGTTAAGCAATGCAGTAGTGCTCAGCAATCTGCTAAGGTACAACATTAAATCGTGTTTAACCAACGCATTGTGTAGAAAAAGGTTAAATTAGTCCATAACTCAACCTCATTTGACAGTTTGTTATCACTTGTCGTCAGGATAGAAGCCGAAAGCAGAGCTTTTTTTATAAAGTAAAAAAATTAGCAAAATGAGTCACAACAAAAATTAAGTATTTGAATTTTTTTTTCTTAATTTTTTTTTTGTGTAAAAAGGATGTATATTTTGAAAGTACATATCTTGAGCTGCAATTTATGGTTTTTAGTGAGTTACATTTCTTATCACTTTGATATATGTATATATACATAAGTTCCTATTTCCTTGATGCAATTTGGCATCGTTGGCGGTCGGCGTTTATCCATGTATGTTACAATAGGGTGAGTTTTACAATATTTTAGCTTGAGGCTTTAAAAATAATTTTCCCAAATTTTGGGCTTCTTAGCTCAAATCTGTAAGTGTTTCTGTCTGATTTTGTTGAAATTCTACGAAAAAACCGACTAACTAAACCGTAGAAAAAGTCAATCTGAGGCTATAATTTGGCCTAATTTTCGAAAACCAACCGATTTGTACTAAATTTGTTATACAGATGTTTTTGGGGTGGTCGATTGCGAATCTGGAATTAGATAGCCGAAATTCTCAAAATCAAGATGGCGGACATTCGGGGACCTCCCTGTCACTTCCAAAATCTATTTTCAGCATATCCTATTGATTCGAGCATTAACATTTTTTTAAATATATGAGTGCATAATTATAACAAATTGTTTTCCTTATAGAACCTTCTTAAGTATTTTCGTTTGAATTTTATTTTCAATAATCCTAAGTGTTCCCCATTGATATTTTTGTCTAGTAATTCAAGATTATAGTTTAGGATTTTCATTGCTTTTTTAAGCAAAATAAAATTTAACCAAAAATTTTAGAAAAAAACCTTAACAATTGAGTTTTAAAAATAAAAGTCAAAAACAAGTTTCAACATGTGACAAAATACATTGAAAAAATTGCATAGTATTGAATAGAATCGAAAAAATTGAGACGTGTTATAAACAAAACGAAATGAATCGGAGTAGTCGATAAAAGTCTTAAAATATTGAAAAGCCAAAAGATCTTTTAAAAAGGCAAAAACTAGTTAATTTTGTCAATTTTCGTATTGATATTTTAGATATTTCAAATTTTTCGGAAACAAGTTTTTGGTTTTTTTTATGCGTATACATTATTCAAAATGTATGGGAATTGTTAGCATGAAATGTCTATGGGTCTGAACAACACCTGAACTTATCAATGCTGATGTCGATACTAGCATGGAGCTCCACTCTGCTTTAGCCTTCTACTAAAAAAATTCAATTTTACTTTAAATGTTCAATTCAATGTGAAGTAATTGATTAATTATGTTTGAGACATAGAAGTTTTCATAAACGGCGGGTTGTTTATTCATGTGGTGCAAAATTATGAGAAATTTTTTATATTTATAGATATATGAACCACTCGTGCTGCATTGGATTGAAAATTAAAAGTGCTTCAACTTAACAAAAAAGTTGAAGTCTGTTTCGTCAGTTTCGGGAGATGTTGAGCTTAAACAAAACTTTTTTTGGAGTCTTATCGAAGCGACACAAAGAGTATTCAAATCTCAGACGAAATTTTAAGACTTTTACGGTTTTACCATCTTTTTGTTCATAGACAATTAACTTATAGGATTTTGAATTATTAAAACTTTTATCTCCGCACTCTGGTTATGACCTACACTTCCCTATATTTATATTAAGATGATGTGAATTTAAAAAATCTTTCTTCTTTAAGTATATTGTTCTGTGAAACCAGCGTGCACTTTTTCAGATTCTTGAAGTAGTTCTAGAGGTCGCTCAAACCGCTTTAAGCTTTTAAGACTAGTGATAACGTGGCTGTCTGCATCGCAGATAATTGACGGTAAAAAACTGAAACTATAATTTTTATATGTATGATTTTTGCGTCGCTGATAACAAAAATAGAGGTCCCTAAATTCTAAAATATTTCCAACACCTTCATAAATAAAATAAAAAAAAACCACATTTAACGGCTTTTTTTGCTATAACTAAAAAATAATCAATAATAAACCAAAGAATTCACCTGTTTTAATGTTAATTATTATGGTTCGTTTTCATGATAAGGGATAATCTTTATGTAGAATGTATTTTAAAAATGTATAAAATTCTTTCTGGTTTCGGAGGACATATGCATGTACTAGAAGAAGAACGATTTTTATTATATTTTAATTATTTCTGAGTCCTAATGTAGATATGTACATATGAGTTATTTACTTAATTTTAATAATTTTGATTCATTTTTCCTTTTGGTGTGATACAATTTTTTTTTCATTGCTGCGGCAATTTCAAACTGTCAAATTGCCATTGATCATTCGTTTTGCACGTTTGCGTAGATACGGGTGTTCCCGTAAACAAGTTCGAAAACTTTCTCGTTTTATATGTTTTTCAAGATAGTGCGTTTAGAGGACTACATACATATGTGGTATAGTTAAACATTTTCGAGTTACATATGTTGTCACTACTGATTGCGTTTCTAGCTGGGTATTCCCGTTTGTTTTTTTTTTGGTATTCTGTGAATGGATGTATGAATGTGTGTATGCTTGTGTAACCATTACTCATTCTACCCTTCTTGTCACGTTCAACACTCTACCACAGCTCTCTGTAGTAATGAGATTTGCATCAATGAGTAATTTGTTTTATTCCTAATAAATTGCCAGGACTTAAAGGATGGTAAGTATCAAATATGTGCTACTGAATTTGTATATTGTTTTATATAGCATATTTTCTGTTGAGGCACATATTTTTGTGCCAAATATTTAGTAGTGAAATAATTAATGCATTTTCTAGTCATTCAACCAATATTTTTGCGAGTTGAATTAAAATACAAATGTACAATGTACATATGTATGTTTTGTGTTTTTCGGTCGCAAGCTTTTAATATACATAAATAAAACTAGTTTTGTTTTTCATTCTGCTACTCAAAGTTTGCTAATGGGGTTTGGACATCCTGAGGGGAATTAATTTAACATTTGAGTACATTTACTTACTATGTAAATCGAAAAAAAAAATATGACACAAATGCAAAGAAGTTACGTCTTACACATGAGTATGAAAACTAACCTTAATATGACTAATTTCTCCTGATATTAAGGAATTCTTCCTTACACTTAATCAGTAAATCCGATGTTGACAAAAGGAATTAAATTTTTGAGTACAACACTTTTTCTCAATTCAAGTATATATATCCTTAAACTAGGGAATGTTTAGTTTAAATCTTTCTATTATATTTTATTGGCTCTGCGAAAACGAACAAATGAAAATTAGCATAAATTCCATTCCTGGACTTTTTATTGCTAGCTCTCAGCTCAAATAGTATGACATGGCTAGGAACTGCATACGAGAAACTGTAATTCAGCATGTCTGGTAGGTGCCACAACCTAAATGTCCCTAAGTTCAAATAACTAAATTCAGCCAGAATATTCTTTGTCAACGCTATCCGAATCTGGAATTCACTGCCAATTGGTATTAAAGCCATTGTAAGATTCAACAACTGTAAGCACTTCATCTTTCAACATTTTGTGTCTTCCTAGCTAAAAGAACAATTAAACATTATACTTTGATCGGTATCCAGACTTCTAAATCTATCAAACATAGAAATTTCATTTATTTTTATTTTTTAAGTTTTGTTAAATTAATTCATATTCTTTCCTATTTCTTTGCACACCGGTCTAGAAAAAATGTAAATCAAAAATTTAAGCACACGAAATTTTCCTACAGAATATGATTCTATGACCTATAAAAAGAGTGTAAAAAAAATGACTCGTGAAATTTACAGCCGTTTTTTATAAATCTGTATTTTTCATTTTTTTTATAAATTTATTAATTCTTTCATTTAACATAGACAAAAAACGTTTGTAAATGTATATATTATACATATATATGCAATATATATATATATATATATATAGATGTATATAAATATATAATTTTTTAAGTGCAATATACATTTTTTTATTTTACATAGCTTAATTTTTTCATTTTATTAAATTGAATTCCAAAAATAATTACAAAGACACGTAAATATTTACTTTCGAATAAATCATAAATCAACACAATTTTTAATCATCAACAATCTTTCACAGTGGTTTGTTTGTTCGTCATGAACCTTATATTTTTGCCAAATTAATTTGAAATCAGCGTGAAGGGATTCTACCGCTTGCTCGCTGAAAAAGCCTAGCCCTCGTTGAACATCTTTACAGAACTGAGAAACGTAAAAAAAGACTGCGTGTACTTTAGGAGTTATGGATATTTTTAAATCACAATAACTTTGTTTGATACAAGTTATTTTTTGTTCAAAATATTGCTTCAGTTTTGAAGAAAAACATGAGTTAACGACCAGTTTAAAATCTTCGTAGCATATTTTAAGCAACCTATACTACATGAACTTCGAAGCACATCAACTTTTTCCAACAGTTTTTTACTAGAATTTCCATCAAAAGAAGGACTGCCATGAACGATTTTACGAGATACGCAACATTTTTTTGCCTATTCGAGACTATCGTTTTCAAACTCTTTAAGCATATTTTTGTATAAAGTGTTTACTACTCCAATAAGTAAATGTAACTATGGCGGAGGAATGATCCGTAGTATCTCTGTCTCTTCATTGTTTGAATTAAGTATTGGGGCGTGTTCATAGTTTTAGTAGTGTTTAGCTGATTCTTTTAAATTTTCGCCTCTACATTCTTTTAATAAAGCATTATAATTATTTCTACAACTACCGATTGTACGAATCTCGCCACATTCTAATAAATTGTGTTTGGAAGCAGTGCACCACGTACAAGGAAACATGCTCGAATAGGACATTATGCCTGTAATATGTTTGCAAGTTTCAAATCCGTATATATATATATATATATATACATATGAAGTATGTGTGCATATTGTACATCGCAAACAAACGTTTTTGTCTATATATAAATATATAATATATGTATTTAATACAGTGAAAGCTCGTTAATCCGAATTAATGATTGCAGACTCTAATTCGGATTAACGATATATTCGGATTACTGAATAGGCTGTTTTTATGTATAATACATATATAAAAGGTACGGAGAGACTGGTTTAGAGGGTGTAAGCCCCTCTCACCATAGCTGTGGAGATGGCTATGATGGTGCGTTAGGCATTTTTAACTCCCCACGCATGAAAAAAAAAAAAAAATTAGATAAAATTTTACAAATTACGTATGTACGTATGTATTATATTTTTTCAATAAAATTTGTGATGTAGGTTTGCTGCTCTTTCACTGCACATGCTTCTAAAGCTTTATTTCGTAGTTCTTTGAGTATTAAGATGTAATCTGTCGACATGCCTCGCTCCTTTGCCCAATCCATTGAAGTATTTAAAGCATGCACAGCTTCACGATTTGTAACGTGCGTAATAATAACAGTCTCTGCTTCTATGTCTTCTGTGTCTGATTCTGAACTACTACACAAAGTATTGCCAGAGCCAATAATCCAGCCAAGAATTTCATCTTCAGAAAGTTGCACGTCATTATTGCTTCGAAATACATACTTACATACGTACATAACTTCTGCGTCAGAAATATTTATTTTAGTTTTTTTGATTTTAAATAAAGAATGCCGTATTTTCAATAAAATACTTTTACTCTCATTCCAATGCGAGTTCAATTTAATGAATATGCATTATTATTCAAAAACAGCACCTTTGGGCGAAAAAATTTCTTGACTCGGTTTTTGCAACAACCTCAGTCATCGCAACTGCCCGAATTTCCATTAGTTTCGTTGAGCAAGGTCGTACTGTATATATGGTATTTGTGTGCATATTGTGCATAGCAAACAAACGTTTTTTGTCTATATTAAATGAAAGAATTGATAACTTTATAAAAAAATTAAAAATACAGATTTATAAAAAACGGCTGTAAATTTCACGAGCCATTTTTTTTACACTCTTTTTATAGGTCATAGAATCATATTCTGTTGGAAAATTTCGTGTGCATAAATTTTTGATTTACATTTTTTCTAGACCGGTGTGATTACGTACTGTCTACAAACAGACAAGCAATTTCCTTCTTTATTTTTGGGAAACACAAAGATAAAGTTTGAAAATGCTGTAACAAGTTTGGGTTTCAAAATAAATTCTAGTCTAAGAAAGTTGTGGCACACGAGCGCTTTTGTTCCCAAAGAAACAAATCTGAACTTGGCAAAAACCTTTGTAGTCTCACAAGTATCATATCGTGAACTTGTCTTTAGCAGTTTAGGCTACTTGTCTTAACAAAAATTACAACTAGCAATAAACAACTCGGCTAGATATGTTTTTGCCAAGCGTAAATTTGAACATACATCACAGTTTTCATTCAAAATACTTAATTGTAGCCTTACAACTTTTCTTAATTTACGTAATTTTGTTTTCTTACATAATTTTGTTCATATAAAAACTCCTGCATAACTATTTAGTAAGCTAAGATTTGCACAATCATTTTTTCAATCAATTTTTTTTATTAAATATAATTAATTTGGAAATAATACAATGCGATTCTAAAAAAGAAAGGACTTTTTTATTTTTTTAGTAAATATGAAATTTTTTTACAAAAAAACGAATCCTTAAAAATGTTTCATCAAATTTTTCCTGCTAAGCGTTTTGTTGACAGATATCTAGTCACGTTAGTTTAACTCAATAATCATATATCACGGCAGAGGCTAACTAATTTGTCCCTTTATTTTTCTCGGTTCTAAATGATTTGAATATGCGTTTAACAAAAATAAATAATTTTTTTGACTTGAGACAGGTTGTTTTTTACCAAATTAAGATAAATATTTCACATTATTACATTTGTAAGCCATAATATAGGAAAAATCAATTTTTATATAAATCCATGGGACAATTTTAATCTTGTTGTTGTTTTATAAATTTATAGTTTTATACTAAGCTTTTAAGAGTCCCAAACATATTTGTATAAGGTATTCCTTCTGAAAATATTATTTTACCCATACGCATCCACCCGAGGGTATTTAAAACATGCAAGTTAACATTAGCATCTCACATGTAAATTCAATTAAAAATATAAACAAAAATAAAACATATGTTAACTAATTAATTGTAAAGAAAATTATAAACAAATTGTAAACAACATGATCCAATTTCATTTTTACTAATTATAAGAAATATGGAATGATCAAAGTTCTAATTTAAAAATGTAATAAATATTGGAATCAAATTTCAAAAGCTGGAATTCATTCCAAAGTATGATAAGAAGATCAAGCATAGAAGTAAGAAGAATAAGCATTTGATCTTATAAATACGATCACTGATAACTTAAGAGTTCAGTCATTGACAGTCTTTGGAAAACTAGAGTTAAAGAATATTAAAAAGTTTAAATAAAGTTTAGAATTGATTTAAGTAAAATAAATAATAAATAAAGTTTTTTTTTATAAAAACTAATAAGCAATAAAATTAATTTGCAGTTAGAATTTTTTAAAAAATGGGTGGAGTGTTCAAGAGTAGATATGAAAAGATTGGTTTCAAGGGTAAGGCCAAATTTAGTTTAGGCTTTAAAGTAATACCCCGCACGCATAAAGCGAGAGTTTTTTACAATCACCCATGTATGCACGATTTCAATGATTTAGGGAGCGTTCAAGTATTGCGTATCGCATTTATTGAAAATTTTTGACCCCCTTCCCCCATAAAACGTGCCGTAAAGTTTTCTGTACCCCCCCTAGACGTTACGTATCACCCAAGTGGCCATATTTACCTAACAACGCATTGCTTGAAAAAAATAAATATATATCTCAGCTTTTGGTTAGTCGATCTCAAAGCTGATCATTTGATGGTATTATTTATTGCTGTAGCTAATCTAGATTCCGTAAACTTTTATCATTTTAACAAAACATTTTGATAGTTGTTACTCAATAAACATATAAAAAAGCGTTTCATTATACACACCTAATTTAGAATCACGCTCACTAAAGAAGTTTCACTTCAAAAACAATATAACGTAACTCGTCGTTCGAACCCCCCTCCCCCACCGGTAGCGCATCGTAACGTTTTACATGACCACCAAATTGCGTTACGTAATACTTGCACGCCCTCTTAGATTTAATAATAACTAGTAAAGGTGTTATCTTCGGCCAGGCCGAAACTCACTTACCCTACACTGCATTGAAAGTGATTTTTAAATAGATGTTAAAAAAATGTTGAAGAGGTTGAATAAGTCGAAAATAATGTAAAAAGGTTCAAAAATTTTGAAAAGTGTTCAAAAAAACTGAAAATGTTGAAAATATATGAAAACCATTAAAGAAAGTTGAAAGAAATTGAATCAGTCGAAATATATATAAAATGCTGAAAAATTGATGAAAAAGTCGAAGGAATGAAGAAAACGTCGAATGAAATGGAAGGAGAAAGGTAAAAGATTGAAAATGTCAAAAGAATATGGGAAATGTTGAAAAAAATAGAATAGAAATGAAAAACACCAAATATATCACGCCCACTTCTCCAATTCCGCCCACTTTTGCTTCAATAAGCAAACTAAATTTTAGCACAATAGCTTGTAGAGTATGCGATATGAGCCGTAATTATTCCTAAAATTTAGGACGGTGACACACCCACTGATGCAATCCAGTCCGATTTTGATCCAGAAATAGATTTTTATAAACAAACCTCTTACACCAAATTTCTGTATCATTGTTCATATATTTCGATAGCTATGACACATAAGGTATTTTAATTGTATGGGAGGTGCCACGCCCACTGTTGCTATTTCGCCAGCTTGTGATTCATATGTACCTAATACCCAGTAAACCACTTACATCAAATTTCAGATCAATTACTCCAATAGTTCACTTAAAATACCACTTACAACTTTATGTGAATGAGAGAGGTGCCACGCCCACTGATGCAATCTTGTCATGTTTCATTTAATTCCGAAGCTTATAATAACCGACACCTCTGTACAAAATTTTATGAAGATCACTCTTATAGCACGCTATCTATAGCATTAAACGTATTTCGCTCATATGGGAGGTGCCACACCCACCGGCACAATTGTGCTAAAATTTTGCAAGAAGACACCTTTTAGCAAGTATATCCGCCTTATTAAATTTCATAACGATTGCGTTGCTAATTCTCTTTTTATAACGTTTATAAATATTGTAGGTTGTGCCACGCCCTTGAAAGCAGTTTTTCAGTCTATTGACGTAGCTTGTATTGTTGACTACTTTCAGTGGTATCATCCCTAAAATTTTAATGAAAATCGTATGTGTCAATTTGGAGTTATATAAAATTCAATTTTTTAATTGCTAAGAAGTACCACGCCCTTTTTTACAATTCTGCCCACTTTATGCGCAATTCAAAATTCATAAGATGTGTATTCGTGCACCGAATTTCATCACAATATCTTACACGGTTTACGAGCTATGGCGTTATAAAAGTTAAAATTTATGGCTGTGCCACGCCTCTTTAAGAGCCTTTGCAAACTTAAAACCTAGCCTAATCTTAATTTCGTTCTCAGCTTCACCAAATCACCAAGTTTCATCAAAATCGCTGCAACTTTTTTTCAAAATGGACTTTGGTATATTTACATAAAGTATGGGCGGGTGGCGTGGCCGTGAACCAATTTCGCCCATTTTTATATGCTAGCAGCTTGCAAGAAGGTGTGACCTGTGTGCCAAATTTCATTGAATTAGCTTGCTTTGTTTTCATGTAAACTTGATTTCAACAGACAGACAGACAGACGGACAGACAGACAGACAGACGGACAGACAGACAGACAGACAGACAGACAGACAGACAGACAGACGGACACAGCAATATTGACTCAGGTGGTGACGCTGATCAAGAATATATATACTTTTCCATACCTGCCTCGCCCCCTTCTATGCGTTAAAAACGGAATGACAAAGTGAGGGTATAAAAAAGCCGAAACTTTCCAATAATATTCATTAATTTTTAAAAAAAAATGCATCACATCTTCCAAAAATATGAATCCAAAATAAAAAATTCCATACAACAATAACACGAAGTTGTTTTTCCCTTGCTCTTTCTCATCAAATATCAAGATCCACTTAGACAGCGTTTACACGAGGAAACTCTTCAAAGAAAGTTTCCCTGTCTGTAGGCAAAAAGGGAAAAACGAAAGGGTGGTGTACAGAATTTGTCGTACACGCGAAATCCCTTTTGTTCTATTCTTTAGCTGATATTATGCTTTGAAGTTACGTTTGTTGTGGCGGGTTGCCGCAGTAATTGCTTTGAAATTTTCTTGCACAAACAAATTCTAGTTTCCGTGTGTAAACGCAAAAGAAATTCACAAAAGAGAATAGACAAGAATTTCTCAGACTGAATTTGCTCGTGTAAACGTTGACTTACATTACGCATACATAAACTTATTCATTGCTATTGCTTTTCATATTTTAGTAACAACAACACTTAATTGGAAAACAATAACAATTAGAGAGAGAGAGAGAGTAGTACGCATGAAAATTTTTTTCTCCTCGCTATGGCAAGGCTTTTGCAGTTAATCAGTGCAATGCTTGAAAGAGTTGAAAAAAAGAAAATCTTTCCACGCTAAAATCTCAACTTCAACGGATTCTGGATTCAATAATTTTCCGCAACTCTGCTCGATGAGCTTTTCAATTTGGTATAGCATTTGTTGCTGCAGCTGTTCTAGATCGCGTCAACTAAGCCTTACCTTGTAACACTTCAAAAAATTAATCAAAAACAAAACCCGAAGTAAATGAAAGTACACACCGAATCGATCGCTGAAATACAGCGAATCATCTTGCGTGAACTACCAAAAAAAAAACGAATAAATTCAAATTAATAAAAAAATAAATGCGAACACATATCTCATGCTAGTTATTGCAGCTGACCAACCAATGATGATGTCATATCCGCCATCCCACTGAAGAAAATTTTACTCTTATTTAAATGTTTACCATATCACCGACTTACCTTCAATTTGGAAACATTTCTACCCATTTCGAATAGTAGTCGATAGTTACTAAATATGATTCCCCCCAGTAATCCAAACAGTCTATATCGATCCTTAGGAACAGAATTTTTGCTGGAAAATATGTCATAAGAAAATCTTTTTCATTTTCTAGACTAAATTTCTCACATTCATTACATTTGTAAAGCATATTCCCAATATCCCTAGCCATATATGGGCAGTCATGTGAGATTTATGAAGCAGCTGCGACATTTCACGAATAAGTCAATGAGGAACAAAAACACGGTTGTCGAGGAATACGAGACGGTGTATATTTTGTTTCGATTTTGTAATTAGATAATTTTAGTTTCATTCTTTATAAACGAGATGAGTGTATTTGCCCAACATCTTTATCCAATAATGCCGCTAAAGGCTTATGATCCGCGTGCACCGTGAAGATATATCCGAAAATGTAACTGTCAAATTCTTCACATCCGTACACCACCGCTAACAGCTCATTTTCTATCTGAGCATTCCTGATTTCGGTGTCTGTAAGGCTTTTGGAAGCATATGATACAGGATTATAACTACGTATTAAGCTACAGACAAAGCTATTCTGCGGAGCATCGGACTGATTTAATATATCTTTTTTACGGTCAAAAATATGTAGAATGGAATGTTGGGCTGGATTTCTTTTGATCGCACCTAGAACTCTGATCTGAGTCAAATCCACTGAAATTCAGTATTTTTCTTTAGTAATTCCCTTAAAGGAGCATTAACAATTGAAAAGTAAGGAATGAATGCAAAAATAAAGTTAAGTCGTTCTAGTTCTTTCCTATCCTGAGGTTCCTTGAGCTTTAATTTATCTCTGTTAAATTGTACGTTCATCTCACGTGCTCCATTAAGTACTCTTTGAACATTTTGATCATGTTCCTCCTTTGTTCTACACCCTACAATTACTTCATCGATTAACACAAAAGTGCCCGGTAAGCTACCAAAATATTTCATATTCTGTTTTTGGAACTTTTCACGTGCTGTTTTTATGCCGAAAGGAAGAACATTTTACTTGTAAGTACCAAATTGTGTACTAAAATCGGTTAACTCTTTTAATGACTCTAGCTCCAAAACGCCTTTTTAGATCAAATATCGAAAAATATTTTAAGCCTCGCATGGCGTCACAAAAATCTGCGAGAGTTGGGATAATAAAGTGCTCGTCCTTCATGTTCTTATTCAATGTCATCGGGTCCAACCACAGTCTCAGAGGACCATTCGATTTATTAACAACCTCTAATTGATGTGACCAAGATGCGGGCTCATCTCGTTTTGTGATAATACCCCGTTGTTCCATTTATCCAAGGCCTTTCTTACAACTTGTCTTATTCCTATTGGTATTCTACGAAGAGGTTTACTAATGGGAATAGTACCGGAATAAAAATAATTTTGACTAAGGAATTGGTCACATGCATTTATTTCTTAAACCTTGCGAATTAAATCAATTTCTATGCATGTTCGTTAGCGAAAATAACGGCATAAATTTAACCTCTACTGCAATATAGTTCACCTGATTGGTACAATTTGTATACGTTGTTCTAAGGTTGACAGATCCCACCGTTTTAATACGGGACCCCCCATAAGCCTCAATTTTTGATGTAAACGGTCTAATTTTCCTTTAACAATTAATTTTACGCATTACCTGGAAAGTGATCACGTTGACCTCAGCACCGCTATCTTACTTAAATTCAATCAAGCTATTTTCTATAGCTAATTTTTCATACCGGCTCCGACACTTACTTATAGCATTTCGATTTAAAGACCTAGCCTGGTTTATCGCACCAACATAAATAGCCGACTGACTGCCATCACTTTCACCATTATCATCAAATTGATATCCATCAATGATATTTATTCTCTTCGTCCTAAATGCCACTGAGGAATGATTCCGCAAGCGAATGACCTTTTTCCAAACTCCGGATAACTACGCTGCTGATGCTGGCTTATTACATCCATACATTGCATTTTTTCCCATGCGCCGCTAAACTACCGTTGTGATGCTATCTCTTTACGTGGTGTGGAGAACTGTAATAAGAATTAGACCATGCTCTGCTACTCTACAAAGTTATTTTGCTTTAGCTAAGTGAAGGCCATCAATTTTCAGTAATTGTAACCGTACATTCGTAGTTGATACCCATTACAATTCGATCCCTTATCATTGATTTTGCCCTTAAAATTCACAATTTTCCGCAAGTCTTACAATGTCTGATAAAAACTGTTCAAATGGGTCTGCTTCTTTTTGGTTAAGCGAACAGAACACACCGTTCATAAAACACATTAGTGCGTGGTATGCAATACGACTCGAAAGCTCCAATTACTTTGTCCTTGTCGCCAACTGCTATCAGCAATGTCTGATAAATTTCAATAGCAATTTCTCCAGCACACGATAGAAACCTTGCTGTTTGAACTTCTTCTTTTTTACTCTTTGTTTTCGAGGACACTAGGTTAGGTTAGGTAGGAGTGGCAGTCAGTTACGAAAAACTGACTCACTTAGACCAAACATGATCCGTTGTGATACCACAGGGTGTTTGACTGTACCCTCTCGTTGAACCAGCCAGAATTCGTTATGAAACTAAATAGCTGACCTATACTGACATGTCTAAGGTCATCCAGGTCATCAAATAAAAACGACCCAAGTGCTTTGTGGCGTTTTCTAGCAAGTGCGGGACAGGAGCAGAGAAGATGTTTAATATTTTTCTCTTCCTTCACATCTCCACAACTTCTACAGAAATCAAAGGACCTAACACCTAATCTCTCCGCATGTCTGCCAATGAGGCAGTGGCCAGTTATGACTGCGACAACTGACGAGACACTATGGCTAGTGCGAGAAATTAGTTCTGACGAACGCTTAGCATCCCATTCCGGCCAGATTTGCCTAGTTATATTACAAGTTGACCCTTCAGTCCATCTTTTATTAGCATTTTTAACCATTTCTACTTTAAGCAGAAACTTGCAGGTAGCAAGTGGCATGCCAACACCTTCCTTGTCCTGAGGAATTTGTGCAGTAGTCCCCTGCCTAGCAAGTTCATCCGCTTTGCAATTGCCGTCAATGTTCCTATGCCCAGGCACCCAGATGAGGTGAATGTTAAAATGTTGAGCCATCTCGTTTAGAGACGAGCGACATTGTTGGGCCACTAATGAGTTTAGGAAAACTGATTCTAAAGATTTGATAGCTGCCTGACTATCTGAGAAAATATTTATATCCTTTTTGGATACAACATTCCTCCTTAGTCAGGATGTTACTCCCTCTATTGCTGTAACCTCCGCCTGAAAAACGCTGCAATGATCTGGTAACCTCGCAGCAATTCTTAACTTCAGTTCCTTGGAGTAGATACCATAACCCACTAGCTAATTAGCTTGGAGCCATCAGTGTAGAAATTAATATTACCCCTTCTCCCTGGGAATCCTCCCTTCCAGTCATCCCTAGATGGAATATGAGTTACGTAATCAGTGTTAGATGAGATTCCTGGAACAACATAGTCCAACTTGGAGGGTACAGACCTCAAGCTATGAAGAATAGTTGAGTGCCCTATTCTACCCTCGGACCAGCAAATAGTTTCCCTGAGTCTAATGGCAGAACATGCTGCCATCTGTTTACCTAACAGGTCAAGAGGAACGAGATGAAAGAGGACCTCTAAAGCGTCAGTTGGTGTAGTCCGCAGAGCACCGCTGATACATATGGAAGCCGCCCTTTGAACTCTCTGTAATTGTTTGTAATAGGTGACCTTGTCTAAGACCGGCCACCACACCACAATGCCATATAATAGAATCGGCCGAATGACCGCTATGTATAGCCAGTGAATAAAACGAGGTGATAGTCCCCATCTACCACCTACCGCTTTTTTGCAAGAGTAAAGCGCTACGGTTGCTTTCCTTACTCTTTCTATAACATTAATTTTCCAACTTAATTTCCTATCCAATACCAAACCAAGGTACCTTGCGCTATTTTTGAAGACAAGTCTAGTGCCTTTTAGTGAAGGTGGTTCTATAATTGGAAGTTTGTAATTCCTAGTTCGAGGACACTACTCGTACATATATTTTCCACACATTGTGAAATTTTCTCCAGTTTCTTTAATATTGCCATACAATAGCAGCGGGCCTAGCCATGTTCGCCATATTTTATTCAGCTTCTTTGAATTTTTATTTTTAACAAAAAACAACTTTTATTTTTTGTTTTATTACGTTCACCTGGTTTGTTTAGTTAACCGACTGCGCCATGTTCTATATATATAGTATGTGCGTTTCTTTAATGAGTTCTCAATTACAACTGAATTAAGTGACACACTTGACATAAGTCACCTAGCTGAAATAAGTGACTCCAGCACATCAGCAGTTCAGCTTAACTCATATTTATGAAAGTAGGTGTTTGACTGCCGGTCCTACTCATATGTACATCAGCTTGCGTTTTCGATGGTAGCGCCGTCGCTTCCGAGACTGTAAGAGCGGCCTTATGCAATTAGTAAAAATCGGATTGAGGCAGCATAGAGAAAATTTACTAGGTATGCTTCAAGAGGGATGAATTGGAATCTAAATATTTTGCTATCTTATAGGAGTCGTTACTTATTGATTACTTTTAAAT
The DNA here is from genome assembly GCA_963680825.1 of Meiosimyza decipiens. Classification (NCBI taxonomy): domain Eukaryota; kingdom Metazoa; phylum Arthropoda; class Insecta; order Diptera; family Lauxaniidae; genus Meiosimyza; species Meiosimyza decipiens. Next base: position 79,948,044 of record OY804258.1, on the reverse strand, counting down.
CGCTTGAAGCAAGAAGCAAGCTAGCTAGAGACGCAGAGTGTAATCATATTGACTGACCAATGCTCCTCATTCTACCCAATATATGTTCCTTCAAGGCCACTAAGAGGAAGGCACATCCTTTTTAGGTTTCGTGTTCTTTTACTAATAATGGTATATTGGATCAGATTAGAAGATCTTGCTCCGAGTTTAATATACTTTACTATGAGTTAGATATATTTTCAATCAGAGCTAATTTTAAGTTATGTTTATTTAACTTACTTCAAGAATGGTGATGCATAAGATGCTGAAATTAATTTTAATGTATATCATTGTAATTCAAGCTGTTAAGGAGAGTTCTAAAGCCGATATACATTGGAAAAATTATTTAAAATATGTATGTATGTAACTTTATAATTAGTTACATTCAAAAGAAATATGTGTTTTTCTTATATACTATACTCATGAAATGCAAATATGCAGACCCGGTAAGGAATCAAGTGACCTGACTAAGATGAGAGTTATATTTTGTAAAAGTAAACAAAGTTTTTTTTTTAAATTCTGGCTTTATTTGACTTCTGTTTATTGCTATAATCGATTTAGAATTGATTTTCTTAAGTAAATTAAGATATTAAACACACAATATATTACATGTATAATTTTTATTTTAATTTCAAAATGCTATCAAGAATTGAAAGAGAAAAAAATTTCTAACAGCTATTCACGTTTGAGTAAAAACGTCGTTTTTTCCATGTTAATTATATAGGAGACAGACTTTGTTTGCGCCGATCACAGGTTCGATCTAGGAAGCTGAAATTTTAGGAGAATTTTTTCAGGTCCAGTGTCAAAGGGACCAAGAATAAAAAAAAACTTGGGAAAACGTAGGTTGTTTTCATTTTAACTTTTTTTTTGTTACATAGGCCATATTTTTTTGAATATTTACTGATGCTTTGGGAGAAAAGTGTTAAAAAGTGAAAATTTAAGGAAATGTGTTTATATCACTACGCAAAAACGAAAAATTTTCAGAAAGATTTTTTAATTCAAAAATATTCTAAGTCATGCATTTAAAACATAAAAATTATAATTTTTGTTTTTTTTTAAGTTCCTTTTTAAATTTTTTTTTTTCAATATATCTTAAGAATTTAAAACGTGAAACGTCAATATATATAACTAGTTGGCGACATGATTTTAAAAAAAAGGTTCCCTAATAAAGCTCAATTAATTCTTAAAACCTAAATGTTGGCAGGTTCAGATTTTTATGGGACAAATTATCAAAGTTAAAACGAGGTGAACTTTGGTTTTTTATATGTAAGCCTACAATTTTTTAATGGCAGATTTGTATTCAATGGAAAAATAGACACGTTTTGTTTGTGTTTTTCTTTAGGATTTTAAGTTTTTCCGTTATTGATAGAAATATTTTGTTCAAAATTTCACCTTTTATAATTTTTTATTTTAATTTATTCATTTTCAGTAAAATCGTTTGAATAAAAAGTTCATCAAACTGGTCCAAATATTCAGAAAAATATTTATTTTTATTTTACTGTAACAAATATTTTTTTTTCTCTATTCCATAATTTTTTTTTAAATGTCAAATGCAATCCAAAACTACGTTTTTGTAAAAATGTTTGTATGACACTTCATCTAGACCTGCAAAGTACATATGTCTTATACGAAGTATAATTCAATTTTGTTTTTTATGAGGATGTGTTATTTGATTACTATTTAACAAGTTTGAAACAAGAAATATATTCAACAAATAAAAAAAAAATAACTACACAATTTGGGATATGAAGTTTATGTCTATAACATTTAGTAGTTTCTAACACATATTTCCTTTGGCATACATAACCTTAATATTGTCTAAGTATTCGAATTTTTTTATATTATGTTACTAATTACATAAATTTTTAAGACTACCAACTCTCTATATTTGAAAAAAAAAAATAATATGTATTGTAAAGACCTGTACCCTTTTGAGTCTTTTTTTAAAAAAAACCTTATGAATCTTGACATCATTAAGAAAATATTTTATTTTCAAAAGGATGTAACGTAAATTTAGAAAACAACAACCTTAGGTTAACAATTTTTTAAAACAACAAGTCTTCATCATCATCGCCAAGCATATTTGACTGTAGAGTTGAGTTTTCCATTTTCTGCTTCCGCTCTGCTTTTAACTTATCAGCTTTAGTTTGTGCAGCTCTTTTTTTATCCTGAACTTTCTTTAAACGATAAAATTCTTCACGTTCGAGTTCATCGAGTTCAGATATTATATAAGAAAGAGTGCGATCAATTCGTGGTATAATAACTAGAATTTGAATAAATATGTGGTAAAGAATATAATATAATAAATGCTATGTACTTTGAAAGTAAAAATTATATAAGACCCAGCGAAATAATTGTAGTTTAATGTATTTCAATCAGTTTTAAGTCATAAGAAAATTAGTAATTTTTTTTTTGTTTTTTCTATGAAATGCATTCAAAAGTAAGTATCGAAAAGGACACAAGTAGTTGAGGAAGTTAATGCAATTGAAGCTAATATTTCATACGAAATGGAGCAATCGAATGCGACAATAGAAATAGAGCGTAGGGAAGTTGCGGCTGATGCAGTACTTTTCGGAGCATAGGAGAAGGAGGGTGAAAACCTAAGAGCAATTTTTCATGCATTGTGCTCTTCTATCGGCTGTAAACAATCTGCATTAGGGAGCATTTTCAGACCAAAGGGCAAAACAAACAGTACGGGTAATACAAAATCACCAATTTTTATAAAACTAAGCAGCGCCTGTGAAGGGGGTTTAATGTCAAAGCTTGCAACTTGCGATTCTCCAGAGTGCCATCAAATTAAAACGCAGTAAACAGCTTTTCTCTGTGTATGGCAGGAATGAAATTGTTTTTGTTAAAAAATTGAGCATGGGGATAGTTATGCAATAGAATATATTGACCAATTCTCTGAAATAGTTGCAAGTTTGGATGAACAATTCTGCGAGATAACTACAGGATTACCATCGCAGTTTAATTTTTACTTTGATTATTTATTTTCTTACTTTTAAAATTATCTAGAATTAATATGTATTATCATTTTCTTAATTTATACATAATTTTAACTTTTTTTAAAAATAATTAAATGGCGAAATGGTTACATGCGTTTACTCCATATATTCTAATGCCTGATTTTTCGGTTTAATGTCTTTCCATGGGTCCTTGTCTCTGACAATCTGTTTGGTGACGTTAGGAGCAATAATAAGTTATTACTAAATATACTTTATGCCCAACATCTTGGCTTAAAGGTTGTAAATTTTAGTGCTAGAAACCTTAATTTGAACAAACTCGACTACTTAAAGTTCGTGTTTGAAAACTGTTCAGTGGATGTGATATCTGTTTCTGAAACTTGATTTTGTGATGATGTAAATGACTGTTTATAATTTAAACAGCTTCAAACTTCTGAGGAATGATAGGGTTGAAAGGAGGGGTTGTCATTTACTGTCGAAGAAACTTAAACTTCAAAATAGTTAATAAGTCTTCAGCTGATAGTAACACTGAATTTCTTAATATTTGTATTTCTGATAGTGTTTCACCGAGGCTGCGAGGTAACCTCGTTCAACGAGGCGAGGTGGAAAAATAAGTTTACCTTGCTCGACCGAGGCGAGGCGAGATCTCGCTTTAACACTTGCTCGTATCGTAAGTAAGTGCAGTATTTTTTGTTTTGATACTATTTTTTGAAATTTGACTCGATATTTATTTATTGGAAAGCATAGATAAGGCTATAAAACTTTTGTTTTGAGTGCATCTTTAGGGTGGCCTTCATACAAAAATATTTTTTAAATATCATTTTCTCGAAGACCGGTTAACCGATTCACACCGAACTCACACCACGTAGCTTTCACATTTAGAAGCTCAGCTTAGGCTACTTTTATTTAGAGTCCATATATTTCGTCATACCTTCAGTCTTTAGAGTCAGCAGTACTAAAATGATCTCTAATCGAATGAGAGTTAGAATAATACAGCTACTACTCTCTTTTGTTATTATTATGTGACGAAACATTTAATGAGAAGACCCCTACGTTCGGTAAAAAATTTTGTTGTTAATGTCCAAAACCATTTAACCGATCGCCTGAAGATTTGGCATATGTTTATGTTTCTTATGATTTGGGTAAGGTTCGTAGCATACTTTGGTATCATCAATTACTTGACGCTGATGAATAAACTTTTTTTTTATATCTCAGTACTTATATCACGTAAATGAATAAGATTTGGTACATATAATTCTTATAGTTTGTAAAAGATTCGTAGCTTAGCTTGATTTGAATAAAAATAGACAATGCCACGCCGACCCATATAAGAAAAGAATTAAATTCATCATAGCTCATCAATCATCATATATGATTCAATCCACCAAAAATAAAAACATATATTTTATTTTACTTCTTGAGGCGAAGCAACGCGTGCCGGCCTTGCTAGTTGAATATATCGTTGGCATACAAGCAAAATTGACCATTGTTTTTTAACAACCGAAAATAATATATCACAAATTTAAGAGGATGTGAAAATAATTAAACGATTAATTAGCGTCACCCACTTATTATTTGTTTGCAGATAGTCAATTTTGCTTGTATGCCGACAATATAAAAGCCTGATAATTTTTTTTTTCAGTTTAATAAAATCCTCGGTTCTTACCAAGGCGAGGCGAGCCTCAAATTTATAAAACCAGACGAGACCGAGAACAACTGCAACCTCGCCTCGGCTCGGGTGAAGCACTAGTTTCTGATAAAAACACTAAAGTTTTACTGTCCTGTGTGTATAATCCTAATTAATGTTATAGTTTGGATCCATATTTTTCCGAGTTAAATAATTTTTAATTGATCTTGATTTCTTTGTTATATGTGGTGGTTTTAATGTTAACCTCTTATGTCTAAGTCTGTGCATGAAAATGTTGCATCTGTTGGAATATATTTTGTCAATAATACTAACCCAACGCGTTTTTCATGTAATGATAGTCCTAGTCTTTCAGATTACTTTATTGTATCTGATTTGTCGTCTGTGCAATTGTTTGGCCAAATGTATTTCTTGTCGGACCAAGACTTGTTGTTCTGTACGCTAAATCTGAACCTGTCGCGTAATATCAACACTGAAGTCTTCTTCTATTGTGACTTTAAATCGATAAACTACGTAGCTCTTTTCACTGATGTTCACCTCACTACCTGGAATGATATATGGCTTTGCGAAACCATTGACGAAAAACTCCAAATTTTGACTGAATAAATAATCTTTTTGATAGGCATGCGCGTCAACGAAATATGTTCATCCAAAACCTATCATGCCCTTGGTTTACAACTCGTGTTCCAAAGTCAATTAAAGTTCCAAGCAAACTACAGTTTTTGGAAGAGAAATCCCACATCTGATAACTGGGAGATATACAGAGTGGCCAGAAATAACTGTTAATGTTATTAGGCAGTCTTAGATACGGTATTGTTCCTTTAAATTAGATTCAGCACTTCCATCAAAAACCCTATGAAGGAATTTAAGAAAATTGGGATTTGGTGAAGAAAAAACCACTGTTTGTAATGCCAGTCCTGATGCTCTAAATGACTTTTTTCTCTCCATGTCTGTGCCCACCACAAGTGATAATATTGGATTCACAGAAGCACAAGTTCAACAGCGTTTTCAGTTTACTTAGTCAGGATAATGTAAGAAGGAGCGTCCTGAAAATTAAGTCTAATGCTATTGGTGAGGATGGGATATCCCTCAAATTTGTCTAACTTATAATTGATCGTATCCCTAGTCCTTTCACGCATATCCTGAACAACTGTTTCACTACATCCTTGTAGTGACTCCCTGGAAAATAGACTTGGTCACCTTTGTTGCAAAAACGCCGACCACAAGTCCAATTAGCATTTTATCATGCTTGCCTAAGGTATGTGAATCTCTAATAAGTAACCAAATATTAAATTTATGGGCTTAGAGCTGGACACAGTTGCGCAACTGCGATTGTCAAAATAATGGAAGACATAAGGCCATCTCCATATGATGAAGGAGATGTTAATCTGTTGTGTATGCTCGATTTTACTAAACCTTTCGACACCGTGAACCATTTTACTTTGTGAAGAACTTAAATGTATATACGGTTTCAGTGATGCTGCTGTAAGCCTCGTGGAAAGCTATATCCCTTTGCGGCCCACAGACATGAAGCGCTACCATTTGAAAACCAGACAATTCTTCGCGAAGGGCCGGAACAAATACTACTCAGTTCTTCGGAAAGAACCAATTTTCAGTGCTTTTGGTTTCGAAAAGGACATCGCACGTTTGTGATACCTGGGCGTTTAACATATTTTAAAAACCATTAAGACAAGATTAAGTTGTTCGTGTGAGCTATATTTATATGTTAAAAAGAAGTCCAAATATATGTCCTTAGATCTAAAAACAAAAACTTTTTATCTGAGTTCATGTAACGCTAACGGCTTTTGAAGCCATCTTTAAAATCATCATCATCACTCTGCATTCAACCAATGCATTAAGTGTGAGTTCGTTGCACATTGAGGTCGATCGGTTGAAGTCGAGGTGAACGGACGTGTTTATAGTGGTCTTACTAATAATTGTTGTTAATCGCAATTAACACTTGTTAAATTGTAAAAATTAAGTGAATATTTAAAAGTTAATGACTTTATTAAATTCTGTTAAGTGTTGTGGACTTTGACAAGATGCCGTCGCCTGAGTGCAATGCTTAAAATGCAGCAAAATCAAAAGAACTGAACTTAAGTTAATGAGTGAAAGCCTAAATATAAAATGGATTTGTAACCAGTGTGCGCTATCTGATACTAGCACTAAATTTGTTGAAATTAAACATCTAATACAAAAATGTGAACAAAAGAGAATGGGAAATGAGGAAATGAAGAACATAATATTTGAAGTAATGGATAATAAATGCACGCATCTGAAAAATAGTTTAATTACAGACTTTAATGCTCTTTTGTTACAAAACATAGAAGTTAAAACAAATCAAATGAAAAATGAAATCGTAGATGAAATGTCAAAAGAATTAAAAAGCAGTATCGAAATGCTAAATGCAATTTGTGCTGACTTAAACAAAACAACTGCTGAGCAAACGTCATTGAACCATATGACTTATGCTCAAGTAGCAAAAGTAAAGGATAACAATTTAGATATTAAACCAAAAATCAAAACTAAGAAAAATAAAGAAACCAAAAATGCGCTTAAAAAGGTGATCGAACCAACAGAAGGTCTGGTGTGTGCTGTTGAAGAGATAAACAGCGGTGGATTAATTGTCCAATGTAAGAGTAAAGAAGCATGCGAACAGGCGCACCAAAAGATTACTGAGAGCATTGGAGTGGACTATCAACTGGAGAAAACAAAAGATAAAAGTGAGGTGAGAAAAGTTCTTAAAGTTATTGGTTTAAGTGAGAGATTAAGCAACGAGCGACTAGTGGAATGCTTAACTAAACAAAATAATATATGCTTGGGAAAAGAATTTAGAGTAATAAAAATGTATGTTAATTATTATAGAAGAGAAGATTGTTATAATGCTCTTATTGAAACCGATCTGTATTGTATCTGAATATGAAAGAGTACTTAGATGTTTTAAGTGCTTAGGATACAATCACATAAATAAATTAGCATGCAGTAAATGCGCTGGAAACCATGATGTCAAAGATTGTAGGTCAAATGTGATAAAATGCGTAAATTGTTATGAATTGGTTATTAGAGGTTGATGTCGATCATTATGCTTTTAGTAGGGAATGCCCAGCTTTTAAAAGATACTTACAAAATAAAAATAGATCTAGAAAATAGCAACCAACAGGCACCGATTTAAATTGTATTTATCTCAATATAAACAGTATATTAGCAAATAAAAATTAACTTGAAAGACTTGTTGAAATCAAGAAGCCTGCAATAATATTATGTGCTGAAATCACTGATCAGGAATTAGATATTCATACCTATATGTTACTAAGATGTGACTCTTACAGTAGGCATACTGGTGGTGTTATGATGTGTGTTCATAATTCTTTAGAATATACAATCAAATATAACAAATCAATTGATAAAAACATATGGTGTGTTGTTATTAAAATAAAAAAAGATTGGCCCCAAATGGCAAATTGGAGTTCTGTATCATTCTCCTAGCTCGAGTGATGCTAACTTTATTGGATATTTAAGTAATGTTATAGGAAATATATATCCCAGATGACTGATTGCAACATTTTAATAGGTGATTTTAGTATTAACTTAAATTTGAAATCTACATATAGTAATAAATTAATGGAATTGCTTGAATCAAATGCAACGCAACAAAAAATTGATTTTGATCCACGCATGAATGAGTTATCTAGCACAAAAATCGATTTACTGTTTGCTAATTCGGATAATTTGATATTGGAAAGGCTGGAGGAATTTCAAATTGCTGACCATGAAGCAATTATGTTTAAGATAAAATGTATTCCTAATTACCAAATGAGGAAAGTTTTAAAAATAACATCTTGGGAAAATTACAATAACGAATCCTTAATTAAGCACTTGCGCTTTTTTGACTTTAGTATCTTCGATAGACTCGATCTGGAAAATAAGGTGTTATGTATTAAAGATACGAATCTGAATGTCATGGAAAAGCTAACTTTTAAAAAATAACTTAAATTGAATTTAATAAATAAACGGTGCGATCGCGAACTATATGATGCTAATAAACACAAATTTATTCTATTTAAACAAGGGAATGGGAGGAATATAGAACAATTAAATCTTTTTATAAAAAACTCATTAAAAAGAAAAAAATAAAATATATGGAGCGTAATATTGACAGCAACAGGCACGATGGCAATGATGTGGAAGTATTTAAAAAAATCAATTAATATCGAAAATCAAAAATCCGCCATAAATAAAATCACAATTGATGGTCATATACATGAAAAGGATACAGAAATAGCTAACGCATTAAATAGATTTTTTATTGAAAGTATAGTAGATATAAGAAGTAACATTGATAAAGTTACACTAGAACAAGAGGGGAATAATGTTTTAAATTCTATATTTACATTTAATAGGGTATCAACTGTGCAAATAGAAAATATAGTTAAGAAATTTAAGAACAAGAAAGCAGGACTTAAAGTTTTTCCAGAAGGAGTACTTAGGGACTCAATGCCATATTTGGGTTTTTTTACTCACAAATCGTAAATGAAAGCTTATCTACTGGAGTGATTCCAAATGCCTGAAAGACCTCAATAGTCATTCCAATAAAAAAAAGTCAAAAACACTTTGAAAGCAGAAGAACTGCGGCCAATTAACACTCTACCTTGTGATGAAAAGATTTTAGAAACGGTGATAAAAGAACAGTTAGTGCATTATTTAGAATTTAATCGCATACTTATACCCCAACAGTCAGGATTTCGGCAAAAACATTCATGCGAAACAGCATTGAATGTGATTATAGCTGGTTGGAAAGAGGATTTAAATGAAAAGAAATCCATTATATCGGTGTTTATTGATTTAAAAAAAGCATTTGAAACTATTCAAGATATTGTATTGCAAAAATTATTTTCCATTGGAATAAAAGACATTGAATTGGAATGGTTTAGAAGCTTTCTCACTTGTCGTACTCAACGCACAGCAATGGGTTCTGCATTATCAGAGGAAACTGAGGTTAACATTGGATTGCCTCAAGGAACATTTTAACATTTATATTAATGATATTGCATCGGTTTTAAAGTTTAGTAACTGTTTGCTGATGATGCGTTCGTTGATTATGATTAGTGGGAGAAATGAAGGATAAATTGCAAAGTGATTTAAATTCCTTATACACATGGCTATGTGCGAATAAACTGAAAATTAATGTAGATAAAACCAAATATATGGTTATTTCTAGGAAAAATTATGTAAACTTAGATAATTTTAAAGTTAATAATGTTGAAATTAAAAACAGTAAATATGATAAAATATCTGGGCATTCAAATTGATAGTAAACTAAAATTTGATGATCACATCAACTATACTCTCAATAAAATAGCTAAAAAACTGTGGTTTATGAAAAGAACATGTAAATATTTAACTAAACTATTTGTTATTAGTCGACTGTTATTATTAATTAATTGAACAATATTTTGATCGAATATTAGTCTTAGCAGAAATCGGTCAATGCTTTTTTAACAAACATGACAGAGACAACAAATGGAACAATTTAACCTGGTAATTCGTGACATAGGTTTCGGCTATTACCATATATACATATTCACATACATATATACATAGCCTCATCAGACCAGTTTATCGAACGAACTTGGTTCGGTGCGGAAATTTTGTGAATAGTTCGTGAGTTTGTATGAACAAGTTCGGCTCGTTGCATAGCCTTACTTGCCACACATTTTCCGGCATAAATGAGATGTATTCGATAGTATGACAGCTTTGTAACAGAGCGGTGTAACGAAAAAATTGTTGCAAAATATGCGAAAGTATATAATATATATATTTCGAAAAGGAATTGCAAGATTTTTTGGATCTCACAAGAAAACTTAGGTTCATTTTTGATTTTTAGAAAAATGTATTATTGCTTTGTGTATATTAGATTCTTCATATTATTCAGAGTATTTCATAAAGAGCTTATGAAAGGAGGAAAAATACTAAGAAATTTTGCGAAAAAAGTGTGGTTTTGTCGTTCCATGTTTGTAAATGAGGGGATTTTATGAAAAAGCATGGTGTAAAATTTCTTCCGCGTTTTTACTAGGCGGGTGGAAAGAATTATTGAAACCATGGGTTAGGTGATATTTTTATAGCTTTGCTGAACAGGGAAGGTATCAAATAATTTATATTATTGAATTTCATTTATTTAACTCTCTTTTATTACAGTCCTACAACTTATTTTCTTTTTAAAAATCGAGTAGATTCAGATTTGCTCTATCACATAAAGTTTTTGAGATATTCTAACGTAAAAGCACAAAAAAACACTTTTTTGACAGATTTGAAGCTATGTAGCACCGTGAATTTTTTTTTTGCGAAAAAATATGTGTGGGATCTTAAAGTACAACCCTTTTTCTTTCAAATACCGTTGAATTTGCTTAAATACCTTTTCTTTTCGTAAAGATATACATATATTATATGAAATTTTCATGTTCGTGATTTTCCCTATACCTGAAAACTCATTAGGGACGCTGAAGTCAAAAAAGGAAAAAAATATCGACTTTGTGGGAGATACTACTTGGCTACAACTGTGGTTTTTAGATGATGCTCATGGCTACTATCATTCAGCAGAAAGTGTCGACGCATATTGTGTCTGTGACTTTACTGATGCACTTGGAGTTATTCCATCAACATGAGTGACATAGCTAAGAAATCGTGATGCTCAAGGCGAAAAGAACGCCGGCATTAATGTGCGCAAACGTTATATTACAGATATTTGAGCGAAATGTTATGCAGCCACTGTTTGTTCAATTTTGAAAATATAAATTAAGCTTTCAGTAACTACTGTATTTTATCAAAATGGTGATGGCTATTAGTAATTTTGAAACTATGAAAGGTGCGCCAGATCCTGTCATACGATATTTTGCGCAAATATTTAAGGGACAACTAAACCATGCATGGGCTAGTTAAGCTTCTGTCAAATCCGAACGAAGAGTATGTCAAATACTTTAGAATCTCAGAGTAGACTTGGGATTAGAAGTTTTGACCATAGACTACTAAGTCAATGGTTTTGACACCTTCCTTCGACCTAGAAAAAGATTCGATTGTGCTGCTGTGAGGTGAACACGTGGAAATTTTTTCTCTATTCTAAAATTTAAATTTAAAGTAAATTTTACTGTGAAAAAGACATTAAGAATTTAATTCAATTTAATATCTTTAAAGAAAGCACATTATAAACTGTATACCAAATATTTTAAATTGGTAACTTTAACATTTCAATAAAAACCAAAGTGCTATAATTTGAACAGTGAAAAAGTGATTTAGCTCATTTGGTTGCCAAATAATCAACTTCAATCTTGGCATGCATAAACGTGTTCCTCAATTTAGTCGTCTGGTGGTGCGGATTATCCAAGCAACTTTTTTACTTAGAAAAGTTAATTTAACGAAGAAGAGCAGAATCCGGCGATAAAATCTACTGCAACAAATTCTCCTTATTGGATGATCTGACCATTAAGGAATTATCAGCTGGGCTAAAACCTCCAAAACTTCAGCAGTCACAAGGTGCTTCAAACTCATGTGAGCAACAACGCAGCAGCGGTGCAACATCAAAAGATGACATCAATGGTCATGCATCAAGGAATATTCCTGAACCTAAAGGTAAGTTTTGCCCACCAATCTTTATTAATAACATTGATATAAGAGAACTCGTCAGAGATCTGAGAGCCAAAAGCGTAATTTTTAAAGTTGGTTCAAAGGGGAAAAAACATAAGATTTTTGTTGAAAATAGGGACGTGCACGGTGCACTCCTTAATAAAATTAAAGTAACCCCAGGGGTTGAAGCATACTCTTTCACGCCGAAAGAGGATCAAGCAAATCATATTTTACTGAGAGGTTTAAGTGCCTCATATGAGGATGAAGAAATCCTGAATGAAGTTAATGGACTGATCCCTGGCATAGTTCATAAAGTGAGTAATTTCTCCACAGCTAGGTCTATCAAAGAAGGCCTTAAATACGACTTGTTTTTGGTTAATGTCACCCCGGGTAAGTCGGTCAGTGAACTGAAAAAAATTAAATACCTATTCAATACCAGAATTTACTGGGAAAAAGAAAAAAGGAGCTCAGGGCCCCTGCAGTGCAAAAGATGTCAGCAGTTTGGGCACATTGCTAAGAATTGCGCCTGCGATTACAAATGTGTCAAATGTAACTCAAGTCATTTGCCAGGAGAGTACAATGTTTCAAAAGAATTGGGATTTAACCCTGTTTGCGTTAACTGTGGCGGCGACCATCCCACTAACTATCGAGGTTGTGCTAAGTTTAAATGGTATAATAAAAAGGATGCCTTCAAAAAGGCTTAAGATGATAAAGCCCCCTTCACTTAAGGCTTCGTATGACAGCCTTTTTAGAGAGCGGAATGGTCCCGCCACAGTTGGTTTGGAAAATTCCAGTGTGAATAAAAATGTTCTTGAACAATTTCTGGAACTGTCCAATAATTTGTTCGGGATGGACGTTCATGGTCTCTTGAAAAAGATAGAGAGTTTCTTTGCAAACATTAACAATTGTTACTCCTTGCAGGATAAAAGAATGGCCTACTTGGAGCTGTTGAACCAAGTCATTCTCTGCAATTGATGATGACATTGAATTTTTTGACTTTTAATCTCTCCTCTCTGGTTGAACACAGCATGTTCAGGGGATTTTCATCTCAATTAAATCTCACGGTGTTATTAAGAATTTTCTATGTGGTTCAGTTTACTTCCCGTCTGATTGCAGAGCGAGTTTACTTCTTGATGATTTAATTAAAATTGAAAATTTGGCCGCGTCTTTTGATGGTGCTGTCATTGGGGGTGATCTAAATGCACGCAGTCTCTACTAGGGTGATTTGTTGGTTAATATCAATGGAAGAATTATCGAAAATTGGCAAGCCAACCAACTGCCTAATTTATTAATTGTGTCTCCAGCTACACCGTTCTTTCCTAGGAGCTCCTCCTATCTGGACCATTTTTTGGTTTCTACTCATTTAATTAACTTAATTGACACCAATTATTCTATAAGTACTCTCCTTTCATTTTCAGATCACTTCCCTATTTTATTTACCCTAAAAATGGTAAATCTGGAGCTACCCATATTGCAATCTGTCGCTGGTAAATCTTTTAAAAAAACCGATAGGGATGATTCCGAATCGGATTTAGATTCCAGTCTCTCTCACTGTCTTCCATCCGATGAAGTTACTCCTTTAACGCTGTCTTGAGGAATACGTTGAATAATCATGCTGATGTGGAATCTACCAGTTTTAAAAAAATATAAAAATTTACCTACAAATATTCTTAAGCTTTTCAAATTAAAACATAGCTGGCAGAAGAAACTGAAACGCATACTTCACGGAGTAAATGTTGAATTTAAAAATCTTTCATCCAGAATTTCGATACTTAATAAATTAATTAAAGATAAAATTAGGATCTGGCTAAATAAGCAATTTGGAGAGAGATTTGCTAAAATTTGCCCAGGTCCATGGGCTTTTAAAGATATTTTTAGAATAATTGGTAAAAAAAAAAGATTTTCATGCAATAAGGTCATTGTGAATGACTCAGCGATTACTGGCGAAATGGAAGTGGTTTCAGCTTTTGAAAACCATATTGGTGAAATTTTTAGGGAAGTTACTCCTAGTTTTGATTTAAATCTTGTAAGTGAGGTACAATCTACTATAAGGTTAATGAGATCACCAAAGCCCCAGAATATTTTCATTTTTGGTCCTAATAGCTCTTCTTTGAATCCACAGGGGACAGAAATCTTCACCTCTAAAGTTGAGTTAATGAATATTATTCATAATTTAAAGCCAAAAAAATCAAGCGGTTCAGATAACATCTCAAATTTTGCATTAAAAAGGATCTCCAATGTAGCTGTAAACTTTCTAACCATTGTTTTCAATAACTGTATTAATAATGGTTACTTTCCATTAATTTGGAAACCGGCCAGAATTCTGTCCCTTGCTAAAAAACAGGATGATCATAACATCAACAATTTCCGCCCCATTTCGCTCCTTTCAAATGATGGAAAGAATATTAATGAAAAAAATGGAATCTCCAGAAATAATACCTGTAGACTTTATACCGGAACACCAGTTCGGTTTTAAAAAGGGGCATTCGACGGTTCACGCCTTATTAAAAGTACACAATGACATAACTTTGGGGTTAAGAACAAAAAAATGCACAGTCATTTGCTCCCTAGACCTGGAAAAAGCTTTCGATAAAGTATGGAGGGAAGGACTTCTCTTCAAAATTCTAAATTTTCCTCCTTTTATGTTTTATATGATAGAAAGCTTCTTGGCTGGTAGAACTTTTTTTGTTCAATTGCAGGCAAGTTCCTCCAATATTTTTGAGACCACTAGTGGCGCTGCACAAGGGTCTGCCCTGGGTCCTTGCCTCTTCAACATACTTTTACACGATTTTCCACATATTAATACTGACCATGATAACTCTTCTTCTACAGGTATCTTATTTGCGGATGACACTCTGGTCTATGCCAATGACCATTATCCTCTCAATGCTACGAGAGCTGTCCAGATCCATGTCAATAAAATTAACTCTTTTTATAAAAAATGGGGCATTAATGTCAATTTTCATAAATCCAACTGTATTTATATTAGAAATGCTAGCGGGAAAGGAATGGAAGGTGCGGTGAGAGAAAGCCATAATCTTAAATTGTCCATTGATGGGACCTTAATTCCTATTAAGAGAACCATGAAATACTTGGGCGTCAACTTTAACTGTCTTCTTAAATTTAACGAGCACGCTAGACTCAACATTATTAAAGCGAGAAAAATCGTCAACATGCTAACCTCCCTGCTGTGCAACAAGGATTTGATGAAAAGCTCAAAACTTTTGCTCTACAAAACCCTCATCAGACCTGTCCGCCTCTATGCATTTCCGGTGTGGTTTACTAGTTCACCTGTAGTGGCCTCTGAAATGAAGCGTCTCGAAAGGAAAGTTCTCAGATTGTGAACAAACAAAAATTTTGCTTCAAGATTTAAGAAATATTCCAATGAAACAATATATGGTGATGCTAATATCACTCCGCTTATGGAATATGCGGTTTCTATGATGGAAAAGTTGATCACTAAAATGAGTGATTCAAGTAATGAAGTTATAAAAGCAATTTGTATGTCACAATCTGATACGAACTGGACCACCTCTGTATACCATTCTCCAGTGGGAAGATCTTGGATCAGCTCATAATGGACCCAGATCACCATTTTTTTCAAAAACCTTGCCTGGGCACAATCGTGGTTAATCTTTATAAGCTCTCAGCTTTACTCTTTTCTGAAGTCATGGATCAGCCCTTAACAGATTCTGATTTCCTTATCGTTACATAGCAATACGCGGCTTGTTCCTATTAATTCTCATCTTTACTCAACGCGCTTAAATTGGACTCAATATCAGTGTGGTACAGGTTGGTGTGCAGAACTTACCTTAAGATTAAGTTATTTAGTCTTTTTGTTATGTTTTATAAATTTTTTTCTTTTTTTTTAGAAGTATATTAACTCTACTAATAATGATCAGTAGTTATTTTTAATATGATTTTTAAATTATAATGCTTTATTTTTTGTAGAGATAATTTGATAATACCATTATGAAAGATTATTACAATTTTATTTGGTTGAGGTCGTTATGAGGTGTGGCAGTGGGGCGGTCTGTGGTTGCGGTGTTGTGCGGTGGAGTACGGTAAGCAGGGTTGAATCATGCTGTTCTACCTTACGTCCTCAACGAAAATCTTTGAACTTTTTACATTTGAATGTATTCGCTTTAACATGAATTGATTGGTTAATCTATTATTGCTTTTATTTTATCTTGTAATCTTACTTAACGAAATTTTCACACTAAATCAAGATACTTAATGTTTCATGTTCAATATCTAATGAAATGATAGTTAATAACGTACTCAATAAGTACTTTCAGTGTTTTTCATGCCATGGGTGCGGGGTGGTGCAGCTGGGGTTGGTAGGTGGATGTGAAGCGCCACCAATTTGTGTTGTGCTGGCTTGTGCACATGGTTATGTTTTTGAAATTTTACACTTAAAGTGTTTTCGATTCATAACGAACTATAAGTTTCTTTGGGCTCTCGCTCTCTCTTTCTTTTTGTTTTTTGATATTTTATTTAAGTTGTGTATACTTGACGGCACGTCAAAAGAGACTATCAAAATGCTTCGTGAGCAAGAGCAATATATTATTTTAAAATAAGAATTTTGCCATGAGGCACTCAATTTATTCATTTGAATTGTTAATGCATAAGCAGGCCATACATTACTGCCGCTCAATGTAATAAACAGATATCTCTGTCATTTTTAAGTAAACATTATAAGAAAAGAAAAGTCTCAATAAAGAATTCAATTCAATTCAATTCAGAGTAGACTTTTAAATGGCTATGTTGTCGTTACATGAACTTAGGAAACGATGTAGCCACAGTTGCAAACCAATGGAATATTCCAACAATTGCATAGATTTATTTTTAAATAAAATTCATTCACAAAACGTTATTGAATACCATTAATTAAGGTACTTATAACAAAATATATGCAAATCTGTAATCATTTTATAAATTTTTAGAAAAAAAATAAATCAAATTACCTTTCTTTGTACTACTCGTGCAGATTATGGGGAAAAGTATTGGCAATTGCAGAGCGTGGCATCACTGAATTCTGTTATTGTTTGTGTATATTAAATTGCATATTTCTGCAACTGCACTCTAAATCCTTTCCATTTCGATTATTATAACATGACTCTATTTTATTGTATAAACATTTTCTTTTTTCCACATTGCAAATATAATTTTTGTGTAGACAATGCATAGACAGCTGATTCCGTACGTGCGTTCAGTTTCGCTCTTTGCTTAAATGACATTTGTGGAAATTGGACGAAACTTTTTGTTAAGTACGTTGTAGTTTTAATGCACGATTTGTGTGTATTCGCACAGTTGCAGAAGCTGACTGCAGTCAAGACATGCATGGTTTAGTTGGATCTTTAAAAATCGTGAGTGAACATGATTTAACTATTAAGGTTCTGGCCATGATTTAACTATATAAGGTTACTGCAAAAAAAAAAATGCTGCTTCTTACGAAAGTAAGTGTAGTGTCAAAATATAATAAAAGCGATAACTTTTTTGATTTAATAATTTGCGTTTCCTTGTGAATTGTGTGGTCCAATTATTAAAACTTTAATAACCTCAGTGATTTTGTGTTGATTTTTTTTGCAAATTATGCCACTAATTTGTGAAATATGTTATGCAGATTCCTCGAAGGAAAAAATTTCCTTTTTTTTTCTCTTCCTAAGGACGAGGGAAGGCGTCGACGTTGGATTGAAAGCTGTGGCTTGGAGTTGCACGACTCGTCCCACATTTGCCAAAAACACTTCGAGTCCGGAGATTTCATAAGTGGTCCTAGCAGCGGTAAAAAGGGCAGGCTGATGCCAAGTGCATTACCTAAGCGTTCTTTGAATCGATACCCGAAATTTAACCAAAGCAGCCGAACTGGTAAGACTTATAAAATTTTAGCATATGCTTAAGCTGATTTTTATTTGTTATTGGACTAATACGGTCACGGAACCGTCACAAAAAAAAACCTGTTTCGGCTTAAATGTACTTGAACACACACTCGCAAATTTTTATTTAACTAAACTTTTCTTATGTGTTACTTGCTTCTGCGTTCGGAAGTTGCGGATACATCTTTTCTAAAAATCGCTATAAGTTGGGATCCTCTGTATTGATTTACATATATTATTAATTCATTCCCTTTAAAATGAATTTACATTTGTGTAAGTTATTTTACATTAACCCTTTTTTACCGGAAAGCGAAAAAAAAGTTCATAGTTACATTTTTTTAAAAATTTTGAATTTATGGACGACAACAAATGCGACTGCGACTACTACAACTATTGGAACAAAAATATTAATTAAGAATAAGGCACTATTTTCCATAAAAAAAGCTGAATTTATGCATTGTCATGTTTTTTTTTATAAGCTTTTATTATGCCTTTTTAAAAATTATTTGTATAGCTTTGACAAACATACACGGATTAAACCAGCCATTGAAAATAAGCGAGGCTCAGAACTTTTCCTCTAAATTTAATAATAGCAGTGAGTCACCAGGTAAGATTTATTTAGTTTTCTGCATAATCAAAAAAGTTTTTGCAAATTTTTTTTATAGCTCCAACAAACGTACCCGAACCGCTACACAAGCCATTAATCTTCGCCAAGTTGGTTGCGTCGTATGAAGAGCATGGCACTCAAACTGAGTACGTATTTAATAGGTATAAATTAAAAAAATTGTTTTATAAATTGGCTTTTTAGTTTTCAGAGTTCAGATCGCAAGGCAATTTATGACCTGAAAATATATATTAAAAAACCAGAGGAAGAAAATGCTAAATTAAAAAAGCAGCTAACCGATAAGGTCCAGGACACAGTGGTGCTTCAAGCCAGCCTCCAAAATATTTTTACCAAAGGACAAATTGAAAGATTAAAGTATGTAATTTTTAGTTTCACCATGATTACAAGATTTTAATAGCTTATAATAATTTTTCAGATACCCAAATATCCATAAAAATTGGTGTTGGGAGGACATTTCAAGTGCAGTGTGCTTACATGCTGCTGGTCCCAGAGCATATAATCATTTATACGCCAAAGGGTATCCTCTTCCACACGTGACAACGTTGCAGGGATGGGCACAGAAAGTTAGGTTCGAGGAGGGCGTACTTCACTTCTCGATTGCATCCATGAAGAACGCAACCGAACTTTCGGATGACGAAAAGGTCTGCGTTCTCATGTTTGATGAAATGAAGGTTGCCTCGGCCTACGAGTACGACCCATCTTCTGGAAAAGTTAGGGAACCCTGCGATTATGTTCAAGTGGGAATGGTGCGGGGACTGAAGACCTCGTGGAAGCAGCCCGTATTTTACGCATTTGACTGTAAAATGACGAAGGCAATTTTGGACGAACTTGTTCTAGCACTTCGTGATGCCGGATTTACAGTAGTTGCTGTGGTGTCGGATATGGGTCCATCAAATCAAGCTCTTTGGAAAGAACTTAAAATTTCTCTTGGTAGGTATAACAGATAGAAATATTTAATTTTTCACATAGCTAACAAAATAGTTTTTCCATTTGTCAGACAAAACTTGGTTTCAAAGCCCTGTGAATTCTGAGGAAAAAATATTCATTTTTGCAGACGCACCTCATCTAATTAAGCTGATCAGGAACCATTTCCTGGACAGTGGACTTTTGATGAACAATACTCTCATAACACCGCAGACAATAAAGCAAGTGCTACAACATACATCGTTTTCGGATGTTACGATTGTGCATAAGCTTTCGGACACTCATTTAACGGTGAAAAATGCAGGTAAGAATACGGTCTTAACTTATTATTTAGTAATGTTTTGAAATATATGTTTATAATTTACAGAAAGGCAAAAAGTAAAATTTGCAATCCAATTGTTTTCCAACACTTCATACAACGCAATATTGCGGTGTTATGAAATTGGAAAGGAAATATACAATCCTGTAGAGACGGCAAAATTCTTCAAAATGGTGAACGATTGGTTTGATGTGTTCAATTCCAAATTTTCAACGTCGTGCAACATCCCTACAAAAAAGCCATATGGGAAAGAACTATCTCAACAGAATGAAGTATTGGAAAAAATGAACGGTGTCATGGGGTCACTCATTATACCCAATAAAAAAACTCTGGCACCATTTCAGAAGGGTGTTCTAATTTTCAATACTTCACTGAAGTTGTTGTATGGTTACATGAGCGAAAAGTATGGAATGGAGTATATACTCACCAATCGGCTAAATCAAGACCTACTTGAACATTTCTTTGGGTCCATGCGTGCATTAGGTGGAATGTATGATCACCCCACTCCCAAAAACTTTACTTATAGGTTAAGAAAATATTTGCTGGGTAAGTTCAAGTATTGGATTCGTCACAGTCTCTTGCTTTTGATAAAGCGCAATAGATTGTAATGAATATGTAAACCCATGTGGAGAAAAATGTCACACATCATGATGATGCAACGTTCGCTGATAAAAATGTAAAGAGCTATTATTATTATTAAAAAAGTAGTTTAAGCTATTTCTTATTTAGCCATAGCTAATATACGAGTAATTAGAGGTAGAATTTGCATTAACTAATCTCATTTTTTAATAAGTAGCTTAAGTTATTACTTAATTACCTAACAATTTTTACTAACTGTATCTTAAAAAAAAATAAATAAAAAAATTAAAAAGATACTTAAGATTATTTTCATTATTTAGCTAGAAACACTGAGTTGTTGAAAGGCACGGGAAATGTTGGTGCTGACAACACGAATTGGCTAAACCTTGCAACTCCTCCCATAACAGCTTTGAAAACAACAGTAGAAGTTGAAGAAGATGATGATTTCCCAGACACAAGTTTTCCAAGTGGGTTAGGAGAAGTTGACGAAATCGAAACCCTTCATGAAGACGGGTTAGAATATGTAGCTGGCTACATCATCCACAAATTGAAAATGTTTCAAGAAATAGACCCTGAAAGTTCAACATGGACTTGGGTTGACCAAGTTTCAAAAGGGGGACTTAAAAAGCCCTCTTTAGTATTTTTAAACAAAATTAAAGAGCTGGAGTTAGTTTTCAGCAAAATAAATGGTGCTAAAATTGCTCACTGCGACAATATCCAGCATAAATTAGTCCACACAAGCAAACATGTTGATGTTGACGATAGTGTAAAAAAGCTTTTTTTCAAAAGTAGAATACACTTTCGTATTAAAAGTTTAAATGAAAGGCTTAAGTCGCAAAAATTGAAGCAAAAGCTTGTTAACAAAAAATTCCTTAAAATATTACTTTAAATGCCTGATCTAGACAGTGCGGTTTACCACAAGACAAAAACAAAGGCCCTTCTCAGGGCCACAAATTGTTTAAAAACAAAGAGATAACACATTATTTTTAGTATTGACAACACGCGTATAAGCTGTACAAAGGCTTGGAGCAGAAAATGTTGGTATTTTGGCAGTGGAGAAGTTTTGACCTGAACTCAAACTAACTTTTACCAACACTTTAGGACACAAATGGCAATTGCGAATTGCTTAGAAAAAACAAATAATTGGTTAATTTTTAGTGAATTTAGTTCATTTATTCAAATTTTAAATTTCACTTTTTCGATAATTTGTGTTTTTAAATTAACTGTTTGTGCTAATCTATACCAGTCGGCAAAGCACTCAGCCATTTGAGCGACTTCAGAATTGAATTTATCTTGTTTTTTAATGCCTTAAGAGTTAAAATTAAATAACTTTCAGGTACCTTCAATAAAATGCTAGTGCATTTGCATCACAACATCGGCATGCATATCATACATTAGTATGCAAACGTTACGTAGAAATATTTTTATTATTTCAACAAAAGGGTTATAGTTGTGATAAGCGCTTCAATAAACTGTTCAACACCTTCCTTTATCAAAATATCCATGGTTGTATAGGTATCCACGCGTATCTTGCGTTCATGCCCAACGCTACAGGTAAGTGTATATTATTGTCTTCATTACTGTAGAGAACGATTGGATTTTCCGTAGTTGTAAGAGGAAATGCTTTGGTTAAAAAAAAACTAATTTTTATTTACTCGAGTATTAAATCAAAATTTGTACTAACCAATCATACGTGGCAATGCTTCTTTTTATAGATGCTCATGTTAAATAATAAAATCTGTTTTCCCAGTGGTACTTGTGATTGTATGAATATACATAAATTATCATTTGTACGTTTTATAAAGAAAACATGTATTGTATAATGAATGAATAATGACAACTGCGATGCTTTTTTAGTTGTAATCTGATGCATGATTACCCAATTCTTACGACCACCATAAAGGATATAATTCCTGCGGCCACATGGAAAAGTGTTACACCACTCGACCTTAAATCTACATTTCCCGCAAGTAAACGATTTATTGATTTGCGTAATGTAGCACGTTAATATAAATCCGGATATGAGTACTTTAAAAACCTTTAAGATGATGCGAAGGATTAATTATATTCTAACTCACGCGCTGCTCCAAAGTCAGTAAATTTGTGTATTGTTTTCTTCAATTAACAATTCTGACATTTGGTTAACCATGACGTTTAACATTTTCAGAGGTGTATTTAATTAGTTTGACAGCTTGCAAGAACCTTATATAGTTAAATCATGGTTCTGGCAAGCTGTCAAACTCATATCTGAAAGTGGTGAACGTCAGAAAACTTGAGTGTCAAAATTGATATCCAAAGCAAAAAACGAAAAAAAAAATCTAATATAATTTGACACTAGACCTTTTGAATTTTTTTTTTCGCAGTAACCTTATAAAGTTAAATCATGTTAAGACTTAACCAAAATAGACGTGACGAGTAAGTTCGAGTATATGTAAGCCAATGGTAATAGCCAAAATAAACAAACGTAACTGATCGAAAGTGAACGAAACATTTTGACGAGACGAGTTGTTCTGTAAGAACCGAACTTCAAAGCGTCACTACTCGTCATACCAGCTGTTTGCCGGCACACAACAATATTTTCAAAGTAAAATTCAACAATAAGTAATTTAAATGACAGATTTTTTATGTAATTGCTACTGAGGGATGAACATGGGATTTATCTGAAATTCCATCCAAAATATGTTAATAAAAATGAGAGGAACAAAGCATGGAAAGGGTAGCTGCAAAATTTTGTTTCTTAAAATTTGAGAATAATGTAAACAGTTTATGTATGTACCTATTTATTGTTTCAATCAAGTTTATTAAATTCTCAGTAATTTCACGCATTTTTTCCTTTTGGCACAAAATTTTTGGTTTGCTAAAATATTTTTTATCTATGGGAATGCAGAACAGCTGATCTGTTTCGATTCGTTGCCTAACGTAACATTTTGGGTTAAATGTCAAAACAGACGTAACGAGTACAAACGTTCGTTCAGCTGCTATCGTCTCGTCACGTCTATTTTGGTTAAGGCCTTAGTGGTGAAGTACTATACTGAAAGTGACAGCTCTGTAGGTTGCCATATGTTATAATTTTACCAAAAAAAAATAAAAACTTATACTCACTTACAAAACTGGCAAGAGTATCGCTTACTATTTTAATTCTTAATTTTATCCAATTATTTCTTACTTTGCCTAAGCAGTAAAATTTTTCATAAATTACAAAAAAAAGATACTGAATCCATTCCAAATCATGCAGGTTGGCTGACTTCAAATTTAGGAATCGATCGCCGATTAAATAAGTTGTTTTTCAGAAGAAATAAGAGGACACGTATTCCCCGATTTGAAAGAAAAACATTTTTGACGAAGTTATGCACATTTCAAGTTTAGGTGTCAAAAATCGAAAAGGCGCTGAATTATATTTGAAAACCCGGTATTTTCACCTAAATCAAAACAATTTATTTTTTATTTTAATTTTAATAGAGTTTCTCATTCTCTATGAGAAGCGGCGGAGTTATGGCATTTTTATGGAAATAAACTAGGTTGATTTTTTCAAGAACTCCACCTTTTTGACGCTAAAATTTTTAGGATATGTTTGCATAATTATGACGAAGAAATGATATGAATTTGATGCGGGCCAAACGACATTTGAGGAGAATTTTTTTCTTAAAATCGAAATTTAAATTTTTTTTTAAACATTGCCAAGCAATCTTCGGTACAATTTTCCAAGTTCCTTCCCTTTAATCGGCAAAGACCGTCTATAAAAAGTCTTTACTAAAACCAAATTATTTTGCAAATAGAATTTTTTTTATCAGACTAGTGATAGCGTGCTTGTACTGCATAGAACGGTGGCGGTTTGAACATTCTTACTCGATTTCTTTGAGAGTTACAGTCATTTATGCGGAATTTTTCATGAAAACGGATGTAAAAATTATTTGTGATATTTGTCAAACAAAGTATTTTCTAGCAGCTCAATTGTGTTCGGAATTTTTTTGGCAAGGTACTATAATGTGTATTTTTGTATTTTGTTATTAGTTTTATGCGAGAAATACAAATTTGTAAACAAATTTAGTTTTTGTGCAGACCGTCTGTAGAGTCTTGTCAGACTAAGGGAAAAAAATTCCCTGGACTTCATTGATTAAAATTATACATTTGCAAAAGTTAAGTTTTCTTTCCTTCCTTTATGTTAAGTCATAATTGAGGCATTGATCATGTTAAATTTTTTAAAGTACCACATCCTTCTAGGCAAATGTTCATTTCATTTGAAATATTTTACGATTTTTTTTTTCCTAATTATTTTTGAGCGATTTCTATATAACAGAGAATCGTCCAAAGCTCGAAATTATTTTTGGGTGTTTACATTATGCGATTGTTCAGTTGACTTTGTCTTTTTGTTAGTGACGATTATTTATAGTGATTTTTTGATAAATATTTTAATCTACGTGTCTACTGATGTTCATATACTGCCTTTGTAATAATTGTGATTTATAAATTTATTTTTTAGCTTGAACAATTGCGTTGTTTAAATAATATTAATATGAACTTTAAAGCCAAGCCAATAGTTATTTGCTCAGCTGCTGCTTAAACGCGCTTTTACCGTTCTGTTCCTCTTTGTGCTTTGTTTGTTTACTATGAGTCTATATTTTGTAAACATTAACACATTGTTTCCTCTGTTCTGTGCAAGCTATTTTTAATCCAGAAAAATTTGTTTTTATTTTCTTAAATTTTTTCTTTTAAACATTTTTTATTGAATATAAACTATTTTTTTCCACGGTTCAGGGCCGTGTGAGTAGATGTTTCATGCGATCTGTGCAAAGTTGACCACTTCAGTAGCAGAATTAACATGTTGTGACCGGTCGGGTCTGCAAACTGTCCATCCTGCAGACCCCTTCCCGCTACAGATTTTTCGACAAAATAAAACAAATTGGGGATAATTTAAACAATTAAAATACTAGCTTTGAAGATATTTTAACCAACTGTCTTGTATAAATTCGCCAAATTGAAATTATTCCCCCTAACGATAATTTGCCATCATATAAAACTACAACTGATGTTCCTACCGCTTTTGTATACACTCCCTCGATATAATTCGAAAATATGAGTTGATAATATCTTTGAGTCTGAGTTTCAATTGAAAAAAAAATAAGACTGTCCAAAACGTCCGACCTAACCTAAAAAACAAAATCGATTGTCCTTTACTACTTTGCGTTCAAAACCGCATGACATTTTTCCATCTACTCAGAACTTTTCTGTATATATACAATTTTTACCGAGACTTGGCTTAACAGCTCTTTTCTTAATCATGAACTGTTTCATAGCTTTAATGCCTTTAGAAGGGAAAGATATATAGACGACTCGTCTCCTGTTGATGGAGCTGTAAGCTATAAAAAATAGTTTCACCAGTTCCTTAATTGAAATTCCCTGTTTCTAGTATAGAACTTTTATGCGTTAAGGTAATTTTGTTGTAGATCTAATTTTTATATCCTTAACGAGTACATTACTCCTAATAGTACCATAGAAGTACCTTTCGCGAGCCGTAGAATTTGTAATATAATTTGAACTTAGTCTTGACTACACAGTATCAATGTTGTTGTACACAGTACCGTCATGCGTTATCTGCCCAGCAGGCAATTGAGCAAGGCCTTCCCCGGAGAAGGCCTGCTAGCACTACTGCGATGGTGAGAGGCCTTCTCAACTCATTTTTTATTTTTTATTATGATTTTTGTTTTTATTTACAATCTGTTAATATTAACAATAAGTAAATTTTATAAGTAGTAAAATTTTAATTAGCAGAATAGTTGCGCTTCATTGAGTGTATACTCATGAAATGCTATTATGCCTTACCACAGCAGGCGTGCTATTATGCCTTCCCACAGCAGTAGTGCTATAAGGCCTTCCCACAGCAGCAGTGCTATAAGGCCTTCCCACAGCAGCACTGCTATAAGGCCTGATATTAGAAGGCAAAGAAGAAGGACTTCATGTATTTTTTTATTTCATGCATTGCAATGTTTTATGATTCGACATTACTTTTTTGTCATTGCATTGTACTTATACGACATCAAAAGTTGATACATGGTTAGAAGAAAGGAACGGTGTGCATGTTGCTAGGCTGGTCTTCTGTTTCATGTTATGTTAAAGTGGTAGAGTGTTGTGTATTCAATGTCAAATTATAAATTATGAAACACAAAAAATAAACATTAAAAATATCAACTCAAGGGAGGGCTTGAAGCTCAATATTTTTCATAGCTCCAAAAACTTTTGGAGAGTCATAAGCTCTAAGAAAAAGTCAGATGGTTTTCCATTTGAATTCAAGACTGTTAACGGGCTACCAGCGATCCTCAAACTATAGGTGGGTCACTTGCTAATTTGTTTAAGAAATTGTTTTTCTACTGAGGTATTTAGTCCTGATTTCAACTACTTTGAATATATGTGCAATATATTTTCCTCCTCAACTCATAGTAAAATATATTGCATCCCTTGATGATAGCTTTGGTTCTGGACCTGATAGTATTCCAGCCAGTTTAAATTAACTGCAGTCTTGTCCTGAGTCAAACACTCAGTTTTATTTTTAATAAATCTATTAATGATGGCTATTTTCGCGAATTTTGGAAGGAATCTTTTATAAGTCCTCCTATTTTTAAGAAAAGATTAACAATGATATGCCTAATTACAGGCTTCCCTTTTAGTGTTTTCAAGAGTTCCGAAAGGAAGTCACCGTTCCTGTTTATTTCGGCAATAAATGCTGTTATTCACATGTATAATCAAAAACTCTCATGTCATCCGCATATGTTTGCTGAGGGTATGAAAATTTACAGCACTGTGGAGGTGTATGTTAATATCTTTGCCCTTCAGTCTGACTTGAAATCATTTGAGGTTTGGTGTCCTTAAAATAGCTTAAATCGTGATAAATGCCAAACTATGACCTTCTCTAGAAAGAAAACGAATGTCGAATTTGATTATACACTTAATGATAATAAAATCTGTCAAAGACCTTGGTATACATGTTGATGCTAATTTGACGTTTAATAAACACAATAACATTACCTCGTCATTACTTAAATTTATAAAACGGTGGACAAAAGATTTCAATAGCTCTTCAATAACAGTAACTTTATATAATACAACTAAGCGTCCTCACTTAGAGTATGCTAGCCAAGTATGGTCTCCATATTATAATATACATATAGATAGAGTAAAATTAATTCAAAAAAATGTTCAGTTTGTTCTGAAAGGCGTAAAATCCAATTTAATTTGACCATTCAAATCTTCTTCCACATGAGGACCGTTCAAAGTTATTACACATGTAGTCTTTCAGCGCCAGTAGAAATTTGGCGGTTATATTTTACTTGCATGAGTTTGTAGCTGGGCCGCTTGCTGCGCTAGAACTTCTTAGTTATATTCTCTTTAACTCTAATCGAAGGAGTAATCGTAGCTCTTATCAGATATTGCGATGTATATAATATTAGCTCGTCAAAAGGTCAACTTAAGCTTAGATTGAAAAATTGTTTGTGTCGTTCGAGTCCCACAGCATGCTGGGTAAACTTTTTCAGAAATTTATGCCTTAGACTATATAAATAAATCCATACAATTACATTCATGCATTTACACTCATATGATCTGCGTGTGCAAGTTGAGAAAGCGCGATAAAACTAAGAAAAAATTATGAAAATATAACAAATTAATATGCATGTATAATTTTTTCATTTCTCTCAATAATTAAATAACCATTTCACTTGGTTTAAAGCTTGAAGCTAAGTTACTAAGGAGTCTAAGAGTTGTGGTAGCTAAATTCTATTATTATTGTTAATCATGAACAATCACTCATATATATTGGGGTTTTTGTGTAATTGGGAAATTCTCACAATGAAGGATTGCCCAAAAAGAACAGCTATTGTTGAGCAAGAATTCATTGGGTTATTGTTCATAATGAACCATCGCCAAAAATTATTATGCGTTTACGTACTTTTTAGCATTGGGAGATTTTTTTTGAACGGTTATGAGTACAGCCAATTATATCTTAAGCTAGTTTTAAAGCCTATATAAAGGGTGTCCCAATAAAAGTACTTTTTTGTTGTGATATTTTTATTGCATTGTAACGTAGACATGTTCCGATTAAGTATTAAGATGACAGGCCATTGCTCTGTAGCTGTATCTCACCGATGAAATCTTGGATCTCGACATTGAGCTCAGGAAATGTTTCTGGTTTATTCACAAAAGCCCAAAATTTCACAAATCCCTAAAGAAAGAAATTGCATGGCGTTAAATCGCATGATTTTCGTGGCAAGTTGACATCAGAATTTCGTGAAATGATTTCATACTTCAAGCGCGGTGTGGCAGGTGGCGCCGTCCTGCTGAAATCAAACTCAACAGAACCATGCCGTTTAGTTGGGGCCACAAGAACTCCGTTATCATGTTCCTGTAACGAATGCTATTCACAGTCACTGCAATTGCGGCTTCATTTTCAAAAATGGAAGGCACAATCACGCCGCCTGACCGAAATCCGCACCGGACAGTTGCTCGTTGTGGATGCATTTGTTTCTCATAGATCACGTGAATATTTTCTGGGCCCCAACTTGTGTATTCAGGAAGCCATTCATATTCAATATGACTTTTTACGAAAAATCGGCATACTCTTCACTTTACTCCATCACTCATTTTTGTCACGGGTTTTCACAATGATAACGCGTTGTTTTTTTAATAATCGGAACAATCATAGGTTACAGCTATCAAAGCGTTGCCACTAGCACGAAAACGAAATTATACAAAATTTAAAAAAAAAACACTTTTATTAGGACGCCTTTTTAGAAATCCATGATCTCTGCGCAAGTAGAGCTTTGGAGTTTCTTGTGTAAAAGCTCAAATCTTTTGCTGTTTTCACTATTTTTACTTATATATAAAATACTTAGGAAATTTTTGGTACCAAAAATTATTTTCTTTTTTCATTTACAGCATCTTTATGTATTTTTTTTTAAATGAGGATATACTCGAATATGAATAAATTTTCGAATTTCGAGCGTTTCCGGAGAATTCTAAAATGTGACAATAATCTAATGCATATGTATGTCAATTATGTTAGGCAGTTTTAGAGTATTATATGTATGTGTTAGCGGCCAAACTAGTTTTTAGGAAAAAATACCCAATTAGCTAAATCTAAACATGCTATGTGTAGTGAAAACGTACCTAAAATGAGATTTCCCCACACTATGACGTGACCAAAAAATCATCTGCATAAAAAATTATATCTTGTCACATCAAGGAGAAGGGAATATATAACGTTTTTAAATATGACAATGGTGACATTTTTTTCGGAAAAGTGTAAACATGATATAACTTAACCTTTGTCCGACGGTATACAAAGACATAATTGTACGTTAAGCGTTTTCAAATTGAAATAATTTTATACTGTAGGTCCTAGGGCGCAGAAGCTTTGCAACATCCATACAATACTTAATACCCCGAGTAGATTTTGAGATATGGAGTTAAGTATTTTCTACAATTTTACCTTCGTATATTTTTGAATGAAAGTGTAAGAGCTACAATATTCTATCAATCAATCAAAAAGTCCTGCCTCAAACCTTGTGGTATAGAGATTTATCGAGCATAAAATCTATGTGCTTTTATGTTCACGACAGCGGTCTCAACATATTTTCCTTTTTGTGGCTTACTTTCTGAGTTATTGAGCGATATTTTTATTCGTCGGCCTCTCACAAC
Source organism: Meiosimyza decipiens (assembly GCA_963680825.1). Lineage (NCBI taxonomy): Eukaryota > Metazoa > Arthropoda > Insecta > Diptera > Lauxaniidae > Meiosimyza > Meiosimyza decipiens. The sequence goes on along the minus strand of OY804258.1, from coordinate 79,917,791 downwards.
CAGGTCCACAACGAATCTGGCGACTAACGCTTATTTCGATTATCAGCCATACTTAAATTATCAAATGCAAAATAAATTAAGCGTGATGAAATGACTAAGAAAAATGCAGCGCTATCTCCTGGACTATTTTTTTATTATGACTGGTGAAGTCAGTGTTGAATTTACTAGGGGATATAAACAGTAGCCACGGACGAAGGACGTATACTTACACTAACTTTTGTGTATAATATATAAATTTAAAAAACCCCTTCCCCACCTTACATTACCAATTAAAAATATTTTTCGAGCCGATAGGACTTTTAATTTTAAATAATTATATGTATATATATATAAATAATTTTTCGGCGTGTCAATAATATGGAAGTCTCAATTTATTTCATGCATATTTTTTAAACTAATATACTCTATAAAATGCACACATCCGAGTCGCAGGCAAATCGAGTATGTAAAATGGGAATAATTTTTTAAATAGCGTAAGCTTGAAACTTGATAAATAATATGTTAACGAGACTTATGTACATATCATTAAATACTATGTAGCTTGGGTGACTGTGGGTTAGCCTAAGCATATGGCGTATTTCCATTACACTCCCGGAGAAATTTCAATTTTGTGCACTCAACCACTCACCATGCTCAATCGCATTAACTCTTCTATTGGTGACTTTAATAACTTCATCCAACGTCACAAAAGATGTTTGTAACGAAGCTAATTCGACTAACAACTTTACAGCACTTTGGTAATTCCTTTTCAATTTTGCCAACTGCTGACCACCGCGAGCTAAGCCGGCCAACTCATAACTGTCTGCTCCATCCTGATAGGACTCAAAAATTGGCAACGTTACACCAGCGACGTTATCCTTTTTAGTACGGATTTTAATTTGCGCCTTTGTTACATTTTGTAGTACAACTTGGTTAAAGTCACCCGTAGTGAATTTCGCTTCGGCCAACGAAAAAGCAGCTTCCTTCATAACGTCACCCATAAGCAATTTGGTCTATAAATAGTTTTAGTTAAGTTGATTTCTAAAATTAAAATGAAATCTTACCTCTATTATTTTGCTTAAAATCAATCGAAATCGCATTTGCAAGGCATCAGCCTTTTTTTTCAACAGACCATGTCCCTTTTGAGCTCCAGTCAGTCGAAGTTTCATCAGCGTTTGGGCACTGCGGAGGATAATGAAGGTGAACAATTTGCAAGGGAAGCCACATGCAATTTTTTTCTCTGCGCACACAATCCTTAAGTGAAATCTTACCCACGCGATGGGAAAATTGGTAGTCTCTCCTTACTAGACATTTTAACGATTGCAACAGCTTCTCTGTTTAAATTAAATAGACACGAAGTTAGTAAAAAAAATTGAGTGTAGCTTATAGGGATGAAAAAATTTGCAATATAAAATATCGATCATGAACCTTCGTAATACTGATCATTTTCCTTCGTTCATCGTCCGTAAGGGTGTACACATGATCAAATTTTTCATCAAATTGTTTGTCAAACACTTTGACAGCTCAGCATACACATGATCAAACTTTTCGTCAAATTTCAGTCTTTCTCCGACCACCATAGGCCTTAACCAAAATAGATAGCAGCTGAACGAAGGTTTGTACTCGTTACGTCTGTTTTGACATTTAACCCAAAATGTTACGTTAGGCAACGAATCGAAACAGATCAGCTGTTCTGCATTCCCATAGATAAAAAATATTTTAGCAAACCAAAAATTTTGTGCCAAAAGGAAAAAATGCGTGAAATTACTGAGAATTTAATAAACTTGATTGAAACAATAAATAGGTACATACATAAACTGTTTACATTATTCTCAAATTTTAAGAAACAAAATTTTGCAGCTACCCTTTCCATGCTTTGTTCCTCTCATTTTTATTAACATATTTTGGATGGAATTTCAGATAAATCCCATGTTCATCCCTCACAGCAGCAATTACATAAAAAATCTGTCATTTAAATTACTTATTGTTGAATTTTACTTTGAAAATATTGTTGTGTGCCGGCAAACAGCTGGTATGACGAGTAGTGACGCTTTGAAGTTCGGTTCTTACAGAACAACCCGTCTCGTCAAAATGTTTCGTTCACTTTCGATCAGTTACGTTTGTTTATTTTGGCTATTACCATTGGCTTACATATACTCGAACTTACTCGTCACGTCTCGTCACGTCTATTTCAGTTAAGTCTATAGAGAAATCATAGTGGTGGCGGACAAATTATTATGTTCATGATAGGTGGTATGTTGATGAAAAAGGAATTTAATTTCACCTTAGATAAAACCTAATCTCCTTTTCAAGACCACAAAAACAATCGGTAGTTTTTGTGACCACAATACCATCTAAAATAAGGAATAAAATTTTACACAAAACTAAAAAGTCTCCGAAAATCGAAGCAATTATAAGTTAATAAACTCTGCGGTTATTTAAGTAAAAAACTAGTTTTAATTTAAATTTGCATCCTTTAATATAACCAACATTGGCTCCTCTACCCATAGTTAAAAAAAATACCCTTCTAGTGAGTAAAATAAAAAACAGCCGCCTTCCATTTCATAATCCGCGCGATGTGCACTCGTTGATATCTTTTTTCAAATGACAAAAATGTACTAGCAAATTTGACGAGCGTACACACCATCAAATTGTTGGTCAAATTGTTTGTCCAACAAGCAGAAATTCAAAATATTTTGTTTTCCATCAAACAATTTGACCAACAATTTGATGAGTGTTCACTTCTTCAAATTCTCATCAAACACCAAACATTTTTTGGTCCGTCAAATTGTTTGAAAATAATTTGATGAGTTGTTTGATCATGTGTACACCCAACGTAGCAATTGTGTCTCCTCTAACGATTTTCCTGCGAGGTTTTTTGTTGTTGACAGCGGGTAGTCGTTGACGATATCCCGCAACCCGTCCGAGTTCTGTTGAACGCATTTCTGTGGTCAAACTATCATTCATGTTCGCAGTTCAAACCGTTATTCAAGTGGTGAAATTTGAATATCAAACGTGAGAAATAAGAAAATTGGGTGCACATACATTCTTTTTTTTCAACTCCCGCCTGTAGGACAACCGAATTGTTTCAATTTTTCTTTTGACATCCTCAAACGAACAATTTTTTTTATGTTTTTCCATAATTTTTAATAATTCTTCATATGATTTTCTTTTGATATCACGTATCATGTACTATGGGCTAATTATGTCCCTGAAACAACTTTGCATTTCATAGGACCACATGAAATCTATTAAAATTTCACTGTCCACATCCATCTTCTTGTACACAGTGACGACATTAATTGGATCAATGAATGTTTTGAGCCAGTTCCAAAATATAAGGTTGTCCATGAATGGTGAGCGTGTAAGTAGCTCTGGTGTCATGAATGTGAATGTGTGTGAAGCTCACACACACATACAAACAGCATTCATGAAGCAGTGAATGGCTTGAGCCACTTGTGTTGAACTGTGGTAAGGAAAAACTGTTTTTATTCCACCAATCGATGGTGAAAGGTAGATATAAGACTTTCAACACTACTAAGGGTGGATCCGTCCCCTGACAAAGACCGTTTTTGACTCGAAAAGTGATCCCTGGATAATGGTACCCATTTAAGACCCATTTTCGGGCACATTTTTATATTTTCAAACGAAATATAGCTCGAAAAAAGTTTTAAACATCACTAAGGGAGGCTCAGGACCCTGGAAAAAATGTTTTTCCCCGAAAATGGTTCCTCGGATCATGGTACCCGTTTTCGACTTATTTTTGCAAGAAAATGTTCTTTCCAGGGTCCCGAGCTTCCCTTAATCATGTCCAAAACTAAATGATGCGTGACTCACTGCTGTTCTCTGGTACAAGCTACCAGTCAAAAAAAAATAGCCTTTGACCGTCACTCAACCACAAAAATTTTGTGGTAGAGTACTCACTCACGCAATCAAGAGAAATTTGAGCAAAACCGACGATCATGATCTCCAGCCCGTGCTGCCTTTTAAGCGTTGTGGTTGCTAGCGCTACGCAACATAATTTAATTAATACGTTGCAGCAAGTTCGCAAAATTTGAAATTGTAACCCTGGGATTTGGTTTGGTTTTTTCTTTTTAAACAATTATCATGGTTTGTTATGTTCGATTTTGGCAGTTTTCGAAGAAGCAATAATAACGATAGAGGAGGCACCACTTGTCATCGCTTCAATCATATTAGTTAAGTCATGATGAGCATTGTTTTGAGCATAGACTAACTGGACCGGAAACTCTTGTTCTTCTTCTCACGTTTTGATTGTCAAAAATTTTGAGATTCAAAGGTACCGTATGCCAAAAAATAAATTTGCACGGAATCGCACCTGATTTGTGGGTGTTTTTTGGCTAAATGTGATTTTTTCATTGAAATTTAATATTGTGTATTAAGAAATTGTTCAAATTAATAAAAACAAAAATTGTGTACATATAACAGAATTATTTGGTTGTTAATTAATCTTTGAGCCTAAGGTCATGTGATATATGGAAAAAATATCAATAGAAAGTCGATAATCTCATATTTCTGTGCGAAGATATTCTTTGAGATGTCCTAAAACAATGTCTATCAACGTGAGCATTAAAAAGAATTCATGATTTTATGTTTATTTATTCGTATAAGGATATCCATATAAGCATATATGTAATTGATTTTAAACTATACGTTTCTAGTACCGAAAGAAATCCAACACTAATTAATGGTCCAATCATAGAAATAGCTTTGAATGATGTAATAAGTGCTGATTTGCATCGAAATATAAAAGAATTGCAATCAATCCACATGCTATCAGTAGTGAAATGGGTATCTTATGAAGGCCATATTTTAAAACCCAAAATGATATTGGCCATTCCAGGTATAAATGAACCAAGCTTTTATGAGGTCTATTATTTAATTGTAAACGATTCTAGTGCCATGTCAATTATAGGAAAACAGTTGTTTTGTTTCTTAAACGAACATTTTAGAGCGTATGAAGTAGTTGATACACAAGGGTCACAATTTGTTTGGTTGTCATGGTCTCAAATTCAGAGTAGTTTTATTACTTACAGAACTCGTCTTGGAGATAGTCGTGAATATATAGCGAAAATATGAGTACCTATAGGAATTGTTTTTATAATTTTGTTGTTATACACTTATTTATATATTATTAAAATGTATAACATTCATAAAAATTTTAAATAATTAATGTTGGAAAATAATGTGTCTTTCATTCAATATGCATGTATGTATGTGTGTATATATAATTTTTACGAATAAATATTGTATTCGTATCATGTAATTTTTAATATATTATTAGTAAATTTAATTTTACAGAATCAAAGCTCTATTGTAATAACTCCACTTATGATTTAATTTAATATGAAATTAAACTAGTAAAGGTGTTACCTTCGGCCAGCCCGAAAGTCTCATACCCTACACTCCATTGAAAGTGCTTTTTAAATAGATGTTAAAAAAATGTTGAAGAGGTTGAATGAGTCGAAAATAATGTAAAAAGGTTCAAAAATGTTGAAAAGTGTTGGAAAAAACTGAAAATGCTGAATATATATAAAAACCATTGAAAAAAGTTGAAAGAAACTGAATAATTCGAAAAATTAATAACAGAGTCGAAAGAAATTGAATGGGAAAAGGTAAAATGTTGAAAATGTCGAAAAAATAAGGGAAATGTTGAAAAAAATAGAATAGAAATGTAATGTAAAACTCGAAATATGTCACGCACTTCTCCAATTCCGCCCACTTTTGCTTCAATAAATTTTATTCGTGATTGACATGCACAAACCAAATTTTAGCACAATAGCTTGTATAGTTTGCGATATGTGCCGTAATTATTCTTAAAATTTAGGGCGGTGACACACCCACTGGTACAATACAGTCCGATTTTGATCCAAAAAGAGCCTTCCATAAACAAACCTCTTACACCGAATTTCAGTATGATTGCTCATATATTTCGATAGTTTTGCTATTTAAGGTATTTTAAATGTATGAGAGGTGCCACGCCCACTGCTGCTATTTCAAAAGCTTTTGATTCATATGTACCTAATACCCAGTAAGCCACATACATCAAATTTCAGATCAATTGCTCCAATAGTTCACTTAAAATACCACTTACAACTTTATGTTAATGATGGAGGTGCCAGTCCCACTGATGCAATCTTGTCATGTTTCATTTGATTTCAAAGCTTATAGTAACCGACACCTCCACTCAAAATTTTATGAAGATTACTCTCATAGCACACTATCTACAACATTAAACGTATTTTGTTCATATGGGAGGTGCCACACCCACCGGCACTATTGTGCCAAAATTTAGCAAGAAGACACCTTTTACCGAGTATATCTGCCATATTAAATTTCATAGCGATTGCGTTGTTAGTTCTCTTTTATACCGTTTATAAATATTGTAGGCTGTGGGACGCCCTTAAATGAAATTTTCCAGAATATTAACGAAACTTGTATTGATGACTACTTTTAGTGGTATCATCCCTAAAATTTTTATGAAAATCTTATGTGCCAATTTGGAGATATACGAAATCCAAATTTTCAATTGCTAAAAAGTGCCACGCCCACTTTTACAGTTCTGTCCATTTTATGTGCAATTCAAGATTTATAAGATCTGCATTCGTGTACCAAATTTCATCACAATATCTTGCACGGTTTACGGGCTATGGCGCTATGAAAGATAAAATTTAGGGCTGTACCACGCCCCTTTAAGAGCCATTGCAAACTTAAAATCTAGCCTGATCCTAATTTTGTTCTTATCTTCACCAAATCACCAAGTTTCATCAAAATCGCAGCAACTTTTTTTCAATATGGACTTGGGGATATTTACATAGAGTATGGGCGGAAGGCGTGGCCGTTAACCGATTTCGCCCATTTTTATATGCTAGCAGCTTGAAAGAGGGTTTGACCTGTGTGCCAAATTTCATTCAATTAGCTTGCTTAGTTTTCGCGTAAACCTGATTTCAACAGACAGACAGACAGACAGACAGACAGACAGACAGACAGACGGACATAGCTTTATCGACTCAGGTGGTGACGCTGATCAAGAATATATATACTTTTCCATACCTGACATGCCCCCTTCTATGCGTTACAAACGGAATAACGGGTATAAAAATTAAATAGCTCTCATAATAAATTCGAAAAATCAATTTCAGTTATTTATTATTTCATCATAAAAATTTTATAGTGTACTTTTTAAAAATATTACATCTTTTAATGGAAAAATAGCTCAGTCCTTTTAAAATACATACAACAAATTATTGCAGTAATTTAGTATGTGAATTTAGTTATATTAATATCTATTTTGTAACAATTCAAAACTTGCATTCGAAAAATTGATGATAACAAAGATGTAATTTCTATATAATGCTCAGCAATTTTTGTTAGAAACTCGAACCGTTTCTAGATTACTAAAAAATCTACTAATATTTCTGTAATTATGATTAATATTTCCAAGAATTTCGAGCTCTTGTTTTTTCCGTGTGGTACCTTTTAACAATTGAAAATTTTGATTCCGTATAACTCAATATTGGCACATACGATTTTCATGAAAATTTTTAGGGTCGATAGCAATAAAAGCAGTCATCAATTCAAGCTAAGTCAGTACACTGGAAAATCTTACTGGAGGGCGTGTCACAGCCCACAGTATTTACAAACGTTATAATAAGAGAACTAACAACGTAGTCGTTATGAAATTAAATATGGCAGATGGCACAATAGTGTCGGTGGTCGTGGAACCTCCCACATAAGCAAAAAATGTTTAATGTTATAGATAGTGTACCATGGGAGTAATCTTCATACAATTTGGTGTATGGATGTCAGTTACTATAAACCTTAAAATTAAATGAGCTTCAACGAGATTGCATCAGTAGGCGTGCCACCTCCCATATTAACATAAAATTTTAAGCGATATCTGAAGTGAAATATTGCAGCAATTGGTATGAAAATTCATGTAGGAAGCTTACATGCCATAAGGCACATAAGAACCAAAAGTGACCGAAATAGCACCAGTGGGCGTGGAACCTCTCATACAATTTAAAATCACTAAGTCGCATATCTATCGAAACATTTGGTAAAGGAAAGCTATTTCTCAATAAAGATCGGACTGGATTGTAGCAGTGGGTGTCATCGCCATTAATTTTAGGACTAATTACGGCATATGTCGCAAACTATACAGGCTTGTATGCGTATGTCAATCATAAATATCATTTATTGAAACAAAAGTGGGTGGAATTGTATGAGTGGGCGTGACATATTTCGTGTTTTTCATTTCTATTCTATTTTTTTCAACATTTCCCATATTTTTTTGACATTTTCAGTTTTTTCCAACATTTTTGAACCATTTTACATTATTTTCGACTTATTCAACCTCGTCAACATTTTTTTAACATTTATTTAAGAAGTACTTTTAATGTAGTGTAGGGTATGTGAGTTTCGGCCTGGCCGAAGATAACACCTTTACTAGGGTTTTTGTTGTTTTTGCACTAAAAGTACTGAACATAAAAGTTCTGCAAAAGTACATCAATGTCATATTGTTTAGTTGTTTTCAAGAAAAAATATGCGTGCAAGTAAAGCTCTACAATTGGTGAACCTGACTTGATCCGGACAGGGATAACCTCTTTAATATCCACGACACTTTTCATCAACTGCAACATAAAATGTTTGCTATATTACTACATCGTCGTTAATTGTTAACCCTAAAAGAAGTCTAAAGCAAGTGCACAATGTCCGATTTACCGACGAGTGCCAACCAAATTTATAGTGGCACACAGCAACCGCAGGATTTACATGAACAACAAGAAACACCAGAGCGGGCAGCAGATAACCTACGAATTTCTCAACTAGCAGTCAAAATACTGCAGCCGCCGTGATAAACAATCGCACTTAGTGCAGTGCCGGTGCTACAGCTTTTGGAGCCCTGGGCAAAGTTCGATTCATTCACGAGCAAAAAAAAACAGCGAAAAGATTTATGCTTACAAGCATAATAGTAATGCCAACAAAGACGTGGTAAAAATATTGGAAATAAAGTCTTGGAAAGCGAACCTCGAAACAATTTGAAAACTTTAATTCGTGTCTGTTATTGGATCCAAGATTCCATCATACCTTAAATTCACCAAAAAGACAAGAAGCAGTTATTTACTTGAAGCATCTTTGGGAAAAACTGCGTTCTGTCTCTGCTGCTTCACAATATATTACTGGCAATAACGTCTTATTGGCAAATGAAAATAGCTTCGAAGATGAAGCAGAAGAAACGCTAAATTCATTTTTGACTGAAAAACTTCAAAAAGTTTCCGGTGAGATTGTTTACACTGACGTATGCTCAAAAATAGGAAATATACATCTTCCATTTCTACGAAGCGACACCGATGTATTGCAGTTTTGGAGGGAAAGAAAGCACTCCGAACCCGAACTTTGCGCATTAAGCAACGTTTGTTTCGAGATTCCTCCAACACACGTAGTCAATAACTGTTTCTAATTCATTGTTCATCTTATTATAGTAAGAAAGTATATGTCTAACAGGTTACCATAGAACGAGCTTTTTCTTCATTAAAGCTCATTTTAACGGACAACCGCAACCGAATGAATCATGAGATGTTAGAAGATATATTATTAGTGAAGCTAAACTCAACATTTTTGAACGAAGCCATCAACAATTTGCCGCTAATCGAAGATGTGATTTCAGAGGATCGCCAAGACTAACCACCCACACAAGCATTTTATTGCTGTAACATTTAACTTCTTTTTTGCTAGTTTATTTAATAACATATCTATAGTATTATAGATTTATATTTACGTGCCTTCCCAATGTGCACAAAAACGGATGCGGATCCGAAACGGACCTCAAAAACGGGAAAAAACCGGAATCCGCTTTTTCGTATCCGTAATGGATTCGAAACGGACGTCATGTACGGATCCGTTTTTGATTCGTTTTTCGGTCCGTAACGGCTCCGAAACGGACATCATGAACGGAAAAAAACCGGAATCCGCTTTTTCGTATCCGTAACGGATCTGAAACGGACGTCATATACGGATCCGTTTTGGATTCGTTTTTCGTGTCCGTAACGGACCCGAAACGGAAAAAACCGGAATCCGTTTTTTTTTTATTATTAATATAAAAGGCAGTTTGCAAGATATTTTCAATAAACAAATACAGTTCTCTACTCCTTTTTTGTTTTTTATATATCTTTAAATTAAAAAAATAAAAAAAAAATTGCCGTCGCCGTGGTTTGAACCTGTATCTTCCCGGATTCCGGTTTTCAATTTCTCCTGCCAAATCTTCTGCAAATTCAAGCATGTTTTCGACGTTTACCTCTGAACGATAATTTTTGAAAAACTCAAAACCCTTTGCATAGTTAGAAACAACTCCCGACATTTCGATGGCAATGGCTTGTAAGAACTTACTGAATAAAATAATTTGCAGCAGCAAAACGAGTAAGATTGCATTTTCGTAAGAGGAATTCTGCTTCAAATCTTGAGTCAGCATCATTTGAGCAATCTTGACTGATTTCAAATATCGTGTCGTAAAGGATCCTTGCATTGTAACGAAATGAATGAATTGATTCAACTCTGCTTTCCCAGCGAGTAGTGCTTAGTGGCTTTAAGGTTAAATTTGTACCCATGTGATGTCGACGTTGTCAAATTGCTGAGAAAATTATAAGTTCCCTGTGTTATCCCTAAAAAATGTACAGCAATTTTTACATTTACATCTAAGATTTAGGAATGTGGTATAAAAAATGCTCTCATGTTTAAATCTAATATTTTTTTATGCACACCTTTCATATTCGTCTCGTTATCGTAGCCCTTACCACGCATGTCTGCAATTATGTTCTTTTCTAACTCAATACTTAGAGAAGAAACTTTGATTACGTGTTAGGGAGTGCATGTACACATTTATATGCAACTAAATAGCTGTGCGACGTAATGCCACCTGGTTTCTTATAACATGTGACCACATTGCGGCACTCAAATTGCACAACTAGGAATCGGAATTAAAGGGAAATTGAGTTGAAATGATTATGAGACCCACTTCGCTATGAGATGAACGCGTGAATCTGTGTGAATGTGTTGAAAGTTTCATGAGCTCATGAATGGCTCATGTGACATTTAAATACTGAATTCAGCAAAAATAAAAAAAAAAAGGAATTTATTCGGGAATTCGCAAAAGCACTAAAAAATACAGCGAGATTTTGTTTGTCACATCATCATTTGTTATAGTCATCAAAACCCAATGAAAAATGTAAGCAAACAAATTGAGTTTAACCATTTTTTGACAACCACGAAGCCATATTTCCCTGGAAAATTTTAATACGAAAAATTATTATATCCTCTATTGTTATTGTCATGTTCAGGTTCAGAAATATAGAATTTGAAATATATATTTCTATTGTAAACTAAATTTAATTGAAACAGTATTGACAAAAAAATAATTTTGGTTGGAAGCAAGCGCTCAGCCTGGCTCATACCCACCATATGGGCCCACCCCCAACCGTTTAATTAGGTAAAATATTTAAGAGAGAAAAATACAAAGTTATGTGCTATTGGACTTGCATTTTCCCCCCACGCAAAGTCGAGTTGGTACGGTACTTTATTCAGAAATTCAAACGACATACATAACATACATATCATTTTTGTTTTTCAGTTTGCACTCAACACCCCAACATTAAGACTCAAGTCCTTATTAAAATAATACGGCGGCAGTTTTAGTTGCCTTGTTAATTTTATGGAAAGTTCTAATTTTTGTCTTTCAAAAATTGGATTCCGTGTTTTTTTTCATGGCCATTCTCATTTAATTTATTTAGGTATCAACTTGTTTTAAATAATGTGTTTAGGTAAAACAAAAAAATTTCTGTATATGCACAAAGAAAAAATCATGGTTGCAACAAATAACATAATGTGAAGCTGAACTGAATTTTTCTGCCGAACAAAAACGTCAACATTGCAAATAATTGCGTCGGTTGCGAACGACAGGTAGTCCCCGACTTACGACCGAGATAGGTTCCTAGTCATCGGTCGTAAGTCGATTAAGTCGTAAGTCGAGTTTCATAAAAAATAACTAAAGAAAAATATTACATACATACTGTACTACTAGTTTCAGCCATTTTTGTGATGATATAAAATTATTCACTTAAACAAACGTACTATTTGTACTGAGAAAATTCGAATCCTTGTACATACTACTGTTTTTTTTAAAATTTTTTCTCATATACATATTTTAGGGACTCCCCGAAACTATTTTAAGCATTTTCTATGAAAAAAATTGAAAAAAAAATTGGTCGTAAGTGCGAATAGTCGTAAGTCGAACGGTCGTAAGTCGGCGACTACCTGTATGTACAAAAATAACCAAAACCATTGCAGGAATTTCTTATGATTTTTTCGACTAAATTTTTCTGATGGAGTTTTTGCTTCGTTGTTAAAGCCGAAGCGCATCAGCAAAAATAAAATTAGAGTGGTAAAAAAGTGGGAATCTCGATCTTTAATATCCAATCCTTCGGATTTCATCAAAATTTACGATAAGTTCAATACTTTTACAAAACTTAGATTTGATCGATGATGTGTAAGTAACATATAATGTGGCCAACTTTTTCCTTGATTTCACCAATGTGCGGTGGTGCACAATATATCTTACTCTTTCATACATTTAGTTATTCTCAACCGCTATCTTAATGTGGCAGTAAAAAGTAAACAATATCTTAGTAAATTTCTTTATTTTAACAGCACAAATTTTAGTTGACTGAAAATATAGAACACTCTAAAAAGCCTTAAGTTCTCGTCTCAATTTGCAAGTCGCGGATAAATATTGAATGGAAAAATTACATTCGGTTATTCGTTATGAACATGCAAAACTTTGTGTGTTCTGTAACAAAAATCGATGGCGACCTTAATGGAGGCCACTGTGCACATGTTCAAACTACCACCTAATCTGAAGCAATGTTATAAGAGTTGTTAAAATTCGGCTTAGAGAAGTGTGTTGCTATCAAAAGTTATTGAAAATATTATTACACTAAATCAGTTGAAGTAAGCTCACAAGAAATCATTCGTCATCATCATTTAGACATTTTCATAATAATGACTAAATGCCTGAAGTAAAAATCGAAGCTGATGTAAAAATGGACAAACAATAAAAACATGTTGGTATGTATTTACATTCCTTTGGTCCACTTAAAATCTAAAAAATATTTCACATGCATTTCTTGAACTAGAAAAACATTTTATTAACTTCAATGTACATTAGACATGTTCAAAATAACCTCATGTTCTAAGATTCTTCGGGAACGCTGAAAAATTTAAATTTTAATCACTTCTAGGGTTTTATTAACTTCAATGTACATTAGACATGTTCAAAATATACTCATGTTCTAAGATTCTTCGGGAACGCTAAAAAATTTAAAATTTAATCACTTCTAGGGTTTCTAGGAAAGCTACAAAACTTTAACTTTTCGAAATTTATGTAAAAAAATTAAAGAAAATTAATTTTTTTTCTTGTATAAAACTTTAATTATTTTTTAAATTTTTTTTCCATTTCTACTGATGGATGTGATGCCGATAAAAAGATGTCCCGCTATTTATTAAGACTATATGAAGACATGAAATCTATGGTCTCTGCACATGCATTTTTAAGGTCATTTCCTCACACTTATTTTTTTGTGCAATTTATAGTTTAGGAAAGGCTGATAATGGTGCGTCAGGCACCAGAATCGTGGTGGGTTTGGTTTTAAGAGGCCGACGAAAAAAGTTTCGATCAATAACTCGGCAAGTAAGCCATATTTAGAAAAATTTGTTTCGACAAGTGTCCGAAAAATCTCCATACGATAATTATGGCCCATCTTTCACTGTTTTAAAGCTTACAATATTCACTATAACTTTGAGTAAAAGTAGTAATTTTGGGCGAAAAATGTGGTTTTCAGATTTGAACGAGTGATGTTACCTTAAAAATTTCAGTAAAAACATTATTTATTTGAAAATGGAGATGGTCATTAAAAATTTTAAGATTATGTGAAGTTGGCCAAATCTTGTCAAACTGAAATTTTTCGGGCAAAATATCGATGGGTTTTGATCTTAACATAATTTTCTACTTGTGGCTCACTTTCCTAGTTATTCAGCGACACTTTTTTCGTCAGCCTCTCACAGCCAGACCCACCACGATTCTGGCGACTGACGCTTATATTCATTATCAGTCTTACTTAAACTATCAATTGGAAAAAAAATAGGCGGGAGGAAATGAATTTGAAAAATGCAACGCTGTCGTCCGTACTATTATGTTTGTGTAAAACAGGAATGGGAAGAAAGGTTTAGATAAGAAAGAGCTACATTTTTCGTAATTTTTTACCCAAATTTCAAAAAATCCAGACTTTGCAGCTCTGTTAGCAATCCTAGAAGTTTTGGTTTTTATTGGGTTTAGGGTATACTCGAAAATGAATAAATTTTGCGAATTTTAAGCGTTCCAAAAAGTAGAACTTGAGGTTAGTTTTAACAGAGCGGTTCAAAAATAAATTTTTTGTTTTTCTCACGAAATGTCAGCGGATTACAATAGACTTATATGTCTAGACAAAGCCCCTCAAAAGCATTTTCATTAATATTGAAAACTGGATTAGCGACCCCAGCCTTAAGATTTAATAAACATTGATTTCAAAAAGTTATCGATAAAGGAATTCGAATTCGTGATTAGTTTTTCTTCATCTTCTTCTTTTCTCATAAAAAAATTAAAAATGGCCGAAAAAAAAAAAATTCAGAGCTTCTACTTTAAAGTTGCAAAACCCTTCCATATTATTTTACCACCGATCCCGTGGTGCATCGTCTTAAATTTATTTTTATTTACTTAAAAGGAATGTCGTATCTTATTTCAAAACTAAATTATCTGAGATTTTGTAAATTAACAGACCTGCCATAATATGAAAACATTTATCTGCACAAAAAATTCTGGAATAAAATGTGAATTTTCAAACACTAAATTGTAACCATGCATTGCAGTCTATCGTATCCAATCTGCCGCACAGTGGGATTTTGTGGTCATAAATAGGAAGAAAATGAAAGTGATATCGATTGAAAAATTTGTTGCGATAATCGTCAGAAAATATTTATAAAAAAAAACTATAAAAAATTTAAATTTGCTTAGAGTTTAGTGACAAAAGTGGCTCGAAGTTGAACTTTGTATGCCAAAAATGTTCCATGAAACTTTATAAAAAAAAGCTGTTGGATAGTGCGCTCTAATTAACTTGCTTGGAACAAAATGAAATAAGGTAGCATATTGGCAGAAAAAACATTGTTTCCACCTCATAAAAATTAATTAATTTTTCTTTTATAGACTTTATATGAATTGTGCGGATTTTTCAAAAATTAAAATGACAAATAGTAAAAGGGGAAAATTTAGAAACTTTAACAGAAAAATGAAAAATACATATCCTCGGATTTCACAATTTTTTTTATATAATCTGAGGAAGTATGATTTATTAAAAGTCAAAGTTTCAGCTGCTTTTCTAAACAATTTTTTTTATGAAGTATTTGCTTATGTAGTTTAGAAAAGAACAAAATGTATTAACTTTTACCAAATGGTATTATTACCAAAATTGCATAACGGAAAAATTACAGAGATTATACTTTTCAACAAATGTTTCCTTGAAGTTTTGTAGTCTATATGTGAGATACTGACTTTCTTAAAAGTAGGGCATAGAAAATTTGCAAACTTCAACAGTTAAAAAACAATATTTTATGTTTTTGTGTGTTGTTTTGGTATTTTAATTTTTTAGTGTTTAGGCGCACTTCGCCAATTACTGTACGGCAGTATGCCTCTAAGTATTGGATCATAAAATAAGTGGAACAGCATGATCAGTGCAATTTGTGTTTGAAATTATGGTTGATTTTTATTTACAGTACTTGGGTTTCATAAAAAAATTTAACACGTATTTTCTTATTCTAGTTCTTACCACTATTTTCTAACTCCACCCCTCAGTTTGCCTTATTCGCCCGCTTGGCGATCAATTTGGATTTCTGGTTGTGTTTGTTTATGGTTCTTCTTCACGCATGTTAATTTAATTTCATAGCCACGAAATTAAGGGTGACATCAAATAGCTCTCGCGCTTGGTCAGCTTGTCAACATCACTGACTTGTGCATGTAATCCAATGCCCAATGCAGTTACTTGTTATTATTGTGTTTAGCGCAAGTGCATTTTGGTGCACTAGCAACTAAACTCAAGTATCAATTTTGGCATTAAATATCGATCGTAAATTCGGTTATTGTTTATTTTGGCTGTCTGAAATAAATTTGGTATTGTATAATTGGGGGTTTTACATTACCATATGGGAAAATTTGAAATGGAATTTTACTGATTTGGTTTGATGCATTGGATTTTGGTGAGAATGGAAAATTTGTGAAGTTCACATTAGCGAACTGAAATTGATTTAATGGCTAGAGGTTTTAGTGGCTGTCATAGTGACTGTATAGGTTCACTACAGGTTAACGAAAATCCAAAGTTTCAGCTATGATTATTTTTGTACTGCAACATTTGAAGGAACGAATATTTTTGTTTCTTTCTTAGTAAAAGCTTAGAGTATGAAGGAAGTTGCTTGAATTTGGACAAAAGTAGAAAGGAACGGTAAGGGCTATTTTCTCTCTTTTTATCCTCCTTGGGGTAAAAGATATAAATTCCAATTATTTTTAAAAACAGAACAGATAAGTTTTGGAAATGGTTTTTCTCTAATTACTTGTAAACTATACAAGATATCGCAATATTTTTAGAATTTTTGAAATTGGCATTGCCAAGTTAATTGAAATTGATACCCATTTCGAAGAAAAGGTTTCAACTAAGTACATCCCACATATGTATGGGAGGTAGGAGTGTCTGTGAACTAATTTTTTCATATTGACAAATATTTGTTATTTTTTTCTCAAAAACATCTGTACCAAATTTCAAGAGTCTAGCGCAATTATTACTATATATGGCCGCCGTTCCATTCAAACCCATCCACTGTGTTCCGCGTGAATTTGAGTAAATGCGGCTTATTAACTTTTGGCAAACGTGATGCATATGCTTTAGATACCGGTTTGCAAAAAGTTGTTTTGACAAAAAAAAAATAAAATTAAAACGGTCATATCAGTCGGTAAACTGATTGGTATTGTGTTCGGTGGTGTTTTAAACATTTTGTATGAAAATAAAAATGAAATTGGTTTAACAGTCATTGAGATATTAGAATATCAATAATACCGTTACTATTGTGGCCGGAAATAAATTCTCAAAAAAACATTGCTTGCACTTTTGAGCAAAGATATCTCGAGATCCTGCCTTCATAAGAAAAAACTGACAACATATTTGCACTTTGCTATCAAAAATCTTTTGAGTCCTAAATTTTTGATCTATCGGTTTGACTAAAATTTATTTTTAATCTGCCTGTATTATCATTAAAAGCAACATTAAAAAATTTTGTTAATTTGATATTTAGACCAAACAACAAATAATTTCTAGAGGTACTAACACAAGACAGAATTTTTTGTGAGAAATGTAAGTTGTATCGCACTAGCAAGCTTCAAATTGTCCCCATTATAGAAGGTATGGATTACTCCTAATTTTTCACCGACATCTACATATTTAACCATTTAATATTGATAATACAAGGAGGTTTGTAGCCAAAAAATGTTTTAACAAAAAAAAGTTCGGAAATATTTTTCGTGGGTGTTACCGTATCAAGTTTTTCAGCAAAACTTTTTCATGAAAGTGTCTCTAAGAAACTTAAAAATAAACTTTTATTGATAAAAGTTTTTATAATCTTTTAAAAAAAATCTTTTTAATAAAATTTCGATTTAAAAGTTTTTTTTTGAGTTTCATTTTGAAAAGTTACATGTAAAAAGTTTTTTGTCTTTTATTTTTCAAAGTCGAAGATAGAACTTTTTTTTGCTTGAAAATCGAGGAAAATCCTAATATAATATATTGGATCGTTAAGCAAAAGATTTCAATGGAGATCACTAAGGATTATTCATAATAACATCCGAGCGAAAATACCTGACTAGTTTTTGAAAAGAAAAAATTTATGATAATTATGCACATATGTATTTAGGAAAATTTTGTTGAAAATATCGATAGGAAAAGCCCGAAGATGGATTTGGGAGGGACCGAAGAGGTCCCCGACCCTCGTAAAGGGGTTAGGTTAGTATATTAAAAACACTTTTTTTGGCTACAGGTCAATATTTATTTAAAAAATTATCCCAATATTTGGAGGAAGATCTTCCTCATCATCAGGGGTGACTAATAATTAACAATTAAAAAATAAGTTAGCACAATACACAATTGAATAAATTAACAAGCAAAACTTACGTTACAATAATAGAAAGACTAAAATTAAACTAACTAATTGTCAACTAAATGTCTATAAATATGAGCACAATTTTCTGTTTACTGTTGAAATTTATTCTCTTGTCAGTGGGGGTGTTAATGAAAAAAATTCTTAAAATGTATGGGGATAGGATAGGATAGGTAAGATTAGATAGGAGTGGCAGTCAGTTACGAAAACCAACTCACTTAGACCAAATGTGATCCATTGTGATACCACAGGGTCTTTGACTATACCCTCTCGTTGAACCCACCTGATATCGTAATGAAACTAAATAGCCGACCTATACTAACATGTCTAAGGTCATCCAGATCATCAAATAAAATCAAGTGCTGGACAGGAGCAGAGAAGATGTTTAATATTATCATTTCCTCCACATCTCCACTACTTCTACAGAAGTCAAAGGACCTAACACCTAATCTCTCCGCTTGTCTGCCAATGAGGCAGTGGCCTGTTATGAAGAAAAAAAGTTGTTTTGGACTAATTTAAAACAAAAAAATGTATTCCACGCATCGATGAGAAAAGACCCAAAATGGATTTTGAAAGTGACAAGGGACGTATCCGACCCTCCTAAAAGGGTGCTTTGGACCCATTTTTCCAAAAAAACATTTGCTGCACGAATCGATGGTAAATGGCCGAAAATAGATTTTGAAAGCCACAAAGAGAACCCTGACCCTCTTAAAAGACTTTTTGAAACCCATTTTTCGAAAAAAATTTTGATACACGAGTTGGTGAAAATATTATACACTTGAACTGATGATGATGATCCGGAAAACATGTTAAGGAGGTTTGGGAACATTACATGTTACTTCCATTCGTACAACAAAATTTTCTTGGAAAAATGGGTACAAAACACCCTTTTAGGAGGATCTGGTACCTCCCCTGTCAAAGTCCATTTTCAGTCTGTTCCCATCGATGCGAGCAACACATTTTTTTCGAAAAATGGATTTTATAGAAAATAATTTTTACAAACTCTTATGATATAAAGTATAATTGAATTAATTCATATCCATGCATATTAATATTTTAAATCAAGATAAGTAATTTTTATTATACAGAACTTCATTTTTCGTTTATTTTTTATTTGTATTCTGTAAGAATGTGTTTCATTTCCATGGTACGAAACATAAGAAAACTAGAAATGTAAGCGATTAGCAAGGCTGTGTTCGACCTTTACAAAAAAAAAACGATAGATTCAGAGAAGTAGTGTCCTTATTTCAATGCCTTTGTCATTTCTCTGAAATATTTCTTATGTAGTTATTTGTTAGAAGTTCTGTCCGTTATTATATTAAAAAGTAACGTTATAATGTTCAGTATAGACTAACGGATTAGTCTATGATGTTCAGCTTAGTCACTTACTTGAGAAGTGTCGACGTGATCACAACAGTGCAGTTAAGTGAAAAAGAAAGTGAAAGTGAAAGACATTATGAGTACAGCAGAATTATTAAGTGCGTGGAACTTATTTCACCTCCTTTTAGCGATAATTTATTTAACCCTTTGACGACCATTGGTACACCGGTGACCCTTTTACCTTCGTACTTGTCTTGAAAAAACTATGGAATCGATTTTCGTCAACAACGTATTCTTCAATGGGGAATGAATGTGGCTTTCAGAAAGTACCTAATGGTATATAAGTCCATTTACTTACCAGACCACTCAAAAGTCAAAATATCTTAACTCTTTCTATCCCTTCTTCTTGCTGGTATGTTTTAAAGGTAGGTGGAGCTACAGTTCTAAAATGTTTGGACAAGTTGCGGGCAACCTTCTTCTTTTCAATAAAAACAACATAAAAAATTATAGTCCACTTTGGTCACCCATGCGATCACCCAATCTGATGGGACCTCTATGTCCCAACGGTCGTCAACGGTGAAAATAAAATTCAAATTTATTTATTTGGAACAAAAATAAATTTGTTTAATTTTTTAATCTTTAGATTGAATATTCACTTACATGAATTTTAATACAAAATAAATAAATAATAGTTCATTTTTTATGATAAATAAAAGTTCATTTGTTCATCGATGGCCTGGCACTTGGTCTCGCTCATGGCATCCGCGAATGCTTTGTTCATATGAACAATTATTGGCCGAATTTTATACGCTCGATCGTACGATGGATCATCTCGTGATGGCTGTTCAAGATTGTTGGCAAAATGTAAGCAAGACAGAATTTCTTCGAATCTTTTTCGGCTTATTACATTCGAAACAAGTGGCACTGATTAAATGGGCAACTTCGACCAGTAAAGTCTAGTCTTTGCACAAAATTATACCGAAATGCGCCCTCAATTCAGCCATAGAAATCGAGAAAACAATGCCTTTTTGCGCAGCGTATATTTGCGACTGTTGACTTATTTGAGCATCGTATCCAAGTTGGAAACTGCACTGAACACATGGTAAAAACTCGACAAATCGCAGTCGGGTGCCGCAACTGGCAACAAGACTTTCCATAATCATAATCTGGATCGGTGAACGTCGGAATAGTGTAATCGTCCTTCGGTTTTTTCCACTTGAAAGATACTGGCTCAGGTGTGGGTTCAGTACAGGCTTCTCAAGCGCAGCAGAGCTAGTCGACGGATGTTCATTTTCAGCAAGTATTTCATCAATTTCGATTTCTGTTCCGGGCAGAAGGGCAGCAGCGTCCTCTTCAAGAAAAGCCATATCGTCATCGTCCAATTCGAATACCCGTTCATCATCATCGCTATCCTCGGCATTCATCAACTGAATGATTCCTTCCTCTTTAAGGTAGAATCTGCACGATTTTAGCATTTCGTGACTTCAAATGCGAAACGATATCAATATTACGAAAGCACGTACAAAAAAAAATGCAAGAAACTCACGAAATTTTGATAAAATCCCACACAATTGATAAGCAATAATGTTTTTCACTTCCTTCGATACACTCGCGTGTCAACAACTGTTTTTTCCCACCAAAATTGGCACTAAGCCCTCGTAATAAATGTGTAATAGAATGCGTTTGAGTTCTGCGAACGTTAGAAAACAGTTGCATACATTTTTACCGTTAACGACCATTGGGGCATAAGGGTTCCACGATTTTTCACACCTTTGCAGGTAAAATAATTTTTTTTCGCGGCACTTTTGTGTAGTAATTTGGGGTCGCTAAACATGAATCCGTTGTCGGATTTTAAAAATTCCCCGCGGTTCAGGAACGGTCATCAAAGGGTTAAAATATGTAGCTGCAAATTGTATAACATTGATAAAAATATTAAATAAATAATGTTAGAAAATAATGTGTCTTTCATTCAATATGCATGTATGTATGTGTGTATATATAATTTTTACGAATAAATATTTCATTCGTATCATGTAATTTTTAATGTATTATTAGTAAATTTAATTCTACAGAATCAAAGCTCTATTGTAGAATATAATAACCCCAATTATGATTTAATTTAGTATGAAATTGAAAAATTACATAACTGATATAATAAATTCCAAAAATCAATTTCAGCTATTTATTATTTCATCATAAATATTTTATAATGTACTTTTTGAAAAAATTACATCTTTTAGTGAAAAAATAGCTCAGTCCTTTTAAAATAATTTAGTATGTGAATTTAGTTAAATTAATATCTACTTTGTAAAAATTTAAAACTTGCATTCGAAAAAATGATGATAGCAAAGATGCAATTTTTATATTATGCTAAGCAATTTTTGTTAGAAACTCGAACCGTTTCTAGATTACTAAAAATCCTACTAATATTTCTGTAATTTTGATTAATATTTGCAAGAATTTCGAGCTCTTGTTTTTTCCGTGTAATGCACTTCGGGAAGCTTTCAACATTTCGGCAACAGCTTTATTGTTTTCCAGAGACTTGGCAGACTTTGTTATATCCGTTAATGAAGGCCGACAAGAGGCCAATCGTTGTGGCCTTCCCTCATTAAGAGACATAAGCGGAGTGTTAGTGGGTGGAGGTGGATGGTTTATCTTCTCCGTTAAAGTTTTATTCAACGGATTATCTGTGATTTTTATTTATTTGTTTAGCAGATTGCTTTCACTTCCTTATTAAATCCTTAATATACCTAGGCGGCATTTTGTCTCTGGTCTTTCGTTCGGTACGGTCTCACTACCTGTTATAAATGACGGCTAAATGATACACCATTTAGATATGATATAGTTGAAAGTGTCGCTGATACTTTTTACTTCATCGTTAAAGTTTTCCCGAAGACAGAAATCCTTGAATCAATAGAGGACGAACTATTGGGTTTTTCTGCAAGACCGTTGAATATTCAACGTCTTGAGCGGAAGATAAGCCACAAGGATGTTGTGATCTGTGCCTCCATGGGAATTGTTGAACTTATTTTCGAAAATGGGAAGAGATACAAATTTTCAATAAACTTAGAGTCGCGTCCACTTACATAGCCCTACCCTAGTAACGGTCGTAATAAATCTAATATATTTCATCGAAGTAACCGCAATAGTTACTTTATCTCATGCAATATATATTTTGAAAATAATTGTTTTCTTAAGATAATATAAAAAGATAGAAAAAAGCGATTATCATTTCAAATATACAAGAACATATGTGAACCGTTCCACCTCGTTTTTACATTCAAAATTAAGATTTCTCAAAAACACATGTTGCGATACATGTTTTTGGAAAAAGTATTTGTACAAGTATATATTTACAATTTTTTAAAAATCACAAGCTTTAAAAATACATGGATTTTTGGACGCTTACATTTCAAAATGTACGCGTCAGGTAGAAAAACCGTTGATGCATAAAAGTTAACGTTATGCGTCTATTTTCTTAATATTTCATTTAAAATTTTCTCCTCTTAAGTTATAAACAAATATTTTTCAATTCAAAACTTAAAATCGAAAATTTTCTACCTTAGGTATTTTGAATTTTTTTGATTTTTTTGTAGATAGAACATAAAATCCAAATTGGGCCGAGTACTAGTTCTCTAAATATGAATTTTTCTGTGTCGCCACGCGCAAAACTTAATCACAAAATCATAGAAAATAATCAATGCAACGCTGTAACACAAATGGATTACGGCAAACGCACCGCACATCGTTGTATTTTGAGAAAGTGAGAAGAGGTGAGTATGTTGAAATCTGATGCATCCATGCAAAGCGGGCACAGCTCGAATGAAATTTTCCTTAGGTATACCTAAATATACTTGCGGACCTAACTTGAAAATAATGAGGTTAGTCTAAATTAGGATTGTGTACTAGCAGCCTAATTAGGAATTTCTAAATTAGGTTTACCAATCAACTAACTGGTTGGGCTTACTACTACTATGTTGGGTTCGCCTGATGGTTTGGTCATGGTAATATCCTAAGGAATGCCTGAATTCGATAAATCTGGGGAATTAGTATTGTGGTAACTGAGTTCGATATTACTTCTGAATTGTAAGAAATGGCCGCTGAGAACGTAACATTACGACAAATTTTCTTACGACCCTTAGACCTCTTTCTATTGCAAAAGTATTGGGACTTAGCTTGGGAGTGCACCTTCTTGTTCTGCTGTGGCAAATAAGTACACGAAGAAAATGTCAAAAATTGCCGCGAATTCCGTGGTATGGGCAATTATCGACTTTCACGTTTGGTTTCACCTCGCTTTGTATTTGTATAAATTGGAACCAACAATACATTTTGAACACTGAAACAGCGTAATGGTACTTTCTATCAATTCATTTTAAATTTTATTGAGTCTTTTTCAACAATTATAATAGAATATTTGTTTCGTTTACAAAATTCAAACATTAGACTGAAATGTATGGCCCCTCTTCCTTATACAGAGAAATACCAACAAATTGTCCAAATACACCTATTAGTAAGAGTTATTATCAGTGCCTTTGACGTTCGTATCATAGACTAATACTAATATTTCCAATCATTCATAAAAATAAATTTTCAAAACATACCCAACGTGAAAATATTTACCAAATTCGATGAAATTTTCAATCGTAGTTATTGAAATTTTGTTTTGCAATTTATTTGCGATTAAAAGTGAAGCAATTAGTAAGTTAAAAGTGAAAAATAGAAGTATTTAATGGCAAACACTTTTGAAACTGTTGAAATGTGAGCGCTTACATTGCGCAGTAACAGACAAAATGCAGCAGTCGAAGAACAGTGCCGGATTTACAAATCAAGGGGCCCATGGGCACAAGAGTGGTGGGGGCCTATCCGGACTGAAAAAACGAAACCGAAGTAACCGAATCGACCTTATCGAAGACTTGTTTATGAGCTTTAACTTTTAAAAAATTATAGAAATTTTTATTAATAAAAAATTAGGTTATTAAAAAAGCTTAAACTTAAAAGTTTAAATACATATTTACAATTAAAAAAACATTTGCATAAAAATATAATTATAAAAAAGTTAATAGCTAATAGCTAATATGATATTTAGCTTTGGCGTCATAGGCCTTAAGCTTAACTTATTATATATGTATCTAGAATACTATTAATGATTGTTATTACAATTTAATTTTGGTTATAGTTAATAGTTATGTTATAATATTTTAATTTTTTAAATATGTTTATATAAATCAGTAATTTTTAGAAAATTTATAATTTTGAATATATTATCTAAATTAGGATTAGAAATTAAAGACAAAGAGTTTGTATTTTGAAATATGCGTCTTCTAGTGTAATGGAATTTTGGACAGTGTGATAGGAGGTGAGTTAAATTTATTGGAGTTGTTGAATTGCAAAATGGGCAGGAAGTGCGGGAGTTGTTGTTTATGAGGTATTCGTGGGTAATTTTGGTATGTCCGAGACGTAGACGTTCAAATTTTATAAAGTCTTTCCGGGGTAAGTTTGGGTTTGTTAAAATATGAAAATCTTTTCCGGATAATTTTTCATTGTTGATTTGCCTGTACCAGTCGGATGTAGATTCCCATAGTTCAATGTGTCTTTTTTTTATTATATTTTTGATGTAGTGAGTTATGTCATTTGAATTGTAATTATTAGTGTAAATAAGAGGTGCATTATTGGCATTTTTTGCAGATTGGTCTGCAAATTCATTACCTTCTATTAAGACATGTCCTGGGATCCAAATTAATTTTATTTTTGAATAGTACTCAATAAGAGAGTTTCTAATTTGGAATGGGTAATAATCAGAGTTATTTAAGTTAGATATCGAGTCTAACGAAGATAACGAATCAGTGCAAATAATAAAGTTTATATTGTTTTTGATTTCATTCATAGCATACCTTACAGCTTCGTTTATGGCAATAATTTCTGCAGAAAATATTGAGCTGTATAAAGGTAGATTAGAAATTTTTATGATTTTATCGAGAAACGTTTGCTTTCTTCTTAGCAAATTTTTTGATGATATTGTCTTTATTTGATTTTTCCACAATATCAATATTTGCGCTTAAAATCGTTCAAGCGATCTTGAGTCATTGAAGTTCTTAGAGGATTTTTTATCAACTTTAATCGTGAAAATTATCGCTCTCCGGTACAATTACTGATCATCAAAGTTAAATAAATTCGTAAAATCATTTCCACGTTGGGAAATAATTCTCGTATATTTTTATCCATTATAATGGAATACATTTTTTGCTCCTTGCTGATAGTATGCTGCTGGTCGAACTGAAATTTTGATAGCTCAGAGCAGGAGGCTTGGAATTGTAAAAGTTCCGTTTCCAAATTGGAATCGATGTCATCTTTGTAAATATTAATCAATCTTTCTGAATTTTCCGATATCTCAGTTCGACTGAGCTTACCGAAACGAGCCAAAAAACCATATCTCAATTCAACTCCCTCGTATGCAGCAATTCTCTGATTTAGAGCGTTCACAAAAGTGTCAATTATTGTTGTGAATTGAAGGAATTTTCTGTAGAAATTCATCACTCACACAATAATTACGATCACTTTTATAATCGGTAGTCCCTGTAAGTTCTACTCCTAGGCGTTCATAATAATGAAAATCGCATCTCTTATTTTCAATAATTTTTTTTAAAGATTTAATACAGTTAACGGCTGTATTAATATCTATATCTGCAGATTGTATCGTGGTGCTAGTTCTATTCTAATTTTCAAGAATGTCCTACCAGAACGACGCCAGTCTGTACCCGTTTCTAGTCTGTACATTTGTTTACATAATCCTGCTGCTGTGCAACGCGTTTTGTTGTCGAAGGAACCAGTATTTACAATTTCTTGTGGAGTAGCTCTAATAGGAACATATCCTCTTACGAACGCCTTGTTAGCATTTGCACGAGCAGACCATGAAGTACTTTCAACCCTTTGAGGAACTAATATTCTCTAATTTTCATTTTTATGAATTTCCAAGTAATGCATCAGCTTTGCCCAACGATCATCTGACCCTGAGAAGAATGCAAAAAAATCCTTGCAAGAATGTAAAAAAATGCGCCGAGGCTACCGATGCATCAGAAGCTTTCTCTCCAGTTAGATTTAACGAATGCCTGCCTAATCCAAAATAATGTCGCTAAACTGTTTTTTTCGCAACTTATTTTATCGCAAATTATTTTTACTAGCGTCATACCTCGCTCGCTAATGCTCGCTCGTTATTTTTATATTGGTGGGGACCCTTATTGGTGGGGGCCCAGGGGCACGTGCCCGTAGTGCCCTTATGTAAATCCGGTACTGTCGAAGAAGCTGAGTTGGTGCAGTAAAAACTTGAAAAGGTCGATGGAAACGTCCTGGTCATTGGTGGAGTAAGTTGTACTGACGGCGACGACACCACTGGAACAGAATGTATTGCTAATTGTGGTATTACATTTTGTACAGAAGAAGTTTGTTCAAGTGGAGTGACTTTAGTGCAGCGCGATGGTTTATTTTCTGAGACTTACCAATACAGTACTTGTCACAACCAGCACATGTTTTAAGTCCACAACTCATACCTGAAAATGTCGTTAGGCGTGAATTAGGTCCTCATTGGTTTTGCCTAACCAGAACGTTAGGGCCTTGTGCAAAATCCCAACGAGAGCCTAATGAGGCGGGCGTTGGACAATCCTATTTAGCAAAAAATTTGGGGCACACCGTTACAATCCAAACTAGGTTGTCGTTGGGGTTCCACACTTGGCCCTAACGTTCTGACCAGGCAAAACCCTTAACGACATTTTCTAGTCGGGAAGGGCCTAGAATTCAAACAGCTGTTAAATTAGCTCTGTGAAGTACTTAGTTCCTCATACTTCAGTAAACATTTCTGTACAATGCGACGCAAGTGGCATTTAGTTGACTTTGACCAGTTTCCAAAGGCTGCCAAAGTTTGGCGATGCAGGTGGTGTAAAGTGCCAAGTAGTGCCATGGTTCGCTAGCATGTGAAGTGGATCTTCGGACAAATTTAGTTTTACGTGTTAAGTTGAAGCTTGTAATCCTTTGCTTGCTAGAAACGAGTCTGTCGAAAGATTAGTTAATGCTTCTGAGTGCAGCGCTTTTGTTACCATGCAGATAAACAGGCAGATGTATCCTGTTGTTGTTACAAAATTTCTTGCCGTTGATTGCTTAGTGGCGGAGCAGTAGTTTTACTTAAAGCACGTGACGCATTGCCGTTGAATGAGATTTGCCAGATTCTGTGCAGAGATTATCCAATATTTACGCACAACATCTGCTGAAGACTTCCGTGTAGTGTTTTGCTATGGGCATCTACCAATATTAAAATTGAGACAGGGATCTGCTTCCTTAGCAAAATTGGGTGTTTAAGTGAAAAGTTAAGTTCTGAGTGTCGTATGCGAGCTCCAACGCGTAGAATGTTTTCATTGTTAATGAATGGTGCAACACCTCAGTTATTTACATTGTAGACTCTGTTAACGCAACTTTAAAAAACACAGTACTCAATTATCGCAACTTGAATTTTTTAACTTTTGATCTAGTTTACTTTGACTTCTTTTTTGATTTTGAAATGCTTCTTTAAATGTTACTGCTATTTCTCGGAACAAATATATGGATGTAAATACAATACTTAAGGACTACGTGTACATTTATTTCGTGCTTATTCAGTTTAATTAAATTTATTTTACGACCGGTTCCTTTTTGTGTGCTGCAAAATGCCAGTTGTCAAAAAACGAAAATCAGGTGGAAGAAATTGAAAGCGCAGACGAAACCAATGTTTCACTCCACCTACATCGAAGATTAAGGTTAGCACTGCTCTTAGTTCATTCAGCACTTGTATTCAATGGGCTAGAGAAAATGGCGTAAAAAATACTTTGATTCTTCAGGATCTTGGCGAAAATGTAGTACCTAATGGCATATAATAAAATGGTGTCAAAAATTTCATATTTTTATGAAAAATAATTTTACCAAAATTATATTCTACATACGTACATAACTACTACGTCAGAAATATTTATTTTAGTTTTTTTGGTTTTAAATAAAGAATGCCGTATTTTCAATAAAATACTTTTACTCTCATTCCAATGCGAGTTTAATTTAATGAATATGCATTATTATTCAAAATCAGCACCTTTGGGCGAAAAAATTTCTTGACTCGGTTTTTGCAACAACCTCAGTCATCGCAACTGCCCAAATTTCTATTAGTTGCGTTGAGCAAGGTTGTACTGTAATTGTAAATCGTTACTCTTAACATGAACACTTCTTTGTTTGCTGAGCGCTGATCATTCTTGCTCAAAGTCGATTGAGAGAGAAGAATGTTGAAGCTCAAAGGTTTTCGAAAACTCGTGTTGCCTTTTATGACGTGGCTGATTCACCTGCACTTAACATTTATAATAAAACCAGTATAGGATAAGCAGAAGCCTTACTGACTACGGTGTGTACTGCGATATTCGATTTTCTGATTTCCAGATTGCTATTACCAAGCGATGGTTGCTTAGGTCGAAATTCATTACTTATTGACAGCCACGATGGATCAGTTCACCAAAGATAATGAGCATTTAGCTCGTTTCCAGGTATACCACGCGTTGCGCAGTCTGCTGGAGTATCATGTGTAGAAACATAGCACCACTGTTGAAAATTTGAAAAAAAACTTGTATTTCTTCTACGCGATTTCTCACATAGGCGGACAATCTGTAAAGTTCCAAGCAAATCCACGACAAGACTGTTGTGCTGTCTATCTAGTACAATACTTTATTGTGCAGAAATTTTCTGTACTAATTTTGCTAGTAAAACAGCTGCACTTATTTCTAACCGCGGAATCGTAACATTTTTTAAAGGAGTCACCTTATGTTTTGGATTACAACAAGCTGATTTGTCCATTTCCTTTGTTATTAATAACTTTTACATATAATACCTGTTACGAGAATCTGCCCAAGTGACTGGCTTGCACGGGATTTCGAGCGTCCCAATCAAATAAACCAGAAATTTTTCTTTTGCAGTTTATTTGTTTATTTCTTACCTTTTGGTATGCAAACCCAGCGCAATTTCAGAAGTTAAATGAAGGAGAATGAAGTTAAAACAAGATAACTAAATTACAAAATGGTTTCAAAATTATTCTATATTAATTTTAGCGATAATAATTAATGGAAGACAGTGGCGGTAACCCCCCCTATAGTATGGTAAGAGGCCTCGCTTGCCTACTTTAGGTCCTCAGCCACATCGAGAACAGCTAATTTAGCTACTGGCCTGTCTAGCAGCAACTGGTCAATACCTTAGCACTTTGAACTTGATCGTCATCAGCAACCAAAGTTTCCAACACTCTTCCTCTCGGCCACTCATTTCGATGACTTAAGGGTCAACCACAGCCACTAGATCGCCATTACTTAATGGGTTAGTTTTTTAAAAACATTTTGTTCTATTTTATCCAGAATTGTTGTGAGTACTGTTGTGAACGCCGCCAGCTATCTCTTAAAAAAATGTTTCGAAGTGAACGCTTCATGATTCTCGTCGTCGATTGGAACATAAGTTAACGAACGATAATTGATAATATTCTCTACTTCAGCCATCATACTACGAAGTTTTTCATCACTGTGAAGTCTGGGCATTATTTGATATAAATCGATTTTGATAGAACGTGCAAGGCGTTCCCAGTTACCTCCCATATGAGGAGCTAATGAAGGACTGAAGTTCTACTATCACCATTTTTTAAATCAATATTTTTAAAATGGAAAGACAATTTAAAACAGGGTGTACTAATCCAGTTTTCAATTTTAATGAAAATTCTTTTGAGAATCTTTGTCAAGGCATCAAAGGCAATTGCAATCCGCTGACACATCGTCTAAAAAAACAAAAGTATTTTTTTTTGAACCGATCGAGTGAACACGTGTATCGGGAGTTTTTTTGGTATCGAAGATATCGTGTTGTAAAGTTTGAACGATTTACGGTCATATATAAATCGTCATACCTCTGGTAAGCTTTAACGAAAAAAAAAAATCTTTAAACTGTTTTAAAGCTCAGAAGATCAGTTTTCTTGTCCAATTTTTGTACATGGCATTAAATGAAAATTTATATTTTTATAACAAATCAATTCTTTAAAATTTATTTCTAGAGTCAATGCCATTTGATGCGAAATTTAAAAAAATATCACTGAATTCCTCTTCAAATTTCGTTTCAAAAACTTAATTTTCGAATGGTTGGAAACCATTCTACCTATCCTAAGTAAATGAATTCGTCCGCGCACCTTTGAAAGTACTGTGCGCCGTTACTAAGCTGTCCCAAATCGAGTTTTTTAGTTCAAAGATCGCTAGAGAACGCAAATCGCAAAATAACATACTTATTTTTAAACAAAAGCCAACCATTATGCCAATGAATCGAAGCCCGAATTTGGAAAAAAAGTTATTGTTTCTTATTATATCAAGTAAAAAGCAAGCGAAAATGTTTTTTTTTTCAATTTATTTTTGTTCAAAAAGTTATTACATGTTTATATGTATGTATGTATCTATAGTAAACTTTTTTCTGACACACATTTAATGTCACAAAAACTTTTTCGATCGAAAAATATCAATTCTGGCTAAAACTATATTTTGTAAAAATTTCCAAGTATTGAAAAATATTTTTCGAAAAAATTCCCAATTGCATGGAAACAGTGGAAAACAAAAACAAGTCTCTAGCAGCAAATAAATTGAAAACAAAATCACACAAACAATAAAGTGCGTTGAAGACAAAACTACAAAAACAAAAACCATGCAACGATAGCGAACCGAAATTATATATCTTAACGGTAAGAGTTCAACGAGTCGATTCGTTGAAGAAAAAGTTAGAGGAACTAAATCAGGGGTCGGCAAAAATTAAAGTGAGAGCGTTTGGTGAGAGGAGAGAGGCTGCACCGCAAGAAATTTGTAACCAAATATGTATTGATTTTATTGAAATGATGCGACAGAAAATGGAAATTAAAAAAGATTAGAAAAGACGTTCAGAGTTGTTGAAAAATCATAAGCAAAGTTTTTTAAAAATTTTTTTAAAAATAACCCATTCAAAAATGGTGTGCCGTGTTTTGCAATTTCTATGTTAACTAAACTATGCTATTTTCAACACTACTATCACCATCAGTTACAGCTACCCATAGCTTTATTTTGTCTAAAAATACTTTTCTTTTTTCTATAAAAAGTTTGTCCCTCTCCAACCCTACAAATTCATTAAATTTATAATGAAAAGTTTCTTAATGTGTTTTCCTGGAAAATTTATTATATTTTGATATTGAGCTATGGACTACACATCCTTTTTTTAAATAATGTACATGTGAAGAAGAATTGGAAACAAAATAAAGAACTGCTAACTTAGAAACTAAGTACTGAGAATTGATAATTTTTTGACTGACTGAAATTATGTCAATTTTACGCGGTGCTTTTAATTATTACCACTGATAATATTGAAATTTAAATTTAAAAGGAAAAACTATTGACAAATGCTTCTACGATCGACGGAAAACGAATCGCTTGTGTTTTTGTAGTAAACGAAAGCAAAAGAATCGATACTTTCTCTCAATAACAAATATTCTAATTGAGTTGAGCAATAGAGTGAATTGCACTATTTTTTTCAAGTATTTTTGTAATAAGATAAGAGTTTCTCAATTTTTTTCTAATTTTTTACCCAAAAATTTTAATGAAACTTTGTTATTTACATAGTGGTAGGTATGTGATAGAAATTATCATGTGAAATTATTATTATTTTTGTAGTTGTTAACATATGAGCAATTAAACCCTCTACAGAGTGAAAAATTTGTTTTTTGCCATTTTGGGGGTGGGGCCAGCACCAAAAGAATTTTAAACACCACTGTCGTGTTCGGCATCCTCGAAAACTGGGAGTGACAAATATTTTACCAATGAAAGACGTGGAATGAGGTGGTATAAACTTCAAATAACAAATTTCAAACACTGTCATCGTGTTCATCATCCTCGAAAACGGGGGGGAAGGTGGTCTGTTTGGTGCTTAAAACATTTTAAGTTCTTTCCGAAGTTTACACAGCTATTGAATCCGCCACTAATTCGTGGCATCATATCCAGTACAACCGCTTTCAAAGTATTATACGGTTCGGCCTTTGCAAAAGTATGGAAAGGTGACCAGTGGCGGATCTAGAATTTCATTGAGAGGGGACTGACATTTTTTTGAATAAAATCACACGTTGATTGAATTTTTAACGAGCACTATTTATATTTTTTAACGTATGGGGCATTTCATGCAAAGCCGACAAGGAAAAAATAAATGAGATTTTGAAATTTGTTCATATTCGGCTTAATTGTACTTCTGGAAGGTGCAAGCACCTAATATTTTTTTATGGCTTCTGAAAATTGAAGTGATATGACGAATAAATTTCTCGGAAATAGTTTTTTCGAATTTAACTGATCTTTTCAACTATGAAATTAAATTTGAAATTTGAATTTTTTTTCTTGAGCAAAACCGGAAGTGAACATTTCATCTCAGAACTCAAACTATTTCGCTAAATGATATTTTTTTTTAATTTTAAAATATGGCTTAAAGTATACAAATAATATGCTAAACATTTTAAAATATGACCTACATTAGCTTACGAGATTTATGATTTGAAGTGCATACTTGCCATATTTTGCATGGTACCTTGCCCTTGCTTAAGTACTTGAATTTATCTATCTCCTTAACTAATACCGATCACGCTATAAGAATTTTTGAGAAACAACTATGTATATATTTAAAGCTTGTTTTTTTAAATATTTAAAAAATATTATGTCGAAGTTATTAAAAATCTGATTTGAAAATCGAGCTGCCGGTTTTTGATTCTTACAAAAATTTCAAGCTTAAATTTGACTAAAAAATTTTAAAAAAAGTACCATCCTGTTTACTAATTAAAACAAAATTATAATATTTAATAATAAATTCATTGATTCCAATAACAGCAAAAATTATGGTTCTCAAACTTCTTCAATTCTTCAGAAGCCCATAACTCGGCAAATAAGCCTCATACCAAAAAAAAATTGTGTGTACACATTTATGTTTACTAGTTTTATAACTAACCGGAACATAAACCAATTTCATGGCCTCACTTTATTTGCATTGTTCGGCACCGCATGAAATAACAAAAAAGGTTAAGTTTAGCATTTTTATAAAACATTGAGTTTTGTTTTCTATCTTATCAGTAGTTCAGTCGAGGGTTTCAAGACAGCGAAGTTTCTTTTAGCAAAATTATTCAAAAACTTCAGCTGAGCTGATATCGATTTCTATATAAAAATTTCCAAAAACCAATCCGTTCAAGCGGTCACTGTTGATCTGATCTGATTTCAATCGTTTTAACACAGAAAAACTTCGTTCTGGTGTTGCCGAAGTTATTGGAATCGTGGAAAATATTTGCAGTAGAATTGTGATGATTGGGAAGAATGATTCCATTTTTTTACTTGCGATAATGGTCAATCCTTCCATTGCATTCAAAGTATCTTTGAAATCGGTTTTACAACAGTAATGATGCCACGATTGAATTACGGACTTAAACTCGATCTTGCTGCAATTTAAATCACTTTCGTAAGTGAGAGCAACCTCGATGATTTTGTTTAGCTTATTTTATTGACAAAATAAGTTTTTTGACTTATAAAATGCCATTTCGATATGATTTTTCCCCCTATAAATAATCTGATAATGTGCATCTACAATTTAAAACGAAATCGCACCGTTCTCAAGAGTTCAAGCCTCAATTTAATAGTACTTTTGGATTTATCGTTTTTAGGATATAATTGAACACATAGGACAATAAAATACCTTTACCAAATTAGTTTCTTATTCAATTACATAGTCAATAGCATATATACGGGAGTGCATGTATAAATGGAAATTACCCTTTTTCATTGATTTTTGAACAACTTTTACATTTCTTGTCCGATTTGACAAGAGAATTGAGGTTTGTAACAGAAAGGGTTTTCATCCTAAGTCTTAAAATCTTAAAAATATGAAAAAGAAAGATTTTGCAATTACAAATACGTTTTTGGTTTTCTGAAACGTTCTTGTATCAAATTATTTTTCGGAGGATCTCAGTGGGGACTTCAGCCCCTAAAGCTCCCCCTTGTATCCGCCACCTTAGGTGACCAAAATTGCTAGGGTGGCGGTGAATTATAAAAAAATTTATATGTATGCATAGGGATTTTTCTCCATTTATTTCAAAGCAGTCTGGACGCTATGGATTTAAAAAAATTAATTTTACCATTTTAAATCATGAACTTCGATTTGAAGAACTTATCAATTTCGGCCCATGATGGATGATTCATAACACACACATATTATATCTATATTTCTAGAACCGGGAATAGGAATATTCAAACAGATTGTAACCTACACAGTAGGAATGGAGCCAAAAGAGGAATCTGTTAGCTCAAGTGAAAAAAAATGCAAGTCGTTGGCTGAAAATGGTTAGTATATATCCTTCTTTATAATGTGATAATGCATTGGTTTATTCAAATTTAAATAAATACAAACATATCAATTTGCAGACGATTCGGATGGAACTTCATTCCCCCGGTTGAACTTAATATCTTTAGCTCAATGCGTGAGCAAAAGTTCTTCAACTTGCAATAAGGATGAAGAGCAAACAACGGAGCTGCCAATTAAGGAGGACATAAAAAATGACCTCAAGGAAAAATCAAAACTAAAAGAGGCGATAAGAGTTGGATTTTATGATATAGAACGAACAATTGGAAAAGGAAATTTCGCAGTTGTTAAGCTCGCACGTCATCGAATAACTAAAAATGAAGTAAGATATTAAATATTGTGTTGACATTACACGTTGCGATTAAAGTCCCAACAGTTGATAAATTAACACCAAACTTTTTTTGGACTACAGTTACCACGTCCTAATGCAATTAAAAATTTTTTCAAAGACTACTACTTCAGCTACTTATCGAAATATCTTCCGATACTACTACAAAGGGGAACAAATTTTGACCGTAGCGTATCCCGATCTTAATTTACGGGATTAGCAACTGTGGGTAGCTTAAGTACCATAAAATTACTCAAGACGACCGATCCTGTGATTTAAAAATCATAGATTATTTTGGCACTCATAACTCTTTCCCGCTCAATATGTCTCAGAAAATCAGTTTCATACCTCCGCGGAACGAAATGAATCGATTTACTTTTGTTTAACGTTAAGAAATGTGGAAAACTTGTTTCTGTGCAGTCCGAGCAGTGCGTATTTTGATAAACCATCTTTTCTGATGAGGCGCATTTTCATCTCGGAGGCTGTGTTAACTGCCAACGCATCTTTAGAGAGTAGTTAGTAGTTTAACATCGTTGCACTCCGAATCTTTTGTCAGATAAAGCCGAAAACCGACAACAACGTCTTGAAAAATTGGGCTGACGCGCTACAAAGCTGCTTCAAAAAAAAATTGTTTCATGGTCTAATATTTTTTTTTCTAAAAATTTGTAATGTTCTTAACAATTTTTATATCATACCAAATTGTCGAAAAATTTTGTTTTGCGAGATATGGTTTTCCAAAAAAAAGTTAGTCTAAAACTTAAATTGTTTACAGCAATCATAATAATTGTTATTTATGAAAATCTGGGACTTATTTACTTATTACCTATAGTACTAAAATAAGGTGTTCCATTTCATTCATTTTGAGCCCGATGCGAGAAAGATATATTGGTTCTTATATAGTGGGAATACTGTTTTTTGTTGTGTATACATCTTACAACACATTTTGTTTTGTAAAGGTTAACTAGAACGTTCTATCCAACAGTTGGTGGAAATATTAAAAGTTCGATAGAGCATTTTCGGTGCTCAAAATTCAACTTTGAGCACACTGTGTCACTTTTAAAGATACTTTTTCCTTCCCTAAGTATTATCTGACGGTTTTCGTACTTTTTTGTAACTCAACTGTACGACGGTCACAAAATAAAGAGAACTTCACAAATTTTGACACAGAGAAAATAAATTTTTTAAAATATGAAAAGTTTCTTAATTTTTACATGAAGTTTGCAATTTCACAATGTATTTATGAAAATAATTTTAAAATAGATAGATGCTGAAGCTCTGTCCAATTATGTGAAAGTACTAAAGTTTAACTTTATCTCTTTTTTAGTACTTGTTGTTTATTTAAGGTGTATCATAATTAAATTAAATTTTCGAAATTGATGATGACATTGTTGCTATTATTTTTTATTATTTGTAAAGGTCGCTATTAAAATAATTGACAAGTCGCAACTGGATGTCAGTAACTTGCAGAAGGTGTACCGCGAAGTAGAAATTATGAAAAGGCTTAATCATCCACACATTATCAAATTGTATCAGGTACCGCACATATCCATATTGCTGTATTATAAATATATCCACAGACTAAAACTATTTTTTTTTCAGGTTATGGAAACTAAAAACATGATTTATATTGTTTCTGAGTATGCTAGCCAAGGAGAAATTTTTGGTAATTAATTTTGGCTTTAGTTTTTACTCCTCAGCTATTATTTGTAGTAAAAATTTTGTACCATATTTCTTATTTATTTCAATTTAAGATTATATTGCAAGATATGGCAGAATGTCTGAAACTTCAGCAAGATACAAATTTTGGCAAATTTTGTCAGCAGTGGAATATTGTCATGTAAAAGGCATTGTACATAGAGACTTAAAGGTAATGCATTTTATCAAGTGAAAATTATAAGATCAATTTTCGGTTGTATTTAAATCAGTGACATACGCATTCAATTTTGTGTGGTGATTAAATTGTAAAAGCAGAGAATTGTGAATAATGGTGAAATTGATAGAGAATAAATCACGGTTTTCATTTAGTTTCGACCATTAAAAAAATGTGTGCGGTGAAAAAGTCTTTTGAACTTTACTATTCACAGAAGTACTGAATAAAATTTGGATAAAGTGAACAGCATGCAACTAAGACTTAGATTTCATATCTAATAGTATGTACGAAAAGAGGCGGCAAAGAGGTTAAAGTTCTTTAATATGAATATCCAACACTGCTTTTCCAAAATTTCTGCATTAAAGTCGTTCGCGGTCCAAGGGCTTACATACAGATGTTCATATAGCGGGACTTTTTGCAGTTTTTACAATAATAATAATTAAATGATAATTGAACTTACTGCCAGGCCAATTAGCAGTAATCAACGTTCATGTAAAATTTAAAAAGTTGATTCGATGCGTATTTATTTAAAAACATTTGACAAAAACGCATTGTATTAGTTATAAAATTAATAATAATAAAAGTTCAATTATCATTTAGTTATTATTATTTTTAAGACTGCCAAAAAATATCAAACATTTCTTGATTATGGCAAACACGCCGAACCGTCAAAGTCTGCGATGAACTAGGGTCGCAGAACTTTCAACAAGTAATGTCTCACAGGCGACGGCCGTGCACTCCAACATAAACAAACCCAGTAGGCAAGGGCAGGAGCTAGCAGTGCTTCTAGCACGCCTTGCCACCTCCTTTCAAACGCACTTTCTTTTTTATATGAAATATCCCGATAAAACAAGCCTCTTAAGCAAGACTTCTAAATGGGGAGCAAATTACCTTTCGATTCAATCCAGCTGACAAAACTTAAAGGAAATCCAAGCTTCTTTAACTTAAAAAAAATCAAATTATGTGGTAGTTTGTCAAATGCTTTACTGAAGTCAGTGTAGATGCAGTCAACTTGCCCACCAGAGTCAAAAGAGCGTAATGCAAAAGAAGTGAAATCAAGGAGGTTAGAAACTGTAGATCTGCCATTAACAAAACCATGCTGACGAGTTGTTATGACTTCACCACAGCACACCTTAACTTGATCGTATATTATATGTTCAAAAATTTTCGGTATTGATGATAACTTAGCCACGAGCCTGTAGTTTGAAACATCATTTTTACAGCCTTTCTTGAAAATTGGGCTAATGTATGCATTTTTACAAAATTTAGGAAAATAACTTTCTCTGACTGATCTATTAAATAAAAAACTAAGGGGCTGACTCAGCACAGAGCTGCAGTTAACTAAAACTGTCGAAGGAATACCATCAGGCCCGGAGCTGAAGTCATCATCAATATACGAGATATATTTCTCTATGAGGTTAGGT
This sequence comes from Meiosimyza decipiens, assembly GCA_963680825.1. Taxonomy (NCBI): domain Eukaryota; kingdom Metazoa; phylum Arthropoda; class Insecta; order Diptera; family Lauxaniidae; genus Meiosimyza; species Meiosimyza decipiens. The sequence continues at coordinate 79,879,156 of OY804258.1, read as the reverse complement.
GTGAAATATATCTCATTAACTGAAACTACCCTCTAGTACGGCTGGTAGCAATTACTGCCTTTTCATGTGTTACCTCACTAGTGAAAGGTATGAATGGAGATCACTAGTGATGGGTAATGCTGTGGCTCATCGATTAGAAACAGCAAATTAGTTTGCTGAAACTGATCAGTTTTATGTATTGAGCATATGCACGTGCAGCGTAAACATTTACCGCTTAAACGTTTACAACAGTTATAATTGTTGTGATGCTTAATTTGTCTCTCATTTGATTTATGTGTAACGAAGATAAAAGTTAATTTTTCTGAGTGCTAAATATTTTGTTGAAATAAAGTGCTTTCATAATAAGGAATATTATACAGAAAAGGTATGTATTGTAAAATTTGAAGAATTTTTACAACGCGCTAATTGGTATGTGAACACAATTTTTAGTTTTATATGGAACATGCCTTAATCAAAACGAACTTCATCTATGATATAAAAATAATTAAATTATTCAAGAACATTTTATTTTCATATTGAACCCTTTTTGGTGGAGCCATGTACCAGGCTTAAAACAATTATGTTATGATTTATTTATTTAAATTTTCTTTTTTTTCAAATTCAATCTCAACTGCAGATGGTCCGGCAGAAAAGCAGCTTCGTAAGGCTATACAGTTACAGAAAAACCGTGAAATTAAGGCTAGAAGCGTTATTACTAAATCTTCAACGATAGAAAAATAAGTTTTATAAGCTAATTTAATAGTACGTAAGAAATTTGGAATTTTATCAAAAATGAAATAAATAATTGAAGTCAAAAAACTACGAGGCAGTATTTTTCACCAGTGAGATAGCTAGTGATTGGTTATGCAGAAGGTGTAAATTACACCCTGCCAATGACATCCCCGTGTTAAATTCATGAGTGAATCGCATTGCCGTTCATATGGAGGGTAACCAGTGCTTACTGGTGACCTGTGAAGTCATCAGTGACTCACTAGTGAAGTGTACTGGAGGGTAAGAGGTCGTTATCCTAATATTCAAAATATTTGATCTCAGCTAAATAAATCAGTAGAAAATGACTCCTTAAACAAATTAACAGACAACCCGGCTATAATTTAGGGGTCGCTAGTGAGCCCATCGACTGTTTTAAACTCAGATGGAAACCCGTCAGATTGTTTTTGGAATTAATAAAACCCCAAAAATTCTTGGGGTCATGAAGAATATTCAGCCTAATTTTATTCAAATATTCAGAATAAACTAAAGCTGACATATTTTTAAATTGAAAAAAACAGTCGCTGATAAGCAACTACGTCATTTCGGTCCTGGCTACAAATGTATTTGTTCCATGCCCTATTACGGCCATTACGAATTTTCTTCAAATCCTTTGTGTACCAAGGGTACGAGGAATTACTAACGTACCTCCGTATATATGGCACCGATAATGCTATGGCCGAAAAAAGTTCACCATAGAAAAATTTAATGCAGTTCGAATGTATTGCTACGAAATTTGTTGTTTTTTTATAGAATAATTTCGATCTCTTACACTTTTCTGAGTTCGATCACTGGATTGTGTAGCAATCAAAAACACAAACTTTTATTTTAATTTAATTGTAAAATGGTTTATTTAAATCAAAAACGTTAGTTTTTTTAATTACTTAAGATCAACGGTGTCTCGACAGCTCAGATGACAACCTTTTATACTAAAGTAACTACTGTCTTGAACGATCCACCACTATCCAGAATGTCATTTCTAGTACCTTCCAGATGGCGATTATCTACGTTGATTATTTTTATCGGTTGTCGACTTTGATAATGTCGTACTGCAGCGCCATTCGGTTTATTATTTTTAGTACAGAAACCACATTCGGCCGCTAGATGGTGTTCGAAAACTTTCTGGCATACTGCAGCGACATTCGGTTTATCGTTTTAAATACAAAAAACCACATTTGGCCGCTAGATGGTGTTCGAGAACTTTCTGGCATAAACCAATTTTATTAAAATAAATAAATAATTCGTCTAGTTTATTTCTTAAATTCTCATTCAGTTTCAAGAAGTCAGATTTCTTAAAATTGAATTCGGAAACATTAATGGAAGGACATGTTTTAGTTAAATTTTCAATGTAAAATTGATACACAAGATGGATGATAGGAATCAACCGTAGAAAGAACATTGAAAGCATTTCTTACAACAATATTGCTAATATTTGCAGCCAAGACTAATTCAAGTTGTCATCCATGGCAATCGGTTACACAGCTTACTTGTTGTAAATTCGAAAGTATTTCGTCAACAAAAATTTGTTGGTTTCAAGTTTTTGGACAAGATGCATAATAATACCATCATCCGAAGGAGTCCATTTTCGGTTAGGCAAATTGAAGTTACCTAACAACAAAATATCGTCATTAGCATCTAGTTCAGTAATTGTGCATTCTACGGCCATCGAAAGATATTCATAGACATCTGCGCAACTAAGGACTGTCCCAGAAAAAACTTACGTTTTTTTATTTTTTGTGTTAAACTCTACCTGATATATTTATAAGTCTAAAAAGATACAATATTTGTTCTATATAAAGTGACGTTTAATATGATGTATAATACTTGAAGATAGCACTTTAACGACAAAGATGTCTAGCAAGCAACAAAAATTCCGCGAACTGATTTTGTCCACATACCTGAAAATCCAGAATTAAAACATTCAGCTATAGCAAAAATAGTTGGTGCATCAGAAAAATCTGTCTCTGCGGTTATTTTTAATTATAAGAAGGGTCTACCTGTTTCACGAAAAAGGTTCAGTCAGAAAACCAGAGTTTTTTAACCTAAAGGTAGCGACGAAGGTGAAGCGCCTTTTTAAGCAAAATCCCAACACCTCACTGCGAGATATGGCAGCTAGAGCAGTTACATCAAAATCTACTGTACAAAAGATCAAGAAAAAAAGTAAGCTAAAGACATAAAGAGTTCAAAAATTACCAAACCGTTCTGATGAAAAGCAGTTGATGGCTCAGATGCAAGCCCAAAAGTTGTATGAAAGGTACCTGACTAAATTTGATTGCTGTGTTATGGGAAACGAAACTTACGTCAAAGGAGATTGCAAGCTGGTACCTGGGCCCGAATATTATACATCACCGAAAAAGAGGCATGTGTTTAGTAAATTCAAAGAAAAAAAATTTCGAATTTTCCGAAGCATTGTATGGTTTGGCAGGCCATATGCACTTGTGGTCTCAAAAGAAGATTTTTTGTTACGATGAAACGACTGGACAAAATTTAATAAAGGGCCTTACGGAAAAAGTAAGAAATTTTATATAAAAAAAAATTGTTTCTTTTCTGTTTAGTTATTTATATTCTGAACACAAGCCATTATTAATAAAAAACGAAAAAAGACCAAAAAAAATTACTGGGTATTTTTTTATAACTAAAAAGCAAAACGTTAGTTTTTTCTGGGACAGTCCTTATTTGAAGGCACATAAGAGTTAAAAATATAAATATTGGAGTTATAATGCAATTTCGATTAATGAGCTGGTTAAATGATTTTATATGGCTATTAAGACGCCTCCACCAACAGAAGAAATATCTTCCAAGTGTCTGTCTCTTCTAAAAACATTGAAGCTGTTGTGAAAAATTTCTTAAATATAGATATTATAACCCATGCCTTACGATTAAGAATGACAGAAGCATGAGAAGAGGCCACTGTTATTTTAAAAGACACATGAGTAATTTTATTACCAATTTTTCTGCAAGAAACGAAGGCGTCAGCAGGAATAATTTGATTTTGCCTTATGAAGTTATCAGTGGTAGTAATAGAATGAAGTGGGGAATTGAAAATCGTTTTCAACCTTGGCAATGCTTGCAAGGATACAGACGCCACAGAACCACCAACCGTAACCACCCGTTGTGGATAAGGAATGACTTAAATGGATACAGGAGTATTTAAAGTGGAGGAAAGTGATGGAGGGTTGTCAACAGCAGTAGAAGCGGAAAAATTGGAAGTAGTTGGAGAGATATGTAGAGGGGGATCTAAAGGAGTTTTTTCACGATTAACAGCTGCGTCACCTCTCCCCCCTACACAACATAGATTCTCATTCCATTTTTAATTGGACTTCGCAATGTGATTTCGATATCATTATTTTTGTAGAAACTTGGCTTAGCTCCGATTTTTTGGGTGGTGAATTTTTCGATTTGAATAACTATCATGTTTATCGTAAAGACAGAGATGCAGTAAAAACTGGCCTTACACGTCACGTTGCAATTAAACGATCCCTTTGCTCATCAATCCACAATCTGCAAGACGATGATTCGCTGCTCGATCAATTATGTGTTTCAATAAAAAGTAATGCTGGTGCTATTTATATATGTGCATCTTACATCCCTCCGAATAGTGGGGTCGGTCGTTATGCTGCTCATGTTGATAACATAATTGGCTTGCAATCATCTTTTAAAATTTCATCTGATCATCTTTGTGTTATTGGTGATTTTAACTTAAGTGTAATTGTTTGGAATCCTGTTGATAATGCATTGATGCCATTTAATATTTACCAGTCTCATGAAATTAATTTTATTGATAGTTTATTTAGTACTGATGTAGTTCAAATAAACTCTCTTACGAATAATTTAAATAGGATACTGGATTTAGCATTTGTTTCAAAAACTATTAAATACTTTTTGTCTGAATGCCTATGTCCAATTGCTCCAGCGGATATGCATCATACTCCTCTAGTTATTGATTTTGAGTTTTATGAATTTACAAATTTTTATCCTGAAAAAAAATCTTTTAATTTTAAATATTTGATCAGTTTGATTGGAGTTCTTTGTTTCTTACTGATAATGTTGCTAATTTTTTCAGTATTTTTAAAGCTGAAATACTTTGAGTTTGTAATGAGCATATTCCGCTCTTGTCTAATAATGTGCACAAGTTACCTTGGTACACAAAAGGCCTTAAAAAGTTGAAAAATTTGCGCAATAAATTTATAAACTTATATAAGTCTACTAATTATGATATTCAGTATAAATTAAAATGTATTCATTATATGAGGGAATTTATTTTTTTGAACAAATTCCTTTATAATCAATATATTTTAAGATGTGAAAATAACATTAAAAGCAATCCAAAATCATTTTGGAGCTTTATTAAGTCAAAAAAAGATGGATCAGGTATTCCTACATCTATGAACTTTAATGGGATTCATTCTTTTACAGTTGAATCTACGGTTAACCTCTTTGCTGACTATTTTAAATCGAACTTTGATAGCGAATCAGTTTTTAGTGAACAAATTGCTAGTAATATTAAACCTTTTCTGGATATCGGTGCTATGTCTGTTTCTGAACTTGACGTTTTTAACGCTATTTCCACTATTAAGACATCAGTGAAAACGGATATTGATGGTATTGCATCAATCCTCCTAAGGAATTGTGCCCGTGCTTTATCCAAGCCTCTGTCTATAATATTTAATAAATCTTTGTCAGAAGGTAATTTTCTAGATAGTTGGAAATTAGCATCTATTACTCCTGTTTTTAAAAGTGGAATAAAATAAATGAAATTTCTAATTATAGGCCTATATCTAGGCTTTCTAACGTCTCAAAGGCCTTTGAAAGTATTATAAAGACTAACTGTTGCTGGTCGGTCCGCGGTATCGAACTTAACACTTTTTTCTAAATACTGTATCTCTTCATTTGAGCTTGGTCATCAAGTTGATGTTTTATATGTTTTATGTTGTCATTCCCCATTTTGTTATGGTTATTTGCGCGATAGAGTTTGTTTTGTTGAAATAAATAACACTAAGTCCTATCAGTTTGTGGCTTCATCTGGGGTTCCACAAGGTAGTATCCTTGGTCCACTTATATTTATACTGTTTATTAATGATATAAGTAATTGCTTTCATTCAGCTAAATTTTTGCTCTATGCTGACGATCCAAAGTTTTTTTCAAGTATATCTAGTATAAGTGAATTTGTTTTATTACAGAATGACATTAATAATGATTTTATTTGGAGTAAACTTAATTGTCTACTTTCTCTGAGTCATACATACTACATATTTAATTCATGACTTACCTTTGCAGAAGATGAATTCAGTTCGTGATCTAGGAGTAATTTTTGACTCGAAGTTTACTTTTGTTGAACATCTGAATTATATTATTCCAAAAGCCTATTCATTACTTGCTTTTGTTCGAAGAAATAGTTCAGAGTTTACTGATCCTCATACTTCTAAGGTGTTATATAATACTTTTGTAAGATCAAGATTGGATCCTTACTTTTCTACCCATTCCTTCAGATTAGAAAGGATTCAAAAATCCTTCACAAGGTTTGCACTGCGATCTTTAAATTTTGGTACAGTCTTCCCTTCTTATGATGCACGTTGCATGCTTCTTGGTTTAAAGACTCTTGAAACAAGACGTAAAATCCAGTCTCTGGTTTTTATTCATGACCTTATTTCAGGTTCTCTTGACTGTCCGCAACTATTGCAATATGTTTACTTTAATGTTCCTGCAAGATCACTACGACATTTTAGTTTATTTCACCTACAAATTCACAGAACTCAATATGCTATGAGCCAATAATTAGGGCCTTATCTTTGTGTAATACTTTAATTGCTGATAATAACTATATTGATTTTTGTATACATAAAAATTTGTTTAAAAACTTGCTAAATTCTTTATTCTAAATTTAGCTTCCAATTTAAATTTTTTCTTGTTATATTTATTTAATTTAATCATTATTATACTTTTGTATCTTATCTAGCCCGTAAGAAACTATTAATTTCAAAGGCTACTCAAATAACCAAATAAACTTTCGATTTTTTTTTATGTCGTTTAAGTACAATGCAATTACAAAAAAGGAATTTCGAATCATAAAACACTAGTGATAACCCCCGAATATCGGGTGTGTGTTCTGTACACACTAACCAGATCTGAGTTTTAGGATTGGCTTTTGACGAACCCTTACTGGCCTTTCCGGTCCCGGGGACGATTTTCTAAAAACACAAAAATATTAATAAATGCATCGCGATTTCTTTGGAATTAAGAAGTTTAGTTATGCTTTTTTTATTTTTTTAATAAATATGAAACTTTTTTGCCAAAAAAAAACAAATCCGCGTTTTGTTGACACGTTAGTTTAACTCAATTTCGAAAAAGATGACGTACTGATTCCAAGCCCGTCACATATCACGGCAGAGGCTGACTAATTTGTCCCTTTATTTTTCTCGGTTCTAAATGATTAGAATATGCGTTTAACAAAAATAAGTAATTTTTTCCTTGAGTCAGGTTGTTTTTTACCGAACTAAGATAAATATTTCACATAGCTTCCTCCTTCGAACACGGTCTTACAATTTGTGTGAGCCATTATATTCAAAAAATCAATTTTTACATAAGTTTGTTACGCCTGGCATATTACATAAAGGGGAGAAGCTCGCCTAAGTGTCAAGCACTCAGTATATCCCGGCTAGGGTCGCGGTTTCCCTATGCCAACCGTAGAAGTTTAATTTTTTCCTTTTAAACAAATCAAAACTTAATATTAGGTTTTTTAATCATAATTATAATAGAAAAAATATACTATAAGTAAAAATAACTTAGCTGGTATGGTTGTCTACGGCGCTGGCTGCTGCTGTGGTTAAGGTAGAGACAGGTGTTGATGTTGCTGTTGTGTGGTTATTGCTGGTATTGTTGTTGTTGCTTTGCTGCGGCATATTTTGCTGATATGGTTGGTTTGTTTCTGGTATTTTATTGTGTTGAGTTATTGGATTTTATTTTAATGTGAAGTATTTTTGTAGGGTGGTATTTTTGCAATTTTATTCGTAAATTATATTTCTATTTCAATACACTTTAATTTATTGTTTCCGAGGCGGTATTTTTTGTTTGTATGAAATATATGTTTTTTCATCTTTTGGTTTTACGACCTGTCTTACTACAACTTTTTCTTCAAATTCTTTACATTTTTGTTTCAAGTTTTTCACAATAATCACTATTTTTTTTTGTTATTTATTATTGTCTTAGGGCAGTTTTTTTCAGTTTCACTGGTTAAATTTTGCAACTACGAATTTTTTTCTGGTTTATTTTCACGTTTGTTCACTTGAAGAAATTTCTTTCTGACTTTTTAGTTCAGTTCAGAACCACTTTAAATTGTCCCCAGAACATTTATTTCACTTTATTTCAATCATTTTTTTTTATTTTGGTTAATTTTTAGCGTGCCACGCTGCGGAGCAGCGACCGCCGCGAACGCACGTCCACCAGCACTCAGAAATTTCTATCAACTACCACTGCACGCTTTTAGAATTTTCGGCAACTCCCGTTGTACTGTCGCATGATGCCGCGTGTCCGTCCGCCACTTACACAAAAAAAATTAGTCGGCATCCTTGGCCCATTAGTGCCTACTATTCACAATTGACTTTTTGACATTTTAAATACTGACAGCTAATATAAACTAAATCTTTTTTTTGCAACGGTTTTTTGAATTAATCATAATTTAAGGCTACAGTGTGTTCAATTTTCGTTTGCTTAAGTCTGAATACCGGGCAATTGTGCGTATTTTACAATGAAATCTAGAATTAAGAAAGATTTTATGAAATTTTTTTAAAAACGGATTTTTCGTGTTAACAGGGACGCTTGGGTGCGCATTCCCATTGGTTGAGCTGTCAAACCAGGTGTCAATTTGCAATTGGGCGATTTTATCGGCTGATTTTTCTCAGTTTCATCACACAAAACTGAAGTTTTTACTGTAGCCGATAGGTGGCTGAAAATAAAGTTGACAGTTCAACTCCACTTTGGGCCTGTTCAATGAATCGCAATCGCATTGACAGTTCGTTTTCTTATGTTTCAAAAAAAAAAGAAGCCATAAGAAATCCGTAACAAGTTCATGGAACAATTTTAATCTTGTTTTTGTTTTATAAATTTGTAGTTTTATACTAAGCCTTATATTTGAATAAGGTATTCCTTCTAAAAAATTTTATTTGGAATTTTCCTTGAATTGTGTCACTTGGGACATGCCACGCTAAAGGCAATTTACCCATGAACATCCACCCGAGGGTTCTTAAAACATGCAGTTAGAATTTTTTAAAAATTGGGTGAAATGTTCAAGAGTAGATATGAAAAGTTTGGTTTCAAGGGTAAGGCCAAATTTAGTTTAAGCTTTAAAGTAATTCCCCGCTCGCAAAAAGCGAGAGTATATTACAATCACCCATGTATGCTCAATTTCAATGATTTAGGGGTCGCTCAAGTATTACGTATCACAATTTTTGAAGATTTTTGACCACCCCTCCCCATGTAATGCGCCGTAACGTTTTTCTGTAACCCCCCAGATGTTACGTATCACCCAAGTGGCTATATTTACCTAACAACGAATGATTTTCTCTTCACTATGGCAAGGCTTTGATAGTTAACCAGTGCATTGCTTGAGAAAATTGATAAAAATAGGAAATCTTTCCACACTTGTATATCTCAGCTTTTGGTTAGCCGATCTCGAAGCTGATAATTTTATGGTGTTATTTATTGCTGTAGCTAATCTAGAATCCCGTAAGCTTTTATCATTTTAATAAAACATTTTCATTTTTGTTATTCAATAAATATACAAAGAAAGCGTTTCATTATACACTCCTAACTTAGAATCACTCTCACTAAAGAAGTTTCACTTCAAAATCAATGTTACGTAACTCGTCTTTCGAACCCCCTCTTCCCCCCCCCAGTAATGCATCGTAACGTTTTGTAAGACCCCCAAATTGCGTTACGTAATACTTGAAAAGCCGAAACTTTCCAATAATATTCATTACATTTTATAAAAAAAAAACTTCACATCTTCCAAAAAAATGAATCCAAAATAAAAGTTTCCATACAACAATACATGTGTAACTCGAAGTTGTTTTTCCCTTCCTCTTTCTCATCAAATATCAAGCTCCACTTACATTACGCACCCACACACTTTTTCATTGCTATTGCTTTCATATTTTAGTAACAACAACGCTCAATTGGAAAACAATAACAATTAGAGAGAGAGAGAGTAGTAGGTATGTAAATATGTTTCTCCTCGCTATGGCAAGGCTTTTGCAGTTAATCAGTGGAATGCTTGAAAGAGTTGAAAAAAGAGGGAATCTTTCCACGCTTAGATCTCAGCTTCTGGTCAACGGATTCTGGATCCAATAATTTTCCGCAACTCTGCTGGATGACCACTTCAATTTAATATAGCATTTGTTGCTGTTCTAGATCGCGTCAACTAAGCCTTACTTTTTAGCCTTAGGAATAAATATATAGATTATTATGCGGTGACGGTTACGGTAGCGGTAGCGCGAGTTCATACTTTTTTCCTCAGCCGCGAATGCTTTCTTATGGAGGTGCACAACGTGCCATAAGAAGTTTTCACTTCAAAAATTGTCGGTCGGATCTGGTTTAGAAGATATAGCCATCCAAAGTTGCGGATATACCTTTTTTATAAAACGCTATAAATTGGGAACCCCTAATTGAATTTTCAAAATATGCATATCATATTAAAGGTAATTTAATGAGGTATAAAATTTACCTCTATAAAAACATTAATAATTGATTTTTGATGGTTAGATTTCGAGATATGAAGATTTTTGTAAAAAGTTGACCTTTTTTTCTAAAAAAACCGTTATTTTTTCCAAAAAATGTATAATTGACCTATAGTGATTTATAATGATTTAGAATGTAAAATTCATTACCTTTCAAATGATGTGCTATTTGTTGCTACTTTTAAAACCATCACTTTTTTTTAACGAAAACATAAATTAAAGTTTTTGGAATAAATTTTAAATCTCTTGGATAAATTCTCTGTAGCCCTGAAAAGGGCTTTTTTTGGCTGCTGGTTCTTCTCATACTTCTTAAATGTTGTCGTCATCAGACTAGTGTGATTCACTATCAGACGAACTGACGTTCTCATTTGCAAGGGGATTGTAAACCTCACCAGCATATCTGAAGGACTCATCCAACACCTCCACATCCTTTGACTTGCACATTTTAAGGAACATAAATTTAGCAAGGTAACCCGCAAAGAAGTTTTTCTTTCTTGAATATGCAGGAAGCGAAACCTTGACATGCCTCCACATACCTTCCACGTTGTTCGTGTGGGCGTCGTTCTCTGGGTTTTTAGATGTTGGTACCCCTCTTCAGATAAACAGTTGTATGCCTAAATATTGAAATATTAGTAATAAATTTATTATTTAAATAATTATTAATTTACCTTCCCGCAATCCGAAATTATGGTGGTGCCAGGGGATATCCATTTTCTTATAATGGAAGCAGGACCTCCTTGTTCCTACTTTGCACTGGCACCATAAAGCAGCTTCCAGAGCCTCTTTCGACGCCGCCGAAGACCCATTGTCCTTCAACGGCATGGCCACGATGATATTTTCGTTTCCCAAACTTGGATTCGTCAATTTCAACGATTTTATTTACACCGCCTATGAACATGAAAATAATATAAAATATATGATTAAATTTTTTAATTATTTTTATGCATATAAAATTTACCAATTCTTTCTTTTTGTGCTGTCATGGCAGCAATCACTACTTACCTGTGAAAGGAAGCCCAATCAACGGCGGTTTTTTTCGAAATTTGCACCTGTAAAAATTTAATATTTTTATAATGTAAATAGCAATTATCATTTACCAGCTCTTGAATACTTAATTGTTTGCATATAAATTTTAGGCTGCAATTCTCCAACCAAAGATGTACAAAGCACACCACCTGAAATAACGACAGGTGCGACTTTTCGAAAAAAGTACCTTTCCCGATCGAAATGCGCGCATTGCACTTTTTTTGTCTTTTGCTCATTGCGGAAGCGCTTGTAACATTTCCAACAAAATCACACTCCTTGAGTTTTAAAGGGTGCCCATGAGCACACTGCAGCAAACCATTTGGAGCAATTACTTTCCACTGCTGTAATTTGAGGATAACTTCTTCACTTACAGGTCCACATATACGATGTTCAAAAATTTCGTATAATTGGGAGAGATTCATTTTTAACACTTTTAAAACTTTTAAACTTAGTCACATAAAATTTGCGCACGTTAAGTGAAAATTTTTAAACAGTACCGTTTTTTTCAATAAAACTAAAAGAAAGTAACGGTCACTATACCATGTGTAATCAAGGCTACCAAGTGACCGGAAATATCCCAATTTTTGGGTATTAATTTACAATTTTTATTTAGCGAGCAAAAAAATGTTTCGAAAATCCCAGAAATTGCTTCTATACGACTTTGAAACCCTGTGAGTAATACTTACCTTGCCATAGTATATCCTACACCTAGTTTGCTAACCACAGTATTTTTACTAAAGAGTAAGAGTAAGTGGGCGGACTACGGCCGCAGCTCAGGATTTAAAACTCCCTAAAATCCGACACAGGCTTCGGGGAGGCCTTCGGCCGCGTATCAGTCTATGATGTATCCAACACCTAGGCTGCTAGCCACAGTATTTTTACACAAGAGTAAGGTTAATAATTTTTTATGTTTTCCGGTAAAAATTTGATTAACATAAGAAAATATAGTACAAGTGGCGCATCATTTTAAAGGTAATAAACTCTTCTTTCTAAATATATATGTATCACTATAGGTTAATAATACATTTTTTGGAAAAAATAACGGTTTTTTAAAAAAAAAGGTCAACTTTTTACAAAAATCTTCATATATCGAAATCTAACCATCAAAAATCAATTATTAATACCACAATTTTATACCTCATTAAGGTATCCAAACGCACTCGCGCTCCAAAATTGCTAATTTTCAGTACTTCTTTCATATAATCGATAATGACACTTATCTGTATGATAGATATGGCACATTTTTTTATTTTGGACTTGTATATGTTTGAGTCGATCTGGCGGCAGTCATCTTATGTCCATCTTAGACCATGTGTCTTTTCGAGATCATCAACAGATGACCTTAGACTCATGATTTAACTATTAAGGCTCTGGCAAGCTGTCAAACTCATATCTGAAAGTGTTGAAAGTCAGAAAGTATTAGTGTCAAAATTGATATACAAGGCAAAAAAACGAAAAAAAATCTGCATTTTATTTCGCTGTAGCCTATATTATTCAATCATGAAATGTGCACAGCTGAGTCTAAGCTGTGCATATTTCATCTGAACAACAGACTCACACATCCAGCAGCAGACGGAGCGTTTAGTTGCACCTCTAGAAGAGCATTTAGAGAATGCAGAGCTCATACTAAAATTTACCAAAAAAATTAATTTAATTATTTTAGAACTTAAAAAAAAACATACATGAGTGAGTTCCGAAAATTTGGTAGCCCTGAAATTTTAGTACAGTACTGAAAAAAAACTCTCCTACGGCACAAGTACAGTACTGGTAAATATGTCTCAGCAGAGGCACAAACCAAAAAACTAAATAGTGCAAAAAGGATAACAAAAATTTACAGCAAATCGACAACAAATACAAAGATTACTTGTTTTGTTTGCAGAGTACATAGACAGCGTTTACACGAGCAAATTCAGTCTGAGAAATTCTTGTCCATTCTCTTTTGTGAATTTCTTTTGCGTTTACACACGGAAACTAGAATTTGTTTGTGCAAGAAAATTTCAAAGCAATTACTGCGTCAACCCGCCGCAACAAACGTAAATTCAAAGCATAATATCAGCTAAAGAATAGAACAAAAGCGATTTCGCGTGTACGACAAATTCTGAACACCACCCTTTCGTTTTTCCCTTCTTGCCTACAGACAGGGAAACTTTCTTTGAAGAGTTTCCTCGTGTAAACGCTGTCATATAAGGAATTCTAAGACACTTTTAAATGAACAGGTTTCAGCAAAATTCACTGCACTTCACAGTTTTCTGGTCAATACTACACTGTTAAAGAACCTAACACAACTGATTGATTTATTTACAATGTCAAAATAAGGACAAACAAAAAAAAAATCACTAAGAAGTTTTGCCGTAAGATGTACAGTTAAAAGATATCAAATGTTTTCCTCCTAGTTGTTTCACATCTACTTTAAAAATTTATTTATCTCACGTCACATTATGTGCGAAGAGATAAATTTAATTTGTAAGTACTTGGTAGCAACATGTTTTAAAATTTCTGTTGAAATTACCTTATTATTACCACACTATAATATATGTATATAAATTTATTTCTAGGCTGAGAATCTTCTTTTGGATTTTAATATGAACATAAAAATAGCTGATTTCGGATTTTCAAACAATTTCAAATACGGCGAACTCTTGGCTACATGGTGTGGCTCTCCACCTTACGCAGCGCCAGAAGTATTCGAAGGAAAACAATACACAGGACCTGAGATTGATATATGGGTAAAAGTCAAAGTTACACATAAGAAAAGATTTTTTTTGTTAGTTTGGGTCACATTGATTATTGAATTGGAATTTTAAAAATTTCTTTCTTTGAGGATTATTGACCAGTAGTTTTTAAAATTGCACTTAAGTTAAGTCAATTTTTTACCTAACGTTTCGTCGCTTTTTTGGCGACTTTTTCAAAGGTGATTTTATTTTTATAAACGCAAAAATAAAAATTTTTTAAACGTAAAATAAAGTTAAGGATGTGAGAATGATAAAGTGGAGAGAATTATAAATTAACTTTTACAATATTAAATACAAATTACAAAAAATTGTTTTACATGAAAACATCAGCAAAACTAGAAAATATTTTTCAAAAATTTTCTAAGACTCATTGCTAACACTTGTACTAATTTATGACGACTGTGTGGTTAAAGTTAATGTTGTCCATGTCCTCTTTGTGGTTCGTTGCACTTTCCCCATTTTTCTGTATTCGTAGGCTTTCTATTGTCATACGTTTGTTGTGGTTCCTTTCTACATCTAATATATTAACCTTTTCGAGATCAGCTGAGTGGTTGGTCTCGAACATATGTTGTTCTAGTGCTGTTGTCGTCGTTTTGATTTTTATGCCTCTTTTATTTTCACCCATTCTATAGGCCCAAATAGACGACACAGACCGTCTGCGCAGACACATTTTTTTACTTGTCGTTGTAACGTCTGCACGCGGCACAGACAAAGTTTGCACAGACAGAATTTTTCATCCGTTTTGACAGCATTTTTCATTTCGTTTTGAAATCACCATGTGTGCGTATCGTGATTGTGCTGCTGCTATAGTGCTCGCCGTTGCATTGAAAAGGAAAAGAAAAGAAAAAGCAAGAATATAAAAAAAAAAGAATCTGGTGCAAAGAAAAGGGAACTTATGGACAGAGGGAATCGCTAAAGGAATTAGAGTTCACATCGGAACCTGATTTTAAGAACTATGTTCGTATGGGCAAAGCAACGTTCGACGAACATTTGAGTAAAATCTCGCATCTCATCACGAAACAAGATACTATGATGGGAGAAGCGATCCCTCCTTATCACCGACTTGCAGTGACGCTCCGTATTTTTTCAAGCGGTAACAGCTTCGAGGATCTGAAATTTTTAACTGCAAGTGCACTGCAAACAATTGCAACCATCGTCAACGAAACTTGTCAAGCCATTATAAAATAACTCAAAAGTTTTATAAAAGTAGGTTCATCCTGGATTTATTGAACAAATAAATAAAATAAATTTTATGATGCAAAACTAGCTCTTATACGTCGGGCTGAACGTTGTGAAGTAGTTATTTAAATTTATTGACTCGGTTGAGTTTGAAGCATCTTCAATATACGCGGCGTTGTCGTTCACTTTAGGGAGTAGATTCCTTGCTGCTAATGTAAACTGGCGAACTGCTGCGTAATGGGCTGGGAATTCTTACAATTATTGATGAGTGTAGTTGCGAAGATGGTGTAAAATGGAGCATCCGTTGACTATTTAGAAATGAGTAGGGAGCATTCAAAACATTTTACACTTCAATGGTGTGGTTTCCTTTTAAATTGGCCATACAACCATGAAATAAAACATCGCAAATTATTTTACGTGCAATTATTTTCTGTGGTGCATCATTCATTTCTTCATTCTGCAAAGTCACTGTTTTTTGGTGGGTGTGAAGTTGCCTCAAGCCTTCTGGCTTCATCAGAAATTTTTCTTTTTTTTTTTTTGTTGTGGTTCAGACTGCAATGAGGAATTAAAAACGCATAATAATTAAGTATATTGGTTTTCAGGTGCCACAAACAGAAAATGAGTGGAGGAAGAAGCAACAAATTTTTATGAGCTATAGAACTTTCCCAATTGCATTGGAGCCATTGACGGAAAGCATATAAATATAAAGCAACCACCTGATTCAGGGCGTTTTATTTTAACTACAAGAAATCATTTTCAATTATTTTAATGCCTGCAGTCAACGCCAACTATGATGTTTTAATGGTGGATGTTGGCAGAAACGGAAGAGCTTCTGATGCACGCATTTTTAGTGACACAAAATTTTGCTCGGCTTTGAAACAAATCAAATTGAAAATTCCGGACTCTGAATCTCCTCCAGGCAGTATCGAAAACTACCTTTCGTGTTTGTTGCAGATGATGCTTTTCCATTATCGGAAAATATAATGAAGCCGTTCAGCCATACGTCCCTTAAGAAATAGGAGATCATCTTTAACTACAGACTGTCAATGGCTAGAAGAATGGTCCAAAATGCATTTGGAATTTCGGATCGAGATTCAGAGTGTTGTTAAAAGCCATGATTTAACTAACATGGTTACTGCACTGCAAAATGTTGCCTCTTTCTCTAATTTTCCGTCCACAGAATAAGTCAAAATCGAGGAAAACAAAACGTCAAAGTTTTGTCAACATTTTATGTTTCGGTTGTGAATTTTGCTTTAGAAGTGTTAATATTTCTTAAAAAGTGTTTGTTTAATTAAAATACGATGCCGAATTTTTGCGATTTGTGCCGCGTAGTTGCGTCGAAGGAAAATATTTGCTTATTTGCTGTTCCTATGCATGAAGGGAGACGTCGACGATGGATCAAAAGCTTTGGCCAGGATTTGAGGACTTGTGGCCGTGTTTGCCATAAGCATTTCGACCAAGTAGATTTGATTAATCCTCCTGGAACTAAAAAGTGCAGACTGATGCCATCTGCAACACCAAAACGATTTTTAAATTATTCCTCAAAAACTGCTCATAGCAGTGCGCAGTGTAGTAAAGTTTTTTCTTGATTCGTTGCATTTACTATTGAAGAAATTTTGTTCGACATCATGTAATGTCTTTTAACTTTTTAGATTTCACTAATACGTGCGGACCGACCCAACCGCTTAAAATACGTAATGGAATTAGTGTATCAAGTAGGAATTATTCAATTTCCTCTAAATATGTGCAAGCATCATCATAAAATGTGGACGCAATAAAGCTACGTGGAACCTTCCTCACAACAAAATTACTTTAAACGTTATATTTTGGCATCCATGACAGCTAAAGTAATGAAACTTGATGCATGGATGTACATTGATTATGCCAAGATACTCGCAAAATTGGAACGGCATTGCGCATTGGGACGTGGCTTCTCCCATATATCAAAAACACACCAAGTTGTGAAATTTGGTGCATGGACCCAATTGTCTGCAGTAAGAACTGCGTAAAATGTAAACGAGATTTTAAGCGGGCAAAACCGCGGGAGCAGCTATTAAATTAAATTGGACTAAAAATGTATAAGCTTAAACTTGTTTAAATTATAATATTGTATATGCCTAGCCACATTTTATTTGAAAGAGCTTGAATAATTGTAAATATTTAGATTTCAATATTGTCAATTAATTAGTTAAGAACATAGTAAATATTCTTGCAATTATATTCTAAAAATTATAATTGTTAAAATGAAGTTAAGATAAAGAGAAAATCCTGCTGTTTTTATACCCTACACAGAACGTATATTCACTTTGTCATTCCGTTTGTAACGCATGGCAGGTATGGAAAAGTGTATATATTCTTGATCAGCGTCAACTCTTGAGTCGATATAGCTATGTCCGTCTGTCTGTCTGTGTGTCTGTCTGTGGAAATCACTTTTACGAGAAAAGTAAGCAAGCTAACTCAATGAAATTTGGCACACAGGTCAAACCTTCTTGCAAGCTGATAGCATATAAAAATTGGCGATATCGGTTTACGGCCACGCCTTCCGCCCATACTCTATGTAAATATACCCAAGTCCATTTTGAAAAAAAGTTTCAGTCTGTAATATATCCTGCTTTTTCTTCATGGTCGGTTAAAAAATACATCAGATTAAAGTACCACAAATGTGGCTTTCTTCTTTCTCTTTGATTCCCTTCTAAACGATGCAGGTATGATACTAAATTTTTTAACGGCCATTTCAATGTTGGCTTCAGGACAAATTTCTTTAATTTTTCCACCAAAATGATAAATGAACAGTTTTTAAGGAATCTTTTGCTATAATCTTTACTTTCAATTTTCCACAGTGCTAGGAACGATTGATGTAAATCAATAAACTCGGTCATGAAATGCTTTTCATCCATAATTTATTGTTTGACACGTTTTTTTCCCACACCTCCGCACTCAACGAAAATTTAAATATTGCGAGAGAATTTCAAATCAGACGGCACAGACCATTTGCGCAAATCTAACATATAGTAAAAATTTTTGAACTTACGCAAACGGTCTGCGCAGACACGAATTTAGCACCTCACTTGATACAGCAGTCTGCACAAACACACATTTGCGCAAACGGACTGTGTCGTCTATTCGGCCATTAATTTCTAGCGAGTGTTTTCTTGTGCCTACATGTATTATCTTCCTGCATTTATCATTCGTGTTACCGCCACAACCCAGTAAGCAATTGCACAAGGCCTTCCCCGGAGAAGGCCTGCTAGCACTACTGCGATTATAAGAAGCCTTCTCAAAACTAATTTTTTATTATGCTTTTTGTTTTTATTTACAATCTGTCAATATTAGCAATAAGTACCTACATTTTATAAGTAGTGAAATTTTAATTAGCAGAATAGTTGTACTTCATTGAGTGTATACATGAAATGCTATTGTGCCTTACCACAGCAGCAGTGCTATAAGGCCTTCCCACAGCAGCAGTGCTATAAGGCCTGATATTAGAAGGCAAAGAAGAAGGACTTCATGTATTTTTTTTATTTCATATATTGCAATGTTTAATGATTCGACATTACTTTTTTGTCATTGCATTGTACTTATGCGACATCAAAAGTAGAAAATTGGTTAGAAGTAAAGAACGGTGTGCATGTTGCTAGGCTGGTGTTCTGTTTCATGTTATGTAAAAGTGGTAGAATGCTGATTTCAAATTATCAGCAAAAAATTAGAAATCGGTGACTTTAAACAGCAATAATACCGCCAGAGTCTTGAAATCTAGCACAGACGTTTTTTGGGATTAAACAACAAAAACTTGTACATACGAAAAAGATCAGTCCACGCAGACGCCCATTTCCCATACAAAGGTGGGATGTGGTTGAATCATTTCCTTCAAAATGGGTACTGATTTCCATTCAGTTGGTAATGCTGATTTCAAAAATGCTGTGATATTTGTGTGATATCTTGCACGGCTTACGGGTTATTGAAGAAAAACAGTTTCGAAAGCTTATTTCTTCTGCTATTGCAAAGTAATCGAATTCATATCTTTAATCCAAAGGAGAATGAAAAGGCGAAAAATAGCCCATACCTGCTCCCCTTCCTTGAAGGAAACTCCCTTCTGAATTTAAGCATCTTTCCTCACGCTACATGCATCTACAATTAATACAATTATTGTAGAGAATTGCAAAATGTGCAATAGAAAAAAAATTCATAAAAAAAATTGTGAAAATAAGCTCATCGAGCGTTAAAGAAAATCATTTAATGATTGTCGGAAAATGAAAAGGAAACATATTGTAAATTTCGTTGGGTTTAAGAATGCAAAAATTTTACTGCGCAAAAAGGAAAATGATGATGTACTACTTATAAATTCATTTGAGGATCTAAGTTAAAGAATTTAGTGCCTTTAATTTTTGTGAAAACATAGTTAACCTTCACACGGTCACTATTTACATATGTTAATATGCTGTATCTCACTTATTCGTGATGCGATTCTCAAGAAGCTTCGGCTCAGTGACTAATTTTCAACCTTTTTTCGAAAAACTTAAAAACCGCTGTAAATATTAATGTTTTCCGTTACTTTTTGAAAATCTGTCGATTTTATTCCTTAAATGGGTACTATTTACATATGTAAATAATTTTTTTATATCAGACATTTTGGTTATTATAATGTTAGCTAATAATAAGAAGGCATTTTTAAGTAATAGCTTATTGAAAAACCGATAGCTTAAAAAATTTATTATTTTATTATTATATTTAGTTATTTTAAGTTTTTGAAGAAGTCTTCACATTGTGTTTGAAGTTTGCTATGTTCAACACAAACAGACTTCCTGGACCGAATACAAATTTTCCTAGCTGCGCGTTTCGTTTGAGTTCTTCGTGGTAGCACATATAGCAAGATCTTTTTACCTTTACCACGATCATCTCCATCCGGGACAAAATCTTCAGTAGTTTCAGTTTTCAATGAGTGAATAGTTGCTCCAACCGTATAAAACGAGTTTCACGAAATATATTTTACTGTCTTATTCGTTGCAAGGCGGGCGAAGTTTCGCTCAATATGGTTCCATCCTTAACCATAAAAAAATGTTCTCCTTCCTCCTCAGAATAAGGCGCTCCTGCTACTTCAGCTTAATCGGTTTCATCCTCAAATTCGAACTTATTTTCTGAGTTGCCTCCGTGCCCTAGTTCTACGAGATGGAATTCAATTTCCGCATCAGAGGCTTCCCCATCATATCCTTCAGGCTGATACACCATCATATCCTCTTCAATCATATGTCCTTCTGTTGCGTCTGTTACCTCTGTTTCCGTATTGTCCTCATCCGAGTTCACATTGGCAATTAAATACTCATAATATTTTGCCTGCATTTCATACGATAACCTGAACATTGCAAAAATAGCTAAGTTTTTCAATGTTTGAAAATAATTCATCCTGTACTTCTGAGAAGCACTCAGAATTTTAAATTTTTTACTTTTATCTGCCATTTTCACTTATGAGATATATATTTATATATTTTTGATTACAAAGAGCACTTCTACTAAGGAATTTCAAAACAAACTGACAAAGAAACGCAGCAATTGAATCCTAGGTTACCCCCAAAAATATTGTAACCATAGAAACTCTAACAAGGCTTGATATAACGAAATATTCAAATTAAAAAATCATAGTGATTGTGTAAATTCGCATATATTTTGTATGAAAACAAAAATATTTACATGTAAATAGTGACCGTTACCGTAGTAAAACATTGGTAACCGTGTGAAGGTTAATCAGAATGATGTATTAGATCCTCTAGATATGGATTTAAGTACTTCCAATACGCGTTGCAAAAGTGTTAGTTTCCACGACATTTCTGTTGTTCCAGAAAACAAAGAATTTTTATTTAATTCATCAAAATATAAGAGGCCTACGAAAAAAAGTTTAACAGCTTAACTATACATCTCGAGTAATTTTGAAATAAACCAAGTTTTATATTTTTGTCAGATACATGGATACATGACGAGGAATCGTCACTCTGTCATATACCTGGTCCTTTTTGCGAATTGCAATAATATATATTCTTCCGGAGGAGTTTCACTAGAAATGATTTCAATTGTGATTTTGATTCTATAAAATTATCTAGTGCAGATGTATTTAAAGTCATGTGTATAATTGACAACAAAAAGTACCCATTTTACTGTATTTATAGATTTCATTCCCAAACATATACTTCCTTTTCCAATGATGTTAGTACTTTATTAGAAGATGATAATTGTGATAACTTATTGCTGCTAGTGCTATCAGTTTGAATTTATTGGCAGATGATGATTCAACCGATAGATACTTGACGTTACTTTCGTCTTTTGGTGTGAAATCTTGCATAAATGAAGCTACAAGAGTCAGCCCTACTGCTTCCTGTATCGATCACATTTTTATCCGACTTGATCGAACAAATAATGTTTCGCTACGTAGCTCTATTGTTCAACTTGATATATCTGACCACTATATGACTAGCCTCTGCATTCAAAATGCAAAAATTTTCAAAAATGTTATCCTTTCAGGATTAAATTATGCCAAAACAGATTTTGTCGTACTTAATAACCGCTTATCTTATGAAAATCGGGTAAAAGTATATCTTGATCCTGATCCAAACATAGCCTCTAGCTTATTCAACAATACTTTAACAACTCATGTTACAGTTTGCATGTAAGCTATCAAAAAGAACAACTCAAAAGTAGAAAAGTTAAGTGGATTGACTTATTAAAAAAAATTAATATCAAATGGAAACTTTAAAAAAAATGTTTCAAGTAAGTAAGTAAAGATTTATTGAGACTTTGTTAAAAAATTTGGTGTTACATTTTATCGTTTATATCATAGAGAACTTAGAATTATATGTATTATTCTAATCAGATTTTATGTATTCGCTACATGTTTGAGTTAAAGAGTAAAAGATTTATTTTTTATAACATTGAGATTAAATAGTGTTTGCTCCCGACACATAAAAAGTAACTTGAGACGAATATGTCCATTTCAAAACTTAAACATTATGTAAAAAGAAATAAAAAACTTATTTAAAGCTAATACTACAACTAAAACTAAAAATTTGAATTACAAATTATTATTTACATATATACATGATTTAATATAAGAATCAGGAAACACAATTTTTAATATTAATTCCACCTCTGTGAGTTAGAGGTGTCGTAGTTTTATAAAACACAGGTAAGACTGTATTGGAAGATTGTAGAATCTCATTTAGCACTCCTATAGGAGAAGGGTAAGAACTATTTGACCAACTAAATGCGCTTTGCTGGCTTAAAATATTTGACATGAATATTTTCGTGAAAACTCAGTCTATTTGAATAACGGTGAAGCATTAAAAGAACATAAGTAAAAAGAGGTATTACTTGAGCCTTATTGTAAATGAAATGATTTGAATATCGTTTGTTGTATGATTCGTAATGTCGATCAACACAAAGCCTGAAAATACTTCTTTCAAATATTTCTAATTCTTTCGCAACAGTGGGCGATATGCTGAACCAAATTGGAAACCCATACAATATTGCAGAACGAATACTTACTTTGTATATAAGCAATTTTGTTTTCGGACTCAAATACTTATTAAGAAGCAACATTGATTTAATTCGATAAACTTTTGATTTAATAAGACGAGCGTGTTCATTAAATTTGAGTAGCTTATTAAATGTAATACCAAGGTATTTTATTTTATTTTTAAATGGGATCTCAACGTCATCTAAAAGAAGGTGCAGGCTTTTACTTTGAGGAACAACATAGTAGGGGCACTTTCCAGAAGCATTTCTTATACACATCGCTTCAGATTTGTTAAGATTTATTTTGATTCCCCATTTTTTATAGAAATAATCTATGTTAGTAAGATGTCTGGATACTCGATCTAAAGCTACGGTTGGAGAGATAGAATGAGCATATATAAGGGAATCGTCCGCGTATAAGATGCTTTTTGAATTATTGTAATCATGTGGAAAATCATAAATTAATATATTGTACAAAAAAGGAAGTGAAATAGCTCCTTATGGATCACCACTGCTAATTGGAGATAACTCTGACTGGATATTATTAATGTTTCAAAAACCCAAGCAATCCGTTTGTCATTCAGTGTGTAAAGAATTTAGAAAGGAAGCTACAGTTCGTAAAAATAATTACTGCACTAATGAGTTTCAAAGGCTACAGGGTATCTCTAAAAAGAAATGGCAACTTGTTAACATATTACTGAACAAAGCATGCAGTAATAACCGAACAGATGTCCGTAACCTAGCTAATGAACCGGTTCTGTTTCAAGTGCTGAAAGAGCGAACTTATTTAACAAATTTTTTGCAGGAGTTGGAATTCGAATCACATCTGATTCCACTATATCAAAAGAAACATTTTCATTTGAGCAAAAGTCGGTTTGGCTTTAGAGATGGTCAGGATGCTCTACTAAAATTTTGTAACGATATTTACTCTAGATCAAATAGGATAAAAGTGTCTGCGGCACTTTTTATTGACGTAACAAAAGTTTTCGATGCAGTTGATCATCATTTACTCCTAAGCAAACTGTTTAAATGCGGATTCAGAGGTCCAATATATAATTAGTTCAAATCCTATCTTTCAAATAGAATGCAAAGAGTACAAATTTGTTCTCAATACAGTAAATATATAACAATTAACATAGGTTTGGACCGATCTCATCCTTAATTTACATTAATACTGTCTGTTCATTGTTATAGCTATTGCAGATGTCATGGCCTGCGCGTACTCAAGCGGATCAATTAATAGTTTAACTTCTGACATCAATTATGACCTAAATTGGTTTGTAATACATAAACTACTATTAAGTAACAAAACAAAGCTTGAGTACTTCAATATTTCCGGTAAAGAACGAAGTTTTTGTGATTTTATATATCATAGTCCTAGTTGTGAGAAATTCTTAATTGAAAGTAGTGTTTGTTGCTCTTCCTCTGCAACGAAAACATACATCCATGTTACTGGCTTAATCATTAATTGGGTTAAGTCTTTTGAGTATCTTATTTTACCAGTAGATTGGAAAATGAGTTGGAATGATCACACATCACCATTAAGAAATATGTTATTTAAGCAAATTTTGTGACATCAAATTACTTACTCGTATTTACTATGAATTTTTTCATTCTAAAGCGTATAAAAGTGAATGGTATAGAATGTTGGGTAGGAATAAACTTGCGAAATGAGTCCACTATTAATCTGCCAAAAACATTTAATTAGAACTACGTATATGCAAAAAAATCGACTAACTAGGAATATTTTATTATTTAGGAGTTTATATGTTCTTCCTTCAAAACATCTATATTTTTTAAAGTGCTCCAAATATTTTTCAACAGCTGTGCTTATTTTATCAACAGAAACTTTTCAGTTTACGGTCTTAGAGCAAACCCTCCTAATTTAGCTTTAGTACCGGTTCAAAACTCACAACACTTTTTTAACTACTTTTTATCAAATGCTCCCAGAATTATCAATTGCCTTCCGGATACTATTAGAAAGGAATGTATTCTCTGTATTTTTTAAAAAACCAAAAACTATGGCTTTTTAGCCTCAAATATATACATAGATGTGAATCGCTTACTTATAGCAATACAATGAATATTTGAAACTTCATAGATATAATGACTGAATAACTTTTATAAATTAATAAAATAAATTTTTTTTTCCTATTATTTTTTCTTTACAATCAATGATATGCATTAAATTTGATTTTGATATGATAAAATAATGATATTAAAATGAAGTCCCCACACGTTAAAAACATTATGAATTTGTAATTATGAATGAAGTGCTACTGCAATTCGTCACTTGATCCTTAGGATAAACAGATTTGTAGTTTTTATTAATGTTAATTAATTAAAATTTGTATTCAAAAATCATGTAACATTAATATTATAGTACTTGCACACTAATAAAAAAAATAATAAATAATTAACGAAAAAAAAAGAGTCCAAAACTTCAAACAAACATTTTTTGAAATTTCTGCCAATATACAATTTTGGTAAATTTCGATGTAAATAAATTAATATGAACATTTCATAAAAGTCAATATTTATTGGGAAAAACTTGATAAAAAAAGTTTTTAAAAAAAGCAGCTTTGTCTTTTAGCTAACAATACTTTCTCACATTGCATATAAATAAATAGAAAAAATCTCACTTTATTTTCACAAAGAGTGCACTTAAATGCAATTAAAATTCTCCAAAAACAAAAAGTTCATCTATATACGATTTAAATACCATTCATTTATTGCAGTGTAAACATGAAACATTCGACTTGAAAATATGAATGGAATAAGAAGCGCGCTGCAATTCAACACAATGCATTTACATCACTTGACCACGTACACAATCGCAATTTTTCCACTGAATAGATAAAGCGATGAGTTTGACTTGGTAAAAGTCTCTGCATAAAAAAATGTTCATCATATGGGCAGCGCAGAGCAGCCCATTTTCATTTAATTTTAGTACTTCTGCCTGCACTTTTGTCACATATACCAAGTTCATTCATCTGCTCCCCTTAATAGGGAGCGTGTCATCGCCAAATTTTTGCAAACCAAACTAGATGCAGACCATTAGAAATATATGTACCTAATGCTATCCAGCTGTTCCAAATAGTTGCTGAGACATAAAAAATTTGAATGTTTCTCATATGGAAGGCGTGGTACCACCATTTTCAATTGGAATTTAAATTTTCCCGAACAGTTTATATGTACATACATATGTACCAAATTTCATTCATTTGCGTTAAACAGTCAGCCAAACTATGCTAAAAACTTTCCTAAGACCATAGAAACACATGTACCAAATATTATCCACCTGCACGGGTCATAATTTAAGTATGTTTTTTCAACATTTAAGTTGACATATGCATTCTTTCCAAAAAGAGTTGAAACTGTCGTCTTATTTAGGTTGAAAAAGTTATACATAAAGGCATTTCCAACTTCATGCGTTGAAAATTTAAGCCTTGTCGATTGAAAAATGCAAGAGAATATTTTTTTTTCTCATCCGAAGTAGTTGAAAAAGTTGCACAGAAGGTTGAAAATAATAAAACTGGTGAGCGAACCTTGCAGAAACCTCTTCGAACTGACCACCTTTCTCTTCTCTCTACATACAAACTCAAATTAAATGGTGCGCATTTCACTGAAAGCAATAATTTATAAAGGGTGATCCACTAAGAGCTTTCTACCTTGTTTTCTAAATAAAATACATAAAAATCAATGTATTGATACAAGTCTTTATTTGGAATGATAGTTCAGTTCCTACAACTTAATGTTTAAAATTATTTCGCTCAAATGTTGCCCACGACTAATTCTTAAACGGTCCATTCTGTGGGTCCAATATTCGACAACACTTTCGAGCATATCGACCGGTATTCCTGGAATAACACGAGCTATGTCGGTTTCCAAAGTGTCAATAGTTTCGAGTTTGTCGACATAAACAAGTGATAAAACATATCCCCAAAGGGATGATACTCCTGTACAGTCTAAAAATTTTGAGCCGATAAAAGCTGAAATCGGTGATGGAGTATTTGAGTAATTGATGTTTTTTGAAAAGGTCAATTTTTTTATCTTTTACCACATAGAAACCGCTCAGGCCTTAATTTATTCAGATTTGCAGTTTTTTTGCCATCTACTAGTACACATCTACCTAAAAATGATATAAAAACTAATTTGGGTTATGTTGGTTTGTTTATATTCATCAATGAATTTTTTTGTTTTACTTACCAGTGTTTTTTAACACAATTTGAAACTTTTTTTTAAGCAATAATATTGGCTAAAAAAATTTTATCGATTTTTTTTATATCTTCTACATGATAGACCAATCACTGAAAAAAGTTTCAGCCTAATTAGAAAACATGAGATGGAATGACCCATATATACAATTCAGAAAACAAAAAAGTATTAACGAATCATAAAATTAAATTATCAATCCCGTTGTTAAAAATTGCAACACCGTTTTATTGAGTAGGCCATGACCTTATTCAGACCACATGCATAAAATCAAAATTCAAAATTTTTTGAACCCACGAAGTCTGTCGATTCTTGCTCAATTTCTGGTCGGCATCCTGTAATTCGTAATTCTCCTCACTATGACAAGGCTTAAGAAGTTGATCAGTACATTGCTGGACAAAATTGAAAATCTTTCCACGCTTATGTCTTAGCTTTGGGTTAACTAATCTCGAAACTGATAGTTTGAGCACACTCTGCTCAGTTAGTACTTTAATTTAATACATATTGTGTTCCTGTAGCTAGTCTAGAAGTTAAAAATAATATTTAAGAAAATTTATCAAGTAAAGTTGAAAAAAAAATTCAACCAAACAGGATAACTTTTTCAAGTATGAAGTTTTAAACTTTTGGTCTATAAAATCAACTTATGAGTTGAATTGTTTTGATTAAAAAAAGTTTTCAACCATGAAAGCATAAAAATATTACTAAAAAGTTGAAAACATTAACTTATATTCATCTTTCTGGTTGAAATCAGTAAATATGTATTGATTGCAACTAGTAGATGCAACACTATACTTAAAAGTTGAAAATTTTAAGGAAAAAAAGCAAAAAGGTTGTTTTCAACCTGTTTCTCTGGGTTGATTTTTAGAGGGAAAATCACTTTTTGAATTAAAACTTTTCAAGGCATTCTAAATACGAAATTTTGGCGGGGAAAATAACACGGCGATAGCTCAACTTCAATTCAACTTTATTGTTCTAATAACAATTAGGAAGTGAAATTAAATATAATAATAAATAAAAGAGGGAGCGAGATGCGCTGCCCAAAAAGGGAAAAAACTCAACGAACATTACTATTCCGACACAACCATTTTGAAAACGGTTGAAAAATTAAACCTGAATTTTGAACCGTGGGTGTTACATAGTTGCTTATACAAATAATTTAAATTTTTCTCATATGAGAGGCGTTGAGCCACCCATTTATTTATTTGAATTTACTTTTGAACTTACTTTTTATACGTGTGCCAAATCTCATACACCTGGGTCAAATAGTGGATGAGAAATGATGTATTGGAATATTCTATGAAAATTTTATTTAAATATAACTTTCCTATGAGGGCCACCATAAGTATGCACTCTAAATAAAATTTTAACGACCTAAGCTTAATTTAAAAGCCACGTGGCATAAGTTCCATGAAAATCCATAAGTGGTATTCGAGAAAATGATTTTAAAAAATTTTTTTTTTAATGAGAACCACCCTAAATATCTTACATAAAAGTTTTATAGCCTTAGCTATGCTTCTTGTTGTAAAATCTACGTGGTGTGAATTCAGTGTGAGGGCCACCCTAAATAAAAATGTTATAGCCTATGACACGCGGTCGATCAAAATTAACATTCTGTAAAAATTTCAGGCATAAGAGTGGACAGACACACATTCATTTATATATATATATATGTAGATGTACAATATAAGTACATATAGAGATTTGCATTAAATGTCAAAATCGACTAGGTTTTAAGTTTGCAAAGGCTCTTAAAGGGGCGTGGCACTGCCCTAAATTTTAACATTTATAACGCCATAGCTCAGATAACGCCATACAGATCTTATAAATCTTCAATTGTACATAAAGTGGGAGGAATTGTAAAAGTGCGCGTGGCACTTTGAACAGTTGAAAATTTGGGTTTCGTCTAACTCCAAGTTTACACATACGATTTTCATAAAAATTTTAGGGATGATACGACTGAGAGTATTCATCAATACAAACTTCGCCAATATACTCGAAGCTGTGCCACGACCTTCAAAGAAGGTTGTGGCACAGCTTACAATATTTATTAACGTTATAAAAAGAGAACTAAAAACGCAATCGTTATGAAATTGAATGTGGCAGATATATTTGCTAAAAGGTGTCTTCTTGCAAAATTTTTGCACAATAGTGCCGGTGGGTGTGGCACCTCCCATATAAGCAAAAAACGTTTAATGCTATAGATAGTGTGCTATGAGAGTAATCTTCATAAAATTTTGTGTGGAGGTGTCGGTTACTATAAGCTTTGAAATTAAATGAAATATGACAAGATTGCATCAGTGGGCGTTGCACCTCCATCATTAACATAAATTCGTTAGTAATATTTTAAATGCACTATTAAAGCAATTTATCTGAAATTTGATGTAAGTGGCTTACTGGGTAATAGGTACATATGAATCAAAAGCTGGCGAAATAGCAAGAGTGTGCGTGGCACCTCCCATACAATTAAAATACCTTAAGTGTCATAACTATCGAAATATATGAGCAATCATACTGAATGAAATTTGGTGTAAGAGGTTTGTTTATAGAAAGCTATTTCTGGATCAAAATCGAACTGGATTGCACCATTGGGTGTGTCACCGCCCTGAATTTTTAAAATAATTACGGCATGTATCGCAAACTATACAAGCTGTTGTGCTAAAATTTTGTTTGTTTATTGAATCAATAGTGGGCGGAATTGGAGAAGTGGGCGTGACATATTTCGTGTTTTTCATTTCTATTCAATTTTTTTCAACATTTTCCGTATTCTTTTGACATTTTCAACCTTTTACCTTACCCCTTCAATTTCTTTCGACATTTTCTTTATTCCTTCGACTTTTTCATCAATTTTTTAGCATTTTTCATATATTCCGACTCATTCAATTTCTTTCAATTTCTCCAATGGTTTTTATATTTTTTCAACATTTTCAGTTTTTTCCAACACTTTTCAACATTTTTGAACCTTCTCACATTATTTTCGACTTATTCAACCCCTTCAACATTTATTTAAAAAGTTCTTGCAATGCAGTGTAGGGTATGTGAGTTTCGGCCTGGCCGAAGATGACACCTACACACAAGGCCGTATCCAGGATTTCATTTCGGGGGGGGGGGGGGGGTTTAGACTTGAGATTTTTGAAATCCAATTTTCTCTTTAATTTTTCAAATCGATGGTTTTTTTAGGTAACTCTGTTTTACATTTTTTAAACACTATAATGTAAAGGCTTTTATTTCCCAAAAGAATTGATGGATTTTAAAAATTGTTTCGTTATTGCAACGTTGACTATTCCCGATCAAACCTTGAAAAAGCTAATAAAAATATCTTCTTCGCCGCTTTTTTAAACTTTTTCCAAAAAAGATCTTTTTTGCTAAAAGTACCCCCACACGAAGCACATTTGACTACATAAGGAGGAAGCTCTTTAAATATGGAATTCGGAAATTGTCAAAGTCAAATGTGACCCAAAGTCAAATAAACCCTACAGTTAGTTACAAAACCGTTCATAAAAAAAAAAAAATTTGTAATTTGAAGGTTTTATTTTTTTTATTTGCAATAAAACTTTTTAAAAAATCGCTTACAGAAAAGTTACAAGTGCGGTATTGTAGCTAAAAATATTAAAACTAAATTATTTCATATTTTCATGAACTTGGGAAGTTATTTTTGTAATTATTTTATAGTGAGCACACATTTGTGACTTTGGCTACTAAACACATTTTAAAGAATTTTTTATATTTTTCTGTGGCCGCTTTTGGCTCTAATGGTAAGCTGTATTCTCTTTGGCATACTCGCTATCAATTTGTCTAGTATTTGAATGCTGATCTCGGGCCACTGTTCATTGGCGACCTTGGATTACTGGGCCAGAATTTATGAGATTGGTTTTTTCATAAGTACTTTTTTATAAATGTTTCACAGATTTTCAATGGAATTTATATCTGAGGACTGTGCTGGCCAATCGAAGCAGGTAATATTTTGGCCTCGAAGCCATTTCGTTGTAATTCTAGCCTTATACTTCAGGTCATTATTCTGCAAAAAGATGGTATCACCTGGTTCGCAGCCAAACTTTTTCAGTTCTCTAGAACATCTATGTATGTATATCGTCTTGTGCTTCCATTATTCCATTAATTTTACGAAGAAATCTCCGTTTAATACCATAAAAATACCGCCATATCATCAAGGAGCCTTCGCCAAACTTTAAGGTCTTCTGTATATTGCGTGCAGTAATGCTGATTAAATTCTTTTTCTACAGCGACTCAATAGAGATTCAAATGTCCTCTCGAGCACAATTTTTGGAATTGCTTCGAATGTACGTGTTAAAACTGTTTGAATGGTATCAATGTCATCGCAATTGCACCCTTTCAACTTAATTTTTTTGTTTTTTTTTAAATTGTGCGAAATCCCATGGTGTTAAACTAAGCGAATACGGTAAATGATTCAACGCAAAGACTTCATTTCGTGCCAAAAAGTATCACGATCGCGGTATTCTGCTGGGATTCGACAAATTCGGGCCATCAAATGGTGAAACACTTCCAAAAAAAATGTAGAAGTAATTGTTTGACCAGTTGGAACGAATTCGCTGTGAATTCGCTTGCTTTCGAAGAAAACAACGAACATTGGTCTTGATTTTTGATAAAACTTATCAGGTTTTTTTGTTACTCGAAAGTCTTTACCCGTACTAGACAATCATCCCCATAAGCTTATTGCATAATTTTGAAAGTTTTTGTGGCTGCTGTGTCAAACTTTCGCGTGAAACAGCGCGTTGCTCCATACATATATAGAGGGCATCCAATAAATAATGGATATCCTTCTAACAGCAGATGTGCGACCTCAAAGCGGGTCAGAAAAAGTAATATCATGTTTGGTAAAAGTTGCACTGTTAACGATAAAACCGGCTTTTTTTCAGTCGCTTTGGTACCACAGACAGAAATATAAAATTTTTTAACCTTTTTTTTGCATAATATTTATAAATAGTACTCGTTTTTATTATTTGTTTTTAAAATTGTATTTTTTGACTAATTTTAAGAAATAAATAAACAAATAGTTTGGATATCAGATGTGGTTTAAATTAAACCTTAGATACAGTGTTTCTTTAAAAAATAGATGTTGAATTTAAATCTTTTGTTTTGGTTTAAATTTTTTTCAAACTTTAAACTGGTGTGTGGTGTAAAAGAAATGTATCACAAGCTAGGTGGCAAACTTGTTTAAAAATTGAATACTTAATACACAGTAAAAGCATAAGCAATATCTTTTATGGTTACAAAAATATTGCTTATTTACTGGAAAAGGGGCTGTTTGCATGGAACTTAAATTTCAACAAAAACAGGTCAATATTATTTTATTATTTTATGTATATTTCAACACGTACTTGAATGAATTGGACTGATGAACGAAATGTCATAAAACTGACATATGTAATTCGATTTCAATTAAAAGTCGCTTGTTCAGAAAAATTCAAACTTCAAGACGACGACTGAAATAATACTTCAATACCGGAATATGATTGGCGATTGTGTATATATTAGAAGTGACACACAAAAATATATTATCATTACAGCGAAATACGCAAAAATTCAGTGGCATGTTAGTCAATGAGACTGTGAGCTTGGTGATTAGCACATATTTTTCCAAAGCGTGGCACAAGGCACTAACTTTCTTTAACTTTAAGTGCAAAAAACGCTGGAAATATATTGGCATCCAAGCTTCAGAGCGAAACAAAAGTTTTTAGTGGGCCTGTGTTATCAACTATTTTTTACAGCTGATCAAAAATTATTTTCAAAATCTGATGACATTCTTTTCAGACCTTTTTTTCCAAAATCGTTTTCGTATAGTGTCTGTTATTTTCACAAAATCGTTTTTGTATGGTGTATTCTTCATAAATACAATTTTACGTAGAGTATATTCTTTGCAAAATCGTTTTTATATAGTGTCCGTCAAAATATTTCGGGGGGAGGGGGTTTCTATCCCCTTCCCCCTAGATACGGCCCTGCCTTCACAAGTGGGTTTTACATTGCGACATTTAGAATTGGGTTCATACATTGTTGCAAGCTTTCGTAAGAAATGCGAAGAAATTACATTGTAACCAGTTTCGTACTCTGTTGTAGGTTTTAATGGTAAAAGCAATAAATTATGAAATATTATTGAACAACTTTCATATTTTATTGCAGACCGAAAAATACAACAAATAACGAAATTGTTTGGACTATTATTTTGTTGCAGACTTTAGGAAATTATTAAATGCAACAATTCAAAGTGGAGCAATGGTTATTTTTATATTAAATTTACTGGAGCGGATTTTCTCCTGTGGTGACCAAATTTGAGAGCAATCGGTGGATCTGCATTGTTATTCGAATTACGTGGACGGAAACTTGCCTTCAAAGTGGGTGCAGACAGCCAATTTTTTGACAAATCTTATTGAAAAATGTCGTTAAGTTTTCTTCATCCATTCACCAAACACCAAAACAATTGCATCAGATGCGACTCCTTTTTTCTCTGCTATTTCAATTCTTCTCTTCAAACAGCTCACCTACTCTTTCAGCGTTACAACTTCGCTAACAGGTTCTGTTTTTATTTTTCCTATGCGCTGCTGCAAGTCAACAATTGATTTATTTACATTTTCAACGAAAATCGTGAACTTCTCGTCGATCTACAGCATAAGATCTTTGAAAGGAGACAAAAAACATCATGTTTTAGGTACTTAGTCTCAAATATTTCAGAAATCTGACGTGATGGGTCGATTCTGAGGCCAGATTCAGATTCAGCGAAAAATCTTCTTCGAAAAATTACCCTCAAGAGCACAACAACATTCGACGCCTATTCATTCACATGCCTTTTTAATACAATATAGTATTTCTATACAATTTACATGTAAAACAATGTCGCCTTATACAGAGTACAGAGCTGAAATTTAGTAATATTTTTCATCATTTCATTAACTTACTATTAAGCAATAGCACATTAAAAAGAAACGAAATAAAAAAAAATTTAATCACCCGAATATTTGTGCAAATTATAAAAATTTTATTTTATTTATATTGTACGATAAAAGTTTGATTCTTAATTATTATAAGTATGTTTTCTTAGTGAGTTGTTATGCATTAATCTATTTTTCTTTATATTTCAATTAGTGAATTTACGCCGTATCAATTATCCTAAGCGGTCCGTGATTTTCATATTTTCTAGGTTTATCTCTAAAGGTGCTTCGTTCTTATGCCTATCGTAGACTATCTTTGTCTTATGTTTCTATCATATTCCTGGCTATACTTATGGAAGTTTTCAGCTTGCGTTTTAATTCTTTACTGTAATCATCTAGATTATAAATTCTACAATTTTTATCTAAAATATCGCGGATTTAATTTTCCAAAACTTA
The DNA here is from genome assembly GCA_963680825.1 of Meiosimyza decipiens. Classification (NCBI taxonomy): domain Eukaryota; kingdom Metazoa; phylum Arthropoda; class Insecta; order Diptera; family Lauxaniidae; genus Meiosimyza; species Meiosimyza decipiens. The sequence continues at coordinate 79,844,671 of OY804258.1, read as the reverse complement.
GTTCATATCATGTCTCTACATATGGTTTGGTGCTATATGCAAATGTGTAGTGAGGAACCCATTTATCCCATTCTTGATCATCGGCAAAAGATAGTAAATATTCATTCTTCCTAACGATCCTATACTCTAATGATGGTAAGGGGTTGAAAAAATTTGTCACGTATCTAGTAGTTGAGATATGTTTTCCATCAACACTGTGCCACGATTGGATCTTAGTGGCTTATAACATCCGTATTTACTTAAGTATGAACTGTTCAACTAAAGTAGATACAATCGTTGTTGGATCTCTTGTCGTATTTGGATGCGCTACGACAAATTTTTTAAGGTCGCATTGGTTGAAATATATCGATTACCATTAGAAATTTTGAATGGACCTACCGTTTCTATCGATATTGTGTGAAATATTTTACTGTAACTTCGTAAGAAATTTTTTTTAATCAAATCGGAGGAATGCATGTCCTCTTATTACCTCTGAAAATCAACATATTTTATCGGTAACTTATTCCGTAATATGAAGTCAGTCAGCTTGATTTAAAAGAGATTTGGTCTCTAAATTGACATATGTCTTGCTCCTTTAAAGACGACCCTTGGGGCACTTGTACTGAAACAAATATTTCGGAAAATAGCGAACACCCTGATATACCCATACAAAAATAAATGCGCACTAAATAATAATTGTAATTATTTCAGTCACTTGGTGTTGTTTTGTACGTGCTTGTTTGTGGAGCATTACCATTTGACGGTTCTACTTTGCAATCGTTGCGAGATCGTGTTCTTTGTGGACGCTTTAGGATTCCATTTTTTATGTCAACAGGTAATATTATGATTATTACAAATTATTTTGCAAAAGAATTCAAATATTTAATATAATTTCTAAAAAAGGCTAGTTTTAGGGACCGTTTTAGCACAAATTAAAAAAATAAAAATTCTGTTTTAAAAAACTAAGTTTTGGAAAAAAGTTAGTTAGTTTTTTAAAATAGGATTAGCCCTTTTTTAGAAATTATTTAATATAAACTCAAAAAGTGACCGTTATTTAAAAAACTACATGAATTAAAATATTGTTTCTAGATTGCGAAAACCTGATTCGAAAAATGTTGGTACTGGATCCAACACGACGACACACAATTCCACAAATTAAACATCACAGATGGTTTTTTCCTCAGATGTTGGAGTCACTTAACGTGTCCAAGGGCAACAAGAACTTGGAAGGGACTTCTAATATTGAGCCTGATGAGAAAATTTTACGGGTAATGTCTGAATTTGCTGGTATAGCTCCTGAAAAAACGCAAAATAGTTTAAAAAAAAATAGCTACGATCATATCGCTGCAATTTATTTGCTATTGCAAGATCGCGTTAACAATAAAAAAATTACTCAGGAAAATTTAGATCGGAACATGTCACTGCCATCCACCAAACAAGATATTCAGAATTCATCAAAAGAACTGTTTAAGCATAGTCAATCTGTGAATAGCAATATAATTAAACCAAGTATAATTACTAAGAAGACAATAAACCCTAGTCATAACGAACAAGCGAAGCTTGAAAACAACTCTACAAATCCAGGTTGCCACACAGTAACTGAATGTAACGAAATTCCCGCAAACTTTCTCAATAATGTGTCATACAATAAATACAGCAAATATAAAGGTCCTAAAACTAAAAATAAAAACGATGTAGCCAGTAGTCAATTCTTATTTGAAGATGACAATAATCAAAAATCTAAAACAACTTCAACTTCCAGAGATAATATATCGACAAATCGAAATGATCGAAAAATAAATGACTCCCGAATTTGGAATAATACTCAAAGCGTTCATAAAAAAAGTATCGACGTTGCTACCTTAAAACGAAGCACTGAGGATTGCCAGTTTATTCAGCAACAGGTAATAATTTTAATTTGCAGTTCGTCAGAGAGATATTGCATTACCGCAAAACCATAGGCGCCGAATTAGGGTGGGGTAGACTTACTAGACGTCCTCAGTTTTTTGTATGATGTTCGCTTTGATTTAAAAAAATTGTAATCATGTAATTATATTTTGTCGCACTGCATTTCAGTTTTATATTAGAACCTTAACAACTGTAATTAAATTCAAAAAACCATTGAATCGGACGAAATATTGTTAGAATGTCAAAGTGTCAGTCCGTAAAGTGTTTATTGTGGAGAACAATGCGCGTTTTTACTACTCTATTTGAAGATAAGCCGATATGTTTGATGTGCAACGAACAACTAACTTAATTTTATTTCAATTATCCTGATGAGACTACAAAAAACTTAGCATAATTTTTAAAGTAAGCAACAAGAAAAATATCTTCAAATTTTCCCAATATTTTGACATGTTATGTGAACTGGAGGGTTGCCAAATATTATATTTTATATTCAATTTAACTTAAAGTCTTAAAAAGTATCATTATAAGAACTGTAGGACTCTGAATGGATTTCCATGAAACCTTTCGTATTGTAAATTCAAGATCAAAATTAGTAAAAATTTACTGGTTTGCAACTATCGATTTAATGCACGGCATCTTTCAAAACTGCAAAGTAAATTATCAAACAAATGATTTTACAAAACTTTCAATGATAATATAATAATAATAGAGTTTAGCTACTACAGCTATTAGCCTTCTTAGTTATTTAGCTTGAAGCTTTAAATCAAGTAAAAAGCTTTTTAGTAAATAATGGAGATGGAAAAAATTATACATGCAATTAATTTTTTATTTTTTATAATTTTTTCTTAGCTTTATCGCACTTTCTCAACATACCCACTCAGACCATGTGATATAGATATTCAAATAATTATATGTGTAATTTTACATGGTCCAAGGCGTAAATGTTAGAAAAAATTTACCCTACCTGCTGTGGGGCTCGGACAATACAAACATAAAAATAGAGACCACCATTAAGCTACAGTTAGTTTTCAATCTAAGCTTGAGTTGAATTTTTGACAAGCTAATGTTATAAAAATCGTAAATGTTAATAAGGGTTGTCAAGCGATTAAAAGGAGCTGTAGGCATATAGTTAGTTCTACTAACCGGTTGATAAAATAATTGATTAGAGTTACGAGTACTTCTCCGATTAGTATTAAAATGTATGTAATCAAGAAGCTCTGGTGCAGCAAGAGACCCAATTACAAGTTGATGCAGATAAAGTATATCCGCAATATTTCTACGGGACCTCAAAGACTGCAAATGTAATAACTTCAACCGATCCTCATAAGGAGGAAGGTTCAAAGCGTCAGTCCAATTTAAGCCATTGAGAGCAAAACGAATAAAGTTTTTTTTGAAATCTCAATTCTATTTATATGAATATTATAAAATGGTGACCATACTTGGCTCGCGTACTCCAAGTGAGGACGCACTATTGCATTAAATAAAGTCACCGTTACTAAAGGACTATTAAATTCTTTTGCCCACCTCTTAATAAAGCCAAGCAGAGATGAGGGTTTTTTACAAATTAGATCAATATGCTCATTAAAAGTTAATCTAACATCAAAATGTGTACCTAGGTCTTTGACTAAATCGAGACGACATATTTTCTTAAATTTTAATTGAAAATCAAACTCCACAATATTTTTCTTCCTGGTGAAAATCATAGATAAGCATTTATCAGGATTAAGATGTAAGCTATTTTTAGGTCACCAAACCTCGAAGGGTTTCAAGTCAGACTGAAGTGGAATAGTATCGCCAACCCCCTTTACGTTCATGTAAATTTTCATGTCATCTGCATATACTAACAGATGGGAGCTTTTAATTACATGATGTAAGGAATATATTTTACAAATAATACAAGCCGGCGTGACACATTTAATTTATTGAAACTTGGTACAGTAATATTTTGTTACATTTTGTCAAGAATAGGGTGGGTTGACAGTGATGATGGCTGTTTATTTTGAAAATTTTGTGGATTGATTTTAGTTTTTATTTTGCCCGATTTAACATGTGGATTAAAATTAATTGTCACAAAATTTGAGCTTCTTAGCTTAAACCTATGAACGGTCTGGACAGAGTTTGTATCGCATTTCATTGAAATTTTATTAAAAGACCGACTCACTAAAACGCAGAAAAACTTTGTCTTAGGAGCCAAGATATAGGGTTTTAGCTATTTTAGTCTTATAGGAAGTGACATCCACTGTTGTCAAACTACGCGAAAGGTTTTTTTTTTCCTGTTACAGAAGCCTATATTGTTTTATTGAACAAAATTCTTCCAAAATTTCAGCTTTCTAGATCAAATCTTTCAACGGCGCAAATAGAGTTTGTTTGTGATTTTCATTTTGTTGATCCTTCGTGGTGTAATTTTTACTTTTTAATACTCCTTATGTTAGGACTTTTGCCTAGGATTTCCTCAGAGGCTCAGCTTCTGTAATAATATCATGAATTGCAAAGTGTGAAATGGAGAGACATTTTCGTCTTCTAATGTCAGACATCACGCTTCTGACATTTTTTCTGCCTTCTGGCAGTAGTGAAATAACACATTTTTCTGCTTTCATAATAGAATAGAATATATTTATTTCTCAAACCTGTTTTAATTTATACTACAATTTTTCTTAATCAAAATACAAATTCATAAAATTAAACTAGTGTGTGCTAGTTTATGTAGGTACAAAAAATCTTCCTCATTCTGCATGAGTGCACTTGAAACAACCATCAACTCACTCTTCACGGTCGCGAGCCCTTGTGTACGCAAATCACAAAGCAAATCAAAACAAAACGAAGCACCAAGCAAGAGAAGTGAGTGCTGCACTCGCAAATAAACTGTCCTTTGAGTTCATGCGCTCGTAGATTATTGCAGTCAGCACCCAAATAGTCTCTTATTGCGCTTGCTCAGACAACAGATTTGCTATGCCGTGTTGTTTTGCGCGGCGATCTTACTGTCTGTAATGGTAATGGTAATGGTAATGGTAATGGTAATGGTAATGGTAATGGTAATGGTAATGGTAATGGTATGAAAAAATAACAAAAATTTAATTTTAAAGGGAGTATAAGAAAAAAATTCAACTTACCTGTGCCATTTCCATTTTTAATTATTTAATTATCGTCTCCTTAGAGTGTAAGCTTCCGAACTAACTTTTTGGCAACATTATTTTAATATGCCAACCTTTTGAAGTTACAATAAACAATCGTTCTCAGGTGAAATGGGGGAATGGACTTGAGAAGGAAAGGGAAATGGTATCTCTAGTGGTGATCTGGTCTCACTTAAGATAAAAAAATTCTGGTCGAAAATGGATTTTGTAAGTACAAATAGTATCTTTTTTTTCTGTTTAGGCCTCATTTACTAAAAAGAAAGTTATTGCACCAATTGATGCGAAGAGGTCAAAACAAGATTTTAAAGAGGTTGCACCCCGCAGTTTGTTTGGCCCTATTCGAAGAAATAAGTATTGTATTCGAACAATGGATGGGAAAAGGTCGAAAATGAATTTAGGATGAAAGAAAGACTCTCAAAAGAATTTTCATCCTCATTTTCGACGTTATCCATGTAATCTATTTTCTTCACCTCATGCATCCAAAAAATAATTTCGACCTTTTTGCTTCGATTGGTGCAATATACATATTGCTCATTTCCTGCAAGACCGTCATAACTCAAAAAAATGTTTTTTCAAGTTAATTATGCAGAAATATTTGACATTTCATGTTTTATGTGAAAAAACCAGAAAGGTATCTAATGAGTTTGTCTTGTTGGAAGAGTTTACATATACTTACATACTTTTTTAACATTAAGTTTTTGAATTAGCTATTTTGTTCAGTACTTTAGTGCAAAATCCACAAAAAAGGTACAAGCGCAAAATGCATTAAAGGAACAATAGATGGGCTGCTTATCCTAGTTTCAACCACTACTACGTGGTATCATCAGTAAACTTTGTTAGCCGACGTTTAAGAATGTTAATTAAAAATTATAAATCTTAACTATAAATGCTTGTAAAATCAAATAGGGTGAAAGAACATAGACAAATTTTCAGAGATGGTAATCCTGTATGTTTTGAAAATCGATGGAGCATTTGGAAAATTTATGTTTTCTTCTAAAAGTCAATTTTTTATCTTTTAGCACATAGAAAACGTTTGGGCATTTGTTTATTCAGATTTGCAGATTTTTTGTCATCTACTGATACTCAACTACCTAAAAATAATATAAAAGCTAATTTAAATTGTGTTGGTTTGTTTATGTTCATCAATGAATGTTGTTGTTTTACTTACGAAATTTTTTGAGCATAATTATAGACTTTTTTTTAACAATAATATTGGTCGAAAAAATTTATCGCACTTTTTTATCTTCTACGTGATAGATCAATCACTTAAGAAAGCTTCAGCATATTTAAAAAACCTGAGGGATAGGTCCATTATAGATGGAATGGCGAACTCACCGAGAGTAACTTCTTTATTTGTGTTTTTGGAACAAAACAAAATTTTATATATAGTATTTGTGTGAACAGTTTTCGTTGAATTCATTATTTAAGGGTCACATTTTTATTTACTTATGTACATATGTACATGCATAGGAACACTTAAGAAAATTGGATATGCTATCCAATTAAAAATATTTTGCACACAGGCCCTCTGTGAACAGATTTTTGAAGTATTTATAGCCCTATTATACTATTCCTGATAGTATGAAAACAACGACATTTCGTTTGTCAAAATCGGCTTAGTAGTTTAGAAGCTTTTGTCTTAAACAAAACACTAGCATGAGCCTGCCGTAAACGTTAGAACGACGCTTGATGTAACGCTCCAGCCCGGGCAATTCAGCATAGATTTTCTACTTACCCGTTTTTCTATACCCCTTATCAAACGCATAAGAACCAAAGACTTTTTATATGTTTTGGATCAAATGTAATATTCCTTTTACGTGGAGTTTCAGAATGCAAATGTCCTAACTAATACAAACCCAAATAATTTTTAGCATACCGTGTAGGTAATTACAGAGAGACAAAAGAATAAAAAAAAACATTAAAACTCCTTAAATCACAAATCGCAGACTAAATAACTTTAAAATGCTGTTTTCTCCATTTCATGTTTTTGCTGATGGGACACTTAAAATCTGAGCTAACGCTCTGATAAAAATTCGAATGACACGTGCCGCATAGCATACAAATAATCAAATTTAAAAAACTAAATAAACCAAAAGGCCTATTCCAAGCATCACACAAGAACAACATGAGTATAGAAATAAAACTACACTGATCAAACGTAACAAAAGAAGCTTGCGTAAATGTGCGCATTGATGTTTGCTTGTGCGCTCTCTTTTTTTTCCGAATGATGCAACAACAATTCGTATCCCGATGTATTAAAAAAAAAACACTATATCAAAAATATGCGTATACGCTATAGCAAGGTAGAGATCTTGTGTTTGACGCTTTGCTTATTTTTCTTAAGAAAAACGACGTGTTTGTTGTAAATGTTTCGTTCGGCTTGAACAACGTTCACAGCAAAATACTGGTGCACACGAAGTCAAGTCATGTTGTTGCATCGTTCTATTTTGTGTGAATCTACTAATGACTCGCAAAATGCCAATAGAACCATTGCACTCGACAGTGAGTACAACAGTCTGTTGACACAGCGAGTGCACTCATGCAGACCTCTTATTCCTAATGACTCAATAGTAAAAGCAAGTGCGGCTGCAATTTACTTTTTACTAAGGTGACCAAACATCAAAATATAAATACAAGGGCGGTTTTATTACACGATTTCTAAATTGTAGTGCTTTGCTGCGGAAATTGTCGCTCAAATACAAATCGCCCAAAATTAAAATCGTTATAAGTCAAACAAATTTTTTGGATATTCATTCATTTATCATAGTGAATGCTGGTTCTAAAAACAAGATATTTTTGGGACATTGTTCATTTGCGGAATTATCCATAATGAGCATTCGTCCAAAATAAAAAAAATGATTTTGCGCAATTGTTCATTTGGGCAGTTGTTCACAATGAACCATCGCCCAAAATAAGTACTCATTTTTGAGCAAATGTTCATAAGTAACCCAAAATAACAAATAATATTTGGGCGCTTACTTGGGCAGTTGCTCACAATGATTAGATTATATTTTTGGGTGATTACACATTTGGGCAATTGCTCATAATGAACAGTTAACCAAAATTGCAAATTTCTTGGTGATTATTAAGACTTTTTATATTGTGCATATGTTCTTTTTGCGATGTTATAAAGCACAATTGCCCGAAACAAGTATCAATTTTTGGGGGATTGCTAATTTTACCAACTTTGTATCAATGAACTGAAGACAATGAAGTGCAAAAAATGGTTTTATAGCTACTTTTACATGCCTTTTAAAGAAAAGTAGAAAGACAACATCTTACACGGTCCGACATAATCAAACTTTTTGTTGCACCCATGAGAAATTTCAATATATTCTGAAAAAAGACACTAAAAAAATAAACGTTTCTCGTGGTTTTTCTCCAGCACGTCAGATTTTATTTAATCGATGCCACCACCCATCCCATGTGATAGAAAATTAAAAATTTCTCATATTTTATCAACTATTTGAAGCAAATGAACAAAACTTGGTATATATATAAAAGGTAGAGCCAAAAGTTAGATTCAATGAAAAAATAGGCGGTGCGCAGCCTCCAATATGACAAAAAAAAATTAAATATTTTATATCTCAGCAACTGGTTGACGCAGTTGGATAAGATTTGGTACATATGATGCTTATAGTTTGTGCACAGTTCTAAGCTTTGTTAGGTTTGGAAAAAGTGGGCAATGCAATGCCCTCCCATCCAAGAGAAGAATTAAATTCATTATATCTCATAAGCTATTTCAAGCACATATATGAAACTTTATAAGAGATGTATAAGATTTTGTACATATGTTTCTTATGGCAAAAATGTTGGTCTTATCTCATTTAATAGGCGTGGGATTTCCCATTTTTTCATTGAATCTTACTATTGCATCTCTTTTGTATATACATACGTAACAAGTTTCATATATATGCGTTAAATAGTTTGTGAGATATAATGAATTTAATTCTCTCTTGGATGGAAGGGCGTTGCACTGCCCACTTTTTCCAAACCAATGGGGGTGTGGCATCGATTAAAAAAATCTGACTTGCTGGAGAAAAACCACGAGACACGTATATTTTGTTTTAGTGTCTATTTTCAGAATTTATTGAAATCTCTCATGGGTGCAAACCTTTGTCGGACCGTGTTATACATATTTGAGATATTTAAACCAATTTATTATTTAATTTAAAACAAAAAAGGAAACTTCAATTATTAAAACTATAAAAAACAAATATGAAAAATTAAGTGAGTTCGGTTTGTCGTTAGAAAATGTTCGTCGTTAGAAAAATATTTGAATGAGGCGTCTGGTGCAGAGTTGCCTTTTTACCAGGGTTGCGCAACTCTTTTGACGTTGTTAGATTGTTGACGTTATTCGAAATGTTGACAGGATTGAAAGCGTTCTGCGCGGAGACTGAAACGTTAGTCGCTATGGCGGTTGGAAATCCTGACATACTGTATGAGAACGCGGAGGCTGAGACGACAGCTGTTGAGGTGACGGTTGCTGAGGTGACGGCTGCTGAGGCGATGGCTGCTGAGGTGATGGCTGCTGTGGCAACTGGGCGTTCTCTGGAGATATGACGATTTCTAGATACGCTGGCTTGAGATGGTCTATAGATATTTTTGAATGTCTTCCTCGAACGTTGAGAGTGAAATATTTGTCGAAGCGATCCATTACTTCAAAATGGCCGTCATATGGGGGAATTATTGATGCTTTTATTGAATCGTTAGGAACGAAAACATGTGACGATGTTTTGAGGACTTTATGAATAAATGATTGCGGTTGCGAATCCCATGCCGTTTGGTGTGGAATAAATTGTTGCATGCATTGTCGAAGCTCTGTGCCATATTCGCTCTGTGGACGACTTTCTAAAGTTGGTGCTAACAAATCGGCTTGGAGTCGAAGAGTGGTGCCATAAGTTAACCCTGCGGGCGTAGCATAGATATCTGTTTTAAATGTTGAACGGAGACCAAGCAAAATTATTAGAAGCAGGCTCGTGCGCAGGGGTTTTTGGGAGTTCTAACCCCCGCCATTGGCAATTTTTTTACATAGACTTTTATTGACACTTACATGAAAAAGCGAAAAGACTTGCGCCTCTTACGAAAAAAAATATCAAAAAATTAAAAATGATAAAAACTCACATTCAGATATATAGAAAAAGGTATAAAATGTATAATAAATAGTAAGCTCAAAAGTTTACTTATGTATGTAAATATATACCAAATGATACCTATTTTGTTGAGATCAGTTAAAAGGTTCGCAGCTTATGCTGGTAGTAATTTTTAGAAAACTCATACGCAGCTTCTGATGTTTCACATACCAGATCCAAGCAAAAATTGTCGTTTAAATATCTTGTTTTTTCATTATAAGTTAAAAACCTTATTTTGGAAGAAGCATAAGAAATTCGAAGTTTTGCTAATGCTATCTTGCTTCAAAAATGTTTCCAACTAAATACCTCCTGAGGCCTGTTTGGTTGGTAAAGTCTTATAAGCTGTTATCTGTTCGTGAATAAATGCTGTGAACACTTTTCTATGCGGCGTCGTCTAAAACTCTACCTTAGATCAACAATGTTTGAAGATCAGCCGAACGGTTTCAACTCAATTAATATACATCACGATATCGAAACTTATTTACAAAGATTTTTGGACGAGTCTTAACAGTATTTCGCAGAAATAGCCTCTTACATAATGACAACTAATTATCGACTTAGAACTTATGTATGTATGTATATTAGGGCGAAAAGATAAAGTCGATTGCTTGAAAAGTTTACGTTTCCTAGTCTGAAACGGTTTCATAATTAGAGGTCGCTAGTTTCATCTGAAGCGTTCTTAAAAATGTTTAATGTCCCTAGATGCTGGTAAAATGAACCAACATCAGAATACTAATCAGAGGACGGACTTATGTCTTCCACGTATTTATATCGAATCGCTGAACAAGATAAAACCAGTAATTTGGCCAAAAAACTTTTATCTTTTGTGACATTCACTATTTTGCATGGGAAAGAAAATTGAAAACAAGAATATTTTTTCCTTTGTTGATCTGCAAACAAGTCAAACATTCTTTAGTGGGACTTAAAAGATCTTTGAATACAAGCCCCATAAAGAAAATCAAAAATTAAAAAGTTACATACATATATGTTTTGGTACTAAAAAATTGCAAAAAAAAAACTCTTTTGGACCTAAGAACTAGTGAAAAATAATTTTTATATATTTTTTTCTTATGGACTTTAAAAGTATATAATATTTATATATATATAATATACACACATAAATATATATGTATATATGATTTTATAAAATAATTTCTGCATTTTTGTATTTTTTTGCATGCTTTATAGTCAAAAATACATTTTTTGCGAACTTCATAACCTGACATGAAATATATGAGTTAAAAGCCCACCCCCCCCCCCCCCTTGGTTGATTTCTGCGCACGGGCCAGATTGGAAGTCGTTTTACCCAATCCGTTGAATCGTTGCTATTGATGGTGGCTTTCAAAGTTCGGTGAGATATGAAGTAGTCATCGTGTGATTGGTTCCCATACACTTACATAATTCGGCAAAAACTGATGACGTAAATTGGCGTCCTTGATCGGATGTCAAATTTGTAGGGGCTCCGAAGAGTGCAATCCACCCAGAAATGAGAGCCTGAGCGCAGTTAACAGCTGTCATACCATCTGGTGTTGCGATCAATTATTGTAAGCAGGTATCGGAGGTCCTCTGATCGCGTATCAGTCTATAATATATCCAACACCTTGGTTGCCACAGTAATTTTACATAAGAGTAATAATATTTTTAAGTTTTCAGGTAAAAAAATTGATTAAAATAAAAAAATACAGTACAAATGGCACATAATTTTAAAGGTAATAAACTCACATCATTTAAGAAGTTTGAGAAGAACCAGCAGAAAAAAAAGCCCTTTTCCGGGCTAACTCCGCTTCTGGTCAACGGATTTTGGATCCAATAATTTTCCGCAACTCTGCTGGATGAGCACATCAATTTGATATAGCATTTGTTGCTGTAGCTGTTCTAGATCGCGTCAACTAAGCCTTACCTTTTAGCCTTAGGAATAAATATATAGATTATTATGCGGTGTCGGTAGCGGTGGTAGTGGTGTCGGTAGCGCGAGTTTATACTTTTTTCCTCAACCGCGAATGCTTTCTTATGGAGGTGCACAACGTGCCATAAGAAGTTTTCACTTCAAAAATATTGAGTGAAAATTCCACTGAACCTGTTGATACAGAAGCAGATGTTTCTGAAAATCATAAACCCCATGGACATGATTCTGATTGGGATTGTCTGGAACCAGAAAAAGCCATAATAGTTCAAGCTTTTAATTTAAGTTGAATAGCAATAATTGAATAGCTATTATTTTATGCTTTTATAATACCTAAGAAAATTATACTATGATGTGGTTTTGAATAAAGGTGTTTGATTGAAACTTACCAAATCTACTGATATATCCTACAGTGTTTTATCAAAAACCGATATATCCAGTTAGTTTGTTCAAAATCCGATATGTCCATTTTGTTTTTTTTTATGTCTCAGTGATTCCAACATAAATAAATTGATAGATTTCGCTCAATTATAAATTAGTAAAACATGCACTTGGCCATATTTTTATGATTTCCCACAAAAAACACAAAAACAATTTATCGGTTTTTGTTCCGACGCTCCTCATATGAAATAGATTAGTTTTATTTAAATGCATGTGTAAAATAAATAAAACTTTTGTACATACATACAAATGTACTCGTGTATCATAAATGTTAAATGTTATGAGAATTATTAAAAATTCAGTCATGTATGATGAAACTATCTAATGTGATAGAAAGGGTTGTAAAATCACATGTCCATCAGATTTTTCACACTGTTCTCCAGAGACCGATAGGAACTACTGATCGAAAACGTTACCAGTCTTGTAGGGAAGTAAAATTTTTTTGGGTAAAACTTGATGAACTTGTTCCACAAAACCTTTAAGTCCATGTAAAGTTTAGAAATTCTTGTCACAAAAATCGTCCAGTTCCCGGAAATTTCAGACGATTTTGAGTTCCTATCGGCTTTGACAAGAAATTCTGGACTTAGCCTGTCAAATCCCGGTCACTTGGCAGCCCTCAGTTCATTTAGTTCGATGTGTTTGATTATGTCTAGTTATTTTGCTTCTGATTGAGCCTGCGCACGATTCGTTCAAAAAAAAAAAAACTTAATTTGTGATACGCTGTACAGAGGGGAAAAAATCGAAACTCGAACAAACGAGTATTTCGAAACTCATGAGTTGCAATGGTATGAAACGTACAACGAACAAACAACATGAGTTGAGTTGAACGAGTAGAGTTGTTCGAGTTTGACTCGTTGCGTATAGTAAAAGTTCGAACATATTTGATCAGCTTGTTGCACAGCCTCAATCATAATATGTATAATTGATTCATGATTTCAATAACAACTTTGAAATTTTGTTGCTAGGCTACCGAAATCACAGATATAAAATCCTTTGCAAATGGTTCCAAAGAGGAACTTCCTACAGATCACGAAGCCTGCGTTAGTGACTCAAAATCCGTTTCAACTTCTACAAGCTTTGATTCATCGTCCAATTTGTGTCTCAATCTAGGATTACGTTTTAAAATGTCTGCAGAAGCAACAAAACTCTTTCAAACACTCCAAGAAAGCCCACTTCCCGTTCAGGTAAATTATTATGTTGACAAAAAATGTATTCCAGAATTTTAATGCAATATTTTTAGAAGGTATGCACATCGCCACATCTTGTATCACAGTCACAACTTTGCCAAAGTCATTTCGACGAAAATAAAAGTAGAACTGATGCTTTTCTGGATAACTATAGCAAAACTAAAAGCAACTGTAAATACAGGTAAATAGATTAATAACATATATGCCCACAAAAAAAAACGTACATCATGTGAATCAAAAACTGGTTAGCATACTATTTCTCTAAATGCATAAAAACTTAAAATATATGAACCTATTTCGTTATGTAGAATATACCAAAAAAATTTAATTAAAATAAAACCTGCGAATTCAACAAAGAACAGTGCAAATAATCGAAATAATCTGTTGCCGTTACAACCGCGGTTGATGTTTAAATTTACCAAAAATTAACACTTAAAATTTATTCTCACAAATTAACTACAAAATTTGTAATGTAACCGTGATAATTAATAAAAAAAGCTTGTTAGATTTTCAACTTATGATTCTTCTATAATTCTTAACTGGTCAATGCAAGAAATAAAATACAGTATGCTTGTAGGCTCTTAAACGTCGGCTTTTAAAGCATACAGATGATATCATGTTGTAGTGATTGAAACTATGTAGTATAAGCAGCTAGTAGCCTTGTATCTAGTGTTTATTTAATTCATTTTTCGCTTGTAAATTTTTTAATGTTTTTGCACTAAAAGTACTGAACAAAAAAGCTCAGTAAAAAACATAATATTAAATTTTGCTTTGTTCCAAAAAGAAAAATAATAACATTTTTGGTTGACAAACAGCAAATAAACTTGCCACATCTCACCGGTTAAATTTAGTACGCCTACCTTTGTCTTGCGGAACGAGAAGTGTGCCGTGTTTTCGTCTCGCGAAGGCCAAGCAAGTTGAGCATAGTTTTTCTCTCAATCGCAACTATCCCATAAGCCTAGGAAACAAAGATACTATGTATTGCCGCCTTGCAATACTAACTGTTTAGCCACAGTTTCCGCTACATTTCTGACGTATACATCTGGAATAAATGGCTTTATACTCTTATGGATCAAAACAGTATCCAAGCTGGATTTGTCTCTTAGTCATCTGAAAAATATTCTTGTCCGAGTGCAACTAGGCCGAGAATATCAAAATAGTAGCAATAATTGAGTGTTGCAGCGAAACCGTCTTTGAGTTCTAAATATCCATTTTGTGCAGTCGATACGCAAGAAGTTCTGCTTTCGACAAATAAAGGTCGCGGACCAAACCACTTAAATCGGCCTGCTTCGTCAAGTGTATTTTCTTTCTCCTTATCAGATTCTCCAATCGCTCACACATTTGGCTGTATTTTGTTTCATTTGACTTACAAACAAAATCGGCCCTAGAAAAGTTGGATGAAGAACTAATTTTGCATCGAAAAATTTATTTCAGTGACGAAACCCATTTTTTGCTCAATGGATACGTCAACAAACAGATTTGCCGAATTTGGTCTGATTCAGCCAGATTCAGTGCAAGAGCTGCCAATGCACCCTGAAAAATGCACTTTTGCGGTTTGTGGCAGGCGGCATCATTCAAAAATAATGGAATTCGCAACGTTACAGTCAATAGAGCAAGGTACCGTGCGATGATTACCGACTTGTTTTGCCCAATATGGAAGACTTGGACTTGGTTGATATGTGGTTTCAACAAGGCGGTGCCACATGCCAGACGGGACGCGATACCAAGGATGTATTGAGAGGCGAATTTGGTGAGAACTTAATCTCAAATTTTGAAGCAGTCATCTGGATGCCAAGATCATGCAATTTGACCACACTAGACTATTTTTTGTGGGGCTATGTGAAGTCTCTCATCTACAAGAACAAGCCAGCCACAATTACAGCCTCGGAAGATAACATTACTGAAAAAAATATACCAAAATCAGAGCTTACGGATGAACCAACTCAGTAGTAGCCGCGGGCTGAAAGGAATTGATGTATCGCTCCAAATCAGGGACTGAAACCGAACCCGAACCGAAATGGGTTCGGGTTCGGTGCTTTTATAACCATGAACCCGAACCCCGTTGAACCGAACCCCGTTGAACCCCAAAACTCATCCAGATTCGGGTTCATAAATTTAAAAAAATTATTTTTGCACATAAAAACATTCTGTGTAGTGTGTACATAAAAAAACAAAAAAAAAGAAGACAAAAAAAAATACTATAGTAAAGTTTCTCGTGTTCGTTAATGTTGCCTAACGAACGGTATTTTTTTTATTATTATTTTGATTTTCTTCGATTGCTTTGATTGCTACAAACTGAACGTGTTTTTTATTGTTTGTTACATTTTAAATTAAATTTAATTATAAAATTGTTTTGCGTAAAGTAAAGTAAGTACATACTTAAATATTAAATTTTAATTTTAAAGTTTTTAAATATATATTTTACTATTTTAGACTTGTTGGTTTTTCTAATCCATAAAAATGTCTGCAATATTCATGAAAAATTTATTTGTATATGATGCAGGAAAAGATGTTTTTATATGCTCAGAATGCAAATATGAAATGAAAGGTAAACATTCGGCAAATCTTTGCCGGCATATTCAACGGAAGCATCCTGAATTATACAAGGAATCTCAAAATCAGGCGTTAACATCTAAAATCAGTCAGATCTCTAATGAAAGAGCCAGAGCAGAAGAAAATTTTGCTAATTTTCCCCCATATTTCAACATTGGTAAATTAGAAATATCGGATACTGAAGTGCTGGAAACTTTAAACAATCTTGACTGCACTAAAAGCGCTGGATATGATTTATTGCCTCCACAGTTTTTAAAAAAATGCGCATCTTCTCTGCACACTACTTTGAGATTGATCTTCAATAAATCTCTTTTTTGTGGCGTTTTCTCCGATATTTAAATCTGGTCAAAAGCATCTGATTGAGAATTACAGACCTATTGTAAAATTATCAATTATACCAAAAATATTTAATAACATTGTGAATAAACTTCTTTTTGCTGAAATGCGTAGTTATTTTGCTACTCAACAACATGGTTTCTTTAGCGGTAGATCCACCACTTCCAATTTAACTATTTTTTCAAATTATGCAATTAACGCACTTGAAAAGGGCTTGCAAGTTGACGTTTTATACACAGACTTTTCAAAGGCTTTCGACAGCGTGAAACATCCGATATTGTTATGTAAACTTGAAAAATTAGGCATTCACTCTCAACTATTAAGATGGATTGCCTCATACCTCTCTGATAGGACACTGACTGTCAAAATTGGTGTACATTGTTCTAGACCTATTAAGCTTAAGTCAGGTGTCCCTCAGGGGAGTCATTTAGGACCTTTAATTTTCAACTTATTCATAAATGACGTAGCCCAGATATTCAAATTTGGTAAATGCCTTCTACACGCTGATGATTTGAAAATTTTTCATGAGGTAAAAGATCGTAGCGACTGCGAAAAGCTTCAGGACGATATTTCTTATTTGCTTCACTGGTCGAAAATTAACCAGTTGTCATTGAATTTTGAAAAATGTAAAATTATAACGTTTTCACGTAAAGTTTCTCGTATTGTTTACGATTATAATTATAACGCTAATAATACATTTTCCAGAGTACATCAATTTAAAGACTTTGGAGTATACTTTGACGAAAAGCTCTCATTTGACGTGCACTTGGAGTATATAATTTCAAAAGCGAATTCTCAACTTGGATTTTTAAAAAGAAACTCTAGAGAATTTTTCGATCCTTTTACGCCTAGAACTATCTTTTTTAGCATAGCAAGATCTCTTCTAGAGTACGCAAGCATCGTGTGGGATCCATTTTACGATATTTCGATAAAACGCATTGAAAATATTCAAAAACGGTTTACTCGATTTGCCTTGAGACGACTGTATACCTGGGAAAGTATGCCTCCTTTTTGGGTGCGATGCCGTTTATTAAGCCTCAGCAGCTTGGCCAATAGACGAAGAGTTAGTAATATTATGTTTATTAAGGACATTATCGACGGAAGACTAAATTCGCCTGACTTACTTGCGCTAATTCCCTTCAATGTCCCAGCTCGTAACCTTAGAGAGTCAAATATGTTCTACATTCCGTATCACAGAACTAATTATGGTTCTAATGAGCCTATTTCTAGATGCTTGTCTAATTGTAACGCACTCGCTAACCAATTGGACTTCAGCTTAAATAGGATTGCTTTCAAAAAATGTCTTGAAGAAATAATTGATCGTATATAGTTAAGTTTATTAATTTTTACCAATAGTTTTTAAGTTTTATTACTGTAATCTGTAAGGTTAAGAAACCCGGTAGATGAATTAAATAAATAAAATACGCTTGAACAGTATTTGAATGTAATCAAGATAAAAATGTGCAAAAAAAGTTTCATTGATTCATGCGTAAAGTTAGTAACCGTTAATGGCCGTCCTTTCACAATTTTTGAAGATTCTGGCATGAAAGAAATAATAGGTCCGATTATGAATCAGTTAATAGTCATAATGTAATTGATATTGTTAACGACAAAGCAATGGTTATAAGAAATAAAATAAAATTGGAAATGTCAAAAAAAATGATTTCAATTAAATTGATTCTACTTCTCGCCTTGGCAGATGTATTGTAGGAATAAATGCTCGATATATTTTTGACGGAAAAATAAAGCTACGAACTTTGGACATGCATGAGGCCCACAATCGCCAAACAGGAATCTACATAAAAAATCTTATCATCAGTGTTCTTGATTGTTATGACATCAAATTGCAGCAAGTTTATTCAATTACGTCAGACAACGGGAAAAATATGATCAAAGCTGCTGAATTATTAAAAGACGATTATGAAAACTTTGAAACGGAAGATGAATTTAACATAGCTGAAGAAAATGATATACAGTGGCTCCAACGAATAATCGGACAAACACTAACTATCTTAAAATTATATTAAAAAACAATGAAATGGTTGAATTTAAAAAAAAGTAGTATGTCATTTAATTGCTCCTTTATCTGTCATTAAAGCAGCAAAAAAAAAAAACAGAAAACTCCTTATTTTGAACTTTGTGCATGTTTTAAAACACTTGCACGTTTTGACAAGTTCAACGAATAATCGGACACAATAGCAATCAGTGAAAAAAGTGCCGTTATTTTTTCTTGTGACGCTTTTTTTAAGTTTTTGATATTCAGTGTTAAAAATTTTATTGAATAAGAAGCAAATTATCGCGATGGCTCCAAAAGGAAAACAGGCTACCTTTCAAATCAGACAGCTTATAGTAAAACTATATGGAGAAGAAGAAACTGTTCGAAATATTGCTGAAATTGTCGGAAAAAGTCGTTCAACTATTCACGACATTATCAAGAGGTATCGAGAAGAGTTCAGACTGTCATATAAAAGCAGAGAGGGGCAGGGAAAAAAGTTAAATGAAAGGGAAGAACGCAGCATATTAAAAGAAATTAAAAAAGATCCTCTTAAATCTGCGAAGGAACTACAGATATCCTTACAAATCAGGACCGTAAAGGATGTATGCCTGCACACTACACGTGGTGTTTTACATAAAAATGATTATAATGGCAGAATTGCTCGGAAAAAGCCATTTATAAGCCTAGCAACTAAAAGCAAGAGGATAAAATTTGCTAAAGAATACCTTCTTAAAGATACAGAATTTTGGAAAACCGAAAGTACTTGTCTATTATTATTATTATTATTTATTAGCTTCCAAATAAATTATAAAAACTAACAAGAAGATGTATCATAATAATTTTTTTTTGCATATTAAAGGTTATGTTTACAGACGAAAGCAAATTTAACCTCCATGGATCAGATGGCAGGTCATATGTATGGCGTAAAGCTAACGAAGAATTTCAGCATAAAAAAACTCGCGCTACCGTCAAGCATTGAGGAGGTATGTAATGGTTTGGGGCTGCATGTCCTATGCTGGAGTGGGCAACCTCGAATTTATAGATGGAAGAATGGATAAATTTGCTTATATCAACATTCTTAGAGCCAATGTTAAGCAGAATGAAGAGAAATTTCGCATTTCAAGTAACTTTGCTTTTTATCAGGATAATGATCCTAAGCATACTGCGGGTGTTGCAAAGCTATGGTTGATCCACAACTGCCCCAAATTGCTCCAGACACCTCCCCAGTCTCCGGACTTGAATGTTATTGAGCATATGTGGGATGAACTAGCCAAAGAGTTTATACTAAAAAGTTCAATAACGTATCTCAACTAAAAGAGGCGCTATTGCAAGCGAGGAACTCAATCGAACCATCAGTGTGCAAAAATTTGGTCCAATCGATTCCAAATCGACTTCAGGCAGTACTGCAAGCTAAAGGCTATGCCACTAAGTACTAACCCTCTACTTTTAATTGTTTTATATTTTATTTTAAGTGAGTTGGATACTTTGTCCGATTATTCATTGAACTCAAAAAAAACGTGATTTTATTATTACTACAGCTAATGTCATATAAAATGAATTTTTTTTTTTATTTACTGTTTAAATTCATAGAGAAAAGAAGAAATAAATTACATTTAAAATTTTTTTTAAATTCAATTATTTAGTGTTTTATTATCAGAGTATTTAAACGGATACGTTTTGTCCGATTATTCGTTGGAGCCACTGTATCTAATTTTGAACAGGAAGGAGCAGAAACATTAGCATATTCGTATCCAAATATTATTCATTTCAGATGTGTTGCTCATAGTGTACAGTTGGCAGTGCTCGATACTATATCTAGTCCTGATTTTAAGAAAATACTAGATGAATGAAGAGCTATTTGCAAAAAATTACGAACACCGAATATTTCTGCTTTAGCTAAGAAACTAAACATGAAAAAAGCAATACTGGACTGTCCAACTAGGTGGAATTCGAGTTACGACATGATAAAAGTCTTATTGGAATACAGAAGTTTTTGTTCGGATTTAATGAATGTTGAATTAACTATGAATGATAGTATTTGGAATATTTGCGAAGAGTTTGTCGCAGTTTTTGCACCTGTTAAAAAGTTAACGCTTAAACTGCAGGCTAAGTTTAAAATTAGAGTTGACAAAAGATTACCAAACAAAAACATTATCCAAAGAAATATATTCGAATATTATTAAAAGAGAAAACAACTTTATTGATAATCCACTTTTGATTGCAGCAGTATATCTAGACATCAGATTTAGATTAATGCTAAGTTCCGAAGATATATGCAATGCTAAGGGGCAAATTTTAAAAACTATAAAAATTTTCAAAAATTTACAAATGGAGAGAGTAGAAGAAAATTTTATAAGAACAGAAATTTCTAGTTCTTCAGGAGAAGATGAGGATATTCTTGAACAAGTTTTAAAGAAGAAAGAAAAGTTTTCTCAAATTAATTCGTCAAATATAAATGCTACCTCTTCAATTGATAGTTCAGTTAAAAATGAGATGAAAATATACGAAAATTATCCAAGGCTGACAAAAGAAAAAAATATTTTAGGATTTTGGGAGCAACATAAAATGGAAACACCATTATTACATCAGGTGGCCCAGATCATCTTCGCAGTTCCTGCAACGCAAGTAAGCGTAGAAAGGGCTTTTTCAGCTTTGAAATTTATTTTATCACCACAAAGATCAAATTTAAAAGAAGAAAATTTAAAAAATATTTTAATTATTAAATTAAATGAAAATTTTTTTCAAAAATAAATAAATGATATTGTACTTTTTTTTCTAAATTTTGAACCCGAACCTGAACCCTGGACCGAACCTGAACCCAAACTTTTTATTTTGATTAACCCGAACCTGAACCCGAACAAAAATTTTTCAGGGTTGCAGTCCCTGCTCCAAATAAATATTTCATTCACTATTGCAAATTTTCTGTTTTTTATTCAGTTTTCAAAGTGTTGCTATTTCAGTTTTGTTGTTGTAGTGTAATAAAGAGTACTTCGAAACAAACAAAAAAGGAATTTGTTTTGCATTTGCATTCTACTAAGATAATGCAAACAAGTGGTGATTTTGACTCTTTTTTCAACTATTGAAAAGTAATTTAAATAATTTGTTCTTTTTTTTAATGGATGGAATTGATGATCGTTACCAATGGAATACCAATTCAGGTTAAATCATTTAAGTATATTTTGGTTTTTTGTGAAACAATTTAAAGGTTAAATTAGACCCCTGATTCTTAAAATTTTCTTTAAATTTCGAACTTTTCAAAGCTTCTAAGGCTTTGTTAGTCTTAATAAGTTCGAAACTATTTATTTTTTCGCAATTCTGTCTTTTTCGAAATCTAGTTGCAAAAGACAGACAAAAAGGAAAAAGAGAAGGCTGTTTCAATTACTTGTTAGAAAATACTCAGCATGCTACTTGTTCAAGGTACATGCGGCAGTGCGCGTAATCTTTAGATGAGAGTTTACGAAAAACGGGTAAAAGCCACTGTTTTCTGTTTTCCAACAGCAAAATTATAATTGGCTTAGGAGTAAAATATAGCGTCCGCTATATCCTTTCGGGAACAAATTGGAACGTTCTAAGCGACGGGCCGCAGCAGAGCGATCTACCGTTTGCTGCAATAATCGATTTGCTTGTAAGAGTTGCGACCATATCCACTCGAAAACAAGCTCAAACGAACATGGTGGCAGTTCTAGAGGAAACACCAAGCAGCCCACCGAGGCCAAATCAAGTGAGAAGACCATGTTTGAAGAAGATAGTTGTAACAAGCCAATTCTTATGTCACCTGATGAAGCGTTAGCAATTTTTGCTTGAAAACAACTTCACTAAAGAGCAATATTGTAACATACGCCGCACAGTGGCAAACTTTTCAGAAAAGCGTTGCAAGAATCAACTTTGCTGTAAGCCTGTTTGACAAATTTGATACTCGCATCGGATAGAAAAATATCTAGAGCTGGTAAACTTTAAATTTTAACCAACTCGGAAAAGCAATTTAGTTTTTACAGTTAGTCAAAGTTGAGACATTTTTGAAGTTTGCAAAAAAATAAATTTTTGGAATGAAAATTTCATATTTGAGCTGAAAAATTCAACGAATGCTGAGGGAAAAATAATTACTTTTTTTCGTAAAATATTGGTCTTTATTAAACAAAAAAAAATATTAGTTCGCTAATTTTTTTGTTTTTTTTTTCTGAAACACCATTTTTATCAAATTTTTGGAGCTTTCAGTTGAGTTTAAAAACAAACTTCAGAAAAACTCATGCTGAGCTTCCACATAAATCATCACTGACTCTTTCTGAACATTTCCTTTGAAAAACTAGGCACCGATGTTTGACCGTTTGGGTACTTAAGCGATTTTTATCGACAAACCTGAGGATATAGCACCCTAAGTCCATGTGCATAACATAATCAAATCTTAAACCCTTAACTAGAAAACATTTAATTTGGTGTGTTATGCCTATTTGATAAGTCACAGTTCACTATTACAAACGTTTAAATTAGACTACAGCCGCACCCACTTATTTTAATAGAAGGCGGGCGCATCTTTTTGTTTTGGTCACAATCTACCTCTTATAGCTAAAAATTTTTCTGATTCCACTAATCCTTTTGAAGCAAAATTCCTGAAATCTTGAAAGTTACTTAAAGATTACAAGAACAGATAAAAAGATTTCAAAAGATTGGTGTGGAGAAAAAAACATACTAAAATTTTAGAATATGTAAAACTGCCTGCTTAGTTATACCGTAGTTAAGTAATTTTCATTACCCTTTTTAGTGATTTTCGCATTACAAGTAATTTATGTATTGGAGTTACAGGTAGTGCAACAGTTGATCTAAGGATTTTAAGGGTAGGGTAGAACAAAAGAAAAATTCAAGTATAAATAAAGTCGTTCCAATACGAAATACATTTCCGAATCTTCTGACCTTGGTTAGATTATTGTACTGACCAATTACATTCTCTGCATAGGTTATTTGAAAAAGAGAAACTTAGGTTGAACCCTAATAAATGTGAAAGAACAATTTTTAAGGGGTTAGAAAAAATTTATACTATAATTTATTTAATGCCAGAAAATTCATTCCTAGCATTGCAATTAACGGATAAGCGATAAATTATAAAGACAATATTAAGTAATTTTGTATAGCAAATACCTTTAATAGATACATTGACTACGTTCTGGCCAAAGCAAAGAAAATGTTCTCTGCTCTTCCAATATTTTCCGTAATGCCAAGTACCTGTAAAATCAATTAACACTTAATTGTTATAGGCAAATTATTGGGCCCATTATATGCTACGCATTTCCAATTTGGTTTGGCATCTCGTCATGTCAAACGGAAAGGCGATGAACCTTTGAAAGGTATATTTTGCGAACTGGTACTAATCTCAAAGCTAGGCGATACTGGGACGGTATTTACAGAAATGTCTCTAATAAAACGGTCTACAGAAAATGTAAAATAAAAGAATGTACTCTTTTCTAGTTGAGCTAGCCATGAAATATTTAAGAAATATGTCATTATTTAATAACATATTGTTAGGAAAATATATAAATAATGAAAATGTAATAACATACCCGATAACTGAAAAATATATGCCTTCTATTTATTGCAATGTATTGTATAAGAAAAATAATTTGTACATAGGTAAAAAACTTTTATCCTATCATAGATGGTACTTCACCGAGGCTGCGAGGCACCCTCGTTCAACGAGGCGAAACCGAGGCGAGGTGGAAAAATAAATTTTCCTCGCTCGACCGAGGCGAGGCGAGATCTCACCGCCACCTCGCCTCATACTTGCCTCGTTCTCGGTACTGCTAACGAGGTTGCCTCGCTTTAACACTAGCTCGTATCGGTAGTTAGCGAAGAATTTTTTGTTTTGATACTATTTTTTGAAATTTGATTCGATTTTTAAAATTCTCGTGTCACAGTGTTTGTAACATAACTCCTCCGGAACAGCTTGACCGATCCTTATGAAATTTTGTGTGTATATTCAGTAGGTCTGAGAGTACTATACATAAGTTTTGATTTTAGAAGATAGAAAAGTTTTTATTTCGATTAAGTAAATATTTAGGGTGGCCCTCATACAAAAATATTTTTCAAATAGCAATTTCACAAAGGCTCTTAATCGATTTACATGTAATATACTCCACGTGTCTTTTATGTTAGGTACTTAGAATCATCAGCTCTAAAATTATATCTAATAGACTGATAGTTAGAATAATACCGTTTTGTTATTATTATATGACGAAAGATTTAATAAGGGGACCCCTAAGTTCGGTGAAAAACTTTAAAAATATTTTTTAAAATAGTTCTAGTCTAATCGAAACACTTTAGTTGGAACAATTTTATGATTTTTGCAAGTTTTTTTAGGATAGCAGGAACTGAGATCTTGTCGGTGAGTATAAAAACAGGATACTTGATGTCAATAAACATGAAAACAAAAAATTTATCAACACAAGACAAAAACATTGATATATCATACTTTTAGATCAGACTGTAAACACCGAAGATATGATAAAAAATTTAAATGCGCGACCTCTATGTTCGGTCAAAAAAAAAATTTCTTTTTTCGAAATTGACTTTTTTTTGCCTGTAAGGTGGTACGGTCTAACGTGCATATATAATATAAAAAATTTAAACTAATTAAATTGTATATCTTTATATATATATATAAAGCTCAATGAGTGTATGTTAGTTGCTAACGGACTCCTAAGTATAAATATGTTTATATTTATACATATATGTATGTAAATAAAATAATAAACTTAAGCTAATAAAAATATCTATATATATTTATGAGGCTCAATGTGTGTATGTTTGTTGTTAATGAACTCCAAAACCGTTCAACCGATCGCCTAAAGATTTAGCATATGTTTATGTTTCTTATTATATGGGGAAGGTTCGTGGCATACTTTGGTATTATCAACTACTTGACGCAGATGTATAAAACTTTTTTTATGTCTCAGCAACTATATGACGTAAATGGATAACACGGTGAGCTTGAAATACGATATTATCGAATCACAAATTAATCAAAATTTTTTAATTGGAACTTATTCTACAGTGCATAAGAAAACATTTCCCGTAAAAATTAAAATCGGGGACCTACCCCTTTTGGAGAAAACCGATTTTTACCTTTTCTTTTATATTTTTCAGCTTTTTATGATTTTAGCCCTTTAACTTACGTTCACTGTAGGTTTTCCAACCTTGATTACCATTTTTAGTTTATTCCGTAATGTATAAATATTGTGGTGCCGTCCAAGTACTTCAGTTTGGGTACTCCTAAAGGTCATGAAGTATTCATCTATATACAATAAAACAAAGCCGGTTTAGTTATCCGCTTCGTAACTTAACAGCGGCTGAACCGATTTCATTGATCTCTGATTATTTGGATTTATCTTCGCTCCGAAAGTAACATAAGCTATAAAAATTTTTTTTAAGGTGCATATATAGGGTGGCCCTTGCACAAAAATATTTTTAAAAAAGCATTTTCACAAAGACCACGTAATCGATTCACACCAAATTTACATCTTATAGCTTTTATATCCAGAAGCATAGCTTAGGCTATAAAACTTTTATTAAGAGTGCATATTTAGGGTGACCTATATACATATTTATATACATATTCGCTGGTGTGTCTGTTTGTGATTGCGTAACTTCTGAACGTCTTAACCAATTGAGGTCATGTTAGCCGGGTCGCTTGTTACACTATACACCTCAGTTCAATTTTGCCAAACTCTAATGTTTCAGTATGCAAAGGAAACACCAGAGCTGATTAGAACAAATGTAAATACCATAAGATATCAAATTGCTGCAATTCAACCAACTCAACACCAAATTAATGATAAAAAGCTTATGATTCAACATGAATTCTTTTAAACTATGGTTGATGGCAAAGTATTCAATGAATTGACAAACACGAAGTCAACACGTGCGCAGTATGCCATAGAATCCAAAAAGACTTCCAAAATTTTGATGAATCACTTGACGAGGAGCATAATTGTGAGTATGGAAATTCGTCACTGCATGCAAGAATAAGGTGTATGGAATTCATTTTGAAACTGGCGTATATATTTCCAGAAGATAGTAGTGATTTAGAGAAACTTTCCTTAATCAAAGAGGAAATAGCTGATAGATAAAAAAAATTTAAGCTGGGTTTTATGCAGAAATTGGTTTTGGAATTACTTGCCGAATTGCATCAAGCAAATAGGTTCTGGACGTAGCGTTAAACGTACTCTTTGCAATTATTTTTCTTGACTTCGTTAACTCTACATTCCTCCTTTATTTATTTCTCTCACAATCAAAATTTTGTTAATTTATCTCGAAATTACATATATATTTTTTGATATAATTTTTTATTCTAAATTATACATTTAAAATCAAATTTTTAATTGCTGGTCCATTCATAAATACTTTTTTTTAAATCACAATTAATAACGTTTCAATTGAGACACTACATCAGTGGTTCTTAACCTTTTCGGGATCACGGAGCACATTTAATTACATGAAACCTTCCCGGAGCATCAGACCAAATAACATTGATTCCAGTAATTTGGATTATATACGGAAATATATAAAAGTTTTTTTATTTATTCAAGTCAAATAATAATTATAATATACATAATATAAAATAAAATCAACAAAGCTAAATTGTTACAAATTCAAAATAACAACGATAAAATATAATAAAAAATTCAATGGGATATTTGAGCCTGGCGAGTTTTACATATTTCGCCTATATTAGGTCTAATATAAGATATTGCTACCCTCATTTTCTCTTCTAGATCGGTAAGTCTTTCTCGTTTTTTAGTTTTTATATTGGTTAATGTTGAGAATCCTAATTCACAAAGATATTAAGTAGCAAATTGTAATAAAATCGTGATTGCCTTCTTAGATAGAGATGGGTATTCTTCTTGGACGAAAATCCAAAAATGTTCATTTGACATTTTTGTGAACTCCATTTTCAGAGAGCGATCTGTTCACAAGGAAATAATTTCTTCTTCTTCTTCTTGTAAAGATAGTTCCGTATTTGAAAATTCAAATGTCACAAATGGATTTCGTATCCAGTCATAGGATTCTAATTTAAGAGATAGAAAGTATCACGCGATTTTTTCATCCACGGAGTGGCTTAGGAGCAATGATGTCAAGGTCTTAGAGTGGCCAGCACAATCTCCGGACTTAAATCCCATAGAAAATTTGTGGCACATTGTAAAAGTATCGCTCAACGGAAGTGTCCGTCAAATGGAAATGAGCTGTGGGACCTTATTCAACGTGCATGGTACTCAATACCGACAACAATCTGTCAAAAACTTATAAACTCAATGCCACGGCGGTGCCAAGCAGTTTTGAGCAACAAGGGATCTTCAACTAAATATTGATCTTCTCTAAAATCATTTTTGAGCAGTATCCTAAACAAGTTTATTTAAATTTTTATTGTTTTTTAAAAAGTTTTCATTATAACACGAAGTGTCCTTATTTTTTTTCACAGACCAAATGTACAAAGTATTTTCTAAAAATAAAAAATGACTAAAAAAAATCCAATCTGGGTAAAAACTTAATTTGCTTATTAATTGATAACTCCAAACTATAAGATAGTGCCAAAATTTAATTTAAAAACTGAATCTATTAATTTTTATTAGAACTTAATCATTTGAAACACAGGTGTCCTTATTATTTTTCACACAACTGTATATGTAGATTAAAAATTGAGTTATGTAATATACATATATATATATTATATATTATTTAATATCACTTTTTTGTCCATATACAACTGAGACGATTAGTGTCTTATTATATGATAAAGACATAATTTTGAAAATTTGTTCTAATAAATTTATATATTTTTTTTTTATATTATATGAGTTTAGCTTTCGTTTCGCGGAGCACCTGGGACAATATTGCGGAGCACAGGTGCTCCGCGGAGCACCGGTTAAGAACCACTGCACTACATGCTAATTTTATTTTTATTTTTACTACTATTTGATACTCTTTGATCTACTATAAAACACTAATGGCAATATTGTGTAAATCACCGCGTTGGAACGGAACGCCAACGCAGCGCATCACTTGGATTTAAAATCGGTATTTTATAAATCACTACGTAATTGCGTTAGCTTGTTACGTTGTCATTCAACTACAGTAGAGCGTTGTCATATGTAAAATTAAATGAGGATATTAGAAAATTTGTGAAAAATTCAAGCATAGACAAATTTTTGTAATCTGGTAACGACATCAGCTGTTTGTTTTGTTTGTTATTAAATTGTTGTCAGTGGTTCCAAATATGCAAGGTAAAATAACAAAAAAAAAAAAACAGTTCAATCAAAAATTTGAAGAAAAGCTTTTGTCCAAGGCAACTGGGTTATCAAACATCCCTTTCCTTTTCTTTAACTTTTAATATTTCTTTCGTTTCTTCGGCTTGCTTTTCAACAGCATCTGAAAGCCTAACGGCAGCTCAAGAGCAAAAGATGAAATTAACAGTTCATATAAACGAAATCACAGCATTGTGTTTTAAAAAATGTCAAACTCCGAAGCTTCCACTACGTTATTGCGTTACTCAACGTTCAGCGGAAGGTTGCTTTTTATAAGCGAATTTCTACAACGCAGCGCGAAGTGATGTGTCGTGATTTACAAAATGATGCCATAAGTCATACCGTAAAACCATAATTGAAATAAATAAAAATTAAAAGTTGACCAACCAAAACAAGGGTTTGGTAATACCAGAACATTTTTTGAAAAGGACGAAGTGACAGCGTGAATTACTGGAGTTGATAAGGCTGCGTTTACTGCGCAGCGTTTTTTGTAGTGCTACACGACAGCTTCGGAAGCGACGGCGTTACCATCGAAAACACAAGCGACGTTTACAGCCAGGCGATTTCACGTGGCGCGACACTTCGGCTTTTCAGCCGATCGTAACCCGATTGGTGATTAGTTTCATTCGTGTTTAAGTAGTGGTAGAGCAAATATTTATTATTATTGAAAGGCAGTTATTTATTACGTAAAAATATATGAAATATATTTAAACATGTTTTGGACAATTTTGTTTTAACTAACTTGATTCGTATTGGTCGCACTTTAATTTATGTTAGGAAAAGTTGTAGAATACCTTAGTTTGTATAAAAAATGTTTGAAATGTATTTATGTGTCCAGCCACTTTCATGATAAAAAGTAAAATAGTGCAAAACATATTTTTAACATTTAACCTCGAATATTTTTAAATGGGCGTAACTAACGTGATTAGGGGCGTTAATTTTTTTTTTTTAGCACAGATTTAATTTGTGTCTGGCTAATAGGAAACGGGATACTAGCGACAAACTGTTTTTTGTAACCTTTGACCTTTAATGTCAGAATGTTACAGAAAATTTAACATTTCCGCATCGATTGGTGAAAGCTTTTTTTTCGAAAATGGGTCCAAAACTGTCTTTTGTGGTAAAACTCCATTTTTGAGTTTTCTGATCGATTGGTACAAATAAATTTTTTCGAAAATGGATCCAAAAGGTCCTTTCCGGGGCCGTCTCAAACTATTTTTTTATTTATTTTATTTATTTACGTCTATGGACAGCTATCCTTCCAAACTTAGAACGTAAATTATTATTTAATAGTGAGAACTAAGTATACGAAATAATTAATATTCAACAAAAGTATAATAGAAACCTTAAAAGCATCCTTAGGCAAACAAAAATCTAATTCAGTATTACTATTTATTTAAAGCTAAAAGAACTCTTTTTAATGGCTCATTAATAGCATAGTTTGTTCTGTGAATATTTATGCAGAAATAATTAAAATTTTGAAGTGACCTTGATGGAACATAAAACGATAGTAATTCAAGAAGCTTTTCACAGATAATGTTACCATTTATCATATCATATATGATGATTATACTGTGTAGTAATCTTCTAATTTCAAGTGTGGATAAATTTATAAGCATACAACGGGCTTTGTAGGACGGAATAGGCTCCAAAAAATTTAATGAGCGCAAGTCAAATTTTAAAATCGTTTTTGAACACATTCTAAACGCTTTATATGCACAGAATAAAATGGGTTCCAAATAAAAGATGCGTATTCGAGATTGCATCTAATCAATGACGTATGTACATTGCTGCTTTAAAGTGTAATTTTTAGAAAATCCAGCACTATTTCGCTTAACGAATGCCAAAAGTGAGTATTCTTTTGGAACTATGCGATTCAAATATAGATAAAACTTAAGCCCTGAATCGAATATGACATCCAAATCTCGTATTTCGTCCACACGGACTAATCTCGTAATCAAAGTAGTATTCAACAGGAAAAGGAAAATTTATTTTAAAGAAAGTAACCAGAAAACACTTATTAATATTCAAAGATAGATTGTTGTAATTAAATTAAGAATAAGCATTATTTAAATCTAAACCTCCACAAGGTTTAAGGATGCGGATGTCGGATGGCGTGCACATCCAGCTATGCTCTTGCTAGCTCGTCGTATGTCGGGGATCTTCCCTAATCCACAATCCTATGGCAACTACCACAATAAAATTATGTGCACTTTTGAGATAAGAGATATAAATCAACAAACAAAAAAAAATATAGCCCGACCAAACCAAGGTAAACCTATTGCTACTTTACTTGAGTTTGTGGGGAACCAATGGTGTTAGTGGTCCCCGTCTTCACCCACCCTACCTTGGCAATTCGGAATGCTTTGTGGAATTGCCCCTAATGCAAGTTAACACAAAATTTAATCTATGCAACTGATATTTTGACGAACAAAACCGAATGATTTAAAAAGACATAACTATTATTCTCAGAGCGAAAACTTCACATTTTATTCAGTATAACACTTGTATATTCAGTGTATAACTCTTATACTATTAAAAGAATACTATACGAAATTTAACATTTCGAGAGAGTTTGCAAATACCATGCAAAGGCAAAGTTACAAAATAAAAACAATTAAATCAAAGAAGATAAATAAAAAAATATAAGCTTAATGAGAGAAAAAGTGCTATGCTGATTGCACCAACAATATGCAATAAGCCTGCATTTTATGTTCTATATAAAAAACAAACTAGGTATCTTAAGCTTATTTAAGATTTTTGAAGGTATCTGAGTCTGCATTTCAGGGAGTTGCGAAAATAAAAATATAAATGAATATTCTAATAATTCAAGGTATTAGGTATAAAGTAATAAAAAACTAGTAAAGGTGTTATCTTCGGCCAGGCCGAAACTCACATACCCTACACTGCATTGAAAGTGCTTTTTAAATAGATGTTAAAAAAATGTTGAAGAGGTTGAATAAGTCGAAAATAATGTAAAAAGGTTCAAAAATTTTGAAAAGTGTTCAAAAAAACTGAAAATGTTGAAAATATATGAAAACCATTAAAGAAAGTTGAAAGAAATTGAATCAGTCGAAATATATATAAAATGCTAAAAAATTGATGAAAAAGTCGAAGGAATGAAGAAAACGTTGAATGAAATGGAAGGAGAAAGGTAAAAGATTGAAAATGTCAAAAGAATATGGGAAATGTTGCAAAAAATAGAATAGAAATGAAAAACACCAAATATATCTCCGCCCACTTTTGCTTCAATAAGCAAACTAAATTTTAGCACAATAGCTTGTAGAGTATGCGATATGAGCCGTAATTATTCCTAAAATTTAGGACGGTGACACACCCACTGATGCAATCCAGTCCGATTTTGATCCAGAAATAGCTTCTTATAAACAAACCTCTTACACCAAATTTCAGTAAGATTGCTCATATATTTCGATAGTTATGCCACTTAAGGTGTTTTAATTGTATGGGAGGTGCCACGCCCACCGTTGCTATTTCGCCAGCTTTTGATTCATATGTACCTAATACCCAGTAAACCCCTTACATCAAATTTCAGATCAATTGCACCAATAGTTCACTTAAAATAGCACTTACAACTTTATGCTAATGAGGGAGGTGACACGCCCACTGATGCAATCTTGTCAAGATTCATTGAATTTAAAAGCGCATAGTAAC
The DNA here is from genome assembly GCA_963680825.1 of Meiosimyza decipiens. Taxonomy (NCBI): domain Eukaryota; kingdom Metazoa; phylum Arthropoda; class Insecta; order Diptera; family Lauxaniidae; genus Meiosimyza; species Meiosimyza decipiens. Next base: position 79,812,147 of record OY804258.1, on the reverse strand, counting down.
CGGCACCTCTACACAAAATTTTATGAAGATTACTCTCATAGCAAACTATCTATAGCATTAAACGTATTTCGCTTATATGGGAGGTGCCACACCCACCGGCACCATTGTACCAAAATTTTGCAAGAAGAAACCTTTTAGCGAGTATATCTGCCATATTAAATTTCATAGCGATTGCTTTGTTAGTTCTCTTTTTGTAACGTTTATAAATATTGCAGGCTGTACGACGCCCTTCAACAAAATTTTTCAGGATATTGAATAAACTTGTAATGATGACTACTTTCAGTGGTATCATCCCTAAAATTTTAATGAAAATCGTATGTGCCAATTTGGAGTTATACGAAATCCAAATTTTCAATCGCTAAAAAGTGCCACGCCAACTTTTACAATTACGCCCACTTTATGCGCAATTCAAGATTTATAAGATCTGTATTCGTGTACCAAATTTCATCACAATATCTTGCACGGTTTACGAGCTTTGGCGTTATAAAAGTTAAAATTAAGGGATGTGCCACGCCCCTTTAAGAGTCTTTGCAAGCTTCAAACCTAGCCTAATCTTAATTTTGCTCTCATCTTCACCAAAGCAGCAATTTTCATCAAAATCGCAGCAACTTTTTTTCAAAATGGACTTGGGTATATTTACATAGAGTATGGGCGGAAGGCGTGGCCGTAAACTGATTTCGCCAATTTTTATATGCTAGCAGCTTGCAAGAAGGTTTGACCTGTGTGCCAAATTTTATTGAATTAGCTTGCTTAGTGTTCTCGTAAACTTGATTTCAACAGACAGACACACAGACATACAGACAGACAGACAGACGGACATAGCTAAATCGATTCAGGTGGTGACGCTGATGAAGAATATATATACTTTTCCATATCTGCCACGCCCCCTTCTATGCGTTACAAACGGAATGACAAAGTGAATATACCATCTGTGTAGGGTATAAAAATTGGTAATTAAGGCATAAGTTATGTATATATGTATATATATAGGTTTTAAGGTAGCTTAAGCTCAGAATAGGCTAGTAGTAAGTATTTGTATCCAATTTGAGTGCATAAATTTATAGAAAAATTTTAAGTTAAGTTAATTCAAGATAAGTAGAAAAAAATATACATTTGAAATTATCATGATTTGAATTATCCAGGATAAGATAAAACTAGTAAAGGTGTTATCTGCGGCCAGGCCGAAACTCACATACCCTACACTGCATTGAAAGTACTTTTTAAATAAATGTTAAAAAAATGTTGAAGAGGTTGAATAAGTCGAAAATAATGTAAAAAGGTTCAAAAATGTGGAAAAGTGTTGGAAAAAACTGAAAATGTTGAAAAAATATAAGACCCATTGAAGGAAGTTGAAAGAAATTTAATGAGTCGAAATATATGAAAATGCTGAAAAATTGATGAAAAAGTCGAAAGAATATAAAAAATTTTAAATGTCGAATGAAATTGAAGGGGAAAAGTAAAAATTTGAAAATATCAAAAGAATATGGGAAACAAACCAAATTTTAGCACAGTAGCTTGTATAGTTTGCGATATGTGCCGTAAATATTCCTAAAATTTGGGACGGTGACAGACCCACTGGTGCAATCGAGTCCGATTTTAATCCAGAAATAGCTTTTTATTAACAAACTTATTGCACCAAATTTCAGTATGATTGCTCATATATTTCGATAGTTATGACACTTAAGGTATTTTTATTGTATGGGAGGTGCCACGCCCACTGTTGCTATTTCGCCAGCTTGTGATTCATATATACCTGATCACCTACCTATGGGTTACAAACGAAATGACAAAGTGAATATATCCTCTGTGTAGGGTATAAAAATACAGTAAAATCTCGATATAACGGACTAATTGGGGGAGAAGGTGTCCGTTAAAACCGAAAGATAAATAAAAAAACTTTTTTTAAATACACTACATGTATTTAGATTAAGATAAGATTTCAATTCGACTGCCCGGTACGGTGGGGTACAAGAACGTAATTGGCTGTACTATCTAAAGATTGCTTCTTCAAGTGAAATTTCACGACCAAATTTCATTTGTTTTCTGGGATTGCTGCTTTCTCTTACACCACACGTTAACGCAAATTTATTTATTTAACTTTGTATTTTTATGTCCGAAACTGTTTGCTTTTATACCATATTGTTCACTTATACGAGGCAGAGTCTTCCCAGACTCCAACTTTTGTGTAGTTTCTAATTTTTGATTGCTCGTTAGATTCTTTTCCGTTTGCTCATCTTTAAAGGGTAGGGTTGCGAAAATTTAAATTTATTTACTGGAGTACTAAATGCGTTCATTCGCTTCGAGTAAGGAAGTTTAACTGTTCAAAGTTTCGTGAATCCTCAGCCAGCAGGGCAAAAACCAGAGTGCTGCGTCGAAACCTAAGCGTTATTATATCAGGGTATCCCCTAATATACTATCGTTCCGGCTTGGTGCAGTGTACGAACAGGGCGGCATTATGTCTCAAATTCTAGTGCTAGATGTATGACGTGATTACCATAACCGCTAAAAATTGTGTACACTTGGCGACACTTGAATATAATATATAATATAATACGTATAATATTAACAGGACGTTTTATCAACGTTGTACTATAATGGAAATTGCCGTACTTTTTGGAAATTTGAAGATTTGGCAGTTTTGTATTTCTTTCATTGAATAATTGCAGCATTTTTGGATGCAGCAGCGAATATATGAAATCATAATAATTTAAATAATTGAACAATTTGGACCGAATCTTTAGGTAGGACAACATTTTTTTTGAAGCGTAGTGCAAAGCACGGTTTTCGGGGCTGTAAGCCCCCATTAAAAATAAAATTTTGTCATACCTAAAATGCAAGGTCGATTTAAGACTTCAATGGACTATAAGTGGAATGCAATTTTAAAGCCTTTTTGACGTAATATGAATGATGCAACACTTTGAAATTTAACTTTTTTCTTAACTTTCCTACCAGACCTACATGAGATTTTTCATGTGTGGAATCTTTACAAATTCAAGTAATACTCCCCTAGATGTTTTTTTTTGTAAAGGATATGTCAAAAGTCTTACTTTATGACCAAATCATAGCACCGGCCTTTTCCAAGCATGATATTATCTACGTATCACTTGATTTTCAACCAAATCATTCGCCTCAAACTTTCTCTTTTCGAGATTTTAAGAATATTGATTACGACAGATTAAGAGAAGAAGCAGAAAATTTTAATTGGGACATTATTTTCGGTTTCCTTAGTGTAAACGATCAACTTAATTTTATACAATACAATGTAAAAGCCTTGTATGATAATTTTGTTCACTTGAAAACTAAAACGTGCTCTCCACGAGAACAGCCTTGGTTTAATAATGATATTAAAGCACTAATTAAAAAGCGCAACAATGCCTTTGTCCGTTGGAAACGGTACCAGATTCCATGTCTTTATTTTTTCAGCAAGTCAGGAACAAAGTAAACGCGAAAATCAAACTCACAAAATCAAAATTCTACAAAGCCAAGTTTAAATATGCGATTGATAGAAAAAGAAATTAGAAACTAATTTAAGAAATAGGTATTAACAAGTCTGATAGGATTTCTCACGTTTCTTTTAATTTGGCTTAAGTAAATGAGCTCAATGTAAAGTTTAGCACAATATGAATACCACCGGCAAATCTGAAGCTTTTTACGATTTCTCTTGCCCGACGAATGTACCAAGTTTTATATTCTGTTGTATCGACCAATTAGAAGTTCTGCGCTGTTTTTTTTTCTATTTAGTCGAACGCTGTAGGATTTGATGAAATTCAGCCAGTTTTTTTAAAAGCTCTGCTGCCAAAGCTTCTGCCAATTTTTACGCATATTTTTAATTGTGCAATAACTTCCTCCGTTTTTCCAGATAGCTGGAAATATGCTAAAATCATTCCTATGTCGAAGTATCGTGAAGAGTACAGACCAATCGCTATATTATCTTTCCTTTCCAAAGTTTTTGAAAGAATTATCTGCACACAGATAAATGATTTTATAACAAATTATTCACTGATTTGTGGAGAACAGTCTGGCTTTCGACATTCAAAAGGTTGCTTAACCGCACTCTTAGAAATGTCTGTTCACAATCGTTCAGCCTTGGATAGTAGCAAAATAACATTTTTAAAACTATTAGATCATAGTAAGGCATCGGAGAATTGCTTTCAGATTTCGTACCTATTTTAAGAGGCGTGGCTCAAGGTTCCATTTTGGGGACCCTTGCTTTTTGTCATGTACATAAATGATATATGTAGTAACAGTACCGAGAAATTGTAGAATGCATTTGTACGCAGATGATGTGCAGGTATACATCTCTACTGAGCCGACCTTGCTAACGGAGTGCATCTCAAAATTATATCATGATCCCATTCTCATTGACAGTTGAGCTAGAAATAATGGATTATGTCTTAGTCCAGCTAAGTCGAAATGTCTCTGCCATCTTTAAAAAATCTTTTGATCTGTCAGTGATACCACGAATAAATGTTAACGAGACTGAGGATACTTTCGTAGAAACAGCAAAAAATTTTGGAATCAAGTTCAATCGAACTCTTACATGGAATAACCACAATTGGTAGAGTTTACAGCCTTTTGCTTGTTCTGTGGACCATACAATACTTTACGCCACTTAAAACAAGACTGCTGTTGGCAAAATCATACTTGATACCAACTTTGCACATGGCTGTGAAATATTTGGTAATTGCGATAGCGTTTGCATGAACAAATTGAATGTTCTTTACAACAACATCGCCTAATACGTATTCGAACTAAGGCGGTCTGACCATGTATCAAGCTATGCGCATAAAATCTATATGTTATTTAATAAACTTTTAAAATTTAAAACAACTTTACTTCTACACCAAATAAGCTACAAAAAGACACCTGTGAATTTATACAACAAGCTACAACTCTCACGGTCGTTAAGAAATAACAGAATAATTCCCATCCGTTATAGTACTTTGACATCGGATCGTCAGTTTTTTATCCACCCGGTAAGACTTTGGAACTCACTTCCCGTGGACCTTCAGTTAACAGGCAATGCGTTGATATTTAAAAGCAAGCTCCAAACCCATATGTGTAATATGTGAAAATGATGTTTAATATTTCTGTCTAATATTTTCTTGTTTAGTTTAAATTTACATTGTTTTGCAATTAATGATTATAAACTTATATTTTTTTTTTGTTGATTTTTAGTATTAAATTATATTTATGAATTAAATTTAGTTTTTATGTATTTATTCTAAGGTATTTAAATGTTATAACGATATTAAATTCAACTTGAATGTACGTCTATGTCTATAGTACATTGGCCATAAGATAATTTATCTTTTTGTACTAAAATAACCATTGATAAATGCGCCCATATACATATGTTAGTACATGCATATGTAGACATTTTTTTTGTAGAAAAATTTTATCCCAAGTGGTGATTTTCAACCTAAAATCGAAATGTTAGACTAAAAACTTCAAAACAAATAATTGACAAAATTATTTAAATACGAATTTTAGGACCTATACATATGTATATAGCTCGTTCAAAATTACTAAAATATCTCTTAAGAAATAAAATCTTTTTGTTTTATTATTATTAGCATCAGCCATCCTTTTATGTTCTGAGAGCATTTTTGAGGAAACAGTGCTATTTAAAACCTTTCGTTAAGTTAACAAATAAGCGTACGTAAATGCTCCCATAGGTCTTTTATTTGAAAGGATTTTGAATGTTCCATCAGAGATTGTTTAAATTCTGTTAGCTGCGTATTAAATTTTTTTATTTTTATTTATTAATTTAATTACAACCAAAAAGAAGATAATTTAAACGTACACATTTAGATATTTTTGATAAATTTTATACTAACAATTAATTCTTCAGTTCAAATAAGCAGAAAAATTCTCACTAAATTGCATTATGATGCTTGAAAATAATTTACCGAACCAATTAATCAGTTCTCATAATTACTTAATGTCTTGAATATATTTATGTTAACATTTGTATCCATTTTTAATAAAATTGTTTTATTTTTAAGCCAACTTGAAGACGATAAGAAAAGATCCAAAGGAAAGTTAGACGAAATAAGTAAAAACGAAGATTCTGAAGTTATACATGAAAATGGAGCTCAAGGTACGTGCTCAATTATGGCATATCCATAAATAAAACTATTACTGGCTTAAAAACATTCTTAAAAACTATTAAATGAGTCTTTATAATTAAATAAATATGATTTGATGAATTTAATTTTGTTTTGCATAGACATCTGAGAGGAACTATTTACAGACACAAATATCAATATATTTGTACTCAGCGTTATCGTTGTAGCCCTCGTAATCACTAAGTTATTGCAATTTATTACAAAACCTGAATAGCACAAAATGAAATCTAACCTATTCCTTTCGTCAGATGTATTGAAAAAATGCGTTTAATCTTCGAGTCTTAAATGTGTTTTGCTAAAGCAATATTTCTGTTTTTATCACTGAATATCGTATAAAAATTACAGAAATTACACTTCATCACTTTCAAAAGCTAATTCATTTATTACAAACTTTAACATTTTTAATGTAAAGAAGTGCATCACACTTTTTACATACATAGTACTCGTAGTTTTTAAGAATTTATCACGTAATAAAATACGGTTGGTATCTCTTACCAGTTATAAATTTTAGAAACTCAGTTTGTAAAATATTTCTAATGATGCGGCCATATTGATTTGGGGCAGGTAGCAGAAATTACTTCTCTCTGCGCAAAAGAAATGTCTTAAGCGGCCCATCTGCTGGCAGCAAGAATGCGCAAAATTTTGTACAGCGGCTGCGCAAAATATTTTGCCATCCACTAGCACGCATTAATGTCTGCAATCATTTCAATTTTAATTTAGAGGTAAAAAGTGGTTTTAAAAAATGGCTGAAGTAGCAGCAGCAATATTATGTATTTTCAATTAAATCGTCGATAACAATCAAGCAAAAGAAACAACTCGAAATTGGCGTCAATTTCTTTTAATTTTGCTGCACTCTAAATTTACATATTTCTGGCATAGAGTTGTTAATTTCGATGAATTCTATTTAAAATATTTTATTTTCACATTTTGCCATTAACCGCACAAAACCCAGTGTTACGTTCCTTACATTTTAAGGCAACTCGGACACAAACTTTCGCAACGAGCTCACATTCAAAATAAACTTTTGCACACCACTATCAGTCTTGCATGCGTATGCTGAAGATTTTGGTGTAAAATGCCAACGGCGTTCGAAATTATTGGAAATCACACATTCATGAACGCGCGTTTCACAGAACTTCGCCATCCACTAGGGCTTTGACGTGCGCACGCACGATTTTGTGTATTCTTGCTGCCAGTGGATAGGCCGCGTTATGACTGAAAATTCCCCAATATTCGGAACGATTACCCACACATTTCTACCGAACAAATACGACTTTATAACTGTTTTACACATGAGTTTATTTAAACCAACATACCAAAATATTTAATTTTATGAAAAATTTATGACAAAAACAGGAGGCTATAAGTTGTTGCGTGTGTCCATGTAAATGATGAAGGCAATGAAAATCAAAACAAAGTTATGCACTGTAGAAAACATACCTCTGAATAAATTTCTGCAACTGATTTTGAGTTGGTGTGTTGGAGGTCCAGCCAGTCTCAATGATGATCCAAACCCAAGAAATTTCAATTCCCAGGTTGTTGGTTGTTGCTATAGTTGGCTAGAAAAACAAAAATTATTTTTTAAAGTAATTTTAATTGAAGAAATAAACTTACCTCACTCCTTTAATGATGTTACCGGCTGTCAGAATAAAAAAGGCAAAGATAAAAAAAGGGGAGCACTGCCAGATTAAAATGTCGCAATATCGTAAGAAATTATTTAAGACACCGGTGCTGCCAATAATTATCGGCATAATCTATGTTGATAAAATAGTTCAATGAGCGAGAGAGTAGAATTCATAGTATTGGTAGGATCAAATACGAATTTAGATGTATTAGGACAATTATTTAGTATTGCAATAGGCTTAATCCCTTGTCAATTGTTTAAGCGAAAGTGTTTGCTCCGGTATACATGAATATTATCCGGAGAAAGGTGTACTAATACACAAAATTTTAAGCGGAACCTATGTATTTTGCCACAGAAAAAAAAGGCTTAGAAACAGAATAATCTTCCAGAAAATTTTCAAACGTTATTTTACCGCCGCCAACGAAAGACGTGATATTGTATTTTAAATCGTCTAGTGTGTTTTAAAGTTTTGTTTAAAGTGGTACAGTCCTCTTATAAGTACATCAAAATAAAAAAGTAAAAGAGTTTTTTGTTTAGTGCAAAGGAACAGGCGTCAACGTCCATTATATTTGCAGCAGCAAGGTAAAACTTTTGTGTTATACAAAGGGTGAAAATTATTACTAGTTTTCTAGTATTAGTTTTCTTTATAGGCTAGATTTATTTGAATAGTTACGAGCTTAGCAGCACAAAAAAATTGCACAAATACGTAAAAAAGGTTGTAAGTTGAGACAATGGCTTTAAAATTTTCAAAGGATAAAATCCATTTTTTTAATAGTGTGGCCGATTAAAATACGTGCGGTGGAATTTGTTTGGAGGTGCAACGACATATGAGGGCCTCAGAAGCCAAGGGGCATAAGTGCACATTTTGAAAATTTTGAGCTGGCCCGTGCAAAGTACTCATAAAACCGTAGAAAACATGTATATTTACTGAAAATAACCTTTTAAGCTCTCCCCGCGCCATCTCGTGCTTTCAAATTACGTTAAAAAATGTAAGTTGCGGTTACGTTGGAAGCCAAGGGGCATAAGTGACGCTTCAGATTATTTCAAAAATTGTAAATTGTATATATTTAAATAATTATTAAAGTAAATAACATAAATAAAAAAAATTAATTTGCTTTAATTATTTGATATACCTCAGTAAAATTGATATTTGTGCAATATATTTTTTAAACTTAGTGTAAGCACTAAGTTTTTTTTCTTATGATTTATTTTTTTTAATAAAGGCTTTAATTAGTTGAACATATCAAAGCATAAACATATTTAATTCATCACATTTTAATATCTAGAAATAATAAATAAAAATTTATTTCATAGAAAATTGATATTTATGCAATGTAGTTTTAAATTAAATTTTGACTTTAAACTCAAAAATAAATTTAGTTTAAAGTCATTTTAGTATGAGATGGTGTTGCCCAACTAACTGCAACCGTCGGGGCATCGAATTCACCAAGTTTTGTAGAACCGATAAATCTATCTTTGACCACTCCATAACAATTGCTTGTTTTAGCTGCTTCAAGGATTCGTACTGCTTCGCGGCACCAAGAGGCATATTGAACTAAAATAAATATTTGCCAACACATATAAATTACAAATTAATTTTTGTATTAATAATTCAAACCTCTTCAATAATTTTGTCCCTTTATTTGTATGTATATGATGTCGCTGCAGTATTCAAGACTCAAACAAATCAATTTGCACAAATATCAATATTCCATGAAACGCAGTGTTTACTGCGCTTCGTTAAGATAACGGTACCATAGATTAAAAAAAAATTTGGAAGCCAAGGGGCATAAGTGATCAAGTTTGGAAGCCAAGGGCCATAAGTGTTTCAAGTTTGGAAGCCAAGGGGCATAAGTTATCTAAAATTGTGGCATAAGTGCAAAAGTGTTTGGAAGCCAAGGGGCATAAGTGAAAAATACCTTCCTACCGCATACTGGTACTCCGATATGACATATTGTAAAGGTTTTTCCACTTCACGTATAAGAATCATTTGATGTCAGGAGAGCAACATATTGGTTCGAACAGTGGGACCATGTAAAAAAATCCAAAGCGAATTTTATTTTAAGATAGCTTGCATAAAAAAATTTTCAAATCTAGTGATTTGTTTTCATAAATGTATGTGTTAAATTTAAAGTTATTTTAATGATTTTTTTTTATTTTTTTAAACTGTAAAGAGGAAATCGCGAAGTTACTTCGGTAATATTTTTGTAGTCGTTCGGAAGGTGTTCGTATTTTTTTTGTATACCGCGGCTAAGAGAGCTCTTTTGGGGTGGTCCTAAACTATTATAAAACCATAATCGTTTAATGAAATTCAAGATTAAGGTGATGAAAATTTTTAGTGATTTTCTCAAAGTAAAAATATATTTTTTTTAGAATTAATTTGAATTGAAATTTGTTTATACATGGTAATATATTTAAGATTATCTTATTACTGTTTTACATTATACATGATTTTGTTTAATTTAAATTTTCAGCGTTTAATTTACTTATGATAATTTGATATTTTGTTCAGCCGGGTTTTGCTTTGAGATTTCTGTCTGCTACAAATTTTTAACCAGTTTTTTTTGCTATCGTCCAAGTTTCACCGATCGGTTTCTGAAATTGAAATTTTAGTAATGAATTGATCTTTATTTCAATAAAATGTACTGAGTATAAAATTACAGGGTTTAGCGATGTTTTATAGTGGGTGATACTCTATAAATCTAATTAGGTATCACAGGATGGGCCGGTACATGGAGGTATATTTAAAGCCTCTCTTTCATGTGGGTGATGAATAGAATTAAGTTATCTAATGGTCTAGTCCTATAAAAATTTCGGTAAAGTAATGTTTTTGAAGGATATTAATTTTGATTCATATTTAAAGATTGTTGTTCAAATAATTGATTTGGTTTTTTTTTTGATTTTTGATATCGAGTTTTATTTATTTAAGTTCTCTGGAAATTAAATTATTGTTGGACCTTCGGTCCAATACGGCGGGTTAAGACCAGCCCTGAAACGCTTGCTAGCCGGAGCGAGCCGAGTTGGACAAGATGACTTAAGGTAGATACATAACAAAGTTTCGGAGAAATGTTATAAAAACTGAACTTAAAATAAAACAAATTTGATCAAAGGAACCTGAAAACTTAAAATAAAAACATATTGTTATGAAATTTCCTGTCTCTTTTACGATATTTTTGATCTCTTACACTTTTCTGAGTTCGATCACTGGATTGTGTAGCTATCAAAAACACAAACTTTATTTAATTATAAAATGGTTTATTTAAATCAAAAACGTTAGTTTTTACACAGTACAATTGTTTATTTCCTTTGTTTATCGATCTTCAAACTCTAATATTGATCTGGCACTGTATAAACAACTGTTTCACTTTATTATTTAAGACCAACTGTGTCATCCTATTGCTTAAAAACAGCTGTTTCTCGACAGCTCAGATGACAACCTTTTATACTAAAGTCACTTCAATCTTGAACGATCCACCACTATCCAGAATGTCATTTCCAGTACCTTCTAGATGGCGTTTATCGACGTTGATTATTTTTATCGGTTATCGACTTTGATAAAGCTGCACTGCAGCGCCATTCGGTTTATCATTTTTAGTACTGGCCGCTATATGGTGTTCGAGAACTTTCTGGCATAAACCAGAATAACGATAATTTTTCTCGGTTGTCGAATTTGATAATGTCGTACTGCAGCGCCACTAGGTTTATCATTTTTAGTACAGAGACCACACTGGCTGCTAGATGGTGTTCGAGAACATTCTGGCATAAACCAAATTTTGCTACAATATATAAACTGAATATATTGGTCATGACCAGAGAGGATTTAAGTATGACTCTGCATATTGCATACCTTTATTCATTTTTGAATGGATTGTGCATAGTATAAATATATTTTCTAGCCAGTGATGAACCGGTAAGCAAAACCCCAAAGTGCTCAGCAAATTTAGCAAAACTTAGATATCTTAGTTTTGAAATAAGATAAGCAACATAAGTTTTTTTTTTGAACCACTCTAATGTACATATGTGTATCGGTCATTCTTTTAATAACTGCACCTATCGTTTTTTGACATTGCTGAACATTTTTCGAAACGAAATATCCTTTCCCTTTACCCTTTTCGCTTAAAAATGCTTTAGTTTTGTGGAAAAAGATATGAAATCATAAGTAAATTTGTTTAAACATTAATTTTTTTAGAAATTTTATTTGTTATTAGTCGACTGTTATTATTAATTAATTAAACAATATTTTGATCGAATTGTACAGTCTTGGTGACATATGTCCGTGTACAAATTAACCAAAAACTGGTCTGATGAGGCTATGTATATATGTATGTGAATATGTATATACGTGGTAATAGCCGAAACATATGTCACCAATTACCAGGTTAAATAGTTCCATTTGTAGTCTCTGTCATGTTTGTTAAAAAAAAGCATTGACCGATTTGTGAAATTTCACACAAAAATATCGGTTTCTGCTAAGACTGTACAATTCGATCAAAATATTGTTTAATTAATTAATTTTTTTATTCAGAAAAATGTTTCTCAAAATATCTTTGATACACCATCTTCTGTTTTTTTATATTTTTTTATATGTTATTCTTCAATCGATCCTAAGAATGCATCTGCTTTCATATCGAAATTACCGCCAGAACTTTGGAAAATATCAGTTTTTAATAGAGACGCGCATCATTATAAAATGTATGATATTTTCGAAAGCTATGTCGGAAATTTCGATTTGAATGCAGATACATTCTATGGATTGATTGAAAATATCATAAAAAAAAACAACAAAGCAAAAATTTTGTGTCGAAGCTATTTTGTAAAATATGGTACACATCAGTTAAGATTAGATGGCGCTAGTCGTAGTTCTCTCTCTTTCTATCATCTGCCTGTGAAAGTTCTAATTTTACTTTTTAAAAAGCACTGACTACACTACGACTCTCAACTTCCGTTTGCAATTTCCGCAACACATTTTTCAGCTTACCCTCCTTAAAGAAGTTTTACTTCAAAAACAAAGTATGCAGTTATTAAAAGAATGACTGATATACTTTCATATGTATGTATGTAAAATATTCATGAACCTGTGCTATTACAAGTAAAAACTTCGCAAAAAGAAGAGAAATATTGAGAAAATTTATTTTCATTAAAGGCAGCGGTAATTCAATATAATAGGAACACAATTTTGATCTTAAAATTTTACATTCGGAGACATGAACAACATGAAAACAGCATGAACACCCTCGGTGTCACTTTGTTCACGTTTTCCAATGTGCACTTTACACATGTTTGTGTCTCAATAGGCGAAATGCAAGTTGAGGGTGAAAGAAATCATAGAAAATTTCAACGTCATACGATCGCTCACCTCGCTTGCCTTGTCTTTTGTTTTGTTGTGATTGAATTTTTGATTTGCGGTAGCAAAAAGCTTAGTAAGCTTTGCAAAGTGGCAAGTGACTTGGTGGCTGTTTAAAGTACGCTTACGCAGACCTCTAATATTTGCTTTTATTTCTGCACACATTTCGTTCATGTTTGATTGCAGAATTTTTTTTTGCTATTGAAACCGAATTTGCGGTGGGGTTTTTTCTGTTGTGTTAGTTGTTGCTTTTGTTGTAAATATCTTTACTTCCTAATTTCAGGGGTCGGCAAAATCAAAAGTGTGTTTGTGTTGGTGAGAGAAGAGAGGCTGCATCGAAATCAATTTTCTCGTAGAAATCGTATGCGAAATGAATGTTGCGGCAGACATGAAAAAATAAAAAATGATTAGGAAAGGCATTTATAAGGTAAAATTGAAAGTGCAAGGTTTATTTTGTTATATATCGTTAAAATGTAATAATGAATTTACATTGAAATGGCACAGGCACTAAATACGTTGTGTCATTTGCATTAAGTATGAAAAAATTCTATATGGGCATAAAAGGCGACAAGAGCTGCGTCAGCGCACGATGTTGCTTTATCAGTGGTTTTTCGACAAACTGAATGAAACATAACAATGCGTGTGATGTACTCCAGCTCAATGGAGCTTTTGGGATATCTAAATTTGCCGACCCCTGGCTTAAATCAATATTTTCTATATTTCCTTTGACGCTTTTCCTAGCTTGCCATGAAAAAAGATTTCGATTTCATGAAGCGTTCCTCTGAAAATTAAACATTACTTATAACCATATATATATATAACACTTTTAAACAGGTATCAAATATAATAAAGTTCATTTCTCTTTAACGCATGCACCTCAGGGATTTAATTTGGTCTTTGTGGAATTGTAGTCAAGCGAGACTTTTTCTTTTCGCTCTGTTTTATTTATTGTATCTCATTAAATTGCAAAGGCTGTTTTAAGACATAAGCTCTTATTTCTAAATAAATCTAATACAAATTATAAACTTTACACAAATTGATATACATAAATATCTATTAATAGCTGCTCCCGCAGTCCTTACCGCACACCATATTTCACAACTAGGTATAAGTAGCAAGAATGGCGACGGAAGTGGTTTTGCCACGCCCCAATGCAGAATGTTGTTCATATTTTGTGAGTAATTTGGCACAATCAATGTTCATCCATGAATCAAGTTTCACAACTGTAGCTGTCATAGATAACAAGATACACCGTTTAAAGTATGTGGTGGGCCTTTATGCTGGTGCTATTAGTAGTCCAAAAATAGTTCCCTAAAATACTTTTGTGTATATGGTGCACAACTCCTTTTTTAACAGCCACAAGGCTTTATTTCAAGGATTAGCCGCTAAGGCTATTTTAGAACATTTTTCAGCCACAAGGCTATATCAAAATGAAGAGACAACTCAGTTTTTCTTCTAAGCTTATTCTGATTTTGTTATTAATTGATTTAGCTATTTATACAAATTATACAACTATTTCTTAACGCTATTTTTGTCGATATTTTACCATAACTCCTCCTCCATTCAATTTCCCCGCTGATCATGCAATTTCAGTTGCATCAGCATTTCAGTTCTCAATATGCAAAATTCGGTAAGAGTGAAAGTGTCGCAAAGCAAATTGACTTCAATCACTTGCTCCCAGCTTTTCAAATACGGCATAAGGGTATTTTCTTACAAGTGCATTTTGGATTTGTTGTTGTTGCTGTGCTTGCATATTGTTGTTGTAAAAAAATGATAATGACTTGCAGATTGTAAGTCGTAAATTTTACTTTTTATGACTTGACCAAAAAGTGTTATATGAATTTGAGTGGATTTATTTTTCTGTGAAGAAAGTGGGTTAAGTTAATTTCAATTAAGTGGAATTCGGTGGGAACATTTAGTATATTTGGTTCCCTTGTTATTGGAATTTAAAGAAGGTGTTAGTGGTGGTCATGGTGATTAAGTGGGTTCACTACAAGTGATTTTGCTGTGAGAATGGTTTCATGCTCCGTTGTCTAAACGCGTCCACATTTGGTGATGTTCTTGATCTAAATTTTGCTACCATATGTTACCAGACATAGCAATTTAATTGTTTTTATCGCATGGGAGGTGCCACGCTTCGTCTTTTTATCCCGTTCAAATTTTGTGACGTGTTTACTATAGACCATATGCATCCTAACACGACACTTTAAGGCTATTGCTTTCAAAGGAGCGAAGATATAGCGTTTTAAGTGTTCTTGTTATGTGTAAAGTGCCACACCTCGTTGCGTATTCCCATCCATATTTGGTGAGGCACTAAGCATAACCTTTAAACATTGCTATTGCTATCATAGGAGCCGATTTATAGCGTTTTAAGTGATTTTGTTCCATAGGAGTTGCAACGCTCCTTTACATCTTTATATAATTATAGTAGTATAGATAATAAGTGGCCATAAGTCCAAATTGGCTATATGACTTGGTTGTAAAGGAGGACTTTATACTCTAAACTTAGAGGGGAGTGTCTATTTATAAGACAATTCAAGCAAGCAGCGATAAGTTTCATTTGACTCTTCTTGGCTTCTATGTGCTTACGCCATCTCAATCGATTTTCTAGATGAATACCAAGGTATATAACATTATCTGTTTGTAGAACAACGACTCCATTAAAAAGCATTGCTGGAGATAAACTTTTGTTGAGGGTAAAAGTACCATGGATACATTTTTGTTCATTGACGACGACAAGTGGGATTGAAGCTAAAGTGGTGCTGTTACAGCGTTTTTATGACGAGTCAAAATTGCTGTGGCGTCAGCAAATATAGATGTAAGTAACTGATCATTTGGTAGAATATCTGATGTGAATACAACATACAGAAAAAGACCCCAGATACTGCCCTGCTGTATTCTGGCTCTAATTGTAAAATCAGATGTAGCAGAGTTCTTATGTTTAATTCTAAAAAGCCTACATGCCAAATGAGACTCTAATACATTACGAACATTTTCGGGAAAAAGTAACCTTATTTTATAAATTTTATAAATAAGCCCATCATGCCATACTCTATGGAATAGCTGTTAAACATCAAGGACCATAGCAGAACAGTACTCGCGGTGCTCGAATGCTTTCCTTATTTCATTAGTTATACGGTTTACCTGGTCATTAGTTCCGTGTTTTTCCCTAAATCTAAACTGATAAGATTTTGTTCTTGTGGGTAAGGCATCAGTTTTGCTGGTAAAAGTTTTGAATGACAAGGAAGCAGACTAATGGATCTATATGAAGATGCTAAGGTAGGCTCCTTAAAAGGCTTTTGGGCTATTATGATTAGAGATTTTTTCCAATCAGAAGGGAAGTGTTCAAGCTCTATTATAGCATTAACTAGCCTGATAATAAATACTTAGGATTGAGAAGGTAGACTTTTAAGCATTGTGGGTGTAATACGATCAATTCTAGGAGATGGGCAACTACAATAGTTTGTGTAGCGAAAAAAATTAAAAAAATTCGACTTTGTGAAAATTTTAAAGTGACGATTAATCCATTAATGGAAATGGATGTATATCCTCTACCGGTCAGAGATGAGATTTTTGCAAGATTGTCAGGCAATTCAGCTTTTTGTACGCTAGATTTATCGATACGATAAACACTCATAAAGGGCTTTTTACATTTTCAAGATTGCCGCTTGGCGTGGCATCGGCTCCGATGATTTTTCAGAGAACGGTAGACAAAATCCTTCAAAAGATAAAAGGAGTAATAGCGTATATAGATGAAATACTTGTATGCTACAAGTATGTAAGTCCATATCGGAATGCAGGTAAGGTTGTTCAAAACTTTAAAGCGACTACATCAGGGCCGTATCTAGGGGGATGCTAGGGGATAGAACCCCCCCCCCCCGAAATATTTTGACGGACACTGTATATAAACGAATTTGCAAAGAATATACACTACGTAGAAAAAATCTCACATCCAAAAGCCCCCCCCGAAATAAAAACCTGGATACGTCACTGGACTACATACAATGTCAAAATAAATTGGGAAAAATGTATATTTTTTCAAAGCAAACTAGAATATCTAGGGCATACAATTTCTATGTCATCTAAAAACAAATGTGAAACTGTTTTGACAGCATCATATCCATCAAATAAGGAGCAACTGCAGAGCTATTTTGTTACATAAAGAAACTCCTTTCTTATGGGATAGTAACTGCGAAAAAGCGTTTGAAGACAGAAAAGCAATGCTTACAGAACACAGTTTTTTTGGCCCTTTTCAATCCAAAACTCCCAATTTCAATTATATGCGATGCGTCACCATATGGAATTGGAGCAATACTGAACGTATGTGAGAATGGAATTAAAAAGCGGTTTTATATGATTTCAGCGACTCTTAGCGCACCCGAAAAAAATTACTCGCAATTGGATCGTGAAGCATTGGCAGTAATTTTCGCGATAAATAGATTTCATAAGTTTGTATATGGATACCATTCACTGTGTATACTGATCATAAGCTTCTCGAAACTTTACTTGGTGATCAAAAAGCTTTAAGCAATATTGTGTTGATTCGGTTTCATAGATGGATATTATTTCTCTCTTCATATAATTTTAAAGTCAAATATCGGCCAGGAAAGCAATTGCAAAATGCAGATGGGTTGTCAAGGCTGCCACAGAATAGTCCCACTGAAGTTGAAGAATTCAGCGTAAATCATTTTGGGGTTGGGGATAGTTTACCTTTGAGTATCGACGATATAAGGGTCTCAACGGAAAAAGAAAAGTTAGTATAAACTTCATGACTTCATGGTTAATTATAACCACAAAAAAGATACAGAGGGACTACTAACACCATTCTTTAGAGTAAAAAGATCTTTAAACATATGAGAGAAATGCATATTTTATGGTGATTGTATTTAGTTCCTATAATGTTTCGAGCTGATATTTTGCATGCTCATCATGTTGGATATGGTTTTTATAAACGATAGTGAGTGACAATGGGCTACAATTTTCTAGTAATGAATTCAGTATGTTTTTGAAAACTAATGGAATAGAATACGTTCCAAGTTCAGTGTATCATCCTGCTAGCAACGGGTTGGCAGAAAGAGCCGTTGGGGTTTCAAAAAAAGCGTTATTATCTTATTTTAATGAGAAACAGCCAGTTAATACATCACTGGAAGCAAAATTGTTAAATTTTTTATTCAAATATAGAAATACACCGACAACTGTTACTGGGATATCACTAAATGAGTTAATATTTTTATTTAAGCCTGGAACTATTCTAACATATATTAATCCTTACAAAGGAAAATCAGCATAAAAGAAAAAAATTGAGTCTAATGAAAAATTTTTTAAAAACAAAAACAAAATTTTCGACTTTAGGGTAAACCAAAAAGTTTTGTATGTGAACAACCAAAAAGGTTATGCTTAATGGATACCTGCACTAGTAGTTAAGCGAAATAGCAACGTGATATGCACTACTGAGTACAATTGCAGGCGAACAATTGTTCATAGAAATCAGTTAAAACTTTATGAGGTAGACTATTTTTGTACCAGAGGAAAACAGAGAGACAGAATGTAATAAAAAAAGCCAAATAATGGCACTCAAGATATAAACTTGAATTTTGAAGAGAAGGAAACCAATAAAGATAAAAGATTGAAGAAGAAGTTTGAAACCGATACCGACTCCAAAAAAAAACTCAGAAAAAGATTACCATCTTCTTAAAATTAAATATCAATACAATTTTTTTTCGGTTGGTTTCTTTTTGTTTTTTTTAAAGGGGATGTGATTTTATGTATACAAATGAATGTTGCTCACATCGCCCTGGTCTCCCTTATGCATTTCACAGAAACTAACGGATTACTAGAACCAAACCTAGTTAAGTAGATATGGAAGTAATAAATGAATTGTGAAACAGACCAGTTGTCCTTATTTTAATACTCAATAGTATTACTTTAAAAAAACTTAAAAATCTCATGCGCTTGTCAAAATTTCTCAACTTGCAAGGTCCAGAGTTGCCAATTACGAGTATTAATCATTATTATTAAACAAAAAAACACTTTTATTTTGATAGTATCATCTTCATACAGCCCTATCTTGTAAAAGCCAAACAATAGAAAAATAATTAAAATTATATAAAAATAAAAATTGTCCCGATTTCTTATTACAAACAAAAATTAGATTTTATGATATACACATAAATATATATATATACTAGCTGTTCCAGCAGACGTTGTTCTCCCCTTGATGGTTGGTGGCACGATGAGTTTGATTTGGTGAAAGTCCCTGTATATAAAATTCTGGACAGCAGAGTTCGTTTGATCGATTATAGAATAGGCAAGGGGACCAAAATATTACCGTGCCAATGATCAAGCCGCTCGTAAAACCGCGGAAAATTTTAACTAAATCTTCAAATCTTAAGTCCGAACCCACATTGAATTTTGAAAATAAAATCTGAAATTTATATATGAGACATATGAATTGACTTTTTTAAAAGTAACGTGAAAGTTTTAGAGCTGGCAACGTTTTTGACAGATGATTTCAGAAAGGCTAGTTTTTTATATCCCCTCTTTCTCATTATCTCGGTAGCCATTGGAACAGTCTGGATAGCAGAAGAGGTTGTGTTTACCTGTCTGCATCACATTAGTGCTGGGGAAAATGTTAATATTTATTATAATCATTTTAAGAACATTATTTCTTTTTCATTGGTTTTTATTAATTTTTCGGAACACAAAATCATTATTTTCAGACACTTTGACAAAAAAAGATATATATAAAGAATTTTAGGTATTGAAAAAAGTTCTCCATACACCGGACTAAAACTAATATCTTACATGTTTTCTTTTCTTACCCAATGTTTTAAAAAAAAGAAACTGTAAAACATTTTGATCTAAATGTTTTACGCCCACTAGCTCAAGCATATAAGTGTCGTATAGAAAGACAAAATTATTTAAGTAATAGTTGGCTTACAATCTAGATCTGATTCTCCAAAAAGTGTTAAAACCAGCTTCACCATCACCTATATCCT
This sequence comes from Meiosimyza decipiens, assembly GCA_963680825.1. Lineage (NCBI taxonomy): Eukaryota > Metazoa > Arthropoda > Insecta > Diptera > Lauxaniidae > Meiosimyza > Meiosimyza decipiens. The sequence goes on along the minus strand of OY804258.1, from coordinate 79,792,050 downwards.
GTAATGTATGTCGGAAATACCAAGTAATTTTTCAAGGCCAAATAATTTTTGCCACAAATGAAATTAGACTGACAAAAAACGAGATATAGAAAAATATGAACTTGTCCAAAATTGAAAATGTTTAGTTTTATTCACACAAGCCTCTATTCAATACGCAGATGCTAGGTTGGGTCAGTTTCGATATTGACCTATGCTTTACCAAGAACTGAAATTTCATTTAATTCTAAGAAAAATCCAACACGGCTTTGCGCTAAGACTGAAAAAATAAATTGTGTTACGAAGTCAGAACTCAATTTACAACTTCAGTTTTCTATTTTTTTGGGGCCGTTGAAGCTTATCAAAATGGAGCAAAGCCCATTTTAATACTTACAAATATTGAAATTTCTTACTCCACCAATATTTTTTTGTATTAATGGGTCTTTATTTTAGAAGAAAAACAATCATCAGGCGATCTCACTCAACATATGCAGTCTCACGAAAGTAGCAGTTCATCGAGCAGTGTTATTGCCAGTTTATCGCTCTGCTTGGGTCGGAATTTAAGCCGAGTATCATCCAGAAGTAACTGTTCGACATACGAAACTTTAGATTTCAATGCAACTAATATTGATTTATCGTCGAGTCTACCATCCTGCACTTACAACATTTGCAATTATACTGAACGAAATTCAACATTATCTATCAACAATGCTGCGAGTTTGCATACTTCAAGTCCTGCCAACGAGCCAGCCTTATGTCCAAACAAATGTGGTAATATTGGAACAACATCTCCAATTAATTTCAGGTGAATATTGCTTAGAATTACACAGGTCTTAACTTATTTTTTTGTAAGACGAATCTACTGCTTTTTACACATCAAGAATATGATATAATTTTCTTAAAAGTTTAAACCAAGAGGCCCATCGAGACCGGGAACCGTTTAGAAGCGTGATATAATTCTTCTTCTAATAGGATACATTTTTTTAAATGTTTTCTTCTGTCTGATTGTCAAATACATATGATAATTACCGTTACTAAAAAAAAAAGTATGCGGCGATGAAAATAAAAAAATATTGGCTCAGCATAATGCTAAAGTTCAAAAACATTTTAAAGAAAAACAGGACCTTATTATTGACAGAGTTAAATCTGGTAACGGGAATTGAAAATATGGCAATGAGGCCGCAGATTTTTTTCAAATATTGAAGCGGTAGCTAATATTACAAATATTGATATCAATTTACAAATTTCAGATCACTTTTAAATGAAACTTATAAAATATACACTGATAATTATTCTTGGTACTATATGCCAATAACAGTCTACAAAATATTAAAACATGGATGTGAAATAATACAGCATTTTAATGTACCGATCGGACTTTTATCTGAAGACGTATTAGAATGTAGATATAATTTATCTAGGAAGTACAGGCTGAAAGACATAAGAAAAGATTCCAGGGAAAATTCGACTCGCGATCTTAGTGTTTCACTTTTAATTAATTCTGACCTCTGATTTGCTGAGGACGAAGAGACCGACAGCTTCTGGCTTTAATTAATACAGAAGATTTAGTGTCCAGTGACTCATCAGACTCAGACAACATAGTCGACTATTGAATATTTTATTTTAATATATTTTTATTTGAATTATTTTTTAAATATGAATTATGTATCTATCGTTTCATATTTATATACTATACATATGTATATTTTTCAATACACAAATAACAAAAATAAGTGAAAGCTTTTAACTGGTCTTAAATGGTTTTTCATTTCCTTTTAAAGAAGGTGAAATTTAGACCCCATTTTTGGCAGCCATATTTTTAAAGAAAAAAGAAACCTACTTGTGAAATTTTGTAAAAAAAATTTTTTGTGTGGGAGCTATGCTTGATTATAAACCGATTTTATTCAATTTCACAAAATTTCTTAATCTTTAGAAAAAAAACAGTTCATGCCAAATTTCATTTCTCTACGTCAACTCCTTATAGCCTTATAGTTTTGGCCACAGCTCATATAAAAGTGTTATACTGTGCGCCGTTTACAGGTTTGAGCTAGGATTCTGAAATTTTGGGACAGTTATTTTTAAGCCTCATGGTAAAATATAAGAAAAAAACTGTCCAAAAAGTTCCCATATAAACTCGCTAATACATACTTATGGGTGAAGGATTTTATTTAAAAAAAAAATTAAATTTGACATTAAGGTGCGATTTCGAAACGAATTAATATCTAATATAATGAAAATATTTAAATTTATTACACTTTTTAGAGAAGGGCGGCGTGCTAGTGATGGTTTAATGACACAAGGCTTCTTGAATTCCTTACCGGTCTTAAGTTCAGCTCCAAGATACAATAGCCATAGGCTTTATGAGGCAAATGTTCGGAGTGGACTGTATGAGCTACAAAAACTTCAGGAGGAAGATGTGGTTGAGAGAGTACAATATGAATCCAATATACCGTTAGATGAATTCAGAAATTCTCAGTTTCGTTCGAACATTAAGCGAATGTCGCTAGATTTTAAAACACCTTATCAGAGTTACAAGCATCAAATGGAAAGTGGTTTTCCCAGAAGATGTACAGAGCCCTCAGCATCACCCATCTGTAGCTATAAGCATGAAGGCAATTATTACATAAGCCCTGCACGCAATGATGCATTGGCATTTAATTTAAATTGTATGCAGCTTCATCAACAAAAACCACCATTGCAGCAACAGCTTTTGCAACATAGACTACTGCAGCAGAAAAGACACATATTTCAAAGGCACGTAGCAATAGATTCACACTTATCACGTTCTCAAATTGCTCGCCAAAATAACTATAAATCTGTGCAGCATAGGCAAGTTGATTGTAACTTACAACTCATAAATACCGAACCAGAAAACTTTTTCCAACTACAAAGCTTAGAACGAAGTGAATGGCATCCATTCATATCAACTTATAGATATTACCAGCAACCCAAGAATTTTTTGAAAACTTCATATATCAAAAGTCACTCTCAAGTTACATCTGCATGTTCGATCCCAACAAGATGCAAGCCTAATAATATCGATGCGTCGGAAACATGGAACTCTCTGCCCAAATCAATTAACGCCTGTAAAATAAATAAATCTACTAGATTTGATAATGGAGGACAGCAATCGCTTTATCAAGTAAGTACAATATTCGTAAATCTCAAAATTCTCAAATCTGAAATTCGCAATTATCAAATCGAATAAAATTTCACAATCGCCTAACTGATTCTATAATTAAGTATTGCTAATAATGAATCATTGGGGTCATATTAAAAACACACAAGCTGGCAAAAGATATCAATAAAATATAAATAAAAATTAAATTTTGGGAACAAGTTAAAGTTGAAAGCATAAAACATTGAAACAAAACGTGTCGGTCGGAACTAGTTTCTAAGGTGTAACCATCAGAAGTTTCGGAAAAATTTTTACCAAAAATATTTTAAGTTGTTAACCTCTGAACTTATATCAAAATATGGATGTCATAACAAAGATAATTTAATGGACTGCCACATTGTCACTCAAAACATAGAAACTTCACTGTATACTTTGTAATATGACGATTTTTCTAAAATTTTGATCGATATGTGTTAATGACCTCTTCTTTATTGAACATTCTAAGAAAGCCTGATTGCTTTCCTTTAAAATGATGTAGCATTTGTACAAAATATTTTCATATTAACCCTCATTACTGAATAATCAAATTCGCTTTGGTGAATTCTTGCAAATTTTCTGTAATTATTGAAAAACTATTAAAATCAATAGGCATTGGGATTCTACTGCAAATATCTTCTGAATGATTAGAGTAATTGATTAACCAAATCAGACCTTTTTTGTAGAGCGTTCAATTTCCTATAGAAATAATTGAAGCTTATTTGTCAATAATTATTTTTTAGTAAGTTACAAGTTGTTATTCAAGTTGACCTTGAATATCTTTCAACTGGTAAGATTAATGAAAAAAGTGTTTGAGATCATTTTTGTAGAGCGTTTAATTTCCTATAAATATTGACAATGCAACTGGTTTAACAATCTATTGGTGATAAGATATGGCCATTTTTATATGAGACTACACTAAAAATTGAAAACTATGATGAGCATAATCTTTCCGTTAATATTAAGAGCTTAGATTTGGTAAGTACTTTCTAGAGGTACCTAGGAACTAGTTTTCGTGTGTCGGATCCAAAAAAAAAAATTTGATTTTTTTGACCCACCCTAACGTGCATGCACCATAAAGCGTCAAAAGTAAAATTTAAAAATGTCCAGTTTCATAAAGAAATTAACTGCAAATAAGAGAGGTAAATTACTTTTTAAAATTCACAAAGCGATCAGTAAATACTGCAAAAACTTGTATAGTTTCTACGTGGGGTAAAAGGTATTTGCTAATTTTATGTTTACTTCGTTTGCTTTTTAGAGTTTAAAATGCTAAAAGCTGAGGAGGAGGTGCGAAAACCTTTGCTTCCATAGTCAAACAATTTTCCATGTCTACTGGAGGAGCAAGAAAAATATTTGAAAAATATATGAAAACAATTTATTTAAAAGTGATTGGGGGGAGGTCGTCCATGCAAGATAACTACAAATCAGGAACGTCTTTCGAAAATAAAAGTCACAGCTAAGCAGGACACATCGGCTCGAGAACTAATCGAAGGCCTTGAATTAAATATGTCTTCTAGAACAGTTCAGAGAAAGTTGAGAAAATTGGGCCTGCTCAACTGCGTTGCAAACAAGAGGTCTATGATTTCAAAAGTAAATCGGATGAAACGGCTTTCGTTTGCCAAACAATATGTCAACATACCAGTCTCATTTTGGAACAGGATGATTTGGTCTGATGAGTCGAAATTTTAGTTAAAAAATGCAAAAAAACGTAAAGAGTTTAGTGTAGAGCATCAGATCACTTGAAGCCAAACCTAGTACTAACTACCGTCAAACACGGAGGTGGGTTCCTTATGGTTTCGGGTTGTATCTTGAGCGCAGGTAAGGGGAACTTGGTTAAAACCGATGTTAAGATGACAGGAAAATTTTATGTTAATATTTTGGATCAAAATCTGAATACCAGTGATGACAAAATGGGATTGGGGTCATTCTTGTTTCAACATGATAATGACCCCAAGCATACTTCACGTATGGCAATTTTCGAAAACAATTCTATTGAAAAACCAAACTGGCGTGCGCAATACACGGAGTCAAATAGAATATTTGTGTATACCATTTGTGGATAGCAAAATATCAATAACGAAACGATCCCAAACTTTTGAAATGAGATGCAATGGAAAAATATACCCAAAGAAATCATGACAAATTTGATGGAAAGTATTCAAAAAAGGCTTCGAGGTGTCATTCAAAATAAAGGTGGAAGCACAAATTATAAATAAAAAGATATATAAATTCGAATATTATTGTTGAATAGAAAATTAAATAATAATAAAATAAAAAATTGGTGTTTCAAATATAATTAAATCGTAAGATCTTTGATCTATGATCTTTGAGTACTTTATTTTGAGAACCGAACATATTTTTAAATTGACTTTGAAACATATTCAAAAAATTTAAATAAAAACATGAACTTGAAACGTATACATACTTTCAATTATCGCCTAGTGTGTGTAGATGATTGCATCATGTGTACTACGGATACTACGCATTTGATATTTTTTACTAAGAAATCACGCTGCTGCCGCTCAGAAAAATTGATGCCATTTGAACGTCAGATGAGTCACGTGCTTAAATTCGTTTGTCGTAAAAATTCGTTTTTCATAGTGAAAGACAAAATCGCGAGAAAGGCGCATAAACCAAATCAAAACCAAGTTCTAGCTGCAGACAGAAGAGTTTTTGCCCTAAGTGGCAATAGAAATTTAAATAAAATTAATCATTTATTTTTCACTTATAATAATCAAGTGAGAAAAACAAACTCGTTGGTCAGTGCGGCGACCAACGAAAAAGTTCTCAGCAACTCATTGCTAAAAATTGAATGCAGAAAATATAAAAAAGCAGTTCTCTTGCTCAAACGGATAGCAAAAGTGTTAAAATGAGATAGATACGCTAGTGCGCGTATTAACACTAAAAGCTCCACCCACCAAAATCAATACGCAACCAATCGCTCCCGCGCAAAAACTCAACACACACACCAGCAAATATTGAAAACAAGTTATGAGCCAGCTACATCTCTCTCTCTGCTCTCCTTTGATCCCCCGGCAGGGAAATTAGCTACCCACAGGAAATTTAAAATCCCATCAAGAAAAAGATGCAACAATCGCAAGTACAAAGCTTTCTAATTTTTTTAATGCTTCTCGCCGAAAAAGCAACCTTACCACCGATGCTAACTCAAACAAAGCTACAAATTCAGCAATCCAGACTAGCATGGATCGCTATATAAAAATCAAACGAAAACTAAGTCCTTCGAAGGGTGATATAAATAATAGTGCTTCACCCGAGGCAAGGCGAGGTTCTAGTTGTTCTCGGTCTCGCTTCGTTTTATAAATTTGAGTCTCGCCTCGCCTCGTTCTCGGACGAGAACTTAAAATCACATACCTCGCCTCGCCGAACCGAGGATTTTATTCAACTGAAAAAAAATTTTCAGGCCTGTATATTGTCGGCATACAAGCAAAATTGACTATCTGCAAACAAATATTAAGTGAGTGACGCTAATTAATCGTTTAACCGTTTAAATTAATCGATTTCGAATAAAACATTTCATACGGTACGGACGTGTTTTAGCGAAATCTAGTATTTTTTCTAAAAAAATCTCTAATATCGTTTTAAATTTACTTACTATGCCTTGTCTCTGTGGTCTAAAGGTTGATCGTGGTCAACCATCAACCCAGTGTGGCAAGTGCAATGAACTTTTTCATTTAGCTTGCATTAATATTTTGCCAGTGGATCTGGAATATTTGCAAAAATGTAACAATTGATATCTTTGTAATAAGTGCATGGCAGTGCGCCGAAACTCTTTGCGTTCGCCCCCACCGTTCGTAACGCTGACAAGTCGCGATAATTCTGTTTCATTTTATCAACAAAACTGTATTAACCACGAAATTACTCTCCAAATTGTGTTCGATGAAAATTTGTGTTCGATGAAATTTGTGCTCTTAACTCACTGATATCGGTTGATACGAATCTCTTTGATGATGCTGCTATAACTGTTAATGATTCTAATGCAGGGGTCAGCAACGCAACACTACATTCTCTTTCTCTCTTGTTATATACTATACGTATACAAGAAAATTAGCTCTGCTACTCATGAGTAGCAGCGTACCGATGCCTGTTCTAATGCTTCTACGTCATATGCTGCTGCGACCGCTGATGTAATTTCTCCAACTTCTGCTGTCTCTCATATTTCGAATGAGCGTATTTCGGGTGTTCGTACTCGGCCTGCTGATATCGCTGATGCATTACAAGCACCAAAAACATTCGCTGCTGCTGCCGCCGCTGCTTCTGCTAATTTTCCAATTGTTGCTGCTTCTCCAATGCAGTCGTCTCAACGTAAAACTGATGCGATTAATGTAAATAGCAAAGATAAAAACAATAGAAAAAGGCAAATACTTGTTGAACTTAAGGATCGCAAGAAATGGCTTCATATTTGATGAAATACCTTCTGCACCTTCTGTTACGTCTGAAAACATTATTGAATACTTTTCTAATCATGCTGGTATTGATAAACATTTTTTGTCATGTTACAATTTGATAAAGAAAGATGCTTGCATGCATACTTTAAAGAGAGTTAATTTTAAATTGGGTGTTCCCGAAGCCTCTTATGATAAGCTGATGTTACTTGATCTGTGGCCTGCTAATGTCAATGTGCGCCCATTTCAGTTTTTTCAAAAGTCGGGAAGACAACAGTCCATCCCTTAATTAATTTGACCAGCATAAAGGAGAAGAATAGAGCAATAAAAATTTATTTTCATAACGTTTCTGGGTTAGAACAAAATCGAACTGGATTTCGATATTTTCGTCATCATTGAAACTTGGTTGAATTTGGATTTTTTCGATCATGAATTTTTCGATGCAAATCTTTATGTGTTTCGGAAAGATAGAGATGTTGGAAAAACTGGATGTGCAAGGGGTGGTGGTGTTTTAATTGCGGTGCCAAGTAAACTTCTGGCATCTTTGCATGCTCTTGAAAATCATGACTCTTTACTTGACCAGCTTTGTGTACGCATTCAGACCCAGTCTGGTTCTTTATTTATTTGCGCCTCATATATTCCTCCAAATTGTGCTGAGAGCCTTTATAAGGCGCATATTGTTAATATTTTATCATTAGCTTTAAATAAAGTAGGAGATAACCATCTTTGTGTGCTTGGAGACTTTAATTTACCTAATGTCTCTTGGTCTCATGTTGTCAATAGTACTGCTCTTATTTCTAGTAATATCAATAGTACATCTGAAATATATGTGGTTGATAGCTTTTCTCATGCAAGTCAATAGTTTTTCAAAAAAACTCAATAGAATTTTGGATTCAATATTCTTAAGTAATAACATTAAATATAATCATGTTCCATTAATAATTGAATAGATTTTTATAAAATCTTATGCATAAAATTTGAAAATTGTAACATTTCGTTTAACTATAAATTGTGTAATTTCTTTAACTTGAACAATTTATTTCTGTGCTTAGACTGGGATGCTATGCTATTTGATCTAAATGTTTCAACTTGCTTTAATATCTTTAGATCAAAAATCGTTGAAATATGTAAGGATAATATTCCAGTTGTTGTTAAAAAGCAGTATAAACTGCCGTGGCATACTAGTGGCCTTAAGAAGTTAAAGAATTTAAGAAATAATTTTTATCGCAAATTCAAAAAAACAAAAGAAATTAGATATTTTGAAATATTTAAAAAGCATTCAAAGGATTTCAATTGCTTGGATATACAGAAATTACATTTTAAAATTTGAAGCTAACATAAAATCCAACTCCAAGGCGTTTTGGCGTTATATTAAATTGAAAAGAACTATTTCAAGCATTCCTGCAACATTATTTTTTAAATACAAAACTGCAAATTCTGCTACTGATGCATCCAATCTTTTTGCTGAGTTTTTTAGCTCGAACTTTACGTCTGAAAATGGTGCTGTTGTAAATTATGCTTGTAATTTGCAATCGCGTATTGATTTCGGATCGTTAAAACTGTCCTATGATAATGTGGTCAGAGGTATAGAACGACTTAAATCATCTACTCAAACTGATGTAGATGGACTTTCTGCAGTTTTGATAAAAAAATGCAATCTTTGCCATCAGGAGTATTTATTGAAGCTTGGAAATACACACTTATTACTCCCATTTTTAAGAGTGGTAATAAAAGTGATGTAAGTAATTATAGACCTAATTCCAAACTTACGACTATTTCTAAGCTCTTCGAGTGTATTATCAAGGATAAATTATTTTATTTCCGTCAAAAGTTTAATTATTTCTAACCAACATGGTTTTATACCTGGACGATCCACAGTCTCTAATTTGGCAGTTTTCACCGAAGACTGCATTTCGGATTTCCAAAAAGGCTTTCAGATTGATGCGGTTTACACTGACTTATCTAAAGCTTTTGATACGGTCTGTGATGTAGTCCTAACTAAAAAGTTAGCATGTCTGGGTTTTCATTCCGTTTTTTTGAACTGGATTAAATCGTACCTAAGCAATCGTAGGTGTATTGTAGTTGTGGATAATCTGCAGTCACAATACTTTGTTGCATCGTCGGGTGTACCACAGGGTACTATAGTATTTTCGAGCCCTTGCTTTTTGTTTTGTTTGTCAATGATATTAGCAGCTGTTTCACTTTTACTAAGTTTCTGTTGTACGCAGACAACCTGAAAATTTATTATGCAATAAGAAATCCACTAGATGCTCAAACGCTCCAGGCGGAACAACATAATTTATATTCTTGGTGTGCTGCAAATTGCCTGTCATTAAATATTCAGAAATGCTTTCAAATAACATTTTCCAAAGCCCATACTCTCGTTCAAACCTCTTATCATATTTCTAACCATTTCTTGCAGTCAGTTAATGAAATTAAAGACTTGGGCGTAACTTTTGATTCCAAGTTTACTTTTTCCAGCCATATTAATTTTACTATATCTAAGTCATATGCCATGTTAGCATTTATTAGACGTAACAGTTCTGAATTCCCAAATACATACACTCTTAAGCTCCTTTATAGCTCATTTGTCCGTTTGAGGCTTAAATACGCTTCTTTTATTTGGAGGCCATATCACGCGTGTCATATCTATCGCATTGAACGCATTCACAAAGTTTTTATTCGATATGCGTTGCGGTCCTTGCACTTTCAGGAACCAGTACCTTCATACAATTCTCGATGTATGCTCATAAATTTAAAAACATTACAAAATAGAAGAACTATACTATCATTAACATTTGTTTTTGATGTTATCCGAGGTATGGTTGACTGTCCTTCCTTACTAGAAAGGATATCTTTCAATGTTCCTGCCAGACTTCTTCGACATTTTGAAACATTTTATGTAGGCTTTAACAGAACAAATTATGCACTAAATGCTCCCCACACTAGAGCATTAATAGAATTTAATAATTGAAATTGATTTCTCCACTTCAAAGTATTATTTTCTGAATTTGCTCAATTTGGTTTATAATTAATAATTATTTTTGTTTTTACTTTAATACTAGATTTTGATTAAGTGTTTTCTTTTCTTATTAGTCTGTAAGAATATAAGTGCTCATAGGCTAAGTAATTTTTGAATAAATAAATAAAATTATGTTTACATCCTCTTCAATTTGTGATACATTATTTTCAGTTTTTAAAAAAAAAATGTATGCACTACCTGATAACTTGTTTTTTATAAGAGTATATTCTTACATTAGATAAATTTGTGTACTTAACATCAAAAACACAAAATTTTATTTTTTGTAGATGGTCAATTTTGCCAAGTCTTCAGGCGATCGGTTAAACGGTTTTTGACATTAACAACAAAGTTTTTACCGAACGTAGGGGTCCCCTTAATAAATCTTTCGTCATATAATAATAACAAAAGAGAGTAGTAGCTGTATTATTCTAACTCTCATTCGATTAGAGATCATTTTAGTACTGCTGACTCTATAGACCAGGGGTCGGCAAAGCAATACTAGCAGAAATGTGTGAGTATTAGTGAGCAGGAGTGAGTTTACACTGAAGAATTTTATTCAGTAGATTTTAGATTTTTCAAAGCTTATACACTTTTTGAAATTATTAGACACTTTTGTATGATCAATATTTTTGATTATTAAAAGATTTTCTGACTTTGGTGGTTAAAATAATTTGAAATGTTGCAAATTTTTATGTTTTGTCCAAAACATCTTCAATATCATTATCAAAACTGCAACATTTTATTCGAATTAGGTTTTCGAGGTGTTCGTCAACTAAGCGGTTCCTTTGCTTTGGTAATAAGTTTTTTAGTGTAAAAAAAGACGATTCACACAAATATGTGGAACCAAAAAGTAAAGTGAAATATATATATCTTAATGTCTAAAAAAGTGTAATCAAAACTCCGTAATACTATTTTAAAAATATTTATTTACTGAAAAAAGTCTTATATACTATCTTAAAATTACTTATTGTCTAACAAAAAATTAATTAAAGTAATAAGTTTATTTTGCAAAGTAAAGAAAAGATAGATCAAAGTTTATAAGCTAACAGAATACAATATTCATACAGTGTACGCATGTGACAAGAAAATACAGCACAAAGAAACGTGGTCTTGCTTGTTCAACAGTTGCATACAAACTGATCTGATATTTATTATTCTCTTTTGTTGTATACGTGTAGCTCTGCTACTCATGAGTAGCAGAATGCCGATGGCTGCTATAGACCGAAGATATGACGAAATATATGGACCCTAAATAAAAGTAGCCTAAGCTGAGCTTCTTAATGTGAAAGCAACGTGGTGTGAGTTCGGTGTGAATCTGACTACCGGTCTTCTTGAAAATGATATTTAAAAAATATTTTTGTATGAGGGCCAACCTAAAGATGCACTCATAATAAAAGTGTTATAGCCTTATCTATGCTTCTTAACATAAAAGACAAGTGGAGTATATTCCATGTGAATCGATTAAGGGTCTTTGTGAAAATGCTATTTTAAAAATATTTTTATATGAGGACAACCCTAAATATGCAGTTAATCGAAATAAAAACTTTCCTATCTTTTAGTAAAATTGTTTTCGTATAGTATTCTCAGAGCTACTGAATATACACACAAAATTACATTAGTATCGGGCAAGCCGTTTTAGAAGGATTTTGTTACAAACACTGTGACACGAGAATTTTATATATTAGATATATATGTCCAGAACCAAGTCACATTTTAGAAAAAGTTGTCATTTCTAATAAATAAAAATCGAATCAAAATTCAAAAAATAGTGTCAAAACAAAAAATACTTCACTTACTTCTGATACGAGCTAGTGTTAAAGCGGGGCTGCGAGGCAAATTTATTTTTCCACCTCGCCTCGGTCTCACCTCGTTCTCGCCTCGTTGAACGAGGTTGCCTCGCAGCCTCGGTGAAGCACTATGCAGCAGACATAATCTTCGACCTCAAATTTATTAATAGCTACGACAAGTTACTGTGAGTGGATTCATACGTAAGGCGTAAGGGTATTCGAGGCAGGATCGATATCAGTTGATGAGATAAACAGTACATTGCAGTTTATTTGTCGCAAAATCCAAAAAATCGAATTTCATGATGACTACAAGAATCTTCAGCAGAACCGGCCACTTAGCCACAAATCCAAATTGAATCAACTGTCACAATTTCTTCACAACGATCTACTTCGAGTAGGTGGCAGAAGCAAGAACTCGTTGCTATCATTTGACACCAAACATACAATTTTATTACCCAGTTCACACTCTTTCGTCAACGCAATAATCAGCAAATTTCATCGACAACACCTTCATGCATGCAGGCACGCAGACACTTTCAAGTACTCTTTGAGACAAGTTTTGGATAATAAATGGCTGCAATTTAATAAAACAGGTAATACATATCTACAATATATGTTACAGCACGCGTCTAATAATTTCAGAGCAACTAATGGGTTTATTACCAAGAGATCGAGTCGTACAATCGTTTCCGTTCGAAAGGACATGTGTTGACTTTTGCGGCTCACTGATGATTACACAAATAATTCGTGGCTGGCCACCCATTAAGGTGTATATTTTAGTGTTTATATGCTTCAGCACAAAGACAGTACACCTTGAGACCTCTGGTACCAACCAGATTGACAACTGGAGCGTTCATATCTGATTTGGAAAGATTTGTCTCACGAAAGTGCTAATGTCGTATAATCTACTCTGACCAATAACTTTATCGGTGCTAAAAGAGAACTTCGTGAACTACTGGCTTCATTCACATAACAGCAACATATCGAGAAGGTTCAACAGAGCTGGCCATAGCATTGTTGGTGCCATATATATGGAGGTACGTTAATAATTCTTCGAGTCCTTGGTACATAAAGAATTTGAAGAAATTTCGCAATGGCCGTAATAGGACATGGAACAAATACGTTTGTAGCCAGGACCGAAATGACTTAGTTGCTTATCAGCGACTGTTTCTCGAATTTAAAAATATGTCAGCTTTAGTTTATTCTGAATATTTGAATAAAATTAGGCTGAATATTCTTCATGACCCCAAGAATTTTTGGGGCTTTATTAAATCTAAAAAAAATCTGACTAGATTCTGTCTGAGTTTAAAACAGTTGATGGGTTCACTATCGACCCCCAAATTATAGCCGGGTTGGTTGCTAATTTCTTTAATGAATCATTTTCTAGGGGTTTATTTCGCCCTGAGGTCAACTATTTTGAATATATGGATATCGAATCTTTACTTTCGGTTAAAGAGATATCTTTCTCACCTGATATCTCATCTGCTGATGATGACTTCAACTACGGGCCTGATGGCATTCCTGCTACAGTTTTAGCTATTTGCAGCTCTATGCTGAGTCAGCCCCTCAGTTTTTTATTTAATTATTTATTAGTTAGATAGAGCTATGTCCCTAAATTTCGGAAAAATGCATACATTAGCCCCATTTTCAAGAAAGCGTGTAAAAATGATGTTTCAAACTACAGGCCCGTGGCTAAGTTATCATCAATACCGAAAATGTTTGAGCATATTGTATACGATCAGGTTAAGGTGTGCTGTAGTGAAGTCATGATAACTCGTCAGCATGGTTTTGGTAATAGCAGATAGACATTTGCTAACCTCCTTGATTTCACTTCTTATGCAGCAAGCTGTTTAAACTCTGGTGGGCAAGTTGACTGCATCTACACTGACTTCAGTAAAGCATTTGACAAATTAGCACATAAGTAGTTTGATTTTGCATAAGCTAAAGATGTTTGGATTACCGTTAAGTTTTATCAGCTGGATTGAATCTCATTTATCTGATCGCTCATATCAAATAAGATTTTGGAGAGTGTTTTCCTCTCCATTTGGTACGGTATTAGGTGTTTCACAAGGAAGCCACCTGAGGCCGCTCCTGTACATTTTAGCAATTAATGACGTTACTCATGTTATTAACAAGTCCCATCTGTTAATATATGCAGGCGACGTGAAAATTTATTGGAACGTAACGGGGTTTGGTGATACTAATCCAATTCAGTCCGACTTGAAATCCTTTGAGGTTTGGTGTTAAAAAATTAACTTACATCTTAATCTTGATAAATGCCAAACTATGATTTTTTTCAAGAAAAAAAATATTGTGGAGTTTGATTATAAATTAATAGATAAGAAAATTTGTCGTGTCGAAGTAGTCAAAGACCTAGGCATACATTTTGATGTTAAATTAACTTTCATTGAGCATAATAATCAAATTTAAAAAAAAAATCTTATCCCTACTTGGCTTTATTGAGAGGTGGACAAAAGAATTTAATAGCCCTTTAGTAACGGTGGCTTTATATAATACAATAGTGCGTCCTCACTTAGGGTACGCCATCCAAGTATGGTCACCATTTTATAATATTCATATAAGGACATTCTTTTACAAACCCTACGGACTTTGACAAAAATTGACCGAAGAAAGAAAGAAGCGATACGAGGACTTTTTTCAATAAGTTTTTTTATTTATGCATGCACAGATTTATATAATTTCCAACTGACTTAACGTAGAAGAAGGCTCCATTCACTCTCCGACGAATGGAAACGTAGGTCAACGAAAAACTTAAAACCCACTGTTGCAAGTGGACAGCTGGTGATGCAGCGCAACAAGAAACAAACATCTTTTTGTACTATAAGTCAGTTTGCACAATATTATTGGTGATGCTTAACAAAACCAAAAAAAGTACTGTCGTAAACTCAGAATAATGCTGCGTTTGCGATTCGTACAGGGCATCGATTCGTACAGGACAATGAGGAGTATTGTTACCTCCTTACATGAAAACGTAATCCTAGGATACTTTATAATGAAACGGATTGTGCTATCTGATCGCAACAAATTAATGCTAGATACTTCTGAAATATTTGTAATGGTAGTCCCTGTGAGATGATCAATGAAAATGGATTTTAAGTCAGCATGGTCCAAAATTACTGCATTTAAAATATTGACTTTCGCTAGAGTGATAGTGAGCATAAGATTTTGTATATCCGTAATCAACATCCTGTTTTTTGACAGTAAGGTTTCAAACAGGTGAGCCGTATATTGTTAATTTTTTATGGATTCTAACATACTGTTCACCGTGCTTGTTAATTGGTTGATTTGATTTTGTGTTTGGGTGTTGATTACTACCTGTCTATTGTTGGACTCCAGCAGCTGAGCTTCAGTTATCTTTATCCGTTCCAAGTCGTCAGTGTCTGGAGTGCCAGCTACAACCTTTAAGGGTGTGCCTAGGAAATCTAAACTTCTCGCTAGCCTGTGGTGTACATTTAAAGCGGATAGCAAATTTCTTATATGTTCGGTGTCTATCTCTAGAAGCTTCCTCATGTGAGACTGAGGGAACAGAATGGTCATCTTAATCGTCTCATCCGCCAAGCGAGCGTAGTCAGTCAAGTTGGTGGAATGTCTTAAGTAGTCATGCTGATCCTATACTAGTGCGTCACTGTCCAGACGTATACGTATTCAGAGTGACTGAAGTCAGTGATTCGAGCAATCACTATTGTGAGTAAAGACAATATCGTTGCAAAAAATCTTTAAGTATAAAATGAGCCCAACATAAGCCTAAATCGGATTTAAAATAGCAAGAGAGTGCCAAAGGAAAAACCGCGATGACTATTTAAGTTTGGCCTTGTGTACCTCCTTCTCCTTAATTAAGACTGTTGTCGCTAAAGCTGGTTCCTCTTCGATGCATAAGGGGGTTAATTTATTCCCAAGTCTTTTGTTTTTACAAAAACTTTCTCGCCTACATCGAAAACCCTGTTTCGTCTTGTCTGATTTTTTATGTCGATTTGGCGTTCTTGTGTTACCGGAACCTTCTCTTTTACTTTCTCACGGAAACTTAGAGAAGATGAGTGGAGTATGTCAATGAATTTCATGCCGGTGACAGAGTACACCGATTCGTTGTACTCTATCGTTGCCTGTAAGGTGAGTTCAACCGTATTATCAATCCCTCCAGTGTAGAACAGGGACAGCTCACTATGGATTGTGGCTACATCGGATGCAGGGTCCTGATTTTCCAAAGCATTC
This sequence comes from Meiosimyza decipiens, assembly GCA_963680825.1. Classification (NCBI taxonomy): domain Eukaryota; kingdom Metazoa; phylum Arthropoda; class Insecta; order Diptera; family Lauxaniidae; genus Meiosimyza; species Meiosimyza decipiens. Next base: position 79,775,478 of record OY804258.1, on the reverse strand, counting down.
AAGTATTGTCGCGACAAAGTGTCGGCGACATGATTCTCTTTGCCGGGCTTATAGAAGACGTTAGCATTGAGTTCGTCAATATGCGCCTTCTAACGCTTAATTTTTGAATTAAAGATTCTTTCTGAAACCGCAAAGGTAAGTAGCTGATGATTATTAAAGATGTTTATGGCCAATACTATCACTAGGAGTTCCCTCTTATTAGTTGCGTAATTCATCTGCATGTCCTTTAATGTTATGGAGATCATTGTGACTTGACGACCGTTCTAGGAGAGAACTGCCCCTATACAGCAGGCTGAAACGTCGGTGGTTAAATTGAAGCTTTTATATAGTCTGAGTATCTGAGCATGACATCTCTGATTCCAAAACGTTTCTTAATCTTTCGATTAAGAAACGTGTGGCGTTGGATTTCATTAAGCTGAATGGGGATTTCCCTTGACTTGTGCTTACCCACAGACCCGTTTTCCTCCTTCAACATGTCCGAGAGGGGTTTTGCTATCGATGCAAAATCCTTTACGAAGCACCTTTAACAGCTGACCAGGCATATGAAGGTCCCAACTGCGAATAAATTTCTTGGCTCCACGTACTCCTGGATAGCTTTCACCTCCTCCGGGTCTGTTTTTGCGCCATCACTAGTCACAATAAACCCGAGATATTCAACGCTTGTTTTCAAAAACTGTGACTTTTCCTGTCCCATCCTTATGTTGCCGTCGTAGAGACTTTTCAGAACCCAGTCAAAGTGCTTGACATGGTGTGCTTCGTTTTTGGAAAATACCATGACATCGTCGACGGATTCGTACTTAGACACCCTAATAATGCCACTTTTAAGAAGATTTTTTACTTCAGTGGCAACAGAGTCTGCTAAGCCCATAGGGTATGGGTATAGCTTAGAGTAAATTATGTCATCGTTCATTGTTCGAATTGTGGCAACTACAGGCGTTAAATGGCAGCAACTCGTTAGGGTTCACGAATGCCTTAACCTATTGTGACCATATGATCTGCGTTCTCATTGAAAATAAAACATCTTATTTTCTTATTTTGCTAGAGTTTTCGGTGAGAAAGGGGACCCTTTTTTTAGTAAATATAAACAATTGGTAAATATCTGATTTTTCTTAAAAATATTTCGAAATATCTGATTTGCTACGGTTTCCGGGATGTGCAAGTGAGGACCTTTTTTTTAATGCATAAAAACATACGAATCATCAAAAAAGCTTCATCAGCTTTTCCTGCTCCGCGTTTTGGTGAAAAATATATGGTCACGTTACCTTAACCCTATTCTTCAGCATTTTGGTGAAGCTGGCTCTAACCGTCGGTGAGGCGTCGACGTCAAAAATTTTGGTGAAGTTAACTATAACGCACTTGTGGTATTGTATCTTTTCCGACTTTGAACTGAACTTGATTTCGTTCGTCCACAAACTTAGCATCGCTCCTATCTGCGTTAGCAGGTCAAGACCAATAATCGAATGTCGAAAGACTGCCTAGCATAAAAGATTGTGTAATTTTTGCAAACAGTGATAGTGAGCATTTCTCGGCGGTTCTGTTAGAACTATGAATAGAGTGCACGACGAATGGGGAATTGACCACGGTCACTTTCAGCCACTTACAGAGCTTAATGTAGTTCATGTCGATTCAAAACTTAATTTTTACCCCCACTACTCTTCGCCAAACGAACGGAAGCAGGGAGCTTCCACTAAAAACTTAATACCACCGCTGTCGCATTCACCCTCAGCCTGGATTCCAGCAACCACGTCTGTGGTCGTTTCGCCATTTGCTTGAATGCTCGGATCGGAGTCCTGGGTTACATGACCAAGACTCTGTCGTCTTTGGCCTTACATGCGCTCTGAAAAGTTTGCTCTTTTGTTGCCTTGGTAGGGGTATACATAATACTTACTAGTCTTAGTGTTTCTAGTACGCCGTAGTCTATTGAAATTTTGACGAAGACGAATCTATGTCCATTGGTTCTGCCAAATCTCCACTGTTGGGTTTGGCTTGGGGCTGGGCAGCCTGTTGCTGGTTACCCAGCTGTTTTCTGAAAAACAAACTTTTACCCAGACCTGGCCGGGCCCACTTCCCTTGATCTTGTTGTTTTGGCTGTTGCCGATCCTGTGATGAGCCAATGCTAAGACCGAAGGAAGATCAAGAGGATGGGCCGCGAATAGGAAAATTATGAGATTTCGTTTGAGCCCGGAGAAGAATACCTGCAGAGCATCACCCCTAAACTTTTCCCACATGCCCTTTGCTAAAGCTGTATCGCATAACATATTTACTTTGTTAGTTATCAAGATGAGTTTTTTCTCAACCTCGTCATAATATCGTAAGAGCTACAAGCCTTATTGCCTGAGCGTACCTAGTTCCTGCTCTGTTATATGGATTGGCTGCTGATCGCTGTACGGGAAATCTAGCCTAGCCATGATGCCATCAAAATTCATCACCATATTGTAGGATGCAAGTACAGCATCTGCTGGACCCCTCACCATTTTTTCTAATTATTATGATTGCCTGATAATGGTGCGAGCTGCCATTGTAAGGTTTGAAAAATTTATAAACGGCACAAGCTGCTTGCCGCCAAGGCACCCCGTCTAAAGGTTAATTGTATTTTGCACCCTCCAAAATTCTAACCTCCTCGTACACCTCGACTTCTGGTAAGGCAGCGTGCGTTTCCCTGAGGTGGCTAGTTAGATCGATAATTTGCTGGCTAAATACTCCTATTAGGACGTCGTCCCTTTGCTTATAGAGCTCTGTCTGCGCTGACAGCGCACTAGACGCTGCACTCTCCACAACTAACCGTAATTGATCTGGGTTCATGTCTAAGTTTTGTTCTATAAACGTTTGGGGCAACTGCTCGGTTCTTTCTGTAACACTTAAACAATCTACGTTACAGGTCAATAATTGTAGAACACTGTCCTCGCCGTAAATTTTCAATTGATCACGTTCACTGTCTACGTTGCTTGAACTGTAAGTCATAAGTTAACAACCTGTTCTTAACATACAATGTCACAAGGCTACCAATGCGTAATTGTTTTTATTTATTTTTAATTATAGTAGAAATGTTCTCAGTTGCTGGCAAGGAACACAACTATACTGAAATGCATTTAATCGTGACGGAGTAAATGTCTTGAATTTCACTCTAAGCTTCACCGAAAATATTGTTACGAAATTTCCTGTCTCTTTTTAGGATAATTTCGATCTCTTACACTTTTCTGAGTTCGATCACTGGATTGTGTAGCAATTAAAAACACAAACTTTATTTAATTATAAAATGGTTTATTTAAATCAAAAGCGTTAGTTTTTAAACGGTACAATTGTTTATTTCCTTTAATTATCGATATTCAAACTCTAATATTGAACTGGCACTATGTAGACAATTATTTCACTTTAGCGCTTTGAAATCCACTGTATTACTCTATTGCTTAAGAACAACCTTTATGACTCTACTGTTTACGAACAACTGTCTCTCGACTGCTCAAATGACAACCTTTTATAGCAAATTCACTTCCTTCTTGAAAGTTCCACCACTATCCAGAATTTCATTTCCGGTACCTTCTAGATGGCGCTTATCGAGTTCAAGAATCATCTAGCATACCGCAGCGACATTCAGTTTATTTGCTACTTCCTAGATGGCGCTTATCGAGTTCATTATTTCTAGTACAGAAACCACATATGACTGCCACAGGGTGTTCGAGAACAGGCATACTGCAAATTTCGCTACACTGCCCTCCGCTTAAACTTGTTCGTCCCGAACAAGAGTCTCTCCGTCTCTATAGTAAGGTGCCAGCCTTTCGATGTGGAGTACCTTTACTTTACCTTTGTTGCCAGTGTATTTTTGGATTCGATACACAACGTCATTAATCCTTGTGACGATCCGGTAAGGTCCCTCCCAATGAGTCTGTAATTTAAGAGACAAGCCTCGTTTTCGTTGTGGGTTGTATAGCAGCACTAATTGACCTTCTTTGAACCCTTCAGTATTTGCTCGCAGGTCATACCGAGATTTCATCTTGTCGCTAGCCAATTGAGTACGTCTCCTGATAAGCTCGTGTATATCTGCCAAATCTTTTCTTTTCCGCGACATGTAATCGTCAGCATGGGTCGTTTTTGGGACAACGCTTACTCCGTACTTCAAATCTGCTGGAAGCCTAAAGTCCGTACCAAAAATGGCTTTTGCTGGCATGACTGTAGTGGTATCGTGTATTGACGAACGATAAGCCATAAGAAACATTGGTAAAAGCTCATCCCAATCTTTTTGTCCTTTGTCAACAACCTTTTTCAGATACTCCTCTAGAGTACGGTTAAACCTTTCGACCATGCCATCGGACTGAGGATGCAATGCCGTGGTACGTGTCTTCTGTATTCCAAGCATGTCACAAACCTCTTTAAAAAGCTCCGACTCAAAATTTCGTCCTTGGTCCGAATGCAACCCAAGTGGAGCTCCATATCGGCAAATCCAATTTTTGATGAAAATGTCTGCCACTGTTTTTGCTTCTTGATTGGGAATGGGATATACTTCTGGCCACTTACTGAAGTAATCAATTACCACAAGGATGTATTTATTTCCTGCATTGCTGATTGGAAAAGGTCCCGCTATATCCATGGTTATCCTCTCAAAGGGAGCTCCAACGTTATACTGATGCTTTTTTCCCCGAGTACGTTGCCTGGGTCCTTTAGCAATTGCACATTGGTCACAACGGCGTATCCAGTCAGCGACTGTTTCTTGGCATCCTACCCAATAAAACTGTTTCTTTATTTTCTCTGTGGTTTTTGTTATACCCAGTGTCCACCACTTGATCCATTGTGATAATCCTCGATTATTTTCTTAAATTTTGCCTTTGGAATAACCAGCAGTTTTGAGAGAATTTTACCATTCTCGCTTTCCCAGATTCGGTAGAGGCAACCATCATGCAACTCCAAACTTTGCCATTGCGCCCAGTATGCTTTACAGATTTGTCTTTCACTTGAGATTTCTTGCCACGCCGGTTTCCTACCCAGCTCCTTATACTTAATTATAGTTGCCAAATCTGTATCACTGCGCTGGTCCCGTTGTACCTCCTCTTTTGTCCACTTTTCTTCAGGCAAAACGTTCAAAAGGCGTACATCTATTGTTCCAGCTTTATTTTCCGTTCGTGAACAATGACCGCATTCAATTTTACATGGACGACGGGAAAGTGCATCTGCATTTCCATGCTGGCTTCCTTTGCGATGTTCTATGGTGAAATCATAGCTCTGCAAGCGTTCTATCCACCGTGCGATTTGACCTTCAGGATCCTTGAATTGAAGTAGCCACCTTAATGCCGCGTGGTCTGTCCTCAAGAGAAAGTGTTGTCCACATAAGTACTTATGGAAGTGTTTTACGCATTCCATTACTGACAGTAAATCTCTCCGAGTTACGCAATAATTCCTCTCAGGTTTCGACAGAATTTTGCTGAAATATGCGACGACTTTTTCTTGTCCATTGATGACTTGGGACAAAACTCCTCCAATACCATGTCCACTTGCATCGGTGTCCAATACAAATTTTTCACCGGGTATTGGGTACGCTAGTATTGGCGCTGTAGACAATAATTCTTTCAGCTTTTGGAATGCAGTTTCCTGTGCACCACTCCATTCGAATTTCCTATTTTTCTGTGTCAGCTCATGTAGACTGCATGCGATATTTGCGAAACCATTAACAAAACGTCTGTAGTAAGTGCATAGGCCCAGAAAACTTCGCAACTCATGAAGATTTGTTGGTCTTGGCCAATTTTTCACAGCTTTTATTTTATCCTCATCTGTGTGTATTCCTTCTGACGTAACCTTATGCCCCAGATATTTGACTTCACGCTGGAAAAGTGAGCACTTTTTCGCACTTAATTTTAGTCCAGCTGCCTCCAAGCGCTCAAACACTTCCTCCAGATCTTACAAGTGGTCATCAAAATCTTTACCCATGATGATTATGTCATCGAGATACACTAAACAAGTCTTCCAACGTAATCCTTTGAGAACTCGTTCCATTAACCGCTCAAACGTAGCTGGAGCGTTACAAAGACCAAACGGCATGACGTTAAACTGCCATAAACCATTCCCAATACTAAAGGCAGTTTTCTCCTTATCTTTTTCATCTATTTCCAGCTGCCAATATCCACTTCGTAAGTCCAGGGTGGAAAACCATGTCGCTCCAGATAACGTATCCAGTGTATCATCGATTCTGGGTAACGGGTAACTGTCTTTTTTGGTGACGTCATTCAATTTTCTGTAATCTACACAGAATCGCATACTTCCGTCCTTTTTCTTGACCAGTACGACCGGTGAACTCCACGGGCTTTCTGATGGTGCAATGACATTTTCTCGCGCCATATCCTCTATAAGGCCCGTCACTTCTTCTCTCTTAGCGAGTGCTAGTCTTCTTGGAGGTTGACGAATTGGCTGAAAATTATCTGTATCAATGCGATGTTTGACAACTGATGTTCGGCCATTATTTTCTCCTTTGGACGCAAATATCCGCCAATGCTTTTGCAGAAACCTTTTTGCTTTATTTTTGTTCTGGGCAGACAACTCCTTCGTCCATTCTTTCGTCAATACTTCCAAGGCCGACGATTTTGTTAAAGTTGTACCTTTTGTGTCCTGCTGGTCATTTTCGCAATTAATAACAGCCGTAACTTTCTCACATTGCGCTATTAGTTCACCTTTCTGTATCCATTTTGGCTCATTTGTTGGATTTAAAATTCGTACTGGTATTTTGTTATCCGCTCTTGTTTTTACTAGGGTCTTTCCAATAATCAAATCTTTCTTTAAATTTTTCTTATCTGCTTCTACTACCCACAGATGGCTTGTCCCACAGTCTTCACTTGTTGTAGCCCAAATAATTTCTTCGGTGTTGGGTTCAATTCGATAGCGCTCACTTATGTAGACTCTTGCAATTGTCAAGTTTTGTCCACAGCCAATGTCTAAAGGCAACTCTACGTTGGCATACCTTAACGTCTTTTTCTTAAGATCCAAAGTGAACCCGTGTCGAATCATGAAGTCCACGCCAATGATAACCTCATCGGTGATATTTGCAACAATAAAATCATGTTCCACAGTTTTGTTGCCGATAAGAACACTCGCTGTAACTTTTCCTACTATTTGCGCAATTTCTCCTGTCGCTGTTCTCAATTGGATCCCATTTAATGGCGTTACTCGTCGTCTATCAAATAAGTCTCTCCTCACAATTGAATGCGATGCGCCTGTATCCAAAGTTAACTCACATGGTCTTTCGTTGATTTTTCCACCGATGGTAAGGCTGTTGGAATTTCGGCAGAGCTTCGAAACTAAAACTATGGGGCAATCATAAGTGGGAGTCAGCTCACGCCCCGCTGTACTGACTCTCTTTAGTTTAACGACTGCTGTCCGCAATCATTTTCGCCATCGTCAACACTATTTTCAATTTTTCTTCTTGGTGAACGTGATGCAGATCGTTTACGACGTGATTTGCAGTCACGTGCTATGTGTCCCTGCTTACCGCAGTTATAGCATTTTCCGCTGAAGCTGCTGCGGGCGAACGATGCATTTTTCTTCTCAACCTCCACCTCCATCCGACGAGTTTTCAATGATGGGCGGCATGTCAACGCAATCGTCTCCTGAGTGAGGGCAACCGGTACTGTTTCATTAAATGTTGTCTTCGGGTTCCTCATTGTCTCGCGTTTTGTCTCTGAGTCACGTATGCCGTCAATAAACGCCTCTATTTTGAATTTTTCAGCTACGACACTTAACTCGTCACAGTAAGAAAGGTGTGCCAATCGTTCAATATCCGCAGCATACTCCTGCAAGGACTCACCAGATTTTTGGATACGATTTTGCAACTCCAGTCTGTGAATCTGCTTCATGTGGTCACTGCCATACTTTCGCTGTAAGGCATCCATTACCGCCTTGTAATTTTTCTGCTCCGCCACTGGAACCGTCTGCAATACTTCCGCAGCTGCGCCTTTTAATGCCACAATTAGTGCTGCTGCTGCGCTATCGTTATCCCAACGATTATAAGTAGATGTTGTTTCGAACTGGAGCTTGAAAACACTAAATGGCGTTGTTCCATCGTACATGGGTGCCTTAAGCCTCTCTGTGCTGAACTCTCTTATCACTTGAGTGGTTGGCTCGCTTACTTCCAACTGTTAAATCCTTTTATTAACGTTTTCAAAATTATTTTGAACTATTTCAAGATTATCTTGAACTTTTTCAAGATTATTTTGAACTTTTTCCTTGAATGATTCAACGTCATCTCGTAACTCAGTCATTTTTGCATCGAGGCCATTTACAATTTTGGCAACCTCCGTTCGAACAGCTTCCATATTTTGATTAATTGTGTGATCAATTTGTAGCGCGTTCTCACTTAACTTCTGGTCTAGTTGCAGTGCATTTTGACTTAAGCTCTGCGTCATCGTCTCTGTCATCGCCATTAACATTTTCTCGAAGTTTGACATATCTAAAACTTCACTATTTGCCACCGTTCCAGAAGCTTCCTCCACTTTCGCTGTCGATTCTGCGACATCACCATAAAATTCATGCTCTTCCAAGTTTACACCTTGAGCCTCAAGAGCCTGCCGTAAGCGTTTCTGTAGCTCTACCTTTCCGCCAGATGATTGCAGATTCAGCTGCTGCAACTCTTTCTTCAGCTGATTCACTTTCAGTTCATCAAACTTAACCATTTTTTTTTATTTTTATTTGATTGTTAATTCTTTTTACACAATCCCACTTCTGACACCAATTGTTACGAAATTTCCTGTCTCTTTTTAGGATAATTTCGATCTCTTACACTTTTCTGAGTTCGATCACTGGATTGTGTAGCAATTAAAAACACAAACTTTATTTAATTATAAAATGGTTTATTTAAATCAAAAGCGTTAGTTTTTAAACGGTACAATTGTTTATTTCCTTTAATTATCGATATTCAAACTCTAATATTGAACTGGCACTGTGTAGACAATTATTTCACTTTAGCGCTTTGAAATTCACTGTATTACTCTATTGCTTAAGAACAACCTTTATTACTCTACTGTTTACGAACAACTGTCTCTCGACTGCTCAAATGACAACCTTTTATAGCAAATTCACTTCCTTCTTGAAAGTTCCACCACTATCCAGAATTTCATTTCCGGTACCTTCTAGATGGCGCTTATCGAGTTCAAGAATCATCTAGCATACCGCAGCGACATTCAGTTTATTTGCTACTTCCTAGATGGCGCTTATCGAGTTCATTATTTCTAGTACAGAAACCACATATGACTGCCACAGGGTGTTCGAGAACAGGCATACTGCAAATTTCGCTACAATATATTCAAAGGGCGGTATTGCACATAAAATAATTCGTTCATTAAATTGAACACTCACAAAGAAAAATTTATTTGAAAATAACAGCGTATTGCCGACTGCAAGTTTTTCTTTATTTTTTGCCCACAATACTGACACAATCAATTTTATTTGAACATCTTACTTACATTTTATTTAATTAGTGTGGAGATGTTAAACCATTGAATCCCTCGCTGCTGTCCCTTTAACTTAAGTGCTGCTAAAACAGCTGTTGTAATATGTATGTACATAAATGCACTCATTTATGTACATGCATATTAACTATAGCTCTTTCTCTTCATGCGTGCATGCATATGAATGTTTATACAAACATACATATGTACTTGCATTTATACATGCTCTGAGAGACTATGGTATAATTATTATAAGATCAATAAAGTTAGTTAATAAATGAGACTCATGACCATAACAACAGCTAGTGCGTTAATTTGGTGACACTCTGCTCAAAGAGTTCCAGCGGCTTTGGTGACAATATGTGGATTAATTTTATTGTTCCTCAATATTCCGCAATTTTACGATTTTTTTACGTTGGCTGCCAGTTACTAGTTTCCAATAATTTGGTAGGTATGTTTCTGGCCGATGGGCGCAATAAGAAAAACAGTAAGAGTGAATTTCTAAATCTTTATTTTTGCACGTCTGTGCTAGTAAAATCAAATCTAAAGACTAAAATATATTCATACACGCTAAGCCTTAGCCCCGTTGACTGCGCTGTCGCAAACTCAGAGTAATGCTGAATTTGCGATTCGTGCAAGGAATCGCATTACCGCAGTGGATGTGACTGTCTGCTACGTTTGCCCAGTAGAGAACTGGGATATCAGTTGTTAACTTATATATTGCAAACACAATATCAAGGCAATGACGCATATAAAAGTATACACAAACAGTAGTAAAAGTTGAAAGCATAGTTATTGAAAGTTTATCAAATTCTACATAAAACAGGAAGCTCAAACGAAGAGCCCTGAAGAAACTAACACAAAATTTTCTTACTCAGCTCAAAAGCATTCTGTACAAAATACAGTGATATATTTGCATTGGAAAGTGAAAAAATTGCTGCAAATATTATTTATATAAAAAATATCCGGATACTCATGCGCAAAAGGTAAAAGTCAAAAGGCAGACAAAGAAGCTCGTAGATTATGACATAGTAGAACCATCAATGTCAAACTGCAACAGTCCTTTGTTGTTAGTGCTTAAGAAGTTTAATAAACCAAAAATTAATTGAGGATAAATTTCTTCTTCCAAGAATAGAAGATATTCTTGATCAGTTAGGTCGATTAAAATAATTCTCATGTCTTGACTTTACGTCTGGATTTCACTAAATAGAATAACACGAAGCTTAGAGACATAACATCTTTTTCAACGAACAATGGCTCTTACCGTTTTAAACGACTCCTTTACGGACTAAAAATTGCTCCAAACTCTTTTCAACGCACGATGACCCATGCGTTTTCAGGCTTAACTGACGACTGATGACTTGGTAGTACTAGATTGTTCAGAATTTAATGTTTCTCAATGTTTCAATTTACATTGCAAATCATGAATCTTAGCTTTAAATGCTTGTAAAATTAAATAGGGTGGAAAAACAGTGATAAAACTTTCAGTGATGTTACTCCTGAAATCGGTAATGGAGTATTTGGAAATTGATCTTTTCTTGAAAAGTCAATTTTTTTTTTTTTTTAGCACATGGAAAACATTACGGCATTCATTTATTCACATTTGGAGTTTTTTTGTTATCTACTAGTACACAACTACCTAAAAATAATGTAAACGCTAATTTGAATTGTGTTGGTTAGTTTATATTCATCAATGAATGTTGTAGTTTTTCTTATGAGCTTTTTTGAACACAATAAGAACTTTTTTTTAAACAATACTATTGGTCAAAAAAATTTTATCGCATTTTTTTATATCTTCTACATGATAGACCAATCACTCAAAAAAGTTTCAGCCTATTTTAGAAACATGGGGGTAATGATAGGTCCATTATAGATGGAATGGCCCATATACATTATAATTGATTAATGTATTGTGTGTGGAATGTTTGTACACCTCGTTAGGAGAACAATAAAATTTTTAAATTTTTAATTTAAAATTTTGTTTCCATTTTATCATTGCACACATAATAATGTATGGACATTTTTTTTCAGTATTTCTAAGGCAACCTGTAGGTCTATTTAGACTCATCAAGTTCTATCATTGGCACACATATCAAGCTATGCAAGTGCAACCTACCTATTGTTTAGTCGGCAAATAGAACAGGTAGCGTTATCATCCTAAAAGAAAAATTTACCGCAGTTGTATAATTAAAACAAATTCAGCAGATTGCCATTCCAGAAGATAAAAGGCTTATAGGTCCAAAATTTGTCATACCACAAAATAACACACCAATTTACACTCCGAAATAGGGTAGCAGATCTAAAATCGATCTTTGTGGAAATGTTACTGAGTTACTAAAGTCAGAATTTATCAGGGCTTAAGTCGAAAAATTACTTAGTTCAAACTCACAATATACATATGTATGTATAGTGCTTCCAACATTTTTTGTTTTTGTTTAACCAAATCGACGGTGGAATTCAAACTACGTTTCATCGATTTGTAAATATATTAACTATTTAGAACTAGCCAAGGAATACAAAAATTTTTTTAGCCATACTTAGGCACTTTAAGGCCTAATGTTCGAGTGAATGACAAAAACTGTCAGTTTCCTTTTGAAAGTTTTAATTTATTAGAGCAAAGAAGATATTGATCGCGTTTATTAGTCACAGTAAAAATAAAGTTTTTGACTGACTTATCAGTCAGCTATGTTTCTCGGAGAGTACTAAGACACATCTATGAAAATAAATCAAGACATTTATTTGAAAATCGAGTTAGATATATGTAGACTTTCTTCAAAACGAAAGAAAATAACTCAGAACTTTTTAGTGCAAAAACAACAAAAAAAATTACAAGCGCAAAATGCATTAATCGTTAGAGAATAACTGTAACAATTGTAAAGGTACAAAAAATGGGCAACCAGCTGCTTGTACTAGTTTCAATGACCGCTACGTTATATCATCAGTAAGCCTTGTTAGGCGACGTCTAGGAGCCTGCAAACACACTATATTTTATTTCCTGCATTGACCAGTTAAGAATCATAGCAAAAAACATAAACACAGTGCACCAAAAGCTATACGTTTTTTCCCCCTTTACATGCAATTGCTTTTGTAGCTCTTTATTATTCAGTTATGTTATGAAATTTAGTTTAAATATTCCATAGGTTTGTACAATATGATCCATGGTATCGCAATGGATTTATAATCATAGAAATAATTTATGTACTTCATTTTCATAAACTTTGTCTCATTTCTAATAATCTGTTTTCTTATGTTTCAGAAAGCATCCTCAACAAGTTTACTCGCACCGAATTGGCAACATGTCATTAAACCGTTGAGTGAAAGTCCAATTTTAGAGACAGCGGAGCACATGGAATCGGTTTGAATCTTAAAATACGATATAAAGAAGAAAGATCATAGAAAAAGGAAACGACTTCAATTATTTATGTGTATCTTAAGTTTTACAGTACTGAATTATAAAATAGACATTGATTGTTCTTTTTTAAACAAGTTAATGATTTACATATAGAAATAAGTGTTTTCTAGTAGAGAAGTTGTGAAACTTTATTAAACAAAATAAAAAAAGGGATATTATAATATTACATTCTACATCTGCTTGTTAATAACTATTCGCTTCAGAGGGTATATAAAAACTATTTTAGCCGGACATATGCTTTAGGGTGCCATGTCATAACCCCAACGGTCATAATGCCCTTATGTTCACCTAATACACGGAACTTTTTGGGAATTATGACCACTCATAACAGTGGACATAGCTCCCATGGGAGTTTGCTTGTATATACAGTAGAAATATTATACTATAAATAAAAAAATTCGGTAACTACTCGGATACCTTGATCACATTTTTTTGGGGTTATTCTGAGCAAGTGTATAAGTTAGTTTTTATTTTATTTTTTTGATCATACTTTATTGAGATTCTCTTAAGAACTCACTACAAGATATTTTTGTTCTTAACTTAAAGGTTTTTCTCTGCTTCTGCGACAGCGGTAGAGCTTACGAAACAAAGCAAAAGAAAAGGAAAGTAGTAATTGCTGGCTTAGTGTCGGCATGACAGTCAATCGGATCGATTGAGAAATGTTAACAAATAAATTTCATGATATTTTCAGTATGGATTGTAAACCTAAGTGTCAACGACACTTCAAATGTGGGTTACTAAAATGTCAATCAATAAATTACGAAATTTGAAGTGTGGGTCACTTGAGTGTAATCGAATACGTTTAGTGGAATTTCACTGTAGCGGCACTTCGAATAAATATTATGAAATGAGAGCGATTAATTTTAATGAGGGTCTGGAGAATTAAAACGAATTTTTCAATTGCTTAGATTGAAAATATTTTGTTAGTTAACTTTTATACATACATGTATATATATATAGACCGCACTCGGGCCACCTTTTAATGTTTGGGCTTGAATATTGCGCTTACATTTTATTGTATATTCAACACCGGCTTCGCTAGCCTTTGGCGCGGCTCAGGACTTATATTATCCAAGAATATTTTTTGTTATGTCCTTCTGTTTTCGGGGGCAATGACCGTTCTTAGAAGTGGTCATAAGCTCAAAAAGGACATGGGGACTATGACCGAAAAAAAATAGACTTAAAGCAAAAAGATGCAATGGGGATTAAGGCTATTAGGGTTATGACCGGGCACCGTTCAGTTTTATTTGAGGACTAGCCCTAGTAAATGGTTGCGATGGACAGGGTTGCCAAGTGAAAAATGAGGAATTATCGGCCCTCCTAAAAGACAAAAATCTGATCAAATGCAAATATTTTTTTCTGATGAACATTAATATTTTTTTTCGGGCAGAAAATTTCAAAAATTTGTACAATTTAGTGTATTATAATGTACTATAAAGAATTTTACGCCCAATTATCGGCTTTTACCTCCAATTAACGTCTTAGACCTCCAATTAACGGCTTTTACCTCCAATAAACGATTTTTGCGAAATTTGCCTATTCGCGGCCACCTGGCAAGCCTGGCAATGGAGACCATCAAAAAAGCCTGTCTTAAAAAGAAATAATATTCAGTATGGCAGAAATTTGTATTATAATATATTGGTGGCCGAGGAGTGATATAAAGACAATTTTCATATTTGTTTATTACAAACAAAAAAAAACATAAGTTAAGCATTGAACTAGTTTTTAAAATTTTTTAGGAATATTGATTATTGCTAAATAGCTGCAAGCTTATTTTTATTATTTAGTTTGTACATTGAAACCACCACAAATACAAATAGCTCAAAATTTATTTATTTATGGAATAATATCTTCGAGCTGAAATAAAATTCGTTTCAATATTTGTTTTAAATCAGATTTTTTTAGTTTTAAATTTCTTTCTTTTTTATTTCAACTTCCCTAAAAATGAGAATAAAATATGAACTTTATATTTATTTTAAATCCAAGCTTTTGATTTTCTTGAACTTAAGATCCACAGTAGCATTAGGACAAAAATATCAATTATATTGGATAAAAAAATAGAAATCCGTAATGACTGTTACTTTTGACCGAAAAAAATTATATTTTAAACAACGAATACTTTGGATCGAAAAATATTTATGTAAGTCGAATGTAGCGATTAATTTTGATCGATCGAGAACAGAAATCCAAAATAACGATTACTTTGGGTCGAAAAAAATTAAAGTCCATTTATAGTGCTTATGTAGGGATATCACAAATTCATAATCGTTACGGTCCCTGCTTAAAGGACAAGCCGTCTCATGTTTTCATAAGCATTTCATTATGTATAGTAGAAAGAGATACACGATAAAGGCCACACAGGTACTAACAGAATATGGTTTGGTACCACTCATGAAGCTTTACTTTTAAAATCTGACACAACTGAAAATCGGAAAGAAATAGACATATCACAGCCTAATTTCCATCACAACATAAAGAGACATAGCTGTTTTTTGATAGCAAAGTACAACAAAAAATTAACTTAAATATTAACGTATAACATTAATTTTGAGTTGTGCCTCTTAAACAGAATGTATGCGATATAATCTTATACATGACAGGTAGCCTAGCGGGCACCGCGCAGAACTATGAATCGCTGCAACATGGGCTCAAGACCCAAAAAGTAAGTAAAAATTAAATTTGGTAATAAAATAAAATGAAATATACTTAAGTCTCTAACATCTATAAAATCTCTAAGCAAGACACGAAAGATAACAAAGAGGGGAAAATGTCTTTATACTTCATTCACCAAATTGCTCTTATAAGCCACTACAGTGAATTTATAAATGTAATGTTTGATTTCTACTTGTCTTTAAAAGGCCTGTAAGAGAAGCTTTAAGCCCTTAATTGTTCCTAGGGATGGCAGATGTAAAATTAACCAAAGATCTAGCTAAGCCGACGCTATACTCTTAAAGCTCAGAAAAGAGCCCTGCGTCAATTATGCCGACAATATAAAAGGGCTTATGTCACAAATTTGCTCAAACTGAACATAAGAAACGTTCAGTCATTATAGAAAAAAGAAAACACCTCAACAGCATTTTAAAACCTATTGACAGCACAAAATATATGGCTTCTGCCTTCACCCAGTACAGAAGAGGAAGAACACTTTTGGAAGCGATTTTTATGTTACGCACGACGCAGCATATTTTATGAATAAATTGCTCAAAACAAATTCGTCTTCAAAAGTGATGTACATAAAAGAGGTCTGCACAAGTATAATCATTCACCCACGAAGCTGTCACCGTAGCATAGCGTTTGTTTGTGTTACTGTCACTATCGTTGTAAATGATATTTTGTACTACGCAATAATAATTAATAAATAAGTGATTATTTTGTGTGGGCAAGCGATCTGTTTTTATAAAAAAATTATTTTGTGATTTTATTAAAAAGAGGTTATTACTTTTTCGTCCAATACATAACACAGACAATGCACTTCTTCGAGTAGATTATGTTACCTTCAGTTTTGTTGTTCGTATACATACACGAAGATTATTTATCTTTTCTTATTTACTTATGGTACTCAAAAGAAATGTATACCTGTAATGAGAGAAACAGAAAACTGAGTACGTAATGAAATGAGTAACTTTTTGGTAATCGTGCAGACCTCTAGTATATACACGTGAACAATTGCTTACTTCCGGTGGTCTCTCCTTCAACTCATAAATAACTGGTGTTCACGGATATTTATAAATTCATGATTTTATGTTTATATATGTTACCGGTTTTGGTTTTTTGCCAAATAGTTATCGTTAAGCCTAAGAATATGCAATAAAATCTTAATGCAAAGCACTGTGACTAGCGAATACGGCGTTGAACACACTATAAGATTCAAGCCATGAATTGTGACCGACGGTCTCTAGCACACATTAACTTAGGTACTTAGGTAAGCAAACAAGATATTTAAGAAACACACACCAATTTCATCGTATGTTTGGTAAGTGACAACCTTCGGCCCGAGCTCACATCCTTAAATTTAGGCAACTTCAAATTCGCTAGCTACAGTAATTCTTCATAAAAGTTAGGATAAGTGGACGGCCTTCGGCCGCGGTGCAGGATTTAAATCTTCCAATGTGTCCACCACCGGCTACCCACAGTGATTTGCACGAAAATTCGATGCCTCCAGGCATACAAATCAATTAGTTTGGCCTAGAAAGAACTAGTTTATCCGAAAAACTCTTTTGGCGGTAGTACTTATATGCAAAGAATAAGACTTGTTCTTAACAATCGTGTTGTTAAAGATGACTAGCAGGCTAGTTGAAATGCATATGTTTATAAAAATAAAAAATGAAATAAAAGTTTTGTTTTTTTAATTTGCGACCTCAATATTAAGTTGTTCCGTTTTATCTTAATTGTTCTTGTTTTAATATTAAATATGCAAAGATAATTTTGCTTAAAATTTAATATGCCTAAATACGTAATGCAAGCAATTAATTGTATTAATTAAAAATTGTTTGGCTGGTTCCAGGTCATAAAGAAATATAACAACAAAAGAAAATTTTTTAAATTGTGTGATGGTGTTACTTTTTTTATTTTCTTCAATATTTCGAGTTGATCATGCTACTCATCTTCAGAAAGCTGAATATATCAAAATAAATAAAACTATTTAAATTAATAAATAGTCACAAAATACTTAACAACAACAACAACAATTCTTACATTTAATAACGTGTTATCACTAAAACGGAGTATATTAAACTAAAAATAATAATGTGTCGGTAGCTGTGAGCACAGTTTTCTTTGTCAGTTTTGTAGTTTATTCGTAAGTGACTAGGAGAGTGTGTGCTAT
Source organism: Meiosimyza decipiens (assembly GCA_963680825.1). Classification (NCBI taxonomy): domain Eukaryota; kingdom Metazoa; phylum Arthropoda; class Insecta; order Diptera; family Lauxaniidae; genus Meiosimyza; species Meiosimyza decipiens. The sequence continues at coordinate 79,757,819 of OY804258.1, read as the reverse complement.
GTGTAACATCTCTATACTTAGACTTTTCGATCCATTTTTCGCACGTGTCAGTATTTCCGCTTTATCGAAATTGGGAATGTGATCCTCCTTTAAACAATGGAAGGCAAGTGCTGTCTACTCTTATCATCTATGTTAGGAGTTATAATTGCATGGCGACTACGGAAACGAATGACGTCATACCAACCAACGCAAAATTGTACTCCTATTCCTCAACCTCGTCGACAACAAACACAATATATTATTACAGAAAAAATGAGGACACTGTTGACCAGAATACCAGTCAACGCGCGGGAGAATGTGCAATCACATAATATAGTTATAAAAAATATTTCGTTCACAAATTATAAGCAAATTTACAGTGGCGTTATATATATGAAACGAACCTTATGCATATTTCTGATAGGGTATGGCCAATGCTCTACGTAGCGTAGCAGAACTGCTTACTTTGCAGTTCTCACATTTATTGTAACCATAGCTATGCATGGTCTTACATTCATTTAAATCAATAAGCTTAAGTCAATGCACTATACATTAATTAATTTATTTTGTATAGTTCGCACTTTTAATAATTGCACCTTTTGTTTTGCATAATTCACATTTCTAGCTTTTTGTTTAGTTTGTATTTTTTATTTTACTTCCACTTTTTGTTAAGCACCTTAATTGTATATAAAAAGAAACTCTTAATCAATAAAATTCATTCTACCTTAAAAAACAAAAGCACTTGAATCAGTTAAAATTTCCCGGTTCCTAGTTCCAAATACTAGGAACCATTACATCAAAACCTTCTAATTTATATTCTAGAAGGAACTGTTAAACATTCAACTCAACAAATTCTAATGTAGGTATTTTTGGGCGGCCACTATCTGGCTTGTTTTCATTGGAGTCAATATCTTCATAATTTTTAATTATCGATTTTTTGATCGACTCAAGTCCAATATTTTTCAAATTTCACCACTGGATTTAATTTTTTTCCAAATTTTATCTTTTCACTTGAAATTTATTTTTCCGGAACCGTTATATGAATCAAATATCACGTGCAAATCACAACTAAGTACATAATTCCAAAGCATGACTCATATTATAGTTATAAATAATAAAAAAAACGGTACTTCACCGTTTTCAAAAAAAGTAATCAATAGCTCAAGTCATAAGTTGCGTAGAGTATGTAGACTTATGTCAATCGTTTTTTTGTGGTTTTTTCTAGAAAAATTTTTAAATTAATATTGAAGAAAATAAATTTCTGCTCATTATCATTAAAAATAATTTTGAACAAAACTGCATCATTACTTTTTTCCATTACGTTTTCCGATTCTCGATATAGCAGAAAGGGGTGCACGTAGAATTTTGTCTCTCACTGTAAAATCAATAAAACCCCTGACGAGGTTGGAAAGCAACTAACGAAACGTTGGAAAAAAATAAATTGCTTTTATTCGCTTTATTAAACTTGACCAAAGGAGCAGAATATTTTTTTTATCGATGCCACACCCCTCTTATGTGAAAGAACATTAAAATTCATCACATTATCAACAACTTGACGCAAATGAACAAAACTTGCTACATATATGGGATGTTCTATTACAAACAGTACGGATTTTGACAAAAATTTGCAAACACATTTTTGATTTGGCTGAAATTTTATTTATGGGCTCTGTGTCGAAAAAAATTAAAAGATTTTCGTGCAATTTTGAAAAAAACTTTGGTTTTCAAAATAGAGTGAATTTAAATTTGAGAATTTCGTTATTTTTGGATGGAGACTCAATGTCAAAAATTCATAACTCCGGTTCTGTTAAAGCTAAAAACCTATATTTATTTTCATTCTAAAGCCAAGGAAATAAGCTTTAATAAAAAAATTATTTCTTAAAAAAATATTATCAAATTAGCATCGATATATTCAATTTAAATATTCAAACATGAATTTTTTATCCCAAAAATTTAATTTTTCCAAACATCAAAAATATCTTAACTTTGACTAACTGTAAAATCTAAACTACTTATCCGAATGGGTTGAAATTTTAAATTTATCAGCTCTAGACATTGCATAAACTTTATCCGATGCGATTATCAAATTTATCAAACAACCCGATACCAAAATCGATTTTTGCAGCGCTTTTCTAAAAAGCTTGCAACTGTGTGTCGCTTGAACGTTGAAAAACGACATGAAGCAAGAAAATGAGGCGTGCAACAGAATCCACGCTCCGATAAGACGTGTTGCACTACATAAATTAATTTATTTTTAATAGTAATAATAGTTTCTCCATTAAAAACTAACATGTTTTCGATAGGAAATGTAACGTAGAATACGATGGTAATATTAAAAATTTGATATTGAGCGGGGCAATTGTTAAAAATCGATTTAAATATTTAAATTGTTTACAACAATACTGAGTTGGTAATTACTTTTTCAGAAGTATTTTTTTATCAAAGTTTATTTTCGTGGCTTTACAATTACAATTTTCTAGCTTTAACAGAACCGGAGCTATGAGTTTTTGAAAGTGAGTCTCCAAACCAAAAATCACGGAATTCTCAAAATTTAAATTCACTCTATCTAAAAAACAAGTTTTCACAAAAATCCTCTTCTTTTTCGATACAGAACCCATAAAAAAATTTTCAGCCAAATCAAATGGTGTTCGGCTTGTAAACGAACGTCCCATATAAAAGGTAGTGGCAAAAGTAAGGTTAAACAAAAAATGGGCATGCCCTGCTTCGAATATATCAAACTCGGCTTAGAAAGATATCTTTCCAAAATTGAGAGTGGCTAATATAGAAGCAGGTAAAATATTTTCAAAAATAATTTATAGTCCAAATAATAATAATCTTTTAATCTCTCTCTCTCTCTTTTTTCACGTGAGTTCTATGGTCCACAAATAAGAAATGCTTGCTAAATTCTGCAGAAAAATGTACTTGAAATGCTTTTCAAGGTGATGCAAACGACTTTTCGCGAAGTCACAGATCTGCACACTTCACAGAAATCGTTAAAGAAATGATTACCACTAATGGTAACATTAAAATCCACCAGAAAAATATATTTCTTGCAAAACCATTTGGACTTTTTTCCTTCAAATCCAAGAGACTTCAGTGACGAGCATATATCAAGAATAGGAAGTCGTTTTAAAGGAAAATACTCGAGACACATGCTAGCCGAATATTTTTGGTCTATTTGTCGAAACACAAATCCTGAAGCTAATAAGCGAAAAAACACAGCTGTTTATATACGAGGCAAGGACTATGACCAAATTAAACGAATTAAAAATAATACTGGTTAAATCATTTGATTTTCCTTGAGTTTTAATTTTAATATCTGAATTTTTTTACAAAAAAAAATTATTTTTTAAAATTAGGCTTGATTGAGAATAATATATTTTATTCTAACTCGTTAAAAAAACACGTCACGTTTAAATTATTAACTTTAGTAAAAGACGATTTTAGAAAAATTTTTAGGAAATTTGTGGAGGTGTCTATTTTTTACGCGAATTAACCACTGGTCTGACACTGGCACAGTACCCTTACACTTGGAACACTCGAATGCAGAAAACAAAAGAAAATGTGTAAACGTAATACACATACAGTCTCACTGTGTTTACAGTTTTATCTGCAAATTTCGTCTTTGTCTCTTTTCGCATACGTCTTATGAAGATATGACGCAGCTGGTTGCCCATTTTGTGTTCCTTTACAATTGTTGGAGCTATTCTCCAACAATTAATGCATTTTGCGCTTGTAATTTTTTTTGTTGTTTTTGCACTAAACGTACTGAACATAAAGCTCTGCAAAGCACACATTAAATGTTGCTTTGTTCCAAAAACAATAATAAAAAGCTCTGTTTATATAAGTACATTTAGTCTGAACCAGTGTCTGAGTCATTATAATTACACAAGGCACTTAATTTTATTTCTGTTGACAATTTGTAATTAAAGCAGTTACTTTTACTTGCTTTTTATAAATTGTTTGTCTCCAAGATTTCTGAAACTTTTTCCAGCTTCGGGCTATTTCGAAGGTTTGTTTTATTTAAATTCAGTGATAAAAATATTATTTCGACACTTGCTGAAGTATGGGGTATGCATAAAAGTCCTTTAGCAATCCTCGACACTTTTGGAAACAAATACTCACGAAAGCTATAATTCAATCTTCCTATTTTATACCAAAAATCGGTTAATTGATAAATTTCGCATTTCATCTTATATCATCGTGGCAAGATAAATTTCGAAATTACGTGTTAATTTGCTCTGCGAGAATAAATTCTTTCTTGGGAAACAAAATGTTTAGAATTGTTATTGAATTTGTCTTTCCTTATATGTTCTACATATATTTTGAAGGAAACGAAAATTTGTGAAAGAAATAAATAGTACCAAAAAAGATAGGTTTCTGGTAAACTGTACCATGGTACTTTAGCTATGAAAATATTTAGCATGGATTTTGGTACTAAAGTACCGTCTGTGCACTTATCAATATATACATATGTACCGGGTTTTATTCGTCTGCATTAAATAGTTGCTGAGATATAAAAAATGTTGGTCTTTTCTCATTTTGGAGGTGTAACACTTTCCACGCGATGGTGAAAATTTAACAGAACTACTGAACATAAAAGCAGTGGAACAAGTAAAGATCGGGACAGTCGGTTTGAACCGCTGGCTAGTCATAAGCCAATAATCAACAGCAGCTGAAGTGGAAGCAATAGAAGCCGTGGCAGCGGTATCAACAACATGGTTTCAGTTACATTGTCGAATTTGTAGTTTTGATCGTTGTGAGTAGAGGTTGTGACTGAGTAGGCAGTACATCGTTAGCGTCGTATTTAGGGCTTGCAACTGTTCGCTCTAACGTATTCGTTCACTTGTGACCTGAAGCCCGATACGCATACGGCCTTTTGTGACCGAACTTCTGAACTCCGGTGAGCCAAGACCCTCGGCCGAAGGTTCATTACAATACTAAGTTTCATTTATCTGCATGAAATAATTTATCTTATATAATGAATTTAATTCTTCTTTTCTATGGGAGGGCATGGCATTGCCCACTTTTTCCAAACTTAACAAAGCTAAGAACCTTACACAAACTGTGAGCAACCCGTATACAAAATCTTATCCAACTGCGTCAAATAGTTGCTGAGTACATCATAACATCTATATGGGGTACAGCCCATTTTTCATTGAATCCTACTTTTGCTTCTGTCTTTTATATATGTACAAAGTTTTGTTAATTTGCGTCGAATAGTTGATAAGATATGATGAATTGTCTTTCACATGGGGGTGAGAGATACTTAATTTTTTTTTGTGTCTATTTTCAGAATATGTTGAAATTTCTCATGGGTACAAACCTTTGTCGGACCACGTTATATGTCCTATAAGTATATTTTTAATATTCCTGGATAAAAAAAAAATCTATTGTTACATTTAATTGAATTTACATTTAATTAGGTCTGTTCGAATCTTCTTTTTTCTTATCTTGTCTGCAAAGGATAATATTTCCATATGCTTGCCGATACTCCAATGACATCAGCACATATATGAGAGGATTTATGCATGTCGTAAGATAAATAAGTAAATATCCACTTATATTAACCAGATGTTGCTCCGTTGCACTTCTCCAAATTTTGGTGACTGTAATTGGTAGATAACAAATTACGAATGATACAAAAATAACTAAAATTATTTTTAATAAACGGCGATCCTTTTGACTCATTCTGCCTGGGTATATAGATGACGCGTTTGATGTATTTCCTATTGACACATAATGACTCTTTCGGGATGTGATTTTGTTAAATGATGTCTTCAATGAAGTTTTAATAGGATTGCCAAATCTAAGGAATAAATAGGAAAAAATAATAAATAACAATTACACATTATTGCACGGTTAGACAAATAGGTATAAAATTTTATATAAGCATCAGTTTAAGGATAGTTTTCATAAATTAAGGTATGAATTTAATATCTTTTCAACATATAAAAACTAGTGAATTGTTATTATACCCTACACAGAGGGTATATTCACTTTGTCATTCCGTTTGTAACGCATAGAAGGGGGCGTGGCAGGTATGGAAAAGTATTTATATTCTTGATCAGCGTCACCATCTGAGTCGATATAGCTGTGTCCGTCTGTCTGTCTGTCTGTCTGTGTGTCTGTCTGTTGAAATCAAGTTTACGGGAAAACTAAGCAAGCTAATTCAATGAAATTTGGCACAAAGGTCAAACCTTCTTGCAAGCTGCTAACATATAAAAATGGGCGAAATCGATTCACTGCCACTCCTTCCGCCCATACTCTATGTAAATATACCCAAGTCCATTCTGAAAAAAAGTTGCTGCGATTTTGATGAAAATTTGTGATTTGGTGAAGATGAGAACAAAATTAAGATTAGGCTAGGTTCTAAGTTTGCAAAGGCTCTTAAAAGGGCGTGGCACAGCCCTAAATTTTAACTTTTATAACGCCATAGCTCGTAAACCCTGCAAGATATTGTGATGAAATTTGGTACACGAGTACTGATCTTATGAATCTTGAATTGCGCATAAAGTGGGCGGAATTGTAAAAGTGGGAGGGGCCGTTCTTAACAATTAAAAAATTTGGATTTCGTATAACTCCAAAATGGGACATACGATTTTCATTAAAATTTAAGGGATGATACCGCTGAAAGTAGTCAACAGTACAAGCTACATCAATATACTGAAAAATTATTTTTTAAGGGCGTGGCACAGCCTACAATATTTAAAAACGTTATAAAAAGAGAACTAGCAACGCAATCGTTATGAAATTTAATAACGCGGATATACTTGCTAAAAGGTGTCTTCTTGTAAAATTTTGGGACAATCGTGCCGGTGGGTGTGGCTCCTCCCATATAAGCAAAATACGTTAAATGCTATAGATAGTGTGCTTTGTGAGTAATCTTCATAAAATATTGTGTAGAGGTGTCGGTTAGTATAAGTTTCGGAATTAAATGAAACTTCACAAGATTGCTTCAGTGGGCGTGGACCTCCCTCATTAAGATAAAGTTGTAAGTGCTATTTTAAGTGAACTATTGGAGCAATTGATATGAAATTTGATGTAAGTGGTTTACTGGGTATTAGGTACATATGATTCAAAATCTGGCAGAATAGCAATATGGGGTGTGGCACCTCCCATATAATTAAAATACCTTAAGTCGCATAACTATCGAAATATATAAGCAATCATACTGAAATTTGGTGTAAGAGGTTTGCTTACGGGAAGCTATCTTTCGATCAAAATCGGATTGGATTGCACCAGTGGGAGTGTCACTGTCCTAAATTTTAGAAATAATTACGGCACATATCGCAAACTATACAAGCTATTGTGCTAAAATTTTGTTTGTTTATTGAAGCAAAAGTGGGCGGAATTGGAGAAGTGGGCGTGGTATATATCGTGTTTTTCATTTCTATTCTATTTTTTTCAACATTTCCCATATTATTTGACATTTTCAATCTTTTACCTTTCCCCTTCAATTTCATTCGACATTTTCTTTATTCTTTCGATTTTTTCATGAATTTTTCAGCATTTTTCATATATTTCGACTTATTCAATTTGTTTCAACTTTCTTCAATGGCTTTCATATATTTTCAACATTTTCAGTTTTTTCCAACACTTTTCAACATTTTTGAACCTTTTTACATTATTTTCGACTTATTCAACCTCTTCAACATTTTTTTTACATTTATTTAAAAAGTACCTTCAATGCAGTGTAGGGTATGTGAATTTCGGCCTGGCCGAAGATAACACCTTTACTAGTTTATGTTTAATTTTGTCCAATAAAACCTCAATAATTCAATAAAATAATAAGACCTCAGACAGTTCAAGTTGTATTATTCGAATCAATTTATAAATTAAAACTGTCAGTAAAATTGTACTATTATATATAGTATTAAAAATAAGTATCTGTTCCAGGATTTGAAACCATGCGTGCTGCGTCCAAGGCAAACGTTCTATCGACTGAAACAATTATAAATTTTTGCATTATCGTAAAAATCATATACAAGTTCTTATTATAAAAAATATTTATTCTCCAACAATTAATGCATTTTGCTCGTATAAATTTTTTTGTTGTTTTTGCACTAATTTTGCTTTGTTCTAAGAAACACAAATTTAAATTTTTTATTTAGGATGGCCGTCATACAAAAATATTTTAAAATATCATTCCAAGAAGACGGGTTAATCGATTCTCCCTCAATTTACGCCACTTGGCTTTTATATTTAGACGCACAGCTTAGGTCGTATGCCCTCAATGCTGAGGGCCATTGATCAATGAATTTTGACACACATATAAAATGTACGCTCAAAAATAATTTCAAATGAAACTAGTAAAGGTGTTATCTTCGGCCTTTTTAAATAAATGTTAAAAAAATTTTCAAGAGGTTGAATAAGTCGAAAATAATGTAAAAAAGTTCAAAAATGTCGAAAGTGTTGGAAAAAATTGAAAACCATTAAAGAAAGTTGAAACAAATTGAATAAGTCGAAATATATGAAAAATGCTGAAAAATTGATGAAAAAATCGAAAGAATAAAGAAAATGTCGAATGAAATTGAAGGGGAAAGGTAAAAGATTGAAAATGTCAAATAATATGGGAAATGTTGAAAAAAATAGAATAGAAATGAAAAACACGATATATACCACGCCCACTTCTCCAATTCCGCCCACTTTTGCTTCAATAAACAAACAAAATTTTAGCACAATAGCTTGTATAGTTTGCGATATGTGCCGTAATTATTTATAAAATTTAGGACAGTGACACTCCCACTGGTGCAATCCAATCCGATTTTGATCGAAAGATAGCTTCCCGTAAGCAAACCTCTTACACCAAATTTCAGTATGATTGCTTATAAAGGGTGTTTTTTTTAGAGGTATAGAGCTTTGAATTGAAATAAAACACAAGAAAATCGTTTGAATGTCCATCAATTTAGCTTTATTGGAAGGATAATTTTATGCCATTAATGTTTAAATATGATTTCGGGCATGTGGCCGCCGCGGCTGGCTCGAATAAAGCCAATTCTACAGGCCCAATTTTGAACCACTTTTTCGAGCATATGGGGCCGTATGTCGGCAATAACGCCACGAATGTTGGCTTCCATGTCCCCTAACGTTTCTGGTTTGTTGGGGTTGACGAGCGACTTCACATATCCCCAAAGAAAATAATCCAATGGTGTCAAATCACACGATCTTGGTGGCCAATTGACAGGTCCATTCCGCGAAATTATGCGCTCATCGAATGTTTCCTTCAATAAATCGATTGTGACGTGCGCTGTGTGGCATGTAGCGCCGTCTTGTTGGAACCACAACTCATCCACATTCATGCCATCCAATTCGGGAACAAAATAGTCGGTTATCATGGCTCTATACCGGTCTCCATTAACGGTAACTGACTCTCCAGCATTATTTCGGAAGAAGTATGGCCCAATGACTCCACCAGCCCATAGAGCACACCAAACAGTCAGTTTTTGTGGATGTAATGGCGTCTCAAGGGTCTCATGTGGATTCTCTTCACTCCAAATGCGGCAATTTTGCTTGTTGACGTAGCCATTCAACCAAAAATGAGCCTCATCACTGAACAAAATTTTGCGATGAAAATCAGCATCGAGATCAATCTCATTTTCGGCCCATACACCAAAATCACGACGCATTGCATGGTCTCGCGGCTTTAATTCTTGCACAAGCTGGATCTTGTAAGGTCGCAAGCCAAGATCTTTGCGCAAAATCTTCCATAAAGTTGATGGACAAAGCTCCAATTGCTGTGCACGGTGGCGAATCGATTCATTCGGGTCCTCTTCAACATTTTGCTCTACAGCGGCAATTGTTTCTTCGGTGCGCACTGTTCGACGTCTCTGCGGATGCGTATTATCACATAGAGTAAACGTAGTGCGAAAACGATCCATGGTTAACCGAATTAATTGCTCTGATGGACGATTATGTCGACCATAAAATGGACGGAGCTTGCGGTAAACTTCGCGAACTGAACCATTATTTTCGAAATAAATTTGCACGATTTGCAAGCGTTGTTCTTTTGTCAACCTGTTCATGATAAAATGGCAAACCAAACTAAGCATAAATGACATTAGAGTTGCCAGATTTGACCATAAAATGCCAGTTTTATCTCTATTCGAAAAACAAACCTCTAAAAAAAACACCCTTTATATTTCGATAGTTATGCGACTTAAGGTATTTTAATTATATGGGAGGTGCCACACCCCATATTGCTATTCTGCCAGATTTTGAATCATATGTACCTAATACCCAGTAAACCACTTACATCAAATTTCAGATCAATTGCTCCAATAGTTCACTTAAAATAGCACTTACAACTTTATCTTAATGAGGGAGGTCCACGCCCACTGAAGCAATCTTGTGAAGTTTCATTTAATTCCGAAACTTATACTAACCGACACCT